>CM060921.1:796504283-797790533 GCA_030737875.1 Allium sativum | reverse complement strand
TTAAGTTAAATTTCAGTTCATTTAATTCACTTTTACCATTTTAATCTATCTAACTGTACAAGTTAAATTTTAACTTCAAAATTCAAATTCCTGGGTTTTATTTCAAATTCGTTTGAAAGCATTTATATTTATACACATATATTTATAACCAACTCAATTCTAAACATTTGAATTTCTAAAACATCTTGTCCTTTTCAAACAATTTTTTTTTCCATTCCCAAACTACTATGGTAGCAATCCGTCACTCAGAAACTTGAAAATGAATACTGATAATGTCGCAATCCATTATCAGAATTATTTTCTCGCCACTGAAGTGATTTCTGTGCTTAATCCCTTTAAAAATCCATTTAAACCATTTTTATTCAAAAACACTTTAAAGTAATGTTATATTACCTTATAATATTTCAGAAAATATTTTCTAAATACCTGGAGTTTAAATCCAAATTCTGGTTCGAACTTAATCTTGGTTTATCTCGTTTGTATACATTATCCGTATACAAATTATAAAACTATTTCAATAATTCATAATTCCATTTGATTGTAATAACAATCAACAATTTCATATATAATAATTCAGAAATTATTCTTTTTATATCAAAATAATTTCAAAGCAAAATTATTTCGCTTACCCATTTTTAAAACAATGTTGTATCGAATTGCTTTGTTCGAGAGTTTAGAAACACCTATCGATACAGTTGTACATCCTGTACCGACCAGAATTCATAAACCACTCAACAAACCAGCCAACACAATATAAAACAATTTTATATCAATTATACAAGTACGCTCTCTCATATATATAGATATATATATATATATACACACACACTCAAACTCAATCAAGGGTATTACTAACCTCATCTCTTTTGAGTTACACGCCATAGAGTCAAGGTTACTACTCAACCTTCAGCTCTGATACCAAATATAATGGCCCGAATTTTCGGACCCTTTGAGTCGACTAATAACACCACATGTCCAACATAAATGACATAGAAATACGAATCATTAGTAGAAAGAAGTTAGAGGATGAGGAATAGAAAGAAAGAAATATTAGAATAGAAGAAAGCGAAGATCACAAACTCAATGCGGAACGAATAAAATATATTAGATAACATAAACTTTGAAATACAAATCAGTAACTTTATATACATACCATCATCAGAGCAAAACAGTTATCTCTGGAACAGTTACAAACACTTATTTCCAGGTACAACATAGCACACAGCGGAAAATATGATAGTTTATAGCTAACTGATGAAGCCTCCTGCTTCGAGCTCCTCCAAGTGAATCTGAAAAATCCCGACTACTTGACTACCTGTACAAATTTGGGCACCCAAGAGTTTAGGGAAAACAAAACAAAATAACTCTGGGTCAGTCATGGGACTGGTGTGAGTAAACTCCAAACATTGGTTTAACTTTTAAAATCCTTTCGAAAGAAATGATAATCGTAAGACCGATCCACACATAAACACGGATGGTTTTTACCTTGCGATAACCCAAAATATTTTGATATCAAAATCTGGTGATATTATAATAGTGTCTACATCAAATAAATAGAATCTAGCGGAATGCTTGCATCTCATGCTCCATATATAATATAAAATCAAAAACCGTAGGGCGCTTATTGGAGATTGGATTTCCAACATGACAAGGTATGGAACCACCTTCCGATAGTGTATCTCTAGAGGGGAATACACTGGGTTCAACAAGAACGTCTTGCAACCCAGCCCACACATGACCGACCACTCATTTCGCTTGAGTGTATCGAATGTATATCACCAACGGTTGGGATCAGCAACCGTTTCCCGAAAGGGACAGCGTCAATAGATTAAAGAAGCAAATGGAATTTCTCTAGATATGTGATTATACATCCTAATGGGAGCGACCCACATAGCCATGCTGCCTGCCTGATTTTTTTCATTTCCCGGGTGATGAGGCTTGAGGCCACGATTATCTTTTAGCACATCTTTCCATCATTTACTTTGAATGCCACATCATCAGTTCTTTCCATATAAGTTGTCCTAGTACTGGACAAACCGAAGGCACTATTCCATCAATCCATCTTAGGCAATTTCTACCTAGGATTAACAGAACAGCCCTTGCATTTTACTCCGTCTTCAATCATCATTAGCAAAAGTTGATTCGTAACGCTTATGCCAATACGGAGTGGTTTTCAGATATTAAATATGATCTCGGTCTCTCCATATTGACAACGGGGTATAAAATAAATAAAAACTTTGATAGTCGGTGATTTAATTATAAAAGAAACATCCATACAATCAACGGTCCTACTTCCATTTGGACATTCTACCAGTCAAGCATCAAACAACGCTGGCCCCGTTTTAAATAAATTCTTTGTATTATCATTTCCAATTCCTATTTCCACTCTTTCATATCCTTTCAAAACTCGATTTTCTCCCTCGGTTCTTGGAAAAATATTTCCAATATTATAATTCTTTAATCGAGAAAATAACTCTTATTCCCTTTAGGAAACATTTCTAAATATTCACGAAATTTATATTCAGAAAATATACCTTATTAATTTTGGAAAATATTTCCACATTCCATTCCTTAATTCCTTATTGACCAATTCAGTTCGTTTTCTATGCATAGAAAATATTTCTCATTTTATTTGGGAAAAACAATTTAAAATACTTTAAATTAGCGCGATATTAGAAAATATCATTGTTATAAATCAAACCATTTATCATTTATTAACTAACCTTATTGCTAACCAATCTTCACTATCGAACCTTAACCATTTCTCCATCAATCATGAAGTCAATCAAGTTGGGGTATAATTACCTCTCATACCTTAACTGAACAACATTCTCAACTTTGAAATAGTCAAAACTCACAACTTCAAACAAAACCTCGCTTACGCGACTCTCGGATTCAATCTAAGAATCCACTTCTTTTATGGAAAAATATTGATTATAACGTAGCGTTATAATCGTTGTTTCCAAATATTTGATTTATTTTAACGGTAGCATTACAAGCGCTGTTTAGCTTTATAGAACATTTATTGTAACAGTAGCGTTAAAATTGCTGTTTAAATTTACAAAAACATTTATTATAACTACAGCGCTAAAATCGCTGTTTAGATTTACAAAACATATATGATAACAGTAGCATTACAATCGCTGCTAGATTTATAACGGTAGCATTATAATTGTTGTTCCCGAATAGTTGGTATATAAAAATATAACTTATACTCATTAATTTCAAGAAATAAATTAATAAGTAAATAATTAAATTTGATTCAAATGGAAAGTAAAAATAACTACTTCCCTAAATTTGATATAACTGAATTCCAATAAACAACTCTCATTCGAATTGTGACAACCCGCCTTTTCTGAATAATCCAAGTTGGCAATAAAACCACAAATGTCCAACTCGAACGATTCAAAACTGACGGATAATCAATTTAGGGTGTGTAATAGAATCAGAACATAGAATCACATATACAGAATAACACAGAATCTCGCAGCGGAAATGAAATAATATACATAAGCAGTTCATGAAGCTACTTAAACAGTTACAATTTAATTATACAATATAGAGACTCATAAAGTTCGCAAATACAAGCCAAACGGAAATAGGAACTAATACTGGATAGGATGGAGTCTTCGACTAGGTCTTCGGCTCCATATAAAGTGCTCCTCGAGAACGCTGTAATACTCAGTCTGACCCAAGCGAAATGAGAAAAACACAAAACACTCGAGTCAGGTCTAAACATTCTAATGTGATTAGATCTAAACTCAAATACAAATAACTCAAGAGATATTACAGTATTTTCCATCTCATAAGGATCCGTTAAACTATCTATATATAGTATAATACACTATTATGTGTAATTTCTATCAGTAATATAAAATATTAAAAATAGCGTTAAGGCTTTACATTGATCCCCCTTAACACGTTTTTAAACAATGTGGTCTATACAGGTCCTGTAACACAACCAGTAGAACATCGGTAGCCAGTGAGTCCCCTATAGGCACATGTTAAATAGAAACTCGTAGTGGTCGCGCATAAGGATAAAACGTATGACAAGGCATGTGAGGCAATGCCCAAGGTAGGATACTACCAGTTTGCCTGATCCGGACTGGTGGTAACCCCTAACGGCCCGCCGCAACACAACACTTCCAAAATCAAGGGTGATCACCAAATAACAAAAATAGAATACACGAAGAAGTGTGTCTGCTAGAGGTAGCTAGCCTCAATGGCCCGGCACGGCTCCTGTTTTAGTCATTTCAAATTTGACACAAGTGTCGGTCATCCATTATCGTTCACTTTCTTCAATCCAATAAACGTACACCAAAACAATCGCTTCATTCTGGATTATCATTTCACGAGCATAGTTATCAAAGTGGTTCCAGTATCGACAGAGAATGTGTCCATAACTGGCTCCGGTCTCTTTGACAACTTACGTCATTCAATTTTCATTATTAATTTATCGAATAGATCAAACCACAATTGTATTTCAACCTCCTTATATAAACTTGAGCTATCAAATATTTCACATTGAAATATTAACAATATTTTGTCGTTTACAATTATATACTTAACTTTGTGTCCAATTCCAAAGTTCCAAATCAATAAACTAAAGTTGTATTTTCTTTTATAAAATTTACAATTTCCAAATACTGAATATTTCACGTAAGTTCACTTTCATAATTTTACTTCATTTAACTAAATTGTTTTTCTCAACAAATTTTGTATCCAAGATTCACAACTTTGAAATTTATTTCCTTAAATATTTAGGCTAACTTTTTTATTTAAATAAGAGGTTCAACAATGGTTATTTTAATAAGCTGAAATAAAATTTAAATCACTTAATTTTTCATTTATCAATTAAATCAAATTTTCATGTATATAATTTAAACCCAAGTTAAATCTTCGAAATTCGAAACAATTCTATTTTCTTTTCAAAATGGGAATTTAAAATTTGAAATACGTATAGTGAAATGTAGAAGCTGTGAAAATTTAATCGAAAAATTTGAATGTTGTCGGTCGCGCAATTTTTAGTGCAAAGCTACGCATATCAGTTCAAATTTTGGCGATTTTAAAAATCTCTTTAAAACAAGTTCGGACAAACATGAAAAATATTCTTCGTTGACAGTAATCCAGCGGCAGAATTCGTTTCGCAAAAATCGGACGTTTTGAACTCCGCTTCACGTCCGCATTTTTACGTTAAAGGGGTCCGTAACGCGTTTTTGAACGGAGCATGCAGACACTGCAAATTATATACCGTTGTGTCTGTCTCGTCGCGTTGATCACCAAAATATATTCATTTGTCGGTTTCGGTGTTCGGTTTGCGCTGAAATTGTGAAAAAGCTTGCACAGTTCATTTTTGAAACAGAGCCATTTGAGTTCGATGTGTCTCTTTTAGGATCTTACGTATTTTTCTAAATATTTTGGGTCTGAAAAAGACGTATTTTTATTTTATTAACCAACTTAATTTTTCTTTTTTCTCAATATGGTGAATGGAACAAGTCCAATTTTTTTTAAAACCATGCACACACATATAAAATAGACACACACACACCCGTATAAACACACACTGGCACCAATTCATATATGTATGACATGCACCCAAACACAAAACTGACACGGGCACTGTGATGGCACACACAAACATAATTATATGCTACATTTGCACTAAGAAGGAATAAGAAAATAATGCGTACTCACTGCTAGTTGCGTGCGTGTGTTGCTTTTGAGCAAAATGAAAAAAAATATGCGACTTTCAGAAAGTAGGGAATATGAGAAGTTTCTTTCCTGAGAACTTAAAGAAATACTTAGGACTTAGGAGAATGCCTTCGTCATATTTTCCTTTGCTACTTGTGTGTCCTCCATGTTGCCAGCAAGAAGTGAAAGTCTTCCATTTGTGAAAGAGAGAAAATAACAGGATGGGAAGAAGTTAAGGAAACAAAAAGAAAAGAAAAATGTGTCTTCACTCCCTAATTCCTACTGTGTTTGCGTCAGTTTCCAAATGAAGTTTTTTTGTTTTTTTTTCCTTTTTTTTTTTCTGGTGCGTCCAACATATATATGCTCTCCAAAATCCATGCACACCACGCTGCACTAATACATGTCATTGCATACACAACACGCACACATACACAGTAATATACACACATGCATGAACTCCACACTCATGTTACACACTTCTTGTTTCGAACACGCGCTGCATATATGTATACATGCCACAAACCCATCACCACAAATATAAAACACATACACGCAACATACTTATATACATATGTACACTCATGTCATATGCACGCAGGAACTCCACGAAAAGAAAGGAAAAGAATAGGTGAAAAGAAAATGGGATGTGCCGTGTCGGTTTCACCTCAAGCGGTTGGTATTGCCTTAAAAAGAGGGGGAAAATATCAAGAATTAAAACATGATATGTTGAGACAGAACGTGAAAAGTGAATGTGTCCTCATGCAACACATAAAAAAAATGTATGTTTTGTGTCATTTTAGAGAAGAAGAAAGGTGAAAGTGTTATTCATTTGCAGACCAAGAAGAAAAAAAAGGGAAACAAATATGTCTGTGAATTCATGAATGTTGGCAGTGAAGTAACGCAAGAATGGAAGGCAGAAAAGGAGAATGACTGTGTGAGAAAACAAATGGCACCCAGAAAAATGGAATAAAAGAGAAGTTCTTTTTTTTTTTTCATTCGCATGCAGTGAAGTGATACAAAAAAAAGTTCAACAATTAATAAATGTACAGGAAGCATAAAAATATTTAGACGTGAGTAAACTCACATTCGGGTTGCACGAGCTAATGATGAGAGAACGGAGTTGTCGGAGATTTGATGCGGGCTGTCGGAGATTGATGCCGGACTGTCGGGAGAAGGCGGAGGAAGACAATGGATGGACCGGCTTCAGTAAGAGAAGAGAGAGCGTAGAGCAAGGGGCGCTGGCTGTGAAACAAAAAGGAGAGAAGACGCGAAGTGGGATGGCGGAGCTGTCTACTTCATGTGAAAATGAGCGCACAACCTTATGTTGCCAGGAAGAATGGGCTTCAGTATTTAAAACACTAGAGAGAAAAATGCACAACCTTGTGTTGCCAGGAAGAAAAGCAAGAAGAATGAATAATGTCCATTTTCATTTACACGTGAAGAATGTTGGAAAGGAAAATGCGTCTCCCTTTTTGTTCCATGCGTTTTTTTTTTTTTTTTAAGGTACAACAATATATTTTAGTCTGATTGTTTATGTTGCACTTCTTTACAGGGTCACCTGTATGGAAATAACTGTCTACCCATTTGTTTTTACGGACACCAAAATATCAGTATGAATATACCATTGGAATCAGGACGTCGAGACGAGCACAACGGCACACAGTAATCAGTGATTTGAACGTTTTATAAAAATTCTATTTTTATATTTAATTGCACTGAGTTTAATTAACAGTCATTTAAATTTATTTAGTTTAAATTACCAGAATTATACGGAACAAACTTATAACGTTTTGATTACAAATTTGTTTTCAAATTCTTTGCATACAAACATTCATTTTTATTTTAAATTCAATAAACTTTGAATACATTCATTCTAATAACTAAATTTTATAGTTTTAATCTATTTGCTTGTTTGTTTATCGGAATTTATCGTTAAATAATTATTTTTTTCGATCTGAAAACCCAGGTCGTTACACGAATACTCTATATCTGATTAATATTCTAAACTTTGGAATAAATCTATCCTTATAGATTAACTCCCATTCCCTATAATTATTTCTAAAACATTTGCTTTCCATCGTTGTTCATTTTCAAATACGAATATCAGTCCTTAAATAGGAATCTAAATTTGTTGTATCAAATCAACTTGATTCCTATTTGGAAATATCGTTTCAAATTCAAATCTAATTACAATGTGAACCCACATCATATTTTTTTTCAAAAAAAAATCCGTTTATAAAACAGCGACTAACATCTTCCTATTTATCAAACAATTCACATTTCCTTTTAAATGTATTCACAAATTACACACTCCATACTTTTGAAATCAACTTTATTTAATTTCTATCCGTCGCTTCTCGTATAGTAATTCTAACTTAGAATAATATTAAAATATTACAAAACATGGAGTTTTATTTACATAACTATATATACAAAAAAAATCCATCGTTTTCTTCGGAAACGACTTTCCATTTCTAATTTGAAATTCTATTTGAATTTATATTTCTCATTCAAATTTCCTTTACAAATATTTTCACTTTAAACCATTATTCACTTCAGTCATGAATAATGTTCTTTATATATATATATATATATATATATATATATATATATATATATAATCAAATTAAGTTGATCTCATGGTATATAATATCTAAAATCCAAATTCCTTTTATCAACTTCCATTGTTAGAATTATTCAGGTAAACTCCCATTTTTATTTTCATCCATTTCTAATCTTGTTCATAATTTTCAGTATAAATTTCTAAGTTCATACCCAACTGTAAATATCAGTTTTAAAATCAATTTCTACTTTTCTATATAAATTTGAACTAAAATTCACATTTTCAGTTTATCTAAAAATAAATATTTCACTTGATTTGCAAACTCAATTAAAAATAACTTCTCGTTTTATCCATTTAACCGGGTTTCTATTTTCAACCCTATTCAAGATTAAATTTCTATTTTGAAAATAAATTCCATTTTAAATCCCAATTTCCCTTTCCACATTCGAAAATATTTTACGGTATCTAGAATACTAGGTTTCTAGGGCCAGGGTAATTCCGACACAACATATCCAATCATGGATTATATAACACATCATATAACACAATCAAATAAAAACCGCAGTATAAATATTGAGGAATCCAGTTGGTTCCCTCCAACCTGTTTCCCTACATCCACAAATGTTAATCAACATTAATAATACCAAAAAAATATTAATTTCACATCAATGTGAAATATCATAGTAAATAGAATTAATAAATCGATCAACGATATAACTATATCAACCAGTTCAACCAAACAACCATCACACAGAATAAAATAACTATAAATAAAATTTAAAACACGTTTATATAGAAATGTAAATGAAGCATAGTTAGTGAGTTTACTCACTTTTGTTTGCAGTTGACAATTCTGGTTGTTTTATATAGTTTCAAACAAACATTTGAAACTACATAAAATTCCAACTGCCCGTGAATGGTTCCATTCCAATTCGTACACGGCGAGTTCCTTCATACGATTCTGATGTCGCTTGTTTTGTGCAATTCTGTATACGAATGATCAAATTATAATAGTAACTAAGTTTTAATTAAACTAGACTTCCTAAATGATTAATTAAAAATAATTTAACTAAATTATACCGTTCATTACGTGATGAATGTAACCAGAAACCCCTTAAGACATGGTCGACTTTAGCTAATCATGAGGAAGAAACTGGCGATGCTTTTCTTTCATTCTTTTTTTTTTTCTTTTCTTTTTTCCTCTGCCATTCTGATACACGGAACTACCTGCACCTTACTATTCTTCTTTCCATACAAATGATGCCTGAAGCTTACTTAATTCCATTGATTTTTCTACACCTTTCACCACTTGTTTCCCCACTAAAGTCTGTGCTAACCACGCTAATAGTCCTCAGATCGCAAACTCTTCCATCTCCACAACGTATCAATGAACTTTGCCTCCATACTTAAGTCACCTGAAACCAAACTCACGATTTCATGGCAGACTAACTTCAAGTTCAAATCCAGTACCACACTTCCTGTTTCCCATGATTTAATAACCCTTCGGTAGTTGCAAATTCCCAGGCAAACACAGATTTTGCAACTTCTCCAGTAATAAAAAATCACGGTTTTCCCCTCTCCCTTGACACGTCTGTTAAACACTTCTTCCATTAGTAACAAAATTCGTCACTTCCAGTCACAGGAGCTTCAATGAACCACCTGCCTCACCAAAAAGATTATCACGCACAGAACTTCCCCTTAATAACTTAAGACCCTCTTCTTCCCTAAACGACCTGAAACTTATCTCTCCTCCCTTACGCACAGTCATTTCTCCACCGTCTCATCACTCCCACGCATCCATTACTCCATAAATTCCAGAACTAAGACAACAAATAAGCTCCACTTCGCAACCTCCTCTTCATAGACAAACCATTGTTTCCTGTACACGGAAAACACCAACCTCCTATACATCACCGCGCCGCCATATCTGACACCTAGGACCCATCGCGACTTCACTAGCTACTCCGCCTCACCGAGCTCTTCCGAAGCCCTCTGGTCCCGCCTCCTAACATCAACTAGGGCGACGCCTAAAGCCTTATAGTCACGATCCCTAAGTCCGTTCTAATTTTCAAATGTCGTGAGCTCCAACTTCGTAAGATTTTAAAGGGGAAAGAAGCCCTTACGCATATGAGCACCACGTGTTATAATGGAGTGATTTCATCTAGGTTTTGTATTTGGTTTTTAACAATTTTATTTTCGTGATTACCGAAGGAATAGAAGAGAGAACGGCAGAAGAGAATTGGGAATTTCATAATAAAAAGGGACGATTTTGGGTTGAGGAAGAATCAGCGTTTAACGAAGGTAAGCAGGCATTTTAAATGGAAGAAAAATAGGTTAGTTTTATTGAAGTGCCCGTGCTTTGCATGTTTACGGGGTCGTCACGGTTTCCTTGAACGTGGTCGACACGTTGTCCATATTTCATTAAATTTTGACAAGACTTTAAGCATGGCCAGAGGAATGGGTCGGCCTGGTCAATGTTTTGGTTGATGAAATGTAAATTATCAGGATATATATATATATATTGATCTTGCAAATTTAAAAGTGTATGCGGCATTTGTTATATGGACTTTAGTTGATTTACAGTCTGTTACAGACAAAGATAAAAATATTGCTATGCATAGCAATGCGCTATGATTCCAAAAATATAATATTATTGACAAGTTAGCTTATATTGTGATATCCCAAAACTCTGATATATGGTGTAAAATACTCCAAATAAAAAGTTATTTATTTTTCAAAATAAAAATTATAGAAAAATTCTATAAATTAAATTATAACTACGGCCCAAAAATCTTGCAATAATAATCTATTTTGGATTTTTATAAAAAATCAATGTGTTCGAAGCCTATACCGTTTGGAAATTTAATCGAACCAATCTCCATTTATATCAAATAAATTGCATATCCAATCTGGATATATACATACAGCTTCAAAATAGTAAATTTATAATTTTAAACTAGATATTCCTATATTTAATTTAAAGCGATATTCAATATAAATTAGAAATCCATTTATTTTATTAAATAAATTCCTTTTAAAAATCGATTTGTATTCCAATTATAATATTCAAAACAATTTAAATATTCAGAATTAAATAACAAAAAATATGGGTCGTTACAATTCCATACCAATGAGAACCCCCGGGGAGGAGTGTTGGTATGAAACGTCTCTAACATTCACTTACTTTAGAAAGAACCGGAATAGAGTTAACCGGAAATTCATCGATTAGTTTTGAAGAGACCGGGATCGATAAGTGTTTTACTTATCGAATACCACTTCAAAACTAGAGTACGAGTTCTACGTTTTGGAAGCGGTTGAAGAAAAAAAAAAGGGAATCCATATGAAGATTGGGAAACTTCTCGTGATGCTCGGATCAAAGTAGTGATTCGTGATCTGTTCGAGAAGTAGGAATCCAATTTGGGATTCGTGTTCGGTTTGAGTGATGAAGACTCGCGTGAAAGATACCAAACGAAACCTCGACATCGGATATGGCTAAAAACGGAGTAGGAGCACAATCTGAGGTTTTGCTAACCTATGGAAGGATATATTGACTCCATATCTAGTGTATGCTTATATCGAGTCGTGCGGGAGCTCCTCGAAGTTGCGCGCGGGAGTTGGATATATTTGGTTCCACGTGGTACACTTCAGTGTTTCGTGCATGGGCCAGTTTTGTTTACCTTATGGTATATATTATCTAGATATATACGACGCTCGGAGGTACTTTTTGAGCCTTGTGCATGGAGTTCAGATCAATATTGAGGGATCTCCGATGGAAAATCCAATATGCGAATGCGCCTTACCGGTTTTGCTTGTACACTTAATAGTTGTCCAATGTAACTAATGTAACCATTCCAACAATATGAATTATTTATATTCTACACCCTAGACATTATCTATTGTACAATTATAGAAAACTTAATCAATGGTTGTTTTCTTTTGAGGGGAAAATCGGAGTGGTAATCTGCACGGTCCCCTCAGTGTTGTTACATGCAATGTGTACCTTGAGTTTCTCATACCAGACTGATGTCTGACGCGTGGTTTTTGTTTTCCCTAAAACCCTCATGTACTCCTTAGAGTAGTCTGAGTATGGCAGGTTTTACTTTGGATGCTTTAAAGTTCGGAAGGCGAGCTGGAGGCTTCCATTATCTATCTACCTATTTCTATTTCAGTTGTACTGTATTAGTTATGTACACATAAGCATTGTGAGGACAAGCAGTTATAACTGTCCAGGCTGACGATGGTACTTAGGTTATTATAACTCTGAAATTTCTTTATTCAGAGTAACCCTTTGTACTATGTTGATATTATATATTTCCGTTCCTTTGTGAGATTCTGATGTTCTATTCTTTCTTCCTTATTCTACTTCTTTTTTTTTTTTTTTACCCAATAATTCGACTGTCCGGCACTTGGATATTTGGCACACGAATACCGTGGATGTATTTAGTGTCTACTTTCGAGGTTCGAAAAGTCGGGTCGTTACATTTGGTAGTAGAGCACAAGGTTGAGCGAACACCTTGGCTTTGGTTGGGTATGGCTCATTAGAGATGGGGTAAGCGACACCCTAGAATGAGTCGAGTGTATTATACATATGAGAGCGTATTTGTATTTTGAAAACTATACTTTGAAAATATTCCTTAGGAATGTCTATTTCTTGCAACCCTTTCTTGAATAAGGTCTTTCTTAGTAGTAAACCTTTCTTTGTATCGTTTCCTTGAAATAATTCTATCTTCAAGTATTCTAAAGATTTTTGCTATAATTCAGGTAGTAAATTATGAGTACTCATACTGTAAATACTAGAGGAGGTAGAGGTAGAGGTGGCCGAGCTATACTGTCGCTAATGGTGAGAATTGTGCACCGGGGAATGCAGCTACTGTGGAGGATCCAATAATAGGTGTTGTAGAGGAGGTCGTGCAAGTCAGGCCTCATAAGGGATTTGCTTCACTTTATCGTGACTATGAAAGGCTTGAGGGAAGGAGGTTTAGTGGATCGGAAACCATCATAGAAGTTCAGACATGGGTCAAGCTATGTGACCGTATATTTGGGGATATGGAGCTAGATGATGCAATGAAGCGTCGATTAGCATCACGACATTTGACTGATATGGCTATGGATTGGTGGAATCTAATTACTTTGGATGTCCGAGAGGATGACTTTTCTTGGGCCCAATTTAAGGAGGAATTTGAAAAGAAATATGTTCCATAAGCTGGGAAGACCTTGTTATATAAGAGTTTCATGGACTTGAAGCAGGAGGCTATGATGATAGCAGAGTATGAGAAGCGATTCACTACATTGTCTTTGTTCGGACCAGGTCTGATTGATACGCCACTGAAGAAGAATGATAAGTTCATTACAGGATTGCGTCCTGAGTTTCATCGAGACATGACAAACCACATCTTGGCACCCTATTTGGATTTGGTAAACATGGGATTGAGGTTTGAGGATTTGGATTCGAAATCAGCTAATTCGGCACCAACTAGCGAGAATAATAGGAAGTTTCAACCAAATAAAGATATATCTAGGTTCACTTGTCATAACTGTTGGAAGAAGGGCCATTTTGCTAAGAACTGTGCGGAGGCTAAGAAGAAACGGGTGGAAAGGGCACCTATGCTTAAGGCACCAATGGCTAAGAATCTGAAGGTTGAATCACAGACGATCAAGACTCAGTTTGCTCCAAGGGATGGCTGCTACAACTGTCATAAGCCGGGTCATTTTGCTAGGGAGTGTCCACTTCTTCAGAAGGGTAACAACCTCGAGCTTGTGCTTTAGCACCTTCCAATTCTGCAGCACTAAAGGGGAAGCAAGTTATGGAAGGTATTCTATATATTTTTGGCATTCCTATTCGTGTCTTATTTGATACTGGTGCTTCTCTCAATTTCATTTCTTGTACTCTTGTTGATAAACTGAAACTTGAGCCAGTAATGGCTTTAGGATCTACTTGTGTGTCGAACCCTATTGGAGGCTCGGCAAATCTTTATATGGGATGCTTAGAAATTCCGGTTTCTTATTATGACGAACTCTTCCCTTGTGATTTATATGTTTTGGGTTTTATGGGTTTTGATGTCCTACTCGGGATGGATTGGCTGTCTCGATATTCTGTGGTTCTAGATTGTAAGAAGGGGACTGTCTCATTTAAGACTGATGAAGGGAAATATTTCATAGTATTTTGTGGAGGACCTAGCTCACTTACGACTAGTTTCCTTTATTCCTTAGATGTGGCTGAGGAAGAATTGAGTTCTATTCCCATTGTTCGAGAATTTACAGATGTCTTCGAGGAGGTGTCAGGTTTACCACCTCATCGGGAGATAGAGTTTCGCATTGATTTTGTTAAAGATGCAAAGCCTATCGTGTTGCCTGTTCGAAGGTTAGCACCGAAGGAGAAGTTGGAGCTATCTATTCAGGTGGATGATCTATTGCAGAAGGGCTTGATCCGACCAAGTCGTTCAAGTTGGGGAGCGCCTATTGTCTTTACTACAAAGGCTGATGGTTCTTTAAGATTATGTGTCGATTACCGTGATCTCAACAAATGAACTATTAGGAATAAGTATCCTTTGCTTAGGATAGATGACCTGTTCGACCAGCACCATGGAGCTCGAGTGTTTTCTCAACTAAATCTTGCTACGGGATTCCATCAGTTGAGGGTAGCAGAGGAGAGTATACCCTTAACCGCTTTTAGGTCCGATAAATTTTATGAGTGGTTAGTTATGTCGTTCGGTCTAACTAATGCTCCACCATATTACTTAGACCTAATGAATCGGGTTTTTCGAGATGTGTTGAATAAGTTTGTTCTTGTATTCATTGATGATATTCTGATATACTCTAATACCGAGGAAGAACATACACGCCATTTGAGGATAGTATTAGAAACATTGAGGGACAATGTTTTGAAGCAAAAATTCTCGAAGTGTCATTTTTGGCGATCGGAAGTTAGATTTTTGGGCCACGTTGTTTCTACAGAAGGTATTTTGTTGATCCTGCGAAGGTTGTGGCTATTCAGGACTGGAAGAGGCCGGAAAGCGCTACATATATTAGAAGCGTTTTGGGTCTAGCTGGCTATTATAGAAGGTTTATCCAAGATTTCACAAAGATCGCTTCTTGTTTGACGAAGATAACGAAGAAAGATATCAAATTCATATGGACAGAGAAGTGTGAGCAAGCCTTTATAAAGCTTAAGGAGAAGTTGACTAGTGCTCATGTTCTTACTATACCAGATGGAGGTGAAGGTTTGACTGTTTACACCGATGCGTGTGGAACAACTTTGGGTGTTGTGTTGATGCAACATGGAAGAGTTATTGCTTATGCGAGTCATCAGCTAAAACCACATGAACGAGATATGTGACTCATGACTTGGAGTTATTAGTAGTCGTTTTTTCATTAAAAATGTGGAGTCATCATTTGTTAGGTGAGAAGTATGAGTTATATACGGACCACAAATCCTTGAAGTATCTTTTTACGCAAAAAGACTTGAACATGAGGCAACAAAGGTGGTTGGAGTTTCTTGCGGCCTACGATCTAGACATCATGTATCCCCCAGGGAAGGCTAATGTTTTAGCTGATGCGCTCAGTAGAAGATATGTTGTTATGGAAAATGTAGAAGTTCGACCGACCTTGATTAGTCGTATCAAAGAGAATCAGCTTAGAGATCTACATCTTGCCAGGACTGCTAAGTTGGTAAGTGAGAACATTGCTCTAGAGAAATGGCTCGGATTCGAAGTAGATAAACCGTGGCATTTTGAGGATGGATGGTAGGTTATGTGTTCCGAATGTTGACGGAATCAGGCAGGAGGTTCTAACGGAAAGCCATCATTCACGATTAACGATACATCCAGGGTAACTAAAATGTATCAAGACATGAAGCTAACATTCTGGTGGGAGGGCATGAAGAGGGATGTCTCTATATTTGTAAGTAGGTGTGCAAACTGCCAACAAGTGAAGGGTAGTCATCAGAAGACGGTCGGGCTACTTCAGCCACTTGAAATTCCTAAGTGGAAATGGGAGCAAATTTCTATGGATTTCATCGACGGATTGCCTAGGATGAGGAGAGGTAACGAAGGTGTATGGGTTATTGTAGATCGATTAACCAAGAGCGCGCACTTCTTACCAGTAAAGGCAACAAGGACTGCTTCTAGTTTGGCGTTGTTGTATATTAAAGAGATAGTTAGGCTTCATGGCATTTCAAGCAGTATCGTGAGTGATAGAGATCCAATCTTCACAAGTCATTTCTAGAAGGGATTGCATGATACATTGGGGACCAAACTCAGTTTGAGTACCGCTTACCATTCAAAAACTGATGGGAAAACGGAAAGGGTGAACCGAGTATTAGAAGATTTACTACGGGCTTGCATTCTAGATTTTGGAGGTTCGTGGGAAGATCATTACCACTTGTTGAGTTTTCATACAACAATAGTTATCAAGCCAGCATTGGAATGACACCTTTTGAAGCTTTGTATGGAAGGCCTTGCAAATCTCCATCATGTTGGGTAGAATCTCGAGATCGCCTTGCACTTGGACCAGACATGGTTCGAGAAGCATCAGATAAGGTATTAGAGATTCAGAAGCGAATCAAGAAAGCACAGAATTGACAGAAGAACTATGCAGATGAGAGGCGAAAAGACTTGGAATTTGCAGTTGGAGACTTTGTATTTGTAAAAGTTTCGCCGATCAGAAGTGTAGTTCGGTTTGGAAGGGCTGGGAAGTTGGCTCCTCGTTTTATTGGACCATTCCCAATTCTAGAGAGGATTGGTATACTCGCATATAGAGTCGAGTTACCAATTAGGTTATCGGGTGTGCACAATGTATTTCATGTATCACATTTGCGTAAGTATGTGCATGACCCTCGATGATAGTAGAAGCATCACAGCAAGAAGACTTGGAAGTGGAGCCTAATTTGACTATATTGAGACAATCGGTTTGAGTTGTGGATAGAGATATAAAGCATCTTAGGACTAAGGTTGTGAAGTTAGTCACGGTACAATAGAGTGAGGATGCTCGTGATTGTACATAGGAAACGGAGGATAATCTGAGAAACTCTTATCCAGACTTGATCTTAGACTAAGGGTTTCCTATCTTAGTATCGTATGTCTTTTGTTGTTTAGTTTATATATAGTTTTTGGAAGTAATATATATGCATCTTGTTCTTCTTCTTCATTGATTTCCATTTTCGTTTGAATTTCGAGGACGAAATGTTTTAAGTGGGGAAGAATGTAAAGGCCCAGAAAATTATGACATTTAATCTCCAAATATTGTTTTTATTTGCTGGAGATTTGGAGATTAAATGTCATAATTTTCTGGAGTTGGTTTTCTGGGCCTTTACATTTGATTCGATTTTGATTCGATTTGGAGTTGGTTTTCTGGGCCTTTACATTTGAGTGAAGCCTTCCTACAACATTACAAGGCCATCCAACAAGTTAGAAGTTGAAAAATCCAAGTCTTTGTCCAAAATCATCTTGAGGCCGTGGGCTACTTTGAAGGAGGAAGGAGGAAAAAGCAAGGAAAAGCAAGGAAAGGAAGGAAAGAAAGGAGGTTGCTATCTTGGATCTTGGCTCGTGTTCTTGGATCTTGGATTTGCTAAGGATTATTGTGAGTTTACTCACTATTTAGGACAGAAAATATAAACCATTTGCATGTTCTTAACTATCCTTAAATTTGCTTGAATGTTAGTAACTTGTGTTAAAAATGTTAACTTGATTCTTACTTTAAAAGTAAGCGACATATGTGTTCCATGTTAATGGATTGGAATGGACTTGAATGGAACTGGATTTGGACTTGAATTGACCTGTATAACAAGTGGAATGGACTTGAAACAAATCACATAAGGGTTAGTAGGGAATTGACATATTGTGGACTTGAACTTGAAAGTGCACTTATAGCGATAGTCGCTATAATTGCAGTTTGAATTGTTGTGTTTACAACACTTTGTATGGAACTTTGTAATGACATCCTTAGTGATTGCTTATCATTTTGAATCTTGTATTACTTGTATGTTTACTACCTTGAAGTCATTGAATAGTAAAATTGTAACGACCCGCAAATCTGAGCTATCTGAGTTGACTAAATACACCACACGTCCAACCCAAATAACACAGAAATACGAACCATTAATAGAAAGAAGATAGAGGGTGAGAATAGATAAGATAGAAAACTTAGAATAGAAGAAAAACGAAGGTCACAACTCACAGCGGAACGAATAAAATATATTATATAACATAACTTTTGAAATTCAAATCAGTAACTTTATGTACATACCATCATCAGAGCACAACAGCCATTCCTGGAACAGTTATAAACACCTGTTTCCAGATACAAACAAGGTCCACAGCGGAATATATGATAGCCTATAGCTAACCGGTGAAGTCTCCTGCTTCCAGCTCCTTCAATATAAATCTGTGAAATCCCGACTACTTGACTGCCCGTACAAATTTGGGCACCCAAGAGTTTAGGGAAAACAAAACAAAATAAACTCTGGGTCAGTCATGGGACTGGTGTGAGTAAACTCCAACCACTTGTTTAACTTTAAAAATCCTTTCAAAAGAAAAGATAATAGTAAGACCAGTCCACACATAAACACGGACGGTTTTTACCTTACTATAACCCAAAATACTTTGATATCAAATCCAATGATATTATAATAATGTCTACGTCAAGTAAATAACCAAATAGCAGAACACTTGCATCTCACGCTCCACATACATAGTATAAAATCAAAAACCGCATGGCGCTTATTGGAGATTTGATTTCCAACATGACAAGGTATGGAACCACCTTCCGCTAGTGTATCTCTAGAGAGGAATACACTGGGTTCAACAAGAACATCTTGTAACCCGGCCCACACATGACCGACCACTCATTTCGCTTGAGTGTATCGAATGTATATCACCAACGGTTGGGATCAGCAACCGTCTCCCGACTGGGACAGCATCGAATAGAATAAGAAATTAAATGAACCTCTAGATAGGTGATTATACATCCTAATGGGTGCGACCCACATAGCCATGCTGCCTGCCCGATTTTTGTCCTTTCCCGGTTGTTGAGGCCTGAGGCTACGAATACTTACCATTCATTGATAGCCCAATCACTTTGAATGCCACATTGTCAGATTCGTAAATCACTAGTTGAGTTTGCATAAATATTCTGGATATTATGCTAAGGGATAAATCCGTTGCAACCATATATATTCATACAGACCAACCCATTTGATCATTGGAAATACTTTGTCAGACATTCGTCCATATACGTTCGTTCTGGGACTGAACGAAACCGAAGGCACTATTTCTATAAATAGAAAAGCCCTTGCACTTTACTCCGTCTTCAATATATTCAGCATACTTGGTTCGCAACGCTTATGCCGATATGGAGTGGTTCTTCGGATAATAATCCAACCGGTCTCTCCATATTGACAACGATGGTCAAAAACTTCGATAGTCTGTGATTTAACTATCGAATAAAAACAAGTGTTCATCCAAACATATCAACAAATCACTGGGCTCTTTAATTAATATTTCGTTAATTAAATCTCTTCTCCATTTCCTTATCAATATTTGTTAACCAAATATTTTCAATAACCATATTGGCCCTTTACGCTATTTGTAAAGCGTTTCCCAATATCAACTTCTTTTAATTTCTATATATTAGAAAATATCTCCATTTGAAATTGGAAACAATTCCAATCACTTATCTCTATCCCGACTATTTTAATTATACTCAGGAAATATTTACTTGTTATATTTCCAAAATTCCATCACTTGGGTTTAAATGAATGTTGTGTAAAACATCGTTACAACAACCCAAAATATTTTATTCAACTAACTCTTTTTCAAACACTTCTCTTCGAGACTGGATCTTGCTATTTATCCATTTAAAATGAAATCAATCAAGTTGGGGTAAAATTACCTCTCAGACCTTAACTGAAAACATCCTCAACTTCAAAACGGCAAAACCACTTACCTCGAATAAACACACTATACAATCCAATTATTCATTTTTAAAACATGTATAAAGTTCGCTTTCTATTTCTAATTTATAGATTTCCCTTTTTGTTTCCAATATTCTATTTTTGTATTCATTTACCTATCGAATTCTATACGTCGATACAATGATTTCTAACTATCAAAATATCTTAAAAATATTCTAACTCCTTAAATTTCCGGAAAAATTCGCCATAACCTCCCCTGTATCGGGAGCATCGGGAAATTTCAAATAGCTTCCCCTGTCCTTCTTATCTCAAAAGAAAAAGAAAAAGCCAAGCGGCTTGCCGATACGGCGCATAAAACCTCATATATGAATTTAAACATGTACCTTTTTGTCGGGCACATAAATTAAAATCTTCATATACTTCATCATGTACCTGTCTAACACATGTTCACCTGTTTTCAATTCAATTCAACACTATCTAATCGTTTGAATTCAGTTCCGCCCATTTATTCTTTAAATCGGCCATTTTTGCCTATTTCACTTCTTTGTTGAACATAACATGTTCAAACAAAATATTTAACTTGCTCATAACCAAATTTCGTTTCAATTTCATTTTATTTCCCTTTTTGACTTCAAATATAAATTTCCAAATTAAATTCCCTTATTCAAAGTCCTATATCAATTCAAAAATCCCATTAACTAATTACCATTCAAATTAGTTAACTCTATTCAATAAATCAAAAATCAGATTCCTGTTTCAAAAATCAACTCATTACTTCACTTGAGTACAGATATATTTCACCTCTCAAAACCTGGAATTTTCTTAAATAAAAATGCGGATTTTATTTTCTTAAAATCCTTTTATAAAATTAAATAAACCGTTATGGTTCTTAAATAGTTCTGGCGCTGTTTTTCTGATAATTTGATTTTGACATAACTCAAAATCTATACGACGAAATTCATATTTTTCTCTTTCATTAGAAAACTATTATCAAACCGGTCCTGACGTTTCTTGTTTCAAAGAGATCCGACCCCAATTGAGTCCTGTATACTCGATTGAAGTTCGAATCGCTATTTTACGAACTGCAGCGCTGCGGCGAGTTCGTTTTAATTATATTTATATATATAAACCTTTAAACTTCTTTAAATGAATTCAACTCCCTTTTAACTCTATTTGAATTTCTAATATTCAAACTCCATTTTCCTTTATTTGAATTTCTTGATTCAAATTCCAATCTCACTTTTGAATTCTATTTTCAAATCCCAATTCCTTTGATATTCAAATTCAGTACTTGAATTTCTATTTCAAATCTCTATTCGAACTTCATATTCAATTCTATTTGAGTTATATATTCAAACTCTATTTCGATTATATTTGAAGTTTATATTCAATTCTTCTTTGAATTCTAAATTCAAATCCATATTCAATTCTCTTGAATTCGATATTTCAAATTTCCTTACAATTCTACCTTGCAATTCTATATTCAAATTCATTTATTCAAATTCTATTTGAATTGCTATATTCAGATCCCATATTTGAATTCTATTTGAAATTCAAATATTCAACTCCATTTAAATTCTATTTGAAATTCTAAATGTTTCAAATTTCATTTTCTCTTCTTTGAAATTCTCAATATTTCAAATTACATTTCTTTTATTTGAAATTCCATTTTTGAATTTCCTTTATTCCAATCCCATTTGAATTCCTTTAAATTCAAATTTTATTTCAATTCCCTTGAATTCAAATTCTATTTCAAAACTATTTGGATTTCCTATTTTGAAATCC
The DNA here is from genome assembly GCA_030737875.1 of Allium sativum. Taxonomy (NCBI): domain Eukaryota; kingdom Viridiplantae; phylum Streptophyta; class Magnoliopsida; order Asparagales; family Amaryllidaceae; genus Allium; species Allium sativum. Next base: position 797,768,586 of record CM060921.1, on the reverse strand, counting down.
TATTTCAATCCTACTTTGAAATCCTATTTTCAAAGTTTATTTCAAATTCTATTTTGAAATTCTATATTCAAATTTCTACTTGAATTTACTAATTCCAATTTCCCATTTCAAACTCTATTTGAATTTTCATATTCAAATCTCTATTTGAGTTTTCTTTATTTGAATTCCTATGGATTCAAACTCTATTTAAATTCATTTGAATTCGAATTCTATATTTCATGCTAATTTCGCATATTCAAATTCTATTTGAACTTCGATTTGAATTCCTAATATTCAAACTTCTTTTCTTTTCTATAAAAATTCAAATATTTAAACTCCTTTTCTAATTCTACTATTCAAATCCCCTTTTGAATTTCCTTTATTCAAACTCTATTTGAATTTCTATATTCAATTTCAAATTTTGAAATTTCTTTATTCAAATTTTATATTCAAATGTTATACTCAAATTTTATTTGAATTATATATTTAAAAATTCCATTCCAAATCCTATTTGAAATTTCTTTTGTATTTCAAATATTTCAACTCCTTTCTAATATTTAAATTCTATTTACATTTCTACTAAAAAAAATTCTATTTCAAGTTCTATTTTGAAATTTCATTTCAAAATTCCATTTTGAAATTTTATTTCAAAATTTCATTTTTGAATTTCTATATTTTTAAATTCTACTTGAATTTCAAATTCTATTTGAGAAAAACAGAATTTCCCTTTTTAAACCTCAAATATCATTCTCATGATATTTTAATAAATTAACAATTGGCCCAGTGATATTTAAACACACAAAGCAACCAATTATTTATTTTTCTAACACATCATATATAACAATATATATGCAAACAAATAAACAAACAGATAATATATTTTTGAGGAATCCCGTTGGATTCCTCCAACCTGTTTTCCTGCATCCATAGATGTTAGCACATAAATAATACCCATTCTGCTTCGTGGCAGAATATCGCGGTATAGAAGGTCATCCACTAATCATAGCGTGGGGCGTATAGGGTAATCATCCGCTATGAAACTGCGGGCATCCGCTAATGAGACTGCGGGAATCCAACCAATCAATCAACCCAATATATATATAATAGCCTAAATAACAAATATATATATATATATAACAACCAGAAAGCATTCACACAAGCAACAAACAATTATTTTTAATGAAATAAAAATAATTCTAAAGGTGAGTGAGATTTACTCACCAGGGATTTTATTTTCGATCCATTCTGATTTCAATTCTTAAATGCTGAATTGTGCATTTTGGAGCTACGCATTTCTCGATTAATTCCACTCAAAAATATCTTGTATTAATTAAATAAGGCATTTAATTTAAACTATCGAACAAATTTAAATGTAATCAAAAATTTAATTAAAAAAAAATTTACCTTAAGCCATTTTAAATTCTGCTTCTCTACTGTAATATATTCGAACCCTTTACTACTGAAATAAGTTCGAACTCCTCCATTTTGAATAGCTTCATGAGGAACTTCACAACATCGTCTGCCATACTCCAAGCTACAAGTTATGGTCCTCCTCCATAAACTTCCTCATACCAGCTACGGTCCTCCTCCAACCAAACAACATCACCATCGAATTCAGATCCGAGCTCCTTATCCCCCAACTCATCGCACCAGTTTCAACTGCAAAATCCCAAATTCCACTGCAACAACCCCAAAACCACCTTACTGAACTCGCGTACCCCTACTAGACATCGAGCAACATGAGGCAGACGACGCTTCTCAGCATCGAACTCCACAATCTATTCCTCAACGCAACCACTTTCCCATCGCGCATTCAATCTCATCTTCCAACGTCGCGCTGACCTTCGTACTCTGCAGTACATGACTTCGAGGCCAGCGCTCCCATCTTCAATCAACTCGCCAACCTTCAAACCCCCCTTCGCGATGAACGTTGACCCCCAAAACCAACTCGCGAGCCCCATAAATCAAATGGAAAACCCTTTGACTACGTCGCGATGCTCAAGCTCTTGGTGGACTCGCGATTTCCGATTTGAATTGAATTTCTTGTTTCCCCTTTTTTTTTATAATCGGTGGAATAACTTCTGAAAGAAAGAAAGGAGAGAGAAACTTGAATGGGGTTTCTAAGTGGAAGGAATACGAAGGCGATAGGTTGATTTTATAGGAGAGAACTGGGGAACATTGGTACGAGAGGACATTAAAATCATGTTTGCCTTAGTGATGAAGCTAGGAGACAGAATATACAGCTCGAGAGATAGGTTTGTGTTGGTACAAAATTTAGGTCGGCCCTGGTATAGTCTTAGGGTGGCTCGAACTGATGCGAATTAATTTTTGATTTGATTTTGATTTAGTTTTTACCCGTTTAAATATATATATTTCGAGGTTCCGAACCGCTATTTAATCATAACGACTGCCATCTCCAATGTCATTCGCTGCTCTGAACCCAAGGGGACAGATTGTGGAATTTTATTTCAACTGTATAGAACAGAAACAATTTAAATTAACGGTTAAATTAATTTTTGATTTAATATATAAATCGATTTCAAATAATAAAATTCCACGAAAATAAATTATTATTACTGTTTTAATTCAAACAGAATTTATATTAATCAACTGAACTGTTTTTTTTCAATTCAGTTTTAACTGTGAATTAAATTGCTTGTTAATAACTCGATATATTTGAAATTATATCCTATGTCAATTATTTAATAGATAAATTCAATATAAAATTTATTTATATTCCCAATTAAATATTTAAAACTAATTTAAATATTCATTATATAATAGCTAAAAATCAGGGACGTTACAAAAATGCTAAGTAACCCCTTGGAAATGACCAAAACTTCACTAGTGCAAAACTACCCGTTTAACCTTGATTTTTGGATTTCAAAGTATTGTAAATGTTCTTTAAGTTTATGTAAATGGTCTTATCTTCTAAACATCTTCTTTTCAAAATATCTTCTAAATATCTTCTTTTCAATATATCTTCTAAATATCTTCTTTTCAAAATATCTTCTAAATATCTTCTTTTCAAAATATCTTCTAAGAGAACTTCTAGTATGACCGAACAGAAAGAAGTCAAATAATACGAATTAGTTAAAAGTATGTAATTCATGGGGGTAATCACGTCAATTCACCTGTGGTCCCTCCGCATTTCCTGTCTATATTCGCAGGTTTTTACAAAATGTATTTCGGGTAACCTAGCATTTCTGATCTTCTAAAATACCTTCTTTCTAAATATCTTCTAAAATATCTTCTTTCTAAATATCTCCCAAAATATCTTCTTTTCAAAATATCTCCCAAAATATCTTCTTTTCAAAATATATTTTTTTCTAAATATCTTCTTTTCAAAATATCTTCTAAAATATCTTCTTTCTAAATATCTCCCAAAATATCTTCTTTTCAAAATATCTCCTAGATATCTTCTTTTCTAAATATCTTCTTTCTAAATATCCTTTCAAAATATCTTCTTTCTAAACATCTTCTTAAATATCTTCTTTTCAAAATATCTTCTTATAAAATATCTTTTCAAATAAAACAAAGGTTAGAAAGGGTTATGAATTGCTAAACCTTGTCATGTTTAAGTCACTAGATTAAAAAGGTAAATGATAATGCTTAACACTAATAAGACAACGAAGTAGGCTTATCTATTTGTGAGAGTTAAGATTGATGTCGAGTAGGGACAGAGCAAAAGAGCTCTAACCTATCGGCTTCCCTCTTGGCCGAGGAATAGATAGGTTTGGGAATGTTGGAAACGTGTTAATCATATTGATTATTTACCTGTTTATTGAATATCACGAATAATGTGCTTAATTCTAATAAGCCGACGAGTAGGCTTATCTATCTGTGAGTGTCAAGAATGGGGTGTCTAGGAAAGCGGTGATATGCAACCAGTGCTCTAACTCACCTGGCCTCACTCTTGACCGTGGGATAGTTAAGTTGATAATATCGGAAATGAGTTAAGTGCACGAATCATGGTTTCTATAAGCTATTGTTTTGACTAGATAATCGATTAGTCAACTATCAGATTATACCATTATAACTTAAGAAGTATCGGGAAAGCTTCACGATTCCATACCAATGAGAACCCCCGGGGAGGAGTGTTGGTATGAAACGTCTCTAGCAATCACTTACTTTTGAAAGAACCGGAATTGAGTTAACCGGAAATTCATCGCTTAGTTTTGAAGAGGCCGGGATCGATAAGTGTTTTACTTATCGAATACCACTTCAAAACTAGAGTACGAGTTCTACGTTTTGGAAGCGGTTGAAGAAGAAAAAGGGGAATCTATATGAAGATCGGGAAACTTCTTGTGGTGCTCGGATCAAAGTAGTGATTCATGATCTGTTCGAGAAGTAGGAATCCAATTTGGGTAGTGTTCGGTTTGAGTGATGAAGACTCGTGTGAAAGATACCGAACGAAACCTCGACACCGGATATGGCTAAAAACAGAGTAGGAGCACACTTTGAGGTTTTGCTAACCTATGGCAGGATATATTGACTCCATATCAAGTATATGCTTATATCGAATCGTGCGGGAGCTCCACGAAGTTGCGCGCGGGAGTTGGATATATTTAGTTCCATGTGGTACACTTTGGTGTTTCGTGCGTGGGCCAGTTGTGTTTACCTTATGGTATATTTTATCTAGAGATATACGACGCTCGGCGGTACTTTCTGACCCTTGTGCATGGAGTTCGGATCTATATTGAGAGATCTCCGATGGAAAATCCAATATGCGAGTGCGCCTTACCGGTTTTTCTTGTATACTTAATAATTATCGAATGTAACCAATGTAACCAATCCAACTATATGAATTATTTATATTCTACACCCTAGACATTATCTATTGCACAACTACAGTAAACTTAATCAATGGTTGTTTTCTTTTGAGGGGAAAATCGGAGTGGTAATCTGCACGGTCCCCTCACTGTTGTTACATGCAATGTGTACCTTGAGTTTCTCATACCAGACTGATGTTTGACATGTGTTTTTTGTTTTCCCTAAAACCCTCACATACTCCTTCGAGTATGCTGAGTATGGAAGGTTTTACTTTGGATGCTTTAAAGTTCGGAAGGCGAGCTGGAGACTTCCATTATCTATCTACCAATTTCTATTTCAGTTGTATTGTATTAGTTATGTACACATAAGCATTGTGAGGATAGGCAGTTATAACTGTCCAGGCTGACGATGGTACTTAGGTTATTATAACTCTGAAATTTCTTTGTTCAGAGTAACCCTTTGTACTATGTTAATATTATATATTTCCATTCCGCTGTGAGATTCTGATGTTCTGTTCTTACTTTCTTGTTCTACTTCTTTTATTTTTTTTATTTTACCCAACAATTCGACTTTCCGACACTTGGATGTTTGGCATATGAATACGGTGGATGTATATAGTGTCTACTTTCGAGGTTCGAAAAGCCAGGTCATTATATTATTTGAGATTGTGTACCATCTCAACTCATTTTTAAGTATTTGAAGCTCCATGCATTTTTGACATAGAAAAAGATGATGATATTCATTTTTTATAATTTGAATTAAAAGAAATAATGAAAAGTGTAAACATAGAAAAATAATTTAAATAGTTTTTAATGCATGAGAAATATAATCTCATTTGTTATTCAAGTGTCAGAAAAGGAAGAACATATTTACACACAAGTGGTTCCTGCATCGTTTCATGGCCATCTTCTCCAGTTTTGTAGCAAAGCTCCACGCTAGAGGTTATTATAAATGTATAATTACAACTCGTTACATGACCTGAAATGAGATGCTTTCATGACTCAAATCATTAATGGATGCATATGGACTCTATTCGCCTCATTCGTTGCTCCAATCAATTCACTGATCCAGCAATGAACGATTCCATGTAAAAAAGAAAATTTGTCTCGATCTGCCCAAAGACGATATTCTTTCAGCTCTATCCGTTTTTTGTTTGAATAAACTACTATCATACACTTTGTTGCCTATTTGTAAATAAAAGGCATCTTAAATTAGGATAAGATCTTATCACAATCTTAAGTCATAAAAAAGACATCTTAAATTAGGATAAGATCTTATCACAAACTGTTGTCATACACTTTGCTGCTAAACAGTTACGACTGGTAACATTTTGAGTCGTAAACCATTCGAGATTCTCTTAGTGTTATTATAAAATCAAATCCAATCTGACCAGAATGAACCGTTTGATTGGATTAGGTCCACAATCTAATAGCAACAGTTTGAATTAGATAAAAACAACCTAGAAAAATTGATACCTACGGGGTCCAAATAAAGTAAAACTCATATCTACAGGGTCTAAATAAAGTAAAACAACATGGTAAAAATCATATCTAATAGCCACAGTTTTTCTATCTTGCTTTTCTATTATGCTAAAATAAGGTAAAATTCAAATTCAAATATAAGCATACCGAAACACAAATAATAGCAGTTGTTACAGGAGGAAAAACAAGATGTAGATTTTCCATGGTGTTTATGATGGCATCCATAAAGGAGATAGTGAAATGTATTTTTCCCTGCAATTCAAAATTAAAATAAAATAGCAGTTGCTATTAGCAGTTGTTGAGAAATTACGCAAATTTCCTTTAATTTGATTTATGGAGAAATGAAATAAAATGTAGAATTGTAAGAGACACGCAAACTTGATAACGGAGTTCGACCAATTATGCCTACGTCTTCGGGCTGTTGCAGATCTTTTATTTCAGAGAATATTACAAAGTGACTACACAAAACACTTTTCACTTAACACTCGATCTCACTCTTAAACTTTTCTTCTTATTGGATTTTGGAATGGGATATAAGTTATGAAGAAGAAGGATGTATATATAGGTGAGAACGATGATTGGTGGGAGTTGGTGGCTTGTGGTGGCCCGGTAGGTGGCAACGTTGGTGGCATGGTAGGTGTAGCCCATGTTTATTGCATGGCAGCCAACAACTTTTTCTAACAATCTCCCACTTGAATACAAATTTCAATCCGTCTTCACACCTTGATCTATGCAACGACCATTCTGATCTTTTTACTATAGCAGACCAACTGAAGTTGAATACAACTTCAGTTTATCGATAGTTACCGTCTTTTTCAACATATTTGTTGGATTATTGCTTCATTTGATCTTCTCCATTATTAACACATCATCTTCCAGTAGAAATATGATGAAGTGATAATGAAGCCCAATATATTTGGTTCTGGAACGAAATGTTGAATTCTTCGCCAAGTGTATTGCACTTTGACTATCACTGTATTAACCATTCCTTTCCTGTTTGAATCTGAACTCATTGAACAAACCTTGAATTCGTATCATCTCTTTACTAGCTTCGGTGGTTGCTACATACTCAGCTTCTGTAGTGGATAAAGTGATAATCTTCTGTACCTGTGACATCCAACTAACAGCTGTAGTTCCAACCGTGAATACATAACCTGTTGTGGTTCTTCGATGACTGACTTCTCCCCCAAAGTCTGCATCTACATAGCCTTGAGCTTTTAACTTCCCTTTACCAAAGTACAGTCCGTTCTGTATGATGCCTCATAAATACCTCAAAATCCACATGACTGCTTCCCAATGAGCTTTCCCTGGATTTGATATAAACCTGATAACAACTCCCACTGCATGGACAATGTCTGATTTCATGCAGAGCATGGCATACCCAAACTTCTAATAGATGAGGAATAAGGAACATCAATCATGAAAAAAAAAATCTTCCTCCGTTTGAGGGGACTGGAATTTGGATAAGCGAATGTGATTGGCCAATGGTGTACTGACTGGCTTAGCATCGTCCATATTGAATCTCTGCAAATCATGGTTAACATAATCTTCCTAAGAAAGCTGCAAGAGTCATCTCTACTTATTTTAGTGATTTACATTCCGATTATCTTCTTAGTTGGACCTAAGTCTTTCGTGTCAAACTCCTTTGACAGTTGTTGCTTCAACCTTTTGATATCATCCATATTTGATCCTTCTACTAACATGTCATCAACATAAAGCAGTAAAATGATATAACTAGACCTATATCGCTTGAAGTAGAAAAAATGATTAGCATTGCACTTCTGTAACTCTTCCTTGTGCATGAATCCATCAAAAAATTTGTGCCATTGTCTTGTAGCTTGTAACACCCCACCTCCGCCAGGGTGACTCTTGCAAGCACTCTGACTTTGGAGGGGCGTTTGAATCAGGTAAACATGCATAATGATATATCAAGGCAGAACAAGAACATATGTATATATGTAAACAGAGTAAATAAGATAAGTAAAACAGCGGAAGATTTCAAACTATTTCAAAACAAGTCTGGTACAACATAATGTCAACTTTCCAAATACACAAGTCTAGAGAAAAAAAAACAACATCACTGAAAAACTGAAATACATAAGTACTATCCCCAAGGGTATATGATAACCATAGCTAGCTTCATGTCAAGACCGTACATGAGCTAAAATCCCACAAGCAAGCGATCAGAAATCCAAGCTAAGCTCCAATATTCCCTCCCTGAGAACCTGGGGGGGGGGGACGGAAGAAAAGAGGCGAAAGAAAACAGGTCAGTCAAAAAGACTGAGTAAGCCCTACTACAATCAATGTAAACTGATAATGTTAACTGGCATGAGAAGCAGGGATGAACATAAGGATAACAACATACTAGCATGATGATTAACTGACAAGGTAGATAAAGGTGTCAGCGCATAATCAGGTTTAAGGTTTTTGCACCACAGGTGTACTAGCAAACTAACATGACTTGAATAAACACGTATTGATCCCTTGGCCCAAGCTTTGGCCCAATAACATGAAGTGACCCTCATACGAGGTCCAACCAAACGGTCTAATCGATCGGCTCCCTAAGCCTAACTCGTCACGTGTTGGTGTCAATACGGCCCAAACATAATTGTAGTCAGACTGTGCAGGGTCTCCCGTCGGGTGTATCAAGCCCTAGGGTGTCAACCCCTGGACACCATAAACATGAGTGCACAGTCTCGATCTACTGGTACCCGTGCATGTTTTCCCCGGCTTCGGACTATATGCACGACCATAGTCCGCCCGGAACTACACCGGCGTAACCATCTGCCATCGTTTTTGGTCACTTACCTCAAGTCCAGTAATCGTGCCCCCACCCTAGCCTAGTCCCTAGGGTCTTAATGATACAAACTTGGGATTACTGCTGGAGTGGACCCCCATTGCTAGGATTTTCTAGTGGGTTAAGTACGGTTTAACCCTCTTGCTAATCATGGATTAACTTGGTTAAGTGTAACGATGAGTTCACGACTTAACCCTGATTAATCTACCAAGCCCAAATTGGTTAAGTATTAAGTGGACCATGACTTAACCCTAATCATCAGGCATTAATTAATTTCACGTGCCTTAACCTCTCACATTAGACCTTGTTGTGGTTACTAGTTAAGCCGGGCGGGTCCGGGTAGCTTTACACCACAACTTGGTCTAACCTCGAGTTCAAGGTACCACATGGCCAACTTCTCACATTGGGTCCTATTGTTTGTAGCAACTAGTTAGGCCGGTCGGTTCCGGGTAGGTTTACGCTACAAACTCAACCTAACCTCGAGTTGGTCACACTTATCTTTTCTAAGTGTCATGTCCATTATGTTTCCAAAACATATTACAAGTTTTCAAGCATTTGGGTAGACCTAACTTAATAGGTAAATTCCCAATGGGTAGACCTAAGTTAATAGGTAAATTCCCAATCTTATGTTTTTATGACTTTTAAGTTTACCCAACCCCAAACGCAATCCCATCGCTTACATATCGCAATAGCGCATAAAGGATAGAAAGAGGGAACTTGGCATAATCATGACATAAAGGTGTTGAAGCCACAAGTTCAACATTGTGGCATATGAAATGTACACATTTTCATATACTTGCATATTACATTTTTAGGCCTCAAAAGCATGCATAAAACCAAACTTAGCATATTGGTGATACATGGTGATAAATGACATGTAGAAATGGCCATAAGTTCGCATTTTGCCTCACATGCAAGTTATCATAAGAGATATGATAACCTACATGTTGCCAAAATGCAACCTTTAGCATAAAGCTTGAAGCTTTATGTTCATATACTCAAGATAAGCTTGCATAACATGATAACATGAACAAAATGATCATCCCAAACTTGCATAACATACTTGCATATCATATGACGAACTTGCATATCAAACTTGCATAACATAACATGATAACCTTGCATATCATAACATGGCAAACTTGCATAACATAACATGATAAACTTGCATATCATAACATAGCATACTTGCATAACATAACATGATAAGCTTGCATATCATAACATGGCAAACTTGCATAGCATAACATGATAAACTTGCATATCATAACATGGCATACTTGCATAACATAACATGATAAGCTTGCATATCATAATGGTCAACCAAACTTGCATCATTCATTTAACTTTAGAGTTTAAATATGAAAGTAGAATAGGGCTTACAATGCTTATGAAGGCACAAAAATATGACAAAGCCCTTATGCAATCAAATAGACCCAAAATGCAAGCTCTAATAGAAAATCCCTTGAGCCAAAATGATAAAAACCCTTGCTTTATGATGCAAATATAGAAACTTGACTTGAATGCAAGCTAATGATGCTCATACAAGCTTGAAAACACTTGTATGCATGGAAAATCTCTCATAAAAATTTATTTAGGAATTTTATGGAGAGAGTGGAGGCCATGAGAGGAATGATTTTGCCATAGTTTAGTTACTTGAATGAATAATGATGATTTAGGGTTAGGTTAGGGGCTTATTTATAGAGATTAGGATTAGTTCTAGCATTAGGATTAAACCCTAGTTCCAATCTCAGCCCTCAAAACCGAATCTGGCCCCCAAAACCTAACCAAGACCCCAAATGGTGCACCAGGCAAAACTGCCCGGCTGAACCAAGTCGACAGCCAAGTCGACAGGGTTGTCGACTTGGGTCCAACCAAGTCGACTCCCAAGTCGACAGGGCTGTCGACTTGGGTGCTCTGGCGGGAATTTTCCCGCCTAGCCCAGTCTGACCTAATTTCCAAATTCAAACTTGAATTTGAAATCTGTTTTTACTTTGAATTTTTCTGAAAACTTCGTTGGGCCTTAATCGGGTCATACGGACTCCGATTTTGGAAAACTCGGACTCTATTTCGCGTATTTTTCCGAGACGAACGCAATGGCATAGCCCGTTCCCCTTGATTCAGATTTATAAATTAAATTCTGCCTCGATTTACGTTATAACAGGTTATTGAAAATACGGGTTGTTACATTCTCCCCTCCTTAAAGGATTTCGTCCCCGAAATCTTCAAGTTAGGAAGAATGTATCCTACCATCCAACATCCATCTACTCAAAACATCATCCACGAGCAATCATTGTCCTTACAAGATTCTAAATGTTGTATGAACATATGCAAAGGTGTTTGCATATGTACTTATCTAATGCAAATATCATCAATGCAAATTATGTTAGTGAAATGAATCCATATGTATGCAATTCCTAACATAATGTATAACCTCTATATGTGTGCACATAACATACATCCATATGCAACATCCATGTGATAACACAAAAATTTTCATCCATGAATAAACATAAACACTCATGCATATGCAATATGAGGAGTGTGTGAGCCGATCTAGTGCCTAACGTGTATAATGCATCCATGAGTAACCACTTGCAAACACTTGCAACCACTTGCAACCATCATGCATAACATGTTTCAAACACATGTTTCATCCAAAGGGTTTCTACCTAAGCTTCTCATGACAAGATTAACATGATAAACTAGATAATCAAGACGAACATGTATAGCAAAAGATATACTACAAACAGATCGGGAAGATAAGCAGGATATACTCCTTTCGGATTACAAGAAATCCCTTCCTAACCCAACCCATATTCTATAAAAGCCCAAAAGGTTTAGTCAACCTAACGGACCCCTCCAAACCCTGACATGTATTACTAGCCAATAGGTCATACCTCCTGACAGAAATAGGACTGAGAATGGGACCGAGAGGATATACGTAAAAAGATAACATGCGAGTAAGCTCCACAGGAAAACAAGGATCAAGGATATACTCATAAAGATATGATGCGCATATCCAGCCTTCAATCTTCTAAGTCACGTTTCCTTGAGTTTAACTCCACTGTGCTTTGACCATCTTTTACCTCATGATTTCTTAGCTTCTTAACTCTTATTTCCAAATATGAGTTGGAACCCATTTCATTGTCGCCTCTCGTCTTCCTTTTTCACTTACTCTTCTATCATTCTTGGCTTAAACATAACTATGACCCCATGGTTTCATGCAAGCTCTCCAAAAATTCACTAGTGAATCCTGGATCTCGTTTACTTACTATAAAGTATTCCACGCAGCAGAACTTTTCTTGAAAATATCAATCCACGTTGCCAATTGCTCTTACTAACGTGATTTTCTATAACTCATGCTTGAACAAAATGAACCATCCGCCTGCGAATGATAGGCCGTACTTAGATTCAGTTGCTTGCCCATGACTTCCCGTAGACTATCCCAAAACTGGCTAGTGAAGATTGAGTCATGGTTACTAACTATACTTTAGGGAACCTCGTGCAACTGCTTTATTTCTTGAAAGTAAACTGTCGCTAGCTATGATGCAGTCCTTTCACTCTTTACCGGAGTGAAATGATTACTCTTCGTGAGTCTACCTACTATGACCCACATGCTCGTATTCCCTTTCCTTGATCTAGGCAGTCCATCCACGAAATTCTTCGTGACGCTTTACTACTTCCATTGCGGGGACCTCCAATGGATGTAACAGCACACCGGGCTTCTATGACTCGGCCTTTAACCTGTTGGCACAACATGCTCCTTGGGACAAACTCGGCCACCTCCTCGGGTGATGTGCATCTTCAAGAACCTTCTTTCTCTCATCGCGTCTTAGCCATCCCTTGTCATCTATAGCGAGGTGTCTTAACATCTCGCCTCGAATCAACTTGTCCATGATCTCGACTAACTGCGGGTCTTCTTTCTGTGAAGTCCCTACTTGATCCAGAAGGGCAGGTCTAAACTCAAGGGACGCTAACTAACTAATTAAACTGAGAGAACTTCTTATTTCAATTGTCCTCGTCGGAGCTTTTCGGTTTTGAACCGCGACCACTTTAGCGGGATCCACCACTAAGCCTTGCTTAGAAACTATGTGCCCAAGAAATCTAACTTCTTTTTCTCCAAAATGACATTTGGAGGACTTGGCTTTCAACTGATGCGCTCTAAGCGTATCCATCACCTCCTTGAGATGTTTAGGATGTTCTTTCTCGTTCTTTAAGAAAGTCAGGATATCGTCTACAAAGACTACCACAAACTTGTTCCGGAACTCCCTAGACACCCTACTCATCAAGTCCACGAAGTAGGCGGGTGCAGTAGTCAAACCGAATGGCATGACCAGCCATTCTAAGAATCCATCCGGAGTTCTGAACGCAGTCTTGTCTTTACTATCTTCAGCTACTCTGAGCTGATGGAATCCAGTAGCAAGATCAAGAGGGAACAGATGTTCCTACAAGCTGAACAAATCATCGATCCTTGGTAATGGTTGTCTATTCTTCTTGTTCAACTCACGATAATCAACACAAAGTCGAAGAGAACCATCTGCCTTGGTAGTAAATACTACAGGCGCTCCCCATTCAGATATACTTCGTCTAATTAAGTTCTTCTCAAGCAACTCCTTGACCAGCTTTCTTAACTCTCATCTTGCGGGGCCATGTGCCTAACAGGCCACGAAACTATCTTGGCATTATCAACCAGATAAATGCGGAAATCTATCTCTCGTTTAGGGGTAACCCCCTTCACTTCACCCAAGATATCAGGATATTCTCGGACCACCCTCACCGATTGCAAACTATCGATAGACGAGTTGAGGGGTTCAAGATAACACAACATGACGGGACCCATAGGGTTACAAGAAATTTTTAGGGTATTATCGAGACGAGTCATGAGCCTCACAACCCTATGCTCAAAAATCAAGGATGGCTCCAAAACTGGACAACCCATCCATGCCCAAAATCAACCCATACCCCATGAAACCGAGAATATAAGCATCACATGAGAACTCTACACTAAAGATAGAGATTTTCAAATCCACGTAGATAATAGACAAATGGGCGGAAACCCCAACTGGATTTGAAACACACACGGGATCATTAACTAGACTAGTACTTAGGTGCAAACTTTCAACTAGATCAGATGAAATAAACTATGCGATGCACCAAAATCAAACAAAGTACAAACAGGAAAATCAGAAATGTAAACAAGGCTTTTAACAGAAACACTACCTCGATCAAGAGCTGGAAGAACGATGTTGAGGGGGTGAAATCGCCCTTCAGACGGTCTTGCACACTGAGTCTGACCTTGCCCTTGCTTCTTCGGGCAATCTTTGCTGAAATGTCCAAACTCACCACAACGATAGCATTCACCACTCTTCCTTTTCCTCTTCTTACAATCCTTAATAAGATGCCCAACTGAACCGCAATAATGGCACTTCCTCTTGTCGTTATTGCCCTTGTTGTTGTTCCCCTTGTTGCCTTGACTCTTGTTCTTGTTCTTATTGCCTTGACTGCTCTGACCGCTTGGATTACCCTGATTTCCTTTCCACTGGGAATCAGTCTTCTTGGCTTGAGTATCATTCATCTTGATCTCCTTCTTGTCACTCCTATTCTCTTCATTGAGTAGGGCCATATTCACCAAGCTCTCGAAAGTTGCCCCCAAGGGTATATGAGATATGGCCAACCCATGTAATGGATCGTTTAATCCTAGAGCAAAGTATAGGGCCTTCTTCTGAGCTGTGTTAACCAAGTTCAAACCGACCCGAGCCAGTTGATTAAACTTATCTATGTATTCCCTAATAGTCATGTCCCCTTGCTTCAGTGATAGGAATCTTAGTCCAAACTTTCGCCGAAAGTCATCCCAAGTCTCAATTGGCCTAGTAGCAGTGGTGACCACCCACCAATGTGCAGCTTCTTCCTTTAGCAACCACACTGCTAATAAAACCTTCCTACGGTTATCTATATCAAAGAAGGCAAAAAGATCTTCGGTTTCTTTCAACCAATTCCTTGCCTCTACATAAGTCTCGGTTCCAATGAAATTCTTGCAACCCATCGCCTTAAAGTCTTTGCAAATCTCTGCGAAGTCAGCTTGAGGATGCTGAGGGGGAGGAGGAAGAGGAACCTCAGCGACAGGAGGAGGAGGAACATCAGCGATAGGAGGAGGAACATTAACTATCGGAGGAGGAGGAGGAGGAACATCTGCGGGGCCGGCTTCGGTCGCCCTAGCCTCCAAAAGTCTCCTATACCAAACAGGTACGTGTACTCCCTCCGGAATGGCAAAGTTATCAGCCATACTGAAAACGAAGAAAAAGACAGATTCAGAATGGAGAAAAACGAAGGAAGTTTGCTAATGGCTTTTTGGGGAATAGCCTTTAAAATAAACTAGACTTTTCTTTGGAAAATACTTTATACTTGGCTTTGAAAATAGTTTTCCAAAAGTTTTAAAAACCTTTTTGTTCCTTCTCGTAAACCATATGCTCTGATACCAAATGTAACACCCCACCTCCGCCAGGGTGACTCTTGCAAGCACTCTAACTTTGGAGGGGCGTTTGAATCAGGTAAACATGCATAATGATATATCAAGGCAGAACAAGAACATATGTATATATGTAAACAGAGTAAATAAGATAAGTAAAACAGCGGAAGATTTCAAACTATTTCAAAACAAGTCTGGTACAACATAATGTCAACTTTCCAAATACACAAGTCTTGAGAAAAAAACAACATCACTGAAAAACTGAAATACATAAGTACTATCCCCAAGGGTATATGATAACCATAGCTAACTTCATGTCAAGACCGTACATGAGCTAAAATCCCACAAGCAAGCGATCAGAAATCCAAGCTAAGCTCCAATATTCCCTCCCTGAGAACCTAGGGGGGGAAACGGAAGAAAAGAGGCGAACGAAAACAGGTCAGTCAAAAAGACTGAGTAAGCCCTACTACAATCAATGTAAACCGATAAAGTTAACTGGCATGAGAAGCAGGGATGAACATAAGGATAACAACATACTAGCATGATGATTAACTGACAAGGTAGATAAAGGTGTCAACGCATAATCAGGTTTAAGGTTTTTGCACCACAGGTGTACTAGCAAACTAACATGACTTGAATAAACACGTATTGATCCCTTGGCCCAAGCTTTGGCCCAATAACATGAAGTGACCCTCATACGAGGTCCAACCAAACGGTCTAATCGATCGGCTCCCTAAGCCTAACTCGTCACGTGTTGGTGTCAATACGACCCAAACATAATTGTAGTCAGACTGTGCAGGGTCTCCCGTCGGGTGTATCAAGCCCTAGGGTGTCAACCCCTGGACACCATAAACATGAGTGCACAGTCTCGATCTACTGGTACCCGTGCATGTTTTCCCCGGCTTCGGACTATATGCACGACCATAGTCCGCCCGGAACTACACCGGCGTACCCATCTGCCGTCGTTTTTGGTCACTTACCTCAAGTCCAGTAATCGTGCCCCCACCCTAGCCTAGTCCCTAGGGTCTTAATGATACAAACTTGGGATTACTGCTGGAGTGGACCCCCATTGCTAGGATTTTCTAGTGGGTTAAGTACGGTTTAACTCTCTTGCTAATCATGGATTAACTTGGTTAAGTGTAACGATGAGTTCACGACTTAACCCTGATTAATCTACCAAGCTCAAATTGGTTAAGTATTAAGTGGACCATGACTTAACCCTAATCATGAGGCATTAATTAATTTCACGTGCCTTAACCTCTCACATTAGACCTTGTTGTGGTTACTAGTTAAGCCGGGCGGGTCCGGGTAGCTTTACACCACAACTTGGTCTAATCTCGGGTTCAAGGTACCACATGGCCAACTTCTCACATTGGGTCCTATTGTTTGTAGCAACTAGTTAGGCCGGTCGGTTCCGGGTAGGTTTACGCTACAAACTCAACCGAACCTCGAGTTGGTCACACTTATCTTTTCTAAGTGTCATGTCCATTATGTTTCCAAAACATATTACAAGTTTTCAAGCATTTGGGTAGACCTAACTTAATAGGTAAATTCCCAATGGGTAGACCTAACTTAATAGGTAAATTCCCAATCTTATGTTTTTATGACTTTTAAGTTTACCCAACCCCAAACGCAATCCCATCGCTTACATATCGCAATAGCGCATAAAGGATAGAAAGAGGGAACTTGGCATAATCATGACATAAAGGTGTTGAAGCCACAAGCTCAACATGGTGGCATATGAAATGTACACATTTTCATATACTTGCATATTACATTTTTAGGCCTCAAAAGCATGCATAAAACCAAACTTAGCATATTGGTGATACATGGTGATAAATGACATGTAGAAATGGCCATAAGTTCGCATTTAGCCTCACATGCAAGTTATCATAAGAGATATGATAACCTACATGTTGCCAAAATGCAATCTTTAGCATAAAGCTTGAAGCTTTATGTTCATATACTCAAGATAAGCTTGCATAACATGATAACATGAACAAAATGATCATCCCAAACTTGCATAACATACTTGCATATCATATGACGAACTTGCATATCAAACTTGCATAACATAACATGATAACCTTGCATATCATAACATGGCAAACTTGCATAACATAACATGATAAACTTGCATATCATAACATAGCATACTTGCATAACATAACATGATAAGCTTGCATATCATAACATGGCAAACTTGCATAGCATAACATGATAAACTTGCATATCATAACATGGCATACTTGCATAACATAACATGATAAGCTTGCATATCATAATGGTCAACCAAACTTGCATCATTCATTTAACTTTAGAGTTTAAATATGAAAGTAGAATAGGGCTTACAATGCTTATGAAGGCACAAAAATATGACAAAGCCCTTATGCAATCAAATAGACCCAAAATGCAAGCTCTAATAGAAAATCCCTTGAGCCAAAATGATAAAAACCCTTGCTTTATGATGCAAATATAGAAACTTGACTTGAATGCAAGCTAATGATGCTCATACAAGCTTGAAAACACTTGTATGCATGGAAAATCTCTCATAAAAATTTATTTAGGAATTTTATGAAGAGAGTGGAGGCCATGAGAGGAATGATTTTGCCATAGTTTAGTTACTTGAATGAATAATGATGATTTAGGGTTAGGTTAGGGGCTTATTTATAGAGATTAGGATTAGTTCTAGCCTTAGGATTAAACCCTAGTTCCAATCTCAGCCCTCAAAACCGAATCTGGCCCCCAAAACCTAACCAAGACCCCAAATGGTGCACCAGGCAAAACTGCCCGGCTGAACCAAGTCGACAGCCAAGTCGACAGGGCTGTCGACTTGGGTCCAACCAAGTAGACTCCCAAGTCGACAGGGCTGTCGACTTGGGTGCTCTAGCGGGAATTTTCCCGCCTAGCCCAATCTGACCTAATTTCCAAATTCAAACTTGAATTTGAAATCTGTTTTTACTTTGAATTTTTCTGAAAACTTCGTTGGGCCTTAATCGGGTCATACGGACTCCGATTTTCGAAAACTCGGACTCTATTTCGCGTATTTTTCCGAGACGAACGCAATGGCATAGCCCGTTTCCCTTGATTCAGATTTATAAATTAAATTCTGCCTCGATTTACGCTATAACAGGTTATTGAAAATACGGGTTGTTACATAGCTTGTTTCAGACATACAAGCTTTTCTTTAGTCTATACACCATGTTCTTCTTCCCTTTCTCGAAGAAACCTTCTGGTTGGTGCATAAAAATCTCTTCATCTAAGTCTCCATGAAGAAATGCGGTCTTCACATCTAACTGTTCAAGATGAAGGTCTTCAATAGCAATAATACTTAATACTGACCTGATAGTATTGAGGTTCACAATGAGAGAAAAAATGTCAGTGTAGTCCACTCCTTCCTTCTGTTGGAATCCTTTGACAACTAGTCGAGCTTTGTATCTCTTGGAACCATCATGCTCCTCTTTCACCGGACACACCCATTTATTATCAAGTGCCTTCTTTTCTATAGGCAACTCAGCTAGTTCCTATGTCTGGTTGGAGATAAGAGACTTCATCTCATCTTTCATGGAAAACTCCCACTTGCTAGCATCTTCAGTATGAGAAGCTTCATTATAGTTTACAGGTTCCCCTGCATCAGTCAGCAACAAATAGTTCATGTATCTTTTGTTAGGTACATGAGGTTGAGAAGACCTTCTCAATTCAGGAGCTGGAGTAGGATGTTGGGGTGTGTCAGACTGGTCCACACCGCTCAAATCAACGATTTCATCATATTGAGGATTTTCTATAGTCGGTTATGTTACGATACTATTTGGAATATCATTTGAATCTGCAAATACTGGCTCACTCTACTTTGATTCATTGACTTCTGTTTTGTGTTTGTCTTTGTATATTACTCTTACATTAAAAATCACATCTCGACTATGGATCACCTTCTTGTTTTCATCATCCCAAATGCGGTAGCCAAACTCATTTCCGTCATAACCGATGAGAGTGCATTTCTTGGATTCGGGATCAAGTTTATTCCTGCCTTGATCACTAATATGCACATACGTTATACAACCGAAAACTTTTAAATGTGATAGTTTTACCTCTTTTCCACTCCATAACTCCTATGGTATTTTGTGCTCTAATGGAACCAAAGGACCTCTATTGATTAAACAAGTTGCTACGTTGACTGCTTCTGCCCAGAACTACTTTGGTAGACCTAATCGTATACGAATGCTTTTGGCTCTTTCCGTCAACATTCGATTCATACACTCAGCTACACCATTGTGTTGAGGCGTACCCGACACGATTCTCTGCATTTTGATCCCGTGCTCATAACAGAACTGCTTGAATCAGGTGTCTTCTTATTCGCCTCCATTGTCAGTTCTGAGCTTTTTGATATTTAGTTTTGTCTCATTTTTAACCATAGCTTTCCACATCCTGAAAGCCTCGAACACTTCAGATTTATGCCTTCAAAAATAAACCCATACCTTTCGTGAGTGATCATCGATGAAAGTAACAAAGTAATGCTTTCCACCAATGGATGAGACGGCCGTTGGGCCCTAAACATCAGAATGAACAAGCTCCAGCCTTTCCTTCTTTGAGGTTTTACCGCTTATATCAAAGCTGACTCTCTCTTTCTTTCTAAATATGCAATTTTTGCACATGCCTATTTCCACTGACTGTAGACCTGGAAGTTTTCCCTTCGAGTGCATAATCTTCATTCCCTTTTCACTCATATGGCCTAGCCTCTGGTCCTATATGTTGGAATTTCCATTGCTAGCTGCAACAGTGATTGAACGTCGTGCTCCCGCTGTCATGTAAAGAGTACGACTCTTCTTGCCTTGAGAAATCGTCATTGCACCTTTGAAATTTCCAATCATTGCCATGGAAAGTTGTAGTGTAGCCTTCACTAGCTAATTGTCCTACGGAAATCAAATTCTTTCTCAAGTCAGGTATGTGCCTGACATCCTTTAACTCCCAAACTGACGCATTTAGCTTAATTTTCACAGCACCTTTACCAACGATATCACGAGGTTGATCGTCACCAAGATATACCTTTCCAAGATTTCCAAAGGCGTACCTTTCGAAGAATTCTTTCTACGAAGTGGCATGAAACGACGCTCCAGAGTCTAGCACCCAAAACTCTTCATTTCTCTCCAAAGAGCATATCAACGCTTCATCTCCTCCTGAGGTAGAAGTAACATTTGCCTCTACCATCGCCTCCTGGCCCTTTGGTGCACTTCTGCATTGATTTTTGTAGTGCTCGGTCTTTCCATAGTTCCAATACTCAACAGTCTTTGAGCTGTGGGAATTGTTGGGATTTCTTGATTTAGATCTCCGGTCCTTCGATCTACCTCGGTAGTTCAATTTGTTATATCCATTTCCGCATGTTGAATTTCTTTCTCTTGATTGTGTATGCAAAATTGAAAAATTTGACGACTCACCAGAATCTCTTCGTCGGATCTCTTCACTGAGAACCATATCACGGATATCATCAAATTTTAACTTATTTCTTCCCGATGATCTACTCACTGCTGTGACAGTAGCATTCCAACTTTCTGGACAGGAAGACAAAAGTATCAACGCTCGTACTTCTTCATCAAATTCAATTTCAACAGAACTTAGCTGAGAAGTAACTGTATTTAGCTCATTGAGATGTTGAGCTACCAGTGCACCATCTGCCATTCCCAAATTGAACAATCGCCTCATGAAATGAACTTTGTTATAGGCCGATGGCTTCTCATACATACTGAAGAGAGCAGCCATAAGACCTGCCATGGTCTTTTCCTTTGCTATGTTAAAAGCAACATTGCGAGATAACGTCAATCGAATAACTCCAAGAGTTTGTCTATCAAGAAGAGCCCAATCTTCATTCTTCATATTCTATGGCTTCTTTTCAGAGAGAGGTTGATAAAGCTTTTTCTGATATAGATAATCTTCAATTTGCATTTTCCAGAAGCCAAAGTCTGCTCCATCAAACTTCTCGATTTTCACGTTTCCTTCATCTGCTGCCATTGCTCCCACTCATATTTGATTTCTTTTATAACAAATTATGGCTCTGATACCAGTTATTGAGAAATTACGCAAATTTCTTTAATTGTGTTTGTGAGGAAAAGAAATAAAATGTAGAATGGTAAGAGACACACAAACTTGATAACGGAGTTCGGCCAATTATGCCTACGTCTCCGGGCTGCTGCAGATCTTTTATTTTAGAGAATATTACAAAGTGGTTACATAAAACACTTTTCACTCAACACTCGATCTCACTCTTAAACTTTTCTTCTTCTTGGATTTTGGAATGGGATATAAGTTATGAAGAAGAAGGAAGTATATATAGGTGAGAAGGATGGTTGGTGGGGGTTGGTGGCTTGGTTGGTGGAGGTTGGTGGCTTGGTTGGTGGCTCGGTAGGTGGCAAGGTTGGTGGCATGGTAGGTGTGCAAGGTTGGTGGCATGGTAGGTGTAGCCCATGTTTATTGCATGGCAGCCTATAACTTTTTCTAACAAAATTAATATCCACGGGGTCCAAATAAAGTAAAACTCATATCTACGGGGTCTAAATAAAATAAAACAACTTGGTAAAAATCATATCTAATAGCCACAGTTTTTCTATCTTGTTTTCCTATTATGCTAAAATAAGGTAAAATTCAAATTCAAACTATAAGCATACCGAAACACAAATAATAGCGACTGCTGCAGGAGGAAAAACAAGACGTAGATTGTCCATGGTGTTTATGATGGCATCCATGAAGGAGATAGTGAACTGTATTTTCCTTGCAATTCAAAATTAAAATAAAATCAACCAATAAATAGAATACATAACTGTGTTGGAATAAATTAAATAGACGCTTACCGGTAGCTCTTTCTGTAATATGGAAAAGGAAGCGATGCAGAGTGTACTCCAACAAAGTCCAAATCAACAGTCCAAAACTAAACATAATAGCAACTTGTGGTGCAGTGTGCCCCTTGTGCATAGCTACACTCTCAAGCCAAAATACAACTGGGATCCATACTGTTGGGATAACCCACCATCTTGTTCTTGTCAAGAACTACAAGGTTGAAATAAATCATTTATTGTTGGCAAGCAGCGGAGATCGATAATATGTTGCACTAAAATATATAAAATGTATGTGTTCGCACTGTGTGAGGAAGAGGCTATTGAGGCATAAATCGAAAGACAAATTCTGACACAGCAGGTATTGACTATTAAATATATTTTGCTATATAATAGAGGTGGATACTAGAGAAGATTCAATGGTTAAGATCTCTTGTGTCATGTTTTCTGCTCAAATACAATTTCCCCATATATGTATGTATGTGTGCATATGATGTGGTTCTCAACCTATTCCTAAGGCTACAACACCTTCTAGAAGAATCTCAACCTCCTATAAATTAGCAAGACCAAGGCAGCGCAAGTGGGGACTCTAGTTTTTTAGGAATATGTTGTGTTTCCTTTATTTTTAGTTTTCTTTACTTCTATTTCGGTTCTTATTTTTGCTGCTAGTTGTTACGACCACTATGTAGCCACATAGGCAAGTTTGTTAGCAGCAGTATTATAAATGTATGCACCACCATTATAAATGGGAAGCAATTTTCCAAAAAAAGATTCTCTGTTCTTCAACTTTTTGTCATATTTCTTTGCTTCTTCCTATTCTAATGGTTGCCTCCCTTTAGCTCCATATCAACATACTACATACACATATGGATATCTAGATACATCTAACCTTCCGATACACATTTATCACACCAATTATTTTTCATATCTTAAAAGAGTAAAAATATCTTATGTGACAGTTTAAGGGAAAATTTAGAACAAAAGCATGATTTTAGGGGAAGAAGTTCACAAGATATGCAATCAAATAAAAATGTTCCTATGCATGGAAAAATAGTAGGAAGTGGCCACAAGATTAAAATAAGTGTAGAAACTTCAATACAATGAAAAAATATTGTAGGCAAAATTTTAACGTTTCCAGAATTGGCTCAGCTTAGAGAAATTGGACTGCAGTATGATGAAAGGATTGATCAGAGAGCTTGAAAACTATTGTTATTAATAGTATGAGGAAACTTAGGAAAATTTTCTAAGTATTAAAGATAAAACACCTATCCATACAGAATGATATGAAGAGTAAGGTAATCCACTAAACTCTTACATGTTATGATGGTTGAAATTAAAGAATTTAAAATCGATGATGTGACATCAAACGGTGTTGCGAGATATCATTGGAAATCATCTATTGTAACTCAATCTTAATGGTTGGAATTTCAGATCTGGATGGTTTCTACATATAATCTATTCTTCCAACTCAAACGGGAGGATTTTCCTATAAAAAGCAATCATTCAATTAAAAAAAGAGGACGTATTATTCTTCTTATTCTTCATGTCTTAATTTTTTTGGGTAAATTCAAAGATCTTACCCAGTTTTACAAATAGAAAAAGTGTATGGCAAGTTGTCCAAACACCTAAAAATCTTTGGATAAAAATATCATTGGAAAAACAAGTTTATGGCAACAAAGTGTATATAGGAATATTTTACATTTTATATAGACAACCTTGCTTCATATAATTTTTTCGATCAAGCAAATTAAATTGTTTGTTCAGCTACTCGTAATCGTTTAATTAGCGGTTACCTTGATAATTTTGAAATTGTTTGATCAGCTACACATAATTTTTTTAACCTACATGTAATTTAAATTTGTTTGATCTTCATAATATCAAGAGATGATCATAATTGTTTAATCAGACGAATTATAATTGTTTGATTAACTATGCATAATTGTTAAGTTAAGACCTGTTTGATCAGCAAAGAGTATGGTCATTTAATGGATGTTAAGGAGATGTTTAGGAGGGATGGACTTTGTTGCTTATTGGTTAGGAAAGACAATTTTGGATAAATGATTTTTGAAAGTTTGGTATTCTGTTCTTATTCTTCATCTCTTAAGTAGTTTGAAGAAAAATGCACATTTTGTAATAAAAATATAAGTCTACAACGATGTTTGGACAAACTGAAATAAATGAATTGATTTTTTTAAGTTTATTTTTTAGTGATTGAGATTGCGAAATGTAATTAAACAAAACCAATCTTAAGTGAATGGAACAAGTGAAAAAGGGTAAATTTATCTTATTATAAAGCAACATTCTTTCTGGCTGCATTATCACATAATTAGGTGTGAGCGTTTGGTTGGTTCGGTTTATCGGATGATTAAATTTGTCAAACCAAGCTAAACCTGATAAAAATCAAAATCAAACCAACCAAATTAAGTTTGGTTGGTTCGGTTGGTTATCCAATTAAACCGAACTAAAAAATGTTGTATACTTTGTGTTTGAAATATTCACTATAATTTGAAATAAATTAAAAATATATGATTTGAGTATTATTATTTATGATTTTTATGCTTTCTAATATTAATTTGACGCATAGGTGATCATTAAAATATACTTAAATAACTAAAATAATATAAATTATTTATTATAATACCGATAATTTTAAATATATAGTAAAAGTTCGGTTAATTTGGTTAAACCTATAACCGAACTTAATATTTTTCCGAGCCGATTACAAACCGATTTAATTTTAAAACCGAACCAAACCGACCAAAATAAATTGGTTTGGTTGGTTTATTTGGTTTAACTGAATAATGCTAACCCGACACATAACGATACAACTTTTCTTAATTCATATTTATTTCCGGTTAGCTATTTGTATTTGTGATGCATAGTAAAACTCACGTTGATCATCTACTTCATCTAGTTAGGGACTTGGTTCCTCCAAAACCACGTTGGATATTTAAAATTTGTTTTTCCAACTACTAGAAACAAAATGCGAACAAAATCTAAAAGCTTTTGAAACATAAAAATTCATTCACGTGGGAAATTTGTAATATGTTATCACTGTCAAAACCCACATTAACAACAAATGAATTAACAGATTATTATTCTCATTATCCCATTACTACAACTTTTTTTTCGATTTGATGGTCAGTAAAGGAAGAACACATTTACACCACAAGTGGGATATAAAAACATTCAAAATATAAATGAGTCTTAACATATTTTAAGAACTTAAATGTGTTAATCAGTATATGTATGAAGGAATAATAACTAAAAACATTTTGGCATTGTTTGGTTTTGTGCACTTTCTATTTTCATTTTTTGACCCAAATTTTCAAGTGTTTGCTCAGCTCATAAAATATAAATTGGTCTAAGAACATGAATTGAAATATATTTTACTCATAACACAGTTTAATGAATTTTATTCGTTGCCTATTTTTAAGATATAAAATTAATGTTGAGATATTAAGAATGATATTTAGAATGAGTTAATGTTGAGATATTAGGAATGATATTAAGAATGAGTTAATGTTGGAGATAAGGACAAATGAATACATTACCTTATATTTGGTATTGTATTAAGTGTGAGCTGTATTTGGTATTGTATTCAATTAGGCCAAATATGCTCTAGAATATTCTATTCTAGAGCATTCCTATAAGTAGAAGAATCTCTATTGTAAATATATCAAGAATCTCCATTGTAATATTATTATGTAAGAAAGAAATACAATTCTATTTTCTGTTTTCTCATGGTATCAGAGCAAAATTAAATAAACTACGCTCTTGTCTTCCTCAATCTCTTATCATGGCTAATGAAAACAATCATATGACAACTCAACAGTACAACAAGTTGCTTGTTCTCATGGCCACAGATGGAGTCGATAAACTCTCGGCTAACTTAGCAGGTACAGTTCTATCTTGTATGTCTTCTTGTTAGATTATAGATTCAGGTGCATCAAATCATATATGCACATCACTATCAATCTTTTCTTCATATGTTCCATTGCAAGAACATAAGTCTGTTCAATTACCTAATGGCACGTTTGCATCAGTGACTCGCATTGGGATTGTTAAACATTCAAAATAACTTATTCTCAACGATGTATTTTTTATCCCGTCATTCAAATTCAATTTATTATCTGTCTCACAATTAACAAAACAACTTAATTGTGAAGTAATTTTATCTAAGTCTCAATGTCGTTTTTAGGACCTGTTAACGTACAGGACGATTGGTCGGGGAAGAGTTTATTGTGGTCTTTACTACTTGGAGGATATTCCCCATTTGAATTCAGTTTTTTCATTTCAGCATTCAGATAATTTTGATCTTTGGCACTCTCGCCTTGGGCATCCTAGTAGTCCCCGCTTTAAATTTCTTGTTAACAATTTTCCGGAAATATCCGCAAATAATAAATTTATTTGTGATGTTTGTCCACAAGCTAAGCAATCTCGTGGTTCGTTTCCGCAAAGTGTATCTCGCTCTTCTGTATGTTTTGAATTATAACATGTTGATGTTTGGGGGCCATTTAATGTTCCATCTAAAAATGGTTCACATTTTTTTCTTACCATTGTTGATGATTATTCAAGATGCACTTGGGTCTATTTAATGAAATTCAAGTCTCAAACCTTTTATATGATAAAACATTTTTTAATCAAGTTAATAGACAATTTGGACTGTCAATCTCCACTATACAATCTGGAGATGGTGGTATTTTTATTCCACAACTTCAAGCTCTTCGATCTGACAATGGAACTGAGTTTCTTTCATTAGAGTTTCAAAATTGGTTTCATTCTCATGGTATAATTTGTGTAGCCACTCCTCAACAAAACGGGATTGTGGAACGTAAACATCGACACTTGCTTGATGTTGCTCGTTCACTATGATTTCAAGCTAATCTTCCCCTCTCATTTTGGGGCGAATGTGTTCTCACCGCTGCATTTCTCAGAAATAAATTACCCACACGTACTCTTAATTTCAAATCTCCTCATGAAGTTTTATTTGGAAAGGTTCCATCTTATTCATCTTTATGTGTGTTTGGCTGTCTGTGTTTTGCGAAAAATATGCATATTAAAAATAAATTTGATGCACGAGGTAAGCCACACATTTTTGTTGGTTACCCTTATGGTCAAAAATGATATCGACTTTATGATCCTTATTCTCATCGCATAATAGTCTCGCATGACGTTATTTTTCATGAATCAGTTTTTCCGTATAAAAACATTTCAGATCATAGATCTAACGACATCTCCATCACTCCACTAGATGATGATTTACCAACAAATTTCACACCATTTCAAAATGATTCATCGGTACCAACTAATATTTCTTCATCTAATACAACTGAAAATGGTGAAAATTCACTTCAAAATCATTCTCCAAATCTGATTCCAACAGAAATCGCTGATTCAAATCAGTCTCAACAAACTAATTATAATTCCCACGAATACTGCTGATTTAAATCGTCCTCAGCGAATTCGACGAAGGCCATTACATCTCAATGATTATGCATGCAACGTCTCTCCTTCATCTACTTCTTTTCCTTTATCCAAAAATTTCTCTTTGAAAAAGTTTAGTCATTCTCATCATGTTTTTTTGTCCAAAATTATTAATCATGATGAACCTCAAACTTATTCTCAAGCAGTTCAATCTTCTGCTTGGCGTGATGCAATGTCTGTTGAAATTCGTGCTCTCGAAGCAAACAAAACATGGTATGTTTGCTCATTACCACCAAATAAACACCAATTTGTTGTAAATGGGTATATAAAATTAAATATTGCTCTGATGGCTCTATTGAAAGATATAAAGCACGTTTAGTAACCAAAGGTTACACCCAAGTTGAAGGAATTCATTACCATGATACTTTTGCTCCGGTAGCGAAATTGGTCACCGTTCGTCTACTTCTTTCTATCGCTACAATTAAAAATTGGTCTCTTCATCAATTAGATGTAAATATTGCTTTCCTCCAAGGTGATCTAAATGAGGAAGTTTATATGAAACTTCCTCCTGGTTTTCCTCGTCATGGTGACAATCAAGTTTGTAAGCTCCATAAATCTATATATGGACTTAAACAAGCTTCGCGTCAATGGTTCTCTAAGTTTTCTTCTACTTTAATTCAACGTGGTTTTCGTCAATCTAATTCCGATTACAGTCTCTTTACGTATATTCGTGATCATATTTCAGTATTTGTTCTTGTTTACGTAGATGATATTATCATTACAGGAAACAATGAATCTTTTATTTCCATGACAAAACAATTTCTCACCAAATCTTTCTCCATTAAAGATCTTGGGCGTCTAATTTATTTTCTTGGTATTGAAGTTTCTCGTTCCAAAAAGGGATTATTTTTGTGTCAATGTAAGTACACACTTGACATATTAAAGGATTCAGGTATGCTTGGTTCTCGTACAACTCCAATTCCTATGGAACAACATTGTAGACTTCTTCCAGATGACAGCAATCCCTTGCCTGATCCGTCTCTTTATCGACGACTCATCGGTCATCTCTTATATCTTACAGTTACTCGTCCTGACATTCAATATGTTGTCAACAAACTTAACCAATTTATGCAAAGCTCTCGTTCCACACATCTTGATGCTGCAAATAAGGTCCTTCGATATCTCAAAGGTTCTATTGGTAAAGGTTTATTCCTATCAGCAACGAGTTCTTTTTCTCTTGTCGGTTTTGCTGATTCTGACTGGGCAGGTTACACCATCACTCGCCGTTCTACTACCGGTTATTTTACAATGCTTGGTTCTAGTCCCATCTCTTGGAAATCAAAGAAACAGCCGACTGTTTCTTGATCATCTGCTGAAGCTGAGTATCGGTCTCTTGCTGCTATTACCGCTGAAGTCCAATGGTTACATTCAATCTTATCAGAACTTGGTTTTCCACCATCTGTTCCTATATCAATACATTGTGATAGCCCAGCTGCAATTCATATTGCATCAAATCGCGTCTTCCATGAATGAACTAAGCACATCGAAATAGATTGTCATTTCGTTCGTGAAAAGATTCTCTCTGGTATTACTACTCCTTCCTATATTCGTTCTTGCGACCAACTAGCGGATATTTTCACAAAACCACTAGGTGCTGATAATTTCAAACGATTGCTTAGCAAGTTGGGCGTGCTCGACATTTCTCTCCCGGCTCCAACTTGAGGGGGTGTTGAGATATTAAGAATGATATTTAGAATGAGTTAATGTTGAGATATTAGGAATGATATTAAGAATGAGTTAATGTTGGAGATAAGGACAAATGAATACATCACCTTATATTTGGTATTGTATTAATTGTGAGTTGAATTTGGTATTGTATTCAATTAGGCCAAATATGCTCTAGAATATTCTATTCTAGAGCATTCCTATAAGTAGAAGCATCTCTATTGTAAATATATCAAGAATCTCCGTTGTAATATTATTATGTAAGAAAGAAAGAAATACAATTCTATTTTCTGTTTTCTCATTAAAATATATCAACAGTTTGCTAGCTACAGTCTCTCAAATGTGGCAATCCAGTTTACTCACCAACAAATTATGTTTCTGCATATTACAATTACGTTTTACTTGCTATGAATATTCTTTTCAGGCTTCCAGCTACTTGTATCCTGTCAAACACCATAGTGTAATCTCTAGTAACTTTTAATCCTATAATTCTATTTAGGAAACTATAATCCAACAATGTTTCACTAGACCTTTGTTAATCGCTTCATCTTCCAAAATCATCACATCATTCTTCTCCTCTTTTCCAAACCCCCTCCTTTCAAACTTTGTGTGCATAGCACTGTAAGTTATCTTCTGTGCTCTCTCAATCACTACACGAGACCCGTTACAACTAGTGACCCACTTAAGCATATTCGCATCCAAACAACCCCCACCTGTGGCAGTGGCATGATTAGAAATACACTTAAGAGTCGCTTTTTAAGAGGTCTTCAACTCTCCGAGACATGCATCCTTTTCAGTTCAGTCTAACCAAGCATAGTCACAACAATAACATTACCTACAGCTTGTTCCATCCCATACTACTTAATTAACCAATTAAACAATGAGAGTAGCCTGACTGCTATACAACTTCTACCCGAAATTTGCATTACATCTACAATCTGGCATTTGTGGTGTGAACGGAATAATCGACTTTTCCATGATTCAGTGTGAACAAATTCGAAGTGAATTACTCCAACAAGATATCCATATAAAGCTTTCTAAATCAGGTAACGGACTAGTAATTTGAATAGAGAACTACAAATTTACTCGTTAACAAAGCTTCTGTCATTCATTCAGTATGAAGTATGGAAATCTTGATTCTCTTTATAATCAACGATTTATACTATAAAGAACATTAAAAGATTAAATATATAAATAGGGTTTCGATTGAATGCATGAAAAAGCACTTAAATCGGAATCTTCAAATGAAAGGAAGACGCTGGTTTCGATTTAAACTTTAAGCAGTGATATTTTAGATCGATTCGCAAGAAGAGATCCGAGTATTCATTTAGGGGATAGGCTTCTTTTGTTTTGGATGCGTGAGATATTTGGACGTGTGAGATGCTTTGTCTAAGTATGAGATGTCTTTGATCGATAACCCAGAAAAGAAGAATGAGAAGTCCATCATTGACCTGTATGAATACTTAGGGGAAAGCTTATTAATCATATTAATGAGACAATCGAATCCATTAGTGGGAAATCCTTAAGGAAAGAGAGTCATTACCCCTAGACAAAGACTGCAGTTAATGTTCCAAAGGAAGAGCCAAGGCCATACGTGAACGGGGAAGGAAAGAAAAAGTGGGACAATAAGCGGAAATTCCTTTACGCTAAGGATAGACAGAAGAAGCTTAAATCTGAAGTGGTCTGCTATAATTGTGGGGAGAAGAGCCACTACAACAATGAATGCAAAGTTGAGGATAAGAGGTATCACGTCTGCTACAAACCTTGGCACTTCAAGAGGGATTGTCCGGGTGTAGCTGAGCAAAAGCATGTTGTTAAGGCACATGCTATCAATGTTATTCGGACTTCATAAAATGCCCTCATCAATGGCAGAGAAAGGAAAGAGCATTATTATTCAAGGTATACTTTCTATCTATGATGTTATCATTCAAGTTTTACTTTATATCGAGGTTTCCTATTTCTTCATATATAGTGAACTGAAAAATGAATTAGGACTAGAAATCGAAATAGTCGACCGATCATTGATTCTGACAAACCCGTTTGTGGCTCCACTAGCCTTTTTATGATTAGTCATGGGTTACTGGTTTTATTGGGTTTCGTATCATTCTAAAGGTTGATTGGCTTCAAAGATACAGAGTAGTGGTGGATTGTGTGAGGTCTTTTGTGACTATGGGATCATATGAGGGGCAAAGGGTAGTGTTGGGTTGTCTATGTGGTGATGATGTGATGAATAGTTTTGTATTTTCGCTTGATATTCTGCATAGTAAGTTTTCGAATGTACCTAATGCGAAGGAGTATCCGGACATCTTTGAGAAAGTGACTGGACTTCCTACACATACAGGGATTGAATTCTGTATCGATTGTATGAAGGTTCCAAACTCATAGTTATGCCTTTCACGAGGATGACACTTAAGAAATGGGGAGATCTCGAGGTGAAAGTGAATGAACTATTTAGGAAAGGGTTCATTCATAGGAGTTTATTTGTTGATGCGCAAAAGTTGGCACAACATCTAAAGAGTTCCAAAACAATGAAACTGCACGTACAAAGCGAAAATTATGCAAGAAAGTAAATTAACACAATATTTTATAGTGGTTCGGTCCGAGAGAATCTACGTCTACTTTGAAGATTTTGCTCTTTTTATCCACTTTTACTCAAAGTACAATGGTGGGAACCATAGTTCCATATGAATACATTGGCAATGGTGGAAGTAAGTTATATAAAGTCCAAAATGAAACCCAATTCCTTCTTCTCGAAATGCTTAAGCCGTTCAAAATGTCCAAGTGTCCAAAAAGAGGTAATTTTCTTCTTCCTCGGGTAGTGTAGCAAGATTTGAGGTCAAGGAGACAATTTTCTTCCAGAAGTATCAAATAAGCAAGGTTTCAACCTTTTCTCGGAGTAAAATAAGGGGTATTTATATGAAGAAGGAGCAAGTGAAAGTTAGTAGGAGTAGGGGGTAGCAGGCACGTTCCCTATAATTTTTGTACCTCAGGATCGGTACCGGCCCCGGGGTCGGTATGTATCTCGGAGACTTATTTTTTCTGTTTTGCCTCCCGAAGTCTTAAATCTCTTATTGGTGATTTCGTACGCCGTGATACGTAGGCGGTTGCATCGATCCTAGAAACTTGGTGGAAATTGATAGACTTTGAGGGGGAGTCATATGCAGGGATACGAAATGTGGTGTGAAGTTCAGGATACGACGTTGCGAACCATATTCGGGGATACGAAAGTGGAGAAGAAGTTAATATCGATCCCGAGAGTTGGTTGCGGGGATATGAACTATTGTTAGATATTTATATCGACCTCTGAACACTTAGGTGAATTGATCCGTTTCGATGGGACGCGACGAATATACTTTTACGATTCTATCTGGTCTTTGTTCCTGAGTATCTTGGCGACACTTTTGGGCTGTTTAGCCACGCGATGGGCCGAGTGTGTGGGCCTGGACTACTTCTAGTGTCCATGCTAAAGGTCAAGTAACACTTTCCCCTTAAAGGATGTTTTGTGCTTACATGACGTGCTTTGAGTTGAGACAAGTCTTTTTGGAATTCAGACAGTCTCTTAGTCATGTCGAGTAATTGGTCGCAATCCATTGAGTAGCCATGACGTTTAGTTGGAACTTGTTGGTATAAGTACGCGATCGCATAATTGTTGAGAATCATTTTCGCTTTGAACTTCGTCGCCCTTGCTGAAACCTATCTGATTGCTCAAGTGAGTGTCTATGTGACGACCGCCCACAACTCATGCACTTAAACAAGTGAAATGATGCGTTAAAAGGTGTGTCAGGCAGTTGTGAATGATCATCAGGGTAAGATAATACAAGTAGAACCTGTCGTATAACTCATAGCTCAAGGATAAAATATAATAGAACATATACAACAGGCAATAATAGTGAAGCAGAATTGAGCATAATCTTAAACTTTGCAATACCACCATGAAAATATCCATACAACCTTGGATAACACTATAAGAGTGTACAATAAGCTTCACTACAACACTCAGAGAATACATTAAACAGCGAAAACAACAAATACTAGATAGTAGAAAATAATATGCCAGCCTCCTGCTCATCATCGCACATCAGTATCGTCCTCATCAAGATCTATCGCCTATCACCTACTACTCAGTCTTCCCATCCAGAACATGGATGAATAACCCAAGTTAATAAGAGGGAAACATAAAATCTCGTGTTAGACAGTAGTCTTTATGAGCGATAAAACAACTATCTAACATCATCAATAAAGTATATGAGAATAGGAAGATTAATCTACCAATCACATCATCAGAGAAGAGCCCAACCCGTCTCCTCCACATCCGACAATGATAGCCCTTACAATAAGCATTTAGAAACAACAGTACATTCATGACAATCAGTTGTCAAGCATAGATCATCCTAATCAATATCGACATCTCCCAAGCACAAGCCCCGAAGGCCTAAACCAACACCAGACAAGCACCCAAGAGATATCTCCTTCGACGTCGAACAATCTACGCAAGACGATACAAGCACAACAACCATCATCCATGACTCTGTCTATTACTACCAATCCTGCTTCTAAACCATCGTTGATCGTATGACCGACCGCCTTACCATCCGTCAAGGGCTAATGGTAAACCTAGGTTCTAGCAAACCTCCATACGTCATCATGACTCGTATCTCTAGGCCCATGATAATTGCCTAGGGTACTCAACAATTCGACCTATCTTTTAGGCATCCCTACTATACCCCTGCTTTGAGTCCGCTAGAACCTACCACAAAGATAATTACTCGACCTCCGATATTTATAGCCATCCAACCTGATGACTATTCGTAAGCTTAAGCCATTTCTCGAGCGACCATTACCCACGAACTCACCAACTTGAGTCGTCTTGATATTCGTTGCATTTCGATGATCAATGAACACATCACAACACTTCGAGCATTCCATCTTGAATTTACTTCGAAGTCACATTCAATCCTAAACCAAAATAACAACACTTGGTTCAGCAATCAATGGGTTGTCCTTTCCCAGGTCGCGAACAACCCTTGACCAACGACCCGACTCCCCATTGAGTCACCCCGTAAATTCCACGACCCAACTCCCCAGGTCGTATAATGACCTAACGACCTAACGTTCCCAGGATCCAACGACCCAACCAATTGAAGCTCTAGTGACCTGGTGCATTTAGAAGTCTCAATGACCTGACTTCTACCTTGAACGACCCGCCATTTTCACCATATGGCCGACCTGACATCCCACCATCTGCCTTCGCGACCTGACTTCAACATACACCTAGCGACCTAACTCAATCGAGCCAACGACCTAGCGGTTCACAGCATTAACGACCCAATGCCACGGCCTGAACTCGAGCGACCCATCACCCATGCGCACGACCTGGTTCCAATAACCTGACCCATAGAGGTTCCTGCGACCTGACTTTTATTTCTTGGAGCACAAGCCAACGACCTGAGCGTGCCACATCATCAACGACCTAAGAAAAATGACCGGACTCCAGGTCTTACCGAAATAGCTCTAATCTTGACCAAATCATCACCAAACAACAACATCGATTGAAACAACTCATCCAAATCATCTAATTCAACCATCAACAGTTTATGAAATCATCAACAACATCAAAATGACAATTATTCACAATAATCATATAAAATTCGCCAAATCATGATAAACCAATGAATAAACAAAAACAATGGATCTAAGTTGCATAGACATATGAATTAACAAAAGAATTACCAATTTGAGTTGCTAGATTAGATTCTATGGTGATTCAAATGAAAATATACTTACCATGATATAGATCTTGGGGAAAACAACTTAATATGATGAAAATAAGATCAAATAACTCATATACTTGATTGGATCCATGTGAGAGATGTTTATCACTCACCGAATCTTCGAATTAACTTGAAATCACTAAAATCTCAATCTAGACAATGAAGAATGAACCTCAGATGCGATTTATCTTCACTTGATATCGATCTAGCTTTGTTTGATGTTAATCTTCAATCTTCACATGTAGATCTAGAATTTTAATGTGGAAAGGTGTACTTGATTGAACAAGGAGGTTCATGAGCTTAACCAAATGAGAGAATAAAGAAAGTAAACTATTATCCATGCCTCTAACCCCCTATTTATAGCCTCAAACCAGCCCACTAATCAGCCACCCCAAATCAATCCATCAATGGCCTGCAAAATCTGAACAAAAATTGTGTTGCACTAAAACAACGATTTCTCCCAAACCGCTAAACCAAATCTTTAATGTGACCATTCTACGGAACTGGAAAAACCATTTCCTTTCCAATGAAATCGATCTCAACACCTGATTCATTCCCAATCAAAAGTTATGCCTTGTACAAAACTAACAGGGGCAAAATGGTCACAAATAAAACTGGTATAAATTATGGATATGTTTCACATCCCCATAAACAACATATCAAAACATGAGAATGATCCATCCCTCAGAGAATTAAATAAAAATATTTTACGATCCTCTGGTACGAAAAATGCGGGTTGTAACATTCTCCCTCCATAGGAATTTCACCCCCGAAATCCAAAACAAACACAAGCAACCATAACAATTCTGCATGCCTATCATCCACAATCAGCAAATTTACCATCCAAACTAGCATTCATAACCTTATCCTAGCACGCGGAATTCTAATAACAGTAGTACAAGTTACAATGGTGTAAGGTGATACGATACTAATGGGTCATACTAACGAAGAGTTCTGGATGGGTCGTCTCCATACTCTCTTCTGTCTCCCATGTACAATCGTCATTATCTTCACTCCATTGTACCTTTGCTAACTCAACAGTCTTCCTTCTAAGTTGTTTCGTGCCATTCCCCACAACGCGACACGGCTTACGAGGTCTCGTAACTACGGTCTTGACTTCTAGGTCTTCGTACTGCTTTGGAGATACCACCACACTCGAATCATGCACTCACTTCCGTAGAAACAACACATGGAAAACATTATGCAAACTCGACATCTTCTCGGGTAACTCCAACCTATATGCGAGCTTTCCAATTTGCTCGATTATTGGCAATGATCCAACGAACCTTGGAGCTAACTTTCCTTTACTTCCAAATCGAACAACATGCTTCAACGGCGAAATCTTCATGAAAACCATATCACCCACCTCGAATTCCAAATCTCTTCGACGCTTACCGGCATAACTCTTCTGACGATCATGGGCTGCCTTCATTTGTTATCGAATAATTTCGATACAATCCGATGTCTCTCTTATCATCTCAGGCCCAAGTATCAACTTATCTCCAGTTTCTAACCAACATGCCAGAGAATTACACGGCCTACCATACAACGCCTCGTATAATGTTATCTCAATGCTCGACTGGTAGCTGTTGTTGTATGCAAACTCAACAAAATGTAGATGGTCTTCCCATGATTGCCTGAAGTCCAACAACCAAACTCATAGGAGATCTTCCAAAACTCGGTTAACCCACTTGTTTTGACCATCAGTCTAGGGATGATACGTTGTACTTAAACATAACTCGGTTCCCAAAGTCTCTTGCAAATTCCTACAAAATCCACTCGTAAACAATGGATCTCGATCACTCATTATGCTTTTCGGAATACCGTGGAATCGAACTATCCATTTAATATAAAGCTCAGCCAACTTCGATGGTGTCCTAGTCGACTTGAAAAAAATAAACCTTTCACTTTTTGGTCAAGCGATCCACGATGACCCAAATTCCTTTGCTTCCTGCACTGGTTCTAGATAATCCATCGATATTTGCTCCCACTTCCACGTAGGAACTTCCAATGGCAGAAGCAACCCACTCGGCTTCTTCTGTTCAGCTTTCACCACTTGACAGTTCATACACTTGAAAGTGAACTTTCCAATATCCTTTTACATCCCTTTCCAGTAGTAGGCTCGCTCCATATCTTGATACATCTTATTACCACCGGGATGAATTGTCAACTTCAAGTGATGACATTCCCTCAGAATCTCATCTCTCAATCCGTCAATATCAGGAACAACCAGTCGTCCTTGCTCTCGAAGCCAACCTTCTCGATCGACCTCGAACTCTTTATTCCCTAGTTTCAACTTTTGGATAATCTCAACAAGCTTTCCATTTCGGTTTTGGCTCTCGCCAATCCTTTTTATGAGAGTCTTATTGATAAGTTTGCTAAAATTTCAGGTTCCAACTCACACCGTAGTCTAAAATCAAATCCTGCCAAGTACTCGAGGTGCTTCCAGTCCAAAAACAGCGCTCCTAAACTGGCATGTCTTCGACTCAACACATCCGCCACAGCGTTACCTTTACCAGGAGTATAGGCTTCACCAAAATCATATTATACCAGAAACTTCGACAACCTTTGCTATTGAAGATTCAAGTCCTTTTGGGAAAAATGATAATTTAATGACTTATGATCCGTAAATACCTCGAATCGGACTCTCCCAACAGGTATTGTGTGCACATCTTCAGAGAAAACACGATCGCTGCCGACTCCAAATCATGAGTTGGATAATTCCTTTCATGCGGCCTCAGCTGTTGACTTGCGTAGGCCACAATTTTATCCTTCTACGTCAACACTGCTCCAAGCCCAATACCACATGCATTGGTGTATACCACCATCTCTTCATTCCCACTCAGAATGGTCAAAATAGGAGCACTCGTCAGTCTCTCTTTCAGAATTCTGAAAGCTTGCTTACACTTCACATCCCATGTGAACACTGATTCTTCTTCGTCAATCCTGTTAATGGTGCAGCTATCTTGGAGAAGACCTTTACAAAACAGCGATAATAACCCGCCAACCCTAGGAAACTCTGAATGTCCATCGCATTCTTAGGTATATCCCAGTCTTGGATTGCTGCCACTTTAGCGGGGTCAACCACTGTTCCATTTCTAGAAACAACATGGACTAAGAACCTCACTTCGCTCTTCTAGAAATGACATTTTGCTCTTCCAGAAGCGACACTTCAAAAACTTAGCTCTCAGCTAATTCTTTCGCAAGATTTACAAAACAACTTGCAAGTGCGTCTTGTGCTCCTCCTTATTTCGAGAGTAAACCAGAATATCATCCACGAAAACAAGCACGAAGTTGTTCAACTGATCTCTGAAAACCCTATTCATAAGATCCACAAAATATGCTAGTGCGTTAGTCAACCTAAATGGCATCACCAACCATTCGAAGAAATCGGACGGTGTCCTAAAAGAAGTCTTTGGTACACTATCCTTTACCACCCTCAACTGGTGGAATCCCGCTTCTAAATCCATCTGAGAAAACACATTCGCCTCGTGAAGCTGATCGAACAAGTCGTCTATCCTTGGCAACGAATACTTGTTCTTCTTGGTTGCCATGTTCATCTCACTATGGTCCACACACAATCTCAAAGATCCATCTGCTTTGGTTGCAAACACAACTGTGCACCCCATTCGGACACACTTCTCTGAGTGAATACTTTTTCCAAAAGGTCACGTACTTGAACCTCTAACTATCGTTGTTCCTTAGGCGCCATCCGCCTAAGAGGCATTATGATAGGTCTAGCACCCTTGACCAAATTGATTCTGAACTCAATCTCACGATGTGACGACAACTCTTTGACCTCGTCAAAGACATCCTCAAACTCCCTGGCAATCGACACCGATGACAAGTCTTCCCATGGAATCACAAGTGAATACAAACAGCTCACGAAGACACCATCTTTGGGATTACATCGAATCACAACCATTTGCTCTTCCATATTCCCAACAGTCCATTCAGCTTCTCGCAATCCACCTTTGCTACATACCTGTTGATCCAATCCATACGCAAGATATTCCTAAACCCAGCGAAGTTCAAAATAAAGCAATCGCACACAAAGGAGAAACCATGACTCGACAACACTAGACCACGGCAAATCATACACAAACTGGATGAACCCCCAACTGGATTAGTCATGACAAAAGGTCTATCATAAATCTCAGGTTCCAAACCCAAGCGGCACACAAGCTCGTTACAAATGAATGAATGTGATGCTCTAGTATCGAACAACGCAAAAACTGAAAATCCTCTAACAGAAAGAATACCTTGAAGATGACACTCTTCCCTTTCTCCTCCACCATAGGAGCCCTTGAAGACGATGGCGCAACTTCCAAAGCATACGCCTACACAATCTATTTTCCCTTTGTCGGTTCTGGATATTCCTTCTTGAGATGCCCAAGCTTGCCACAGTTTTGACACTTCCTTTCAACCTTTAGATTCTTACAATACTTGGAAAGATGACCTTCTGCTATTAGTTATAGCAAATCACTTCGCCTTCCTGCTTTTTTCTGACCATCATTTATGTAACACCCCACACTTTTCTACACCCAAATTTCGAAAAAAATCAAAACTTGAACACATTCAAGTATTGAGCATGTATATCTGGTACATGCAATAAATAAGCATGAGCATAATCAGAGTACAATAAAGTGAACTCACAGCGGAAAAAAAATAGGATAACTAGTATTAACTTAAGTAACTACCTTTTTCGAAGTAAATCACTTTGCTAATACTGAGCATGAGAGAGAACGAGAACCGAAAGCCAAACTTAAACATATGTGAGAAACCGACCGTCTCTAGGAAACCTGAGAGGTTGTAATAAAGAGGGGGTCATAACAACAAGTTTTGGCGACTGAGAAATGTACAGCACAGTTTATAATGCCCAAATGTATCCCATTAGGTCCAACCCAAGATGTATGCCTATCAAGGTTAGTTATTCTATCCAAACCTTGTAGATGTTTATGCATGATTCTACCACTCTTTACAAAGTGATATTCTAAGATATAATACCGAGATAGAACGTTTACGCATATATTTAGGAATCCCTTTTAAATTACAATTTAATTGATTATTAGACTGAGAAGTGAACCCCTAACTGTGGAGTTCTCACATACATATATACCTTTCCATCCACTTTTCCTACATTGTTTCCGCCTCACTATCAATGATAGATAAGGTGGATTTTACATATCACTTAAGACCCTAGGCGGACTTATTGGTTGGCGGACTTATTGGTTACTCAATACCTCTCGATAGTTTGTTCCACCTTTTTATGAAGTAGAGGGCACTAGCTACAGGCTCTACTAGTTAAGGCTTCCGTCATTCATGCATATACCCTTGATTCGTATAAGGTGAGAGATGGTATTTTATTATTCATTGAACCATCTAGCTGACCTTATTGGATAACCTCCTTAGTCGCTTATTACTTCCGGTAGGATAGGTGGCCATATCTAACATTTCAAGTTTCCAGGTTTGGGCAGGCAATACGACATATGCCGTTTAATACCCCTAGACTAAAAGACGTATTCCTAGGTGGACTTCTCAACCTCTAGCCGCTTAAGACCTAGGAAGCAGAATATACGTGAAGGTTATTGGGCTCATCCCCCATTAGCACTTAACACCTTTCCTTAATTGGATAAAGTGGGCTACATTATTACGCCCTTTCTGTTTAATATCTCTCCACATGATTTATTATCGTCACGTGTTATTACGGTTAATAATATTTTTCCATCATTAACCTACTAAGTCCAATGCTATTTTTAATTTTAAGTTCTAAATTCATTTATATAAATAAGGAAGGCTATATCCGCTTTTCTCTAGGACATTTATTTGATTTCTTCCCTAATTTGCACTTAGTATTCAAATGTCAATCAAAATCCATTAATTCCCTTATGACACCCATTTTATTTTATTTCCACCTTTTGTTACCCTTTAGGACCATAACGGTTATATTTTCCTAAGGTAACTATTTATCAGTCTGTAACGGCCATCATTTTACGTATTGGAGGATTATAAAAGATTTTTAATTTATTCCCTGAGGGTTGGATCATTCTCATATTTTAATATGTTGGTTATGGCGGTGTGAGACATGTCCATATTTTTTACCAAATTTATTTGTGACCATTTTTCCCCTTTCAGTCTTGTACAGGGTATAACTTTTGACTCGGATCAAATAAGGGGCTAAGGTCGATCTCATTGGAAAGGAAATGATATTTCCTATTTCGTAGAGTGGTAATATTAAAGATTTGGTCAAGCGGTTTGGGAGAAATCGCTGTTTTTGTGTTTCACAGTTTGTTGTCCAGGCTTTGTAAGCCATAATGGGCTGATTTGGAGAGACCCATTAGTGGGCTGGTGGAAGGCTATAAAGAAGGGGTAGGAGAAATGGAGAATAGTTTACTTTCTCCATTCTCTCATTTAGGTCAGCTTGTGATCTTCCTTCTTCAACCAACTACACCTTTCCACCATTAGAATCGAGATCTAAGGAAGAGAATAGAAGATATACATCATTTGAAGCTAGATCTACATTAATTGAAGAGAGAGTTCATCGAATCGAAGAGTTTATAGCAAATTCTTCACCGTTTGGAATCGAAATTCATTGTTTTTGTGTTGTTTTGGAGAATTAGTGAGTGATATGCATCTCTCGCACGGATTCAATCAAGTGCATGGGTTGTATGATCATAATTTCATCATTTTGAGTCATTTTCACCTAGATCTACATCATGGTAAGTCTATTTTCATATGAATCGCTGTAGGATCTAATCTAGTAATTTAAAACTGGCTCCATATTGTTTCATATGTTTGTTCAAGTTAGATCCATTGTTTTGGTCATCTATTCATTTATCATAATTTTGGTGAATTCTACATATTTATTGATGAAATTGTCATTTTCAAGTTGTTAGTGATTTCATAACATGTTTGTGGTTGAATGGGCTGAATTGAATGAGTTGGTTTCGTCGATATAGTCGTTTGGCGGAGTTTTGGTCAGATTGTGATGGATTGGTCATGGATCTGTGACGAACGGATCGAATCAGATTTTTGTGGGATTGGTCATGGATCTATGAGGAATGGATGGGCTCAGATTTGTGATGGATCGATCATGGATCTATGAGGGATGGATCTGCTCATATTTATGATGGATCGGTCATGTATCTGTAAGTGATGGATCGACTCAGATTTGTGATGGATCGGTCACGAATCTGTGAGGGATGGATTGGCTCAGATTTGTGATGGATCGATCATGGATTTGTGAGGGATGGATCGGCTCAGATTTGTGATGGATTGGTCGTGGATATGTGAGGGATGAATCAGCTAAGATTTGTGATGGATTGGTCATGGATCTATGAGGGATGGAAATGTTATGGATTTGTGAGGGATGAATTGGCTCGGATTTGAGATGGATCAGTCATGGATCTGTGATGGATGGATCGGTCATGGATCTATGAGGGATGGATCGGCTCAGATCCGTGATGGATCTGTAACGGATGGAGGATCGGTAACATGATATATGGTAGCATTCTTGAAACACTGTGAAAGCCAGTTTTGATGTTTTACTTAGTTTTTCACACCAATTGATGCAGATTTGATCCAGGAGATATACTAGCATTTCAGAAACGCGGCAAAAGGCTATTTTGGCATTATGGCCAGTTTTTTATAGCGAAAAAGCTGAAAATTCTATGAAATGCAGTATCGACCAAACAAATCTTGTTTTTGAGTCGACGATGGTTCTAGCTTCAACGCTAACTCAAGGAGGAGTGTTTGAAGCATAGTGAAGTGTTCGTTGATCGTTGAAATGCAACGAATGTGAAGATGACTCAAAGTAGTGAGTTGATGGATAAAGGTTGCTCAAGGGGGTTGTTTGAGCTATGAATAATCATCAGGATGGACAACTAGAGATATTGAAGGCTGAGAGATTATCGTTGTCATTGGTTTTAGCGGGATCAAAGAAAGGGTATAATACAGACGTCTAAAACACTGGTTGTATGGTCCAGTACCTTAGGTATCGTTGAAAGACCTAGATAAGTATCGTTGAAAGGCATATGTATTTTTTGCTAGAACCAGAGTTTACCATTAGCCCTTGACAGAGGATGACAAGGTTTTTAGCCGATCATACGATTAACGATGGTTTCAAAGTAGGATTGGCGGTGATAACTAGAGTCTGTCATGTATGATTGGTTGTTTTGTTTGTACCGTCTCACGTAGGTTGTCCGATGTCGAAGGAGATATTTCTTGGGTGCTTGTCTGATATTGGTTTAGGCATCTAGGGCTTGTGCTTGTGTAATATCGATCTTGATTAAGATGATTTACGTGAGATATAACTAGTTTCTCTGATTGTTATTATTTGGTTACCTCATATTGCCATGAATGAATAGTAATTCTGATTACCATGGATGTGTGGTTGAAGT
Organism: Allium sativum; assembly: GCA_030737875.1. NCBI lineage: Eukaryota > Viridiplantae > Streptophyta > Magnoliopsida > Asparagales > Amaryllidaceae > Allium > Allium sativum. Next base: position 797,724,944 of record CM060921.1, on the reverse strand, counting down.
ACTTGATTGTAAAGGCTATCACTGTCCGATGTGGGGAAGACGGGGTTGAGTTCTTCTTTGGTGTTTTGGTAGATTGGTTGCTTAATATGCCTAATTTCATATGCTTTATTGATGATGTTAGATAACTGTTTTATCGCTCACTAAGACTGTTGTCCGACTCAAGATTTTATGTTTCCTCTCATTACCTTGGGTTGTTCATACGGAAATGGATGGGAAGACCGAGTAGCAAGTTATATGAAGTGGAGCTTTGTACTATTCAAATCGACAATAATCTACATGTGTCAGACTTGAATGGTTCAAAACAAATAAAATTGGAGTAAATACAAATCATATCACAAAATCACATACGTAGAAAAAGCAGAATAACTCGCAGTGGAAATAAAATGTTGCCGGGAGAACACAACTTTTTATAGTGGTTCGACACTTACACCTACATCCACTTTAAAGTAGTCATTCATCGTATGTTTGTCGATTACAAAGTTTATATATATTCGGATAGTTTCAGTGTACAAAGTAGTATAATAAACTTTGTCGGAAAATTCATTCTTCATTGAGTGAAAAGTGTGTTGACTTGGCCAACAATGTCCAAAATATAGCCTCAATATCAAAGAAATCCAAGAAATGCCCAAAACAGTCCAAAGTAGTGTAAATGTCCTTGCAAATATCCAAAAGTTGATGGAAAATGTTTGTGTAACGTTTTAGTAGTCCAAGCTATGTCCAATAGTCTTGGAATAGAAGGTGGAAGCCAATAATGGTGCTTGAGAAATTCAAAAGTGCAAAAAATCCAACCCTTTTGAAGCCATTAAAGGTGAAAGACATTTATAGGTAGTGAGTTAGGTAAGAGTACGAGATATTTGCGGACCACATAGCAGAGTTTCGAATCCCTGAAGATGCAACACCCTGAAATTCGTATCCCCTGAAGGATGTGAATTTTCGTATCTGTCAAAAGGATACACAAAAAGGAGGATACGATTCGAAATTCCTAGAGGGATTCGAAGTATTTGGAAGTTAGGGATTCGAAAGGCTGGTGAAGCACATTTTAAGAAGTCTTGAAGCCTACGTGCCTACGAATTCTCTTGGACCTGAAAAGGCCGTGAAGACATTTCCGCACACATTCACGAAAACGAGCGTAACTTTCAAACTGTAAGGCTGTTTTGGCCGAACGAAAGTTGTACTTGAAGCTTACTCAGAGGGCTATAGGAGTTACCATGCAAGACATCATAATTCATGTTTTCAGATCCAAAAGAGGTCATCTAAAGGATTTTTAGGCCATTTTTATGTTTACGTTGTGACTTCAACCAAACCGTTGTGTTTTCTGACGATGCTATTGACGTGTAACAGCTTCGACCAAAAAGCGTGTCAACATTTGCCCCCCAAAACATGTCTTGCTTGATATAAGGAAGATTTGTTTTGCGAGAAGACCGAAAATCTGGAAAACCAAGGCCAGGAGAAGTCCGAATCGAACTCCTATGACCAGAAAAACGAAGAGCCACAATCGCGCCGGATCATATTATATATGAACTTGGAAACCATAAAGTTTGAAATCCAGTGGAAGATGAAGTTCTCTTATATCATAGTAGAACAGAAAACCGAAAATCACTAAGATCGTAATAATAAAAGTCCAATGGTCGTTTAGGCATAGAATGGAAATCCAGCGATCGCAGGGATCGTATTAGTATAGATATATGACGATCGCTGGAATCGTATTAGAATAGAAAGCCGACGATCATCGATATCGTATCGAGGATGGAATGTCGAGTCAGGGATGCTTGAGATCCAGAAAATGAGAAACCATGGGCTTGTTGAGCCTTGCCGAAGCAAGTATGTACCTGCAAAAGTGGGTTTTGCACTTACCAGACCGTGTTATGTAATGTTAAGTAAAAGAGGGCCAGGTTGTTAAATTTCCTGTGATAAGAGGGTTACGAAAAGGAACTCCCGTACTTGGTGAATCAAGTCGGTTGGTTCTTATGTTTGACAAACTTATTCATGGAATCTTAACACACAATAGGCCCTACCTTTAGGGGAAGTCGCTGACCGGAGTTCGAAGCTAAGAACCAGATTTCAAAGTTCGTGCCCGACTGATTAGAGAGGGGGAGACCAGAGTCTTATGTTTATGCTGGACGGATCCAGTGTGGGGGAGACTGGAGTCTGAGTTTTATACTGGACTAGTCTAGTGTTGAGCCGGAGCTGGAATCGTATTTATACTAAACTAGTTTAGTGTTGATCCGGAGTTCAAATCATATTTATACTGGACTGGTCCAATATGGAGCCAAAGCCCCAAAGTAGCATTTTATTAATTCCACATGAGTACAACGAACGTTAGTCCAACCCGAACACAACTGGAGACCACAGACCGGTTTCGTGCGTGCGGGTCGACGTTGCCAGTTTGATTACATGCAAGAGAAAACAAAAGAGCGAGAAGTTGCCAAAAAGAAAAAACAGAAGTAACGGACCGAAGTCCAGGAGCCAAGAAGATCCATTAAGCGGGATCAGTTGATGATGATTTCCTAGGGCCGAGCAGTACTGCCCTTATCCTGAGATGTTGCAGGGGGCATAGAAGGTGGTGTAGTTGTTGTTGGGTTCAGGACATACTGGTGTAGATCGCCACGCCTAATGCGGGCTTCGACGAGATCATGGAACTGCATGCAATATTCAGTGCCATGATCTAACAGCTCATGGAAGAGGTAGTATCTGCTGGAGCTTGCTTGCCTCGGAGTCGGGTGCCTCTTGGTGGGCTTCTAGAAAGGGGTAGTTTCATGAATGTCGAGGTAAATCCTTTACAGGCTTTGGTTGAGCTGGGTGTAAGCTGGAAACTTTGGCAAGAAGCGAGGCCGTGAGTTTTGGTCATCCCGAGATTTACCCTTTCTTTTGTCGAGCGTAGACGTCCCTAAACTCGATGTGGAGTTGGTCCGATGCACAAGCTTCTTGTCGTGGAAGTCCTCTTTCCTGAGAAATCTTTCGGCTTTAAAGTAGACTTCAGCGAGATTCCTCAATGGGTCCTATCGTAATGATGTCCTGAAGTCTGTATTGTTAAGAATGCCAGAGACGGCGGTTATTAGGACCATGGATGGATCTGGCCTGTCGGTAGAGGCCATCGCCGCGTTGAATCGTTCGAGAAATTTGTGCAGAGTCTCGCCTGTCCTTTGCTTGACGAATGTCAGAGTCACGACGTTCCTTGGTTGAGCAATATGAACTCTGAATTTCTCAACAAACCATGAGATCTAGACATTACAACTGTTGATAGACTCTGGTTCCAACTGTCTGAACCATAAAGAAGCAATGTCAGTAATATAAAGGGGGAAACACTTAGCCATGACACCTTCTGAGGCTGAATGCACTTCCATGTGGCGCATGTAGCACATGAGATAAATAGTAGGGTCTCTTCTACCGTCGAAAGCTTCTAGCACCAGCAATTTGAAGTCTGGTGGGTTCTGAGAGTTCCTGATGTCTGGAGCGAAGGGGATGCGAGTGACGCAGTCCAAGTTTGCATGTGGTGCCCCGCCGCGGGATTAGCGTCGAATGACTTCGGCGACTTGACTTTAAGTGACCATGCCTAGGAATGGATTCAAATTCTGCAAATTGACGTCGGTGCCCCTTACATCGAGTCCAATGTTAGCATAAGGACGAGTGCCATGAAAAATATCTGACTTAATCCTGAATTGAGGTGCCTCAATGGGAACAAATCCGAGATTAAGAGCTACAGGAGTTCTTGTGTCCAAATTTGTGTGCACTGGCGCTCGAGTTGCATCTTCGATGCCTGGTCCTGAAGCTTGGTTGGCTACAACCTTAATTGAGCCTTGAATGGGGTTAGGAGTGTTGCCTCCGAGCCTAACGATCTGATAGCTTGTTGTGGATTAATGTTGACACGGGGTTGTTCTTCAGGAATTGCCCATGTCCCGAGCTAATCCTTGCGGAACACTGGCACTAGTCCCAATAACGTTTCCTTGACCCGACTGCCTCATAAATCCTTCGAGTCAAGTGAGAAGAGTGGCCATGGTGGCCTCTTGGAGACGGAAATGTTCTTCCTGTTGTTCCAAGCGAGAAGTAGGTTCTTTGATCAGTTCTTTGATGACTCCATCGATGTCGTCTCGAGTGACGAAGTTAGATGGGTGTTCGGTCGAGGAGAGTCCTTGCTCCTCCTCCACACCTATTCCTTTTGAGCAAATGTTTTGCTTCCTTTTGACCATAGCGGGAACCTTGAAAAGTTCGTTCCCAAAAGAAAGTTAGGGTTGAATTCCAAAATCCGAATATCAAAGTCGAAAGCTGAGGTCAAGAACTAAAGATGAAAAGTTAGGTCGAGAACTGAGACTGATGCTGCATGCCCCCTTCCTGGCGCACCAAAATGTTGACGTGGAACATTGTCGTGGACTCAACGCACACTAATACCTAAGTGTATGTTTAGTATGAACACAATAATCCAAAATCCAAAATGACGTAATGCGAGGAGAACACAAGTTTTTATAGTGGTCTGACACTAACACCTACGTCCACTTTATAGTAGTCATTCATTGTATGTTTGTCGATTACAAAGTTTATATTAGTTAGAACAATTTCAGTGTGCATAGTTATATAATAAACTTTGTCCGAAAAGTCATTCTTCTTTTTCGTTGAGTGAAAAGTGTGTTGATTTGGTCAACAATGTCCAAAATATAGCTTTAATATCCAAGAAATGTCCAAAATAGTCCAAAAGTAGTGTAAATGTCCTTGTGAATGTCCAAAACTTGATGGAAAACATTTGTGCAACGTTTCCAAGCTATCCAATAGTCATGGAAGAGAAGGTGGAAGCCAATAATGGTGCTTGAGAGCTTCAAAAGTGCAAAAAATCCAACCCTTTTGAATGCCAAGCTTGGGGGTATTTATAGATAGTGGATTATGTAGGAGTAGGTGAGATTTAGGGAGCACAGCAGAATTTCGAATCCCTGAAGATGCAACACCCTGAAATTCGTATCCTCTAAGGGATAAGAAATTTCATATCCCACTGAGGGACACGGAATTTCGTATCCCCTTGAGGGATGCGAAATTCTATATCCCTTTAAGGGATACACGAAAAGGAGGGATACGATTCGAAATTTCTGGAGGGATTCGAAGTATTTGGAAGTGAGGGACTCGAAATGCTGGTGAAGCGCGTTTTGAGGAGTTGTGAAGCCTACGCGCGCACAAATTCTCTCAGGCCTGAAAAGGCCGTGAAGACATTTTGCACACATTCACGAAAACAGGCGTAACTTTCAAACCGCAAGATCGTTTTGACCAAATGAAAGTTTTACTTGAAGTTAACTCAGAGGGCTATAAGAGTTACCATGCAAGTCACCGTAATTCATGTTTTCGGGTTCAAAAGAGGTCATCTAAAGGGGTTTAGGCCATTTTTATGCTTACATCGTGACTTCGACCAAACCGCTTTGTGTTTTTTTACGATGTTATTGACGTGTGACAGCTTCGACCAAAAAGCATGTCAACAAGTGGATTGCTTCCTATTCGGGTTTCGGGAGGCTTCGCTTCCTTTCTCTTACCTAGGAATCATCCTTTATCTTGGTCGTAAACTCAATGCGATTTTCGATTCCTTTACTGATATAGCAAGGAGAAATTTTTTGAACTTGAACTCATACCTCATCTTCTAGGCCGAAAGGCTGGTTCTCATTGAGTTTGTGCTCGATTCTATTGGGTCGCATGTCTTTGCAGCCATGATGCCTACTTCGTCTTTCTTTCGTTTCTTCTTAGCCTCGTCTTTTTTCTTTGGAAGCGGAGACGATTCTAGGAGACATCAATGGGTCTTCTACGATAGCATATGTCGCCTTAAGCGTGAAGGAGGTCTCGGCCTTCGGAAGCCTCAAGACGTACATATGCAAAGCTTATGCCTATAAGTTTTGGGCTCGTTCCAGATCCAAGGACTCTTTGTAGGCGTCGTTTCTCCATGCCAAATATCGGCGTATTTTTCCTACAGATTATTCTAGGACTCCATCTTATGCTAGTGAGACTTGGAAACAGATGCAGTCAGTCAAGTCCTTCTCTGAAGGGCACGATCGTGGATTTTCCTAAAATGGTCGCCCTTTCTCCTTTAGGACGGCTTGGAAATCTGCTAGAGTTCTTGTAGGTCATAATCTTGATTTCTTTTTCATTTGGGACAAACGCATTCTTTCCAAGTCCTCTATTCTTATGTGAAAGATCCTCCATGAAGGCCTTCCATTAGATGTAAACCTTATGAGGATTGGAATCTCTTTGATGTCTCACTATTGGTGTGGTCGAGTTGGTTATTTGGAATCGATAGCACGTTTTTCTTAGGATAGGGAATGCGCTATCGCTGTTTGGTCCCACTTCGGGTCTCTGGTTGGCTCTTATGGGCCCCACCATTCCTTCTTAGATTTGCTTTGATGCTGATGGGCAAGGGGAAAGAATCTAAAGTCGATCCTTTTCATACTCGTTCTCTGTCTCATATACGAGCATTTTTGATATTTTCGGAATAAAACATTTTTTGGTGAGTCCTCCATGGTTTCAGGATCTATCATTCGTAGGGCGTCGGATGATGTCCTTTTTCCTTTTCAAGGCAGGCCGTTTTTGGACAACTCAAATTTTCTCCTATTTCGTTAGCTTGTATCTTTTCTATCACTCAAGGTTCTCGAGGTTCGCGAGGTTCGCGACCGGAGAGGGGATAGGGTGAGGTTTTTCTCCCTTTAGGTGTTAGCCTTGGTAGTTGCCGTATCAGAGTGATTTGCTGTTTTGGAACGTTGGAGATGTTTGTCTTTTTGCCTATCAGACTCAGTGGAGTGGAGCCTGCTCTTTGGATAGATATTCTTTCGGGCTGGTTAGATGGACTTTGTCTACTGCGGATTAGTTTGGACTTGATCTCCCTTTTGGTAGGCGGGTTGGAGCGCATTTGGCTAGATTTTTATGTGTCTGTTGTTCTTTTGGCTGAGTCGTTGGAGCTTGTAGGCTCCTTGGGGTTTGGTGTTTTCCGAGTTATTCTATATTGCTTTTGCATTTGTGTAGTTTATTAGGCATTTCCTCCGTTTTGTCATTTTTCGGTCGGTATGATTTATATTTGGTTTTGGGGTGTGTGCGCTTAATTTTGCGGCATGTCTTTGCTATAATTTAATTAAATCGACCGTTAGGAAGGTTTGTTTACTATCACTTGGCCAAAATCAATTTTTGCGAAGCCCAAAAAACATGGAACATGCCTATAGCATGTTTTTCTAAAGCTCTTTAACTTAATTCTCTCCACTTTTGTCTCCTTAGATCTCTCTAATTTGAAATTTTTTCTAGCATATTATTTTTTGATGCCCAACTAAAATTAATAAAGTAAAATTAAAAAAAACTAGTTTTTTTTATTATTTCTTTAAACTATACAATCTAACGGCCAGTTTCCCACCATTAAGGAGGTTTTTTTTTTCATTAATCAATTTTTTTTTTTTTTTGATATACTATCTTGAGAAAAACCAACTTTACCAAAACTTAAAAAATCTTGACACATGTCTATAACGTGTCTCCTTAAATCTCTTTAATTAAGTTTACGAAATTCTCACTGGTTTAATTCACTTAATTCTCTCAACATTTGTCTTTTTAGATCTCTTAAAATTTAAATATTATCCATTACATTATTTTTTGATATTTAACAAAGATAAATGAAAAAACTAGTTTTTTTAATTATCCAATTTAACGGTCGGTTTACACCGTTGTGCGGTTGTACTAGTATTCACTTAGTATGTCTTTCGTAAGCGATCGAAAAATAATGTTTATTTTTCTCTAACGTTCCTCACGAAAGGAGAGGCAAAAAAAAAAAGAAAAAAAAACAATAGGAGAGAGACACGTTCGTATGCGCATATATATATGAGTATGCACCAGCATAATTGACGTTGTTGGTCAGTTCATCGTAATAAGAGTCTAAGAGCATCTCCAACAGGATTCAAGGAAAGAATATTACGATCTGTAAGATTACGGGGAAGAAGATGAATTTTTCCCCAACGGTGACGAGCCGATTTTATTAGCACGGGAGAACTCTAGCTATTTTTCAATTTTTTTATTACGTGACGAGCCGATTTTTTCGGCGCGCGCCTTTTTTTTTTGCTTGAAAAATTGTTGCGAGCTGATAAAATCGGCTCGCGGGCCAATTCTTACTTATGAGTTGAAACCGTAATATCTCACTGAATATTAATGATTGTAATATTTGTTGGGGACGATTTCTCCTTTGATTCTTGATTCAGGAGCTGAATCAATGCTCTGTTGGAGATGCTCAAACTGTACTGCGCTTCTTAAGTAATTCACATATAAAAGAACTGTAACAAAATTAATTGAAGATATGAACAAAGACGTCAATGGTTGACACTCACCTAATATTCTTTGTTCTTAATTATTCAACCCGTTGCGTTGCGATGTCCCTAACAGAAGTAAATTAAGATACAAAGATGTTTAAATGTAAACAACAAGTTGAAGAAAGAAACAAACAGCAACAACCCCAAAATAAAGATATTACATCCAAACTAAACAAAGCACAACTACTTAATTAAGAAGAATGATTGAACAGAAAAACTACATATATATTTTTGCCGTACTTGTATGACCTACAGCAATTAAATACACAGAATAAAACCTGGACACATGATATCTACCACATATACAAATAACACAACACCTTCAACAAAAAAGAATCAAAAATATCTATAAAAACCCACTGAAGATGCTGTTGCTAGAACTGGGAGTATGGATCATACCTTTCACACTCGTTTTTGCACCATTGAGGCGGCTAGTAATTCTAATATCAGCAGTTGAACAAGTTTATGCAACTGTTATTCGCAGCTTATACACTGATAGAGATTTATGGAGCGACCTTGCAAGTCTTCAGTCCATGAATTATTCTAGTGCTATCTTAATGTGAAGCGCAAAGCAGAGTTTTCTTTGATGGCATGAATTTCTTGATATTTGAATTTATATAGAAACTGATATGGATGTACTATCTTCTCTCCTTCTCTTTTTCCTGTATTCAGAGCAAAAATGTATAGCAATCTATGGAAAAGTTCCCTGATTAAACTGTATTTATAATGAATAAATAGTATATACAGGCATCTTCCTTTCTATGGATCGATCATAAGATGAAAGATGTCGGTGAAAATGCCATAATTGGTGATCATTTTATTTGCCTATAAAAGAATGTGTGGTCTGTGTTAAGTGTTCAACCAGATATCTGTATATTACATGTTTACATTGTAAAGGGTATTTCTGCCTATTCTCTTACTGGGCTGGACTTAGCCCAACAGCATTACTTTTACCTATAAATAAGGTTGTAAAAAGTTCATTCAGTATTTTTTTTTTTTGGAGAAAACAAACTGTGACGGCCCGCCCCGCACCAGCCTGCATTTCCTCCGAAAGTGCGCTGTACACATGCCCGACTAGCACGGGACGGTCGTCAAAGAAAGGAAAGAAGGGAATAAACCAATCAAGGAACCTGTAGAATGTCTCACAGCGCATGGAATAAAATATATTAACAACATACTTGACATAAAACAGGTGAGACAGTGCATAAGCTGATAACTAAAATCAACATCAATCATCAGAGCAGCGGAAATCCAAATACAGCTTATTACAATTTTCCAAATTTACTGTCTCTAAACAAAAGAAAGCTAAAGTAGAAGATGCACCACCAATGCCCAAGCAGTGATCTTCAACAACACAGGGAGAATATTGTATATATTACGTGGAAGCCTCCTGCTCGTCCCCGGATCATCTACCCGTGCATCACCAGCTAACCTGTCTCTAGTCTGCTCGTGTGAGCACCGAGAGTAATAAGAGGAGACATAAAACTCTGGGTCAGACATAAAGCCTGGTATGAGCGATAAGCATCTAAACAGAATAATAACAGGTATACTAAACCATACCTGAACCTGGACCTGCAACCAAAGAGTTAGTACCACATACCGTACAATGCTCTAAGGTGCCATAATAAATAGTGTAAGAATACGGGGGTGAGGTGTGTATGTCAAACAATCAAGCATAGCAACCATCTTTACGTCTCTCACTCAGTGCGTAAAGTATACGATATCTACCACTTTGGAACACTAGACAAACTGAGGTAACGACGAATCCCGACTTGTAGAAACCCTGCTGTGACCAAGCCAAACACTTGGAGTCATGACCAAACATTTTCAATGACCCACTTCACTGGTCGTAGCTCTTGGTTCTCCCAATGCCATAATGGCCCTGAATTCGCCTCCGTACCTCCTACCATAATGGTCCAAAGCTATAGACATCGATAACCCCTTAACACGCGTCCCGCAGCAAAGCCCAATCATGAAGCGAACTCGTTGGTTCCCATCTGGATCTTGAGCTCCAGCTTCTCATTTGGACTTCCTTTGCATTTCGGGTTTGGTCGAATTGGAGTTGGTCTTCAGAAGAGTCATCACGGAGTAGTAAAAGTACACGTCCGGTTCGGTCCGGTCACCCATGCTCGGTTCGGTTCGGATACGTACCCCGGTTCGGTTCGGAGTGCCACCATCCTCTGGGTTCGGGTCCTTCTCCCTCATGCAGTTTGGTTCGGTGCTCTCCTTCTGTTTGGTTTGGTTCGGTGGTTCTGAAGCGGTTCGGTTCGGAATATGGTATCCAGGCTCCTCTTTCTTCCACTTCAGTCCTCCTTGTGCCTTCCGATCCCACACTACGCCCCTCCGATTCGATCAGGCCTTCCTTGTTGCCTCTTCACGTCATGCTCCAGAAAATACCACGCCCCGGTCCGGTTCGGACATGTCCGATCCGATCCCCTACCCGATCCGATCCGGATCTCTGCAGTATTTCCTGCAACTTTTCTAGCGAGTGTTTTGCGCCATACGACGGCGTCTTCGACCAATCTAACTATTCTAATCAGTCATAAAACATACCATAGAGTCATAGCAATATGTAAGAGCAACCACAAACACCAAACAACAATCCAAATGAATCAAAATAGATCAAAAGTGGCTAAAACCTCACATTTTTCCCATAATCCTTCTTAATCATGTTTAAGCACATACTTAGTAAAACTAAATCAAATCGTTTAAATTTTCTAACAGAGGCATGAAATATTATTTCAGAATTTCTAAACATTTTTCCAGAGTTTATTAGTGTATAAAATCATTAATCTTCACTAATTACCCTTAATTAACTGTAATTAGTGTCAAAATGATGCTATCACTCACCTTGGCCACAAAATAAAACACCAAATCTGAAATATTCTCTGTTTGGGTCGAATTCCTATGTATAGCAGCAGCTCCAACCTTGCTTTGTTGCTATTTGGCCTTGTTTTGATGTAGTTTTAGGCTTAATCTTCACTAAAAATGTGTTTTGGAGTGGTTTTAGAGGATGCGAGCCATTACTAAGGTCTCAAGAAGGTTTGTGGCGGCTCAAAACTGAAATGAAAGTGATAACCTAACCCTAATCAGTCCTCCTATACCTCTAAACCCGAAATTCCCCTCTGGGCCTAGCTGCTAATCACCCGGTTAAGCCCAATTAAGCTGTTTTTCACCATCAGAAACTTGTTTCAGCCATATCTCCCAAACGGTGAGTCCGTTTGACTAATGTGACCACTCTACGGAAAGAGAAACCATCATCCGGAGCCAATGGAAGTGGTTTCAGGTCAAAATTCCTTTCCGGTCAAAAGTTATGACCAAAACAGTGCCAACTAGGGGTAAAATGGTCATTTAAAAATCGGGAAAAATCATGAACATGGGAAATGACCCCAATAGTCGTTTCCCAAAGATACATGACCATACGACTTCGTATGTGAAAGAAATAAATATCCTACAATCCTATGATGCGTAGAATACGGGTCGTTACACAAACATTTACTTTTCTATTCTCTTTTACACATTCTTCATCAATTCTCGCTTTCTCTGCCTTAGTCAGTTACTCATATATTCTCTCAAAACCGTTTATGGTATCAGAGCCATTAGCTTTACAGCAATCAAGATCCTCATCATCTCCTTGCTTCATTAACTGTCCAAGAATCTAAGCAAAGTTTTTTTTTGTGGTAATATTTTTCTCCCATCAGATTTTATTTTCATCATTTGGAAGTAAAAGTAGATTGTATCAAGATTGTGAGTACCTTGCCAAGAACCTTGATCCAAAAATTCTGGCTGCATCATCAAATTTCAACACAATCTATTAGTGGGAATCAAGAAAACCAGTTCAAGAATTGAACTTTTTCCTTTTAAAATCAGAATACAGACAGAGCCGTCCAAGTTTAAACTGGTTGCATTCTGTCTATATCTTCATCACCTTTAAAAAGAAAAAAATTCAGTTACCTGAAAGCTCAGTTAATTTCCTCTTCTGGTTCAAAGCTTTTGCTCTTATTCTCATCTCAATCATGGCTGGAGATGATCAATCCACTACTGGTCATGTTGATTCATCTAATCCCATTATGCCTGGTCAACCCTCATTGCCTATATCTGAAAATGATCCCAACAATTCAATCAAGACTGTAATAAGTCCCCACAGTCAACTAATTTCTACAGAGCTTGAAGATGATAACTATCTTCTATGGAAAATGCAAGTTGAAACTGCTGTTGAGGGATATGATCTCGAAGGCTTCATTCTTGGAACTATTGCCATACCCCCAAAATTCATCACTGACAAAGAAAATAGGATTGTTAGCAACGATGAATATATCAAATACTTTAGACAAGATAGGCTTCTGTGTGCTTGGCTACTTTCATCCATCAGTTCTAAAATTCTCCCACAAGTTATAGGTTGTAAATCAGCAAACGACATATGGGTAACCATAGAAAGGGTGTTCAGTACCCAATCTGCAACTAAAGCCATGCATTACAAAAGAGAATTACAAAACATAAGGAAGGGAGAAGATGAACCAATGAAAGATTATCTTGCCAAAGTAAAGAAATTGTATAACTTACTTGAATCTGCTGGTCGTAAAGTTAGTGAAGATGAACAAGTTCTGACTGTTCTAAACGGGTTAAGCAATGAGTATGAAGCTGTTGTTGCTATTCTCACCACAAAGAAAACTATTCCAGACATGCAATATGTTCATTCAACCTTACTTGTTCATGAATCAAGAATTGATCATAATAAATCTTTTAATAATGATATATCTATCAATTATGCTGCAAGTAACAAAGCCAAGAACACAAGAAATGATCAAGGCAATCAAAGAGGTGGCTTCTCTAATAGGTCAAGAGGCAGGGGGAGATGGAACAACAACACTTCAAGACCAAAATGTCAGATTTGTGAGAAACTAGGTCATACTGCTGCTAAGTGTTATTTCAGATTTAATCAGAGTTATATGTCAGGACAAGCTTCATCCAGTCAAAGAAATAACGGGAGTGTTAATTTTACTCAAAGTCAAAGTGAAGGCGACCAAAACAACAACAAATGCTGTCAATTAAGTGAAACAGCAAAGGCTGAACACATTCTAGATGAATCTTGGTACCCTGACACAGGTGCTACTAATCACATTACTAGCAACTTGGAGAATTTAAATGTCGGTAACAAGGAATACAAAGGTAAACAGCTAATTTGTTTTGGTAATGGTGACTGTATTAATATAACACATACAGGAAATGCTCACATCAAAGGGAAGAGGCAACTATATCTTAACAATTTGTTAAGAGTGCCCAATGTTACTAAAAATCTCATCAGTGTTTCTCAATTTGCCACTGACAACAATGTGTTCTTTGAATTCTTTCCTAATTACTGCTTAGTTAAAGACTTACTAACTAAAGAAATTCTCTTGCAGGGTGAAGCAGAAAAAGGACTTTACAAGTTCAAATATGTTAATTGCAAGAAAAATCAAAGTATTAGCAGTAGTTGTAATGTGTCTGAAATTTCTTCTAACAATGCTTGTATGAACACTTTTGATTGGTGTCACAACAAATTAGGACATCCTAATGATAAAATTGTTAAGAAAATTCTTGTTGAAAATAAAATTCCCTTTGATGAGTGTGCATCTCCATATGTGTGTACATACTGCCAACTTGGCAAAAGTCATAAGTTACCATTTAATAATTCTGAAATTGAATACAAACAACCTCTTGCTCTTGTTGCTTCGGATCTATGGGGTCCAGCACCCATTAGTTCTGACTATAGGTTCAAATACTATATTAGTTATGTTGATTCATACTCTAGACACACATGGATATATCCTCTAAAACTTAAATCTGATGTTTGTAAAGTTGTTACTGCCTTTATTAATATGGTTGAAAATCAGACCAATAGCAAAGTTAAAAAAATTCAAACTGATGGTGGTAGTGAATATAAACCCATGTGTGATTTCTTTCAAAAAAGAGGTATTATTCGCAGAACTACATGTCCCCATACATCTGAACAAAATGGTCTAGCTGAAAGAAAGCATAGGCACATTGTTGAAACAGGTTTATCTCTATTAGCTCATGCTCACATGCCATTAAAATTTTGGCCTGAAGCATTTAATACTGCTGTGTATTTAATCAATAGGCTGCCTACTAAAGTTTTAAACAACTTAAGTCCTATTGAAAAGCTATTTGGAATCAAGCCTGATTACAAAATGTTAAAAAAATTTGGGTGTTTATGTTTTCCTTGTACTAGACCATACAATAAAAACAAGCTGAATTTCAGATCCACACCCTGTACTTTTATAGGATATGGTATCAATCAAAAGGGGTATAGATGTCTCAATAATAATGGAAAAATTATCATAAGCAGGCATGTAGTCTTTAATGAGCAGGTTTTTCCTTTTAATAGATCTGACATTAAGACTATAAATAAAGTTCATATTTCAAACAAGTCAATTCCAGACTTACCTTTATATTCTGATGTTGTAAATACAGAGCATGAGAGGGCCAGTGATTCAAATACATAACTCACAACACCACAAAGGTCAGGTCATGAATCTGAGTACCAAACCAGCTTCTCACCTCGTACTCCTGTAAACACATCAAATACTATCAGAGATAATGATGTAGAGGATTTTAGCAGTGAAATCAACAGACCAGAAAGTAACAATAACCAAGGCGACATCAGCAACTCACCACACAACAAAGATGGAGCTCAAACTGGTCACCCAATGATGACCAGATCCAAATGTGGTATTTTTAAACCGAAGATCTACACTGTTTATTCTGAAGCAGAAGAACCTGCTAATTTTAATAAAGCTATTAGCAATATCAACTGGAAACTAGCTATGGATGAAGAATTCAATGCTTTGATTAAAAATAAAACCTGGGATTTAGTCAAAGCCCCTGACAACAAAAATATTGTTAATTGCAAATGGACATATAGGCTAAAAAGAAACTTTGATGGATCTATTAATAAATACAAGGCAAGGCTTGTTGCCAAAGGGTACTCTCAAGAATATGGTTTTGTTTTCTCTGAAACTTTTTCTCCTGTAGTTAAATCTACAACTATAAGACTTGTTCTTACTATAGCTATTTATAATAATTGGGGTTTAAGGCAATTGGATGTCAATAACGCCTTTCTTAATGGAGAACTACAGGAAGATATCTATATGCATCAGCCCCAAGGCTATGTGCAGAACAAAAGTATGGTGTGCAAGCTCAAAAAGGCTATTTATGGACTTAAGCAAGCACCTCGTGTATGGTTTGACAAACTGAAAGCTACACTTATCAATAAGGGCTTTCAATTTGCCAAATCAGATAACTCTTTATTTACTAAGATCAATAATTCTTCAACTATCTATATTCTTGTTTATGTTGATGATTTAATCATTACAGGAAATGACTCTACTCAGATTGAAGATTTAGTCAAGTATCTTCAACATCAATTCTCTATAAAAGATCTTGGTAACCTGAATTATTTTTTGGGGATCGAGGTTATAAAATCATCCAACAGTGAAATGATGTTAAGTCAGAAAAAATACATCAATGAACTACTTATCAAAACAGATATGATCAACGCAAAGCCTCAGCTAACACCCATGATCAGTAATCACCGTCTATCCAAAAACAGGGGAGAAAACATATCCAATTCTAAGCAATACAGAAGCATCGTCGGTGCTCTGCAATATTGCACCATTACTAGGCCTGATATAACTTTTAGCATTAATAAATTATCTCAATTCATGCAGGATCCAAGAGATGGTCACTGGAAAGCACTAAAAAGAGTACTGAGATATCTTAAAGGAACAAGTGATCTTGGGCTACTTATTAAAAAAGGGAAGAACCTCAACTTGGTTGGATACTGTGATGCTGACTGGGCAGGTGACAAAGATGACATGAAGTCAATTACTGGCTATTGCATATATTTTGGGGGTAACCTAATCTCATGGAGTTCAAAAAAGCAACCTACAATTTCTAGATCAAGTAGTGAAGCTGAATACAGAAGTATTGCCAGTGCAACTGCAGAAATCATGTGGCTACAATCCTTATTATCAGAATTAAAGATAAAAAATGACGTCAAGGCAACATTGTGGTGTGACAATCAAAGTGCCATCTACATGTCGGTAAATCCTATACTACACTCTCGTACAAAACACATTTGAATTGACTTACATTTTGTACGTGAACAAGTTGCTAAAGAAAAATTGCAAGTCTGTCATGTACCTTCATTCTATCAAAGAGCGGGTATACTTACAAAGGCTCTATCCAGCAAAAACTTCGAAAGACTCAGATCTGATCTGAAAATTGGAAGGATTCTCACCTCAGACAAAGTCTACAACGAGGGATAACCCTCAGTTCGATTCCAATGCTTCAAACACTACTTCAACCGAACTGAGGGTACTTAAAAAAGCTCGTTTCCTTCTGAAATTCCCTTCATATTGTCGTTGTAATTGATCTCTAGTCTCCAAGTTCAAGGGCTCTCAATTTCTCTTACCTTCATCTGCTCGGAGTTCTTTCTCTTCTGAAATTTTCTCCATGGCAGCGCAATGGATCTCTAGTCTCCAAGTTCAAGGGCTCTCAATTTCGCTTACCTTCATCTGCTCGGAGTTCTTTCTCTTTTGAAATTTTCCCCATGGCGGCGCTGTGAAGAACCCTAGCTTCGAATTGCAAGGGGGTAAAAGAATGTGTGGTCTGTGTTAAGTGTTCAACCAGATGTATGTATATTACATGTTTACATTGTAAAGGGTATTTCTGCCTATTCTCTTACTGGGCTGGACTTAGCCCAACAGCATTACTTTTACCTATAAATAAGGTTGTAAAAAGTTCATTCAGTATTTTTTTTTTTTTTTGGAGAAAACAAACATTTACTTTTCTATTCTCTTTTACACATTCTTCATCAGTTCTCGCTTTCTCTGTCTTGGTCAGTTACTCGTATATTCTCTCAAAACCGTTTAACCCCAGATTATAAGTATTGAACTGTACTAAGAATCAGTGCACCACCACTATTGTTGCTACTGTTACTGTCATATACCGCACCACCACCGCTATTGGTTGGATACATGGGGACAGAGGGGTTTGGGTACATCGTGCTTTTACAGTTTCGTCCATTCACTTTACTTTTGGTATTATCTTGCATTAACCACATGATGACTGTAACTAGTTTGAATAGCTAGTCGTCATTAGTTTGATCCATCCTAATTATATTTAGTACCCAACTTTAAAACGAAGAAGATACATTAAAAATATCTAGTTTGTTTGTCGCTTTGTTCTTAACCTGGGATTGGATTGTTTAAAGTATAAAGACTTAAATACAACGACGGATTCCAACAACAGATGGTAAAAAACGTTACAACGTGGACCACACAAAAAAAGAATTTAGTTTTGTCCAAATTAATCAATGAGTCACTATACATACATACATATATATATATATATATATATATATACATATATATATATATATATATACATATATATATATATATATACATATATATATATATATATATGTATATGCCGACCTCAATATTGTACTGATGCTTAAGCCGACCTCATTGCAGTGATGATTCACCATAATAAGCATAGATATATATATTGTAACTGTCGGTATACATTTAATATATATCTGCTAATCTGCCATTAATATTATATACATATCAATACAGAATTTGTTGAGGAAGAAGAAAGAAAAATAGGGATCAAATAAACTGAAGATGTTATTGGAACTAGGAATGTTGGTCTTACCTTTCACATTCGCTCTTGCACCTTTGCGGCGGTTGGTTATACTAGTCTCAAGAATTCAAGTGGTTTATGCAGCTCTTGCTGGCAATGAATACAACTATGGAGATTTCTGGAGCAACTTAGCAAGTATCAACTCCATGAATTAACCAAGGTTCAAATTGGATGTCGACCATCATCATTATATAATATGAACCATTGCTGGTTGTGAAGTTCTCTCTGTTGAATTTCTTGGTTCTTGAATTGGTATGGATACTTCTATGTATGTGATACAGATAGCCTAGATGATCACCCATAGGTGTATTTATTTTTCTTCTATAATATACGGCAAAAATGTATAGTATACTTTTTCTTAGGTTTTTTGGCAAACCATTCATGTTTAATATAACGCATAATAGTTTTCATTACTTCAATTTAGAAGCAAAGAAACATAAGTTCCACAGCTATACCACT
Source organism: Allium sativum (assembly GCA_030737875.1). NCBI lineage: Eukaryota > Viridiplantae > Streptophyta > Magnoliopsida > Asparagales > Amaryllidaceae > Allium > Allium sativum. Next base: position 797,706,474 of record CM060921.1, on the reverse strand, counting down.
TTTTTTTAAGGATCTTAGGGGCGGGTCACTACCTTGAAAACTTAATTCAGCGGCATCTCTCAGAAAGTTCGAATATAAATTTTTATTACTGTAGCAACATATTTTTCGTTACTTTTCGTGCTGCTACTTATAAATAATTTAAAAAATTGTGAATATCAAAAATGCATTACTAAAAAGAAATTACTTAAAAAAAAGGGCAAAAATGTATGCATTTATTGTGAACAAATGAAAATACGTCTGCAACTGTTCACATATATACATTGCAGGTGATGAAAAACAAATTTAAAAATATCTACGTTTATTTTGAATAAGTGCAAATATATCTGAAATTATTCTACAGTGTATTGCAGACATGTCTCAATGTACAGAAAAACGGCAGACATATCTACAATTTTTCGGTATAATTGCTTGTTTTTCTACAATTTTACTAGAAGTGATATATTTTTTATTTATATGTAATGTTCATCATTTTTCGATGATTTTTCTGCAATATTGTCATGTTTGAATAAATGTAAATATTGAATTTGTAAATTTGAAGCATGCAACATTTTGATATAAATGCTGTGATGTCTGCAATTTTTTGAAAAATCGCAAATTTTCCTGCATTTTCGCCAAAGTTTGAATTTTCTTTTATTTATTTTATGTTTCTAAAGCATTTTTTAATACTTTCCTTACTTAAATACGAAGATGGTTGTATATTAAATTTTGATTTGTTGTTTCGTAATTCTCACGTTGACTTTTATGTTTTCTGATGATTTTCGAAAAATAATGACCTAATTTACAAAACTTTAAAACAATGTATTTTTGTATATTCTAGAACTCAATAGAGACTTTAGTCAAACTGGGTTTTTCTTTTTTTGGTAGATGATAAGATATATTATTGTACAATAAACATTGTTTCCTTCGTTGATAGTATTTCGGAAAGTACAAAGAGAAGGGGTTTGAACAATGTTATGTATTGTATGAATGTTATGTATGAATGTGTGGAGTCTAGTTGTCATGTTGTACTGGAAATATTAGATTCTCATGTGGACCTGTAAAGAAGATGTTAACATGTTGGGCCTTCCTCGCTGCTATCAGCTTTATGATACTAGTTGCATCAAGGACCTCAACTACTCAAATTCGCCTGTTTTTCTTGTAAAAGAAACAATGATATACATTTAAAACTTCCAGAAATCAGATTTTTTTACTTGTATGGGATGCCTAGTATTTGTGTGTTGATAACTGATTTTAAACTTATAGTTATATGGTTAAACGTAAAAGAAATTGCTAACTTATTAACATATATGTTGAAAACTTGAAACCATCAGCCTCTTTCAACCAACACCCCACAGCCACCCTACACCAATCAATACAAAGTGGTTCGATACTTCGATCTTCAAAAATATGGTTGACCTGGTGTCAATTACCTATGGTAGTTTTTTTTTTTTTTTTTTTTTTCCCATTGTTTGATTCATTTTTTTTGTTCTATTAATTTCTCAGCTATATTTCTCATTCATTTCCATTATTTTATTCTCATTCACTTCTAAAGTAATATAAAGCCTATTTATCAAAATTTATTAATATCTATGGATAAAAAAGAACATATCAGGATCTGTGACCAAAAAAGCACAACAGTTGGGTGGTCTATCTAAACCCCATATTTGGTGGGCTACTCCCTCTGCCGACCTGAGCATATTAATAACATCACTATTCATTGACTAGGCATAATAATTTTAAATCAAGTAGTTTGACCGACTAACCAGATCAGGTCTTCTGCTTACTTTAATTAAATACATGCTGATGATTGAGCAAAAATAAATAAATCAAAAATAAATTAGTAAATAAATAAAATAAATCATATGCATGTATTGTAGCTGTTGGTGTATGACCTACATCTATCAATTGTGCAAAATAACAGTTGGGGAACAAAATATCTGCCTTAATATCAGTCTATTAGACATATCAAAACACAATCCTTGGAAGGAGGAAGGAAGGAAAAAAAGATCAAACAGACTGCTGGAGATGATGTTGCTAGAATTAGGTATCTGGATCATGCCCTTCACATTTGTTCTTGCACCAATAAGGCGGTTGGTGATTCTAGTGTCCGAAGTTCAAGAAATCTATACAAGTGCTATTGGCGGTGGATATAACTATAGGGACTTATGGAGCAACCTTGCAAGTCTTCACTCCATGAATTACTCAAGTTTCAGTATGGCGTGACCATATTTTGTATGAAGAACTGCGCTTGTTGTGACTTGTAGAGTTTCTCTAATGGCTTCCTTGATCGTGTATAAACTTCAATGTTCAATGCATGTACCGCTGGTGGTTAAGAAGACTGAAGACTTCTAGCAATCGTTTCCAGATTTTATTGAATTGCGTTTTAAGATTTCTTTAATTGTAATTATGATATATAGAGATGAAAAGGTATAAACTTCGTTTTTATTCCCTGCTCTATGTTGGAGTATTACCGGTGGAGATTAGATCATTTATTTTGGTGCTTTTGTGTTGAGACAAGTCCCACATCGGAAAATTTATAAAATAAATTTTGTATAACTATTAAGAGTTCATTCTTCACATTACCAGTTGGTTTTGTGATAATTTGGGCTTTTCTGACATGCTTTCGGAGCGGATTTAATTCGTGTGCACATAACTGCCACACTTGGCCACGTCATCCCATGAAATCCACGTGTTGGGCTCAGGATATGCAAATTACCCACTTTACCATTTACATTGCAAATTGGTTTTGTGGTAATTTGGAGCGGTCAATGCACCTTGCTAAGAATACAATTGGAAAGAGACATCTAGGTCGGGCAGCAAATTCAGATTCGAATCAAGCTTTGCACATACACTTCTCAAAGAAAAGAATATCCGAAGATTATAGGTGTCATGAATTTACCAGTCCGTCTAATTCTCCCATGGTGTATCAAAATAAAAAAGACTAATACATAATAGGATAGTCTCACATGGTGGAAAAAGAGGAACAGCAGTTTGAAATTGAAATAGTGCCACTTTTCCAAATATATTTGGAAAAGTTTGAAATATAAGAAGCTAAGTAGAATTTTATTACAAACTATTTGTCAAGTCATATGCATCGTGCTAGAGATGAATAACTTGGTCCGACTGTCGTTACATAGTATCTTTATCTATGTCATCGTGCTAGAGATAAGTAGCTAAGTAGAATTTTATTAAAAGAGAAAATTTGGATTTTTAAATGATATTTTACAGTTGTCAAATAACAGCCGTATACGATACAAAAATGATATTGATACTAAACATAAAACTTAAAATTTGAATTGTGTGTGTTTAGTTCACTCTAAAAAATTATGTCGATCCTTTAAACAAAAATTTATTCAATTTTAAATTGTTAACGTAAAATCAGTAGATAATATAACAGTAAAATATTGATTTTGAAATATAAAAATTTTACATTAAATTATTTCAAAAAATATTATAATCGAAGACGTCGATGTTTGTTTCGTCTAAATTTCGATAGCTTCATTTAAATCGTTTTATATAAACGGTTAACTGTAACATATATAACGAAAATATAAAATTCGAATAGCAAAATATCAGTTTTAAGTGTGTTATTCTGTTTTTATCAACATACTAAGCACAATGATATTTTATTTCATACGTTCGGATACTCGGTTCGAACTATAGAGTAATTTGAATTCCAAGTTAATTGGTCTTATTGGTTACATATCTGCCCAGGTAAATAATAAAACATATAAACCAAAATTAAATTGGTGAATAATTTTATTACTTTTAATGGATACCTAAAAAAAGTCTGAAATCTGTCTGCATCTGTATCCGAAAAGCGGATAAATATATGATATTTGGAAGAAATATTCGGATACGATGACATCCGCATTCGAAAATTATCCGTCCAATTTTTGTCAAGATTATAGGTTAATTTATGTGTATTTTAGTATGTTGAAAGATATTTTTAACTTATTTTATTTAGTATGAATTTCATATTATACGTATTAAATGCGTATTAACTGCTCAAAACTTTTTATTATCTCCATATCTTTTTTATCTTAATACTTTAGTAGCCAATGAAGTTGGAAATTGTTTATATAAAATTAAAATTTTCCACTTAAGTCTCTTAATTTATCGACCGTGAATGGATATAATAATCATCTGTATCCGCGGATGCGGATATTCAATATTCCAAAATAATTTCGGATGTGAATATAAATATGACACTATCCGTATCCAAAAGCATCAGTTGATACCTTCAAATAATTGGAAATTAGGTTAAAGTGCTTCTTTTTTCAGGGTAATTTTTAAGGGAAACTCTTTAGAATAATAAGTTTTAAGTACAATTTTACAGAAATAAGATAAATTCTTTTATCCTTTTAAGTTATAAAAGAAAAGGATATTTTCAGTTACCTTTATTTTTATATAACTAAAAATGATTTACTCATTTATTTATTTTCTATAAATTGTCCTTTAAGAAGTATTTCCCTTCAAACTTATTACTAACAAATAAGCACTTTTGAGTTAAATCCACTTCAAATAATTTAGGTAGTCCTGAAGCATTTTTTGTGGAGCGAAAGTTGAGGCATACACGTTCAAATTTACCTCCTTCCTATGTTTTTGTACTCAAAATTGTTGCTTGCTTCATTCTCTTTTACTTTATTTGAAACAAATCACTTCATACCTCTTTATCGACTTTCCAACCCCCTTCTCAGCCGCTCTGATGCATGCTCCGCCACATCCTCTCCCTCCTGACCATCTTATTTCGATACGACCAATAAAGCCTACAAAGCTTTCGATGGGAACAAAACCCTAGTACATGGTCAGTCAAACTTTGCACCAACGACGAAGACGCCGATGTTCCCAGCACCCTCCATACCTATAGACTAATCTCTGATAGTCCTCCCCCAAAGCTTCTATATCATGTGGCGCCTTGTAAGCTGCAGGGGGAATAAAAAACGCAAATGGATTTGAATTTTTGGGTTTACCTTTCTTCTTAATGGCTGATGAGGTGGAGGCTTCATCACATTTGTTGCTCACAAGACTGTCAATGTAACACCCCGAATTTTCTGCTAACGCTAAATTCACAAATTAAAGTATAATAAATTCTAAATGTGGGAATTAAGGGAAACGGGCTAGGCCATTGCGTTCATCTCAGAATTCTGCTTGAGATAGAGTCCGAGTTTGCGTAAATCGGACTCTGTATGAAGAAGTTATGACCTTCCGGAGTTTCAGAATTTAATTTAAAATTCAAACAGTTCAAAATTCGAAAACAGACCCAAATTCGGCTGGGCGGGAAAATTCCCGCCCAGGACCCAGGTCGACCAGGAGGCCTACCTGGGGGTCGACCTAGGTACCCAGGTCGACTAGGGGGTCGACCTGCCTGGTCGGCCTGACTTGCCTGGTTGGGTCCTGGTTCGGTTTCTGGGGCTTGGCTGTGTCATTAGGGCTGACTTGTCACTATTTGATTGGTTTCTTTTGGGATGGATGGCCTTGATTAACTCTGGCTTCATTGGACGGCTCTAATTAGTTTGAAACTCTATATAAACAACCTAAGTCTCCAACCTAAATTCACACAAAAATTAGGATCAGAGCCGCCATGCTGTCAGGAGGAAACTTGGAGTAGCCGCCGCTTAAGAGATGAACAAAGCTAATTCAAATATAATTCAAAAATAAAATCAAAACAACGTTTATATACCCAAAGGAAAGCATCTCAATTTCAGAACTCAGAAACCAGAACTCAAGTTCATCGATCGTTGTAAGTTTAGTTACGTTTGAGATGTGAATAGAAATAGAACGTGATTTAATATGAACTAAAGATTGGAATTATGCTATGCTGTAAAAACAATGTTAATTTAGATTTAGTTATGACAATGGTTTCATTAGAATGTTTGTGGATTAGTTTAGTTGATGTTGGATCCATTAGAATGTTTGTGGATTAATTTAGTTGATGTTGGATCTATTCAAACAACATTCACGTATAAGTTATTTGGTTCATATCTACACCTATATGTTTATGTGATTATGACAAGTTATATGCTGTACAATAGAATCTCTATGCCTACATGATTAAGTTTATATACATGTTCATATGTTCACACAAAAGTTGCAAGTTCATAATGGATCCATGCCAAGATCCACTTTAATACGTGTTTCATGTTATAATTGGACATATGACTTGATCTAGTCTCACATATGATGAAATTATACGTACTTTATGGACATGTCACATCCTTGTCATATGCTAGTTATGTTCGATGTTATGCCTAGATCTAAATATGCTTAGGCTTATATAGTCTAAATTAAATAATTCATGTGACACCTATTTAACTAGATCCACATTTCAACGCAAGTTTACATGTTAGGTATTGAACTAGATCCAATATTTATATGCAAGTTTTTGACATGAATTTATGCAAGTTCACCGTATTAATCTAGTTTACACCTATGTTACAATCATACATGTGTTGGAATTTGACGTGCCATGATTATGTCACATGCTAGCCTATAACCACGTTTATGTCAATTTACATGATTTATGCTGATGGAATTTATGTCATACATGTTTCCTCCTTTATCTCTCGTTTGTGGATTGGGCCTACTAGTGGGCCCAATGTCTTTATACGATTAATATAAATGAACAAACGGGGGTAACGTTGGGGATAATTATTAAAACAAATATGTAGGTGGGCCTAAAACCTTGTAATTGGTTAAGGCCATGAATGGTATAATTTATATACCATTAGTCTTGAATTAAAACATGTGACAAGAAACATTTGTAGAAATTTACATATATAAAATGTAAATGTAGAAAATACGAATATGCTTAACCCGAGGTTGGATTGAGTTGTGATGTAAACCTGCCCGGACCCGCCCGACTGTCCAGTAATCACAACAATACCTATCCAATGTGGGAGGTTAAGGCATTGAGCCCAATAAGGACCCGAGGTTAGACTGAGTTGCGGTGTAAACCTGCCCGGAACCGACCGGCACATCTAGTAACTTCAACAATACTTGTCTAATGTGAGTGGTTGGTGCTTTAATGAATATATTAAAGCTAAGTTAGGATTGGTGGGGTTAAGTTAACTAAAATACTTAACTAAACTCAACATGTTAACTAAATCTGATGGGTGGGGTTAGGTTAATCTGAACACTTAACCACTTAACATGTTTGACTAGAAAACCCTAGTAACGGGGACCCATTTGAGCAGTAACCCAATTAGGTATCATGGTACCCTGAAACTAGGCAGGGTGGGGCACGATTCCTGGGTTGATTGTAAGCGGTCAAAGCGACGACGGTTGGTGCAGCAGTCTGGGTTCTAACGGAGTGCGGGCGTGCACAAACTCCGGAGCAGACAAACAGGGCACTGGGCATCAGTAGTATAACCTATGCATTCTAGAATTGTGTCGGGCCGCCACCATGGGACTTGATACACCCCATGGTGGGACCAGCATAGGTATCTACAATCAAGTGGGGCCGTATGACACATATGATTCGCGAGTAGGAGCCGATCTTTAGAAAGGGATCACTTCACCCCGATCATGGGGTGCCAGTTGGAACAAGTACAAGTAGGTACAGAGATATAGTGTGGGGTGTGATAGTATGTTCGTTCCAAAACTACTTTACCTTAGTTTATAGTACTTTCCTATTTTCAGTTTATTCCTATCATGCCCTTTTTCTTATTCACAACCGAAAAGTCACTAGACTTACCAGGCTTTATGTCTGACTCTATTTTTCTTTCGTCTTCTTTTCTTTCGTTTCCCCCCCAGGTCCACAGGGAGGAAACAATCCAGCTTTGTCAGACTCGTTGCAAGCTCTAAGATAGTAGATGTATGATTTGGACTCTCTTTCCTTGGCTATGGCTTTTGGACACATTTATGGGGATTTATGCAGTTTTAATTATGTTTTATGCTTCTTTATTTAATAATCAAGAAAGAGATGATGTTTTAATGTTTATAAGTTACTGTGAGACAATTTTAATGTAATGCTTTTGCTATTGAACTACATATGAAATAAATGTTTGTTTTTCCGCTGCTTATATTTATGTCTGTCTTGTAAATTTTCTGTGTCTTGTACCTATAACCCTCCACCAAAGTTAAGGCATTCCCTTTGTGAGTGACCTTAACGGAGGTGGGGTGTTTCAATTGGTATCAGAGCATATGTTTACTAGATCAGATAAAATTTTTTGAAAAACTATTTTCAAAAAGAAGTTTAAAGAAGCATTTTTCAAAGAAAAAGTGTTGTTTCATTTTTGAAAAGGCATAATCACCCAAAGCCATATGCACTATCCTTCTATTCTTTTGTTTTGAACCTTTCCTTTTTCGTTTCAGCATGTCTGGGGATCTTAACCTTCCTGAAGGTGTGCCGATACCTGGTTGGTTCAGAAGGTACCTAGAGGCTAGGGCCAATGACGCGGGCCCAGCAAATCCTCCTCCCCTAGCTGCAGCAGCACCTCCTCCTCCTCCTCCTCGTGGTAATGCTTTCGCAAAGACATGTAGAGATTTCAAGGCTATGGGTGGAAAGGATTTTTATGGAACTGAGTCCTTCGTGGCAACAAGGAACTGGCTAAAGGAGACCGAAGATTTATTCATCATCTTCGAGGTAGACGACAGGCAAAAGGTACGGTTGGCAGTGTGGTTGCTCAAAGACGAAGCTTCCTATTGGTGGGAAGTTACCAATGCTGAAAGACCGGTGGAAACATGGGAGGATTTCAGGATGAGATTTGAGATGAAATTCCTCTCACAAGCAGAAAGGAGTCTACAAATGGAGAAGTTCCTATCTCTTAAGCAAGGAAGTATGACGGTCAAGGAGTACGTCAACCAGTTTGACCAACTGGCTAGGTTCGGGCTGGACTTAGTCAACACTCCACACAAGAAGGCGCTCCGCTTTGTCAATGGATTGAACGAGCCACTGCACAGCTTAGCCATGACTCATGTACCCATGGGAGATACTTATGAGAGGTTGGTAGACATGGCATTGCTATACCAGGAAGACAAGGGCAAAAAAGAGGCAAAAGTGGAAGTACCTCAAGAAAAGAAAGAGGGTTTACAGGCTAAGAAAACAGACTTCAAGAAAGGCGGGAAAAACAACAAATCCCGAGAAAAGAGAAGGTGTAATTTCTATGGCATTGTTGGACATGTGATGAAAGACTGCAGAAAGAAGAAGGCAAAGATAAATGGTGGTTGCTTCCATTGCGGCGAGGCTGGACTGGCTAAGGACTGCCCAAAGAAGCAAGGGCAGGGACAGAGGACTGGATCCACTTCAGGGGGACAAGTTCACGCGCTAGTGGCACCTCTGCAAGAACGAGGTAGAAATGTTTCTGTAGAAAGTGTAGTTTATCTTTATGATCATCCAGTTCACACTCTCTTTGATTCTGGTGCATCACATTCCTTTATTTCATTTGGTTTAGTAGAATCTCTGCACCTAGACACTAGTATGGTAGAGGATCCCTTGGTTGTTTCAAATCCAGTTGGGGGCTCAGCTTATTTGTCAATGGTTTGGTTGGATTTGAAAATCTTTATTCTAAGCGTTGAGTTTAGATGTAGTGCCTTTGTTTTGGGCTTCATGGGATATGGGTTGATCTTAGGCATAGACTGGCTATCCAGTAATGGTGCCATCCTTGATTGTGAGAAAAGAGTGGTTAGACTCTTGACTCGGCTCGGTAACACTCTAGAAATTTCTTGTAATCCCTTGAATGTTGTTATGCTTAGTTATCTAGAGTCGCTTGATGCTTCTGTTGAGAATTTGCAGTCGGTTAGAGTGGTCCGTGAATATACGGATGTCTTTGAAGAGGCGAAGGGCTTACCTCCGAGGCGGGAAATAGACTTTCGCATATATCTTGTTGATAATGCAAATCCTGTTGCTTTACCCATCAGACACATGGCTCCATGGGAGAGAAAGGAGCTCGGTAAGCAAGTTAAGGAGCTTCTCGAGAAGGGGTTTATAAGGCGGAGTATCTCGGAATGGGGTGCTCCAGTGGTGTTCTCCACCAAAGCAGATGGTTCACTACGTCTTTGTGTGGACTATAGGGAGCTAAACAAGCTGACCAAGAAGAACAGACACCCTCTTCCCAGAATAGATGATTTGTTTGATCAGCTTGTAGGTGTGTCGGTTTTCTCCCAACTTGATCTGGCTATTGGATTCCATCAGCTAAGGGTAGCTGAAGATAGCATTGACAGGACGGCGTTCAGAACCCCAGACGGTTTCTTCGAGTGGCTTATCATGCCTTTCGGCTTGACAAACGCACCCGCTTATTTCGTGGGCCTAATGAGCAGGGTGTTCAGAGAATTCCTCAACAAGTTTGTGGTGGTCTTCGTAGACGATATTCTGATCTTCTCAAAGAATGAGGAAGAACATGCTCAACATCTGAAGGAGATCATGGAGACTCTTCGAGTTTATCATCTGAAAGCCAAATTCTCCAAATGCCACTTTTGGAGAGAAGAAGTGAGGTTTCTAGGACATGTGGTGTCCAAAAAGGGGTTAGCTGTGGACCCTGCGAAAGTAGTGGCGGTGCAAGATTGGAAGGCACCAAGGAATGCAACCGAAGTCCTAAGCTTTCTCGGGTTAGAAGGTTTTACCGGAAGTTCATCAGAGATTTCGCAAAAATCTCAGCTCCTCTCAGTAGGTTGACAAAGAAGAACCTAACATTCGCTTGGGATTTGGATTATGATATTGCTTTCCAACGCTTGAAAAGGGCTCTTACAACAGCCCCAGTTCTGACATTGCCAGATGGAAGCAAGATGTTTACAGTATACACGGATGCATGCAGTACGGGACTAGGCGCTGTTCTGATGCAGGAAGGGAAGGTAGTAGCTTATGGTGGAAGACAGTTGAAAGTTCATGAAAAGAACTACCCAACACATGATCTTGAGTTGGCCGCCATCGTCTATGCGCTTAAGTCTTGGCGCCATTATCTCCAAGGTGAGAAGTTTGAATTGTATACTGACCATAAATCCTTGAAGTATCTTTTCTCGCAGAAAGATCTTAACTTGAGGCAACAAAGATGGATGCAGTTTCTTGCCTCGTATGATTTTGAGATTTCCTATACTCCGGGGAAGGGCAATGTAGTAGCAGACGCCTTGAGTAGAAAGAAGCTGACCTTAATCCCTCTCTTTGTAGAAAGGCAAAGCTTGGAGTATATAGCCGGTTTTGACTTTAGGCCCTCCTCTGATTTTGTACCGGGTTTGTTAGCATCTCTTGAAGTGCGCCCTACTCTTTTGGATACAGTAGGGGATGCACAACGTGAAGACCCTCAGCTAGTTGAAGTGGTTGACAAGATAATTAGGGGTGAGACTTCTAGTCACCTCAATAGGTACTCCATCGATGATAAGGGTTGGCTAAGGCGAGATGGAAGACTATGCGTCCCACAAGCAAGGGAGTTGGTGAAGAAGGTTCTCGAGGAGGCACATCATTCCAAGATGACAATACACCCAGGCGGAGATAAAATGTACAAGGACATAAAGAGAGTTTTCTTTTGGAGCGGCATGAAGAAGGATGTGGCAGATTTCGTTTCTAAGTATATGATATGCCAACAGATTAAGGCGGAACAAAAGAAGCCTGGCGGTCTGCTTCATCCTCTAGAGGTCCCACAGTGGAAGTGGGATAGCATTTCAATGGACTTCATTGATGGGTTGCCTAGGTCAAGAAGGCGCAATACTAGCATTTGGGTAATAGTGGATAGGCTTACAAAAAGCGCCCACTTTTTACCTGTCAAGAGTAGAAGTACTGCCTCATCTCTAGCATCTCTTTATCTCAAGGAAATAGTTCGACTCCATGGAATACCCTCCAGCATTGTTAGTGACCGAGATCCTATCTTTACGAGCGAGTTTTGGCGGAGTCTGCAAGAAGCTGTAGGCACACAGTTATGTTTGAGCACGGCCTATCACCCCCAAACCGATGGCCAGACGGAAAGGGTGAACAGAGTTTTAGAAGATCTTTTGAGACTTTGCGTTCTTGACTTTGGAGGGACATGGGAGGATCATCTTCCTTTAGTGGAATTCACCTACAACAACTACCAAGCCACCATCGGCATGACACTCTTCGAAGCTCTATATGGAAGACTGTGCCGATCACCAACTTGTTGGTGGGAGTCTACAGATAAGCTCATACTTGGACCAGACTTAATTAGAGAGACCTCAAAAAAAGTGGACCTGATACGGAGAAGAATGAAGACATCCCAAGATAGACAGAAATCCTACGCAGACAAGAGAAGGACCGACCTTGAGTTTGAGGTTGGGGATAGGGTTTTCCTTAAGGTATCTCCTTTAAGGAATGTCGTTCTCTTTGGATCCACAGGGAAGCTAGCACCAAGATTTGTAGGGCCGTTTCCTATCATCGAGAAAATTGGGAAGATGGCCTATAGACTAGAGCTACCCGAGAGACTGGCTGGAGTTCACAAAGTCTTTCATGTTTCTCAACTCCGGAAATGTTTACATGAGTCTGCAGAAGTGGTGGAGCCAAGCATTCTAGAAGAAGCCGAAGTGGAACGCAAAGCAACTGTGAGGAGAGTTCCAACTCGCATCTTAGGAACTGAAGTCAAAAAGCTACGCAACCGCGAAGTCAAGCTGGTTAAAGTTTAGTGGAGCGATGCCGAGGAAGACGCGACTTGGGAAACTGAGGATAGAATACGCGCGGCCTACCCTTTTCTTTTTTGAGGGTACATCTTTGATCTCTCTTTTTCCTTAAGTTGTGCTCGTATCTATCTTTTTAGGTATATCTCCTCGATCTTATCCTTTATCCTTAGGTAGAAACCCCTTTGGATGTAAACATGTAATTGAAACATGTTATGGTTGATGGTTGCAAGTGGTTGCTAGTGGTTGCTCGTGGATGCATATACACACACAACCTAGGTTTTAGATCAGCTCAGTCACTTCATATTGCATATGCATATATGTATTCATATTTGTATATGGTTGAAACTTGATGTGTTATCATATGGATGTCACATTTGTATGAATGATTGCGCACTCATGTAGAATTATGAGTAGGAAAAATTTGCATACACAATGGATTCATGATACTTACATGATTTGCATTAAGGAGGTCAACTGAATCAGTAGACCGCCTGATTTTTTGCATTAGATAAGGACATGTACACACACTTTGCATATGATCATGAAGCATTAGAAGTCTTTTAAGGACAATGGACGCCTGTGTTTGATGGTTGAGTAGATGGACGATTAGATGGTATAATGTACGTTCTTCCAGACTTGAAGATTTCGGGGACGAAATCCTAAAAGGAGGGGAGAATGTAACACCCCGAATTTTCTGCTAACGCTAAATTCACAAATTAAAGTATAATAAATTCTAAATGTGGGAATTAAGGGAAACGGGTTACGCCGTTGCGTTCATCTCGGAATTCTGCTTGAGATAGAGTCCGAGTTTGCGTAAATCGGACTCTGTATGAAGAAGTTATGACCTTCTGAAGTTTCAAAATTTAATTTAAAATTCAAACAGTTCAAAATTCGAAAATAGACCCAAATTGGGCTGGGCAGGAAAATTCCCGCCCAGGACCCAGGTCGACCAGGAGGTCGACCTGGGGGTCGACCTAGGTACCCAGGTCGACCAGGGGGTCGACCTAGGGGTCAACCTATAGGTCGACCTGCCTGGTCGGCCTGACCTACCTGGTTGGGTCCTGGTTCGGTTTCTGGGGCTTGGCTGTGTCATTAGGGCTGACTTGTCACTATTAGATTGGTTTCTTTTGGAATGGATGGCCTTGATTAACTCTGGCTTCATCAGACGGCTCTAATTAGTTTGAAACTCTATATAAACAACCTAAGTCTCCAACCTAAATTCACACAAAAATTAGGACCAGAGCCGCCATGCTATCAGGAGGAAACTTGGAGTAGCCGCCGCTTAAGAGACGAACAAAGCTAATTCAAATCTAATTCAAAAATAAAATCAAAACAACGTTTATCTACCCAAAGGAAAGCATCTCAATTTCAGAACTCAGAAACCAGAACTCAAGTTCATCGATCGTTGTAAGTTTAGTTACGTTTGAGATGTGAATAGAAATAGAACATGATTTAATATGAACTAAAGATTGGAATTATGCTATGTTGTAAAAACAATGTTAATTTAGATTTAGTTATGACCATGATTTCATTAGAATGTTTGTGGATTAGTATAGTTGATGTTGGATCCATTAGAATGTTTGTGGATTAATTTAGTTGATGTTGGATCTATCCAAACAACATTCACATATAAGTTATTTGGTTCATATCTACACCTATATGTTTATGTGATTATGACAAGTTATATGTTGTACAATAGAATCTCCATGCCTACATGATTAAGTTTATATACATGTTCATATGTTCACACAAAAGTTGCAAGTTCATAATGGATCCATGCCAAGATCCACTTTAATACATGTTTCATGTTATAATTGGACATATGACTTGATCTAGTCTCACATATGATGAAATTATACATACTTTATGGACATGTCATATCCTTGTCATATGCTAGTTATGTTCGATGTTATGCCTAGATCTAAATATGTTTAGGCTTATGTAGTCTAAATTAAATAATTCATGTGACACCTATTTAACTAGATCCATGTTTCAATGCAAGTTTACATGTTAGGTATTGAACTAGATCCAATATTTATATGCAAGTTTTTGACGTGAATTTATGCAAGTTCACCGTATTAATCTAGTTTACACATATGTTACAATCATACATGTGTTGGAATTTGATGTGCCATGATTATGTCACATGCTAGCCTATAACCACGTTTATGTCAGTTTACATGATTTATGCTGATGGAATTATGTCATACATGTTTCCTCCTTTATCTCTCGTTTATGGATTGGGCCTACTAGTGGGCCCAATGTCTTTATACGATTAATATAAACGAACAAACGGAGGTAACGTTGGGGGTAATTATTAAAACAAACATGTAGGTGGGCCTAAAACCATGTAATTGCTTAAGGCCATGAATGGTATAATTTATATACCATTAGTCTTGAATTAAAACATGTGACATGAAATATTTGTAGAAATTTACATATATAAAATGTAAATGTAGAAAATACGAATATGCTTAACCCGAGGTTGGATTGAGTTGTGATGTAAACCTGCCCGGACCCGCCCGGCTGTCCAGTAATCACAACAATACCTATCCAATGTGGGAGGTTAAGGCATTGAGCCCAATAAGGACCCGAGGTTAGACTGAGTTGCGGTGTAAACCTGCCCGGAACCGACCGGCACATCCAGTAACCGCAACAATGCCTGTGTAATGTGAGTGGTTGGTGCTTTAATGAATATATTAAAGCTAAGTTAGGATTGGTAGGGTTAAGTTAACTAAAATACTTATCCAAACTCAACATGTTAACTAAATCTGATGGGTGGGGTTAGGTTAATCTGAACACTTAACCACTTAACATGTTTGACTAGAAAACCATAGTAACGGGGACCCATTTCAGCAGTAACCCAATTAGGTATCATGGTACCCTGAAACTAGGCAGGGTGGGGCACGATTACTGGGCTGATTGTAAGCGGTCAAAGTGACGGCGGTTGGTGCAGCAGTGTGGGTTCTAACGGAGTGCGGGCGTGCACACACTCCGGAACAGACAAACAGGGCACTGGGCATTAGTAGTATAACCTATGCATTCTAGAATTGTGTCGGACCGCCACCATGGGACTTGATACACCCCATGGTGGGACCAACATAGGTATCTACAATCAAGTGGGGCCGTATGACACATATGATTTGCGAGTAGGAGCCGATCTTTAGAAAGGGATCACTTCACCCCGATCATGGGGTGCCAGTTGGAACAAGTACAAGTAGGTACAGAGATATAGTGTGGGGTGCGATAGTATGTTCGTTCCAAAACTACTTTACCTTAGTTTATACTACTTTCCTATTTTCAGTTTATTCCTATCATGCCCTTTTTCTTATTCACAACTGAAAAGTCACTAGACTTACCAGGCTTTATGTCTGACTCTATTTTTCTTTCGTCTTCTTTTCTTCCGTCCCCCCCCCCCCCAGGTCCACAGGGAGGAAACAATCCAGTTTAGTCAGACTCGTTGCAAGCTCCAAGATAGTAGATGTATGATTTGGACTCTCTTTCCTTGGCTATGGCTTTTGGACACATTTAAGGGGATTTATGCAGTTTTAATTATGTTTTATGCTTCTTTATTTAATAATCAAGACAGAGATGATGTTGTAATGTTTGGAAGTTGTTGTGAGACAATTTTAATGTAACGCTTTTGCTATTGAACTACGTACGAAATAAATATTTGTTTTTCCGCTGCTTATATTTATGTTTGTCTTGTGAATTTTCTGTGTCTTGTACCTATAACCCTCCACCAAAGTTAAGGCATTCCCTTTGTGAGTGACATTAACGGAGGTGGGGTGTTTCACTCAAAGATGGGAGCAAAAGAAGACTGTAGTTTATTAGACTTGGTAGGAGGACTCGATTTGTTTAGAAATCCAGACTTGAAGTTGAATGTGCTTGGCTGAGTAGGACCGGAGGATCCAATTAAGAAATAAGTTGTCACCTCCAAAAAGACTCCTATAGTCCCAACTAAGTACTTTTACCAAAATATCACTATTCGGCAATGGGTCAAATTGAAGCATCCAATTTTTACCATTATACATGCATCATCTAATGCATTGCAGTCCCTTCTGTCTATTACTGAGGATAGATTCCTAAGTACATGAGCTATTATTATCAATATCCATGACACGCAAGAATTTTCCAGAATAACATCCGCTAAACTTCCATTTTTTTGGAGACTGTTACCATTCACGTAATGTCAAAGCAATTTAAGAGCAGCAATAGTTTTAATATCCTTAAAATTATGTAAACCCACCCCTCCTAATTTTGGTGTATATAAGGTATACCATGCTATTTTGGGCTTATTTATTTATGCAATGGTAGTTGATGGTAATTTATAAGCTAACATCCAATACATTACCATAGGAGTAATAACAAAACAAATCAGTTCAATTTTGCCATCCATTGACAAAAATCTACAGTCTTAACTATCCGTTCTACTTTTAACTTTGTTAAACTATTCACCACATTCTGAGTGAAGATAATTATTTGTGAGTGGGGTATCCAAGTATTTAAGAGGGAGTTACCTTCTTTCATATCTAAAATTTAAACCAGCGGATATTTATTTACCACTTCTTTGTCAAAAGAAAAAAAATTAGATTTCAAACTATTGATCTTGCATCCTATAGGATCTTTCATCTGATCTAAAATACTTTTGATTGCCTTCATACACATAATCTTTGCTTTGGAAAAAACATTAAGTCGTCTGCATAAATCAGATGAGTAATGTTGGGTTCTAGATTATATATAGGCTGCAACAGTTCTGCTTTAGTAACCTTTAGCATTAGAATAAAAAAATCTCCATAGCTACAAAAGAAAAGAATAGTGAGAGGGGATCACCTTGCCTTAAGCCTCTATTAATGTGAATAAACCTTTCGAGCTACCATGCACCAAAATAGAATAAGTAGGAGTGGTAATACAAGTTTTAATGATTTACACAATATATCTAGGAAAACAAATCATCTCAAGCATATGACAAACAAAATTCCTGTTGATCATATCATATGCTTTTATAGATCAATTTTAATGCACAATTTTGCACGCTCATTCCTATTGAATTGTTTAATTTAGTCATGAGCGAACAAAACGTTTCTAGCTACATGTCTACCCAAAATGAAAGTAGATTAATTTTGAGAAATCAAATGCATAAGATATGGCTTAATCCTGTTGTAAACAACTTTTGAGATGGTCCTGTAAATCACACTACAATACGATATAGGCCTGTAATCTTAAATACTCATTGGCATTTTGACTTTAGGAATAATAGTAATAAAAGTGTGATTTATACCTTTGGTTAGCTTAACCATGTCGAACACTTCTTGAATCATCTCAAACATACTTTCTAAAATCTCCTCCTAACGAACCTTGAAAAAAAGTAATTGTGAAACCATCTAGACCTGGACTCTTATCATCAGGGATAGAAATATATAACCTTATGAATTTCATCCATACATGGCATACAACTGTTTCTTGCCCTGTCAATTACGAAAAACATAAATTTTATCTCTAGGAAACTATTTGTCATGGGAGTATCAAAATTAAAATTTTCATAAACGTAATTTATTGCTTCTCTTTCAGTGTTGTTTGCATTATGAATGAGTTCACCATTACTCATAATAATATTACTCATGTTATTTATGTAACACCCCACGTCCATTAATGTCACTCACAAAGGGAATGCATTAACTTCCATGGAGGTTTTAAGTGAATATAGAACAGTAAAATTACAACAAGACAGATATAAAATAGTACTTGGAAATTCAAAAACTTTATTTCATTATAGCAGAAGTCAAAACATGTTTGATTACATCATAACACCATATTCAATGTCAAGTACAATATCTATCTTGATAAAACAAGTACATAATCCCATTACATGAATAGCCATTAAAAAGAAAGATAACAAGCTGGACTTTACTTCAGCAGTCCAAGCTTTCCAGAAGATAAGCGATCCAACTAGACTCCACTAGAACTTGGCCCAACTTGCGGACCTGAAGGGAGAAAAAGGATGGAAAAGAGGGGGTCAGACATAAAGTCTGGTGAATATGATAATTCTACAATACTATTACCAAAATAACTGGACTAAGGCATAAGCTGGAAAACAAGAAAATGTCTATGAAGAGCAGATTAAGGACATAGACAATCGCTAAAGGCAACGTTATAGGCGCTCCTAGATACTAAAGGATAAACACTATAATGCACCACACCAGTCACCCTAAAGATTCATCCCACTTAGCTTCACTTAGAAACTTTCCCAATGGCTTTACGTACCCCTAGCTGACTACATAGGTGCCGCCTGCCCCTATCTCCACTAGGTGTACCCTACTTCCCATTATTCGATCGGCTCCCTAACTCGTAGATACCCGTGCTGGCCCCACAGTGGGGTGTATCACTCCCCTAAAGTGGCAACCTGATACAACGGACATGCACGGCTTATACCTACACGATGCAACAACGTCTTACCTACCAGCCCGGGTCCACACACGCATATGAAACCCGTTGGACTTGCGTTGCCACCGCTCCCTGTTTTGGCCTCTTATAGTCAAACCCAGTATGCGTGTCCCGTCCTCGACTTGGGTCGAGCCCACAAAGATACGTTTTGGGATACTGGTTGAAATGGGCCCCCACTATTTACCACAAGCATTCCACCTAAGCTTGTCCCCATTAGTCCATCCCACTTAACCCACTTAGTCATGTTCATTTACATGTGTGTTTGGTTAAGTCTAATCGTATTTCAAATGCCTCTAAAGGCAACCACCAGATTCCTCATGCCACCCAAGGCACCTACTTAACCCCCATGTCCCACCTTACATGATTATCTGGTTAAGTATTTCTTAGTTCATTAAGGCCATAACCTCATAAAGACCTCTCACATTAGACTGGCATTTATGGCAGCTGGATTTGCCGGGCGGGTCCGGGCAGTCTTACACCATAAAAGAGTCTAACCTCGTGTCTTTACAACTGTTATGCTTTAGTTTGGGCCTAGGACCTCTCACATTGGGCCGACATTTGTGACTACTGGATTTGCCGGGCGGGTCCGGGCAGGTTTACATCACAAACGGGTCCAACCTCGTGTCCTAAGCATTGATTATTAATAATAATCCACTTTCCCCCAATTTTAATAATTCCCTACTTGAATTATTAATTACTTCCAATTTTTAACAATGTTCATAATTGACTCAATTATGGACATCCATTCATGGTATGCAAAATCTTACAAAATTGCACCCAATTTATTAATTCCTAATATTACCCCTACCCCACGTTTGAACGTTTATTCGCAAAATATATGTTAGACTCAAATAGCCTAACTCATAGCATAAAAGAGATTATCATAATAACAACATGTATATGTGACCAAATGAATCATAATAAGGGGTGAAACTTGCATATGTCCAACTTGCATAAATTATACATGTCATGGACCTAAAGGTGTCAACTTGTTCAAAATTCACCTAATATAATCTCAATCAATTTTCATAAACTTACATATGAACATGTGTGAATCAACATCATCTAATTTTTTAACAACATGGTTTTATATGGGTACACCTAACTCAATAGGCAAATTCCCACAATCAAGTTTTATTTAATTATAGTTTCAAGTCTAACCTAATAGGCAAATTCCCATAAACAAGATCCATTTAAATTAAAAAAAAAACATAACTTTAAGCATGATCCAACAACATCATGATTTTTCAACATAATATAGCATGATTTATAACATGGCATAGTATGATAGTATAACATAGCTTGACATGATTCTCAACATAGCACGACATAGCATAAGAGAATTTACAACATAGCATGACATAGCATATATAATTTACATCATACGACAACATAATAACATAATAAGAGATCCACAATATATAGAATTTACAATTACAAATCACATCACTTTCTTGTGATCCATTCATAACTGAGTCAAATTAGTTTGTAATAGTCTTGTGAGAATCATCATACTCACCAACAAAAGAAGAGAATTAGAGAGAGAGTTCTTTGGTTTGATTTGTTTTGTTGAGAAGAATTTAGTTGTAGTAGATTAGGCTTCCTCTTCTTTGTTTGTGACGGCTATGCTGAACTCCATGGCAGCAACATGACGGTAGCTTCTCTAATTTTACAAGTGATTTAGTTCTAGGGTCTACCCACTTATTTATAGATTTTAGAATGCGTTTAGGCCATTAGATTTAACCTAGAAATAACCGCAGCCATCTAGACAAGATGGGGTTTATCTTGTTGACTCAGCAATGAGTCAGAAGTGACTCAGCAAACACTCAGCATATTAATAAACTTCTATTCATGTCATAAATATATATATATTTTCTACAATGTACATATTAGATACATCCCCCTTTACTTATTATTGTTTTTATATACACATTAGATACATCCCCTCTCTCACACACTTATTAATATTTTTATATTCATATTAGATACATCCCCTCTCTTACATACTTATTAATATCTTTATGTTCATATTAGATACATCCCCTCTTCTACACACTTATTAATATTTTTATATTCATATTAGATACATCCCCTCTCTTACATACTTATTAATATATTTATATTCATATTAGATACATCCCCTCTTCTACACACTTATTATTATTTTAGCAACTTTAGTGTTAATAGAAAATTCGGGGTGTTACATTCTCCCCTCCTTTTAGGATTTCGTCCCCGAAATCTTCAAGTTTGGAAGAATGTATATCCTACCATCCAAACGTCCATCTACTCATCCATCATACACAGGCATACATTGTCCTTACAGACTTCTAATGCTTTCATGATCATATGCAAGTGTGTGTACATGTCCTTACCTAATGCGAAATCAGGCGGTCTACTGATTCAATTGACCTCCTTAATGCAAATTATGTAAGTGTCATGAATCCATTATGTATGCAAAAGATCCTAATTGCTTACATACTACTTCTATATGCGTGCACACCCATTCAACCGAATGCAGCATCCATATGATGGTACAACCATTATACATCCATTATACTAAATACATCCATATATATGCAATATGCAATATGAAGTGACTGAGCCGATCTAGTGCCTAAAGTGTGTGTATATATGCATCCACGAGCAACCACTAGCAAACACTTGCATCCATTTTGCATCCATCATACATAACATGTCTCAAACACATGTTTCAACCATAGGATTATCCTAACTAAAGGTCAAAGATACTAATGAGAGGACATACTAAAGATAAGATAAGATAAGCTAAGCGATAAAGGAGAAATTAAAAGACATACCCTCAAAAAGAAAAGGGTACAACGAACGCATCTTCTCTTCTGTCTCCCAAGTTGAGTTGCTCTCATCATCTCCCCATTGCACTTTAACCAGTCTGACCTCTCGATTCCTCAACTTTTTGATCTCCGACCCAAGAATGCATGTAGGAGCTCGTCTAATTGTTGCATCACGCTCTATTTTCACCTCTTTAAGCAAGCTCGGCTCTACCACCTTCGCGGTCTTGTGCAAACACTTCCTCAAATGTGATACATGGAATACGTCGTGTACTCCACTAAGTTTCTCAGGCAACTCCACCCTATATGCCATCTTCCCAATCCTGTTTTTTTTACAGGAAACGGCCCTACAAACCTTGGTGCTAATTTCCATAGGGACCCAAAGCGAACAACATTCTGTAACGGAGATACTTTGATAAAAACCATGTCCCCAATGTCAAACTCAAGATCTGTCCTCCTCTTATCAGCATACGATTTCTGCCTATCTTGTGCTGCTTTCATCCTCCTTCGAATCAACTCAATCTTCTCCGAGGTTTCCCTAACCATATCGGGCCCAAGTAGGATTTTATCGGTAGATTCCCACCAACATGTAGGCGAACGGCAAGGCCTTCCATAAAGAGCTTCGAAAGGTGCCATGCCAATACTAGACTGAAAGCTATTATTATATGCGAATTCTACTAACGGAAGGTGCTCTTCCCATGTACCCCCAAAGTCTAGGATACAAAGCCTTAAAAGATCCTCTAGAATGCGATTCACCCTCTCGGTCTGGCCGTCTGTCTGAGGATGATATGCGGTGCTCAAACATAGCTGAGTCCCTACCGCCTCTTGTAAACTCTTCCAAAATTCGCTAGTAAAGATGGGGTCACGGTCGCTTACTATACTAGAAGGAATACCGTGCAAACGAACTATCTCCTTAATGTATACAGAAGCCAACCACGGAGCAGTCCTCTTACTTTTCACGGGAATAAAATGGGCGCTTTTAGTAAGTCTATCTACTATAACCCAAATCCCCGTGTTACCCTTCCTTGATCTTGGTAATCCATCCACAAAATCCATTGAGATGCTTTCCCATTTCCATAGTGGAACTTCTAATGGGTGAAGCAACCCACCGGGTTTCTTTTGTTCTGCTTTAACTCGTTGGCACACCAAGCATCTAGCGACGTACTCGGCCACATCCTTTTTCATACCGGCCCAAAAGAAAACCCGCTTCATATCTTTGTACATCTTATCCCCGCCGGGATGAATGGTCATTTTTGAGCGATGAGCATCATCAAGAATGGCCTTCCTTAAGTCTTCGTCTTGTGGTACACAAAGTCTATTATCCCTTCGTAACCAACCCTTATCGTCTAGGGTATACCTACGAAGATGGCTTGACGACTCCCCCCCTTTGAGCTTTTCTACTATCTCAACCAACTGTGGGTCGTCTCGCTGTGCCTCACCAACCCGTCCTAGAAGTGTAGGTCTAACCTCCAAGGATTCTAACAGACCGGGTACTAAGTCAACGGAGGGTCTAAAGTCAAACATAGAGATGAATTCTAAGCTTTGTCGTTCAACAAACAACGGACTCAAGGACAACCTTTTCCTACTTAAGGCGTCTGCCACCACGTTACCCTTGCCCGGGGTATGTGCTATTTCAAAATCGTAGGAGGCTAAGAATTCCATCCACCGTTGCTGCCTTAAATTCAAATCCTTCTGAGAGAATAAGTATTTTAATGATTTGTGGTCAGTGAACAGTTCGAATTTCTCACCAAGAAGATAGTGACGCCAAGACTTAAGCGCGAAAACAATTACGGCTAGCTCTAAGTCATGCGTGGGGTAATTCTTTTCATGAACCCTCAACTGCCTTCCACCATAGGCTATTACTCTTCCCTCTTGCATGAGGACCGCGCCAAGTCCCGTCCCACAAGCATCAGTATAGATGGTAAACGGTTTATTCCCGTCTGGCAGCACTAAGACTGGGGCTGAAGTTAAGGCTCTCTTTAAACGTTGGAACGCATCATCGCAATCTTTGTCCCACGTAAAAATCAGGTTCTTCTTCGTTAACCGTGTTAATGGAGCTGATATTTTTGCGAAGTCTTTGATAAACTTCCTATAATAGCCAGCCAACCCCAAGAAACTTCTTACATCGGTTGCATTTTTAGGGACCTTCCAATCTTGGATGGCCACCACCTTTGCGGGATCCACTGCTATCCCTTCTTTGGAAACCACGTGCCCTAAGAACCGTACTTCCTTCCTCCAGAAGTGACACTTAGAAAATTTTGCCTTAAGGTTATGCGCTCGAAGGGTTTCCAACACTTCCCTAAGATGTAGGGAGTGCTCTTCTTTATTCTTAGAAAAGACTAAGATGTCATCCACAAAGACTACCACGAATTTGTTAAGGTATTCCCTAAACACCGTACTCATCAAATCAACAAAATATGCAGGGGCGTTTGTCAAACCAAAGGGCATCACTAGCCATTCATAGAATCCGTCAGGAGTCCTAAAAGCAGTCTCATCTATACTATCCTCAGCCACTCTCAGTTGATGAAAGCCAGTGGCTAAGTCCAACTGCGAAAACACTGAGGCGCCAACTAACTGATCAAAGAGATCGTCAATCCTCGGCAGTGGGTGTCGGTTCTTTTTAGTAAGCTTGTTTAGTTCTCTATAGTCCATACAAAGTCTAAGAGACCCATCCACCTTTTTGGCAAAAACTACTGGAGCACCCCACTCCGATATACTACGTCTTATGAACCCCTTCTCAAGCAACTCCTTTACTTGCTTATTGAGTTCCCTCCTTTCACGAGGAGCCATGTGGCGCACTGGCAAAGATACGGGTTTAGCATTATCCACAAGATAAATTCGAAAGTCTATCTCCCGCTTTGGAGGTAAGCCCTTCACCTCCTCAAACACATCCGGATATTCCCGGACCACTTCTACCGATCGCAGGTTCTCTACAGACGCGTCAAGCGATTCAAGATAACTTAGCATAACGGAATTTATGGGATTACAAAAGATGTCGAGAGCATTACCAAGGCGAGTCACAAGCCTAACTACTCTCCTTTCACAATCAAGAATGGCCCTATTTCTAGACAACCAATCCATTCCTAAAATTAGCCCATAGCCCGTGAAGCCCAATACATAAGCATCACATCTAAATTCAACGCTAAGTATAGAGATTTTCAAATCCAAACATATCATGGTCAAATGAGCCGAACCCCCAATTGGATTTGAAACGACCAAGGGATCCTCTACTAAACTAGTGTTCAAGTGCAGTGATTCAACTAATGATGCAGAGATAAACGAATGAGATGCGCCAGAATCGAATAAGGTACGGACAGGATGATCAAACAGAAAAACTAAGCTTTCAACAGAAATTGTTCTACCTCTTTCTTGCAGCGGTGGGGCCGCAATAGCCTGAACTTGCCCCCTTGCCTGCCCTGGTGCCATAAGAGCCTGCACCTGTCCTCCCGAGGTAGACCCTGCCCTCTGCCCCTTCTTTGGACAGTCCTTCACTAAATGTCCCGCATCTCCACAATGAAAACAACCAGTCTTCTTTTTCTTTCTACAATCTTTGCTGAGATGGCCAGGCGTCCCACAATTGAAGCATTTCTTCTTCCCTTTGCCATTATTGTTTTTACCACCCTTCTTATTTTGCTGTTGGGGTTTCTTCTGATCCCCTTTCTTTTCAACTGCCTTATCCTCATGCATAAGTGCCATTTCTACTAGCTTTTCAAAGGTGGCTCCCATAGGGATGTGGGTCATAGCCAACCCTTGCAACGGTTCATTCAAGCCTCTAACGAACCTCAAAGCTTTCTTCTCTGGCGTGTTCACCAACTCCAAGCCAAACCTTGCTAACTGATTAAATTTATTGACATATTCCTTTACTGATGAGCTCCCTTGCTTTAGTGCCAGGAATTTTTCCATATTTAAGTTCTCCTCTGCCCTTGAAAGAAACTTTGCCTCAAACCTTCGTCTGAAATCCGCCCATGAATCAACTGGACGTTCCCCGTTAGTGACCTCCCACCAAAACGAGGCTTCTCCCTTCATTAACCAAGCTGCTAAACGGACTTTCCTTTCGTCCTCCACTTCAAAGATATCAAGTAATTCCTCAGTCTCCTTAAGCCAATCTCTGGCCTCCACGAACGTCTCTGACCCTTGAAAAGTCTTTCCACCCATAGCCTTAAACTCCTTGCACGTCTTTGCAAAAGTGTCAACACGAGGAGGAGGAGGATTTGCTGGACCCGCGGTGGCCCTGGCCTCAAGATATTGACGAAACCAACCGGGTATATGAACACCCTCTGGAATGTTGAGATCTTCAGCCATGCTGAAACGAAAAAGGAAAGATTCAAAATAGAGGACTCGAAAGATAAAGATATGGCTATTCGGGATTATGTTTTTCATAAAAACTTTCTTCTTAAATTTACTCATTAAAACATATTTTTGAAAACACTTCTTTCAAAAATACTTTAGAAAAAATAGTTTTCTAAAAATTTTATCTGTTCTGGTAACCTTAAGCTCTGATACCACGTGTAACACCCCACGTCCATTAATGTCACTCACAAAGGGAATGCATTAACTTCCATGGAGGTTTTAAGTGAATATAGAACAGTAAAATTACAACAAGACAGATATAAAATAGTACTTGGAAATTCAAAAACTTTATTTCATTATAGCAGAAGTCAAAACATGTTTGATTACATCATAACACCATATTCAATGTCAAGTACAATATCTATCTTGATAAAACAAGTACATAATCCCATTACATGAATAGCCATTAAAAAGAAAGATAACAAGCTGGACTTTACTTCAGCAGTCCAAGCTTTCCAGAAGATAAGCGATCCAACTAGACTCCACTAGAACTTGGCCCAACTTGCGGACCTGAAGGGAGAAAAAGGATGGAAAAGAGGGGGTCAGACATAAAGTCTGGTGAATATGATAATTCTACAATACTATTACCAAAATAACTGGACTAAGGCATAAGCTGGAAAACAAGAAAATGTCTATGAAGAGCAGATTAAGGACATAGACAATCGCTAAAGGCAACGTTATAGGCGCTCCTAGATACTAAAGGATAAACACTATACTGCACCACACCAGTCACCCTAAAGATTCATCCCACTTAGCTTCACTTAGAAACTTTCCCAATGGCTTTACGTACCCCTAGCTGACTACATAGGTGCCGCCTGCCCCTATCTCCACTAGGTGTACCCTACTTCCCATTATTCGATCGGCTCCCTAACTCGTAGATACCCGTGCTGGCCCCACAGTGGGGTGTATCACTCCCCTAAAGTGGCAACCTGATACAACGGACATGCACGGCTTATACCTACACGATGCAACAACGTCTTACCTACCAGCCCGGGTCCACACACGCATATGAAACCCGTTGGACTTGCGTTGCCACCGCTCCCTGTTTTGGCCTCTTATAGTCAAACCCAGTATGCGTGTCCCGTCCTCGACTTGGGTCGAGCCCACAAAGATACGTTTTGGGATACTGGTTGAAATGGGCCCCCACTATTTACCACAAGCATTCCACCTAAGCTTGTCCCCATTAGTCCATCCCACTTAACCCACTTAGTCATGTTCATTTACATGTGTGTTTGGTTAAGTCTAATCGTATTTCAAATGCCTCTAAAGGCAACCACCAGATTCCTCATGCCACCCAAGGCACCTACTTAACCCCCATGTCTCACCTTACATGATTATCTGGTTAAGTATTTCTTAGTTCATTAAGGCCATAACCTCATAAAGACCTCTCACATTAGACTGGCATTTATGGCAGCTGGATTTGTCGGGCGGGTCCGGGCAGTCTTACACCATAAAAGAGTCTAACCTCGTGTCTTTACAACTGTTATGCTTTAGTTTGGGCCTAGGTCCTCCCACATTGGGCCGACATTTGTGACTACTGGATTTGCCGGGCGGGTCCGGGCAGGTTTACATCACAAACGGGTCCAACCTCGTGTCCTAAGCATTGATTATTAATAATAATCCACTTTCCCCCAATTTTAATAATTCCCTACTTAAATTATTAATTACTTCCAATTTTTAACAATGTCCATAATTGACTCAATTATGGACATCCATTCATGGTATGCAAAATCTTACAAAATTGCACCCAATTTATTAATTCCTAATATTACCCCTACCCCACGTTTGAACGTTTATTCGCAAAATATATGTTAGACTCGAATAGCCTAACTCATAGCATAAAAGAGATTATCATAATAACAACATGTATATGTGACCAAATGAATCATAATAAGGGGTGAAACTTGCATATGTCCAACTTGCATAGATTATACATGTCATGGACCTAAAGGTGTCAACTTGTTCAAAATTCACCTAATATAATCTCAATCAATTTTCATAAACTTACATATGAACATGTGTGAATCAACATCATCTAATTTTTTAACAACATGGTTTTATATGGGTACACTTAACTCAATAGGCAAATTCCCACAATCAAGTTTTATTTAATTATAGTTTCAAGTTTATGGGTACACCTAACCTAATAGGCAAATTCCCATAAACAAGATCCATTTAAATTAAAAAAAAACATAACTTTAAGCATGATCCAACAACATCATGATTTTTCAACATAATATAGCATGATTTATAACATGGCATAGTATGATAGTATAACATAGCTTGACATGATTCTCAACATAGCACGACATAGCACAAGAGAATTTACAACATAGCATGACATAGCATATATAATTTACATCATACGACAACATAATAACATAATAAGAGATCCACAATATATAGAATTTACAATTACAAATCACATCACTTTCTTGTGATCCATTCATAACTGAGTCAAATTAGTTTGTAATAGTCTTGTGAGAATCATCATACTCACCAACAAAAGAAGAGAATTAGAGAGAGAGTTCTTTGGTTTGATTTGTTTTGTTGAGAAGAATTTAGTTGTAGTAGATTAGGCTTCCTCTTCTTTGTTTGTGACGGCTATGCTGAACTCCATGGCAGCATCATGACGGTAGCTTCTCTAATTTTACAAGTGATTTAGGTCTAGGGTCTACCCACTTATTTATAGATTTTAGAATGCGTTTAGGCCATTAGATTTAACCTAGAAATAACCGCAGCCGTCCAGACAAGATGGGGTTTATCTTGTTGACTCAGCAATGAGTCAGAAGTGACTCAGCAAACACTCAGCATATTAATAAACTTCTATTCATGTCATAAATATATATATTTTTTCTACAATGTACATATTAGATACATCCCCCTTTACTTATTATTGTTTTTATATACACATTAGATACATCCCCTCTCTCACACACTTATTAATATTTTTATATTCATATTAGATACATCCCCTCTCTTACATACTTATTAATATCTTTATGTTCATATTAGATACATCCCCTCTTCTACACACTTATTAATATTTTTATATTCATATTAGATACATCCCCTCTCTTACATACTTATTAATATCTTTATATTCATATTAGATACATCCCCTCTTCTACACACTTATTATTATTTTAGCAACTTTAGTGTTAATAGAAAATTCGGGGTGTTACAATTTATATGTTTTCTCAACGACATTTTAGCATGGAAGAACTTTGTACATTAAACACCATCCGAAAGCCAATTAATTTTAGATTTCTACCTAGCATTCTTAAACTTGATGATACTTTGATCTCTCCAATTACTATAAGCCTCACTAAGTTTCTCAAAAAAAGGCTCTATAGTTTTTTTTATATAAATTTCAATAATAATGCATTTGTATTTTCTCCTCCAACAACTTAATACATTCACCATCTTTCATAGTATTATTGTTCCAACTTTCCAAATGGTTCTTAGAAATTTTCACGAAATGTTGAAATTTATGAATTTTTGATCCCTTAATATTGGAAACTGGCATTGTGTTCCAAGCCGCTTCAATAAAGTCCATAGAGCCTTCCTTAGTTTAACTTGAATTTACATATGTGAAAGGATTATTTTTTCCAACTTTAATTCCCACCTTAAAGTTAACATAAATTGGAATATGGTCACTTAATGGGTTAACTACCCCAAAAGCATTTAATTCAGGAAATTTGTCCATAAAATAATGGCATAAAGGTTTTGATATTATATGGTTAATGAATTTTGTTGTTTTAAAGAATGGATTTCAAAGGATTGAAATATTATAAAGGTTTATGTTTTCAAGAATATTATATGCATATTTAACCCATAATTTTACTGAAATTTCCTACCATGATTGGATAGATGGTGTAACGACCCGCATTTTAACTACGGGATATTGATCGTTAATTATTTGATTAACAGTTCTTGTAACGACCTGAAATTTTAGTCAATTTAAAGATCGAAATTTTAATATTATTCTGATAACCTGAAAATAGACCATTTTTGAAATAGTCTCAAAATCCGATGAGACCACTTTTATCGGATCCATAACGCCAAAATATGGTAGAGTTTAAAATTTCAAATCAATTGGAGTTAATATGTAAGCATACAGTATATAAATGTGTGTTGAAAAACTAGTTAAAATTTGGTAAAAGTTGGAAATAAAGCCATTTTTCAAACGGTCCGAATTCGACGAGACCAGGCTCGTTTGAACTATAATTGTGAAACGTAGCGATATTTCAAAATTCATAATTTTTGAAGTCAGTATGTGGTCATACGACTAGAAACGAGTTAACGGTGTATAATTAATTAAAAGTGATTAACTTCCCTATACACTGAGTTCCATAAGCCACATAAATTTGACACATCATGTACCATCTAAGACACTGGTTTAATTCTTCCTATTTTCCATTTTCCTAAGTACTTATGGTATGTGCCATTTCTTTTTATTTTTAATTTTCATTTCCTTTCTCTTTACCTTCTTCCTTAAGCTTTAAACTCCATTAATCTTCTCTCCTCTTCCTCTTACACCAAATGCCTCCTCCAATCAACCCTCCACCACAGCAGCCACCAACGCCTCCCCCACTTCCCAACACAGCCATCACGTGCTCCACCCTCTCCCCATGGCCCATACCACCTCCGAAAGCATTAAAACTACCTTAAACCCCCCCTTTTCACCATAAAGCTACCTACTTTAGCCTCCTCCATGCCAAACCAAGCCTCCCCATAGTCCCCACCTGCTGCACCAACGCCTCAGCGCCCTCCCCTTTCTTCCCACATCAGCACCCCCTCTCCTCCCCGTGGGCCCCACACCCCTAAAACACCCTAAAAGGTTCCACCTTTAGCCTCCTCTACCCCAAACCATTCCTCCTCCAGCCTTGGTGGACCGTGCCAGCGCCCCGCCAGCACGTGTAGACCCCACACCCCTCTTGGATGAGCTTCCACTTGCCAACTATCCAACCTTTATCCCTTTAAAAACTCCACCTTTCCACCTCTAAACCCAAACGTGTTATTTATAATATTGGGTTTAAATAATTTTAGTTGCTTGGTAAGTGGGGCTAGAGTAGTCCTACGTGTGAAAGATACAAAGGAATGGATCCCTCGGTGAGAAACCTGAATTTTAAATTTTAGTATGTGTAGAACTATAAGTTTAAATGGTTAAGTATGCTATGATTATTTAACATTGAATCACATTATGGTTTAATAATAATTGATGAAGTATGAATGTGATTTTTTAAGTGATAACGATATGATTGTGGTGAATGTTGTGTTGATATATGCTTGAATATTTGTGGTTATTCTGTTGATTGACAAAAACATATAAGCGTTAAAGTGTTTGATGCTTATATGTTGGGAACTATGATTTGATATGTGTAAATGGATGTCATAATGGTTGTGAATGATATGGTATGTGTCAACTATATTTTTCGTCAACACCGGAGATAGGCCTAAGGAAGTGGACCTAAGGATAGTATGGAATTATTTAGTTCCCACACGCTTGATTTAGTTCACCGTTTCGTAGATATTAAGGTTTAGAGCCGGAAGATTAGTTACTCTTCCCTCAAGGGGTGAGCGTCATGCTTACGAGACTCAACAACCTACAGTTACCTTAGAACAAGGGTTCTCTAACAACACAAGTTAGGAAGCTAAATGGCTTATAGAAGGGTATTTTGGTAATCTTAGAGAAAGACCAAGGCTTGCGTATGAGGCATTTGTTACAGAGAAGGCACAAGAAAATAGGTGAAAGAATTAGTAAGGTAAATCATAGAAAATATGTTAAGTATCGATTCACTCTTTATTGCACAATGATTTTGAGTGCATAAGGGTTTACAAAGGAAATCCCCAAATTGATTTAAAAATTAGGGTTTACTCTATAAGAAATGAGTACAAGATTGAGGAACGAGAAAAGGTCCCCTAAAATGTGAACCCTGGGGTCTATTTTATAGATAAATCGCCACCCCTTTTGTCCTTGGTTCAGCAGTAGCTCTTTTAGGACGCGATAGCTTGATGTCGGCCGCTTCTCATCTTCCTGTTCTGGTTGCCTTGGTTTTGACTGCCTCTCTAACATTGTTATCAGATATAACTTGGTCTTTGGTGTGCTTGTAACGACCTGCGGGAATTCGACGCCCGAATTCTGACAATAATACACAAATCCTGTATTACTTGCCAAAACCCAAGTATCGCAAAACACAGATAGTTATTAGAAAGAAATTAGAGGGTGAGATAAGAAAGATAGAAATATTAGAATAGAAGAAGAAGAAGAAACACACAACACAGAGACTCACATCGCAGTGGAACGAAATATAATATAGAAATAAATCTTTAATGAGAGCCTTAAAAAATACTTACAATCATCAGAGTACATCAACACATCGGGATAGTTAGAATAACCTATCCTCATGTACAACACACATCGGAAATATAATATAATATTATACAACTGAACCCATCTAGCTCGTCTCTTCATAGCATCCGAAAATCTGGACCTGTACAACTCGGTCTAACCCGAGCATTACAAACACCGGGCCAGTCTGGTGAACCAGAGTGAGAAAAACATGCTAAGTTTAAGAGTATCATCCAACTTGATTTTAAAGTCAAAATATTTTTGAAAGAAAAGGATAATCGTAAGACCAAATTCACACATAAATACGGACGGTTTTTACCTTACGATAACCCAAACCATTTTTGAAATCAATATCTTTCTGATATTGTAATAATGTCTAATTACAAATAAATAACAATCTAGCAGAATGTTTGCATCTCACACTCTACATATATAGTATACAATCAAAACTGCGGGCTCTTATTGGAGAATGGATTTCCATGGAAAGGTATGGGCAACCACCTTTCCGACAATGTACCTCCAGAAATGAATACATTGGGGTTCAACAAGAACATCTTGCAACCTAGGCTAAACATGACCGACCCCTCACTTCGCTTGGGAGTACCGAATATATCATCACCACGGTTGGGGGCCAACCAATCGCCGAAAGCATACAAAAATTAAAGGGACAACCGAAGACATTTGATTTCTCCAGATCAGGTAATGATATATCCTAATGGGTGCAACCCACATAGCCATGCGACCTACCCGATTTTAACCATTTCACGGTTGATGAGGCTTGAGGCTACGCTTAACCTTTATAATCAGTACATCACATTCACTTCGAATGCCACATCGTCAGATCCATCAAAATCACTAACTAATGTTGATACACAAGATTTTGATTAATGACAACATAGAAATAGAGATCATTGACGAGCTGAATTCATATTTATCAAAGTGGAAATCAATGAAGATCATAGTGAAGATCAATGGAAATCATGACATGGAGATAAGATTATATATATGTAGATATGGAGTCGTGTTAGATTTATGTTAAAATCTATCCTCAAAGTATAACACGAATGCACAAAACAATTTAGAAATTGAAATTAGCTGGGGCTGAAATCTGTATATTTGAAGAATTGAAAAGTCACAGAAAAATCCCAAACGGTCCAGGCTTCGACCGGGAAAGAGTGCAGAGTGATATAGACTGTGGACCGAGGTCCTCTGGTCCACAGCATGAAAACGGTCGACCGCCCAAAAAGGACCTGTCGACCGGTCCTGCTGTTTTTTTCACATAACGGCTATTTTTTTCAAATACCTGTCGACCTGTTAATTTCGACCTGTCGACCTTTTTTCTTGCTGTAAATTTTTCTGAAAGGATGCTTCTTTTTGTGAAGAGATTTCTATTCAATTTCAAGAGAAATGGACACAACTCTTTATAGAAACTCTTCATGAAGGAATGCAACTATTCTACACTATAAATAGACTTGAAATCATACTTTCAAATTACCGAATCTTCTTCTATTTTCTGATCTTAACTCTATACTCTCTTGCATTCTAAAAGCTCTCTCAAATATTCAATACTTGTTGAATCCTTGAATCAGTTTTATATCATTTGATTCAACAAGCAATCTTTCTTCCTTAAATCTTTGCATTCAAATCATATACTTGAGGATAAGATTATAGGAAGGGTGTACTCAATCGTTGGCAAATCAGTGTTGAAAGAAGAACACAATCAGAAGTCAAACTCTTGTAATTGTCCTGTGTGGGTAAGCTTGTAGCCCGTGAAATCAAGTGGGTAAGCTTGTGGCCCGTAAATCAAGTGGGTAAGCTTGTAGCCCGTGAAATCAAGTGGGTAAACTTGTAGCCCGTAAATCAAGTAGTTGTGAACCTGTTCCTCCGGGTGAGGCGAGGGTGTTGTTTAGTGAAAAGCCGAAGAGAAGCTTCGGGACTGGACGTAGGACTGGAGGTCCGAACCAGTATAAAAATCCTGGTGTCGTTACTCTACTTTACTTTACTTTACTGCATTTAAAGTTATCTGTGATATATATATATATATATTGTTATCATATTCCGCATAGCCATATTATAGATCCTACATAAGTCGTACACACCCGACTTTTTTCAATTGGTATCATCAAAGTGGAAATCAATGAAGATCATAGTGAAGATCAATGGAAATCATGACATGGAGCTAAGATTATATATATGTAGGTATGGAGTCGTGTTAGATCTATGTTAAAATCTATCCTCAAAGTATAACACGAATGCACCAAACAATTTAGAAATTGAAATTAGCTGGGGCTGAAATCTGTATATTTGAAGAATTGAAAAGTCACAGAAAAAGCCCAAACGGTCCAGGCTTCGACCAGGAAAGAGTGCAGAGTGATATAGACTGTGGACCGAGGTCCTCTGGTCCACAGCATGAAAACGGTCGACCGCCCAAAAAGGACCTGTCGACCGGTCCTGCTGTTTTTTTCACATAACGGCTATTTTTTTCAAATACCTGTCGACCTGTTAATTTCGACCTGTCGACCTTTTTTCTTGCTGTAAATTTTTCTGAAAGGATGCTTCTTTTTGTGAAGAAATTTCTATTCAATTTCAAGAGAAATGGACACAACTCTTTATAGAAACTCTTCATGAAGGAATGCAACTATTCTACACTATAAATAGACTTGAAATCATACTTTCAAATCACCGAATCTTCTTCTATTTTCTGATCTTAACTCTATACTCTCTTGCATTCTAAAAGCTCTCTCAAATATTCAATACTTGTTGAATCCTTGAATCAGTTTTATATCATTTGATTCAACAAGCAATCTTTCTTCCTTAAATCTTTGCATTCAAATCATATACTTGAGGATAAGATTATAGGAAGGGTGTACTCAATCGTTGGCAAATCAGTGTTGAAAGAAGAACACAATCAGAAGTCAAACTCTTGTAATTGTCCTGTGTGGGTAAGCTTGTAGCCCGTGAAATCAAGTGGGTAAGCTTGTGGCCCGTAAATCAAGTGGGTAAGCTTGTAGCCCGTGAAATCAAGTGGGTAAGCTTGTGGCCCGTGAAATCAAGTGGGTAAACTTGTAGCCCGTAAATCAAGTAGTTGTGAACCTGTTCCTCCGGGTGAAGCGAGGGTGTTGTTTAGTGAAAAGCCGAAGAGAAGCTTCGGGACTGGACGTAGGACTGGAGGTCCGAACCAGTATAAAAATCCTGGTGTCGTTACTCTAATTTACTTTACTTTACTGCAGTTATAGTTATTTGTGATATATATATTATTTGCGAATATTTATACGCATAACTATTGAATAGCTTAAGTTATCACATACATTCCGCATAGCCATATTATAGATCCTGCATAAGTCGTACACACCCGACTTTTTCAACTAATGTCTCCAATAATACTTTATGTGTTAGCTAAAAGAAGTTTCCTTCTCCTCTTCCACTCTTGGTATGGTTGAAGAAATCAATGTACATGACTTTTCTGGAAATACTCTGTCAGACATCCATCCATACAAGTCACCCAGAAACTGGATGAACCGAAGGCACCCTCCTACTACATCCTAGGAATCACCTTGAGAATCAATAGCGAGAAATCCTTGCGAATCCGTAGATTTTCAACCATGATAGAATCGCCATCAAATAACTCTGCTTGCAAGTCAGAGATATTTAGCAAGCAGTCCTTCCGCTTATGAAGATCAACGGTTTTCGATAGCTCCATCTCGAATCAGCATCTTTAATGTATTCGTATTTGCCGAACGAAATGGTTTTAAAATATAAATTCGATTCCGGTCTTTCCGTACCACCAATCGTCCGGGTCAGATTTTTTTTTAGTCGGTTATTTAACTATCAAATAAAACAACATTTCATTCATAAAAGAAAATGGATTCACTGATTCAATACTCAGTATCATTCAATCTCTTTAATGAACCGCCTGTTAATTATATTCTTTAAATTTCCCAATCTTTGAAACATCGCTTTTACTTAAATTTCCCAATCTTTGAAACATCGCTTTTACTTCTTATTATAAAATAAGAATATTCTCCAATTTCATTTTTTTCAACTTATAAACTTTTCGAAAACAGTTTATAATATCATTTACGGAAATCATAACTTATGTTTCCCTCAATTTCTCTCGTTTATAAACTAATATCATTCTTGGATAATCGTGAAGTCATTCAAGTTGGGGTATTTTATTTACCTCCCAGACCTTGACCAACAACATTCATATCTTCAGAATAAATAGAAGTTTATTAACCACACATTTTCCTTTGAAAACCTTATTTAAATCTCAACATTGTTTACTTAATTATTATTAAATAAACTCTTAAAACACTCTCGATTACTTTAATAATCCATTATATATACGAACTTCGATTCTATCGTAATAGAATTCTTTACAAAACTTCTTTAAAATATTATGCCAAATCATTCGCATAGTTTAAAATTCATTTGCTTAAAATCATATATATAAATATCTTTTGCGAATCTTTTTATTTTATTAACCTGAATACTTCACATTGACCTCTGTAAAAAACATTACAGACTTCTTTTCAACACTCTTAAATTTCATTTAACATTCCCCTTTCAAACCATATTCGACATTTATTCATTATTTAAAATCATCTAACATTCCTTTTATAAAATCTTATATCCATTAATAGTTCGTCTCCTTTTAACAAATGTTATAGAACACATTTACAAACCCTTAACTTTATTTACTAATTCGATTCCATTTCCCAAAACTTAACTTCATTTAAAAATCCCATTTGCAATTCATTATCGACAACTAATAGTTGTTGTCGTTATCCAAACCTTTAATTTCATATATACTCTTTCTTACAGTTAACACTCCGAACTTCGGAATATCATATTACGAATCTCGGAATAATCCTTAACTCGATTAATCATTCCGAACTTCGGAATGCCACATTCCGAACCTTGGAATAAAACTCGCTTAACCATTTCATATCATTTCCCAACTTTTCAATTTATGCTTACCCAATTCCCTTATCTTAGGGATTTATTTTACAACTCTTTCACATATAAATCAATACATACTCGTATATCCAATTATATTATATTTTGGAAAATCTTGATTTAACAATCTATTTCAACTATCGGATTTAAATCAAATTATTATTTCACATTTTTCATTTCAATAGAAACCCCATTTATAAATCTCATTCATAAATCCCTATTCATGTTTTCAACTTCGATTTCATTTAAAAATCTGAAAGCTCATTTCCAAATCACTACTCATTTCCAAATCCGTTGATTTGTTAATCTTATTCACAAAATGTTATTCTGTCACATATCATTTAAAACACCGTTTGTTAAAACTATCATTTATTACAAAAAAATATCACTCTTTAAACTATTTTATAAATTCTCGTATATCCATGAGTCAATTATTCCATTTCACTATTTGAACTCTATTTAAACTTCCTTTACGACCATTAAGGCTTTTACAAAACCATTTCAACATTTAAATAGCCAATACGATAAATTTATATCATTTAACCATTTATTTAATTATATCTTACATATCTACTAGTTATATTTTATATATTATAAAAATTATAAATTTAACTTTGACTATCTTTATAATCAAAATCGTATTTCAAATCCATATAAAAATATATTTATATCTTTGATACCACTCGAAATTCCTTTAATATCGATTTTGAAAAATCATTTCTTTTATTTGACGATACTAAAGAGGCAAATGGCTACTATAGTACCTAACTGTGAAATAATAATCAATTTCACATTTCATAACAAACAATATAATCATATTGATAAACGTTATCAATATTAGTGAGGAACCCAGTTGGATTCCTCTAACCTGTTATTTCCTGCAAAACAATGAGTTACCACAATTCAATCCAATCAATTAATTATGGCCAATCAATATTCGTTTTCATCTAAATAGATGAAATAAACAGTCTAATAATCGCAGTCAATAATAACTGTAACAGTCAATACTGGACTAATAACAGAAATTCAAGCATTCAATTATTTATTTATAACGTTTATATTATTATAAACGTAACCACTGAGGTAAGTTACCTCAATTGGATTCAATCATTAGAAATAACGATTATTTTTCAATTAAATTAAACAACCGTTTAATTTAACTGTTTCAATCAATATATGAATATAAAATGAAAAACAAACAAACAACCAATTAACAACCATAGCACACAATTATAAAACCCGACTTATATAAAATAAAAGTGGGAAGAACGGAGTGAGTTTAGCTCACCTTGGTTTCAGTTGTTGCTAAAACGGTTCGGTTTTCATTATATTAAACCGGTGTATAATTTAACTATAGATCCCAACTGTCTCCAGCTCCATCCAAACTGGTTCCAGAATGAAATGTTCATAAATACGGTTCCTACATTTCCTGTTTTGGGCAATTTTGTTCATGAACAAATGCGTTACACACTTTGTAAGTTTACGATTATATTTAAATTTTCTTCAAACAATTAATTACATATTTAAATTATCTTTACTACTGTTAATCACATCGTTGGCCAATTATTTAGACCGTAACCTTCTTCCATACTGTTTTGCTTAACCATAGTCTAATTAAGATTTAATAGCATTCAATAACTTTCTAATTTAAATCACAAGCCTATTTAAACCTCACTATTGCTATAGCTTTTGCCATCTGCTATTGGTATTAAAATAGGCCACTTCATCTCATGATTAAGTACTCTAAACTTCTAAAGTTACTCACATTGTAAATTATCGGCTACTACTGTACACATACTTCTTTATATTTAGGCATGTACACATAGGATTAGGTCCGAATTTAATACTTTTAATAATTTTGGTTAAGCACTAATAGTGTTAGGCATATTATAATTTAATACTAAACACGTTAGTTTCTTTCCAATATCTCACCTACTACTATTCATTTCCGTCTTCAATTGTAAATGCTGAACCAAACTCCACCATTTTGTACCCAAAACGCCTGCATCATATTTACTAACTTTAATTATGAATAAATACTTTAATTACTCTGAAAAACTCTCTGTCTTAGACAAAAGCATACAGGCCGACGTCCTTTTCTGCATGGGTGCCACATCTACTGCCTTGATACCTTCTTCTCATATTTCCTTCAACCGGCTACAGGATTCCTCCTCCCACCCATTTCTTATTTTGTTTCCCTTTTCTTTTCACACTACTAAACTTTGATACCAAACAAAAAAAAACGCACCATTCCGCTACTGTACACCCATCTCCTCCTCGTGCCGCTCCTACAGTCAGTGCTCCGACCACCCAACTCGAACCCGGTCACCAACACTAGTTCACACCAGAAAAGAAGACCAGCCCCCATTTCGCTTGCTTCCATACGCGAGCAGCTCGCGCCTAAACCCCTGTTGCCATCTGAAACCCAACTCCAGAGTAACGCACCGCCTTTAACCCTGAACTGCCCCATCACTGACAGCCTTCTCCTCCTGAACGCGATCGCCGCCAGCAAACTCTGCCACCTACATTGCGCCAGACACCACGTCATCACAACGTCCCTCACGCAAGCATCTCCACTTCTTCTTCGTTCCCAATCACCTGCTGCTATTAAGCATGTAGAACCCATCACCCTTCTATCAACAAACCCACCCAACTCTGCCGGTGCTTACACCGATCACCACCTCCAACCGGCCTGTTGATGACCTCGGCTAACTCACGAGGATTTTGAGGAGATACAAATTTGTAAAAATGGGAGCTTTTGTTTTGGTTTTAGAAAAAACTTGTGGGGTTTAATTTGTTTCAGCTATTTTGAAAATGGAAGAAGATTAACAGCGCATATATATTTATATAGTAGATAGCTTGGTTATCACGTAATACGTGGTGCGTGGTACAGGGTAGGTCAGCATTGTGAATTGTAGGGTAGGCAACGTTTATTAAATCTTGATTTAACTGTGTTTTTGCTTTCGCCTCATGGGTACAATGCATAGATGACAGAAATGTATAGGGTAGGCGCAGAAAAATTTAATATATGCAGCTGTTGTGCCATTTTAGGTTGGCAGTTTATTAGGGTGTACGTTTTTCTCTTTACTTACAATTAGCTGCATTTTTTTCTCTTACTAGGTAGGTTGTCCACGTTTTCATTCTTCCTGAATCTTAACAATTAAGGAATAGGTAAATTACGTTACCTATAACACATGTCAGCACATTGCACTATTTTCATTTTTCTTGTAATTTAGACTTCACCGTATATAATATCCTATGAATCCATTATTAGAATCGAGCTTCTTTGTTATGATTTTGTGGTAAGCAGACATTAAATTCTATGTATGTGTATATACCAATTGTATATATGATTAGGATAGGCATAACAATGTGAATATAAAATCTAAAGTATTACATATCCACACTTGTTTTGAGAAGATTTATTATGCAAAAAATTTTATAATTGAATATAGTAAAAACATTAGAACATCTGCAATTTTCGCATTCATATTAGCATGCCATTGTCCAGTTGGTTCACAATAAAATTCCGTCCATTGACAAAACAACTCCAATTGGCTCTATCAATAATTAGCTATACGCATTTCAATAAAATTCGTTTCGTCGGAAACGGAGATCGTTTGAAAACGGCTATTTCCTAAAGCTTATATAATACCGATTAAATATTAAATAAAATTGAAAATAAATTAGTATTATCGTATATGTCGAATAGAATAATATATCATTTTAAATTCCATTAATATGAAATTATAACTCAACATTAATATTTTTGAATTAAACGATATTCAAATTCTATTAAAATCCCCTTTAAATTTATTAAATAATGTTATCTTTTGTTAACGAATTCCGTAGCGACTATTTTAAAATTTGATTTGGACATAACTAGCAATATATAACACGAAATCTGAATTTTTCTCTTCCATTAGAAAATTATTATCAACAAGATTCAAACATTTCTCATTTCACAGAAATCCGACTTATATCTGATCCTGTATGTTCAAATGAAGTTCAGAACTCAATATTATGAATTACCGCTCCATTTCAGCTGTTGTGCCATTTTAGGTTGGCAGTTTATTAGGGTGTACGTTTTTCTCTTTACTTACAATTAGCTGCATTTTTTTCTCTTACTAGGTAGGTTGTCCACGTTTTCATTCTTCCTGAATCTTAACAATTAAGGAATAGGTAAATTACGTTACCTATAACACATGTCAGCACATTGCACTATTTTCATTTTTCTTATAATTTAGACTTCACCGTATATAATATCCTATGAATCCATTATTAGAATCGAGCTTCTTTGTTATGATTTTGTGGTAAGCAGACATTAAATTCTATGTATGTGTATATACCAATTGTATATATGATTAGGATAGGCATAACAATGTGAATATAAAATCTAAAGTATTAC
This sequence comes from Allium sativum, assembly GCA_030737875.1. Taxonomy (NCBI): domain Eukaryota; kingdom Viridiplantae; phylum Streptophyta; class Magnoliopsida; order Asparagales; family Amaryllidaceae; genus Allium; species Allium sativum. Next base: position 797,664,614 of record CM060921.1, on the reverse strand, counting down.
ATATCCACACTTGTTTTGGGAAGATTTATTATGCAAAAAAATTTATAATTGAATATAGTAAAAACATTAGAACATCTGCAATTTTCGCATTCATATTAGCATGCCATTGTCCAGTTGGTTCACAATAAAATTCCGTCCATTGACAAAACAACTCCAATTGGCTCTAAACTGAAAATCTATCAATAATTAGCTATACGCATTTCAATAAAATTCGTTTCGTCGGAAACGGAGATCGTTTGAAAACGGCTATTTCCTAAAGCTTATATAATACCGATTAAATATTAAATAAAATTGAAAATAAATTAGTATTATCGTATATGTCGAATAGAATAATATATCATTTTAAATTCCATTAATATGAAATTATAACTCAACATTAATATTTTTGAATTAAACGATATTCAAATTCTATTAAAATCCCCTTTAAATTTATTAAATAATGTTATCTTTTGTTAACGAATTCCGTAGCGACTATTTTAAAATTTGATTTGGACATAACTAGCAATATATAACACGAAATCTGAATTTTTCTCTTCCATTAGAAAATTATTATCAACAAGATTCAAACATTTCTCATTTCACAGAAATCCGACTTATATCTGATCCTGTATATTCAAATGAAGTTCAGAACTCAATATTATGAATTACCGCTCCATTTCGAGCTCGTTTTAAATTATATATAAATTTAACGTTTAAACTTCGTTTTAATAAACGACTTAAATATTAAAAACCATTAATATTCCAAATATAATATTTAAAATAACAGAATAATTTAAATATTCGACTACCAAAAATACGGGACATTACACTCTTTCCCCCTTAAAAGAATTTCGTTCCCGAAATTACTAAGGTAAAAAAAAATGTTACAAACCCATTTACTATTTAAAAATCCAGTTTATATTAAATTGAAAACCAATTTATTATTGTAAAATAAATTTTTCGAAAATATCGAAAATTTTCTAATACATTGAATTCTCGGAAAAATTCGGCAGAATCTCCCCTATACGGAATGACTTCTGCGATATCGCAGGATCAAATAATGTATATACATCGACCCACACAGTCGGAAAATATAAATCGAAACCTTAAAATTTTAAATTTTCGCGTTGGCGTACCTTTTACGAGCGCTATTGAGTGTACTTACACAATTTACGTGCAATCTACTCAACCAAACTCAATTCTCTAGCCTTCCGGCACATGTACTTACTCAGTTCAACATATATGTAACCAATACATGAAATTTTTAAATGATATTCCATTAACCACGAGTATAAATATACCAGCTCCCAAAATCAAACATGAAGCATCAATTTATATTAAAATACAGAGTTATATTATTCAGTTTCATTTTATATGCAGTTTCATTCCAGATTATTATACTGGAATTCATTTTCAATTCATTAAACTCTTATTAAACCATTGATGATTTTTATTCAGTCTAATCTAATAGACAATCAACAATTAATCATCAACCAACACACAATCAAATCAATTGAATTTACATTCAATTTAAACTTTGGCTTGACATATTTGAACAACAATTGGTTAATATTTGATTGATTTCTGTTTAATTATTATGCATTTAATTTCCAAGTTCAAATTTACTTAATTTTAATTTCAATATCATTATTAATTTAATTTCACTTAAACAGGTTAAATTCCAATTCAAATTTTAATCCAGTTTGAATTTCATTCAAATTAATCAACATGCAGTATCTCAATAAATTGATAAAAAAAGTCCTTTCTATACAAAAATATATTTCGGGTAAATTATTTCATTTACCCTCTTTACAAAACAATATTGTGTCCATTACCAGTTCAATGCTTCTCAACACTTGAACCGATCAACCAACACAATACAAAACATTTGTCTATGAAATCTACAAATACGCTCTCTCAAATATACACTCAACTCAATCTAGGGTATTACTAACCCCATCTCTATCGAGTTATGCCACAGAGTCAAGGTTATTACTAAACCTGTAGCTGTGATACCACTGTAACGACCTACGGGAATTCGACGCCCGAATTCTGGCAATAACACACAAATCCTGTATTACTTGCTAAGACCCAAGTATTGCAAAACACAGATAGTTATTAGAAAGAAATTAGAGGGTGAGATAAGAACGATAGAAGTATTAGAATAAAAGAAGAAGAAGAAACACACAACACAGAGTCTCACATCGTAGCGGAACAAAATATAATATAGAAATAAATCGTTACTGAGAGATTTAAAAAAATACTTACAATCATCAGAGTACATCAACACATCTGGATAGTTAGAATAACCTATCCTTATATACAACACACATCGAAAATATAATATAATATCATACAACTGAACCCATCTAGCTCGTCTCTTCATAGTATCCGAAAATATGGACCTGTACAACTCGGTCTAACGCGAGCATTTTAAACACCGAGTCAGTCTGGTGAACTAGAGTGAGAAAAACACACTAAGTTTAAAAGTATCATCCAACTTGATTTTAAAGTCAAAATCTTTTCGAAAGAAAAGGATAATCGCAAGACAAAATCCACACATAAATACAGATGGTTTTTACCTTAAGATAACCCAAACCATTTTTGAAATCAATATCTTTCTGGTATTATAATAACATTTAATTACAAATAAAAAACAATATAGGAGAACACTTGTATCTCACGCTCTACATATATAGTATACAATCAAAACTGCGGGCTCTTATTGGAGAATGGATTTCCATGGCAAGGTATGGGCAACCACTTTTCCGACAATGTACCTCCGGAGATGAATACATTGGGTTTAATAAGAACATCTTGCAACTCAGGATGAACATGACCAGCCCCTCACTTCGCTTGAGAGTACCGAATATATCATCACCACAGTTGGGGGCCAGCCAACCGCCGAAGGCATACAAAAATAAAAGGGACAACCGAAGGCATTTGATTTCTCCAGATCAGGTAATGATATACCCTAATGGGTGCGACCCACATAGCCATGTGACCTACCCGATTTTAACCATTTCATGGTTGATGAGGCTTGAGGCTACGCTTTACCTTTATAATCAGCACATCACATTCACTTCGAATGCCACATCGTCAGATTCATCAAAATCACTAATTGGCATCTACAACAAGACTTTATGTGTTAGCTAAAAGAAGTTTCCTTCTCCGCTTCCGCTCTTGGTACGGTAGAAGAAATCAATGTACGTGACTTTTCTCGAAATATTCTGTCAGACATCCATTTATACAAGTCACCTAGAAACAGGATGAACCGAAGGCACCCTCCTACTGCATCCAAGGAATCACCCTGAGAATCAGTAGCGAGAAGTCCTTGCGAATCCGTAGATTTTCAACCACGATAGAATCACTGTCAAATAACTATGCTTGCAAGTCAGAGATATTCGACAAGCAATCCTTCCGCTTATGAAGATCAACGGTCTTCAGTAGCTCCATCTCGAATCAACATCTTTAACGTATTCGTATTTGCTAGACGAAATGGTTTACGAATACAAATTCGATTCCGGTCTTTCCGTACCACCAATCGTATGGGTCCAATTTTTTTTTAGACGGTTATTTAACTATCAAATAAAACAACATTTCATTCATAAAAGAAAATGGATTCACTGATTCAATACTTAGTATCATTGAGCCTCTTTAATGAACCGACTATTAATTATATTCTTTAAATTTCCCAATCTTTGAAACATCGCTTTTACTTCTTATTATAAAATAAGAATATTCTCCGATTTCATTTTATTCAACTTATAAACTTTTCGAAAACAGTTTATAATATCATTTACGGAAATCATAACTTATGTTTCCCTCAATTTCTCTCTTTTATATTCTTGGATAGTCGTGAAGTCGTTCAAGTTGAGGTATTTTATTTTCCTCTCAGACCTTGACCAACAACATTCATATCTTCAGAAAAAATAGAAGTTTATTAATCACGCATTTTCCTTTGAAAACCTTATTTAAATCTCAACATTGTTTACTTAATTATTATTATTAAGTAAACTCTTAAAACACTCTCGATTACTTTAATAATCCATTATATATACGAACTTCGATTCTATCGTAATAGAATTCTTTACAAAACTTCTTTAAAATCTGTAACACCCCACATCCGTTAAGGTCACTCACAAAGGGAATGCCTTAACTTCAATGGAGCATTATGGGTACTGGAACAGAAATATTACAAGACAGACATATATAAAATAGCGGAAAGTAAAGTGGAAGAACTTCAAATCATTTATTAAATATAAATGTTTACAAGAAAAGCCCATCAACTTCCAATACCCAATTACATATTTAAAATATCTGTCTTGCTCAAAAACAAAGAAGCATAAAAACAAACTGTAGTATTCCCCAATAAAGCAAAGCAACCCATAGCCAAGAGAAATCCAAGCCATACATGAAAGAGCCTTGGAGCTTGGTAAGATCCGAACTAAGCTGTATTCCCACCCTGTGAACCTGGAGGGGGGAAACGGAAGAAAAAGAGGCGAAACAAAACGGGTCAGTCATAAAGACTGAGCAAGTCCTAGTGACTTCCAGCATAAAAACAGGTAAAGATAATATGGCATGAGTAAACTGAAAGTAAACATAAGCATGATGACAAGATAAGCAACAGGCAAGATAACTAAAGATAACATGATGTGATTTTTGTCAAGTAACATCGCAAGGTTCCCTTTCAACATAAACTATGTAATTTCGTAAGATTCCTATCAAGCATAACAAGATTCCTATGCTTCGCCATTAAAATATTTCTATGAGATCTATTTGCTCTGCACCACCTAACTAGCATCCTCTCAAGTGTCTTACAAGGAATGATCCGTATTCTTACTAGTACTCCAACTAATGTCCTATGTAACAAGGATCCTTACCCCCTACTAGTGTCCCAACTAGTAGCCCGTGTTATATAATAAGGTGATCCCACCCACTACTTAGAAATCATAATACTAGTCTTATGTACCCCTAGCTGACTACATAGGTGCCGCCTGCCCCTATCTCCACTAGGTGTACCCACCAACCCCCATGCGATCGGCTCCGTAACTCGTAGATCCCGTGCTGGCCCCACAGTGGGGTGTATCACTCCCCTAAAGTGGCAACCCGATACAATGGAGATGCACGGCTTATACCTACACGATGCAACAACGTCTTACCTACCAGCCCGGGCCCACGCACGCATATGACCCCGTTGGACTTGCGATGACACCGCTTAACCCGTTTTGACCTCTTACAATCAAACCTAGTATGCGTGTCCCGTCCTCGACATGGGTCGAGCTCACAAAGATACGAAATGGGCTACTCGTCTGAAAAGGGTCCCCTTTCCTCGACACAAGCTTCCCACCTATGCTTGGTCCCCTCTAGTAATTCTTACTTAACCCCTTCTTATTCATGTCCACTTACATGCTTAAATTTTGGTTAAGTATACACCAGTTATGTCTTACATGTTACCCATGTTGTAACACCCCACCTCCGTTAAGGTCACTCACAAAGGGAATGCCTTAACTTTGATGGAGCATTTTAATAGACAGAACAGAATATTGCAAGACAGATATAAAAATAGTACATGAAAAACTTTATAACTTTATTGCAGCGGAAAACAGAAATCAGTATGTTTACATCTTTGCCAAAATCTAGTACATATATATATATATATATATATCAGCGTTGTTTAAAACTATCATAGTACAAAACTTTAAAATCATAATCCCCACAGAACAGAAGCTATAAAGAGCCAAGCCATACTTTTAGCACTTCAAGCACTTCAAGCAGAAGGAATCCGGATCAAGCTAGAGTGTTCCCTCCTTAGAAAACCTGGGGGGGAACGGAAGAAAAGGGGCGAAAACAAGCAAGGTCAGACATAAAGTCTGGCAAGTCCAGTGATTTTCAGCATATGAACAGATAATAATAATAATGACATGTAAACAAAACTGGATAAGAGATAACATCATAGGACTAGCAGATATACTTTAAATTAATAAGAGGAACAGAATGATATTACTTTTCATTTCTCTGCACTAATACTAGTATGAAAGAATTAGGCGTTACCCAAACGTTCAGACTACAACAGAAATGGAGTCAGAATAATTTCTACAGAAACAGAATGCTAGTATTGGGCCTTCACCACCCGAGCAGAAATAATGGGCCTTTACCACCCGAACAGACGGTACCTCACTGAAGTAGACGAGTATTATAGAGACAGACGGTACCCCAACAGAATTAGATAGAATTAGATGTACCCTAAATTCTTCCCCAAGCGATCGGCTCCCTAATACGTAAATACCCTGTGTCAGCCCCACAGAAGGGTGTATCTTTCCCTAAAGTGGCAACCTTTGAACGACACATACCTATTTACGGATGTCACAGCGTCTTACATCCACAGAGGCAGACCGGGACCCATGCACGCATATGACCCGGTTGGAGCGCACCATCAACACCCCTTGCCATTATCAGAATGAACCGCTTATAATTAGTTCAGTAAGCGTGCCCGGACCCTACCTACTGTTGGGTCGAAGTTTTGATACCAGAAAGGGTTACTAACTAATATGGGTCCCAAACAACAGATGACACAAGTAAATTCCCTCCTAACCTTGTGTCCCCAGACTAACAGATTTCAGATTAACTTGTTTTACAAGTTCAGACATATAGAGTTCAGATTTACTAGCTCACAGATCAGAAAATCAAGTCAACAAGTTTTCAGACTAACGGATCAGATGTACAGATTAACATACCTACAGATTGTTTAACTTTGTATTGGGCCTACATATTCATGAACGGGTTTATTACATATATTAGTCCATTTGGTTTAACCCTATCCACCCAACACGTTTTAGACATCATTTTTATCTCAGATTTGCATTAATTAGTTATTAATGCACAGACCTCTCACATTAGGTCGCTAGCTTGTGGCAGCTGGATGGGCCGGGTGGTTCCGGGCAGACTTCTGCCACAAGCCAGACCTAACCTCGTGTCTAAGCAAATTTTAGTCATGCTTACTACCTCTCACATTAGACTGACAGTTTGCGGCCACTGGTTAGGCCGGTTGGCTCCGGGCAGGTTTCTGCCACAAACTAAGTCTAACCTCGGGTTTTAAGCACGTTATGACTAACTTCTCACATTAGAACCTATTGTTTGGGCCACTGGATGGGCCTGGCAGTTCAGGGCAGGATTATGCCGCAAACTCATTCTAACCTCGAGTTAGCCATATTTATCTTTGCGGCCAATTAATTAATAATTTACCATTTATACACCCGCCTAATATATGTCAATTATTCATAACTATAGCCAATTCAGATTATGTCAATAACAGACTAATTATATCAACTCAACAGATATAGCAGATAACAGATTTAGCAGATAACAGATCTTGCAGATTAGGCGACTTAACGGATTTATCAGATTAAGCAAACTAGCAGATTTGGCAACTTAGCAGGTTTAGCAAGTAACATATCTAGCAGTTTAGGCAACTTAGAATATTGGCAGAATAGGCATTTCAACAGATTAAGTAGATTAGGAAATTCAGCGGATTAGCAGAGCAGATAACAGATTTAGCAGATTTAACATTTCTTAAAACTCTATTCATATCTTGCCTAATCATAAATTATGCCTAAACTCACATACCTAAACCATGGTCATAATTTATAATAAAATATATACCCCCAACTAATATTTAAACTTTGCATAGCACAGAATATTCTCTAAAAGCCCCAAATCATGGTATGAATTATGCCAAGTTATAGTCTTTAATGTCAAATATCCAAAATCCATATTTAGGCGTGTCTACATTAATAATCATCCTATTTTAATATAGGTCTTTTACACCTAAGCCACACTTTCCTTTTTGTTAAAGTCATAGTCCGTTATATATGCCCAAGGATCTAGATCTAGCATGTATTATGTCCTTTTTAATTCAGATCTTAATTCTTAACATGCCTTATATTCCAGATTTATAAGTCTTATATGCACAGATCTAGATCTAGTTTACATCCTATGTCCTTTACTCAAATCAGTCCCAGATCAGTCCAATTATGCATTATTCATTTTATTGTCCCAAACATTTTAGCGTATGTTAATCTCTTATGAGATTTGCTCAGGCTCGTGGTAGCCTGGCTATAGAACAGAAAGCAGAAAGAAATACAGAATAACCACAATAATTCAAAAGAGAGATTTACTAATTTCAGAAAGCAGATCTAATCATAATTAGCATAAATCTCAGATTCAGTCTTATTAGCGATATCAGAATTAAGATTAGCTTTCATATCGGAAAATAACTGTGCTTGCCTTGATTGGATTAAAGAAAGAACTTTAATTGTTGTAGAATCGTTGCAGAAGCTTCAATCTCTAGTTTGAATTGAGTTGCTTAGGTTGATGTTGATTATCTTCTAGTTTGAATATTTAAGCTTCAAGTTTGGAGATGGCGGCCATGATTCAAGAGGAGACTTAGCAGCATAACGGTATTAGAATGATTTGTTGTGGATTAGGCTAGGTCTTAGGGTGTTTTTATAGTTGCAACAACTAGTTTAGGCCATAGGATTAACCCTAGAACAGATCTGAACCATCAAAAATCGTCACAAGCCAGCCAACCAGACCAGAAGACCAAGCAGGTGCGCCCAGGCCGACCAGGGAGGTCGACCCCCAGGTCGACTCCCCAGTCGACCTGGTCTTGGGGGGGGTTGACTCCCCAGTCGACCTGGGCCTGGGCGGGAAATTTCCCGCCCAGCCCGCTTCTGGGTTCGAATTCGAATTTTAAACCTGTCTTTGTTTTCTGATTTTTCGTGAAACTTCTAGAGGTCATATCTCGGTCATACGGACTCCGATTTACGAAAACTCGGACTCTATTTCGCGTATTTTTTCGAGACGAATGCAATGGCGCAACCCGTTTTCCTTGATTCTTATTTTATATTTTAATTACACTCAGATTTATAATTATTAAATTCATGGAAAATACGGGGTGTTACATTCTTCCCTCCTTAAAGGATTTCGTCCCCGAAATATTCAAGTTAAGAAGAATGTGTCCTACCATCCAATCACTCATCTACTCAACCATCATCCACAAGTATCCATTGTCCTTAGAAACCTCTAATGTTGTATGAACATATGCAAAGATGTGTGTACATGTTTCTTATCTAATGCAAAGATCAGGCGGTCTACTGATTCAGTTGACCTCCTTAATGCAAATTATGTCAGTGTCATGAGTCCAATATGTATGCAATTTTCCTATTTGATACATATTATTTCTATATGAGTGCACAACAGTTCATTCATATGCAACATCCATGTTCTGATTCAACCATTTTTCATCCATAAAAATTTAAAATGCTCATACATCCATATGCAGTATGAGAGTGTTCTTGAGCCGATCTAGTGCCTAGTGTGTGTATATGCATCCACGAGAACCCACTAGCAATCACTTGCATCCACTTGCAACCATCAAACATAACATGTCTCAAACACATGTTTACATCCATAGTATTCCTATCTATAGGTTGAATACTCGATCGATAGGATACAGTCGAGTGATGGAAGCGAGTACAGATAAAACAAAAACTTGATTCCTATTAGACATTGGTTGAGAAAATAATTCCCCTAAGTATCAACCCCGAAGACCGAAATCAACATCAGATTGACACCCAGAGGGTTACCCTCTTTAGACAATGTCAAAACTAGAAATCTTATCAGAAGTATTCAGATATTTACAGACTACTGGTGCAGATCAGGTTCCCTAATGATTCTTAGGAAGCTAAGCATGATAAAAACCCAGAATGTATGCGTCCTATTCGACGCCTAACACAGATATTTCTCAACCCCAATCTTATTGCAAACAGATGAGTCATAACCCTTATGGGTTCGGGTCTACAACGGAATTAGAAACAATACAAGTATTAAAGTGCAGAGTTTACAGAATCAAAATGCCAGAATCAGAAAGAGTTTTAACTCAACAATCAGATAAAGAAATTAAACTTCTACGGAAATTTTCCTATTTCTATCTTATCCACTAGCCTCGAGAGTGTTTGCCTGCCCACCGAAAGTTGGTCCTGCCTTCTGCCCTTGCCCTTGCCCTCGCTTCTTCGGGTTGTCCCTAGTGAAGTGTCCCATCTCACCACAGTTGAAGAAAGCGTCCTTCCTCTTCCTGCAATCCTTGTTCAGATGAGTCGAGCTTCCACAAGTAAAGCACTTCTTCTCCTTCTTATCCTCAGACTCCTTATCTTTTCTTTGGGTTTCCTTTTTGGGCCATGCTTTCTTGTTCTGTGGTTCTTCCTTCTTTGCCTCTTTCTTCTCGGGTGCCTTATCAGCTTTAGTGCCTTTCTCTTCCTCGTGCATGTACGCCATTTCTACTAGCTTCTCAAAGGTGGCCCCCATAGGGATGTGGGTCATAGCCAACCCTTGCAACGACTCGTTCAAGCCTTTAACGAACCTCAGAGCCTTCTTCTCCTGCGTGTTTACCAAGTCCAAGCCAAACCTTGCTATACTTTTACTGATAAATTTCCCTGCTTCAACGTCAAGAACCTTTCCATATATAGATTTTCTTCTGCCCGTGAGAGGAACTTTGCCTCAAACCTACGTCTGAAATTCGCCCACGAATCAACAGGACGCTCCCCATTAGTGACCTCCCACCAAAACAAGGCCTCTCCCTTCATTAACCAAGCTGCTAAACGGAATTTCCTTTCGTCTTCTACTTCAAAGATTCCAAGCAATTCTTCCGTCTCCTTAAGCCAGTCTCTGGCTTCCACAAACGTCTCTGATCCTTGAAAAGTATTTCCGCCCATAGCCTTAAACTCCTTGCACATCTTTGCAAAAGTATCAACGCGAGGAGGAGGAGGAGGAGCGGGTGCAATTGGGGGTGGAGGAACATCTGCTGGTCCTGCGGCGGCGGCCCTAGCCTCCAAGTACCTCGTATACCATCCTGGGATCGTTACACCCTCTGGAAGGTTAAGATCTTCAGCCATGCTGAAACGGAAAAGGAAAGATTCAAAAGGGAGAATCGAAAGAAAGATATCTGGGGACTATGTTTTTCAAAATAAGCTTTACTTTTGAAAATACTTCCTTTTAAAACCTTTTTGGAAATAGTTTTCAAAAACTTTATTTAATCTGGTAACCTTTAGCTCTGATACCAAGTGTAACACCCCACCACCGTTAAGGTCACTCACAAAGGGAATGCCTTAACTTTGATGGAGCATTTTAATAGACAGAACAGAATATTACAAGACAGATATGAAAATAGTACATGAAAAACTTTATAACTTTATTGCAGCGGAAAACAGAAATCAGTATGTTTACATCTTTGCCAAAATCTCAAGTACATATATATATTAGCCTTGTTCAAAACTATCAGAGTACAAAACTTTAAAATCATAATCCCCACAGAACAGAAGCTATAAAGAGCCAAGCCATACTTTAAGCACTTCAAGCACATCAAGCAGAAGGAATCCGGATCAAGCTAGAGTGTTCCCTCCTTAGAAAACCTGGGGGTGGGGAAACAGAAGAAAAGGGGCGAAAACAAGCAAGGTCAGACATAAAGTCTGGCAAGTCCAGTGATTTTCAGCATATGAACAGATAATAACAATAATGACATGTAAACAAAACTGGATAAGAGATAACATCACAGGACTAGCAGATATACTTTAAATTAACAGGAGGAACAGAATGATATTACTTTTCATTTCTCTGCACTAATACTAGTATGAAAGAATTAGGCGTTACCCTAACGTTCAGACTACAACAGAAACGGAGTCAGAATAATTTCTACAGAAACATAATTCTAGTATTGGGCCTTCACCACCCGAGCAGAAATAATGGGCCTTTACCACCCGAACAGACGGTACCTCACTGAAGCAGACGAGTATTATAGAGACAGACGGTACCCCAACAGAATTAGATAGAATTAGATGTACCCTAAATTCTACCCCAAGCGATCGGCTCCCTAATACGTAAATACCCTGTGCCAGCCCCACAGAAGGGTGTATCTTTCCCTAAAGTGGCAACCTTTGAATGACACAGACCTATTTACGGATGTCACGGCGTCTTACATCCACAGAGGCAGACCGGGACCCATGCACGCACTTGACCCGGTTGGAACGCACCATCAACACCCCTTGCCATTATCAGAATGAACCGCTTATAATTAGTTCAGTAAGCGTGCCCGGACCCTACCTACTGTTGAGTCGAAGTTTTGATACCAGAAAGGGTTACTGACTAATATGGGTCCCAAACAACAGATGACACAAGTAAATTCCCTCCTAACCTTGTGTCCCCAGACTAACAGATTTCAGATTAACTTGTTTTACAAGTTCAGACATACAGAGTTCAGATTTACTAGCTCACAGATCAGAAAATCAAATCAACAAGTTTTCAGACTAACGGATCAGATGTACAGATTAACAGACCTACAGATTGTCTAACTTTGTATTGGGCCTACAGATTCATGAACGGGTTTATTATATATATTAGTCCAGTTGGTTTAACCCTATCCACCCAACACGTTTTAGACATCATTTTTATCTCAGATTTGCATTAATTAGTTATTAATGCACAGACCTCTCACATTAGGTCGCTGGCTTGTGGCCGCTGGATGGGCCGGGCGGTTCCGGGCAGACTTCTGCCACAAGCCAGACCTAACCTCGTGTCTAAGCATATTTTAGTCATGCTTACTACCTCTCACATTAGACTGATAGTTTGTGGCCACTGGTTAGGCCGGTTGGCTCCGGGCAGGTTTCTGCCACAAACTGAGTCTAACCTCGGGTTTTAAGCACGCTATGACTAACTTCTCACATTAGAACCTATTGTTTGCGGCCACTGGATGGGTCGGGCGGTTCCGCGCAGGATTACGCCGCAAACTCATTCTAACCTCGAGTTAGCCATATTTATCTTTGCGGCCAATTAATTAATAATTTACCATTTATATACCCGCCTAATATACGTCAATTATTCATAACTATAGCCAATTCAGATTATGTCAGTAACAGACTAATTATATCAACTCAACAGATATAGCAGATAACAGATTTAGCAGATAACAGATCTTGCAGATTAGGCGACTTAATGGATTTAGCAGATTAAGCAAACTAGCAAATTTGGCAACTTAGCAGGTTTAGCAAGTAATAGATCTAGCAGTTTAGGCAACTTAGCATATTGGCAGAATAGGCATTTCAATAGATTAAGTAGATTAGGAAATTCAGCGGATTAGCAGAGCAGATAACAGATTTAGCAGATTTAACATTTCTTAAAACTCTATTCATATCTTTCCTAATCATAAATTATGCCTAAACTCACATACCTAAACCATGGTCATAATTTATAATAAAACATATACCCCCAACTAATAGTTAAACTTTGCATAGAACAGAATATTCTCTAAAAGCCCCAAATCATGGTATGAATTATGCCAAGTTATAGTCTTTAATGTCAAATATCCAAAATCCATATTTAGGCGTGTCTACATTAATAATCATCCTATTTTAATATAGGTCTTTTACACCTAAGCCACACTTTCCTTTTTGTTAAAGTCATAGTCCGTTATATATGCCCAAGGATCTAGATCTAACATGTATTATGTCCTTTTTAATTCAGATCTTAATTCTTAACATGCCTTATATTCCAGATTTATAAGTCATATATGCACAGATCTAGATCTAGTTTACATCCTATGTCCTTTACTCAAATCAGTCCCAGATCAGTCCAATTATGCATTATTCATTTTATTGTCCCAAACATTTTAGCGTATGTTAATCTCTTATGAGATTTGCTCAGGCTCGTGGTAGCCTGGCTATAGAACAGAAAGCAGAAAGAAATACAGAATAACCACAATAATTCAAAAGAGAGATTTACTGATTTCAGAAAGTAGATCTAATCGTAATTAGCATAAATCTCAGATTCAGTCTTATTAGCGATATAAGAATTAAGATTAGCTTTCATATCGGAAAATAACTGTGCTTGCCTTGATTGGATTAAAGAAAGAACTTTAATTGTTGTAGAATCGTTGCAGAAGCTTCAATCTCTAGTTTGAATTGAGTTGCTTAGGTTGATGTTGATTATCTTCTAGTTTGAATATTTAAGCTTCAAGTTTGGAGATTGCGGCCATGATTCAAGAGGAGACTTAGCAGCATAACGATGTTAGAATGATTTGTTGTGGATTAGGCTAGGTCTTAGGGTGTTTTTATAGTTGTAACAACTAGTTTAGGCCATAGGATTAACCCTAGAACAGATCTGAACCATCAAAAATCGTCACAAGCCAGTCAACCAGACCAGAAGACCAAGCAGGTGCGCCCAGGCCGACCAGGGAGGTCGACCCCCAGGTCGACACCCAGGTCGACTCCCCAGTCGACATGGTCCTAGGGGGGTCGACTCCCCAGTCGACCTGGGTCTGGGCGGGAAATTTCCCGTCCAGCCCGCTTCTGGGTTCGAATTCGAATTTTAAACCTGTTTTTGTTTTCTGATTTTTCGTGAAACTTCTAGAGGCCATTGCCCGGTAATACGGACTCCGATTTACGAAAACTCGGACTCTATTTCGCGTATTTTTTCGAGACGAACGCAATGGCGCAACCCGTTTTCCTTGATTCTTAGTTTATATTTTAATTACACTCAGATTTATAATTATTAAATTCACGGAAAATACGGGGTGTTACACATGTCCTCCACTTAACCCCTACATCATCCCCATGTCTTAATACATGCGTTACCTTGGTTAAGTGCTTATAGGTTATATTTTACATGTCATTCATATTACCCCCAACGTTTGGGTTTAACCAAGCGCCTTGGCTTTTATCTGCCATTAGACCCTATGTCTATCCATTAACTATGCGCTTGTGCTACCTCATCAGCCTTATCATTTAACTTGTTATTTCCATTTATACCAACCTTCAACTTGCTTATTAATTCAATTCTTAACTTGAACTATATTAAGTCCATTAATAAGCCCACAACATGTTATTCTTATGATTCATACATTAACCCCTGTTATGGTATAATAACATGTTCTTATTCAATCTTTACAACCAAGTACCCCTTAACTTACAAACACACCGAAGAGAGAGAATAATTCCCTAAATACCAACCCCGAAGACCGGAATCAACATCAGATTGATACTCAGAGGATTATCCAACCTAACCAATGTTTTGTTCCTTTTTATAATATAACTTATGTCGCCTTCAATTGTAAATTCATTCTTGTCTTTACATATTGCTTAATCTGCAATGAAGCACATCTTTCCTTATTGTATAAGTTATCTTATCTTATCTATTGTTCCACCTAACTTACTTTATTCATAAGTTATCATTCCCACCTAGGCATTAATTAAGATTTACTTAACTCAACCATTCATGTCATTATAGTTAAGTGTCATTAGCCTGGTCGTATTACTTAACCCACCCATTCATACTATATTGGTTAAGTATCATTAGCCTAATCATATTACTTAACCCACCCATTCATACTATATTGGTTAAGTGTCATTAGTCTAACCAGATTACTTAACCCGCCCACTCATACCATATTGGTTAAGTATTACTAATCGTATTTCAAATGCCCCAAAAGGAACCTACTAGATTCCTCATGCCACCCAAGGCACCTACTTAACACCCATGTCCCACCTCACATGTTTATCTGGTTAAGTATTTCTTAATTCATTAAGACCATAACCTTATAAAGACCTCTCACATTAGACTGGCATTTATGACAGCTGGATTCACCGGGCGGGTCCGGGCAGTCTTACACCATAAAAGAGTCTAACCTCGTGTCTTACAAATGTTATGCTTTAATTTGGGCCTAGGACCTCTCACATTGGGCTGACATTTGTGACTACTGGATTCGCCGGGCGGGTCCGGGCAGGTTTACGTCACAAACGAGTCCAACCTCGTGTCCTAATCATTGATTATCACTTATAATCTTTTACCCCAGTCTTAATAGTTTCCCTATTCAAATTATTAATTAATTACTAATTTAACGATGTCCATAATTGACTCAATTATGTTCATCAATTAATGGTATGCAAAATCATACCAATTTTACCACAATTTATACTATGCCATTAAAGGCAACTTATCTCAATTTATATTTATCCCTCCTTTAAGGCTATTACATACCAACTACCCAAAACCCACTTAGGCGTGTTCATATTAGCCCTTTTTTAAGACATAAATTGTCATATGCGTTTCAACTACAAATCTCACATAATTAACATATGCCCAAGTTCAAGATTACATGTCAGTTTTACATGTGCCCAATTCATACTAAATCTACATATGTTCAGTTCATGCCGTTTTATACGTATGCCTTATTTTATGTCAATTTACACATATCAAGTTCTAGCCAAAATAACATATGCCAATCCCAATTCTTGCAATTACCATTATAATGGCAATACCCAATTATCAAATTTCATATTAATGGCAATAATACCCATACATCCAATTTTCATATTATGCCTCGATTCTACCAACACATATACGCCAACAAGGCAATATCCCAATATTTTTCGCCGTATTCAATCGTACGCAAATCGCTGTTTAGGCCTAGGTCCGAAATTGACCTAGGTTCATCAAAAGAAAATAAATAGGGGAAAGGTAGAAGTTGCAATAAAAAAAGATCAGAGAGAAAACAGCATAAATCATCATGATAGGCATAAAGATTAGATCTTGATAATAATATCAACTTGAATCAAAGAAACTGATTTACAACGGGGTGAATAAGGCATGAGTTAGGCATGAGAATAGAGATGAACAAGTCTCAAAACCCAAAGTTCAAAGATAAACAGGAATAGATCTGAACTGATATACATGCTTATATCCAATTACACTTTATTCCATAGCCATATTAAAATTAAGTATTTTAATCTAAAAAGTAACCAGAACTTACATAGCATGGCTAGCGAATTAAGAATTGAAATTTGTCGTAGAACGTTGTAGCGTTGTTGATTCATCTCCTTGAATCGTTGTAGAAGTCTTCATCTTTGCATTGGACTGCGTATGAGAGCTTAAGAAGAAGATTAGAGACGGCGGCCATGACCAAGAGGGATTTCAGCAGCATAACTGTGTCATATGAATTATTGTATGAATTAGGTTAGACCCTAGGATGTTTATATAGGTGTAGGAACTAGTTTAGGCCCTTAGATGAACCCTAGAACTGATCTGAACCCTCAAATTTCGTCTCAGGCCCGAAAATCGCACCAAGAACCAGCCCAGGCCAAACCAGCTCGACCTGGACCAAATGTGGAAAAACAGGGGGGTCGACTCTAGGGTCGACCTGGTCTGGGGAGGTCGACTCAAGGGTCGACCTGGGTCTGGGCTGTTTGAAATCTGCTGAAACTTGTACAGGCCATAACTTCTTCATCCGGACTCCGATTTTCGAAAACTCGAATTCTATTTCATGTAGAATTCCGAGACGAACGCAATGGCGCAACCAGTTTTCCCTGATTCTTAATTTAAAATTTAATTCTGCCTTGATTTCTGATTTTAATATATTATTAAAATTCGGGTTGTTACATTCTCCCCTCCTTAAAGGATTTCGTCCCCGAAATTTTCAAGTTAAGAAGAATGTGTCCTACCATCCATCATCCATCTACTCAAAACATCATCCACTAGCAACCATTGTCCTTAAAAAGATTTCTAATGCTGTATGAACATATGCAAGAAGTGTGTGTATATGTTCCTTATCTAATGTAAATGATCAGCCCTGATTGATCTTCAAGATGCAAAATATGTTTAGTGCCATGAGTCCAACATGTATGCAAATAGTCCTAGTCATATAAACACTATACGTGTGCACAAACATCCATCCATATGCAACATCCACATGATAACACATTCAATTTCATCCATAAACAAGTGTAAACACTCATGCATATGCAATATGAAGGGTGACTGAGCCGATCTAGTGCCTAATGTGTGTAAATGCATCCACGAGCAACCACTAGCAACAACTTGCAACCATCAATCATAACATGTCTTAAACACATGTTTACACCCAATTGTTCCTATCTAAAGATATAGTCGAATGATAGAAGTAAGTAAAAACTTTGTGCCTGATAGGCAACTCCAAAACTGGAAATCTACGCCACATATATATTGATTAGGAGAAGAACTCCTTAAGCATCAGCCCCGAAGACCGAAATCAACATCAGACTGACACCCAAAGAATTTCTCAACCCAACCAATATATATATGTTTCTAGGAAACTAATCATGACGGACTCCTTTTAGGTCACAAGAAATCCCTTCCTAAAGCTAACCCATATCCTATAAAACCTAAAAGGTTTAATCAACCCAACTGACACCCTCAAGCCCCAACATGTAAAACTAACAGATGAGTCATACTCCCTAAATTGGATTGATAATAGGACCACATACACGAAATATAGCATGCAAGTAAGCTCTACAGGAAAAAGGGATCAAGGATATACTCTTAAAAAGAGATATGATGCGCGAACCTAGTCTTCAATCTTCTAAGTCGCATTTTTTGAGCTCAATTCCATTGTGCTTTTACCGTCTTCAGCTTCACAATTTCATAGCTTCTTAATTCTCGTTTTCCAACATATGAGTTGGAACTCATTTCACTGTTGCCTCTCGTTCCACTTTCATTTATTCTCCTTCTAGTATACTCGGCTCAAACATAACTGCATACTCATGGTTTCATGCAAGCTCTTCAAAATTCACTAGTGAATCTTGGATCTCGTTCACTTACTATCAGGTATTCCACGCAGAAGAACTATCTCTTGGAAATAAATGCCAACCATGTTGCCAAATGTACTTACTAAGGTGATTTTTTACAACTCATGCATAAGCGAAATGACCCTTCCGCCTTAGTGGCGAACACTACTCGAGCGGATTACAAATTGCCAATAAATGTGTCAAGAGATTCTAGGTAACTAATCATGATAGAACCCTAAAGGTTACACGTGACTTCGAGGGTATTACCGAGGCAAGTCAAGAGTCTAACTTCTCTCTTTTCGAAACCGAGAATGTCACCCTTACTGGATAACCACTCCATCGCTAGAATCAACCCATAGCCCAAAACATAAACATTACTTCTAAACTCAACACTTGGCATAGACATTCTCAAATCCTAACAAGTCATGAATAAATGAGCCGATTCCCCAACAGGATTTGAGACAAAAAAATGGGATCCTCTACTATGCTAGTACTAAGGTGCAGAGACTCAACTATCGAAGCAGAATTAAAAGGATGCGATGTACAAAAACAAAGTTCTAGCGGGATGATAGAAAAGAAAAGCTAAACTTTTTAACAGAAACGTTACCACCTCTCTTAGGTATGCTAGTAGTGAGAGCATACAATTGCCCTCTCGACGATCTTGTCCTTTTTCCCTTGTCCTTGTCCTATACTTAACTACATGTCCCTTTTACCATACTAAAGACACTCTCTCTTGTCATGGGTTCTATTATTCTTTCACTTTGGCTTCTTTCCTTTCACCTTTTTCCTCCTTCGTGGATTAAACTATAACAACTAGCTTCTTGTTCTTACTTATCCTTGTATAGTTTGTTGACAAGACTCTCGAAGCAACCTCCAAAGAACTGCAACTCTACATAGCTTGAAATAAGATTAGACGCAGATGGAACTACTGCGGCTATAGATGGAGGTTGGAAACTCCTTTGCCCTCCGATATGTGTCGTATGCCTACAAAACTATGGTGGAAAGAGAGAGAAGAGGTTTCAAGAGAGAATCAAAAGATAGTGCATATGGCTTTGGGGAATATGCCTTTCGTAAAACAAAACTTTTCTTTAGAAAAATGCTTCTTTGTAAACGTTTTGAAAATAATTTCAGAAGGTTTTTTAAAAGCTTTTGCCCAGTCTGGTAACCTTCTGCTCTGATACCAAATGTAACACCCCACATCCGTTAAGGTCACTCACAAAGGGAATGCCTTAACTTCAATAGAGCATTATGGGTACTGGAACAGAAATATTACAAGACAGACATATATAAAATAGCGGAAAGTAAAGTGGAAGAACTTCAAATCATTTATTAAATATAAATGTTTACAAGAAAAGCCCATCAACTTCCAATACCCAATTACATAGTTAAAATATCTATCTTGCTCAAAACAAAGAAGCATAAAAACAAATTGCAGTATTCCCTAATAAAGCAAAGCAAGCCATAGCCAAGAGAAATCCAAGCCATACATGAAAGAGCTTTAGAGCTTGGTAAGATCCGAACTAAGCTGTATTCCCACCCTGTGAACTTGGGGGGGAAACGGAAGAAAAAGAGGCGAAACAAAACGGGTCAGTCATAAAGACTGAGTAAGTCCTAGTGACTTCCAGCATAAAAACAGGTAAAGATAATATGGCATGAGTAAACTGAAAGCAAACATAAGCATGATGACAAGATAAGCAACAGGCAAGATAATTAAGGATAACATGATGTGATTTTTGTCAAGTAACATCGCAAGGTTCCCTTTCAACATAAACTAAGTATAATTTTGTAAGATTCCTATCAAGCATAACAAGATTCCTCTGCTTCGCCATTAAAATATTTCTATGAGATCTATTTGCTCTGCAACACCTAACTAGCGTTCTCACAAGTGTCTTACAAGGAATGATTTGTATTCTTACTAGTACACCAACTAGTGTCCTATGTAACAAGGATCCTTACCCCCTACTAGTGTCCTAACTAGTAGCCCGTGTTATATAATAAGGTGATCCCACCCACTACTTAGAAATCATAATACTAGTCTTATGTACCCCTAGCTGACTACATAGGTGCCGCCTGCCCCTATCTCCATAAGGTGTACCCACCAACCCCCATGCGATCGGCTCCCTAACTCGTAGATACCCGTGCTGGCCCCACGGTGGGGTGTATCACTCCCCTAAAGTGGCAACCCGATACAACGGAGATGCACGGCTTATACCTACACGATGCAACAACGTCTTACCTACCAGCCCGGGCCCACGCACGCACATGACCCCATTGGACTTGCGTTGCCACCGCTTAACCCGTTTTGACCTCTTACAATCAAACCTAGTATGCATGTCCCGTCCTCGACATGGGTCGAGCTCACAAAGATACGAAATGGGCTACTGGTCTGAAAAGGGTCCCCTTTCCTCGACACAAGCTTCCCACCTATGCTTGGTCCCCTCTAGTAATTCTTACTTAACCCCTTCTTATTCATGTCCACTTACATGCTTAAATTTTGGTTAAGTATACACCAGTTATGTCTTACATGTTACCCATGTCCTCCACTTAACCCCTACGTCATCCCCATGTCTTAATACGTGCTTTATCTTGGTTAAGTGCTTATAGGTTATATTTTACATGTCATTCATATTACCCCCAACGTCTGGGTTTAACCAAGCGCCTTGGCTTTTATCTGCCATTAGACCCTATGTCTATCCATTAACTATGCGCTTGTGCTACCTCATCATCCTTATCATTTAACTTGGTTATTTCCATTTATACCATCCTTCAACTTGCTTATTAATTCAATTTTTAACTTGAACTATATTAAGTCCATTAATAAGCCCACAACATGTTATTCTTATGATTCATACATTAACCCCTGTTATGGTACAATAACATGTTCTTATTCAATCTTTACAACCAAGTACCCCTTAACTTATAAACACACCGGAGAGAGAGAATAATTCCCTAAATACCAACCCTGAAGACCGGAATCAACATCAGATTGATACTCAGAGGATTATCCAACCTAACCAATGTTTTGTTCCTTTTTGTAATATAACTTATGTCGCCTTCAATTGTAAATTCATTCTTGTCTTTACATATTGCTTAATCTACAATGAAGCACATCTTTCCTTATTGTATAAGTTATCTTATCTTATCTATTGTTCCGCCTAACTTACTTTATTCATAAGTTATCATTCCCACCTAGGCATTAATTAAGATTTACTTAACTCAACCATTCATGTCATAACAGTTAAGTGTCATTAGCCTGGTCGTATTACTTAACCCACCCATTCATACTATATTGGTTAAGTATCATTAGCCTAATCATATTACTTAACCCACCCATTCATACTATATTGGTTAAGTGTCATTAGTCTAACCAGATTACTTAACCCGCCCACTCATACCATATTGGTTAAGTATTACTAATCGTATTTCAAATGCCCCTAAAGGCACCCACTAGATTCCTCATGCCACCCAAGGCACCTACTTAACCCTCATGTCCCACCTCACATGTTTATCTGGTTAAGTATTTCTTAATTCATTAAGACCATAACCTTATAAAGACCTCTCACATTAGACTGGCATTTATGGCAGCTGGATTCGCCAGGCGGGTCCGGGCAGTCTTACACCATAAAAGAGTCTAACCTCGTGTCTTTACAACTGTTATGCTTTAATTTGGGCCTAGGACCTCTCACATTGGGCTGACATTTGTGACTACTGGATTCGCCGGGCGGGTCCGGGCAGGTTTACGTCACAAACGAGTCCAACCTCGTGTCTTAAGCATTGATTATCACTTATAATCTTTTACCCCAGTCTTAATAATTTCCCTATTCAAATTATTAATTAATTACTAATTTAACGATGTCCATAATTGACTCAATTATGTTCATCAATTAATGTTATGCAAAATCATACCAATTTTACCACAATTTATAATATGCCATTAAAGGCAACTTATCTCAATTTATATTTATCCCTCCTTTAAGGCTATTACATACCAACTACCCAAAACCCACTTAGGAGTGTTCATATTAGCCCTTTTTCAAGACATAAATTATCATATGCGTTTCAACTACAAATCTCACATAATTAACATATGCCCAAGTTCTAGATTACATGTCAGTTTTACATGTGCCCAATTCATACTAAATCTACATATGTTCAGTTCATGTCGTTTTATACGTATGCCTAATTTTATGTCAATTTACACATATCAAGTTCTAGCCAAAATTACATATGCCAATCCCAATTCTTGCAATTACCATTATAATGGCAATACCCAATTATCAAATTTCATATTAATGGCAATAATACCCATACATCCAATTTTCATATTATGCCTCGATTCTACCAACACATATATGCTAACAAGGCAATATCCCAATATTTTTCCCCGTATTCAATCGTATGCAAATCGCTGTTTAGGCCTAGGTCCGAAATTGACCTAGGTTCATCAAAAGAAAATAAATAGGGGAAAGGTAGAAGTTGCAATAAAACAAGATCAGAGAGAAAACAGCATAAATCATCATGATAGGCATAAAGATTAGATCTTGATAATAATATCAACTTGAATCAAAGAAACTGATTTACAACGGGGTGAATAAGGCATGAGTTAGGCATGAGAATAGAGATGAACAAGTCTCAAAACTCAAAGTTCAAAGGTAAACAGGAATAGATCTGAACTGATAAACATGCTTATATCCAAATACACTTTATTCCATAGCCATATTAAAATTAAGTATTTTAATCTAAAAAGTAACCAGAACTTACATAGCATCGCTAGCGAATTAAGAATTGAAATTTGTCGTAGAACGTTGTAGCATTGTTGATTCATCTCCTTGAATCGTTGTAGAAGTCTTCATCTTTGCATTGGATTGCGTATGAGAGCTTAAGAAGAAGATTAGAGACGACGGCCACGACCAAGAGGGATTTCAGCAGCATAACGGTGTCATATGAATTATTGTATGAATTAGGTTAGATTCTAGGATGTTTGTATAGGTGTAGGAACTAGTTTAGGCCCTTAGATGAACCCTAGAACTGATCTGAACCCTCAAATTTCGTCTCAGGCCCGAAAATCGCACCAGGAACCAGCCCAGGCCGAACCAGCTCGACCTGGACCAAATCTGGATAAACAGGGGGGGTCGACTCTAGGGTCGACCTGGTCTGGGGAGGTCGACTCTAGGGTCGACCTGGGTCTGGGCTGTTTGAAATCTGCTGAAACTTGTACAGGCCATAACTTCTTCATCCGGACTCCGATTTTCGAAAACTCGGATTCTGTTTCATATAGAATTCCGAGACGAACGCAATGGTGCAACTCGTTTTCCCTGATTCTTATTTTAAAATTTAATTCTACCTTGATTTCTGATTTTAATATATTATTAAAATTCGGGTTGTTAAAAAATCTCTTTAAAATATTATCCCAAATCATTCACATAGTTTAAAATTCATTTACTTGAAATCATATACATATATATATATATCTCTTTTATGAATTTTTTTTATTAACCCGAATACTTCACATTGACCTCTGTAACAAACATTATAGGCTTCTTTTCAACACTCTTAACTTTCATTTAGCATTCCCCTTTCAAACCGTATTCGACACTTATTCGTTTTTTAAAATCATCTAACATTCCTTTTATAAAATCTTATATCTATTAATAGTTCGTCTCCTTTAAACAAATGTTGTAGAACACATTTACAAACCCTTAACTTTATTTACTAATTCGATTCCATTTCCCAAAACTTAACTTCATTTAAAAATCCCATTCGCAATTCATTATCGACAACTAATAGTCGTTGTCGTTATCCAAACCTTTAATTTCATTTATACTCCAGCTTATAGTTAACACTCCGAACTTTGGAATATCACATTATGAATCTCGGAATAATCCTCAACTCGATTAATCATTCCGAACTTATGAATGCCACATTCCAAACCTCGGAATAAAACTCACTTAACCATTTCATATCATTTCCCAACTTTTCAATTTATACTTATCCAATTCCCTTATCTTAGGGATTTGTTTACAACTCTTTCACATATAAATCAACTCATACTCGTATATCCAATTATATTATATTTTGGAAAATCTTGATTTAACAATCTATTTTAACTATCGGATTTAAATCAAATTATAATTTCATATTTGTCATTTCAACAAAAACCCCGTGTATAAATCTCAATCCCATTTATAAATCCCTATTTATATTTTCAACTTCGATTTCATTTAATAACCTGAAATCTCATTTCCAGATCACTACTCATTTCCACCTCCGTCGATTTGTTAATCTTATTCACGAAATTTTATTTAGTCACATTTCGTATCATTTAAAACACCGTTTGTTAAAATGATCATTTATTACAAAAAAATATCACTCTTTAAACTATTTTATAAATTCTATCCATGATTCAATTATTCCATTTCACTATTTGAACTCCATTTAAACTTCCTTTACGATCGTTAAGGTTTTTACAAAACCATTTCAACATATAAATAGCCAATATGATAAATTTATATCGCTTAACCATTTATTTAATCATATCTTACATCTCTACTATTTGTATTTTATATGTTATAAAAGGAAAAACAAACAAACAACCAATTAACAACCATAGCACACAATTATAAAACCCGAGTTATATAAAACATAAGTGGGAAGAACTGAGTGAGTTTAACTCACCTTGGTTTCAGTTGTTGCTAAAACGGTTCGGTTTTCGTTAAATTAAACTGGTGTTTAATTAAACTATAGATCCCAACTTTCTCCAGCTCCATCCAAACTGGTTCCATAATGAAGTGCTCATCAATACGGTCCCCACATTTCCTGTTTTGGGCAATTCTTACACACTTTGTAAGTTTACGAATATATTTAAATTTTCTTCAAAAGATTAATTACATATTTAAATTATCTTTACTACTGTTAATCACATCGTTGGCCAATTATTTAGACCGTAACCTTCTTCCATACGGTTCTTCTTAACCATAGTCTATTTAAGATTTAATAGCATTCAATAACTTTCAGATTTAAATCACAAGCCTATTTAAACTTCACTATTGCTATAGCTTTTGCCATCTGCTATTGGTATTAAAATAGGCCACTTCATCTCATGATTAAGTACTCTAAACTCCAAAAGTTACTCACATTGTAAATTATAGGCTACTACTGTACACATACTTCTTTATATTTAGGCATGTACACATAGGATTAGGTCCGGATTTAATACTTTTAATAATTTTGGTTAAGCACTAATATTGTTATGCATATTATAAATTAATACTAGACACGTTAGTTTCTTTCCAATATCTCTCCTACTACTATTCATTTTCGTCTTCAATTGTAAATACTGAACCAAACTCCACCATTTTGTCCCCAAAACGCCTACATCATATTTACTAACTTTAATTATAAAAAATACTTTAATTACTCTAGAAAACTCTCCATCTCAGACAAAAGCATACAGGCCGACGTCCCTTTCTGCATGGGTGCCATGTTTTATGCCTTTATACCTTCTTCTCATATTTCCTTCAACCGGCTACGGGCTTCCTCCTCTCACCCATTTCTTACTTCGTTTCCCTTTTCTTTTCATACTACTGCACTTTGATACCAAAGAAAAAATGTACCATTCTGCCACTGTACACCCATCTCCGCCTCGCGCCGCTCCTCCAGTCAGTGCTCCGACCACCCAACTCGAACCCGGTCACCAACACTAGTTCACACCAGAAAAGAAGACCAACCCCCATTTCGCTTTCTTCAAGACGTGAGCAGCTCGCGCCTCACCCCCTGCTACCATGTGAAACCCCACTCCAGAATAACACACCGCCTTTAACCCTGAAATGCCCCATCACCGACATCCTTCTCCTCCTGAACATGATCGCCGCTGGCAAACTCTGCCACCTACACTGCGCTAGACACCACGTCATCATCACGTCCCTCACGCAAGCATCTCCATTGCTTCTTCGTTCCCAATCACTTGCTGCTATTAAGCGTGTAGAGCCCGTCACCCTTCTATCAACAAACCCACCAGACACTGCCGGTGCTTACACCGATCACCACCTCCAACCGGCCTGTTGATGACCTCGGCCAACTCGCGAGGATTTTAGGGAGATACAAATTTGTAAGAACGAGGGCTTTTGTTTTGGCTTTAGAAAAGAACTTGTGGGGTTAAATTTGTTTCAACTGTTTTGAAAATGAAAGAAGATTAACAATGCGTATATATTTATACAGTAGAAAGCTTGGGTATCACGTAATACGTGGTGCGTGGTACAGGGTAGGTCTGCGTTGTGAATTGTAGGGTAGACAACTTTTATTTAATCTTGATTTAACTGTGCTTGTGCTTTCACCTCACGGGTACAATGCATAGGTGACAAAAAAGTTTAGGGTAGGTGAATAAAAATTAAACATATGCAGCTGTTATGCCATTTTAGGTTGGCAGTTTATTAGGGTGTACGTTTTTCTCTTTACTTACATTTAGCTGCATTTTTTTCTCTTACTAGGTAGGTTTGCCACGTTTTCATTCTTCCTGAATCTTAACAATTAAGGAGTAGGTAAATTACATTACCTATAACACATGTCAGCACATTACACTATTTTCATTTTTCTTGTAATTTAGACTTCACCGTATATAATATCCTATGAATCCATTATTAGAATCGAGCTTCTTTGTTATGATTTTGTGGTAAGCAGACATTAAATTCTATGTATGTGTATATACCAATTGTATATATGCTTAGGATAGGCATAACAATGTGAATATAAAATCTAAAGAATTACGTATCGACACTTGTTTTGAGAAGATTTATTATGCAAAATGTTTTTATAATTGAATATAGTAAAAACATTAGAAAGTCTGCAATTTTCGAATTCATATTAGCATGCCATCGTCCAGTTGGTTCACAATAAAATTCCATCAATTGACAAAACAATAGCAATTGGCTCTAAACAGAAAATCTAGCAATAATTAGCTATACTCATTTCAATAAAATTCATTTCGTCGGAAATGGAGATCGTTTGAAAACGGCGATTTCCTAAAGCTTATATAATACCTATTAAATATTAAATAAAATTGAAAATAAATTAGTATTATTGCATATGTCCGAATAGAATAATATATCATCTTAAATTGCATTAATATGAAATTATAACTCAACATTAATATTTTTGAATTAAACGATATTCAAATTCTATTAAAATCCCCATTAAATTTATTAAATAATGTTATCGTTTGTTAACGAATTCCATAACAACTATTTTAAAATTTGATTTGGACATAACTAACAATATATAACACGAAATCTGATTTTTTTTCTCTTCCATTAGAAAATTATTATCAACAAGATTCAAACGTTTCTTGTTTCATAGAAATCCGACTTATATATGATCCTATATATTCAAATGAAGTTCAAAACTCAATATTATGAATTACCGCTCCATTTCGAGCTCGTTTTAAATTATATATAAATTTAACGTTTAAACTTCGTTTTAATGGACAAATTGAATATTAAAAACCATTAATATTCCAAATATAATATTTAAAATAATAGAATAATTTAAATATTCGACTACCTAAAATACGGGACATTACATTCTTTCCCTCTTAAAAGAATTTCGTCCCCGAAATTACTAAGGTAAGAAAAAATGTTACAAACCCATTTACTATTTAAAAATCCAGTTTATATTAAATTGAAAACCAATTTATTATGGTAAAATAAAATTTTCAAAAATATCGAAAATTTTCTAACATATTAAATTCCCGGAAAAATTCGGCAGAATCTCCCCTGTACGGAGTGACTTATGCGATATTGCTGGAACAAATAATATACATACATCGACCCACACGGCCGGAAAATAAAAATCAAAATCTTAAAATTTTATATTTTCGCGTAGGCGTACCTTTACGAGCGTTATTGAGCGTACTTGCACAATTTACGTGCAATCTACTCAACCAAACTCAATTCTCTAGCCTTCCAGCACCTGTACTTACTCAGTTCAACATTTATATAACCAATACAAGAAATTTTTAAATGATATTCCATTAATCACGAGTATAACTATACCAGCTCCCAAAATCAAACATGAAGCATCAATTTATATTAAAATACAGAGTTATATTATTCAGTTTCATTTTACATGCAGTTTCATTCCAGATTATTATACTGGAATTCATTTTCAATTCATTAAACTCTTATTAAACCATTGATGATTTTTATTCAGTCTAATCTAATAGACAATTAACAATTAATCATCAACCAGCACACAACCAACTCAATCAAATCAGTCTAATTTACATTCAATTTAATATTTACTTTAGCTTAACATATTTGAGCAACAAATGGTTAATATTCGATTGATTTTTTTTAATTATTATGCATTTAATTTCCAAGTTCAAATTTACTTCATTTTAATTTCAATATCATTATTAATTTAATTTCACTTAACCAGGTTAAATTCCAATTCAAATTTTAATCCAATTTGAATTTCATTCAAATTAATCAACATGCAATATCTCAATAAATTGATAAAAAAATTCCTTTCTATACAAAAATATATTTCAAGTAAAATTATTTCATTTACCCTCTTTACAAAACAATATTGTGTCCATTACCAGTTCAATGCTTCTCAACACTTGAACCGATCAACCAACACAATACAAAACATTTGTATATGAAATCTACAAACACGCTCTCTCATATATACACTCAACTCAATTTAGGGTATTACTAACCCCATCTCTATCGAGTTACGCCGCAGAGTCGAGGTTATTACTAAACCTATAGCTCTGATACCACTGTAACGACCTACGGGAATTCGACGCCCGAATTCCGATAATAATACACAAATCCTGTATTACTTGCCAAAACCCAAGCATCGGAAAACACATATAGTTATTAGAAAGAAATTAGAGGGTGAGATAAGAAAGATAGAAATATTAGAATAGAAGAACAAGAAACACACAACACAGAGTCACACATCGCAGCGGAACAAAATATAATATAGAAGTAAATCTTTACTGAGAGCTTTAAAAAAATACTTACAATCATCAGAGTACATCAACACATCTGGAAAGTTAGAATAACCTATCCTCATATATAACACACATCGGAAATATAATATAATATTATCCAACTGAACCCATCTAGCTCGTCTTTTCATAGCATCCAAAAATATGGACCTGTACAACTCGGTCTGACCTGAGCATTACAAACATCGGGTCAGTCTGGTGAACCAGAGTGAGAAAAACACATTAAATTTAAAAGTATCATCCAACTTGATTTTAAAATCAAAATCTTTTCGAAAGAAAAGGATAATCGTAAGACCAAATCCACACATAAATAAAAACGGTTTTTACCTTACGATAACCCAAACCATTTTTGAAATCAATATCTTTCTCATATTATAATAATGTCTAATTACAAATAAATAACAATCTAGCAGAACGCTTGCGCCACACGCTCTACATATATAGTACACAATCAAAACCGCGGGCTCTTATTGGAAAATGGATTTTCATGACAAGGTATATGCAACCACATTTCCAACAATGTACCTCCGGAGATGAATACATTGGGGTTCAACAAGAAGATCTTGCAACCCAGGCTAAACATGACCGGCTCCTCACTTCGCTTGAGAGTACCGAATATATCATCACCACGGTTGGGGGCCAGCCAACCTCCGAAAGCATACAAAAATAAAAGGAAAAAAAGGCATTTGATTTCTCCAAATAAGGTAATGATATACCCTAATGGGTGCGACCCACATAGCCAAGCGACCTACCCGATTTTAACCATTTCACGGTGTTAGACCAAAAAGTGGTTCTAACACCCAAATTGATTAAGAGCAAATGAAATGAGATAAAAATAAAAATGAACACACAGGATTTATAGTGGTTCGGCGAAGAAATGCCTATGTCCACTTGTCTTTCACTATTTTTACTGATTTAGTTGCAAGTACAATGAAATATTCACTTGATTTCTCTCACAACTCACTTACAATCACTCAATTGTCTGAAAACAAATAATGACAGAAGATTTGGATTTTCCGGGATTGCTGGAATTCGGGTTATGAAGGTGGTTGAATTCTCCAAGTGTCAGAAAAAGATCCTTTTCTTTGTCTCCAGACGGGGTATTTATAGGTGTAAATTTGGTCAGAACCCGATCCAGATCGGAGCCACGTGTCATCCATCCCATCAGCCTCGGGTTCGGATGGATTTCTATGTTGACAACGCATCAGAGTAATGGACGTTGTGGGCAGGAACTGGTCATAGCCGATCTGGATATCCAGGCGCTCATGCAGGGGAGTGATGTGGAAAATGGGTTCGGATCGGAAGAGTAGTCTCCAGGGGTTCGGATCGGTACCTCCGATCCGAACAAGATTAAGTGAGGACCAATTCTCTCTTCTTTTTACTCTGCTCCGCTCCGCTCCGACCTATCTTTGTATCAATTGGGTGGCTTTCCGATCCGACTGGAAGTAGATTCCCCTCCGACCCGAATAGCTGTGCTTCTTTAATTCCAAGAGTAATAGTTCACTGATCCGAACAGCAGACTTTACCCTATCCGAACCGCTATCCTGCTCCGATCCGACCCGTTTCAGAGTTTTTCAAGTTCTTCAATATTTCATGTCTTGACTTTGTGTTGCCCAGTTCACAAAGTGGGCTAACATTTTGCCCCCTCAAAGGATGCTTCTGTTGGAGACGGAGCATGCTTTGACCATCAATGCATAGCGCTCTTCGAGGTAATTTCCCTTTTGATTTTCCTTGCGTTTTTATCTTTTTCTTCAAATTTCAATTCAGTTTGTTGCTGAGCTAAAGAATTCGGTTCGGTTCGGAATCCGATCCGAACAGACCCCCTCTTCTCTCTATCTTTCACTGGAGTATTGGGCCAAGCTTTATTTTTGGACCACCGATCCGGTCCGAACGGGGAGACGAATAGTCACCCTGTTTTCCTATATAAGCCTAGACTTCACCCTCCTCCACCTTTCTTTCTTTATTGCTCTTCGCCTGACCGTTTTCACTCTGAAACCCGAACTTTCAGAATCTTTAAAAACCTGAAATTATCTCGCCAATCTTCGATTTAAACACCTTGGTAGGTTCTGAAACTTCAATCAATTTTATAACAATGGGTTTCATTTGAGATTTATGGTTAATTTTGAATGGTTTGAACATGACTCCTCTCTTGCTTCGATATTGCATCTCCCTCCTCCCTTGCCGTCGTCGTGGGTGGTTCTACCACCATCTTGAGGCGCTGAGAGGTTAAATGGGGGTTGCGCTTGTAACACCCCGAATTTCGGTTAATGCTAAAATTCACTAATTACAGAATATATAATCTCAGATGTGAGAATCGGGGGAAACGGGCTGCGTCATTGCGTTCGTCTCGGAAAAATACGCGAAATAGAGTCCGAGTTTTCGAAAATCGGAGTCCGTATGGCCCAGTTATGGCCCGATGAAGTTTGCAGAAAATTTGAAACTAAAAACAGATTTATAATTTAAATTCAGATTTTAAATTAGAGCAGGCGGGGCCAGGCGGGAAGATTCCCTCCCTACCCATGTCGACAGGGCTGTCGACAGGCCTGTCGACAGGGGTGTCGACTTGCCTGTCGACAGGGGTGCGATGCCCAGTGAAACTGGGTGCACCAGTTTGGGTTCTTGGGCTGGCTTGGTGGGCTAGTTCTGGAAGCTTCTTGGATCTGATGGATCTGATGGTCCTAAATTAATCTAGGGTTAATCTAAGGGTCTAAAATGCAACCTAATCCTATAAATAACACCCTAACCCTACCCTAATTCATTCATAATTAAACCTAGTAACTAAACTATGGCAAAATGAAACTTGGTCATGGCCTCCACAAATCAATGAAGAGGAAAGCAAGCTCTAATCAACCTCTAATCCATTCTAAGTATCTTAATCTTCTTCATTAGCTTGCTAATTGTGTTTTGGTGAGTTTCTATCACTTTGATGATCAATTGTTAAGATAAGTAGATTAGGTGTAATGAGACTTATGGTCTTGAATGCGGATTTGTGAGTTTGAATCATTTGTAATGATATGCTAATCTATGTATAATATTAATCCTAAGTTGAATATGTGAGTTTATGCATATTGAATATGAAAGTTTATGCAAGTTGAATATGTGAGTTTATGCATATTGAATATGAAAGTTTATGCAAGTTGAATAGGTGAGTGTATACATGTTGAATATGTAAGTTTATGCAAGTTGGATATTTGGGTTTATGCATAATAAGTAATTGATTTTATGCAAGTTAAGTATGTGGTTTTATGCATGATGAGTATGTGATTCTATGCATGCTAAGTATATGATATTATGCAAGTTTAGTATGTGATTCTATGCATGCTAAGTATATGATATTATGCAAGTTTAGTATGTGATTCTATGCATGCTAAGTATATGATATTATGCAAGTTTAGTATGTGATTCTATGCATGCTAAGTATGTGATAATATGCATGTTTAATAAGTTGTTTTATGCATATTTAACAAGTGGGTTTATGCATGTTTAACAAGTTCATATGCAAGTTACATGTATAACAATATATGCTATGCAAGTTACATGTTTGTTAATATGCAAGTTACATGTATGTTAATATGCAAGATATGCTATGCAAGTTACATGTATGTTAATATGCAAGATATGCTATGCAAGTTACATGGTTGTTGATATGCAAGTATGTGAATGCTTATGCAAGAATGAGAATGCTTATGCAAGTTATGTGTATGCTTAGATGCATGTTTAACATGTTATGCAAGTTGTGAGAATGCTTATATGCAAGTTCAACATGTTATGCAAGTTATGTGTGCTTATGCAAGTTATGTGAATGCTAATATGCAAGTTCAACATGTTATGCAAGATATGTGTATGATAATATGCAAATTCATATGCAATATGTTATGCAAGTCATGTGCGATAATATGCAAGTTTGGGTTAAATATAGTTGGGCTAATATATGCTCATGTATGCAAGTTGACATTCTCTTAACCCATGACAAAGTTATATGCTAAGATTTGGTTAAACCCATGATGTTGTGATGGATCTTCCCTTTTTATTATGTCGTGAAATGAGAACGATTTGCGTGGGGAACGATGGGGTTAATAAATATGTTAATTAAAGTATGGTTGGGTATGATTAAGCATACCATAAAAATAAATTAACATAAGTGGGAATTTACCTATTGAGTTAGGTCTACCCCATGGGAATTTACCTATTGAGTTAGGTCTACCCATGTTATGAGAACTTGATATTAATTAGGGATAATTAATATAAATTATGAGGGTGATTAATTAGGTGTAATTAATCGACTAAGACACGAGGTTGGACTCAGTTGTAGCGTAAAACTGCCCGGACCCAACCGGCCTAACCAGTTGCTACAAATGATAGCCCAATGTGAGAGGTCTTAGGCACAAACTAAATACGTGATTAATGTAAAGACACGAGGTTAGACTCGGTTATGACATAAGGCTGCCCGGACCCAACCGGCTTAACCAGCGGTCATAAATGATAGTCTAATGTGAGAGGTCTTTATGAGGATCACGGTCTTAATTAATTAAGAAACACTTAACCATATAAGCATGTAGTGGGGCTTGAGGGTTAAGTGGGTGTGCCTTGGGTGGCATGAGAAAACTAGTGGGTTGCCTTGGGTGGCAATAGAAAACACGATTAGAATACTTAACCAAAGTGGAACATGTAATTAAACATGATTAAGGGGTTAAGTAAGTGCCTCGGTGGCATGTGGGAATTAAGTAAAGGACTTGGGTGTCATGTGGAAATCTAGTGGGTGCCTTGAAAGGTAATTAAAATATGATTAATGACTTAACCAAAGTATTTATAACATGTAAGTGGACATGGTTAAAGGGGTTAAGTGAGATACACTGGATAAATTAACAAGCTTAAGTGGTAGCTTGTGGGGGCCCATCTCAACCAATATCCCAAACGTATCTTTGTGGGCTCGACCCAAGTCGAGTGACGGGACACGCATATTAGGCTTGACTATAAGAGGCCAAAACGGATTAGCGGTGGCAACGCAAGTCCATCGGGTTTCATATGCGTGTGTGGGCCTGGGCTGGTAAGTAAGACGTTGTTGCATCGTGTAGGTATAACCCGTGCACCAAAATCAGGCTTGCCACTTTGGGAAATGATACATCCCACTGTGGGGCCAGCACGGATATCTACGTTAGGGAGCCGATCGCTTGGGAGTAGTGGGTACACCTAGTAAAGATAGGGGCAGACGGCACCTATGTAGGAGTAAAAGAAACTACTGGCTAAAAATTACTAAGTACATTTAGTGGGATCAACCTTTAAGTAGGAACTAATCTTGGGTAGGTAGAACTGGTGTGGTGCAGTGTAGGAATTACTCTTAGGTGGATAAGTCTGGGGCGGTGTAATCTAGTAATTATCCTTGGGTGGATAAATACGTCTTTACGGTGATCTTAGTTTATCCTAAGTTTACCAAGCTGCTTAGTGTAGCCATTCATCCCCAGTCGTTACCGTATATCAACTTATGTCTTTTCTGGTTATTTTAATGATTGTATTGTTAGGGTTATAGGACTCACTCAGACTTATGTCTGACCCCGTTGTTTTTATCTTTTTCCCCCAACCCCAGGTTATTAGAGTGGGCCTGGTGCTAGTGGGCTTTGATCAGATTGCTGTATCTATCCTATGGAGCTTGGACCTCTGAAGTGAAGCCGAGCTTGTCTTTCCTTTTATGGCTATTAGTTATGTAGTGGGATTATGTACTTCTATTTTATCAAGATGGATATTATGTACTTGACTCTGGTTTATGGTTTTGTGATGTAACCAAACATGTATTACTTTCCGTTGCAATGAAATGATGATTTAAATTTTCAAGTATTACTTATATCTGTCTTGCTGTAATTTTACTGTTCTATATTCACTTAAAATACTTCACCGAAACTAAGGCATTCCCCTGGTATGAGTGACCTTAGCGGACGTGGGGTGTTACACGTGGTATCAGAGCTTAAGGTTACCAGAACAGATAAAAATTTTAGAAAAACTATTTTTCTAAGAAAATTTTTGAAGGAGTATTTTCAAAAACATGTCTTTTAAGAGAAAAGTTTCTGAGAGAAAAGCATAATCCCCGATAGCCATATCTTTATCTTTCGAATTCTCCGTTTGAATCTCTTTCTCTCTCGGTTTGAGTTTCCCCTCCGTGTGTAGATGATCTTTCTAAGATAGATAAGAATGGAAAACCGCTTCAAGGGACTTAGACGTAAATCAGATTAGAAGTTGGTTCAAGAAGGAGGAGGACTGGTAGGTACATATAGAATAGACGAGGAGAGGAAGGCTCAAATAGTTGTTTGTTTAATAAAAGATGAAACCTCATTGGTGGGAGGTTACGAATGGAAAATGGGAAGAAGAAGAAGGTTAGTAGTTATCCTTTGGGGAGGAATAGGACACCTTATTAGGATCGTCCAAAGAAGCAAGGGCAAGGTATGGAATCTCTGGAGGATAGTTGTATTTCCTCACGACTAGGATGCCGGATGGGGATAAGACCGTCTAGGTTGGAATTTGGATTTCTTCGTTATCCGATCCAAACTTTATTTGATTCTGATGTATCGAGTTCGTTTATCTCATCATTGTTAGTTGAGTCACTGCACTTAGACACCAGTTTAGTAGATGATCCCTTAGTTGTTTCAAACCCAATTGGGCTCCATGAGGTGTTTGGGTTTGAAAGTTTCTATACTTAGCGTTGAGTTTAGGTGTGATGCTTGTTGGGCTTCACGGGCTATGTATTGATTTTGGGCATGGACTGGTTATCCAGTAATGGTGCCGTTCTTGATTTTGAAGGGAGAGTTGTTAGGCTTATGACCCGCTTGGGTAACACTCTCGAGATCTCTTGTAATCCCATAGAA
This sequence comes from Allium sativum, assembly GCA_030737875.1. Taxonomy (NCBI): domain Eukaryota; kingdom Viridiplantae; phylum Streptophyta; class Magnoliopsida; order Asparagales; family Amaryllidaceae; genus Allium; species Allium sativum. Next base: position 797,628,126 of record CM060921.1, on the reverse strand, counting down.
TCTGTTATGCTAAGTTATCTAGAATCGCTTGACACGACGGTCTAGAGTTTGCGATCTGTTAGAGCAGTCCGGGAATACTCGGATGTGTTTGAGAAGGGGAAGGGCTTACCTACGGAGTGGGAGATTGACTTCCGAATATATCTGGTAAACAATGCCAAACCAGTGACTTGGCCAGTGTGCCACAAGGCTCCTCGTGAGAGGAGGGAACTCCATAAGTAAGTAGGCGATTGCTTGAGAAGGGGTTCATAAGAAGAAGTATATCGGAGTGGGGCGCTCCAGTAGTTTTTGCCATGAAGGCGGATGGGTCCCTCAGACTTTGTGTAGGCTAAAGAAAACTAAATAAACTCACAAAGAAGAATAGACACCCATTACCGAAGATTGATGATCTCTTTGATCAGTTGGTTGGCGCCTCAGTATTTTCGCAGTTGGACTAAGCCACATGGTTTCGTCAGTTGGGAGTGGCTGACGATAGTATAGAGAAGATTGCCTTTAGGACTCCGGATGGTTTTATGAGTGGCTGGTGATGCTATTTGGTTTGACGAACGCCCCCGCATACTTTGTTGATTTGATGAGAAGGGTGTTCAGAGGGTACCTAAATAAGTTTGTGATGGTCTTTGTGGATGACATCTTGGTCTTTTCTAGGAGCGAAATAAGTTTTCATGTGTGCTCAATAGGTTGAGCAAAGCCAGTTATGGGATAAAACGGTGGTTTTGGAGCGAGACTGGCAAGGACATCCAAAGTTGGTCAAAGGCTTAATTGTTTAGCCATTATTATCATTATTTTTAGTATCATCTCACGTAGGTTGCCTGAACTCGAAGGAGATATCCCTTGGGTGTTTGTCTGATATTGGTTTCGGCCTTTGGGGCTAGCATTTGGGGGATGTCGAATTCGACTAGGGTGGTCTGCGTGAGAGATGGACGGTTGTGACGATTTTGGATAGGATTCTTAGCATCTTATGAGTTGAGATAGCGTAAACCCCTAACAAGGGAAACATGGTAGCAGACGCCTTAAGAAGAAAAAGGTTGTCCTTGAGTTCATTGATCGTTAAACGACAGAGCTTAGGGTTTATTTCTATGGTTGACCTTAGACCTTCCGTTAACCTTGTACCCAGTTTGCTAGCCTCCTTGGAGGTTAGGCCTACTCTTTTGGGACGGAGTGGCGAGACATAGCGTGACGACCCATAGTTGGTTGAGTTAGTAGAAAAGCTCATAAGGAGGGGAGTCGTCCAGCCATTTGAGTAGGTACACCCTAGATGGTAAGGGGTGGTTGCGTAGGGACGGTAGACTTTGAGTACCGCAAGACGAGAGTTTGAGGAAGGCTATACTTGATGATACACATCGGTCGAAGATAACCATTCATCCCGGTAGGGACAAGATGTACCAAGACATAAAGCGAATTTTCTTTTTGGCCAATCTGAAGAAAGATGCGGCCAAGTATGTCGCTAGATGCTTGGTGTGCTAACAAGTGGAAGCGGAGCAGAAGAAACCCGGAGGGTTGCTTCATCCGTTAGAAGTTCCGTAATAGGAAGTGGGATAGTGTCTCATTGGATTACCGAAATCAAGGAAGGGTAATACGGGGATTGGGCTTATGGTAGATGGACTTACTAAGTGTGCCCATTTCATACCCGTGAAGAGCAGGAGGACTATTACATGTCTAGCTTCAGTTTACCTTCGAGAGATTATTAGATTGCATGGTGTACCTTCCAGTATAGTGAGCGATCGAGATCCTATCTTCACTAGTGAGTTTTGGAAGAGTTTGCAAGAGGCGGTAGGGACTCAGTTGTGTTTGAGCACCGCATATCATCCTCAGACGGACGGTTAGACCGAGAGGGTGAACCATATCTTAGAAGATCTTTTGAGGTTATGTATTATGGATTTTGGAGGTACATGGGAAGAGCATCTTCCATTGGTGAAGTTCGCATATAATAGCAGCTTTCAGTCCAGTATTGGTATGGCTCCTTTCGAAGCTCTTTATAGAAGGCCTTGTCGATCACCTACACGTTGGTGGGAATCTACGGATAAGATCTTGCTTGGGCCAGATATGATTGGAGAGTCTTCAGAGAAGATTGGTTTGATTCGAAGAAGGATGAAAGCGGCGGAATTTTATGTGGACAAGAGGAGAACAGAGCTTGAGTTTGATATTAGGACATGGTTTTATCAAGGTATCTCCGTTACGGAATGTGGTTCACTTTGGATCTGTTAGGAAGTGAGTACCAGGGTTTGTAGGGCCATTTCCCATTAAGGAAAGAATTGGACAGATGGCATATAGAGTGGAGTTGCCTGACAGACTTAGTGGTGTACCGGATGTATTTCATGTGACCCATTTGAGGATGTGCTTACATGAGACCGCTGAGGTGGTAGAGCCGAGTTTGCTTAAAGAAACAGAGTTAGAGCGCGATGAGACGATTCGACGAGCTCCTACTCGCATCATTGGGTCAGAGACTAGGAAGTTGAGGAACAAAGAAGTTCAGCTAGCTAGAGTGCAATGGGGAGATGACGAAAGAAATGCTACTTGGGAGACGGAAGCGAAGATGCGTTCTTTGTATCCATTTCTTTTTGGAGAGTATGTCTTTTAACTTCTCCTTTATCGCTTGCCTAGTACTTACCTTATCTTTAGTATGTCCTCTCGATTAGTGTTGTTTGACCTTTAGATAGGGAAAACCTATGGTTGAAACATGTGTTTGAGACATGTTATGGTTGATGGATGCAAGTGGATGCAAGTGTTTGCTAGTGGTTGCTCGTGGATGCATATATATACACACTCTAGGCACTAGATCGGCTCAATCACTTCATATTGCATATTGCATAAAATTGTGTGTAGTTAGCTATATTTATGGATGTATAATGATTGTGTTATCATATGGATGATGCATTTTGGTGAATGATTGTGCACTCATATAGATACTGTATGTGTCGATAGGGTTATCTCGCATACATATTGGATGCATGGCACTATCATGGTTTGCATATGTTCGTACATTAGATAGGGAACATATACACACACTTTTCGCATATGCTCATACATCATTAGAAATTGTTTAAGGACAATGGATGCCCATGTTCGATGGATTGAGTAGATGGTTGTTTGGATGGTAGGATATGCATTCTCCTTAGCTTAGAGATTTCGGGGACGAAATCCTTTAAGGAGGGGAGAATGTAACACCCCGAATTTCGGTTAATGCTAAAATTCACTAATTACAGAATATATAATCTCAGATGTGAGAATCGGGGGAAACGGGCTGCGTCATTGCGTTCGTCTCGGAAAAATACGCGAAATAGAGTCCGAGTTTTCGAAAATCGGAGTCCGTATGGCCCAGTTATGGCCCGATGAAGTTTGCAGAAAATTTGAAACTAAAAACAGATTTATAATTTAAATTCAGATTTTAAATTAGAGCAGGCGGGGCCAGGCGGGAAGATTCCCGCCCTACCCATGTCGACAGGGCTGTCGACAGGCCTGTCGACAGGGGTGTCGACTTGCCTGTCGACTTGCCTGTCGACAGGGGTGCGATGCCCAGTGAAACTGGGTGCACCAGTTTGGGTTCTTGGGCTGGCTTGGTGGGCTAGTTCTGGAAGCTTCTTGGATCTGATGGATCTGATGGTCCTAAATTAATCTAGGGTTAATCTAAGGGTCTAAAATGCAACCTAATCCTATAAATAACACCCTAACCCTACCCTAATTCATTCATAATTAAACCTAGTAACTAAACTATGGCAAAATGAAACTTGGTCATGGCCTCCACAAATCAATGAAGAGGAAAGCAAGCTCTAATCAACCTCTAATCCATTCTAAGTATCTTAATCTTCTTCATTAGCTTGCTAATTGTGTTTTGGTGAGTTTCTATCACTTTGATGATCAATTGTTAAGATAAGTAGATTAGGTGTAATGAGACTTATGGTCTTGAATGCGGATTTGTGAGTTTGAATCATTTGTAATGATATGCTAATCTATGTATAATATTAATCCTAAGTTGAATATGTGAGTTTATGCATATTGAATATGAAAGTTTATGCAAGTTGAATATGTGAGTTTATGCATATTGAATATGAAAGTTTATGCAAGTTGAATAGGTGAGTGTATACATGTTGAATATGTAAGTTTATGCAAGTTGGATATTTGGGTTTATGCATAATAAGTAATTGATTTTATGCAAGTTAAGTATGTGGTTTTATGCATGATGAGTATGTGATTCTATGCATGCTAAGTATATGATATTATGCAAGTTTAGTATGTGATTCTATGCATGCTAAGTATATGATATTATGCAAGTTTAGTATGTGATTCTATGCATGCTAAGTATATGATATTATGCAAGTTTAGTATGTGATTCTATGCATTCTAAGTATGTGATAATATGCATGTTTAATAAGTTGTTTTATGCATATTTAACAAGTGGGTTTATGCATGTTTAACAAGTTCATATGCAAGTTACATGTATAACAATATATGCTATGCAAGTTACATGTTTGTTAATATGCAAGTTACATGTATGTTAATATGCAAGATATGCTATGCAAGTTACATGTATGTTAATATGCAAGATATGCTATGCAAGTTACATGGTTGTTGATATGCAAGTATGTGAATGCTTATGCAAGAATGAGAATGCTTATGCAAGTTATGTGTATGCTTAGATGCATGTTTAACATGTTATGCAAGTTGTGAGAATGCTTATATGCAAGTTCAACATGTTATGCAAGTTATGTGTGCTTATGCAAGTTATGTGAATGCTAATATGCAAGTTCAACATGTTATGCAAGATATGTGTATGATAATATGCAAATTCATATGCAATATGTTATGCAAGTCATGTGCGATAATATGCAAGTTTGGGTTAAATATAGTTGGGCTAATATATGCTCATGTATGCAAGTTGACATTCTCTTAACCCATGACAAAGTTATATGCTAAGATTTGGTTAAACCCATGATGTTGTGATGGATCTTCCCTTTTTATTATGTCGTGAAATGAGAACGATTTGCGTGGGGAACGATGGGGTTAATAAATATGTTAATTAAAGTATGGTTGGGTATGATTAAGCATACCATAAAAATAAATTAACATAAGTGGGAATTTACCTATTGAGTTAGGTCTACCCCATGGGAATTTACCTATTGAGTTAGGTCTACCCATGTTATGAGAACTTGATATTAATTAGGGATAATTAATATAAATTATGAGGGTGATTAATTAGGTGTAATTAATCGACTAAGACACGAGGTTGGACTCAGTTGTAGCGTAAAACTGCCCGGACCCAACCGGCCTAACCAGTTGCTACAAATGATAGCCCAATGTGAGAGGTCTTAGGCACAAACTAAATACGTGATTAATGTAAAGACACGAGGTTAGACTCGGTTATGACATAAGGCTGCCCGGACCCAACCGGCTTAACCAGCGGTCATAAATGATAGTCTAATGTGAGAGGTCTTTATGAGGATCACGGTCTTAATTAATTAAGAAACACTTAACCATATAAGCATGTAGTGGGGCTTGAGGGTTAAGTGGGTGTGCCTTGGGTGGCATGAGAAAACTAGTGGGTTGCCTTGGGTGGCAATAGAAAACACGATTAGAATACTTAACCAAAGTGGAACATGTAATTAAACATGATTAAGGGGTTAAGTAAGTGCCTCGGTGGCATGTGGGAATTAAGTAAAGGACTTGGGTGTCATGTGGAAATCTAGTGGGTGCCTTGAAAGGTAATTAAAATATGATTAATGACTTAACCAAAGTATTTATAACATGTAAGTGGACATGGTTAAAGGGGTTAAGTGAGATACACTGGATAAATTAACAAGCTTAAGTGGTAGCTTGTGGGGGCCCATCTCAACCAATATCCCAAACGTATCTTTGTGGGCTCGACCCAAGTCGAGTGACGGGACACGCATATTGGGCTTGACTATAAGAGGCCAAAACGGATTAGCGGTGGCAACGCAAGTCCATCGGGTTTCATATGCGTGTGTGGGCCTGGGCTGGTAAGTAAGACGTTGTTGCATCGTGTAGGTATAACCCGTGCACCAAAATCAGGCTTGCCACTTTGGGAAATGATACATCCCACTGTGGGGCCAGCACGGATATCTACGTTAGGGAGCCGATCGCTTGGGAGTAGTGGGTACACCTAGTAAAGATAGGGGCAGACGGCACCTATGTAGGAGTAAAAGAAACTACTGGCTAAAAATTACTAAGTACATTTAGTGGGATCAACCTTTAAGTAGGAACTAATCTTGGGTAGGTAGAACTGGTGTGGTGCAGTGTAGGAATTACTCTTAGGTGGATAAGTCTGGGGCGGTGTAATCTAGTAATTATCCTTGGGTGGATAAATACGTCTTTACGGTGATCTTAGTTTATCCTAAGTTTACCAAGCTGCTTAGTGTAGCCATTCATCCCCAGTCGTTACCGTATATCAACTTATGTCTTTTCTGGTTATTTTAATGATTGTATTGTTAGGGTTATAGGACTCACTCAGACTTATGTCTGACCCCGTTGTTTTTATCTTTTTTCCCCAACCCCAGGTTATTAGAGTGGGCCTGGTGCTAGTGGGCTTTGATCAGATTGCTGTATCTATCCTATGGAGCTTGGACCTCTGAAGTGAAGCCGAGCTTGTCTTTCCTTTTATGGCTATTAGTTATGTAGTGGGATTATGTACTTCTATTTTATCAAGATGGATATTATGTACTTGACTCTGGTTTATGGTTTTGTGATGTAACCAAACATGTATTACTTTCCGTTGCAATGAAATGATGATTTAAATTTTCAAGTATTACTTATATCTGTCTTGCTGTAATTTTACTGTTCTATATTCACTTAAAATACTTCACCGAAACTAAGGCATTCCCCTGGTATGAGTGACCTTAGCGGACGTGGGGTGTTACAGCGCTCGTCTTTAACTGGAGCTTTGGACATGGACGTGGATTTGACTGTAATTAAGGAAGGGGAAGAAGAAGAAGAAGAGCATTAATGGAATCGGTTCGGGTTGGAGTATCGAGGGTGGATGAGAGGGAAAAGAAAAGTGGTTCAGGAAGTCGGATCGGGTCGGGGCAAGGCTAGTAAAGAAAGGGCAAAAGAAAAGAAATTCAATAGATCGGATCGGGTCGGGGCAAGTATTTAAGAAAAGGGGGGAAAAGAGCTTTCCTAACCGGATCTGGTCGGACCGTAAGATGACGGAGGAGAAGTATAACTACGTGATCCGATCCGAACCGTTAGGGGACTCTGCCTCCGAACCAATCCGATTTTGATTTCTGAGTTTGAATGAGATATCCAAGCCTAAGGCCACGCCCCCGATCCGATCCCAATGAATGCACCCGAACCGAACCGAAGCACAGTCTACTTTAACGCATAAAAACTCGTCTAACTGGCCCAATCAACTTTTGGCATGACCTTCAATTTGATGGACAGTTAGGATAGTGCCTTGTGAACGTGACTGGACATCCAGAATTACTTCAACTCTTTATATCTTGCCAAACTTTTGTGTCGCACTTTTAAACATTTACTTTGCACTTTCCGTATACACTGTTCACACTTTAGTTTACACACACACAAAGGGGGATACGGGCTAATTTGCTCTAATTTGTGCTATTGCTTCTTCAATAGTTCTATGACCATGAGACCCAGACGTTCTTCCAGACTAGCTGAGAGGAAAGAAGCCCCGGAAACCTCTAACAAAATCACTCTCGGGGACATATCTTCTCTGTCGGATCCAGAATGGGACAGTGAGGGTCCAGACTACGGGGTTGGAAATCGGGAAAACAACGAGGTGTCTTCATAGAATGAAGTTTCTCTGGGTTTTGAGGAGGAAGGAGGGATTGGTGACGATCGAGCCCCCGATGAATTTGAATCGGCCGTTATATTGGAATCACCTCTAGATTTCGTTGAATCAACAATCGACAACGATCGACTTATCCGAATTTGCTTAAAGTACGGGATAATGAAAAGGGACACTCTAGTGCCTTCAAGCTCTGATCGTCCCCACAACCCTCCAGAAGGATATATGGCGGTCACTCGGTTGATGTGTATGGTCGGCGCTATCCCTCCATTCTCTCCCTTCATCGTTGACTTTTTAAGACAAATGCGGATTGCCCCCATGCAGCTGCATCCCAATTCGTATGCCTACTTGCACACTTTGTACATAGCATATCGTGAAATCTTAGGCATAGAGCTCACGTTCGATGACGTTCACTTCTTCTATAACTTCAAGCATCGGACTCGAGAGACTCCATCTTTCTGCTATTTTGAGTCAGTTCCAAAAAGGAAGATAATCTCGGCACCATTCAGCAGTAAAGCTGGAGATTCCAGACTGGAATGGTTCTATGTGAAGCGACAGCCCGGATGTGCCAGGAGGTGGACAAAATCGAGTAAAGCACTGATTTTCTAAATCCGGGCTCTATACATTTGAATCATCACCCTAACTTGTTTTCCTTTTTGTTTGCAGTCGACAATCCCAAACAAATATCAGATCAAGTGTTCTTTAACCGGATGCACCAACTTCTTAATGGCGATCAGAAATTCTTGACTATTGATGAAGTCCTTAAAGACGAATATCTTCACTTTCATGGGCTGTTATCCGTTTTTCGTAGCATTGGTCATGGGACGGCTCCGTATGTATATATTCCTCCAGTGGAGGTAGTCCCAGAAACAGGAGAAGGCTCGGGAATTCCTACAGTGCCTCTTCAAACTTCACACTCTCCATCTTCTACACAAGATGACGAATTGGCTAACCTAGCCGAAAAGCATCGTGAAGGATATACTGCCCCCGAGGAGGCTACTTCTCTGGAAAAGTCAACATCCTCCCAAGAGTCGCCACTTAATGCTTCCGAGGGGGATGTCCCTAGTACTGATGACCAAATATTTCAGGGTTTGGGGGATCTCCCCTTACCTGAAACTATATACACTTCAGAGGATTTTAGGAAGGATCCTTTAGTCTTCACCTCTTCTGAAGAGACCACTCCTGCTAAGGACAAAGAGCCTGCCCGTACTAGTCTAGCTTCAGACTCGGGTTGGTTGGGGGGGAAAACACACCACTTAGGACACACTTTACACAACAGCATTAGCATTCATTGCACCTCTTTCTCCGTGAATCCATTGATTCTAAATTTCGTTTGACTTATTGTGCAAGTACGATGTCTCGATCCTACTATGATATCAGGAAGCTTCGCCGCAGCATGTCTAATCCACCTCAGGATATCGAGTATGATCGTCGGGATGATCGTGGTAGGGAGGAGAGAAGGCCTTATGATCCCTATCGTTCTCGACCCTCACGTTCTCGCTCACCCGTTCGGTCGGAACAAGAGAAATACAAAGGTTATCAAAGCCGTAGGGAAGAGGACAGACCACAATCTAAAGACTCCACTTCTTCCCATGAAAAGCGCAGTAGAGAGAGAAGTCCTCCAAAAGAAACCGGGTCTCGAAGTAAGCACAAGGTCCCTGCTACTAAACGACCTAGGACAGACAAAGAAACTACCGAATCCTCCTCACACAGGGACACCGAATTGACAATCCCCGCTCCTCCCCCACTAGATGCGGAAACTGCAATAAAGCGGGCATATTTGGAGGAGAAATTTCCAGAACACTACTTCGAGAATTTGACTTTTTTACCTGCCCTTGAACCTATTTCTTCTAAGTGGGCAGATGAGGCCAAAGCAAAGATAGACGCGGTGGAAAAACAGTATTCTGAGATGTTTAAATATTCACGCAACCTTTCCAGAATCATCCGCACTCTAATCACAAATACCGACTCAATGCAAAAGACCGCGGAGGAGGATGCCAAGGCCTTAAAAGCTCTAGGAAAAGATTTGGAAGACACTCAAGCTCAGCTAGCTGTCGCTCAAAGGGACGCTTCTAACTTCAAACAACAATTTGAGGACATGCAAAAACGTTATCATGACTTGCTTGAATCTCACACTCAAGAGCGTTCTGAGTTAAAAAAGCAAGTTGATGAGGCTAAGTCAGAAGCTGCTAAGACACGCCTTGCTTATGCTGACCTCGAACGAAAAAATGCCGAGTTAGCAAAGAGGAGTGCTGAACTAGAAAAGAAGAATGTTGACTTGGCTTCAAAGCTATTGGAGGCAGAGAACCGAGCTGCCCTGGCTGAGGGCAATGTGGAGTGTGCTATCAAATCTGCGGAGGAAGCCCGCAAACAACTGTCAGAGGCGGAGGCTGATATTCAGGGTTTCGGCGAATTAATGATTGAATTCTTCGCACATATCATCCGTCGCCGAAACATTTCTTGGATCGAGGATTATCCATCCACTTTAGTTCAAGTATGGAATCATATCGTCGAGTGGGAAAAAGAGGAACTAAAGGTCGATTCCATCGATGAAGATAAGCTAATGGAGAAATACTTGAGGGATGATGAGCCGGAGCGCCTAGCTGAAGGGCGCCGCCTCATTGCTGAGGCCATGGAAGAAGAGAGACGTAAGTCTAAACAGAAGAATGTTCTCGAAGCTGGTTCCTCTTCTTCTGCCCCTGCGACTTCTGAAGTAGAGGGGTATGATCCTGAAAATCCGGGAATTCCCCGAACAACTCTGCTATCCCCTATTCCTGAAACAGCATTAGAGGTAGTAGTCACCCCTGCCGAGAAGTCTTCGGAAGGTATCCCTACCTTTTCTCCTCAATTTGTCAAGGCTATTTCTACCTTTCGCCACGTGATTGAGCAATCGATGAAAAACCCATTGTTTTCGCTTGAGTTGATAACTGTTGCTTCTCATTCTGTAGGTGTTGAGCCATCCGAAAAGACAGATGTGACTCAGGGAGCCACCGCCGGGGCAAAGCCCGCAGAAAAGGCCAAAAGAGGGGAGGACAAGGCTGCTCCTATAGACTTGGGAGAAGGAAGTGAGCCGACTAAGGTCGCCACTCCCCATGATGAAGAAATGATATCAGCTTTAAAGGATGATGGCGGTGACGGGGGTCATGAAGAGGAACCAGAAGTTGCAATAGTCGGGGAGTCAAAAAATGCTGATGATGTTACCTTGGCTGCAATGAAAGCTGATCAAGACAAACGCTTGCAATTAAAAGCCGAAGAACTAGACCCTGAAGCCCTCAAGCCCCTCGCAGTTGTGGATGCGGGATCAAGGTTAGTTGTTAAGCTCTCAACTAGATCTATTACAGAGGAACTCGCTAAAAAATCTTCTCTTGATTCCAGCGCTCCACCCTCCGGGAAGAAGTCTACTGGCTCCAGCACCGCATCTTCAGGAAAGAAGAAATCAAAACGAATCTTGACAGAGGCTGAGAAAGAAGCAAAGGATGCGGAGAAAGCCGCCAAGAAGTCCAAGGCTCATTCGAAATCTAAATAATGGATTGCCTTGTGCTGTTTTAGCATTTAATAAACCAACAATTGCTGCCACAAGAGCGGCTCCTGCACTTTTTTTTTCCTGTACAAATTCATTCATTTGTAAATAAAAAATAACTCATTTTCTGCAATGTCTGTTTGTCAGTAGTTCTGCACTTATGTAAAAATGCATGTCTTACTATAATTATGAAATGAAGTTACGGAGGGAGGAAATATGCGTATACATATATGCCCCCAGTCAATTCCCACAAATTATTTAATGCTTAATCAAGCAATCTGAATGCTCCGGATTTTCTGACGGGATAGCACTTCCTGTGTCGTCAGTACCTGTCGTTTTTTCTGGAATTTCTTTTATACTCTCTCTCTTTCTCTTGAGAGTTAGAGTTCGAGCTCAGCAATCTATTCATTCCCCGATCTTTCAGCGGGGAAAGATTTCTTTCTCAGCGCTCAGTCGGAGACGCTATTATACTCTCCCTCTCTCTGGAGAGTTAGAGTTAGGGGAAGAATTTCTTTTTCAGCGCTCAGTCGGAGACGCTTTTATACTCTCTCTCTGGAGAGTTAGAGTTAAGAATGTCGTTTTCTCATTCTTTTATGTCTTGTCGCACAAATAGTCGTTGTGCTTCTTCTTATGTCTAAACTGTCCTCAACCTTTTCAGGCTTTGAGTCATCCTGTATTCTATAATAACAACAGAATAATCGATGAATGTATATATGTAATGCATAAAAGTAAATACCACACAATATTTTTATAGTGGTTCGGCTAAGTCGTAGCCTACATCCACTTTATAGTCCTTTATTCATATCGTCAGATTTTCCCAAGGCAAGTCGTGCCTTATTACAGAGTTCATAAGAAAAATAACAAAGAGTACAGCATTTCTAATCCAAATATCGCATTAAGTGTTGGGCATTCCATGCTCTAGGGACTTCTTCGCCATCTACGGTCGTTAACTTGAAGGTTCCTTTTTCAAGTTTCCGTTGGATGACAAAGGGTCCTTCCCACTTTGGACCGAGGTGAGGAAGGGATGGAAAGACTCTCTTTAGCACCAAATCTCCTGGTTCAAAAGTCCTGAGGCGAACTTTTTTGTCGTAATAGCGTGCCATCTAACGTCGATGTCATGCCGCACGCAAATCTGCTTCGTCCCTTTTTTCTTCGACTTCATCAAGAGACTCAAGTAAAAGCGCCTGATTCGTCATCGGGTCATAATATGTCACCCTGTGGGAAGGAACTTCCAGTTCAACAGGAATTACTGCTTCTGAGCCAAAGGAGAGAGAGAAAGGGGTGTGACCGGTGGCCGTCTTAAATGTTGTTCGATATGCCCACAAAGCTATGGGCAATTCGTCAACCCATTTTGCCTTTGCACGCTCTAACCGTTTCTTGAGGATGGATTTTATTACTTTGTTTATTGCCTCTACTTGCCCGTTCGACTGCGGATAGGCAACTGCAGTATATCGCTTGTCAATCTTATACTTCTGGAAGAAATTTCTGAATTCAGTACTATCAAATTGGGTTCCGTTGTCAGTTATAATCGTCCTTGGGATCCCGAATCGGCATATAATATTTCTGACCACGAAACTTATCACCTTTCTTGCCGTGATCTTGGTCAAGGGCTCAGCTTCCACCCACTTCGTAAAATAGTCCACGACCACTATTGCATATTTTGCTCCTCCTTTAGTAATCGGTAGAACTCCAATGATATCAATTCCCCATGTGGCAAATGGCCAAGGACTCACCATTGATTTAAGTTGGGTCGACGGTGCTCCGGGGATTCTGGTGAATCTCTGGCACTTATCGCAGCGTCGTGAATAATCAGCTGCATCTTTATTAATTATAGGCCAGAAGTATCCGTATCGCAATATCTTTTTTGCTAAAGTCTGACCTCCTGTATGATCTCTACACTCACCTTCGTGTACTTCTCTTAGTACACTCTTGATGTCGTCGTGTGCTATACATCGTAACAGGGGCATAGAAAATCCTTGCCTATAAAGAGTATCATCTTGTATGACATATCTGGTAGCCTTGCGAACTGTAGCCCTTCTTTCACTCTTCTTTGACGGGAGTGTTCCATCCTTAAGGAAGTTCTTAATTGGGGTCATCCACGACTCCTTCTACGGTTCCGCTTCAAAAGCGAACTCAATTTCCATTGACTCAAAGCTTGGCGATTCCAACGTTTCAATTGGAATTATTTCAGTCTCTTCTGGATTGTCGGAACTAGCCAGCTTTGCCAGCCTATCTGCTTTCTGGTTTTCAGCTCTTGGAATATGTGTTATGTTGTACCGCTCCAAGCTATTCAATAGCTCTCTCACTCTCCTGAGGTAGGCGATAAGTCGAGGTCCCCGAGCCACAAATTCCTCTCGCACTTGGCAAACAACGATTTTAGAGTCACAGAATATGTCCAACGTTTTTATTCCGAGGCCTTTAGCAAGCTTCAGCCCGGCAATCAGGGCTTCATATTCAGAGTCATTGTTAGTCGCCGAAAATTCTAATCGTAGGGCGTAATATAACGACCGTCCTTCAGGAGTGACTAAGATGATTCCAGCTCCGGACCTTCGGTCGTTCTTGGCTCCATCTGTGTATAGTTTCCATGGATCTATCTTTAACTCATTCTCAGACTTAACCACTCTGTCATCGATTACTTCCTCCTCTGGGATGGTGAACTCCGCAATAAAGTCTGCCAGAGCTTGCCCCCTGATCGACTTTTGTGGTTGAAAATTCAAATCAAACTGACTTAATTCTATATTCCATTTGATCAACCTTCCTGATGCTTCGGGTCTCTGCAACACTTGCCTCAAGGGCTGGTCGGTGTATATGGTTATTGGATGAGCTTGGAAATAGTGACAAAGTTTTCGGGATGCGATTAGGAGGCTGTAAGCGAGCTTCTCAATCTTTGGGTAGTTGCGCTCTACCGCTGCTAATTTCTTGCTTACATAATACACTGGCCTTTGTACTTTGTCTTCTTCTCGAACCAGGGCTGTGTTAACAGTGTGAGCCGAGACTGCCAAGTAAACAAACAATTCTTCATGATCTACTGGCTTTGACAAAATCGGCGGTTTCTCTAGCAGTTCCAATAAATTTCGAAAGGCCTCAACACAGTCCGGAGTCCACTCGAAGTTCTTCTTTCCTCTTTTAATCAAATCAAAAAACGGAACGCATTTGTCTGTGGCTTTGGAGATGAATCTACTCAGCGCAGCTACTTTCCCTGCAAGACTTTGGACGTCTTTAATTCTCCTCGGCTCTTCAATGTTTCTAATCGCTGCTATCTAGCTAGGATTGATTTCAATTCCTCGGGAACTCACAATGAAGCCTAGGAACTTTCCCGATGCCACTCCAAATGAGCATTTCAGAGGATTCAACTTCATCCGATATTTTCGCAGGATACCAAACATTTCCGCCAAGTCTTGCGTATGGCTGGAGGACTGTTTCGATTTGACAAGCATATCATCCACGTAAACTTCCATAGTCTTTTCTATTTGATTATAAAACATTCTGTTCACCAAGCGCTGATAAGTGGCTCCGGCGTTTTTCAATCCGAATGGAATTACAACATAACAATATAACCCCAAATTCGTAATGAAGCTTGTATGCTCTTGATCTGGCACGTGCATAGGAATTTGATTATATCCGGAATATGCATCCATGAAAGAGAGAATTCATGACCTGCTGTCGAATCTACAAGCTGGTCAATCCTGGGAAGTGGGAAACTATCTTTTGGGCAAGCTTTGTTCAAATCTGAAAAATCAATGCAAGTCCGCCACTTTCCATTCGGCTTCTTTACCAAGACGGGATTCGATATCCAGTCGGGATATGTCGAATCTCGAATAAATCCGTTCTGCTTCAGCTTCTCCACTTCCTCTTTGAGAGCAGCCGACCTCTCTGGGCCCAGCATACATCTCTTTTGCTTCACAGGTGGATGTTTCGGGTTTACATTTAATTTGTGACTTATAATGGATGGCGATATCCCACACATGTCAGCATGGGTCCAGGCAAACACGTCCAAGTTTGCCTTCAAGAAGTCCGTTAGTTCTTTGGCTCGACATGGATCCAATTGAGAACCAACCTTCAAAACTTTTGTCGGATCAGTTTCATCAATGCGAATTTCCACTGTCGCTTCATTAGGAGTTGCATTTCTAGCCTCTGGTTCCTCGTCTTTTCTGGGATCCAGGTCCTCAGGCGTTCCTTTGGGCAACTCCTTCGGGGTCGATTTCTCTAATTGCTATGCCGAGCCCCCCTTTGGGGGAGGCGAGGCATCTTTACTCTCAATGTTAAGTCCTTTCATCAACATCTTTAGTTCGGCCACATAGCAGGCCCGTCCGGAAACTTGATCCCCTCTCATTACTCCAGTTCCGGCTTCGGTTGGGAACTTAAGCAATAAACACCAGGGGGCGATACAAACTCTGAATTCAGCAAGGGCAGGCCTCCCCAAAAATTCATTATAAGGCGAATCTACGTCCAATACTACGAACTGAAGCATCCGCACTCTTCTGCGTTCTCCTTGCCCCAAGGTCACGGGCAACTCTATGTATCCCATGGGAGCTGTTGACGCCCCGTTGAAGCCTCTGATCCATCCTTCACATGGCTTCAAATCTTCAGATTCAAGCTTCATCTGATCGAATGACTTTTTAAATAAAATATTGACAGAACTTCCGTTGTCTACTAATACCTTATGGACCAAGGTCGGCCCAATAGTGGTAGTAATAACCAACGGATCATCAGTGGGTGATTGGATCCCAGTATTATCTCTGCTGCGGAACACCACGTCGTCAAACATGGTCTTCTGTTGTTTTATGGGGGTGACATCTTCCAAATCATCACCTTCATTCACATCTATGTGCTTGGCAGCATTTACATATTGATCCATTGATCTGAAACTTCGGATTGCCGGGTGAGGTCCACCCACTATGGAGTTGATAACAATTCCTTTACCTTTCTGCTGCGTTGTAGGCTTGGGAGCAGGTAGAATCTGTTTTGGAGCCTGCTCTCCTTGCCCCCTGTCCCTCGAGGCAACCTTGTATTCATCCAACTTCCCTTCACGCAGCAGCTTCTCAATCACATCTCTCAAATGTCGACATTCATTGGTTGAATGCCCATGAGTTCCATGAAACAAGCAAAACTTCCCGGTCGCCATCTCTTTCTCGGTCGAATCACGAGGTGGCGGTCTTTTATACTGCAAAACGTTGTACGTATCTAGATAAATATTTTCCAGGGTGTCGTTCAATGGTGTATAATTCTCGTAGGTCTGGAATCAGGGTCTTTTGTTGGGATCACTTCCCCTACTTCTATTTCTTCTGTTACCGTCCGGATTACGGTTATTGTTGTTGTTACCCCCGCTTCCAACATTGTTGTTTCCACCCTTGTTTCCCACGTTTACTTCAACCTTTCCGGAACTTTCCCCAGACTGCTTCACGGCGACGTTACTCTGCACATTTTCTTTTGAAGCCGCTTCAGACTTTCTCTTTCGGTTTGCCCTGGCCTCCTCTCGCCTTAAATAAATATCGGCGTTTTCATAGAATATCTCTCTTGTGGAGGGTGTCTTACCAGAAAGGTAATCCCCGAACTCAGATTCAGGATCGACTCCTTCCTTTATTGCCATCAGAATGGTGGGCTCATGCGGGTCACTAACTTCAGTCACAGCTAAGTTAAAACGGTCAAGATATGACCTCAAAGACTCTCCTGGTGCCTGCTTAATTCTTGACAATTCAATAACACTTTTGGACTTTCGGGCATGGAGTCGGAACTGATTCATAAAATGTTCGCTCTGTTCCCTGTAATTCGAAATCGAACGAGGGGGAATTCGGGTAAACCAGAACAGCGCCACATCTTCTAAATAGATTGGGAATGCTTTGCACTTCACTTCATCAGGGGCAGCAGCAGCATTCATGAGCCACGAGTATCGCATCAAATGCTGTCCCGGATCAGTCCTCCCGTTGTACTTGTCCATCTGTGGAAGGTTAAAGCGCCGGGGAAACTGGAAGTCGAGGATATCGTCGGTGAAAGGAGTATGGCTTCGCTCAATGCCATAATCTTCATTTGTATAGTTCCAGCTCTCAGACATGATTTGGCGCACCATTGCCTGTACATCAGCATTAGTTAAGGGTCGTTCATGTTCCCTGGCCCTAGTGTCCGGGTTCATTCTGGGCTCTTGTTCAGGAGATGCCCTTCTTCTTCGAGCTGCTTCTGCTCTATTCCGTTCCCTGCGGTCCCGATCGATCTCGGGAGGAGGGGACTGGAGCCTTTGCCCCCGAGTGGGATCGTTGTTTCCTAGTGCTCGTGCAATATCCTCGCGAGACTCCAAAGATCTGAATGTCAGCTGCTCCACATTCTGAGGTCGTTCGAGCGGCCTTCGTTCGAGGGGCCGCTCTTCCTCGGAAGATGAAGACTGATCCACTAGCGTGTGACGAACCGGTGATGGGGATTTCTGTCGACGGAGCTCGCTGATCTCCCTACTCATGAGCCTCATGTTTTCTTGCATCATGAGGTTGGTGCGCTCGTGGACTTTCATAGCCTCTCTAGTACTTTCAAGCATATCAAGTAGGCGCGAGAAATCTCCTTGAGTAATGGGCGCAGATAGATTGACCTGATCACTGACCCTGGCGGCTGGAATCGGAGCATTTGTAGGGACTCGAGTAGAAGTTCCAACATCACTAAGAGTCGGATCGGATCGGAGATGGGAGGTCGGGTCGGTTCGGAGCTGGGGAGTCTGGTCGGGTCGGTACATGGCAAGCTGCTCGGGTCGGTTCAGATTGGGGGAATGCACTGCTTCAGAATCTCCTACCCGGATCGGATCGGAGCTTTCCCCCTGAAGACGGTTCGGATTTCCTGCATTGGTTCGTCCTGCTGCTGAACTCTGCCCACGAGACCTTGTTACAACCGCATTTTGTTGATCTTCGCCAGCTCCATTTCCTCGACCAGATTGAACTTCTTTGCCTTTTCCTTTGGCCATGATTCTTCGACAATCACTTCAACAAATATCCAAGGGCGTTGAAACTTGAGGATTAACTTCTTTGAACTCAACGGTCCAAAAAGTAGAACGATAATTCCCAAAAACAAAGAATTTAGATGAAATTCTCAGTGAAAGCACCAAAATGTTAGACCAAAAAGTGGTTCTAACACCCAAATTGATTAAGAGCAAATGTAATGAGATAAAAATAAAAATGAACACACAAGATTTATAGTGGTTCGGCGAAGAAATGCCTACGTCCACTTGTCTTTCACTATTTTTACTGATTTAGTTGCAAGTACAATGAAATATTCACTTGATTTCTCTCACAACTCACTTACAATCACTCAATTGTCTGAAAACAAATAATGACAGAAGATTTGGATTTTCCGGGATTGCTGGAATTTGGGTTATGAAGGTGGTTGAACTCTCCAAGTGTCAGAAAAAGATCCTTTTCTTTGTCTCCAGACAGGGTATTTATAGGTGTGAACTTTCTCAAAACCCGATCCGGATCGGAGCCACGTGTCATCCATCCCATCAGCCTCGGGTTCAGATGGATTTCTATGTTGACAACGCATCAGAGTAATGGACGTTGTGGGCAGGAACTGATCATAGCCGATCCGGATATCCAGGCGCTCATGAAGGGGAGTGATGTAGAAAATGGGTTCGGATCGGAAGAGTAGTCTCCAGGGGTTCGGATCGGTACCTCCGATCCGAACAGGATTAAGTGAGGACCAATTCTCTCTTCTTTTTACTCTGCTCCGCTCCGCTCCGACCTATCTATGTAGCAATTGGGTGGCTTTCCGATCTGACTGGAAGTAGATTCCCCTCCGACCCGAATAGCTGTGCTTCTTTAATTCCAAGAGTAATAGTTCACCGATCCGAACAGCAGACTTTACCCTATTCGAACCGCTATCCTGCTCCGATCCGACCCGCTTCAGAGTTTTTCAAGTTCTTCAATATTTCATGTCTTGACTTTGTGTTGCCCAGTTCACAAAGTGGGCTAAAACACGGTTGATGAGGCTTGAGGCTACGCTTTACCTTTATAATCAGCACATCACATTCACTTCGAATGCCACATCGTCAGATCCATCAAAACCACTAATTGACGTCTACAACAGTACTTTATGTGTTCGCTAAAAGAATATTCCTTCTCCGCTTCCACTCCTGATACGGTCGAAGAAATCATTATACGTGACTTTTTCGGAAATACTCTGTTAGACATCCATCCATACAAACCCAGAAACAGGATGAACCGAAGGCGCCCACTTACTGCATCCTAGGAATCACCCAAAGAATCAGTAGCAAGAAGTCCTTGCGAATCCGTAGATTGTCAACCACGATAGAATCACTGTAAAATAACTTTGCTTGTAAGTCAGAGATATTCGACAAGCAGTCCTTCCGCTTATGAAGATCAAAGGTCTTCGATAGCTCCATCTCGAATCAGCATCTTTAACGTATTCGTATTTGCTGGACAAAATGGTTTTCGAATATAAATTCGATTCCGGTCTTTCCCTACCACCAATCATATGGGTCATATTTTTTTTATTCGGTTATTTAACTATTAAATAAAACAAAATTTCATTCATAAAAGAAAATGGATTCGCTGATTCTATACTTTGTTCATTCAGCCTTTTTAACGAACCGTCTGTTAATTATATTCTTTAAATTTCCCAATCATTGAAACATCGCTTTTACTTCTTATTATATAATAAGAATATTCTCCAATTTCGTTTTATTCAACTTATAAACTTTTCGAAAATAGTTTATAATATCATTTACGGAAATCATAACTTATGTTTCCCTCAATTTCTCTTGTTTATAAACTAATATCATTCTTGGATAATCGTGAAGTCGTTCAAGTTGGGGTATTTTATTTACCTCTCAGACCTTGACCAACAGCATTCATATCTTCAGAATAAATAGAAGTTTATTAACCACGCATTTTCCTTTGAAAACCTTATTTAAATCTCAACGTTGTTTACTTAATTATTATTAAGTAAACTCTTAAAACACTCTCGATTACTTTAATAATCCATTATATATACGAACTTCGATTCTATCATAATAGAATTCTTTACAAAACTTCTTTCAAATCTCTTTAAAATATTATCCCAAATCATTCGCATAGTTTAAAATTCATTTACTTAAAATCATATATATAAATATCTTTTACAAATCTTTTTATTTTATTAACCCGAATACTTCACATTGACCTCCTTAACAAACATTACAGACTTCTTTTCAACACTCTTAACTTTCATTTAGCATTCCCCTTTCAAACCATATTCGACACTTATTCGTTATTTAAAATCATCTAACATTCCTTTTATAAAATCTTATATCTATTAATAGTTCGTCTCCTTTTAACAAATGTATAGAACACATTTACAACCCTTAACTTTATTTACTAATTTGATTCCATTTCCCAAAACTTAACTTCATTTAAAAATCCCATTTGCAATTCATTATCGACAACTAATAGTTGTTGTCGTTATCCAAACCCTCAATTTCATTTATACTCCTGCTTACAGTTAACACTCAAAACTTCGGAATATCACATTCCGAATCTCGGAATAATCCTCAACTGGATTAATCATTCCGAACTTCGGAATGCCACATTCCGATCCTCGGAATAAAACTCGCTTAACCATTTCATATCATTTCCCGATTTTTCAATTTATACTTATCCAATTCCCTTATCTCAGGGATTTATTTTACAACTCTTTCACGTATAAATCAACTCATACTCGTATATCTAATTATATTATATTTTGGAAAATCTTGATTTAACAATCTATTTCAACTATCGGATTTAAATCAAATTATAATTTCATATTTGTCATTTCAATGGAAACCCCATTTATTAATCACAATCCCATTTATAAATCTCATTTATTAATCCCTATTCATATTTTCAATTTCGATTTCAATTAATAACCTGAAATCTCATTTCCAGATCACTACTCATTTCCAACTCCGTCGATTTGTTAATCTTATTCACGAAATGTTTTTTAGTCACATTTCGTATCATTTAAAACACCGTTTGTTAAAACGGTCATTTATTACAAAAAAATATCACTCTTTAAACTATTTTATAAATTCTCGTATATCCATGATTCAATTATTCCATTTCACTATTTGAACTCCATTTAAACTTCCATTACGACCGTACCAAACAATTTCAACATTTAAATAGCCAATACGATAAATTTATATCGTTTAACCGTTTATTTAATTTTATCTTACATCTCAACTAGTTATATTTTATATATTATAAAAATTATAAATTTAACTTTGACTATTATTTTTGTAATCAAAATCGTATTTCAAATCCATATAAAAATATATTTATATCTTTGAAACCACTCGAAATTCCTTTAATATCGATTTGGAAAAATAATTTCTTTTATTTGACGGTACTAAAGAGGCAAATGGCTACTATAGTACCAAACTGTGAAATAATAATCAATTTTACATTTCATAACAAACAATATAATCATATTGATAAACGTTATCAATATTAGTGAGGAACCCAGTTGGATTCCTCTAACCTGTTATTTCCTGCAAAAAAATGGGTTACCACAATTCAATCCAATCAATTAGTTATGGACAATCAATATTCGTTTTCATCAAGATAGATGAAATAAACAGTATAATAATCGCAGTCAATAATAACTATAACCGTCAATACTTGGCAAATAACAGAAATTCAAGCATTCAATTATTTATTTATAATGTTTATATTATTATAAATGTAACCACTGAGGTAAGTTACCTCAATTGGATTCAATCGTTAGAAATAACGATTAGTTTTCAATTAAATTAAACAAACGTTTAATTTAACTGTTTCAATCAATATATGAATATAAAATTAACAAACAAACAAACAACCAATTAACAACCATTGCACAATATTATAAAACCCGACTTATATAAAATATAAGTAGGAAGAACTGAGTGAGTTTAACTCACCTTGGTTTCAGTTGTTGCTAAAACGGTTCGGTTTTCGTTAAATTAAACCGGTGTTTAATTTAACTATAGACCCCAACTGTCTCCAGCTCCATCTAAACTGGTTCCAAAATGAAGTGTTCATCAATACAGTCCCCACGTTTCCTGTTTTGGGCAATTCTATTTACGAACAAATGCTTTACACACTTTGTAAGTTTACGATTATATTTAAATTTTCTTCAAACAATTAATTACATATTTAAATTATCTTTACTACTGTTAATCACATCGTTGGCCAATTATTTAAACCGTAACCTTCTTCCATACGGTTTTTCTTAACCATAGTCTAATTAAGATTTAATAGCATTCAATAACTTTCAGATTTAAATCACAAGCCTATTTAAACTACACTATTGCTATAGCTTTTGCCATCTGCTATTGGTATTAAAATAGGCCACTTCATCTCATGATTAAGTACTCTAAACTCCTAAAGTTACTCACATTGTAAATTATCGGCTACTACTGCAAACATACTTCATTATATTTAGGCATGTACACATAGGATTAGGTCCGGATTTAATACTTTTAATAATTTTGGTTAAGTACTAATAGTGTTAGGCATATTATAATTTAATACCAGACACGTTAGTTTCTTTCTAATATCTCATCTACTACTATTCATTTTCGTCTTCAATTCTAAATGCTGAACCAAACTACACCATTTTGTACCCAAAACGCCTACATCATATTTACTAAATTTAATTATAAATAAATACTTTAATTACTCTGGAAAACTCTCTGTCTCAGACAAAAGCATACAGGTCGACGTCCCTTTCTACATGGGTACCACATCTTTTGCCTTAATACCTTCTTCTCGTATTTCCTTCAACCGGCTACAGGCTTCCTCCTCTCACCCATTTCTTACTTCGTTTCCCTTTTCTTTTCATACTATTGCACTTTGATACCAAAGAAAAAAATGCACCATTCCGCCACTGTACACCCATCTCTGCCTCGCGCCGCTCCTCCAGTCACTGCTCTGACCACCCAACTCGAACCTGGTCACCAACACTAGTTCACACAAGAAAAGGAAAACAGCCCCTACTTCGCTTGCTTCCAGACGCGAGCAGCTCGTGCCTCACCCCCTGCTGCCATGTGAAACCCCACTCTAGATTAACGCACTGCCTTTAACCCTGAACTGCCCCATCACCGACAACCTTCTCCTCCTGAACGCAATCGTCGCCGTCAAACTCTGCCACTTACACTGCGCCAGACACCACGTCATCACCACGTCCCCTACGCAAGCATCTCCACTGCTTCTTCGTTCCCAATTACCTGCTGCTATTAAGCGTGTAGAACCTGTCACCCTTCTATCAACAAACCCACCTGACTCTGCCGGTGCTTACACCGATCACCACCTCCAACCGGCCTGTTGATGACCTCGGCCAACTCATGAGGATTTTGGGGAGATACAAATTTGTAAAAACGAGAGGTTTTTTTGCAAGGCTTACGGGGTTGAGTGGACCCCTACCACTTTTATTGAAGAACCGAAGAGAAAAAAAGAAAATACAACACACGCATAAGATTACATAGAAACACGGTTCTTCAAACACAAGAAGACGAACAAACAAGAACAAAATAAGAAAGACAAAATTACATAAGGCTTATCACAATTCCTGGATCAAAAGTGAAGGTCAATTGCCGTATTCCTTCTCTTATTTCCCTTCTGACATTTCTCCTAACCTGGAAGAAAGTCTTACCATTACCGCCTTCGAACACCCGATCGTTTCTCTCTTTCCAGATCAAGTAAATGAACTTCTTGAAGACGAAATTTAGTAGTCTACCTCGGTGCCTTTTCCTACTAGTTTGACTGTGTAAGGCATTCCATTGTGTGTTAGCTTGTTGATTAGCATCAGTCCTACCAATATTGGTGTTAATTTCTTTCCACAAGGTGTATATATACGGACATTGAAAGAAAAGGTGTTCAACAGTTTCAACACCATTCGAACAAAACATGCATGCAAGATCAGTTTGGGCGCCTCTTTGAATAAGTTTATCTTTGGTGAAGATTTCTCTGTAAACAAACTTCCATAATATAAGGTTTTCACGTGCAATATTATCCCCTGCCCAAACTTTACTGTACCAAGTGCAGTTCGGCAAGCCATCAATTTGTTTCAACTGTTGTTATGGCTTTAGAAAAGAACTTGTGGGGTTCAATTTGTTTCAACTGTTTTGAAAATGGAAGAAGATTAACAACGCGTATATATTTATATGGTAGAAAGCTTGGGTATCACGTAATATGTGGTGCGTGGTACAGGGTAGGTCTGCGTTGTGAATTGTAGGGTAGGCAACTTTTATTAAATCTTGATTTAAATTTGCTTGTGCTTTCGCCTCACGGGTACAATGCATAGATGACAGAAATGTTTAGGGTAGGTGCAGAAAAATTAAATATATGCAGCTGTTATGCCATTTTAGGTTGGCAGTTTATTAGGGTGTACGTTTTTCTCTTTATTGACAGTTAGCTGCATTTTTTATCTTACTAGGTAGGTTGTCCACATTTTCATTCTTCCTGAATCTTAAAAATTAAGGAATAGGTAAATTACGTTACCTATAACACATGTCAGCACATTACACTATTTTCATCTTTCTTGTAATTTAGACTTCACCGTATATAACATCCTATGAATCCATTATTAAAATCAAGCTTCTTTGTTATGATTTTGTGGTAAGCAGACATTAAATTCTATGTATGTGTATATACCAATTATATATATGCTTAGGATAGGAATAACAATGTGAATATAAAATCTAAAGTATTACATATCCACACTTGTTTTGTGAAGATTTATTATGCAAAATGTTTTTATAATTGAATATAGTAAAAACATTAGAACGTCTGCAATTTTCGTATTCATATTAGCATGCCATTGTCCAGTTGGTTCACAATAAAATTCCGTCCATTGAGCAAAATTGTCGCACGCCAACACCCAATATGTGTGTGTGAACAATTATCAGAATAAGCAGAAAATAATGTAAATGCGGAGAGACACAGCTTTTTATAGTGGTTCGGCACTAACGCATACGTCCACTTTATAATTCTCATTCATCATTTCTTTGACCGATTACAAGAGATATTACAATATTTGTGTACAAAGCTATATGTATGATGAACTTGGAATGAGTCGTCCTTCTTCTTCGTTGAAGTGAGTTGACTTGGTTGACTATGGGCAAGGTAGGCTTTAATGTCCAAGAGGTCTAGAGGCGGTGTAGCAAGGCTTGCTAGTGTTCAAGTGTTGAAGGAGAACATGCATGTCATGTTTTAGGTCTTTATCCCATCTCCCATGGCCATGGTGGAGGTGTTGGAAGCCATTAATGAGTTTTTGGAGCTCTTGAGGTCCAAAAATTCCAAGGGAGAAGGATCCAAATGAAGGCCAAGGCTTGGGGTATTTATAGGAAGGAAGTTAGGTGGGAGTAGGTGAGCAGCGGGACCCACAAGAGCCGTTTTCGCACCCAAACAAGGTCATATGCAGGAAATTCGAGCCCCCAGGCGTGGGCTCAAAATTTCGAACCCCTTCAAGGGGTTCGAAATTTCGAACCTTCTGGAGGGGCTCGAAATTTCGACCCTCTTCAGGGGGTTCGAAATTTCGACCCTTCACTAGGGGATTCGAAATTTCGTACTCCCCGAGGGGTACGAAATTTCGAACCCCACCGGGGGTGCGAAATTTGAGGAGGAGAAAGAAGCAATCTTCTTGGTGCTAAAATCTCGTCGTTTTAGTGCATCGAAGCTCCTGGATACGAAGTGAAGGAATCCGCGGTTTTGCTGGTCTGAAGTGAAGGACTGTGGGGCCTCGGACCCCCACCGGCGCTGCGCCCGGACCCGTAGGATGGCTCGCCTTCGGCTCGGAGCACGGCTCGCCTTCGGCTCGGATGATGGCTTGACAAAGAGTCCATTGGGCCCGACAGGGGCCATCTGATAGAGGCTTCGGGTTTCCATGTGTTTGCGACGCGACTTCGACCCATCTGCTTTGTGCTTTTTGACGCTTGAGCGCGTCGCTCACCTAATACCTGACGTGTGACTGCTTTGACAAAAAGGCATGTCAACACAAAACAACTCCAATTGGCTCTAAACTGAAAATCTAGCAATAATTAGCTATACGCATTTCAATAAAATTCTTTTCGTCGGAAACGGAGATCGTTTGAAAATGGCTATTTCCTAAAGCTTATATAATACCGACCAAATATTAAATAAATTTGAAAATAAATTAGTATTATCGTATATGTCAGAATAGAATAATATATCATTTTAAATTCCATCAATATGAAATTATAACTCAACATTAATATTTTTGAATTAAACGATATTTAAATTCTATTGAAATCCCCTTTAAATTTATTAAATAACGTTATTGTTTATTAACGAATTCCATAGCGACTATTTAAAATTTGATTTAGACATAACTAACAATATATAACACGAAATCTGAATTTTTCCCTTCCATTAGAAAATTATTATCAACAAGATTCAAACGTTTCTTGTTTCACAGAAATCCAACTTATATCTGATCCTGTATATTCAAATGAAGTTCAAAACTCAATATTACGAATTACCGCTCCATTTTGAGCTCATTTTAAATTATATATAAATTTAACGTTTAAACTTCATTTTAATAAACGAATTAAATATTAAAACCATTAATATTCCAAATATAATATTTAAAATAATAGAATAATTTAAATATCCGACTACCAAAATACGAGACATTACAGTGCTGGTCTTGGCTTCCGGAGAACTGGTTCCGGTCTTAGGAGCTCCTCTATAATACTGTTTCTACCTTCCATATCGATATCAAGCCAGTTGGTATGGATAGCTTCGGTAGTGGCTTTCAACAATAGGTTCTGATTCCGCCTCCTAGTCTTCATAATGTTTGCTTTCGTGCCCCGCTTTCTCATGACCTTGGAACCGTCACCCCTTTCGGTATCGGCATTAAGAAAATTAGTGTGGATAGCTCTTCTTTTTATAAGCTTTGGTTTACTTTTGATGAGTCCTAGAAATTGGTTTCGGTCTTGTGGAAGCATGCTTTCGGTACATTTACGAATGGCTTAAAATGTTGTATCTCAGTATTCAACAAGCCTTGACTCCGATAGTTAGCTTTCGGAGTGTTATCCTTGACTTTGATGTACTTATTTCCCTTTGCATCAACACTAAGTTAATTAGTGCCGATAGCCCTTCGTTTCACTCTGCTCATGTTTCGGATAATATAAAGTCCCTACTTTGTTTCGGGTCTCGGATCACTGGCTTTCGAAACTGAGTTGTGTTGATCGTCCTTTGCGTTGGTATTCCTTTGTCACTATCCCCTTTCATATCGGTACCGAGCTTTTCTCTTTATGTTGGTGTCGGTAGTTTACTGACCAAATCTCTTCTTTTATGCTTCTGGCTTTAGCCTGATGTCGGCTTCATGCTTCCGGATCATTCTTTCTTGTTGATTGCGGTCTGATACACCTTCACCGATAGCTGGTTTCGACGTTGAATTTGGTAGTAAAATTTGCCCCACCCCCCTTATGAAGGGGTATTTTCGAAATTTCAAGTCAAACTTTTTAGTTGTCGCCCTTTCTTGCCTACAATTGCTTCATTCTCCATTTGCTGGTTTCCTTTACGTCCTCCATTTTCCAGCATTTCAAAATTCCCTGAAGCAAGCATCAACAATTTCTTTTTTCCAGTATTATATCGAGATAAGATATCTTTTCCATTTCAAAAGTATTTGGAATGCTCTCATCGGTTTGATTTTGCAAGCACCCTTTAAATACTATGGTAAACCCACTTACATAATTTGGATTTATGCATATCAATTCCTCTAGTGTAACTTCAGTTTTGATTGTTCTAAGAGGAATGCTAATTTGTATTGAGTTTATCAATCAACCTTACTTGATTGGGAAGGTAGATGTAAATCAGTTTCATCACTAATATCGGTTTTTACTGTTTACACATGTGCTGGTGGATAGCATGGTTGTGTACTTTCGTCAATTCCTATCCTTTCAAAAGCATTTTCTGCGGGCTCAATGCAAATATTATTTCCTCGGGAGTGCTTTAGAAAGGATAAAAATTACATTCAAACATGATGTACTAACATTTTGATTCAGGAAAATAAATAGACTGTACCTGGCATTATGGGAAAGAAAAATGTTGCAGCCAAACATGTCGACAACCCTGCCTTGTCACTGGACTCTTCTCCTTCGAAGAAGATCGGTGCTAAGAGGAAGCTGATGCCATCCTTCGAGATTTTAATCTCTATGATGTGGAAGCCATTCCTCCACGTAAGACGACACATTGCATCCCATCCAAAAGGCTACTTTTCTGATTCTGCTATTCATATTTGGCATTGGGGATTTGTTCCTTTTCCTGATTTTATTTCATGATTCCTACAATACTTAAGAATTACCCCTATCCATCTTTCCCCAAATACTTATACTTACCTTTTAGGCTTGGAACTCCTATCCTTATAATTAAGCAACCCATCTTTGGGCCCTTCTCTTCTTGATTACCTAGTTCTTCCTACCAAGCTTAGTGATGTGAACTCTCAAATCTTCCAAGCAAATCCCACAAAGAAACTATTATCTGAAGAAACGGTGAGATCTAAGGACTGGGAAACTCAATTTTTCTTCATACAATGTCCTCCCGGCATTTCTGGTAGCTTTAATACTCCAAGTACGGAATTTGAGCCTATTTCTTCTTGCCTTCCATAAACTTTGTTTATAAACATAGATGGCTGCTTTCATTCTATATTTTATTGCAGGTGCAGCTCCCAAACTTCTCAGTTTTTCGGATAAGGGGCTGGTGGATCTTCTTTGTGCTGCTTCGGAAAGATTAGGTAATAGATCCTTGTTGTTGACCTCTACTCTTCTTCGAAGACACTCTCTTTTACTCCCTGGTTAATCTATTATTAGGCAACCTCCTTTGATTTTCTTTAGAAAAGGAGTTCTTTCTTTGTCCCTAGGGAGAAACACTCCTTTTCCCCTCAACTCACCTCTATTTTCTGATAACCCAGGTATGCTTTTTCTGCATCGAGATTTGACATTTTAGTACAATCTTGGTTCCAATTGTTCTAAGTTTCTTTTTCAATACATTATAGGTTATTCATTCTGGATCTAATAAAACTGATTTAGTTTTCTTATTTCCAAGAGTAAGGGCTTCATCTTTGTTCAAGTTTAGAGAAAATGTTAAGAGGAAGCTCATGGGTATGGACTTGGCGGGTTCTCCATCAAAAAGGTCAATGGGTTCCGCAGGTCAGACTCTTTGCCTTACTGCAATTTCTAATTCTCCTACCATCTCTCCAAGGATGACACCTCTTACAAACGCTCACCTTTCTGAGTCTTATGAGGTTTTCACTACACTGCACCATGCGATGGGTTTTTTCTCTTCTTCAAAGGACCATATTCCCTCGGATCTTCCTAACCCTCCTTCTAAAGAGGGCTTTGATGAGCTAGTCAAACAGACCATCTCCTTTTCCACAATTTCCAGTATTTATCTTCCATCTGAATCCACCAGTCCTCACCGCGTTTTGGTTGAGCAACTTCTCTTGGTATGAATTACTCCTACTTGTCTTTCCATATTTTTGATCATTTTACTTGTGATTATTGAACTTCATGTTTCTCCTAGGCCATTAAACGGTGGTTCTTAACTCAAGAGGAGGTTCTTAAACCTTCTGCTGATTTGTTGAAATTTAATGAAGAGATCTCATCTTTAAGGAAGGAAAATAGTGTTCTTCTCAATACCATAGAGAATGTGGGGAAAGAGAGATGGGAGCAGGAGACGACTCTTGCTGAAGCAAACAAATGGCTGTCGTGGAGAAGGAAATTAATTGGGTTTTATCCGAGGAAAGCTGAGCCCTGAAGGTGACTTTGAAAATGTCCAGAAAAAAGGTTTCTATGCTTGACTTTCGTTGTTATTTATGACAACAAAACTCCCTTCTTATGGAGGAGAATGCTTCCTTTAGGAACAAGCTTGATAAGAAAAGGGTCTCCCTAAACAAAGCTGCTGAAGTGATTAGGAACGCTAAGCAAAGGATTTCTTTCTTTCTCCAGACCACCTTAGGGAAATCATGGTTAATTCTTTAAATGATGCTCTTTTACTCATCTATGTAGACAACAATTGTACATATTTAAATTTTCTTCTCTCGACTCATTTTTGATAGAAAGAGTTATGTCCAAGATAACTAGTATGAAGGAGGCAAGTGCCTTTCCCGAGAGGGAGGAGATTGATGTAGCCAAACGTCTATTTATAGAGGATATCCCTTTAAATGAGTTGAGTGTTGATGATGGGGAAGATGTTATTGTAACATCAAAATTTGTTTGCACTACTAATGAAGATGGCCCCGGGTTTCCAACTGCTAATGAAGACTAAGGCATTGGTGATGATGTCCCTATGGATGCCAAAAGTTCTCCCCTAGCTTTTGTTGATTATGGTGAATCACTTAACAAAGATCTTGAAACTGTTGAGATTCCATAGGATCCTGCTCCTATTTCCAAGGTATGATAGCTTCTTCGGTGTCCTTTTGTCTTCAATTTTCAATAATTGTCCTTTTCTTTTTCTTTTCCGCATAGATAAAAAGGATAAAATTAGGTTTTAAGCACCACCTTATTGAAAAGGAACGATCAAAAGTGGTACGTCTTACTAGAGAGCTAAATTAAAAAACACGCGAATATAATGTTTTGTTCGATAGAAATCATCTCCGCAAAAGTGCAGTGAAGCTATTGTTTTTTCAAAGAGAGGTAGGTTGCCCCTAGGTTGAAAACTGCTCGATTGCGATGTGAAAGACTCTTGAGAGAAAATGCTGAACTCATGACCCTGTGGATTTTAATTGAAGATAGGGACGTACTAGTAGACTTTTTGTATTGAATTTACAGCAGATATGTAACGGTGGATTTTTCCTTTTTAGGCGATCATAGTGGAGGCTTGCTTAGGCGTCTCCACAGAAGATGTCTAGATGAATATGGCGTTGATCTTCATTCGGGTGCTTGCTGGAATCTTCCGCGAGTTTCCTCGATTCCCAGGGAACTACCATTAGAAAACTCAAGTTTAATAAACATATATTTGTGTCTAAAACTTTTAAGATATCTATTTTTTATGAATAAGAGGATTATTTGTAATGTGTATATTCTCTCAATTTCCAATGTAATAGGATTTATCTTTTCCTAATTCCTCAATATTCTCTTTAGAAATTTCCCTCTACTACAGGTTTGCTTTCCAAAACTTTCTAGGAGATTACGTTAGGTTGAAGAGGGAGTACCGCGAGAAACCTCTTCTTATTAAATCTTCGACATTAGCGCGGTATTGTTTTATCAAAGACCTTGAGAAGGTTAGTGCTAGGGATTGCGGAATGGACCGTTAAGGAAAAACAAACATAGAGGGGGGTGAATAGTGTTTTTGAGAATTAAAAAAAAATCTAAACTTATATGAACTAATATATGAATCAAACAATCACAGACACAGAATCAAACACAAATGCAAATATAAACAAAAGTAAAGTGCAGAAAAGGAAAGAGCACAACGGATTTTATACTGGTTCGGAATTGCTCCTACGTCCAGTCCCATGCAACGCTGGATTGCGCAGAGTTTTATTACTATATCAATATCCAATTACAACCTCCTTGATTTCACGGCTACAAGGGATACCACTGATTCCAACCTCCTTGATTTCACGGCTATAAGGGATATCATCGATTACCCGTCCTTCATTTCACGGCTACAAGAGATACCACTGATTTCACCCAACCAATACAATTACACATAACCCTATAACTCTTCAATAGCACTTGATTCAGAGAGTAATGAGTAGAGGGTGTAGAGAGAAGGAGTTTAATGAAAAAAAAAATGAATTCGGCAGAGTAAGTGTAGAAATCATAAACATGATAAAGAATAATGTTGTAATGAGAGGAGATGAAGATGGAGAAGAAGAAGTAATAAAAAATTCGAAATCATCCCCTATTTATAACATTTGAAAGGTTGCAACGTTTCTGAACTGTCACAAATAGTGAAAAGACACTTCCTTTCAATTTTGAAAAAATGACAGTTATATGTCGACATGTATATATGTACGTCGACATATACATGTACAAAATTGAATTTTGAATATTTTTTCAAGTGTTCTGACATGTATATAATTCTGGAAATTCTTGAATTAAAATATAGTGTTATAAATAAATATTATAAAGTAGAAAATCATATGAAAACATAAATATAGACTATATACACATATTTATAAAATTATAGAGTTCAAAATTATATAAATATAAAGTATATAAAATATAAATAAATAAAACTTATAAAGCATAAACTTATAAAACTTTAGTTTAAAATCAAATTAAAATAGAAAGTAAAATAGAGAAGATAGAGATTGAAGATAGAATTTGAAAACAGAATTAAAAAAAAACAGGATTTGAAATTATTTTGAATTTGAACTTGGTGTGCTATTCAGAGTCTTACATAATCTAGACTCTATAACTATATTTATCTTAAACTCTTGAAATCTTGAACACTCATGAGTCTTGAATCATCTCTGAATTCTGAATCTCTAATGTCTTTGAAATGTACAGTCTTCACTAATAAATCATGTGTATAAATCCTGCACATGTATGTATGTATGTATGTATATATATATCATAGACAAAAGTGTTAATATATATTTTATAATCAATTAATATTGAAATAAGGTTGTGGTCATCAAAATTCTATTCTCCAACAATCTCCCCCTTTTTGATAATGACAACCTTAGTTTATAAAATATCATACCTGTATATACCTGTTGATGATGATTCTTCAAATACTCCCCCTGTCTATATGAATCCTATAAACTATGTCTATATTTTATAATTTCTCCCCCTCTGGCATTATCAAAAAGAAATTCTAAAACTACTTCCCTAAAATCGTATAACTCCCTAAATAAAACCTATAAGTAACTAAGTAATTCCTAAATCAAAATATAGTACTTCCCTTTAATCTATATAATCCTATAATAGAAATTCCTAACATTATGATTATAAAATAAAAACCAATCCAAGTATTATATTTACATTTGCTTGATATCAATTATACAAACCAAACCAAATCAAAGCACACCATATCATATGTTAATATATACAAGTTTTAAGTCATAGAATTTAATTTAAACAAATCAATCAAATCAACCATACCAATTAATTAAACGTTTCTTGGGATTTCAACCCAACCTTCTTCTCCAAAGATTGGATCCTTCTTGATGACTTCCCAATCCTTATCTTCTTTGGTTGGTGGAGCCTTTGCGAGATTATTATCTTCATCTCTGAAAAGAGAAGAAATTAGCCACCGTATTGCATCAAAATGTTTCTCTTGCTGCTCAAACATCTTTATTTGGCTTAGTTCAAGATGACCCTTGTTTCATATAATTATAGAGAGGATATTCTGGAAAGAGTTTAAGGTTTCTTTGAGGCTTTTACTAAATTTAAGAATTGGATTTGCCATGGACTTGATAAGAAATGAATAAGGGAGAAGGGAAAATAGAATAATGAAATTTTCTGGAAGAAATAAACTTAAATAGGGTTTTTGAATGGACATGAGTAGTTATTTAATTATAAAATTTGAAACAATTTGAAAATCTCGCAGTTATATGTTGACATATACATAAATGTATGTCGACATAACCATTATTATTTTTTGAAAATTTTCAAATTTTGAATCTTTTGTTCTTATATTAAACTATAATTAATTCTAAAGTTTTTACAGAAACTTAAAGATGATTTCAACAGAAATAAAACTCTATTCATAACTTAATAGAAAGAAAATACATCCAACTAATTAAGACACACTTAATACGAGATTTGCAAAACATAAGAAAATACATACGCCAATACATAAAGATAGATTAAACTAGATAGTCTAGTTTTCTGATGATGATGAGGGAGGTGAGATTCCAAGTTTTCTTCCCATCTTGACCGTGAACTTGGTCATTTTGGAGAAGTTTTTCTTAAGCTTCTTTTGATTATTGGCAATTTTGACTTGATTTTGAACAATCGTCTCTTTGGAAATGTGTCTAGTGTAGGTTGGACACTCAACACTTTCTAATGAAGTCTCTTTTTCTTCTTCGACTTCCATTGACGCTTGTTCTTGTTGCATTCGGGCTTGTTTGTCTTCGAGTGTCTCATATGGATTGAAAGTGAGAGGAATTTGCATGAGATGTATGTTTGATGAGTCAAACACTTTTCTAGGCACAAACTCTTCTCCATGATGATCAACTCCAAAGTATTTGAAAATACGAGTGAGATTAACACCATAGTAGAGAGTGTTTTCTCTTGAGGACAATTCTATGGGCTTGATTTCATTTAAAATCATGTCGGCCCAATTGATAGTAGAGCCACCCATAATAGCAAAGAGAACCTTTTGGACTTTGAGAGTTGGATTGTTGAAAATTTCGGAACGAGGAGTGATAGTATGTTGAAGGAGAAGGTTTACGATTCTTGTTTTTGGATGGAAGAAGCGATTTTTGAACTCCATTGGAGCATCATCTTCAAATATGTCGTGGTAGGTCTCTAAATCGGTTTCATCAATTTTAAAATTCGAAAAATCTGAGCTTGTGCTTCTACAATTTAGAATAGTGCTTAAGAGTTCGGCATCGAGGACAATTTACGTGCCTTTGACGCTACTCCAAATTTGATCTTCGTTGCCTTCATAAAATCCACGATTAAGATTCGCATAGAACATCTTGACATGTTTGGGATAACACACTTCGTTGTTATCAGGAGAGTCAATTAGACTCAAGACTTCGTTGTGTTGAAAGAGAGAAGTAAGATCGTAGGAAGGAAAATCTCCAAAGACGGTAAAAGCTCCCGTGTTAACCTTATCATTTGCTAAATAGTTAGCATAGGTTTTGATAGCCTCTTTGTCATTATGAAGATAACCTTTGATGGTTTTGGTTATTTTCAATTTTTGAGATGAACTTGAGGAAGCCATTGAATTGATAGTTTTGAAGAAAATATATATGAAGAGTATTGTTTTGAATTGGGAATGAAAGGTTGAATAGGCACATCTTTTCAGACATAAATGACACCTTTTCAAACCTTGGGAGTTGGTGAAAAGTTGGAGGGAAGTTTGAAAGTTTAAACCTTTGAAATTCAAAATTCAAATTTAAAATTAGTGGTCAGATATGTCGAGATATAGACATATGTATGTCGACATATGTACTTATTTTCAAAGGAATTTTGATTTTTGTGAAATTTGATCTAAATTTTCGATTTATATTCCAGGTTTAACGATTTCCTAAAATAATTCTAATCCTATCAAACATACAAACAATTTAGTTTATTATTTTATTTGTTATTTATTATTATATTATTATTTTGAATTTCAAAATTCAAATTTCAAGTTTAATTATTAATTTTGTTTTAAATTCAAATCAAAGCAAACAAACAAAGCAACCATTCAACCAAATAAAATTAAAAGTTAATTAAGGTGTACCCGGTTTTTAAATCCTTTTCTTCGAAATTGTCTGAACTCTGAATTGCCGTAAAGCATATATTTGAATTTCCGGTTTTTGGCCCTTCATCACTTGATGATGAATCTGAATCTTCCAATGTTGTTGGGTATGCTTTCTTTCTCCATTTGACGAATTGCTATTGTCTATTTGTTGAGTCGATTTATCAGGATATGGGCACATTTTATTTATATGGCCTGGTTTGTTGCAATTATAACATCGACCATCATAACTTTTTGAACTTCCTTGGTTATAATTTTTCTTTCTATATCTCATAAATTTTCTAAAATGATTTGACATAAGAGTTGTTCCTTCATCATCTTCAATACTCGAGTCAGAATCATTTGATGTTGCTTTTAATGCTGTAGATTTCTTTTTAGTTGACCTGTTTTCTTTTCTCTTTTGTAATTGGACTTCATAAGACATCTGATTTCGGATTAACTCCTCAATCTTCATTTCATTGACATCATTGGCTTCTTCAATTGCCAAAGTTTTCTGATCCCAGTCTGGAGTTAATGAACTCAATATTTTTCGTACTTGATCTGCTTTAGAATAGGTTTTTCCAAGTGCCGTTAATGAATGTACTATCTCCTGAAATCTACAATACATATCACGAATAGACTCATTCTCGTTTATTTTGAATAATTCAAACTGATTAACTAACATTGCTATTTTAGTCTGTTTAACTTTACTAGTTCCTTCATGAGTAACTTGTAATGTTCTCCAAATTTCATAAGCAGTTTTACATACTGACACTCTATTAAACTCATTCCTATCTAATGAACAAAATAACATATTCATGGCTTTAGAATTGCTTTGTGCAGCAGTCTTTTGTTCATTTGTCCATTGTGCAAAAGCAGTTGTGGGTTCAACAAATTCATTTTGTGTACTATTCCATGTGTCTAATCCTACTGATTGTAAATATATCTTCATTTTACATGCCCAATATGAATAATTACTACCATTAAACAGTAGTGGTCTAACAGTGGACTGACCCTCTACAAAATAATTATTATTGCTACTAATGTAGGTTGCCATTATCGCTATTTTCAAAAATCAGATTA
The DNA here is from genome assembly GCA_030737875.1 of Allium sativum. Lineage (NCBI taxonomy): Eukaryota > Viridiplantae > Streptophyta > Magnoliopsida > Asparagales > Amaryllidaceae > Allium > Allium sativum. The sequence goes on along the minus strand of CM060921.1, from coordinate 797,591,402 downwards.
CTTTTTGAAAGACCTTGCTCTGATACCAATTGTTAGGGATTGCAGAATGGATCGTTAAGGCAAAACAAACACTACAAGGGGGTGAATAGTGTTTTTGAGAATTTAAACAAAATCTAAACTTATATGAACTAATATATGAATCAAACACCACAGAAACAATCACAGACACAGAATCAAACACAAATGTAAAGATAAACAAAAGTAAAGTGCAGAAAAGGAAAGAACACACCAGATTTTATACTGGTTCGGAGTTGCTCATACGTCCAGTCCCACACAACGCTGGATTGCGCAGAGTTTTATTACTATATCAATATCCAATTACAACCTCCTTGATTTCACGGCTACATGAGATACCACCGATTCCAACCTCCTTGATTTCACGGCTACAAGGGATACTACCGATTACACGTCCTTGATTTCTCGGCTACAAGGGATACCACCGATTCCACACAACCCAAACAATTACAAACATCCCTATATCTCTTCAATAGCACTTGATTCAAAGAGTAATGAGTAGAGAGTGTAGACATAAGGAGTTGAATGAAAACAGAATTGAATTCAGTAGAGTATAAGTGTAGAAATCATAAAAACGATAAAGAATAATGTTGTAATGATAGATGATGAAGATGGAGAAGAAGAAGTAATAAAAAATTCGAAATCAACCCCTATTTATAATATTTGAAAGGTTGCAAAGTTTCTGAAACGACACAAATAGTGAAAAGACACTTCCTTTCAATTTTGAAAAAATGACAATTATATGTCGACATGTATATATATGTACGTCGACATATACATGTACAAAATTGAATTTTGAATATTTTTTCAAGTGTTTTGATATGTATATAATTCTGATAATTCTTGAACTAAAATATAGTGTTATAAATAAATATTATAAAGTAGAAAATCATATGAAAACATAAATATAGAATATATAAACATATTTATAAAATTATAGACTTTAAAACTGTATAAATATATAAAACTTATAAAGCATGAACTTAAAAAACTTAAGTTTAAAATCAAATTAAATAGAAAGTAAAATAGAGAAGATAGAGATTGAAGATAGAATTTAAAAATCAGAATTTGAAATTATTTTGAATTTGAACCTGGAGTGCTATTCAGAGTCTTACATAATCTAGACTCTATAATTATATTTATCTTGAACTCTTGAAATCTTGAATAATCTCTGAATTCTGAATCTATGATCTCTTTAAACTATAAAGTCTTAAGTAAAATTCCTGTATATAAATCTTGCACATGTATACATATACATACATACATATATATATATATATATATATTCTACAAAAAAAGTGTTAGTATATATTTTATAATCAATTAATATTGAAATAAGGTTGTTGTTATCAAAACTCCATTCTCCAACCGTTAGCGCCCGAACCGCTCGAAGCTCCTGAATTGGTCTTGACTTCTTAGGTGAGGAGAAGGATAAATTCTTAAAAGAGATCTGAAAGTATCGATCGAGATTGAATCGAGGCTATGACAGTCCTCCGACCGGGGAATGACATTATCGCAAATTCCCTCCGGTCTATACACCAGAAGTGTTTGAGATTCCATTTGATTCCACTCTTTCCCTCTCTGCTAACTCTTTGAGCAGAGTTAAGAGAGCTTGTTTCTTACCTTGAGAATTGTTCAAAAAACTTGTAAATGATCCTTTTTGAGAACTTGACTATGGTTATACTTGAGTTTTAATGTTAAAACTTGACTGTTTCCCCCTGCTAGGGACATATGCACTTAGTAAAAACTCTATTATGAACAAATATGCAGAATGTTGGGTACTTGGTATTACTAATCTATATATATATATATATATATATATATATGATGATTTGCACATATAATGCAAAAAACAGGGGTGTGAGCTGTAAAGATACTACCTGACGCGTAACCTTTTCCTTTTCCTAGGATGTTCTTTCATTTAAGTCCTTTTGCATCATCCTACGCAAACTTAACATATAATATTTGCGATTTAATCTTATAGGATGTGTATGCTGGATATGTATGGTAATTAGTCTGTGGCATGAAATAGCACGTGTCTTATATTCTCATGATAAACGAATGCATAGCGGGGCAATATGTTTATTCATATTTTATGTTTTGGGAATAACCATCTTTCTTAACAAAAATTCTTTCAAGAATGGTTTCGTGCGAAGTGTTAAAGAGAGCATAACCTCTATTGTACCTTCTTTATAATGAAGTAGCGTGATTATCTGTATGACATATTTTTTTTGAATAGTGCGCAAGAAAACCATGCATATGGGTTAAGAAAACCTCCCTGATCAATATGGAAGATCACTATCTTCGTTTGAAGGCTTTGAGGTAGTAGACTCGAATCATCATCGCGAGTATTGACAACAGACCCCTTCTCACGAATAAGAATCGGAATCTTGTTACCCAGATGAGGGTATTAATAAGGAAAGTCCAAACCACCACTTCTGGAAATAATTAAAAATCTCGGTCCATAACCCAGATTTGGGTATTTGACGGAAGACTAGGTATCCACATCTGGTTTCAATCTAAGTCCCGAATTAATCCAAATTCGGGCATTCGATAGTAGACTAGAAATTGCCCTTCGGTAATAAAAGAAATCCTAAACCAACCCAGATTCGGGTGTTTGATAGAGGACCAGAAACTCCCTTCTGGTAATGATAGAAGTCCCGAACCAACCCAGATTCTGGTATTTGATAGAAGACCCAAAATTCCCTTCTGGTAATGATAGTAATCCTGAACCAACCTAGATTCGGGTGTTTGATAGAGGACCAGAAAATCCCTTCTGGTAATGATGGAAGCCCCGAACCAACCCAGATTAAGGTATTTGATAGAAGACCAGAAATTCCCTTCTGGTAATGATATAAGTGTCACCCTCTTTCGGGTTTATTTCGCAAAGCAGAGGATGTACGTGCTTTGTTTGCCACTCTCTGGGGTGATTGTCAAAGCAGAGGATGTACGTGCTTTGTTCGCCACTCTCTTGGTTTGTGCTTCTGGTGCAATTGACTAGCTTATTCTCAAGTAGGGCCCAAGGACTTACCCCATCTCCCTCTGGGAGGCGCCTTACCCTGGCCATCATAGGCAGTGATAAGGGCTTAGATGCTTACACTGAGCCATTATAGACGTGGTTTTAAGGCTTACTCTTTTGATGCTCTACCCTGGCCATCGTAGGCAGTGATAGAGGCTTAAACTCCACCCGCCCTCCAAGGGGTGCCTTAACTTGGCCATCGTAGGCGCGGATAAGGGTTTTCGTTCCCTTCTGCGGGTAACGAGAAACATAAGCAGAGGTAGGACGTGTTATTCTGTGATTAGAGGTAGGATGTGCTCAGTTCATAGCAGAGGCAAGGCATACTCTTTTGCGAGCAGAGGAAGGCCGTGCTAATTAGATGCTCCATCTCTACCATTTCTGGCGTGGATCAGAGGTTTACGCTTTTGATGCTTTAACCTGACCCTATCTGATTTGGGTGCGGAGAAAGGCTTACACACCACCCCTTTCCGAGGGGTGCCTTTCCCTGGCCATCTTGGAGGTGACAGGGTTTTTAGCCATTTTATTTTGACCCATCTCAGGTTATTCCAAATTTTGAGAGGGTTTCATACCCCTAGCTATGTAAAGTTGTAAACAATCCTTTTTTGAGAAGATCTTTGTTGGACTTAGTTTGATTCCTTTACAAAGTCTTGCAATTGGCCTTGATCAAAGAACTTGATAATCATTCCTTCAAGAACTCTATAGTGGTTAGTTTCATGTCCATTCATCATATGATAGTAGTAGTAAGGTCCTCCTAATTTCCTTTCGTATTTGGGCTTCTTCATTGTAGATGGACAGAAATTAAGCTCATGTTTGGTAAGGAAGTAGATATTTTCCATTGAAGTGGTATGGTGACATTCATTCGGTAGCTTCGACATGAAATGTTCTCTTTGTCTTTGGAACTTAAACCTTTTGTCACTTGGCTTCATAATTTCATCCATACCTTCGATTCCTCTTTCCAGAGCGTATTGAGATTGAAGTGCTATTCTTTGATCCATTTAGGAGTAAAACGGTTCAAATTTCTGATTGTTCCTTGTTCGAATGTTTTTCCTTTAATTTGCTCATGGATGACCTTTTCCAGGTGAGAGAATGGATTGCACTCCTTTGACGCGGAGCCACTTAAAGCAAAGGTTGGGAATTGCCTCATGTAAAAATTGTTGTTGTTCCAATAATCAGGATCATATTGTTCAACTTCCTTCTTCCAATTGATGATTCGCAAGGCTTCCATCCTTAGCCTTTGTTCTTCCATCACTTTTAGGTCAGTAATATCTGACGTAGTCATTTGAGATTCGAAAGAATCTTGTTGGGACCCTTTACCCATAGTCTTGCTTCTTCAAAGCTTAGTCCAATCCGAGACGGAACAACACAGTTAGAAATGTGGTTTAAGATATTAAGGGTTCAGAGGTTCAAGCCCTCCTTCTAGCACCAAAATGTTAATGATATTTTTTGTCAACGCTGGAGATAGAACTAAGGAAGTGGACCTAAGGATAGAATGGAATTATTCAGTTCCCACAAGCTTGAGTTAGTTCACCGTTTCCTAAATATCAAGGTTTAGACCCTGAAGATTAGTTACTCTTCCCTCAAGGGGTGAGTATCACGCTTACGAGACTCAATAACCAACAGTTACCTTGGGATAAGAGTTCTCTAAGCGCAACACAAGTTAGGAAGCTAAATGAATTGTAGAAGGGTATTTTGGTAATCTTAGAGAAAGACCAAGGCTTATGTATGAGGCATTTGTTGCAGAGAAGGCATAAGGAAATAGGCGAAAGAAGTGATAAGGTAAATCATAGAAAATATGCTAAGTATCGATTCACTCTTTATTGCTTATTGATTTGAGTACATAAGGGTTTAAAAAGGAAATCCCCAAACTGATTTAGAAATTAGGATTTACTCTATAAGAAATGAGTACAAGATTGGGGAATGAGAAAAAGTCCCCTAAAATGTGACCCTTGGGGTTTTATTTATAGACAAATCAACACCCCTTTTGTCCTTGGTTCAGCAGTAGCTCTGTTAGGATGTGGTAGCTTGGTGTCGGCCGCTTATCACCTTCCGGTTCCGGTTGCATTGGTTTCTGCCGCCTCTTTAACATTGTTATCAGATATAACATGGTCTTTAGTGTACTGTCCTTGGCTTCCGAAGAACTGGTTCCAGTCTTAGGAGCTTATCTTTGATGTTGTTTCTACATTTCGTATCAATACCAAGACAGTTGGTATGGATTGCTTCGGTAATGGCTTTCAGCAATAGGTTCGGGTTCCGCCTCCAAGTCTTCATAGTGTTTGCTTTCGTGCCCCGCTTTCTCATGACCTTGGAACCATCGCCCCTTTCGGTATCGAAACTAAGCAAATTAGTGAGGATAGTTCTTCTTCTTACAAGCTTTGGTTTACTTTCAATGAGTCCTGGAAATTGATTTCGTTCTTGCAGAAGCATGCTTTCGGTACATTTACGAATGGCTTTAAATGTCGTGTCTCGGTATTCGATAAGCCTTGACTCCGACAGTTAGCTTTCGAAGTGTTATCCTTGACTTTGATGTCTTTATTTCCCTTTGTATCAGCACTAAGTTAATTAGTGCCGATAGCCCTTTGTTTCACTCTGCTCATGTTTCGAATAATATAGAATCCCTTCTTTGTTTCGGGTCTCGGGTCATTGGCTTTCGGAACTGAGTCATGTTGATCGCCCTCTTTGTCGGTATTGATTTGTTACTATCCCCTTTTGTATCGGTACCGAGCTTTTCTCTTTTATGTTAGTGTCGGTAGTTTACTAACCAAATCACTTCTTTCATACTTCCGGCTTTAACCCGATGTCGGCTTCATGCTTCCAGATCATTCTTTCGTATTGATTGCGGTTTGATACCCCTTCACCGACAACTGGTTTCGATGTTGCATTTGGTAGTAACAGTTGGTGTTATCATAATGAATTATACCCATAAAATTGAATTATTGGGTATTAAATAAGTGTGAATAATTTAAATGAATATTTTATTCATTTGAATAATAAGTGAAAAATAAAAGTTTGAATTTTGATTTCAAATTGATTTAGAAATGAAGTTATAGTGTTTATGAAAAACTTTTAAAAGAACAGAAATTTATTTGATAATTATTTTAAGTATAAACAACAATTTCAAATTTGAATTTGCAAGTGAATAGTAACTTTAAAAAGTGAAGTTCGGTTAGGGTACATAGGAAGTGTTTTAACTTGATTTTATTTCACAAACTATCTTATTTGTTTTTGTAATGGACCTCGGGAACATATGGGTTTAAAATAATAAGTTTTGAAAAATAATATTATTTTAATATTAAAATAATATTATAATGCCCGATTAATAGGAATATTGAATTTTGAAGTTAAATATTGAAAAGTTGTTTTCAAATGCATTTTAAAGTTATTTATAAACTATCTTAAAGTGAATTAGATAGGTTTTGAATTTAATTTTATAATATGGTCTGAATAGGACTTGTCGCACAGTGGTAGTTTGCAAATTTCGAGCTGTAACTTTAAATGAGTATATCGGAAGGTCCGACCATCAGATATTCCCAAAACTGAAAAGATTTGGTTCATAATGAAAAGAGCTTTCAAATGAGTCTAAGAATGATAAAATCTAATGGTTATATTTTGAAATAAGTCCAAATCAATTTTCTAGAAAAATGCGAAATTTGTAGTTAATGACCTGAAATTGGATTTTAATGAAATAGGCTAGTTTTAAATTATTAAAAATAGGAAAAAATTCTTATACATCATAATAAATGATTTCAAAGTGATTTGAATCAAATTTATAATGATTGGAAGTTGATTTAATGAAATTTGTGAAATTGGCTATTTCTAGTAATCTTTGGTAACGCCTTAAGCGCTATTACCAAAAGTGAATTTTTAAAAGATTTAAACTTCATAATTTTATTCCAAACTTTATGAAATGATTTAAAATGAATATTGGAATGTTTAAATAAATTTTTGAAGTGTGATGTGAATGATGATTTATACACCATAAGTTTTAAAGAACGATTCTATTTGGAAAGTCGGGATCGGACTTAGGTCCGAAGACCATTCCAAATAAGAATACGACGTGATGAAAAGATATTCGATAATGGTGTTTAAGACCGGGAACCTTCACATGAATGGACTACTTGTTGAATGTCTTAAATGGGTTGCTCCATTTGCAGATGGATTTTATATCAGCTAAGTGGCAGTGGTCCAGATGTATTTGAAGGAGTTTCGGATTTGCAAGGGCCTCTCTCCTTTATTGGATGAAGAATAAGGTGCCTTCGATTTCGTTCAGACCCAGATCAGACTTCTATTGATGTGCTTCTGACATTTTATTTTGTAATGTGTGATTGATTTTTACTAAACATATTTTTGTTAGTGGTTGAGAAATTATCTCAACTTAACACCCTTCTTTGAGACGTACGAGCTCAAAGCTTACATGGTTAGCGATTATCAATTACATGTTACGGGATGACAATGTGGCATGCCAAGTGATGTATTGTGATGATCAAAGAATGGCTAGTGTAGCGTAACTTTGTGTAACGAGACTTGGACAAGCCTCACACCCCGGTAAGTGAACGAAACATGAATGACACAGCAAGGTTATGGGTTGTCATCTCCTATCTAGATAGAAATGTGTACTATGGTATGGAGCCCGAGTATTACCTTAGTGGCGACTTCTACTTTTATGTGGTTGTTGATGTTGTGGGGCTTCATTGTGAAAGGTTGGTAACGACCGGGGGATGTCATACTCAAGGGTACTCAAATTCATCCGTAGAAGGATGGACCGACCATGTGTTGGCAATAAGTTGTTACAGAGTTCTCGGGGAATTTTTCTATAGGTGTTCCCATCGGTAGGGAAGTTCCTTAGCCTGGTCATTTGTTGGAAATCCATTCTCCATTATGAGTTTGTATGGTTTTAGTTGTAAACCTACATGGTGACATAATATATTGTTCATATGCCTTCTAAGATTGATACATTTATTTGTGAAAATGATTTCCACACTATGCACTAATAATAATAAAAGAAAACTTTCCATATCAAGCATGTATGGCTACTATAAGGAGCCAACCTCTCCTAATTTGCATTTGCATGTGTGTGTGACGAGAGACCTTATGGTAGCTTCATTTTCCAAAAGTATTTCGAGCATTATTTATTGGTATTCATAAGGAGGAAATCTGTTCCATGTTATATAGCGTGGTTCGGTGATTTACCTAACTTGAAAATAAATGTGAATAACTGATTTGTTTCTCATACCAGTCCTATGACTGACCTGAAGTTTATTATTTTCCCTTTAAACTCTGGGTTCCCATAATTTTTGCCAAGCAGCCTAAGAGTCAGATTATAGTAGTTTCTGGAGCTTTATTTTGGAGCAATATCTTTTGTAGAACACTTAGCTATCTTTTGGATCAAGAGGTGAAGATTGAAGCATATTTTGGATTCACTCTCTTTAGTTTTATTTCCGCTGTACTCTTATCTAGTAATTTATGTATCTGATATGTACATTACTCTGCTGATGTTTATGTAACTCTGATGTTATCTCAAATTGTATTAATGAGATGTTGTTTTATTTCATTTGTGACCGTTTCTGATATGTTATAACCCCATGACAACTTGGGATTAGGTATTGGAGTCCGACATTTGGCGCTTGAGTTGTGTCGAATGTCGAGCTTCGATTGCCGAAATCCCGGTTCATCACAGTTGGTATCAGAGTTGTGGTTCATACCAAGCTTTGGGGTATAACTCGTTAGAAGTTCATTAGAAGGAGGGTTAGTCATACCCAAGATGTGTAAAATCCAATGAAATATAAAGACTCTCAACTATTCTATAATCTCAAAGATAATTCGTCTGTTTACCCTAACAATCATTCTTTTTACTATTCTAGTAGAAATGAGTGGGAACAAGAGACATAGGTTGGAAGCAATACTGCCACCAATGGTCGTGCTGAAGCATTTGTAAAGAATGAAGTTCAAGCATAAACCCATTACATTCTTCCTACTCTCAACAAACATTATACGAACTTCGGTGGAAGGCCATTTAAAGGAACCGATGATATCATAGAAACTCAAGCCTGGATGGCTGCATGCGAGAAAATTTTCAGAGGTTTGAACTTGGAAGATGATAAGAAGAAGATGTTGGTTGTTTGGCAATTTCAAGATAGAACCGCAGTAACAACCAAGATTTTGGAACCAATTTAAAATTTTATTTTCAATTGATTTAATGGATTTTAATAATTTAAAATGATTTTTTTTAAGAATTAACGATTTAAAATTTATTTAAATCGAAGTTAAAATGTATAAATTTAAAATTTAATTAAAACGAACTCGAAATGGCGCGGTAGTTTGAAAATTAGGTTTTGAATTTTAAACGATTATACAGAATGCAATATTAATCAGATTTTAGTAAAACGAGAAATGTTAGAATCTATTTAACTATATCTTTCTAACGAATATGAAAAACTGAGATTCCACTTTATAAATTGTAAGTTATGACAAGATTAAAATTTAAAATAGTTGCTATAGAATTTATATATATATTAATATTATATATAACCCTTAAAAATAGCCATTTTGCAAACGACCTCTGTTTTCGACGAAACCACTTTTGTTGGATCTGAAACGTCAAATTATTGTTAAGTTCAAATTTTCAAGTTATTTGGACCTAGTATGTGAGCGCGGTGAATTTAAACATGTTTTCAATTTCAGTTTGGACCTAGTAAGCTAATAAAAAAGCCATTTTTCAAACGGTCTCCAAATTCGATGAAATTAATTTTGTTAGGACCGTATCGTCAAAACATAGCTAAATTTCAATTTTTATAATTTTTGGAGTCAGTATGTGGGCCTGGTATATTAAAATATACGTTGAATTCAATTTTGAACGTTATATTAAAATTATATTCTAATTTTGATAAAAACTTATCGAAACAGTCGAATTGGCTCACGAAACATATCCCATTGTGTTCGAAATGGGGGTATTTAGCTAGGAAAGATAGTCGTTGGGTTTGATTTGGAGATCGAATGCAAAATCACACTTTTACCAATTTAATAATAATAAAATATAATATATATTTCTAAAAATCCTATTTCTCCCTCATAACTCAGGAAAATCTGCCGGCCCTAAAGCGATTCGACGGTCCTTACGCTCCATATTTCAATTGATAATCACGAAAATTCTACAAATTATTTTGCAAAAGTTATAAAACGAAAATCAAAGAGGGTGGAGAGGGCTTCAGATTTATATGGGTTTGTTGGGTTATCAACGTGTGTGGACCTCGAATTTTCAGTGCAAACTCACGCCGTTCGAGGGCATTTTCCGGTGTGAGGGGTGGTGCGAGTGGTGAACGGCGCCTGTCATGGGTAGAGGAGACGAAGGCGGTCGGCGTCGGCGTAGTTGATTAGGGTCCGACGATACGTGGGAGGAGCAGCGGTGGTTTTCTTGAGCCAACGGTGGTTTTCCAGAAACGAACGAGATGGAAGATGACTATGTGAAGTAATTATATTATTAATTACTTTACTAATGATCAATTAATTATTCAAAGTTTAAACACTCATATTTTTGTCAAACGATGTCAGAATTCAGTGATTTCGGTTGCGTTGCGATCGTGACAACAAACTCTACAACATGGAACTGACCAGAACGGAAACAGAGCAAGTTGGATTTTTAGCTAAATTAAACGCGTGTTTAATTTAGTTTAAAAATAAAATCATCAGTTAAAGAATAACGGAGTGGAAATCAATGTGAGAATTCTCTCACTCAAAATTTTGTACAGCTATTTATTTTTATAACTGCATATATATTGTTTGCATGTGACTGTAATGTCTGTTTGGTGGTTGATGATTGCGTATAGTTTAATGTTATCATTATTAAACTGTGATTATAAATATTTATAAATGATAAATAAATTCACATGAATTGTGATGTAAACCCCACACACAGGTATTGGGACGATAATTTTACACATCGCCCAATTATTATTGATCGTTGAAACCCCACACAGGTCTGGGGATGGTAATTTATTCATGTCTCCCTTGGATTTAATTATATGTCAACCAATTGATTGACAGACTATGATAAGCTTATTTAATTACTTAATGCTTATTGTTGACGTACTTTTTGGTCAAAGTCACATCATCAACAAAGAACTGCCCGGAACTCCTATCAAATGACCTTTTCTGGGCCTGAAAATAACAATTACGATGCTAAGCACTATAACTCTTGTAGATCTCTGAATTAGCTTCAGTTTGAGATTTGGTTTGGCACAATCGGACTTACGGTTTGAAAGTTATGCCCGTTTCCGTAAACTGATGTAATATGAGAATCTCCTGGATGAAGTGACGAAGCATCATTGGATCGGATCACCCCCTTGGATCGTGGAGCACATGGAGACCATGACCCGATCCCCAACACTTCACTACTGCTTGCAACCAGACTCGTCTCGTGACAGCCACATCACGATCCGATCCATGACCACGATCCGATCCCAGACCCACGAACCGATCGCCGAACCTGCAGATACGTGCACTGTTTTGACCTGTTCTCATGCCACATCTTGCTCCTACTTTTCTGGATCGGGGGCCACGTACCCCATCACGAACCGGTCTTCCTAGAAGCTCTCCTACAACTATAAATACACCATTTGAAGGCATTTTCAAGGATCTTTTTGGCTCTAACTCTTCACGGCTACCACCATTGCTGAAGTGCAAGGACTTTGCACTTTACAACAACCAAATTCTTCTCTTTTCTCCACAATTAACACGTGAATTACGTGTATAATCTCTTGTAATCTCAATTAACACACGGATTGTGTGTCTGCATGTAACTGATTCTTGTAATCTGTCAGTATAACAATAAGATTATAAAGTGGACGTAGGCTACATCTACAGCCGAACCACTATAAAAACCTCGTGTGTCTTCTCTGATTTTACTATTTTCTGCATTCTGTGATCTGTGATCTGCATTTGTGTGTTAGTCCCAATTTTTGGTCTAACATTTTGGCGCGCCAGGAAGGAGCACACGACAACTTCAACTTTCTGCTTGGATAATTTGGCTATTGGATCAATGACAAAAAGGAAGAAAACTGGAACTTCCGCTCATGCCGATGATTCTGACGCTGAAGGCGCAAGGAATGAGGCAAGCTTGGAGGCTTCCTCCCAAGAGGACCCATCAGCATACTTGACCAGAGAAGAGATGGATGGCGTTCTCGCTGAATTGAGGGATCAAATGGCAAGGCAAGACGATCTCCTCCAAAAGCAACAGAAAATGGTGGACGAATTCTTCGCTCGGATGGATGGCAGGCCGAGCGGCAACGCTCAAAACGCTGGAAATGAAGCCGCAGAAGCGGCTCGTGGATCACATGGACTCGAGGGCATCCCCCTCACTCTTGGAAATGGTCAGGATCGGCCTACTTCAGCCCCAGTTCAGACGAATATCAGAACGCAAAGTCACGCTTCACAACAGGAAACAGTTCGTGACGAGGCTCCTGGACTCAATCAGATCACCCTTCCTCACTCACGAACCGATTTCCACGATCCACATCAGCAGAATTAGCACGGAGCAGCTCGGCGTCACGAGTCAAATCCGGATCGGGTCGCATCCCACGATCCACGACCCGCGAGCATGCTCCCTCCAAACACCATACCTTATCACGAATCGGATCGGATCGTGCATCCCGATCCACGACTTGCGCTCCCCCGCGATCCACTTCTGGCAGCTCACCGACAGCTTCCATCCTCTCCCGCACTCAACGTTGGGGGCACCAGCTCTGATCTTGGCAATTTGCATCAGCTTTTCGAAGGAAATCAGTTAGCAGACCTCATTCAACGCCTCTCAAGAGGCCGCACTTATCAGAATGACGTGGATGACGTCAATCACAATCCGTTAACACCAGAAATCAGGAATTCTCACAATCCCCCAGATTTCAAACTTCCACAACTGCAGCCCTACAACGGTAGGACAGATCCTACCGTGCATCTCATGCGCTACAAACGACATATGTAAGTTCAATCGGCATCGGAAAATGTCATGGCAAAATGTTTTCCTCTCTTTCTAACTGATATAGCAGCCATGTGGATTCGGCAGCAAGAGACGGAATCGATCAACAGCTGGAACATGTTGGTCGCTCGCTTCCTTGAGCAGTTTCGGGTCCACATCGCATGACCCAAGAACGTCATGTTCCTCACCACAATCAAGCAGAGGCCTAGAGAAACTCTGCGTTCATTTCTGGAAAGATTCAATGTTGCAGCAACATCAGTTGATCGCCCTGAACAGTCGATGGTACTGATGGCAGTAGTATCTGGCCTTCTAGATAACACGGAATTCAAGAAGTCTTGGTACCGAGATCCACTGCGAAATCTCGGCGATTTCTACCTTGAAGTAGATAGATTTTTGCGCGAAGAAGATGCAACTTCTGACAAGAAAATCCTCGATGTCAACATGCTCAAAGATGGAGAACCATCTAACTCTCGAAATGACAAGGGTAAAGGAAAGACCTCTGCTACAAATGATCGTAATGCTCCACCCCGGAGAGGGTCCAGGTACGATAGATAAACTGAACTGAATGACACTCTGAGCAACATCTACATAGATTCAAGGGGTGCTGCTTCATATCCAAGGCCTCCCAAGAGGGAACCAACGCTAGCACAACACAATTCTGGCAGACATTGCATATTTCATGACATGGACGGTCACAACACTGATTACTGCAGACATTTGCGAGACCTTATTGAGGCTCGGGTCAGGCGAGGAGAACTACCCGAGTACGTCACTCAACTAACAGCGCCCACACCTTCGCTACCACCGCCGACTCCCCGGAGAGGGAACGATCTCGGATCAAGCAATCGCGAGCTTATCATCAACTGATCCCACTCAGCGGATCCCTTCAGTTTGTCGGACTCCGGTCCGTAGTTCAAGTTTTTAGGCTTTTAGGCGACTTCTCGCCCCTCTTTGTTTTCGCTGCATGTAATAAGCGCGGCAACATTAGCCCACACGCACGGAACCGACCCGTAGTCTCCAGTCGTGGTTTGGGTCTGAATAACTGCCACTTAGTTTTCATGAACCAATAAAAATCAAGCATGAGCTCCGGCTTCCAACTGAATCCGTCCAGTACAAACCAGCATGAGCTCCGGCTCCCAACTGGATCCGTCCAGTATAAAAAAAGCATGAGCTCCAGCTCCCAATTGGATCCGCCCAATATAAACCAGCATGAGCTCCGGCTCCTAACTGGATCCGTCCAGTATAAACAAATCCTCATTGCATTTCCTTGGTCGTCTTACTCCGGTGAGGCCGTCTTGGAACTTTCATGGCATTTCCTTGGCCGTCTTACTCCGGTAAAGCCGTCTTGGAACTTTCATGGCATTTCCTTGGTCGTCTTACTCAGGTAAGGCCGTCTTGGAACCCCTCTAACATCTCTTCGGATGGTTTACTCCGGTAAGGCCATCTAGGAATTATTCTTGCATTGTTTGTTTTATTTTCTCGCCGGTCTGGATCTCTGGTTTTCCTAGACTTCTCTTGGCCTTAATACGATCCCTAGCGATCGTCGGTTTTCTGGCCTTAATACGATCCGGCGTGATCGTCGCATTCTGAACTTCTATGGAGTATGGATTTCTCGGATTATCCAGAACACATCTCTCTTCAACCAGCAAGATATGTTCTGGGGGGCAAACATGTCGACGTACTTTTTGGTCAAAGTCACATCATCAACAAAGAACTGCCCGGAACTCCTATCAGATGACCTTTTCTGGGCCCGAAAACAGCAATTATGGTGTTGAGCACTGTAACTCTTGTAGATCTCTGAATTAGCTACAGTTTGAGTTTTGGTTTGGTTCAATCGGACTTACGGTTTGAAAGTTATGCCCGTTTCCGTAAACTAGTGTAATCTGAGAATCTCCTGGATGAAGTGACGAAGCATCATTGGATCGGATCGCCCCCATCGGATCGTGGAGCACATGGAGACCATGACCCGATCCCCAACACTTCACTACTGCTTGCAACCAGACTCGTCTCGTGACAGCCACATCACGATCCGATCCATGACCACGATCCGATCCCAGACCCACGAACCGATCGCTAAACCTGTAGATACGTGCACTGTTTTGACCTGTTCTCATGCCACATCTTGCTCCTACTTTTCTGGATCGGGCGCCACGTACCCCATCACTAACCGGTCTTCCCAGAAGCTCTCCTACAGCTATAAATACACCATTTGAAGGCATTTTCAAGGATCTTTTTGGCTCTGACTCTTCACGGCTACTACCATTGCTAAAGTGCAAGGACTTTGCACTTTACAATAGCCAAATTCTTCTCTTTTCTCCACAATTAATACGTGAATTACGTGTATAATCTCTTGTAATCTCAATTAACACACGGATTGTGTGTCTGCATGTAACTGATTCTTGTAATCTGTCAGTATAACAATAAGATTATAAAGTGGACGTAGGCTACATCTACAGCCGAACCACTATAAAAACCTCGTGTGTCTCCTCTGATTTTACTATTTTCTGCATTCTGTGATCTGTGATCTGCATTTGGGTGTTAGTGCCAATATTTGGTCTAACACTTATACAGTTGTAAATTGCACTCTGGATGTGAATTGAATGTTTAATAGTTGTTTATCACTATTTTTGAATACATGCGATTTATGGAATCCATATAAATAAAATTATATGGTAATTGATTGAGTCTAATTCCAATACAGAAATAATGAATACTTTAAAATAATATTCAGTGAAGAATCAAAATATGATTTTGATGTCCGATTTTGGATGGACACGAAAATATTGAAATATTCATAACTGGAATGAATACGAAGCCAAGTTAAGTAGATGTACACTATTTCTAACTCGAACGGAATTTTCTTTCTATTTTATTCATTTTATAATGAATATCGAAAAGAATTGATTTCAAAATCTGATATTTTGAAAATATTATCATTTTAATATTATAATGATATGGAATATTCAATTTTGATTTAAAATTAAAATCGAAGTTAAAATCGTTCTAAAATATAAACGATTTATAAAATATGTTTTAAATGGAAATCGATGAAATATATTATATATATTTAAATGGCCTGAATAGAACGCGCCGCGCCACGACCGTTCACGAATTTCGACCATTTACTTCGAATTGATGCAATGGGAGATCCAACCGTCGAATTCTCCTAAAACTGCAAACGTTGGGTTTGTATCGAAAAGATCTTTCGAATGATAATAATAGATTTGAAATCTAACAGTTAGATTTTAATATATGTCCAAATCAGTTTTGGAAAAGGTCGCTATGGATGTAGTTCGGTGGCCGATATTGGAAACCGACTGTAAGGGCCTTAATAAATTATTAAAAATATGAATAAATTATGTAAAATCATAATAAATGATTTGGAAATATTTTGGATTAAATATTTCAAGATTTGAAGAGATAAAAGATATTATTATCTAAATGAACTAGTTAACAACTAGATTTGGAATCCAATAATTTTTAAATTAATAAATTTGATTTGTAAATGGTTTTGAAATAACCGAAGTTTTTCAACGAATAAATTGGAATGGAAATTATCTTTGGATATTTCAATATTGGATTCTGTAATTATACGGATATAGTTATGGGAATTTGAAAGATATAGATATCATTATTCCCAATACGATATTTGTTGGTTTTAGAACTTGATATTGAATATAAGCCGATATGATTTCTATTTAGAGCCTTGTATTTAATATCAAATTGGATTTTGGGTTTATCGTGAATGGTGTCTTCAGTAACACCATTCTTAAATCCCGTTGAGAAAAGAATAAATCTTTTAATTAAGATTAATGAAGTTCTCCAATTTATAATTATAAATTAGAACTAAATGGAAGATGATTTTTGGTTCATTGTGAACGATGTTTTAAATACCATTTGTTCTTAAAACCCAATTAACAGCGAAGATATGATTTGGAATTTAAAAATCTTTTTATTAAGATTTAATCGAAATTTTCCAAAGTAAAGTTGTCCAATTTAATACATTAAACTAGAATTGAATGGAGTTCGGTTAAATAATAATCGAGATGAGCTTCTATGAATGAAGACCGTTACTATATATGGAATTTAAAAGGCTTTGTCGTTATTCCATTTATATTATTAGTCTAATACGGAAATTTATATCAATTATATATTGATCTGTTTTCCATGAAGATTCCATAGTTAATGGAAGCTGATTTGGGTTTATCGTGAATTGTGTTTTAAATGACGTTGGTTCTTTAACCCAGTTAAAGACAAGATTTATTTCCTAAAATTTGAATAATCATTAAGTAATGAATTTCCGAGATTAAAACTAAACTAGAGTTTTAATGAATCTTTAAGTAGATTAAAATGAGAATGGGATAATTAAATTTATCGAATTCATGAAGTGTTCGAGAATGGAGTACCACCAGTTTTACTCCAGGCGATGGTTAAATCTTTAATTAGATTTGAACGTGAAATGGTAATTAAATTTACCGATAACACCGTGGGTGTTAGATATGGAGTACAACAAGTTTTGCTCCATGGGATGAATAGGTTGGGATTGGGATAATAAAATAAATGATTACTTCGGTAAGGCTCAATAATCCCGACTAGTTTTATAAACCTTAATTTTGTTTAGAATTGTTAAAGGATAAAATAAAATCATTTGAAATGATATCCAAAGGAAGATTAAAGAACAGTTTAAAAGAACTTATCTTTGATAAAATTAATGGGAACCTTTCCCCTAAGATGTGAATATTTGAATAAAAGAATATTCTGAATTGGAATGAGGCGTATGATGTGTTTTTATAGCACTTGATTATTGATTATAAAATATGCGAGTTATTCAGAAAGACCGGGTTTATCCCATTCTGAATAACTGATACGGCGACTAAAAGTCGACGATGAAGATGGTGGTTGAAGACTGGAGATCTTCACATCGTTTGGATGATTGCTGATGTCTTGATTGGGCGGTACACCCAAGACAAGATAATAAGTGGTGATCGTCCATACTGGAGATCGGCCGGATATGCGAGGACCTCTCTCCGGTATTGGACATATGAGACGAGGAATAAGGTGCCTCCGGTTTCGTTCAGACCTAGAACGGACTTGTAAATGGATGTGTGTCTGACATTGGATTTCATTCTGTGTTGATTGATTTCTATTAAATATATATCTGTTTGATGGCGGAGAATTTATTCTCTTGCTTAACACCCTTCTCTGAGACGTACGAGCTTAGAGGTTATATATTGATAGACATCAGTTGTATGGCATGAGTTGTCAATGTGGCATGCTAAGATGCAAATGATCAAGGCTTATTATTGAAAAGCAGAGTCTTGTGGATGATGATCAAAGCACGACTTTAATTAGAATAACTTTGTTTATAGCGTTAATTCGCGAGCCTTACACCTCGGTATGAGTCAAAAAGTGACCGTAGGGAGAACACGACGTTTCTTTCTAGCTAGAAGTGGTGTCATGGAATGGAGCCCAGACATTTTTACTTATGTGGATGATGGATTGCGCGGTGCCTCAGATATATTGGTCGCTACTGGCCATTTTGTAGGTCCTATAGGACCGGGAAACGTGTGTTCAGGAATAATTAATCCTCAAAAGTAAGAGAGGACCGACCCTACCGCATACAAGGGCTCGCCAACATCTGAGTCCTGAGGCATTTGCTAGAGTGTCTCGAATCGGTGAGGACGATCCCTTGCCTCGACTCATAGCTGGAATCCAATTTCCAATACGCGACTTTTGGTTTTAGTTGTAAACCTATGTATGGCGACATAATATATGGTACTTATGTCGTCTATGATTAATACATTTATATTTGAAGTTGTTTTGACACTATGCACTTATAGTAATATCAAAATGATTTGTTTTAAAGCGTATCAAGCATGTTTGGCTATTATAAGGGAAAATTCTATCCTTCGGCTTGCGTTGCATTGTGTGATGGGACTTGAGTCTTATAATAGCTTCATTTTTCCAAAAGCGTTGCGTTGTTTGTTTTATGGTATTCTTGGGAGAAAACCCATTCCGCGTTATACAGCGTGGTCCCTTGATTTACCAAACTTTAAAATAAAGTTAATAATTGTTTTAGTTCTCATACCAGTCCCATGACTGACTCGGAGTTTATTGTTTCTACCTAAACTCTTGGTGCCCATATTTTCCACACGGGCAGCTAGTGGTTTTGGTTTGCAGATATTTCTTTTCCCAGGATCCAGGATTACAGCTGGAGCTATATTCAGAAAGCTTTGTATCCGTGTATTTCTTTCAGTTGCGCTAGCTGATGTAATTTCCACTGCTATGTATTTTAATCTCTGATATTATTTTTCCACTGTGTAATATTTATTCGTGCTCTGAAATATTCTTGTACTCTGATGTAAATTGTTGTAATAGCAATGAAATGTTCTACATGTTTGTGTTCCGATGAGTTGTGTTCTCAAAGCAATCCGGGCTCCTCCGTCTCCTCGGGGATCGGGATAGTCTGTGTCGTCTCAAGTGTGTGGGAAACAATCATTCAAGGGAGAGCAGAGGATGATATTGCATGGGAGAAATTCAAGGAAATATTTAAGGAATGATTTATGCCATCCGCGGGAATCTCCCGGATGTATAAAGAATTCATGGATCTTAAGCAGGGAAACATGTCCTTTGAAGAGTATCTGAACAAATTCAATGATCTGTCTCGCTTCGGGTTAGAACTTATCAATACTCCATTCAAGAAAAATGAACAATTCATCAAAGGAATGGACTAGAAGCATCATGAAAGAATGACCATCCATGTGTAGTAATCGTTTGTGGATTTAGCAGATATGGGCTACCGATATGATACAATTGATAAAGCAACGGAAGCTAGTGGACGCAACGACAACAACTAGAAGAAGAGAAAGTTTGTCGGAAAGAAGCCTGGCTAGAATCAAGGGCAGAAGGAAACACAGAATGATCGTCATAAGGATGTAACATGTTTCAACTGCCAAGAGAAAGGGCATTATTCAAGAAATTGTAGAAAGCCCAAGAGGGTAAAGACGAATCAGGAAGGGTAAAGATGAATCAGGAATCTAGATAATGTTATAACTGCCACAAGAAGGGGCATATGGTCAAGAACTGTCCCCTAATGAAGCAAGGAGAAGTGGCAAAGGTTTATGCTATCAAAGAAGATCCCTCAACTTCTAGGAATGACAAAGGGAAAGGAGTGTTGGAAGGTAACATTCTTATTTGCGATAAATTACCCCAAGTTTAATTTGACATCGGTGCTACACGTAGCTTTATTTTTAAACAAACGATAGAGAAGTTTAATTTAAAGACTAAATTCGTTAAAGATCCCTTTTGTGACAAACCCAATAGGGGATTCCACCACCTTGTGTCTATATTATAAAGAAGTACCTATTTATTATTTACACCATCAATTTCCTCTCAATCTAGTTGTCCTTGACTTTGATGAATTTGAGATCATACTTGGGATGGATTGGTCAAGTAGATATGAAGAAAATCTTGATTGTGTCGATAGGAAAGTATTAGTAAAGTCGAAATTGGGAAATTTTATTGAAATATCATGTGAAGACCCTAATTCAAAATGAGATAGGTTGATGTGTACTTTGGGTTACCATATTACTGACATCGGAACTATACCCATCAACTGAAATTTTCCTGACGTGTTTGAAGAGGTCAAAAGTCTCCCTTCTCATATAGAAATTGAGTTTAGGATTGACTTAATGCCTAACGCTCGACCAGTTGTTCACCCTAGTCGAAGGATGGCACCAAAAGAAAGGAAAGAGCTAGATAAGAAAATCCAAGAGCTTTTGGAAAAAAGGTTATTCGACCAAGTCATTCAAGTTAGGGATCAACTGTGGTCTTTTTATCCAAGTCTGATGGTTCTTTAAGGTTGTGTGTCAATTATAGAGACTTAAATAAACAAACCCTTAAGAACAAGTACCCTTTGCCTCTGATAGACGATCTGTTCGACCAATTGAATGAGGCCAGATTCCTCTCTGAAATGGATTTAGCCGCAGGTTTTCATCAACTCGGAATTTCTAAAGGACATATTTATTTGACTGCTTTTCGAGGGCTTGATACTTTTTACGAGTGGTTAGTAATGTCATTCGGATTGACTAACGCCCCCGCTTATTTCGTAGATCTAATGACGAGAGTATTTTGGGAAATGCTGAACAAATTTGTATCGGTTTTCATTGATGACATTCTTGTTTATTGAAAGACTAGAGAGGAACATGTAAGACATCTAAGGATTATTTTGGAGATATTAAGAAGAAACGTGCTTAAAGAAAAACTCTCCAAGTGTTATTTCTAGTAAAAAGAAGTCAAGTTTTTTGAACATATCATCTCTGTCAAAGGAATTTCACTTGACCCAACAAAGATATCTGCTATTACGGAGTCGAAGCGTCCCTCAACTCCAAGAGACATTCGAAGTTTCTTAGGACTAGCTAGATATTACAGGAAGTTTGTCCAGGATTTTTCTAAGATAGCTCACCCTTGACGAAGCTAACAATGAAGAAGGCAAAGTTTGTTTGGTCTCCCAAATGCAAAGATGCTTTTGTAGAGTTAAAGAAAAGATTGACAACTACCCTAGTCTTAGCCATTATTGATGGGAACAAAGGATTATCTGTGCATACAGATGCTTGTAGAGAGGAAGTTGGTGTCGTATTGATGCAAAATGGCAGAGTTACTGCTTATGCAGGAAGACAGCTAAAGCCACACCAAAAGAATTATCCGACTCAAGACTTGGAGCAACTAGTAGTAATATTTGTTTTGAAGATATGGAGGAACTATCTTCTAGGAGAGAAGTTCGACTTATTCAAGGATCACAAATGTTTGAAGTATCTATTTAGTCAAAAAGATCTGAGTTTGAGGCAACAATGTTGATTGCTATTCCTAGCTTCTTACGATCTGGATATTCAATATACTATAAGGAAAGCTAACGTAGGAGTTGATGCTTTAAGTCGAAAGCACATTGTCATTGCATACTTAGTCGTCACTCCAACTCTTATAGAGAAGATTTCCAGTAAGAAAAGTGAAGATGCGTTTATTCAGAGAATTGCCAAGAATATTCGACAAGGTGAATGTTCGAGTTTCAAGATTGATGATTAAGGTATTCTAAGATTGGGTGGCAGAATTTGTGTCCCTAATATTAAAAAACTCCAGAGGGAAGTATTTGACGAGTGTCACAAGTCCAAGTATAGTATCCACCCAAGAGTTAACAAGATCGCGTACTTTTCGGTGGAAGACGATGAAGAGGGACATCTCTATATATGTTAGCTGGTGTGTTACTTGTCAACAAATAAAAAGTGATCAACAAAAGACCGCGGAATTAATTAAGCCTTTAGAGATACCAAAGTGGAAATGGGACCAATTTCCAATGGATTTCATGGATGGATTTCCACATTCTCACAGAGGGAATGAAGGTATACGGGTTGTTGTTGATCGTCTAATGAAGGTTGCCCATTTCAGTCTAGTGAAATCGTCTTGAACAAATGCAAGTTTAGCAGAGATATATAAAGGAAATTGTGAGATTGCACAAAGTATAGAGTTTTATAGTGAGTGATCGAGATCTGATCTTCACTAGTCGTTTTTGGGAAGCTTTCGAAACTGCCTTGGGAACCAAGTTAAATTTAAGCACGGCATATCATCCACAGTGAGATGGGAAAACGGAAAGAGTTAACTGTATATTGGAAGATCTTTTACATGCTTGCATTCTTGATTTTGTAGGATCATGGGAAATTCATCTACCCTTGATTGAGTTTTCTTATAATAATAGTTATCAAGATAGTATTAAGATGGCGCCTTTTGAAGCATAATATGGTTGTCCCTGCAAATCGCCTGCTTGTTGGATAGAATCTGGAGATAGACTCGTTTTTGGACCAAATATGATCAGAGAGGCCACAAATAAGGTGGACTTGATTGGAAAGAAGTTGAAAATGGCATAGGATTGATAGAATAAGTATGCCGATCGAAGAAGAAGAGCCTTGGATTTCAAATCAGAGATTCAGTATTCTTGAAAGTCTCTCTATTACGAGGAGTTATCAAATTGGGGAAAACTACAGCAAGGTTATGGGTTGTCATCTCCTATCTAGACTATCTAGATAGAAAGGTGTACTATGGTATGGAGCCCAGGTATAACCTTAGTAGCGACTTCTACTTTTATGTGGTTGTTGATGTTGCGGGGCCCTGTTGTGAAAGGTTGGTAATGTCCGGGGGATGACATTCTCAGAAGTACTCGAATTCATCCAGAGAAGGATGGACCGACCTTGTGTTGGCAAAAAATGGATCTGGTGTTCCAGAGTTCTCGGACATTTTTCTAGAGGTGTTTCAATCGGTAAGGAAGTTCCTTAGCTCAGTCATTTGTTGGAAATTCATTCTCCACTACGAGTTTGTACGGTTTTAGTTGTAAACTTATATGGCGACATAATATATGGTACCTATGCCGTCTAAGATTAATACATTTATTTGTGAAAATGATTTCCATATTATGCACTAGTAATAAGAAAAGAAAACTTTCTGTATCAATCATGTTTGGCTGCCATATGGAGACAACCTCTCCCAATTTGAGTTTGCATGTATGTGTGATGAGAGACCTTATGGTAGCTTCATTTTCCAAAAATTATTTACTGGTATTCATAAGAAGGACATATGTTCCGTGTTATACAGCGTGGTACCGTGATTTACCTAACTTTAAAATAAATGTGAATAACTGATTTGTTTATCATACTAGTCCCATGACTAACCTGGAGATTATTATATTCCCTTTAAACTCTGGGTGCCCATAATTTTTGCATGGGCAGCCTAAGAGTCAGGTTGTAGCAGTTTCTGGAGCTGTATTTTGGAACAATACCTTTTGTGGAGCACTAAGCTATCTTTTGAATCTAGAGGTGAAGATGGAAGCATATTTTGGATTCACTCTCTTTAGTTTTTTTTTCACTGTACTCTTATCTAGTAATTTATGTATCTGATATGTACATTACTCTGATGATGTTTATGCAACTTTAATGTAATCTCAAATTGTATTAATGAGATGTTGTTTAATTTCATTTGTGATTGTTTCTACTATGTTATAACCCCAAGACAACATGGGATTAGGTATTGGAGTCTGACGTTTGACGCTTGAGTTGTGTCGAATGTTGAGCTTCGATCGTCGAAATCCTGGGTCGTCACAGCTCTAAAATAGGATTTCTCATAAACGAATCAGAACTTGAGACTAATTCCATTGAGTTCGGATTGTTCATTACGTAAAGAATAAGTATATATCACTATATTATGGGTTTTTGGACCAAATGGCGGTCATAACGATCTTGATATGCGCGTAAATTGATGTTCTGGAGGTATAGCGTCGGATTGCGATGAAACTTATATTTCTGGAACTCATTGTTGTTATTCATTGCATGCTGTCAAGTTTCAAAGAGATTAGATGTGTCGTTTGGTAGTGCGTAAATAAAACGTGTGTCAATTTTTGTGAGAAACTAACATTGTACAATTCGTATTTTAAAGGCTGACTTTCTCATACGTTCGATTTAAATCTTGAGACTAGTCTCATCGGTCTCAGAAGACATTTTTACATAGATGACGGCATGAGCACACATCGATTGGAGTTCACAAATTTTTGAGCTTTATAGAGAGTAAACTAATAAATAATAATATTTTAACTCTGTGCTACAGTAGCTTGTAAGCCTAAGCACATTTCCTTTTCCTCACTCATGCATAAACACTGTTCCATTGTCTGGGTACAAAAACCATGTCAACCACTTTCTGTGACATTAAAAAAACCAAATCCAGAGATTTTGGCCAACAAAAATCAAAAAACCGGATTTGTTGGATTCCTGGCAAGAATTTCTACTTTCTTATATCAATTTCCAATTTATCGTGCAACTTCGTGGCATGGCCATACCTAGGTCATCAACTAGGGTTAGATCTTGTGGTTGATTCGAGCAGAGTTAGGCAACTCTCCAACGATGGAAACGTTTTGAATCAAAGTTTGGTTTCCAAGTCAATCACTCTCGGGTGAATGGTTCTCATCAATCGTAATCCATTCCTATTGCACTCCAACGAAACGGAATTACCTTCCATTCTCAAGTCCTGACTTTCTTATCAGTCGTTTAATCAGTAATTTCGTATGCATGAATCAATCTATTCAATTATTCGATACGAACTCATCATGTCACGCTCTGGTGAAGAAATTCATAGTTCATGATGCGAATTCATCCAATTACCCTACGATAAAGGAATTTGCAGTTCATCGATACGAATTCATCCAATCACTATCTAGCAAAGGAACTCAAAATTCATCGATATGAATTCGCCTGATCACTCTCTGGTGACGGATTTCATAATTCATCGATACGAATTCATTGGACCACTCTCCGATGATGGAATTCGTAAATCATTTATAGGAATTCATTCATTCACTATCCGGTGAAAGGAATTCACGATCATTGGTACAAATCCATCCAATCTCTTTCCAGTGATTGGGATTCATGATCAGTTCCTACAAGTTTATCCAATCACTATTCAACAAGAGGAACTTGTAGTCAATTCATATGAGTTCATCCGGTCACTATCTAGTGATAGGAGTTTATATTTTTAGGTTTTACTTCAACTCTTCGGGTGAAGTAAAACCCTAACCAACATTCATTCGACGACGATGGCATTTTAGAGCTAATACAAATCAAATAAACAATACATGGAAAAGAAAACTAAGGCCTCTTCGGGTCTCACGGCTTAACTATCGCTTAGAGCCTGCCTTAGGACCAATCACAATCTCATACATGTGTAAGCCGTTAAATCATCGTATGAGAAAGCATTTTTTGGGCATCCGAGAGTTATCATCTCGATCATGAGATGAGGATCTAGTTTCTAGGACGATACCCTCCTTGAGTCTAGGTCACAGATGGCTGCTCGCGCTCGGACGGATACCATCCCTCTTGTTTTAACATACTCTTGGAGTTGCCTGCTCCGAATACGGTCTCCAATCTCATCTCGGAGGTGCCTACACTCTAAATTAGAATGCCCATCCAGATTGGGAAACATGCAGTATTTTCTGGTCCTCCTTTCAATCTATATTGGATCTCTGGGAGATTGCTTCTGATATGGGATCCATAACCTGAGTGTCCAAGTAAATTCTCCCTAGGGACTCATTCATCTTTGTGTAAAAGGGATACTTCGGTCCCTTCCTAATCATATTCGAGCCATCGTGCTCACTTTTCACCTTCCTTTTTCCCTTATCATGCTTGAATCTAGCTTTAAGTGTTTCGTTGTGCTTTAGGACATTGACTTTACTTCTCTGTTGTGCCTGCACATCCTCTTGGCGCAAGTACCTGTCAACCTCAAAATAAAATTCATCGCGATCTCTCAGGGATCCCTTTGCAAACTTGCCTTGAATTTAGAATTATCGACAACTTCAGACACTGCCGCCGTCAGCACCATAGATAGTTCCTGCTTAACCACCAAAGCCACCACCACTTTGAATCATTCCAGGAAACTCCTCAGCATTTCCCCTATTCTCTGCCTCATCATTATCAAAGTCATCACATTTTTTGGTCAACAAATATGAACTCTAAATTGCCCCGTGAACCTATCAACGAGTTCGTTCCAAGAGGCAATCGGCTTGTTGTTGAGGTTCCTAAACCAAAGCGCAGCTAAATCGGTTAGATATAGCGCAAAACACTTCGCCATCAACTCTAGAGATGCCCTAGCAAATCCATGTCATCGGATAGATCTTCCATCACATGTCATCATCATAGGCAACTTGAAATCTAGTGGAACCCTCGCATTTCGGAAGTTAGGAGTGAAAGGGTTTTTCGTGACGTCATCGTATCCTTGGCTAGGTATACCACCTCTCATTATGCATCGAACCATCTCCGCTAATCTGTCGTTTTCAATAGCAAACTGAATCATCTTCCCCCTGAGTCGAGGGGGTGTTTTGATTTGTTCCGCTTATGTCGTATGTAATGGCCTGAAAACTCCTGCCTTACGAATCGATTGTAATCCACACAAGTCTGACCCAAAATGGTAGAAACCCTCGAGATATTAACTTCGGGCATACAATACATCAGACAGAAATAAAATACTTTTCATTAACATCATTAAAATGTTACATCCGAGTACAAGAATATATATCAAAGTATAATAAATTACCACAATGCACATTAGAAATATAAATACATAACTCTCAGCGGAAGACTTATAATGCTCTGGACATAGCATTAAGCTTCAATCCAGCACCAGCTATTAAATATCTGCAAAACCAAAACTACTAGCTGCATGTGTGGAAAATATGGGTACCCATAGTTTAGGTGGGAAACAATAAACTCCGAGTCAGTCATGGAACTCTTGTGAGAACTAAAACAATTATTAATCTTCATTTTAAAGTTAGGTAAATCACGGGACTGCGCCGTATAACACGGAACGGGTTTCCTCCACATGAATACCCATCATAAACAACTACACAAATAGACTCTTGGAGCCTACGATGCAACAAGCAATATGCAATTCCTCAAACTACCCATTTAGGATTAATCCCCAAACTTAGATTTTCAAAATCTAATTAACTTTATATAAGTTATCTACTTGGACTTTATTCCCGGACCCTTATTTCAAATCATTTAATATACATATCTAGGTTTCATATCAAATTAGCTTTCACTTCAGGATCTTAAAAGGATCTTAAACCAATTCACTTGGAAATTTAATTTTGGAATATCACAATTATTGCATAACAAAATGTATGCAACCAAATATCAGGAGGTTTCTCCCATCAACAAAGCAAAGGGCACGTACCATCATTCGCCCAATATATAGGTGCATCTCCCACTAACTGGAGCAGACTACATCGACTAATGACCAATTAAGGTCATGCTATCCATACTTTTAGTTATGGGTTACCCGAATCTTTAGCCACATACTAAATCATTTTATGTCCCGAAGTGGAAAAATCATTAACACCAATAATCACAAATAAATAAAATCTATATCACTTTCCATTTCCAAATCATTAGATTTAGTCTTTGAAATCCTTTCTGTTTTATAAAACATCTTTTTTATAGAACACCACTTTAGTTTGTTCAACCCAAAGGGTAATTCCCTGTCCAAAATAGAAAAAAAAAACATTTCCTTTCTATTATCAAAATCCCATTTCTAAAACCTTTCATTAAATTGAAATGAACCTAACAACATCGCTAAACACCTCATAGTCAGATCATGAAATAAATCATAAGGTGCTAGCATACAAGTATTTTCTACCCAACCCAATGCTAAACATAAAAGCATAATTGCTCATAAACTGGTCGAGCACAATCCAAACAATCAATCAACCACAATAAATATCAAAAACCAAGTATATTTGGTCCATAACACTTTCAAATCATTTATTATGATTTAAAACAATTTTTTTCCATATTTTTAATAATTTTAATATGGCCATTTAAGTTGATTTCCACTTATGGTCATTGAACTACATTTACAACGACCTTTTCAAATATTGATTTGGACTTATCTTGAAATCTAACCGTTGGATTTCGAAAGTTTTCATATCTTTTGATAGCACTTTTTATTTCAAACCCAATGGTTTCAGTTTAGGAAAAATATGATGGTCGGATCTACCGGTATGTCCATTTGAAGTGAATGGTCGAAATTGGCGAACTGTCATTGCGACATGTCCTATTCTGACTAGAATTAACTTCGAATCGAAATAGATTTGATTAGCCTCGACGTAAGCTTATATTTATAATCAAACTTATTTCCAGAATCAAATTTCACTATTTTGACCATTTAAAACAATTATTCATTTAAATGAATATTATAATATTATTTTAATAATATTATAATTTCCCAATTTCTTGGTATCAATTTTGTGTCAATAATATAAACACGTCCATATTAGCTACCATCCATCATCCAACAGTCATAAGATAAACGTTATAATTGTTAACACTTAACGTACATAAACAGTATAATAACTGTAATAAACAACTATCATCATCAAAGCAATCACAACAACCATAAGCAATCAATATATAAACTACCATGATTATAATAACTTTTAAATTCAGTTGTTGATTGTTGCAATAACGATTATTTTCGATAGTTCAATCAGGCGTTTTATTTCGGCATAAATTGTAACGAGCTCCAAATCGCTTCAGACTTAGTTTCATTGTGGATCTTGGTCCATACGGTTCTAACGGATCTTGTTTCGTCAAATTCTGATAATGTATGGAAAAGTTACGATTTTTACAAAATTGTATATGATTTAAATGTTATTAACTATAAATAATATAATTAATTATAACCTTAATTAGGTTACTGACTACTAATCACCATCCTCATCCCACGTCTTCCATCTCCAGGCACGAAATACCCGACCATCTCATGTCCATTCACACAACTATCTCCACCCCTTACTCTATACCACTACTTAATGATTTCCAAATCTAAAAACACCATTTATCTCTCCTCCTTAATCTTTATCTTCGCATATACATCTCAACCAACTCGAGCTGAAGAACAAAACCACATTCTCCAAACTTCGATGTGCTGCCATGTCCAGGTTGCACAATATTTTTCACCAAAATTACCCAAATTTTGTGTACAAGTGCCATTCGATCTCCTCATTCCAAAAGCTATACTTACAATACACATCGAAGCTTCAAATCTCCAAAACGTGGAACCCTAGCTCGAGTGTTAAATTTGCAGCGAACGGTAATGACGTCGAGCTGCCCAAAACCTGTACCAAATCAAAGAGAAACACTTGTTGAATCCATATATACATGTTTGGTATTTTATAGGAATTTATTTGGATTATTATGGATTTTCAAAGATGGGTTTTCTCACGCTATTAAGAAATGGGGTGGCGACCATGAAATGTATTGACCAAAGGAAAAAGAAATGAGGGGCTAGGGTTAGATAAGATATTATATAGGGGTACGTTAGCTTATAGGATAAGCCTTGTATTTTTATTTTATTATTTTCTTAGTTATAGCTACTTCGATCGTCATTTAAAAATTGGCACAGGCACACACGAACTCTGTTTAGGGTGAAAATTGGCACACATCTATGGTTTGTTATTACGGTCCTAATGAAACTTATTTCGTCGAATTCAGAGTCTGTTTGATCCAGTAGCACTATTTTAAAGTCACATTATTGACCGTTTCACATTTAATTTACGCGCGGTCACAAAACAAATCCAATGGGTGTGAAATTTGGAATCTTACAATAATTTACTATTCCAGATCCAACAAAATTGGCTTCGTCGAAAATGGAGGTCGTTTGCAAAATGGCAATTTTAAGGCCTATGTAATATTATTATAATATTACTAAATTCCAAAACTATGTAATTTAACAATAAACTAATTATTATTATCGTATATATATAAATATACTAATGGGATTGTATATAACTTCCAATTCAATATTTACTGATTCCGAGTTAAACGACATCCATATTATATACAAAAACCTTATTTATATATTTAATGAATCGATAAAATATTAACTAATTCCATAGCGACTATTTGGAAATTTGATTTGGGCTTAACTTAAAATTTATACCATGAAATCTCGATTTTTCTCTTGTGTTAGAAAGATATAGTTAAATGGATTCTAACGTTTCTTGTTTCAACAAATTCAGGCTAATATTGAATTCTATGTAATTATTTAAAGTTCAAAACATAATATTACGAACAACCGTGATGTTACGAGCTCGTTGTTAATTATATTATAAATTATACGTTCAATCTCATTTTAATTCGAGTTATATAAATTTTAAGTCATTGTTTCCTGAAATAAACCGTTTTAAATATTTGATATCCATTAAAAAAATTACTAAAATCTGGGTCGTTATATTCTCCCCGACTTAAAAAGATTTTGTCCCCGAAATCGAAGACAAAACTGAAGGTCGTTTACTTAACCAACTCATCCTTCGTTTTAACCAACTCCAGTTCTTTGGCTTTTCAATTTCTAAGAACTTTCTCAATTTCTCGAAATTTGGCTGACGCCTTAAATTTTTGAAAATTTTCGCCATAACCACCTTTGTACAACCCTATCGGTAAAACCACAACTTGCCTCTCTAGTGTTGATAACTAGATTTTGATCGATGCCAACGAATGAAGCTGCAAAAGGAATCATATCATAGAGATACGGTTATATATATATATATGTATATTGAGTCGTGTTAGAATTATGTTAAAATCTATCCTCAAGTATACACGAATGTGCGAAACAGAGTAATATATATATATATACACACACCTTTAAAAATGCCAAAAATATACACAAACTGGCTTACAAGTCGACTGGTATAAAATCCACCAGTCGACTGGTCAACCAATTTGTGTATATAACGGCTAATTTTGAAAATTATATTTAAATGATTTAATTCTACCAGTCAACTGATGATTTTTAACCGGTTGACTGATTCGACCCAGAAATTATTTTATGAAGAGTCACCACTCTTCATGAAGATATTCCTCTTCGTTAATCAAAGGAAATGGACATAACTCTCTATGGAAACTCTTCATGAAGGATTGCTACTCTTATACTATTATATAAACAACTTCAATCATGTTTTACAATCACCGAATTTACTGATTTTCATTCTATACTCTCTAATCTCTGAATTTACATTCTTTGCAAATAAAAGCTCTCCAATTCAAATACTTGTTGAATCCTTGAATTGATTTAACATCATTTGATTCAACAAGCAATTTGCTTCCTTAAATCATCGCATTCAAATCATATACTCGAGGATCAGACTATAGGAAGGTTGTACTTAAGCTATTGGCTATCCGTGTTAATACAAGAGCACAAATCAGAAGTCAAACACTTATAATTGTTAAGGACCTATGTAGTTGCTCAGGCGAGAGGCATCCTTGTTGGGGCTAGGGTGTACTGACCTATTCCTCCGGGTTAAGAGAGGGCGTTGTTAGTGAATTCTAAAGAGGAGCTTCCTGACTGGACATAGGGCGGGAAGTCCGAACCAGTATAAAAATTCCTGGTGTCACTTTACTTTATTTACCGCATTTATTTTAATTGTGATATATTTCTATAACTTAGATTTTACCTGCATAACTATTGCACATCATTTAGTTAGTATATCATATACATTCCGCTATATCCATATCGATCCTTTTAAGTCGTACACACCGACTTTTCAATTGGTATCAGAGCAAGGCTATCGTATAACCATAAAACAGTTATTTGATATTTAGATAATATGGATAATAACACTAGTATTAGCATTAACACCGGATATTCTGAAGGCCAATCAACTGCTAGACCACCCTTCTTTAATGGCATGAACTATAGTTACAAGGCTACACGAATGAGGATATACATGCAAGCAAATAGTTTTGATGCATGGAACATCACTCAAAAGGAATACACACAACCTACTACGGTATTCACAAAATGGTCTACATCAGAAAAAGCAGAGGTTAGTGCCAATGCTAAGGCTATGAACATCTTGCATTGTGCTTTAGATAGAAATGAGTTCAATAGAATTTGTATGTGCAACACTGCATATGAAATTTGGAGAACACTTAAAATTACTCATGAAGGTACTAACAAAGTTAAATAAGGTAAAATATCTATGCTCAAGAATCAGTTTTAAAATTTTAAAATGAATGAAAACGAATCCATAAATGATATGTATTCACGTTTTCAAAATATTTATCATTCATTATTAGGACTAGAAGAAAAGTATTCCGACTTTGATATAGTATCAAAAATTTTGAATTCTTTAACGGATGAATGGGAGAGAAAAGTATTAGCGACCGAAGAAGTTAATGATCTCTCTGCCATGAAACCAGAAGAATTGATCGGTAATCTAATGCCTTATGAAGTGAACTTGCAGGCAAAGAAAGCACAGGTACAAGATAAGAAGAATTTAGGTTTTCATGCCGAAAAAGAAGATTCCAACTCAAACGAAGAAGATACTGCATTTGTTGCTAAGAATCTTAGAAAATTTCTAAAATACAGAAAAAGTCAAAGCAAAAATATAAGGAAGAATTCATCAAAAGAACCTGATCCTGCTCTAGTAGAATGCTTCAACTATCACAAGACAGGACATTATCAAAAGAAATGTCCAAAGCTAAAGAGAAAATGCAAAAATGAAAAATCAAAGAAACGAGCTTTTTCAGTCACTTGGGACAACTCAGATTCATCTTTTGAAAGTGATAGCGACAGTAATAGTGAGCAAGCAAACGTGTGCTTCATGGCTAAGGAAATAATGAAAGTGATTTTACTTTTGATGAATCAGCAGTAATTAATATTGAAATTTTAGAGTCTAGGAAAATGTTTAAGCGAAAGTTTAAACAAGCTAACGAAGATAAAAATAAAGCCGAATTTGAGAGAGACCTTTTGAAAGATGAGAAATAAATTTTAGAAGAAGAAATTAGAAAATTACAAGATTCTCTTTAAAATGCAAATTCTCAAATTTCTTTGTTGAGTCAAGAAATCGAGACTCAAAAGAATAAAAATGATTTATTAGCATCTGAAAATCATGATTTAAACACTAAAATTAAAATTATAGAGTTAGAAAATTCTAGTTTAAAAACAAAGTTAGAAAGCATTTCTAAAACTGTAAATAATGTTAATAAAGGAAGAGAAAATTTATCTAAAATATTAGAAAATTCTCAACCGACTTTTAGTAAAAAAGGACTAGGGTATAATAAAGAAATTAGAAAATCTGGTTCAAAAATTACTAATATTAAATCGAAAATTTGTAGTAGAAAATCAAATATTTCTACTAAGAAAAAATATTCGGAAAGTATTAGTATATGGATTCCGAAAACAAATAACGTTCTCATTAGGAATAAATATATTAAAAAAAATTAGATTCTATTCATTTTAATAATTATTATTTTTTTAAGAATGAACCTAAGCCCTCTTGGGTTTGGCTTCCTAAGACTTAACCCTTAGGACCCTAACAGAGGAAGTGGGTACCAATGAAATTTTTGATTTATTTTTTGCAGGTCCCACTCAGTAAAAATAGAGAAAAATAGATACTAGACAGTGGTTGCTCAAAACACATGACAGGAGACAAAGAGATGCTAACGAATATTATTTACTTAAAAGAAGGAACTGTCACATTTGGAGATAATTTAAAAGGATATATCTTCGGCAAAGGCGATGTGAGCTATTACGATATATCTAATTCACCTTTTTATTTCAGATGTTTTATTAGTTAAGAACTTAAAACACAATTTATTAAGTATAAATCAATTATGTGATAAAGGTTTTAAAATATCATTTTCTGAAAATAAATGTAGTATATTTGATTCAAATCAAAATCTCATTTTTGAAGGAAATCGAGACAAAAATATTTATATTTTAAATATGGCAATTTATAATAATCCAAGTATGTGTTTATTAGCCAAAGACAATGATCCTTGGTTATGGCACAAATGATTTTGTCATATTTACTTTAAAACAATAAACAAATTATCTAAAAATAATCTTGTAAGAGGATTACCCAAAATAAAATTCAAAACTGAAAATTTATGCGATGCATGTCAACTTGGAAAATTAACGAAATCTTCTTTTAAATCTAAGAAGGTTATATCAACATTACAACCACTTGAGTTACTACATATGGATTTATTCGGACCAACTCAACTTCAGTCCATAAATCATAGTAGATATGTGTTTGTAATTGTTGACGATTTTTCAAGATATACTTAGACTATGTTTTTAAAGAATTAAAGTGATACTTTTGATATCTTTAAAAATTTCGTCAAACAAATCCAAAATTTAACTAATTTAAAAATAAAGAATATACGAAGTGATCATGGAGGAGAATTTGAAAATGAGAAATTTGATTTATTTTGTCAAAAGAAAGGAATTTTTCATAAATTTTCATTTCCTAGAACTCCACAACAAAATGGATTTGTAGAACGTAAGAATAGAACTTTACAGAATGTGCGAGAACTTTATTAAATGGAAGTACAGTACCGAAACATTTTTGGGCTGAAGCTGTCGCAACAGCTTGTTATGTTTTGAATCGTGTTTCCATTCATCCTCTCACTAAAAATACTCCATACGAACTTTTTATGGTAGAAAACCAAATATATCTTATTTTGAAGTTTTTGGTTCAAAATGCTTCATTTTAAATACAAAAGATCAGCTTGGAAAATTTGATTCAAAATCTGACGAAGGAATATTCTTAGGATATTCTAAGCGTAGCAAGGCTTATCATATTTTCAATAAAAGAACCAGTAAAATTGAAGAATCACTTCATGTGTCATTTGATGAAAATATTATTTAAAATTCTGTTAATTCAGATATTCTGAAAAATAATACTTCACATGATGATAATTTTGATATATATAGAGAAGATGAAAACATTGTTCATAATAACATAGAGAATAATGATACTGAAATTCAAAATAATA
Organism: Allium sativum; assembly: GCA_030737875.1. Classification (NCBI taxonomy): domain Eukaryota; kingdom Viridiplantae; phylum Streptophyta; class Magnoliopsida; order Asparagales; family Amaryllidaceae; genus Allium; species Allium sativum. The sequence continues at coordinate 797,556,037 of CM060921.1, read as the reverse complement.
AAAATATTCCTATTAATGAAGTTCGATCTCCACCAAGGTTATTACCAGAGAGCCAATGCATAAATCTGAGTACAATATGTACTCAGATTTATGCATTGGCTCTCTTACGAGACCACCCAACTCAAAATATTATTGGAGAAATAACTTCAAACGTAAGGACAAGAAGACAACTAAATTTGGTAAGTAATGTAGATTTCTTATCAAATATCGAACCCAAAAATCCTAAAGAAGCATCTACATATGAAAATTGGATAATTGCCATGCAAGAAGAATTAAACCAGTTTTAACGAAATGAAGTCTGGGAACTAGTTCCAAGACCAAATGATCAAACTGTAATTGGAACTAAATGGGTATACAAAAATAAGGCAGATGAATTGGGAAATATCACTAGAAATAAAGCTATACTTGTTGCATAAGGTTATAATCAAGAAGAACATATAGATTATGAAGAAATGTTTGCTCCAGTCGCACGACTAGAAGCAATTCGAATATTATTAGCATACGCTTGTCATCATAACTTTAAACTATATCAGATGGACGTTAAAAACGCTTTCTTAAATGGTTACATTAAAGAACGAGTATATGTTGAACAACCTCCACTTTTGCTCACGAAAAATATCCTGATCATGTTTATAAATTGAAAAAGGCATTATATGGTTTGAAGCAAGCACCTCGTGCTTGGTATGAACGTCTCAAAACTTACTTATTAAATTCAGGATTTCAAATTGAAAAGGTTGGTCAAACTCTTTTTATAAAGAAAGACCATAAAGATATTTTAATGTTCAAATATATGTAGACGACATTATCTTTGGATCAACAAATGATAAATTATGTCAAGAATTTTCACAGATAATGACCAATGAATTTGAAATGTCGCACATGGGAGAACTATCTTACCTTTTGAGCTTACAAATTAAACAAATGTTTGATGGAATTTTCATTAATCAATTTTTTTTAACAATCTAATAAAACGTTTTGGAATGGAAAACAAGTGAAGTAAACCAACACCTACGAGTACGACGACACATTTAGATAAAGATGAAAATGGTAAAAGTGTCGATCAAAAGTTATATCGAAGCATGATAGGTTTACTTTTGTATTTAACTGCAAGTAGACCGGATATTACGATGAGTGTTTGCATATGTGCTCGTTTTCAAGCTAATCCAAAGGAGTCACATTTGAGAGCGGTTAAACGAATATTACAATATCTTGGTAGTACCAAAGATTTTGGACTCTTCTATCCGAAAGACTATTCCTTTGAGTTAGTTTCATATCGTGATGCTGATTTTGGAGGATAACGGACGGATCGTAAAAGTACAAGTGGAACATGTCACTTTATCGGTAAATCTCTTATATCTTGGTTTAGCAAAAAGCAAAATTGTGTTTCATTATCAACATGCGAAGCTGAATATATATCTGCTGCACTAGCTTGTGCTCAGGTATTATATATGCATCAAACACTAAAAGATTTCAACGTAAATTTGTCGAATTCCATAATTTATTGTGACAATACAAGCGCAATAAATTTATCTAAGAATCCGGTATACCATTCCAGAACTAAACACAACGATATCAGACATCACTTCTTGAGAGATAATATTGAAAAACAAACGATTAATTTAGAATTTGTTAACTCAGAAAATCAAATTGCAGATATATTTACTAAACCCCTTTTACAGAATTCTTTCATTAGACTCCGACGAGAACTAGGAATTGTATCTTTCAAAGATCTCTAAAATGTTCTTCGATTACTATGTGCTCACAATTTATTTATTTCTTTTTAATCGATGACAAAGGGGGAGAAATATCTCTCATGCTATATCATGTTTCCATGATAATTACATATATTTCTGCATCAATTTCTTTTCATTCTATGATTCCATGCTATTGAAATATTATGATATATGTGCTATATATGTGTACTAACAATTTTTTGCAGGAATTAAATGGTAAGGTTATAAAATTATGAACTAACGAATTATTGCAGAAATTCAGAGGGAGCTTAACATTCAGGGGGAGAAAATCCAAAGTGTTGTCATCAATCGAAAAGGGGGAGAATGTTGATAACTGGATTTTGATCGATGCCAACGAATGAAGTTGCAAAAGGAATCATATCATATAGATAAGGTTATATATATATATACACACACACACACACACATTGAGTCGTGTTAGAATTATGTTAAAATCTATTCTCAAGTATACATGAATGTGCAAAACAGAGTTATATATATATACACCTTTAAAAATGCCAGAAATATACACAAACTGGCTTACCAGTCGACTGGTATAAAATCCACCAGTCGACTGGTCAACCAATTTGTGTATATAATAGCTAGTTTTGAAAATTATATTTAAACGATTTAATTCTACCAGTCAACTGATGATTTTTAACCAGTCGACTGATTCGACCCAGAAATTATTTTATGAAGAGTCACCACTCTTCATGAAGATATTCCTCTTCGTTAATCAAAGGAAATGGACATAACTTTCTATGGAAACTCTTCAAGAAGGATTGCTACTCTTATACTATTATATAAACAACTTCAATCATGTTTTACAATCACCGAATTTACTGATTTACATTCAATACTCTCTATTCTCTCAATTTACATTCTTTGCAAATTAAAGCTCTCCAATTCAAATACTTGTTGAATCCTTGAATTGATTTAACATCATTTGATTCAACAAACAATTTTCTTCCTTAAATATTAACATTCAAATCATATACTCGAGGATTAGATTATAGGAAGGTTGTACTTAAGCTATTGATTATCTGTGTTAATTCAAGAACACAAATCAAAAGTCAAACACTTGTAATTGTTGAAGACCTGTGTAGTTGCTCAGGCGAAAGGCATCCTTGTTGGGGCTCGGGTGTACTAACATATTCCTCCGGGTTAAGAGAGAGCGTTGTTAGTGAATTCTGAAGAGGAGCTTCGGGACTGGACGTAGGGCGGGAAGTCCGAACCAGTTTAAAAATTCCTGGTGTCAGTTTACTTTATTTATCGCATTTATTTTAATTGTGATATATTTCTGTAACTATTGCATATCATTTAGTTAGTATATCATATACATTCCGCTATATCCATATCAATCCTTTTAAGTCGTACACACAGACTTTTCATCTAGGCCCTCATCAATCAATGAGAAAATCAAAAAACTAAATGGCTTGCCAATCAGCTCATAAAATCATCATACCCAATCAATACAGTAAATATGTACCTTATAGACGGACAGTCAATTTCATTCCTCTTCTTAACTTCCATACAATAAATTGTCCAATATATATATGTCCAATTCCAACCAATTCCCAATTCAGTTCAACTCAATCGTTAAAATTGACTTAACTCAATTCAACTGCTTATTCTTACATGGGTTTTATCATTCCAATTTCATTTAACTTCACTTAAGTTAAATTTTATTCTTTTGACTCACTTTTATCTTTTCTAGGTATTTAACTCGTATCAGTTAATTTAAAACTCATATCATTTTCAAACACTTAGTTAAATGTTTTGAGTATCCCTCGACGTTTCAATTGGAATTATGTAGTCATCCCACTTTCGAAACTCGAGAATAAACACTGATGATGTCCGGACTATCACCAAAATTATCCTCAACCGACTAGAATGTGATTATATATCTATCCAGTATATTCGAGACTCCGGATATACGTTTGTAAGGCGTATATTCAAAATCTTCTTATACTCGATAATCCAATTCTCAATGTCAAATAAACACTCAAACTCTTATTAAAACTTATAATATTTCATAATCGTTTTCATATATATATATATATGTGTGTGTGTGTGTGTGTGTGCAAATTCATTTCCATATATATATATATATATAATACTCTTCAAACTCATTCTAGGGCATTACTAACCCTATCTCTAACGAGTCACTCATTCTAGGATACTACCGATCCCATTTCTAATGAGTCTTCTTTTATAGGATGTTACTAATCCTACCTCTGATGAGTCTTTTATTTTGGTTCTAACGAGTTGTATCCCAAAGCTTTGAATAACCAAAGCTCTGATACTAGTTGTAATGTCCCTAAAATCCATGCCTTTCGAATCGACTGGAATCCACACAAGTCCAATCCAAAACGGCAGAAACCCTTGAGACATTAACTTTGGGCATATAATACATCAGATGGAAACAAAAGATTTTTCATTAACAACATTAAATTGTTACATAGAGTCAAGAATATATATCAGAGTATAATAAATTACAACAATGCACATCGAAAATATAAAAACAGAACTTTCAGTGGAAGATTTATAATGCTGTGGACACAGCTTTAAGCTTCAATCCAGCACCAACTATAAAATACCTGCAAAACCAAAACTACTAGCTGTCGTTTGGAAAATATGGGCACCTAGAGTTTAGGTGGGAACAATAAACTCTGAGTCAGTCATAAGACTGCTGTGAGAACTAAAACAATTATTAATCTTCATTTTAAAGTAAGGTAAATCACGAGACCATGCTGTATAACATGCAACGGGTTTCCTCCACATGAATACCCATCATAAACAACTATCACAGATAGACTCTTGGAGCCTACGATGCAATAAACAATGTGCAATTCCTCAAACTACCCATTTAGACTTAATCCCCAAACTTAGATTTCCAAAATCTAATTAACTTTACAGGAGTTATCTCTTTGGACTTTATTCCCGAGTTTTTGTTTCAAATCATTTGAAATACATATCTAGCTTTTATATCAAATTAGCTTTCACTTCGAGATCTCAAACCAAATCACTTAGAAATTTAATTCTGAAATATCACAATTAATGCATAAAAAAACGTATGCAATTAAATATCGGGAGGTTTCTACCATCAACAAGGCAAAGGGCACGTACCATCATTCGTTCGGTATATAAGTGCATTGCCCACTAACTAGAGTACACTACACCGACCAATGACCAATTAAGGTCCTACTACCCATACTTTTAGTTATGGGTTACTCGAATCTTTAGCCACATACTAAATCATTTTATATCCCGAAGTAGCAAAATCATTAACACCAATAATCACAAATAAATCAAATATATATCACTTTACATTTCCAAATCATCTCAAAATCATCCCGTTAGTCCTCTAAATCCTTTCTGTTTTATAAAACATTTTTTTATAAAACACCACTTTAGTTTGTTCAACTCTGAAGGGTAATTCTCTGTCCAAAATCGAAAAAAAAAATCCTTTCTCTTATCAAAATCCGATTCAAAAACCATTCAATGAATTGAAATGAACCCAACAACATCGCTAAACACCTCATAGTCAAATCATGAAATAAATCACAAGGTGTTAACATACAAGTATTTTCTACACAACCCAATGTTAAATATAAAATCATATTTGCTCATAAACTGGTCGAGCACAATCCAAACAATCAATCGACCATATTAAATATAAAAAACCAAGTATATTTGGTTCATAACTCTTTCATATCATTTATTATAATTTAACATAATTTTTTCCCTATATTTTTAATAATTTTAATCTGGCCATTACAGTTGATTTCTAATTACGGTCATCGAACTGCATTTACAATGACCTTTTCAAAAATTAATTTGGACTTATCTTGAAATCTAACTGTTGTATTTCGAAACTTTTCTTTTGATAGCTCTTTTTATTTCGAACCCAATGCTTTCAGTTTCGGGAAAATCCAATGGTCGGATCTTTCGGTATGTCCGTTTGAAGCCAATGGTCGAAATTCGTGAACTGTCGCTGCACGACATGTCCTATTCTAACTAGAATTAATTTCAAATCGAAATCGATTAACCTCAACGTAAGTTTATATTTATAATCAAACTTATTTCCAAAATCAAATTTCACTATTTTGACCATTTACAACAATTATTTATTTAAATGAATATTATAATATTATTTTAGAAATATTATAATTTCCCAAATTCCTGGTGTCAATTTTGTGTTTATAATATAACCACGTCCATATTAACTACCATCCATCATCCAACAGTCATTAGATAAATGTTATAAACGTTAACGCTTAAATGTACATAAACAATATAATAACTGTAATAAACAACTATCATCACCAACGCAATCATAGCAACCACAAGCAATCAATATATAATCTATCATGATTATAATAACTTTTAAATTCAGTTTAGTTAGTTCTCACTTTGATTTTTGTTGATCGTTGCAATAACGATTGTTTTCTGATAGTTCAATCAGGCGTTTTATTTCGCCATAAATTGTAATGAGCTCAAGTCGCTCCAAACCAGTTTCATTGCGGAGCATGCATCTATACGGTTCCAACGGATCTTAATTCGTTAGATTCTGATAACGTACGGAAAAGTTACGTTTTTTACAAGATTGTATATGATTTAAACATTATTAACTATAAATAATATAATTAATTATAATCTTAATTAGCTTAATTGGCTTATTAACCACTAATCACCATCCTCATCTGACGTCTTCCATCTCTGGGCACGAAATACCCGACCCTTTCATGGCCATTCACGCAACTATCTCTACCCTATCCTCCTCCATTAGTTCATGATTTCCAAATCTAAAAACACCATTGCTCTCTCCTCCTCAATCTCCATCTTCCCATATACATCTCAACCAACTCGAGCTCAAGAAAAAAAACTGCGTTCTCTAGACTTCGACGTGCTACCACGTCCAGGTTGCACAATATTTTTTCACCCAAATTTTGTGTACAAGTGCCATTTGATCTCCTATTTCCAAAAACAATACTTACAACACACATCGATGCTTCAAATCTCCAAAACGTGGAACCCCAGCTCATGTGTTAAATTTGCAGCGAATGGCAACGACGCCGAGCTACCCAAAACTGGTACCAAATCGAAGAGAAACACTTGTTGAATCCATATATACATGTTTGGTATCTTATAGGAATTTATTTGGATTGTTATGGATTTTCAAAGATGGGTTTTCTAACGCGATTAAGAAATGGGGTGGCGGCCATGAAATATATTGACCAAAGGAAAAAGAAATGAGGGTTTATGCTTAGATAAGATGGTATATAGAGGTAGGTTAGCTTATAGGATAAGCCTTGTATTTTTATTTTATTGTTTTCTTAGTTATTGCTACTCCGATCGTCGTTTAAAAGTTCGCACGGGCACACACGAACTCCGTTTGGGGTGAAAATTGACATATATCTATGGTTTGTTATTACGGTCCTAATAAATTTTGTTTCATCGGATTCCGAGTCTGTTTGCTCCAGTAGCACTATTTTAAAGTTACATTATTGATCGTTTCTCATTGAAATTACGCACGGTCACAAAACAACTCCAATGAGTGCGAAATTTGGAATCTTGTAATGATTTACTATTACGGATCCAACAAAATTAGTTTCGTCGAAAACGGAGGTCGTTTGCAAAATAGCTATTTTTAAGGCCTATTTAATATTATTATAATATTATATTATTAAATTCCAAAACTATGCAATTTAATAATAAACTAATTATTATTATCGTATATATATCCTAATGGGGTTGTATATAACTTCCGATTTAATACTTACTAATTTTGAGTTAAGCGACATTCATATTATATATAAAAACCATATTTATATATTTAATAAATCGATAAAACATTAATTAATTCCATAGCGACTATTTACAAATTTGATTTGGATATAACTTACAACCTATACGACGAAATCTCAATTTTTACTTTCGTTAGAAAGATATAGTTAAATAGATTCTAATATTTCTTGTTTCAACAAATTCTGATTTATATTGAATTATATATAATCATTTTAGCCCATGAACCGTTTCCTACATCTCTTCTCTAGTTAGGTAGATTGAAGGTTCTCTGTTAAAGGAAGCCTTCTGGTCTCCCTTATGTCCGGTGTCACCAGGACGAGTAGAAGTATTAGTCCTCTTCTTCATTACCATGACTGAAGTCCTTAGCAATCTGATTCGACGGAATTTTGCGCTTTTTTCTTAGTGACCCCTGCCTGACGCACCAAAATGTTGACTCGAAAAATTGTACTATCAAGTCAAACACCAAAATCTCAAAGACAATCACAAAGTCACAGTATTCTCAGATCATAGAGAAGCAGTAAAGTAAAGAGGCACATCAATATTTAGAGCAGTTCAGCAAACGTGCCTACATCCAATTATCATATGACTGATTTGCACTATATGATTTCTGTTACAATAGAGTTATTTCCATGAATTTCGAAGAGAAAAAGAATTAAACTCGAAAACAGTAGAGTCTCTGTATCAGGAAGCGAAAGCGATCTCTTCAAATGGCCGCCTCTAGCCCTTTTTATAGATGCTCACCGATCCAATTTAATATGTCGTAGTGGCCGGAAGTGCGGAGTATTTGAGTAAGTGGAGAAAGTGGTTCGAAATGATGGAGGTAGTGAGACACGTCACTAGACATGTCCACCCAGCATGGCCGAAATAGCTTGGGTTGGCATGATCGAACCAGACCCAATCACGGGCCACCTAGCCTGGCCGAACCGAGATGGGGCCGAGTCGGAGCATGACCAAATCGAGGCTACCACACCTTGTCGAATCGTCTCTGATGCCACTATCATGTCGATCTTGGCTTCTACCTCCAGAAATCCTAAATGTGTGATGTCCATCGTCTAGCCAACGTGAATTCGTGCTCGTGCCACGAGCAATTCGGATGTTGCGAGTTTAAAGTGTGACGACCTTGTAAAAAGAAGGAACAACACACACACACACACACACATGCATATGAAGAGCGTTCAGGGACACCCCTGTTTTGCAGCACCCCGTTAGCACTCCTATGCTACCATGAGCTACACTAATCCAAATCCAATAAGATTTTGTAGATGTTCAATCCACACATATATTATCATCTATAAAAAATTTGAGCTCGTTCCAACATTCGTCTATTAAATTTAAACATCAAATATATTAATCTATGAATGTCGGAATGAACTCAAATTTTGGATAGATGATAATATATGTGGATTGAACATCTACTAAATCTTGTTGGATTTGGATTAATGTAGCTCACGGTAGAGTAGTGGTCCTGAAGCAGTGCTGCAAAATAGAGATGCACCGGAACGCTCATATACACACACACTCATATACATACATACAGGCAAAGTTGGTAATTTGAACATAATAAAATACAGTTTATGACACAAAAGATCGGAAATGTTAGACCTTTTTTGATTTCATATGAAAAGTAAAAATAAAAACATCAACCTACTAGTAAAATCCATTGTATCATCAATTATGTTCAATCTTTTATGTTTCAATAGATTTTTCCTAGTACACATGCTTAGGCTTTGAAGCCCAAGGATACCTTTCTCACTCAGTAGGCCGACATTGCTTTTACCATTGCGGACGATAAGTCCTACCAGAAGGATGCGTCGTAGAACAATGAATGCTGAAGATGCCACATGTAACAATACACGTGACAACTACCTTCATCATCCCTCTTTTCCTCGCGTCACTCAAAAGCTCACACATGAATTTTACATGTGGTTCATACTAAACGCCTTACATTTTACTTTTGCTTTTAACGCATAGTTTCTTCTAATTTCCGCAATTCATTTCCCATTTTTTTTAATTGGGATAATGGAAGGCGAAGGTATCAAATCCGAGACTTCCGTTAACGGAGCAACCGACGTTATGAGCGCTTCCCACGAATCCGCTGCTTCTGCTGATCATTTGGTAGTTATGATTCATGGCATACTTGGATGGTATTGAATTTTGTTATATCGTCCGGTTTTAATCTTTATATTGCGGTTTTGATTCAGTTTATGTTACTCGATTGTATTTTAATATTTGATGCGTTTGGTGGGGTTTAATGGGGGAAACCGTTTCGCGACATCAAACTATCAATCATTTATTTATCCTATATTAGATTATAATTACTGATATGGAAGTATACCTCTTTTTTTTTTTTTTTTTTTTTGGTGGGGGGGGGGGGGGGGGTGGGGTAGAAGCTGACAAATTAACTTACAGCTAACAGCTTTTATTTAACCACATAGTTACAGTATGCGTTGAATTTAAATACGATAGACGGTTAGTTTTTTTTTTTAATGCAGAGTTCTGTTATTTACTTTTAGGATCAAGTAAAGTACAAAATAAATACGATTATGAGGAGTTGATTAAAAACAAGGATGGTTTTTTGTTATTGTTGGAAACAAGGTAGTTTATTTACTAATAAAATTAATTACAGATATGTTCCTCTTAATTACAGACGGTGTTCCAAGCAGGTGTAGGAGTCGGACATAAATCTACTCAAAAACACCAGCACAAAATATGGAGGATGTTGTGATAATTTGATTAACACAATTTAGGACAACAATAAATTCCCATCTATAACATACCTTTTGTATGTTATCACATTGAAATTTATAACCATTTTTGGAGTCTTTTTAGCAATGCATCATGCATGTTCTTATTCCAATGTGCAATTTGGTGGTTTAGCTATTGAGGATGTCATTTGAATGAACAAATGTTTACAAGCCAGAATAAACTTGTTGCAGTCATATTAAAGATTCATCATGTTTCTCCAAATAATATGTACAATTCCACTAATATACCTCATTTTGAGTTTTGTATTCACCCATTGCATGCTAAGTTATTTCTGTATCCTTGTTCTACTATATAAGTAGTTGCATATTACCACTTTGTAAACAGTGCTGCAGATTGGCAGTATGGAGCTAAGCAATTTGTTGAAGCGTTTCCGGACAAAGTAATAGTTCATTGTAAGTCCCACCCCTATTCTATGCTTTATCTTATTAAATCAAAGTTTTTGGTGTGCCTATGTACATTGAGATTTATGGACTCCTGTAGTCTGGTGAGAGTAAGTATCTTGTCAACTATAATGTAAAGCATGATCGATTGCAGTCGCAGGTTATTGGTATCGATCTTTTCATATATCTTCCTCTTAAATAATAATTGCAGCCATTTATAACCTTCTATGATCAGTGTTAGGAATGTCGATTATAATAATTTCGTACATCTAGATTATCTCATTTCAACTATGTTAAGATATTTATTGCCACCTCTGTTTGGCTCTTCTCTAACACTGTTCTCAGTTACATACAAAATGCCATCATCTATTCATTGCCTTAACATCCAGTTTCAAGTCTATGTTGTTTGTGACTTGATAAATATCAATTGTATTTGATTACATTATTCTTTATGTTATGGTTTTAGGTAGCGAATGCAACATGCATACACTAACATTGGATGGTGTAGATGTTATGGGAGAACGGCTAGCAGAAGAGGTAAGTTTTTCCATCAAGGTTTTCTGTTTCCCTACCATTTTATGACCATAGATAAGTAGTTGCAATGTGTAAATGGTTTTTCTTTTCCTGGAGAATGAAGTTTTCTTCAATCCTCCAGTCTATCCTGGGTATAGCTATATATTTGTTTGTTATGTAGCATGAACGCGCAATCAGACGCTTGACCACTCAAATCCTATGCCAGAGCATTTCTCTTCTTCAGACGCACGTCTATTTCATAAAACAATAACCCCACAAATGTTTGTACTTTTTAGCTGGCTGTGGAATCAGCAACATTCAACATATGACAGCGAGTAAATATTACTACATCAAAAGAATGCTTACTAATTGTATAATAAAACAAATTGATGAAATTTACATTCTCACAATGAGTGGTTCTGAAACACAAAATTATATGAAATGGGAATGATCTCTATCAAATCTGATGGGTATTTGTTTTCATCACAGTATCAGCCTTTAATTTCATATTGACAGGTGGTTGAACTTATAAATCAAAAACCCGGACTGAAGAAAATTTCTTTCGTGTCCCATTCAGTAGGTGGACTTGTTGCTAGATATGCAATAGGTCGGCTCTACAGATGCATATCTGATGATGCATGTGTCTGTGATGAGTCTGATGAACGTGTAGGGAACATTTATGGTCTTGAGGCAATGAATTTTATAACGCTTGCTACACCACATCTTGGCTCTAGGGGTAACAAACAGGTAATATTCTTGTTAATGCAAAATTGAGGAGTTGCTACAAATTGGTAGTTTGAATTGGCTTCAACATTTACATTTTCAAGTGACTAGCACAATGCATGCACATGTGTGAACTTTTCAAAGTTTACATATCAACCATGCTCCCATCAAACATACACTTGTATATGCAAAAATATTATTTCTTTTGAAAAACTTTAAAAGCAAACTGTGCTATCTTTTGCTAATAAATTCATATCAACCATGCTTGCTGTCAGTACTGTTTTTCTTTCTTCATTGGGTATTTATGTCTAGTTACATACAGCGAGCCAGAAAGTGCATGCTAAACAAATAAAAAACATAAAACATCGATGTACAAATTCTCATTGAAGTATGTAATTTTCTTTGATGATTTGAAACTGTGACTACAGATATTACGCTTATTCATGTATTCATTATCTTGTTTGCATATGATCTCAAAGGGAGGGCGAGTATATTTACTTTTCAGCATAATTTGAGTTTTTCTTTTTGTGTTTCGTATAACCTAGTATACTTACTTTCCAACATAATTTGGGTTTTTCATTTTGTGTTTCCGAATAACCTATACATGGCGTACAACTTAGCGTATTTTGTTGTATTATAATCATTTCTGTCCCAGTATATGTTCCTTGATACTTATTTTGCAATATATTTGTTATCCAACCTTATGATCGAGCCATGATCGAATGAGCCTGTCTTTCAAACAAGAGAATAATCAAGCATGGATCCAGAGCTACAACTGCCAAATTCAGACATCAAACAAAATCAGGAAGTGGAGTCAAAAAACTTGCCAAAAGGCACCAAAAAGTCAACTCACTTCAATCAAAAAAACAAGGTCCATGGTAACGATCCATAGCCGTAGATGTTATCGGTCTCCAATATTTGTTCGAATTCATCATCGGATCACACCATATGAGGCTAGAGTGCTTATAGACTTGTACATGCCATATATGATGGTTCACTAGCCACCGGCAACTGAAACCCAAACACTCGATAAACAAAACAAGTACTTCCATTCAACGTTCAAACCAAGGAATTCACTCAAATTCAAGCTCATATTGATACACAATGAGACCATCAACCACGGATTTAACAACATGAAAATGAGACCATCAACCAAGGAATTTATTTTTAGTGTTTTCAGTAAGAGCCACGGATTTAACGGCATGAAACTTGAAATTAGAAACAATGAGACCATCAACCAGGAAAACTGCTGCTGAAGATCCACCAAGAATAGGAACATGGGGCAGCCAGGGTCTGTCCTTAAGATCAAACCCTCTACATAACCAGGGTGGAGATGGAAATTGATGATGAGAGAAATGCATGAGAGAACGATATCCCTCAGGAAGAGATGATCGAGGGATTCTTTGGAAGGATGGGATAGCTGCGAACAACCGAGGTCGCTATAGACCAAAACCAAAGGTTATGAAATAGGAGAAACATATTTGGACAAGATGGAGCAACCTCCACGGAAGTGCCATAGATCGGTATCGATCCAAGTGTTTGAATGGATAGTTCGATACCGACCCAATAATCCACAGGGGCAATATTGATTTGAACCGAACAATAGAACACGAATCAATATGCAGGTATGCAACAAGAGGAATACACATCAGAATCTCTATATGGGGAATACATACCGGAATTTCTCTGTGGGAACGAGGATACAGAGTAGAGATTTTCGTGAGATGATAGAATTGCGTAGATAGCTGGATGAGCGACGAGTGGTGGACCATCAAACAAGAATCTGGAGACTGTGAACAGGAGTCTACTAACTTCAGCATCCAGTATGCGAGGAAGTCAACCAATTTGAGGCTGTCGGCGTTGGAGATGTACGGTGAAAAAATTAATGAGATACATCCGACATATTGAGGTCTTGGATGTATCCAAAGCAGTAATGAGACGGTGTTTTCCCTTGTATCTAACAAACTCAATGACATTAATGTTTAGACAGTTGAAAAACAGGTTCAAAGTACGTGGAACAAATTGGTGGATGGATTCTTAAGATAGTTCAAGGTTTATATTACTCAATCAAAAATTGCGATGGCACCAACGAGCATAAAGAAAAGGGCTGAAGAGACCTAAGAAGCCGTTTGACTAGATTTAACGCGACTGTCGCCATAGTTCATAAGCTGGGTCCATCAGTGGTTCTGATGGTGATAATTTTAGAAGTTGCTCATAAAACATATTTCAAAATTGCTTTGGAGATGAATCCACTGGCGGGTCTTGCAAACTTATCATGAGGTTGAGAGATACTTGCGTTAGGAGGATGCTATACTGAAAAGGCAGAGGTTAATGCGGTGGATGACAGAGAACCGTTTGGAGTAGATTTGGAAAAAAAGCGAAAAATGAATGATGGCTTCGGAGGACCGAAGGGACATAGAAGAGAAAAAATTCTCTTTCTATACGGAGATGGCCGAAACGTTCGATATGATTTACTTAGATACGTGAAAGCAGATCACACACCGAAAATCGATGAAGAGAGAACCCACAGACCAAGAAAAAAATGGTAAAGTATTGCACATTCCACGAACTGAATGGGCATGAAGCGAACGGTTATATGCACCTTCGTGATATAATCGATGAGCATATTAGGAATAATCGGCTACGTCAACGTGAGAGGCCAAGTTGCAATGATGCAACCAGAGCAGCAATCGCCTGCAATGAATGGAAGTGGACTTGGATCTCGGTCAAAGTTTGTAATCTCTCGATGATGATGGAAGTGAGTCGGGTACGTTTCCCACACCTTGTCCCTTTGTTATAAATATTGCAGTATTACAGTTAAGACACTTACTCATGTACACGATCTCAAGGTGCGTTATAAGATGAATGCTAAGTTGTATTACTTGGTGGGATGAGTGTTATGATGCTTGTTTGATATTTGAATGTGAACTGATCGAATGTTTGATATTAAGAATTTTTTAAATGTAATAACTGACATTGATTTTGAAAAACCAATGAAGGTCGATTAACCATTGCAGTAATTTACGAACTATCTACGAAGAGATGGGGCGATGATCATAAAGTGCAAGTCCCTTGTCGAACGGAGAGCAAATTAAGTCCCCTTACCGAAGTGTAAGTGGATTGGACTTACTTGGACATTACCCTCTACTGGACAGCGGGTAGATTGGACGCAACAACAATCCAGGGAGATCAAGGAAAAATGGAGAGAGATTGGAACGGTCCTTAGAGATCGAGGAACAATCTGGAGGCACTAAGGAATGGTCTGAAGAGATCAAAGATTAGACTTTGGAGTTAAAGGCCACTTGGCTTGGAAATTATTTGATAGTGATTGTCATATTAACCCATTGCTTCGATTCGATTGGATGTTTTCATAATGGAATACAAGGTGACATTAGACGATTTATAAATGACATTCTAACCAATGAGTAAATGACAATGGACTTGCATGATTGTTGATCCTTGATTACTTGATACATGCTCAAATCATGATAACAAAATCCTGGGAGAACATAAGATAACGTTGATGTTGATACATGGTTATTAACTCTCTTATAAACATGGGGAAATTTGATTTACAATATGACATATGATACCGTAATTCCGATGGAACTATATGATTTGATTAGTTAGTAGCCAAGATTGGGTTGTGGATGATTCATCGACCTCGTTTCAAAGCATATCTTGTTAAAACAAGATATACTTTAGAGGAAAAATGTTATTCAATTCTATGATCGTGCCATGATTGGGTGAGCCGAATCTATCAAACAGAAGAGTAATAGTAGGAATCTAAAGCAACAACTGGTCAAACTCGAAAGTTTTTTTCTTCAAGAAACGAAGTAATAAAACTTGTCAAGTAGCTGCAAAACATCAACTAACTTCAAATAAAATAAAATCAAGGTCCATGATTTTGAACAAGTCATGGAGCTATATCGATCAATAGCCTTAGATTGGTACCGCTCTCGAATATTTGCTTGAATTTGTCATTGGATCACACCACATATAGCTAGAGTGCTTGTAGGCTATAACATGCCATGTGAGATGGTTCTCTAGCCGTCTACAGCCCAAACACTTGATATACAAAATTGTTAGCATTTTTTCAAGATTTTCTACAAAGATTTTAGAAGAGATATGAAATAAAAAAATTTGCGTTTTTCTTCAAACAAAATTTTATTAATCCACCAAAGGATTACTAGAGAAACCTAAAAATTGAGATTCAATCTCAATCCCAAAACCTCTTAATAATAAAACGAGTCTCCTAACACACATATTTTTAGTTGCAAATTGATTGGAAAGTAGGAATATGCTTGCTAATATACCTCTAATGTTATCTCTCATAAATATATATATTTGACCATTTATTTATTTAAATGAAGATATTTGAGAGAAACATGAGAAACATGTGCATACATATTTATTTTTAAATCAAAACAAATATTGTGCCACATATTTTTAATACTCCACCTTAGCATCATATTCTTCGTTGGTTCCATCTTTGTTGGAAAACACGAAATATCATCAATAAATTAGAATTGCTTGTAATAACGCAAAGATCTCCAAGTAGACTTTGTGGTTTTTCGTTGCATACTCCACCTTCTTTCAGATGAGTTTGCCTCTAGATCTTCGATTTGATAACCTTTTACATTCTTCACTGCTTTTCCTAGCAATTGGTATACGTTATTGTTTGTTTGATTTGCGTGTAGAACCTCCATATTGATCCTCCAAATCATCATGACTACACTTCGAGTAGAAAAACTGCAGTCTTTTCGTTCTAACTGTGTCGTCGAGGCAAGATTCTTCTTAATTTTTGGGGTGTGCCTAACTTATGTATGCTTCACGACTCTTCCATCATACATCTTCAACCTAACTTAATCTATACCCTTCACTTTAATATCTTCAACAATAGCGGACTCCACCTTACAATTGCTTTTTATAATCAATGAATGCTTACTTTTGGTGATATATATGAAAACATGTACTCGAATCAAGCATCAACTCATCTCTCTCTTTCATCAATACAGTGAATGTCATCACTAATACCAAAATTTACCTCGTCCTCACTACCTTCATTAAGCTTATCTTTCTCTTCCTCTAATGCTTTCATTTTTTTCTTTGTCCTTTTTAAGTTTGTTGCAAATTTTGGTTGGTAACTAAGTTTTTCACAGTAATAATTGATGAAATTATGCTTCATGTTTGATCTATTTATTTCCATGTTTGGTCGGTTATCCCTCCTTGTAAGATGCACCTTTCATATTGGATTTCTAATTTCTTCTTTTTCTTTTTTCTTGCAATAGATTGGTTCTTTGCATCTCCTCATTTAGAATGCTACTAACCGCTGATTCCTTTGACATAACCACATCCAAATTTGAGTTTTTCGATGCAACCATAAGTGTTTTCCAACTCTCCGATAGTGAACTCATTAACATCAAGCCTTGTGCGTTTTCATCATCTACCTTATAATTTATAGCCGTCAATTGGTTCACAATTGCTTGAAAATTATTGAGATGCTCCAAGTGACTCACATTTTTTAAGCTTAAGATTCACCAATCGTCCCATAGGAAAAGCCTGTTTGTTGCAGAGTTTTTAGCCTATATTTCTTCTAACTTTTTCCAAATTGCATAAACAGATGTTTCGCTAGCGATAATATGAAACATCAAATTCTCAACAAAAAACACTGAATAGTCGATGTGGCCTTTCTATTTAATGGTTCTCATTTTGCATCAGATAAATTACTAGGTTTCTCTTCTTTATACTCTAACCGTTCGTGAAGATGATTGAGATAGAGAAGATCCTCCATCAATACCTTCCATAACTCCCATTTTCTGCAACCAAGTTTTTCTATGTTGTTCTTGATAACTAACTTTTCAAATAAAGTTGTGTAGTAGACTCTGGTATCAACAATTAGCATTTTCCAAGGATTTCAACACAATTAGATTTTATTAGAGATACAAAGTAAAAAAGGAAACTAATTTTTCCTTCAAACAAAATTTAATTAATCCATCAAAAGATTAGTAAAGAAAACCTAAAAATTGGAAACTAATCTCAGTACCAAAACTCCTTAATAATAAAACGAGACTCCTAACACACATATTTATAGCTACTACCAATCAGTAGAAAAGAAGAAATATATTTGCTAATGTATCTTCTAACATATGTTGTATAAATAAATATATTTGGCCATATGTTTGTTTATTTAAAAGAATATAATTGTAAAAAAATGCATAAATATCTTTTATGAAATCAAAAACAAATGTTGTGCTACGTATCTTTAACAAAATCAAGTATTTTCACTCAATGTTCGAACCAAGGACTTCACTTAGATTCAAGCTCATATCTATACAACTTGAGATTAAGGGTTAAGGTGCAAGACATGCAAACAACATCGAAAAGTAGATGAAGAATTTCCAGTCAATCTTATGGAATGACATTGATCCCATTCATGGTTTCGTATCAATCCCTGAAACTTGATGATGTTGCCACAATCTTCTTAGCATCAATCCTCCTGTGCGTATCTTTAACAAAATCAAGTATTTTCACTCGATGTTCGAACCAAGGACTTCACTTAGATTCAAGCTCATATCTATACAACTTGAGACTAAGAGTTAAGGTGCAAGACATGCAAACGACATCGAAAAGTAGATGAAGGATTTCCAATCAATCTTATGGAATGACATTGATCCCATTCATGGTTTCGTATCAATCCCTGAAACTTGATGATGTTGCCACAATCTTCTTAGCATCAATCCTCCTGTGCGTGGTGAACGAGAGCACGGAAGTGATGGAGAGAATTTCGGCAACCTACAGTTATGAATAGAGGAAAAATGCTTTCAAGGGACTTTTCGGCATAAAGGAGAAGGAACATCGTTCAACTGTTTTTTTTTTTTGCCTCACTGAACAAGTGTCTGCAATGTATAACCTCTATAACCTTTCGATCCCTGACTACCGATCTATAAGATCAATTCTGTGGAACTCAGAATAGTGGCGTACAAAATTCAAATGAGCATAGACTTGAGTATTTGCCAAACCACTATAATATTTGTGTGTAATTTTCTTTTGTTTTTTGGCTTATTTTCTTCACTTTCCTTTCTTTCCTGGCCCTTTGGGTGTTTATACCAAATTTTGATGTAAATAATATCAAAAATTTTATGCTAGGACCTCTCTTTACTCTATTCGGACAATTCTGTTCTCCGTTGATTCTTTGCTTTTGAAACTTGATTCAAATTCGTATTGTATTGCAAATTGTAGAAGTATTTTACTGTTTGATTTAAAATTATGAATATTTTGAGTTGCAATTTGATTCGATTTCTTGAATATTTTCACTTATAATTTTGTCTAAAAATCGATGAATGTTTAAAATTCAAATTTTTATTTGGGTCGATGTAAATTTCGTAAATTTTAATTTGGACATGAGATTTCAAATTTTAGCACAAAATCACACAAAAACGGACTCTTTTTTTTTCTTTTTTTCTTCTGGATGGCATTTGTTTGGCTGGCAAAAAATCAACAAATTTTGATGGTGTTGGTCCAATGGTCCTATCAAGTCAATAATTTACTAGTTTCTTTTTTCAAGCGAATATTATTTACAAAATTTTGGGTGAAATGAAATAGCAATGTTCAATATTTATATGATCTAACATTTTTAGTCTATTTTCATTTTACATTTTCTGATGTGAATGGAGTAGTAGCATGTTGCTACAAGTATTTCATAATGTGGTTTAAAAATCTTTGATATGGTATAGTAATAAATACATCTAATTCTTGAAACATTCTTTTCATCTAATAGTAATGAGATGAAAGCCTAACTAAGAGGGTTTGGAAATTTTCTTTTACGAATTTCACTGTTGTATATGATATATCCTGTCCATCTTTTAATGTCGGATCATTCACTTATTGTTGTGAAATCCTGCAGTTGTCGCTTCACATTATTGGTTTGCTAAATAATGAATTCTATATAAAGAAAAATATAATGCTGACCATATCACAGTGAGTGCATTTACTCTCTATTTAATTAGGTACTTAAATGGTAGTACATATTAATACTACAAGTCTTAGGTAGTATTAATACGAATATATTTGTTTATATATTTGTTTTGTTTTTTGTTTTTGTTAATACGAATATGGTTAATCTTGGTATGAACCATTAGGCGAATCAATAATTATAGTTTGCCAAAGTTATTTGTCAATAATTATAGTTTGCGAAAGTTATTTAAATAGTTTTAGTATTATGTAATTAATTGTAAAATATGCTACTGAATGTAAAATGTTATAAAGAAATGAGAAAGATTTAAATGATTATAGAAAATTTGAAGCGTAGGTATTTGAAGAGAAAAACTTAATTTTGTCATTTTAGTATTTAAAAGAAATATTTGTTAATTAAATTTCTTAAATTTTGGGTTTTGTAATTAATTTAAATATATGAACTTAAATATAAAATTAGGAGCTAACTGTTAATAAATAATTATGTAAATTTTGAAATGTCCATATCAAAATGTAAAGTGATAGAAAAAGTAAAATAATGCGAGAGAAACAGTAAATAAGTGTAAAATGATAAACTAATTTAAAAATAAAATATCTTGAGAAAATTAAGCAGAAGAGAGAAAACTCCTGGAATTAAAGAAAGAGCTTTAAAAGGTTCTGCTTTACTATGATTTAATAGATTAGTTGCAATATGCCTTGCTGTACATATTGTCCTATGTGGTTTAATATGAATTTTACTTGCTCATTTTAACGTTCTGTGCTTTGATTTTGAATACCTGGATGCAGGTCTGCTCTTCGAACATTTAAGCGCCGCGTGGCGTACGCAAATGTGGGATTTGATCGTATCCTTTGAACTTATTATTTCCTCTTTATTAATAATTGTTTTTGCTTAATTCGTGGACTTATCCATAACTACCTTGTTGTCTTTAGTTTGCAATTAAGATATTGTAGGGTGGAGAACTTCATCTATAAGACGTAATTCCGAACTCCCTACGGTACTGTTGTATTAGATGTTTATGGATTTTGTTGTATGGTTTCATTGATATTTTTGATATGATTATTTTTTTACTAATTTAATATATTATAATCCTTGGTATGCAGTGGGAAAATAGTATAAGTGAGGAATATCCGCATGTCGTGTATGTAGAACGTACAAAAGGAACCAATATCGATCAAACAGAAGAAGCTTCGGATGTAAATGGTGCTGATGTTATAGAAGGTACCAAATCTTGTTACATGGTTAGGATGGATGATATAACTGTTTGATTAAAGTGATTAGCTTAATTTCATTCACATTTCTTCGGGCAAATTGTTTCATCAATCAATGCAATTGAGGCTAAGCTGATCAAAATCTGCGTCCTGGTTTAGTATTTTAATTTTGAATTGCATTAATCAAAATTCATGATAATTGTGACATATGCTTTAGTGATGTTGAACATTTATCTTACAACTTTTCATTCAAATCAATGCGTGGTTGTCCGATGTAAAATAGACCTCCAAGAAGCTTTAATTTTTGAATAGTACCGCTGTAAGTATCAAGCTGATGCAAATCGTAATGTTGATTATATTTTGATGCATAGTTCTTTCATATTCAACTAAGAGAGAAATTACAAGCACAATACTACACTTAGTGCAAACTAGTAAGATCACAATAAATAGAAGTAAATAAAGCACGTGAAGAAGGCATAAGGGAAATAATTGTAAAGAACATGTACTTATATACAATTGACTTAACGCTCAACGCAAGTAACTTTAACCGAAATATCTTTAAGTAGTTCTTAAATATATGTTGAATAACGGGTTACTAAGGCATTGAGTTCAAGTATACTGATTTTAACGAATTGCACAAATTTAGTCGTGAAAATCTGTTCAAATTACTTCTGATTTGGAGTAGTAGTTATTTCAAAATTATTATTATAATTTAAGTAGATTGCTAATAAAGAGACCTATAGAAATATTGCTATGATATTATCCTGATATTATTTCAATATTTTCAATGATTGCGAATCGGTTTTTTACGATTTAAAAATGAAGCTCTGATACTATGTTAGAATAATTGAATAAAAAATAAAATAAAATAAGAAGAACAGGAGAAAGAAGAGAATAATTGATGGGTTACATCTTTATTATACGACTTGGTATATTAAGCAATGGGTACATAATAATGCAACTAATATTGTGTTGTATTCTTGGACATGGTCGGTATATTACCGGTACTGATATCAACTGCTTATTATTTCACGTAGAGGAGTTGGTAACGGGTCTCTCTCGAGTATCATGGGAAAAAGTGGATGTTAGCTTCCACAATAGCAGACAAAAATTTGCAGCTCACAGCGTCATTCAGGTCGACAGAGTAAATGTCCATGATTTATTCTCGAGTTTGAAATTGAGAGCATAGTCTTATATCTTTAAATTTCTATTGCAGGTTAAATTTGCAAATATGCAGACAGAAGGTGCAGATGTAATAAAACACATGATTGATCATTTTCTTATATAAAGAGAAGAAGATAAGAAGATTTCTGTAAGTTCATATTTATAATGAACTTTAGACAGTTTATATTGTTTCACTTGGATTTTAAAAGGATGGGACATTGAAATTACACAAAAATGTATAACTGTTCCACTATGAACACGGAATGGCTGGCATAAATGTATGTTTCAAGTTTACGTCTATATATTATATATCGATCAAGCAGAGTTAATAGTGATTACAGTCTCTCTGTGTACAAACGCTTCGTGGTACATTTGAGTTTTCATTGAAACTGCTACTGCAGTCGTATAGCGAAAATCATTGCCTTACTGTTTCTATTGGTAGTCGATGTATTGTGGTGTACTGGACGAGAGAAAGAATATGATCATCATTTGAATTGAATATTGAGATCATATGCGGTTGGTTGCATGCTTCTTTTTAAATAAGATAATCAATGAAAAGCCCATACTCAGTAGATCGATTTCACCATTATGGATCATGCTAGAGGGCCCGAAAGAAAATGGTGCGGGTTTGTGCGGAATTAAGGGGAGACGTTGGATTCATTCGCGCAATTCACGGTGCATGCTCCACATTGCTGCCGCACTATTTTCTGCCCTTGTTTTCGGGCCCCCAAGCATTATTGTACACCATATAGTCAGCGTGTTTTATGGAGTTTGTGGATTGTAATTTTTTGAACACCACCAGCTAACGCTATTTAATAATTGTTACATTAAGTTTGAAAGCATGTAAACTATAATTAATATTTTTTAGCATGGCAGTTTTTTATGTAACAAACTGTAAATATGTGTTTCTAATTTGGTAAGAATTGCATTTTTAAGCGTGTCTGTCAATCAATTTTCAAATATTAGCAATATAAACCAACATATAAATTTAAATATACATTCGCAACGGTAAATTTACCATTACCAGTCGATCGGTAGCTATTTTTGATTGAGATCGGTATACCAGTTAAAACGGTATGACAACGGTAAATTTGCCATTTTTAACGCTAAATTATCGGTAACATTTCTTCAATACCAACGGCAACGGTAATTTTATCAATACATTTAAAACGTATGTATATTCTCTGGTATAGTTTATTACTTGCATTTAGAATCAAATAAATGATTATAATTAGTTCAATAATCAGGTTAAATAATTCTAAAGTACACTTTTTTTTTAATTTATGTTATTTATTAACTAATATTACATATAGTATAATAAAGATGCACTGTGTACAAAAATAAAAATAAAAATAAAGATGCACTGTGTACAAAAACATGTCAAGATACATACCTTGATTGACAAACGATAATTTACCATTATCAGTGTAACGGTTACCAGATTATCAGTATACTCAGTTTATCGGTCTATGGGTAACGATCAGCAATTCTGGCTTATCAATAAAAATGGTACAGTAACAGGTTTTTTTTTTTTTAAAGCCGACGAAGTTAAGTGGACCCCTGCTACTTTATTAATACATCAGAAAAAAGAAGGAAAATACAACTCAACCAAGAAAACAGGGCTCATCAAGCACTAAGAAAACAACAGAGAACACACATAATTATGTTAGAAGTTAAAGGAGTAAACTCATGATGTCTGGATCAAAAGTGAAGCCAAGCTGCTTCAACCCCTCCCGCAACTCTAATTTCACATTTTTCTTGAACTGTTCATTAGTTCTATCATCATCTGGTTTGAAAATTCAGAGTATTTCTTTCCCTTTAAATCCCTGAAACAAATTTCTTAAGAGTGAAACAAAGTAATCTTCCCTTCTCTTCCTGCTAGTGTGCTTTTCTAACCTTCTCCATTCATTAACACTACTAGAGCAAACATCTCTGTAACCAATTATATGCATGAGCTATGGAAAAGAATTACACATTCAAAGTACAGATGCTCCAAACTTTCATTATGCATCCCACACATCACACATTGCAAATCAATTTGCATAACCCTGTCGTTCAACTTGTCTCTTGTCAGCATTGCTTTTTTAAGGATTTTTTTCTGATTTGACCACCTTTTATAAACTTATAACACTTATAGCCTAGTTTCAAAACTTATTACAGCCGTAGCCTGATTTATGTCACATCAGTTGAAATCCGTTATTTTACACTAGCCTCTTCTGAAATAAGGCGTGCTTGCGTTATTCAAGATGACGCGGAGAAGATTTATCTTCAATCAACTATTTTTTTGTTGAACCCACGGAGCGGCATTCAGGATAACGCTACCAAGCGTTTTCTTGAATGACGCACATATGGGGTACTATTAAGTGTAGTAGAACTCCGATATGAGCGTTATTTAAGATAACGTAAGTTTGCGTTGTCCGAAATAACGCTTCTATGGGGTTTTAGCTTGTTTTGTAGAGCTCACGTCTAAGCGGCATTTGAAATACCGCTTTTGTGCGTCATTTCAAATGACGCTCAGACGTGATATACAGAGAGCTTTTGCTCTTTTCCTCCTCACTTTCCAACTTTCTAAATATTGAAAGAAAGAAACCCAAAACCTTAAATCAACTTCCAAAATTAAACCTTTAAATAATTTTATCTCAGATC
Organism: Allium sativum; assembly: GCA_030737875.1. NCBI lineage: Eukaryota > Viridiplantae > Streptophyta > Magnoliopsida > Asparagales > Amaryllidaceae > Allium > Allium sativum. The sequence goes on along the minus strand of CM060921.1, from coordinate 797,531,118 downwards.
ATCTGCAATTTCAGATATGCGTCAACTGGACTCTAATCTCCGTTCTTTGATTCAGTACAAGGTTTGAATTTCAAAACCCTAAATCAAACTTTTTCTGGATTTTTAACTTTCGGTAATATAATCATTTTTGTTGTTGTAAATTAGAATGGATCCTAAGTTTATTGCGATTATATCCTACTTCGATGGTGAGTTGGGTATTGATGATAGAAAGTGTGAGAAATACGAAGATGGATCTTTCAAACCTGTAAAAGTTCTCAAAGGTTGTAACTTGATGCAATTAAAAGCCTCGATATTCAAGTCAACAAAGATTAGTACAGACCAATTTGATATTGAGTTAGTTTGCAACTGGCCAACTGATTCTGGTTCTAAGGCAATTAAAATTGTAGACGATGGTGATGTTGAGTTAATGTTTTCTGTCGCTTGTAAGACTATAGAGTTATTTGTTGTGAAAACGATAAAGTTAGTGGTAGAGCCACCTACCGCTTTAAGACCTGTTCAAGCTGCACCGTCCCTACTGTAACAACCCGTATTTTCAATAACCTGTTATAACATAAATCGAGGCAGAATTTAATTCTAAAATCTGAAGCAAGGGAAACGGGCTATGCCATTGCGTTCGTCTCGGAAAAATACGCGAAATAGAGTCCGAATTTTCGAAAATCGGAGTCCGTATGACCCAGTTAAGGCCCATTAAAGTTTTCAGAAATTTCCATAGTAAAAACAGATTTAAATTTTAAATTAAAAACAAGGATTAGGGCTAACTGGCGTCAGGCGGGAAAACTCCCGCCAGGACCCCCATGTCGACAGGCATGTCGACAGGGGTCTAAGGGTGTCGACTGCCCTGTCGACAGCCCTGTCGACACGGGGTGGCCGGGCAGTTTTGCCTGGCGCACCATTTTTGATTGGGCTTGGTTGTGTGGCTTGGTTCTGGAGAATTCCGAAATCTGATGGACCTAATTCAACCTAGGGTTAATCCTATGGTCTAAATCACTAGCCTAATCTATAAATAAGACCCTAACCTACCCTAAATCACTCATTATTCATTCTAGCAACCAAACTATGTCAAATTGAATTCTCAAATGGCCTCCACCTAAAAACCCTAGCCTCCACCCTCTTCAAAAATCATTCCTATGAAGATTTTGATGTTCATACAAGCATTTCTAAGTTGTATGAATGATCATTAGCTTGCATACATCATCAAGTTGCAAGCTTTATTTGCTAAGCTAGAGTTTTTGGGATTTTTGTTAATTGGAGCTTTGTTTTGGGTTTTTATATGCTTGCATAAAAGGGCTTCTCAATCTTTATTAGTAGATTTGTGTCTTCATAATATTTGTAAGCCCTCTTACCTTCATTTTAGAAACTCTAAAGTTAATATGTGATGAAAGTTGGGATTTATGCATGTTTAATAAGTTATGCATGCTTATGCGAGTTTACTATGCTATGTTATGCATGTTTAATAAGTTATGCATGCTTATGCGAGTTCACCATGCTATGTTACATATGTTTAACAAGTTATGCATGTTTATGCAAGTTCACTATGCCATGATTTGCAAGTTTAAGAAGTTATGCATGTTTATACAAGTTCACTATGCCATGATTTGCAAGTTTAACAAGTTATGCATGTTTATGCAAGTTCACTATGCTAAGTTATGCAAGTCCAACATGTTATGCATGTTTATTATGATATGTAAGATTCATCATGTATGTTGTGCCAAGTTCCCTCTTTCTATCCTTTATGCGTTATAACGAATATGTAAGCGATAGAATGACGTTGGGGGGTTTGGGTAAAACTTAAAATACATGAAAATATGAGATTGGGAATTTACCTATTAAGTTAGGTCTACCCCTTGGGAATTTACCTATTAAGTTAGGTCTACCCAAGTATTTGTTAAACTTGTAATTATGTTTTAAAAATAAAGTGGACATGACACTTAGAAAACATAAGTGTGGCTAACTCGAGGTTGGGTTGAGTTTGTAGCGTAAACCTACCCGGAACCGACCGACTTAACTAGTTGCTACAAACAATAGGACCCAATGTGAGAAGTTGGTCATGTGTACCTTGGACCCGAGGTTAGACCAAGTTGTGGTGTAAAGCTACCCGGACCCGCCCGGCTTAACTAGTAACCGCAACAAAGTCTAATGTGAGAGGTTAAGGTACAATTAAATTAATGCCTCATGATTAGGGTTAAGTCATGGCCCACTAATACTTAACCAATTTTGGGGATGCGAGGGATTAAATGGGGTTAAGTGGTGAACTGTTGGTTACACTTAACTAATTTAATCCATGATTAGTGAGGGGTTAAACCACACTTAACCCTCTTAGAAAACCCTAGCAACGTGGTCTGTTCCAGCAGTAATCCCAGTTTGGTATCATTCACAACCCTAGAGGCTAGGCTAGGGCGGGGCACGATTACTGGACTGATGTAAGCGACCAAAGCGACGGCTGAGTGGTACAGCGGTGCGGGTCCAGGCGGGCTACGGACGTGCACGTAGTCCGGTGTTGGACAAACTCGAGGCACGGGTACCAGTAGGTTTAGACTGTGCATTATTGCTTAGGTGTCTGGGGTTGACACCCGAGGGCTTGATACACCCGAAGGTGGACCCAGCGCAGTCTGACTACAACCATATGTGGGCCGTATGGACACCAACACTTGACGTGTTAGGTTTATAGGGAGCCGATCGACTAGACCGTTGGGCTGGACCTTGCATTAAGGTCACCTTATGCTATTGGGCCAAAGTTTGGGCTGAGGGATCAATACCTGTTATGTTAGTTTGCTAGTACACTGTGGTGCAAAGCTTAATCTTCTTTATGTGATGACACCTTTATCTACTGTCAGTATGTTCATCTCGGTTTCGATCATGATGTTAACTTTATTAGTTTATAGACTGATCGTAGTAGGGCTTACCAGTCTTTTTGACTGACCTGTTTTCTTTCGCTTCTTTTCTTCCGTCCCCCCCCCCCCCCAGGTTCTCAGGGAGGGAACAGTGGTGCTTAGCTTGGATCGCTTGCTTGTTCGATGGATAGCTCATGTATGTCTGGACATTGAGCTCGCTATGGTTTATCATCTTTATTTTGGGGATAGCACTATGTATTTCAGTATTTCTGTTTATGATGTACTAGACATGTTTATTTTCGGCAGTTGACTTTATGATGTACTAGACTTGTTTTGAGATGGTTTGAGATATTCCGTTGTTTTATTCTCACTTACTCTGTTTTACATATATATTTATGTTCTTGTTCTGCCTTGATATATCATTATGCATGTTTACCCAGTTCTAACGCCCCCCAGAAGCTAGTGCCCCCGAAAGAGTGACCCTAGTGGAGGTGGGGTGTTACAAATTTGGTATTAGAGCATATGGTTTACAAGAAAGAACAAAAAGTTTTTAAAAGACTTTTGAAAAACTATTTTCAAAACAAGTATAAAGTATTTTCCAAAGAAAAGTCTAGTATTTTAAAAGGCTATTCCCCAAAAAGCCATTAGCGTTATCCTTCGTTCCCTTGACCTAATCTTATCTTATCCTTCGTTTCAGTATGGCTGAGGATCTTGCCATCCCGGATGGAGTAAACGTACCACTCTGGTATAGGAGACTTCTAAAAGCTAGGGCGGCAGCCGGCCCCGCAAACCCTACTCCCACTCCTCCTCCTGTAGTTGAGAATCCTCCCCCTAATGTCCCTCCTCCGGTGGTTCCTGTTCCCCCTCCTCCAGTAGCTAATATTCCTCCTCCCGTTGCTAATGTTCCTCCTCCTCCAGTTGCTGAGGCTCCTCCTCCTCCCCCTCAGCATCCTCAGGTTGAGTTCACGAAGGTTTGTAAAGACTTCAAGGCGATGGGAGGCAAGAATTTCCTAGGCACGGAATCTTTTGTTGAAGCTAGGAATTGGCTGAAAGACACTGAGGACTTGTTTGCTATCTTTGGGATTGATGACGAGAGGAAAATCTTATTGACAGTGTGGCTTTTGAAGGACGAAGCAGCCTATTGGTGGGAAGTCACCAATGGGACGAGGCCCGTTGAGACTTGGGCCGATTTGAGGGCTAGATTTGTGGCTAAGTTTCTATCTTCTGCTGAGGCGAATTTACAGATGGAGAAGTTCATTGCATTAAAGCAAGGTGATATGTCTGTCAAGGAGTATGTGAACAAGTTTAATCAGCTGGCCCGTTTTGGTTTGGATATGGTGAACACTCCTGAGAAGAAGGCTCTTCGATTTGCTAGAGGATTGAATGAGCCGCTGCAGGGTTTGGCAATGTCACATATTCCGCATGGGGCTACTTTTGAGAGTTTGGTCAATATGGCCCTACTTCAGGGAGATGGAAAGAAGGAGATCAAGTCGAGTGATACTCAAGCAAAGAAGACTGATTCTCAAGGTAAAGGCAATCAAGGTGGTCAAAGCAGTCAGGGGAATCAGAGCAAGAACAAGAAGGGGAACAACAACAAAGGCAAGGGAAAGTGCAATTACTGTGGTGTGCCTGGACACTTTGCTAAGGATTGTAGGAAGAAGAAAAGGAAGCTTAGTGGTGGATGTTTTTCCTGTGGTGAGACTGGACACTTCAGCAAGGAATGCCCGAAGAAGAAAGGACAGGCTGGACCTTCAGGAGGGCAAGTTCATGCTCTCAATACCGCTCCAGTTCCCGATCGAGGTAGTGTTTCTGTTGAGAACCTTGTTTATGTTTCTGATCTTCCAGTTCGTACCTTGTTTGATTCTGGTGCATCACATAGCTTTATTTCATCTGATCTTGTTGATAGCTTGCACCTTAGTACTAGCTTAGTGGATGATCCCGTTTGTGTTTCGAATCCCATTGGGGGTTCTGCTCATCTATCTATGATATGTGAGGATCTGAGGATCTCTATACTCAGTGTAGAGTTCTTGTGTAGTGCGTATGTTCTTGGTTTCAGGGGATACGGATTGATATTGGGCATGGATTGGCTGTCCCGATATGGAGCCATTCTTGATTGTGAGCATAGGGTTGTGAGGCTTGTGACTCGCCTTGGCAACACCTTAGAAATTTCATGCAATCCGAAGGATCCCGTCATGTTGTGCTATCTTGAATCTCTCGACTCGTCAGAGGAAGCCCTTCAGTCTGTGAGGATGGTCCGAGATTATCCAGATGTTTTTGAAGAAGTTAAGGGGTTGCCCCCTAAACGAGAGATTGATTTTCGCATTTATCTGGTGGATAATGCTAAGCCTGTTTCTTTGCCCGTTCGGCACATGGCTCCGCGTGAGAGACGGGAGCTCAGCAAGCAAGTAAAGGAGTTACTTGAGAAGAACTTCATCAGACGAAGTATATCCGAATGGGGAGCGCCTGTGGTGTTTGCTACTAAGGCAGATGGTTCTCTTCGACTCTGTGTGGATTATAGAGAATTGAATAAGCTGACTAAGAAGAACAGACACCCGTTACCGAGGATCGATGATCTCTTTGACCAGCTTGTTGGTGCTTCTGTTTTCTCTCAGCTTGATCTTGCTACGGGATTTCATCAGCTCAGAGTGGCTGAAGATAGTATAGACAAGACTGCATTCAGAACTCCAGATGGATTCTTTGAATGGCTTGTTATGCCGTTCGGTTTGACGAATGCACCCGCGTATTTCGTGGACTTGATGAGTAGGGTGTTTCGAGAGTTCTTGAACAAGTTTGTCGTGGTCTTTGTGGATGATATTCTGATCTTCTCTAAGGATGAAGAAGAGCACGCGAGGCATCTTGTAGAGGTGATGGATACGCTTAGAGCGCATCAGTTAAAGGCCAAGTTCTCCAAGTGTCACTTTTGGAGAAGGGAAGTTAGATTCCTTGGGCATATCGTATCCAAGCAAGGCTTAGCGGTGGATCCCGCTAAGGTGGTTGCAGTTCAGGATTGGAAGACTCCAAGGAATGCAACCGAGGTGAGAAGTTTTCTAGGTCTTGCAGGTTTTTACCGGAAGTTCATCAAGGACTTCGCGAAGATATCCGCTCCTCTTACTAAGTTGACGAAGAAGAACTTAGTTTTTGCTTGGGATATGGACTGTGAGCTTGCTTTTCAGAGACTCAAGAGAGCCCTTACCTCGGCACCGGTTCTAGCTTTACCCGATGGTGGTAAGATGTTTACCGTGTACACTGATGCTTGTGGCACGGGATTGGGCGCCGTTCTGATGCAAGAGGGCAGAGTTATATGTTTTGGTGGGAGGCAACTTAAGGTAAATGAGAAGAATTATCCCACTCATGATCTAGAGCTGGCAGCGATAGTATATGCACTCAAGGTTTGGCGTCATTATCTTCTGGGAGAGAGATTTGAGCTGTATACTGATCATAAGTCTTTGAAGTATCTCTTTTCGCAGAAGGATCTGAACTTGAGGCAGCAGAGATGGATGGAATTCTTGGCGTCCTATGATTTTGATATAGCCTATACCCCTGGCAAGGGGAATGTGGCGGCTGATGCATTAAGTAGAAGAAGGTTGACCCTAAGTCCTCTATTCGTTGAGATGAAGAATTTAGAGTTCTTGGCAACCTTTGATTTCTCTTTGGCGGTTGAGTCGATGACCGGTTCTTTAGCATCTCTTGAGCTCAGGCCTACCCTTCTGGATCAAGTTGGGGCTTCGCAGAAGGAAGACCCTCAGATAATTGAGATTATGGATAAGCTGATTCGAGGGGAGACATCTAGTCACCTTGCTCGATATTCTATAGATGATAAGGGTTGGCTGAGGAGAGACGGAAGGCTTTGTGTTCCGATGGTGGAAGACTTGGTGAGGAAAGTTCTGGAGGAAGTGCATCGCTCTAAGTTAACTATACATCCAGGCGGTGATAAGATGTATAAAGATATAAAGCGTATTTTCTTTTGGCCTGGGATGAAGAAGGATGTGGCAGAGTTTGTCTCTAGATGTATCATTTGCCAGCAAGTTAAGGCCGAGTCAAAGAAGCCCGGGGGGCTATTGCATCCGCTAGAGGTCCCGCTATGGAAGTGGGAGAGTATCTCCATGGACTTTATTGATGGGCTTCCAAGGTCAAGGAAAGGGAATACGAGCATTTGGGTCATTGTAGATAGGCTTACGAAGAGTGCTCATTTCATTCCGGTGAAGAACAAAAGGACCGCATCTGGACTAGCATCAGTATATCTTCGTGAGATAGTACGACTACATGGAGTCCCTTCCAGCATAGTCAGTGACCGAGACCCCATCTTTACTAGTCAGTTCTGGAACAGTTTGCAGGAAGCTATGGGCACGAGGTTGAACCTGAGTACGGCCTATCACCCACAAACGGACGGTCAGACAGAAAGGGTGAATAGGGTACTTGAGGACTTGTTGAGGCTTTGCATTCTGGATTTTGGTGGTGCTTGGGAAGACCATCTTCCTCTTGTTGAGTTTGCATATAATAACAGTTATCAAGCAAGCATAGGGATGGCACCATTTGAAGCTTTATATGGGAGGCCGTGCAAGTCACCTACATGTTTGTGGGAGACTACAGATAAGCTTATACTTGGACCTGACATGATTAGAGATACATCCGAGAAGGTCGAGTTGATTAGAAGACGGATGAAAGCGGCCCAAGACCGACAGAAATCCTATGCTTATAAGCGAAGATCCGATTTGGAGTTTGATGTTGGGGACATGGTTTTCGTAAAGGTTTCTCCTTTGCGGAATGTGGTCCGATTTGGAGCTGTTGGGAAGTTAGCACCGAGATTTGTTGGACCCTTCCCTATCATAGAGAGGATTGGGAAGATGGCTTATAAAGTGCAATTGCCCGAGAAGCTGTCCGGAGTGCATAATGTCTTTCATGTCTCGCATCTCCGAAAGTGCCTACATGAGTCCGCTGAGGTGGTTGAACCTAGCATTCTTGAAGACGTGGAAGTAGAGAAAGAGGCAACTTTGAGGAGAGCTCCGATTCGTATCTTGGGGACGGAGACCAAGAAGCTAAGGAATCGAGAGGTCAAGTTGGTAAAGGTTCAATGGGGTGAAGCCGAAGAAGACGCAACTTGGGAAACCGAGGAGAAGATGCGTGGGCTTTATCCATTCCTTTTTGAGGGTACACTCTCAATCTCTTTCCTTTGTTAGCATATCTTTCTCTTTGCTATCCATGTTTATCTAGTTATCGTGCTAATCTTGTCATGAGAACCTTAGGTAGAAACCCTTTGGATGAAACATGTGTTTGAGACATGTTATGTTTGATGATTGCAAGTGGTTGCAAGTGTTTGCAAGTGGTTACTCGTGGATGCATGATAAACATTAGGCACTAGATCGGCTCACACACACTCCTCATATTGCATGTGCATGAGTGTTTATGCTTATTCTTGGATGAAATTTGTATGCAATCACATGTATGTTGCATATGGATGTATGATTGAGCACGCATGTAGATATTATACATTATGTTAGGGATTTGCATACATATGGTTACATTTCACTAACATATTTTGCATTGATCTTTGCATTAGATAAGTACATATGCACACACTTTTGCATATGTTCATACAACATTTAGAATCTTTTAAGGACAATGATTGCTCGTGGATGATGCTTTGAGTAGATGAATGATTGGATGGTAGGATACATTCTTCCTAACTTGAAGATTTCGGGGACGAAATCCTTTAAGGAGGGGAGAATGTAACAACCCGTATTTTCAATAACCTGTTATAACATAAATCGAGGCAGAATTTAATTCTAAAATCTGAAGCAAGGGAAACGGGCTATGCCATTGCGTTCGTCTCGGAAAAATACGCGAAATAGAGTCCGAGTTTTCGAAAATCGGAGTCCGTATGACCCAGTTAAGGCCCATTGAAGTTTTCAGAAATTTCCATAGTAAAAACAGATTTAAATTTTAAATTAAAAACAAGGATTAGGGCTAACTGGCGTCAGGCGGGAAAACTCCCGCCAGGACCCCCATGTCGACAGGCATGTCGACAGGGGTCTAAGGGTGTCGACTGCCCTGTCGACAGCCCTGTCGACACGGGGTGGCCGGGCAGTTTTGCCTGGCGCACCATTTTTGATTGGGCTTGGTTGTGTGGCTTGGTTCTGGAGAATTCCGAAATCTGATGGACCTAATTCAACCTAGGGTTAATCCTATGGTCTAAATCACTAGCCTAATATATAAATAAGACCCTAACCTACCCTAAATCACTCATTATTCATTCTAGCAACCAAACTATGTCAAATTGAATTCTCAAATGGCCTCCACCTAAAAACCCTAGCCTCCACCCTCTTCAAAAATCATTCCTATGAAGATTTTGATGTTCATACAAGCATTTCTAAGTTGTATGAATGATCATTAGCTTGCATACATCATCAAGTTGTAAGCTTTATTTGCTAAGCTAGAGTTTTTGGGATTTTTGTTAATTGGAGCTTTGTTTTGGGTTTTTTATATGCTTGCATAAAAGGGCTTCTCAATCTTTAATGGTAGATTTGTGTCTTCATAATATTTGTAAGCCCTCTTACCTTCATTTTAGAAACTCTAAAGTTAATATGTGATGAAAGTTGGGATTTATGCATGTTTAATAAGTTATGCATGCTTATGCGAGTTTACTATGCTATGTTATGCATGTTTAATAAGTTATGCATGCTTATGCGAGTTCACCATGCTATGTTACATATGTTTAACAAGTTATGCATGTTTATGCAAGTTCACTATGCCATGATTTGCAAGTTTAACAAGTTATGCATGTTTATGCAAGTTCACTATGCCATGATTTGCAAGTTTAACAAGTTATGCATGTTTATGAAGTTCACTATGCCATGATTTGCAAGTTTAACAAGTTATGCATGTTTATGCAAGTTCACTATGCCATGATTTGCAAGTTTAACAAGTTATGCATGTTTATGCAAGTTCACTATGCTAAGTTATGCAAGTCCAACATGTTATGCATGTTTATTATGATATATAAGATTCATCATGTATGTTGTGCCAAGTTCCCTCTTTCTATCCTTTATGCGTTATAACGAATATGTAAGCGATAGAATGATGTTGGGGGGTTTGGGTAAAACTTAAAATACATGAAAATATGAGATTGGGAATTTACCTATTAAGTTAGGTCTACCCCTTGGGAATTTACCTATTAAGTTAGGTCTACCCAAGTTTTTGTTAAACTTGTAATTATGTTTTAAAAATAAAGTGGACATGACACTTAGAAAACATAAGTGTGGCCAACTCGAGGTTGGGTTGAGTTTGTAGCGTAAACCTACCCGGAACTGACCGGCTTAACTAGTTGCTACAAACAATAGGACCCAATGTGAGAAGTTGGTCATGTGTACCTTGGACCCGAGGTTAGACCAAGTTGTGGTGTAAAGCTACCCGGACCCGCCCGGCTTAACTAGTAACCGCAACAAAGTCTAATGTGAGAGGTTAAGGTATAATTAAATTAATGCCTCATGATTAGGGTTAAGTCATGGCCCACTAATACTTAACCAATTTTGGGGATGCGAGGGATTAAATGGGGTTAAGTGGTGAACTGTTGGTTACACTTAACTAATTTAATCCATGATTAGTGAGGGGTTAAACCACACTTAACCCTCTTAGAAAACCCTAGCAACGTGGTCTGTTCCAGCAGTAATCCCAGTTTGGTATCATTCACAACCCTAGAGGCTAGGCTAGGGCGGGGCACGATTACTGGACTGATGTAAGCGACCAAAGCGACGGCTGAGTGGTACAGCGGTGCGGGTCCAGGCGGGCTACGGACGTGCACGTAGTCCGGTGTTGGACAAACTCGAGGCATGGGTACCAGTAGGTTTAGACTGTGCATTATTGCTTAGGTGTCTGGGGTTGACACCCGAGGGCTTGATACACCCGAAGGTGGACCCAGCGCAGTCTGACTACAACCATATGTGGGCCGTATGGACACCAACACTTGACGTGTTAGGTTTATAGGGAGCCGATCGACTAGACCGTTGGGCTGGACCTTGCATTAAGGTCACCTCATGCTATTGGGCCAAAGTTTGGGCGGAGGGATCAATACCTGTTATGTTAGTTTGCTAGTACACTGTGGTGCAAAGCTTAATCTTCTTTATGTGATGACACATTTATCTACTGTCAGTATGTTCATCTCGGTTTCCATCATGATGTTAACTTTATTAGTTTATAGACTGATCGTAGTAGGGCTTACCAGTCTTTTTGACTGACCTGTTTTCTTTCGCTTCTTTTCTTCCGTTCCCCCCCCCCCCTAGGTTCTCAGGGAGGGAACAGTGGTGCTTAGCTTGGATCGCTTGCTTGTTCGCTGGATAGCTCATGTATGTCTGGACATTGAGCTCGCTATGGTTTATCATCTTTATTTTGGGGATAGCACTATGTATTTCTGTATTTCTGTTTATGATGTACTAGACATGTTTATTTTCGGCAGTTGACTTTATGATGTACTAGACTTGTTTTGAGATGGTTTGAGATATTCCGCTGTTTTATTCTCACTTACTCTGTTTTACATATATATTTATGTTATTGTTCTGCCTTGATATATCATTATGCATGTTTACCCAGTTCTAACGCCCCCCAGAAGCTAGTGCCCCCGAAAGAGTGACCCTAGTGGAGGTGGGGTGTTACACCTACGTACTCCTCCAATGCCATCACCAAATAGTATTCCTCCTTCGAACGCTTTAGAGTATGGACAACATCAAATGTTCTATGCGTACCATCCGCATATGAATTATACACAGAATCCGCATTTTAGCTTTTCGTATCCCACGCAGAAAAGTATTGCATTTGCGACGCAGAGGTAAGCCCAACTTTGTGACGGCCCGCCCCGCACCAACTGACATTTACTCCAAAGGTGCGCTGTACGCATGTCCAGTTAGCATGGAATGGGTTGTCAGAAGGAAAGGGAAGAAGGAAATGAACTAACAAAGAACCTGTAGAATGTCTCACAGCGCATAGAATAAAATATAATAATAACATACTTGACATAAAACAGGTGAGACAGTGCATAAGCTGAAACAACCAACATAGCAGCGGAAAATCCAAGTGCAGCTTATGATCCAAAGTTAAACATTATTACAACTTTTCAAACTGTCTCAAAGAAAAAGCAAGATAAAGGAGGTACACTACTAATGCCCAAGTAGCGACCACCAACGACACAGGGAGAATATCTATATATCATACGTGGAAGCCTCCTGCCCGCCTCCGAATCAGCTACTCGCGCATCACCAGCTAACCTGTCTCTAGTCTGCTCGTGTGAGCACCCAAAGTAATAAGAGGAGACATAAAACTCTGGGTCAGACATAAAGCCTGGTATGAGAGATAAGCATCTAAACAGAACAATAACAGGTAGACTGAAACATACCTGAACCTGCAACCAAAGAGTTAGCACTACATACTATACAACACTCTAAGGTGCCATATCAAACGGTGTAAAGATACGGAGGTGGGGGTGTGCATGTCATAGTGATGGCAAACAATCAAACATAGCATCCATCCTCACATCTCTCACTCAGTGCGTAAAGCATACGATATTCACCACTTCGATCACCCAACATAACTTGCTACGATCACTTTGCCCCATGAAGTCATAAATGGCTTAACTGCACTGATAACGTAGCCACTAATCCTTCGCTATGTCCACTTGCCCCATGGAGTTATTCACCCCATCTGCGCTGACTCATAGCCTTACCAATCCTTTACTATGTCCACTTGCCCCATGGAGTTATTCACCCCATCTGCGCTGGCTCATAGTCTTACAATCCTTTACTATGTCCACTTGCCCCATGGAGTTATTCACCCCATCTGCGCTGGCTCATAGTCTTACCAATCCTTTACTATGTCCACTTGCACCATGGAGTTAGTCACCCCATCTGCGCTGGCTCATAGTCTTACTACGCATCACTTTGCCCCTCAAGTCATAACGACTCAACTGCACTGATAACATAGTCTTGCTACCATCACCTTGCCCTTCGAGTCATAATGACTCTACTGCACTGATAAGTAGCCCATCATTCATTTTCAGTGGTGAATCGAAGTTATGAACATCGACAACTCCTTAGCACACGTCCCGCAGCAAAGCCCAACCATGAAGTGAACTCATCGGTTTCCAATTGGATCCTGAGCTCTAACTTCCCTTATTGGACTACCTTTGCATCTCGGGTTATTGGTCAATACTGGGTCGGGTCCACTACGTTGAGTCGGTTCATGGTCTTCCTCTGGTAACGGTTCGGTTCGGGTTCACTACATTGCGTCGGTTCGGGTCAGGTGTCCCACTTCGGGTCGGGTCGGGTTGCCATCTCCCATCCAGTTCGTGCTCCCGCTCCGATCAGCTCCCTCGTTCTTCATATGCTCCGATCCGATCCCCCCTCCTTTATCCGATCCGATCCCAGTTCAATTAACGTAGCCTTCCTTTTTGCCAGTTTTCTCAAGTGCCAAGTTCCGATCCGATCGAATTTCTTGCCCAGTTCAACTTATCCGATCCGAGCCCCCCCATATCCGATCTGATCCTGCACTGTTTCCTGAAACTTTTCCAACAAGTGTTTTACGCCATTCGACGACGTTTTCGATCATTCTAACTATTAAAATCAATCAAAAAGCATATCATACAGGCATAGCAACATGCATAATCAACCACAAACATCAAAACATCAATGTGATAGGTTAAAATGGATCAAACATACCCAAAACCCCATATTTCCCCTTAAGCATGTTTAGGTGAAACTAATGATAGGATAAGCAAAACTTAACCAAATTAACCCAAATTCATATCAGAGATCTAAAACATCATTTAAGAATTTATGAACATTTTTCCAGAATTTTATCATGTTTAAATTCGCTAATTAACACTAATTACCCTTAATTAGCCATAATTAGTGCAAAACTATGCAAATCACTCACCTCAGCCACAAATAAACTAAGATCTGAAATAAATCTCTGATTTGATGCGAATCCCAATACTAAACAGTAGCTCCAATGTCGAGTTGGTGTAGATCTCCCTTGATTCGATGTTGCTAAGCTTAATCCTTGATAAGAAGATGATTTGGAGGTGATTTAGAGGTTGGAGGCCATTTTTAGGGTTTCTTGGAGATAAGTGGAGGCTAGAAAACTGAAATGGAATGATTCTCTTACTCATTTCAGCCTCCCCATAACCCTAATCCCGAAATGGGTTATGGGCCTATTCACTAATCACCCTATTTGGCCCGGTTAAGCAGTTTTTCACCTTCCAAACCTTAATCCAGCCATATCTCCCAAACGATAAGTCCGTTTGGCTATTATGACCACTCTACGGAAAGGTAAACCATCAAACGAATCTAATGGAAGTGATTTTAGGTCAAAATTCCTTTCCGATCAAAAGTTATGGCCAAAACAAGATCAGCTAGGGGCAAAACGGTCATTTAAAAATCGACAAAAACCATGAACATGAGAAATGACTCTAATAGATGTTTCCCAAAGTTACATGACCATACGACTTCATATGGGAAAGAAATAAATATTCTACGATCCTCCGATGCGTAGAATGCAGGTTGTTACAAACTTGGAATTTTATTTAAACATGTTATGTTTTGATTCGCCCAATTGTTGTTGTTAATCACTGCCATGTATTGTATAGTTATGGTTCTTATTACCATCATACACAAAATAATGTTGGACCGTCTACACAAAATAATGTTGAACCCATTAAACCGCATACAAGCATATTCTAAAGTTTCCTCAATCATGGACAAACCCTAAATTTTAAAAAAAATCAACAAAATTAGGAATTTTTTACCTTCTGGAGCTTCTTGTGTTGATGTGCTTGCCATGGTGATGAATTTCGATCAAAACAACCCACAATTTGGTGTTATAGTGAGCAATTAGGGTTAGGAGCTTTGAGTTTTCGGTTTTGGGAAAATAGGAGTTAAGAAAAAGTGAGGAAGAGAGTCTGGGCTCTCTGTATATCTTGACTATGCATCATTTAGAATGACGCATATAGCGTTATTATAAATGATGCTAACAACAAAAGAAAATTAGTCTTGCGTTATTTAGGATGACGCGCCGTAGTAACAAAAGTAAAAGATCAATTCTAACATAGGTGCGTTATTCAGAATGACGCTTGTTAGCACCATCTTAAAAACCGCTAAACCTTCATGTAGAGAAAAGATGAAGTTTGTAACACCATAAATCTTCTCCGCGTCATCTTGAATAAAGCAAGCACGCGTTATTTCAAAAGACGCTAGTGTAAAATAACGGATTTTAGCTGATGTGGCATAAAGCAGGCTACGGCTGTAACAAGTTTTGAAACTAGACTATAAGTGTTATAAATTTATAAAAGGTGGCCAAATCAAAAAAAAATCCCTTTTTTTAATTATCTTCCAAAGCAACAAATTCTCTCTTTGACAATTATCATTAAACCATACTCTACTGCTCCATATACAATTGCTCATCGAATCATAAACGGGGGGGGGAGAGAGAGAGAGCAATGTGCATACGTTTAATATAGAATGGCTTATCCTGTTTACCCCCATTGAGTTAGAATACCAGCAATACTGTGTACCTTAAGCTTTCTCGCATATCTCCACGGGTGATTGATTCTAGCTACGGACGTTTCGGGAATACATATCACATTATCATGAATGTATTGATAAACAATTGACTGCCTGGACATACCTGTTACTTCAATCTCGATATTGCTTAATTCTCTACAAAGAATATAGCCTTCCTTCAACCATGGATCATGCCAAAAGTCGATAAGGGGAGAAGTGGTAACTTTGTAGTTGAAGAAAGGCAGAATCAAATCTCTTAGTTTAAAAATACTCCTCTATGTCCAACTTAATTTATACGGTTGAATCATCGTCCAAAAATTCTTAGCTTTGATAACGTGCTTCCAAGACCATTCCACCCAAACGTTAACACTTCTGGTAAGCAAACTATCGATATGTTTAGTAAAGGCTGCTTTATTCCACATTAACATGTTCACTATTCCTAGTCCTCCTTTGCTAAGGCTTCTCAATTACTTCGAAGGAAATAGGTGCCAGGTATCTTCCATTAGTTTTTCCTTTCCATAAGAACTTCATAAAAGCTGAACGAATCATAGTAATAAGCTTGGTTGGGAGAATGAAGGTTCTCGACCAGTAAACTTGCGTGGAGAAAATGATGGATTTAATCAATGTAAGTCTACCCGCCTGGCTTAAAGTTGTGCTAGTCCAATAGTTCAGTCTCGATATAATTTTAGCATAGAGTGGCATGCACTGAGTAGTTGTTATCTTTGTTGTGGTTAGTGGCAACCCTAAATAAGATATGGTATCATTACTTCTAGCCAATCCAGTTGTAATGCACAGTTCTTGCTCGCAGTTGTTGAAAGCCCAACAGTTTTCACTTTAGATTTTTCAACATTTACTTTCAAACCAGTCATCTCATAAAAGCTTCTGAGTGTATTAAATAGACTTTTTATAGTTCCAGCGTCTGGTTTGCATAAGATAACGAGATCATCTGCGAATATGAGAGAGGAAATTCTCGGTTCCTTACACCTAGGATGTAACTGGAAAAGACCACTGTCAATTTCATTGTTCAACATTTGAGTCAACATCTCCGTAAGAAGAATGAATAAGTAGAAAGCGGGTCACCTTGTCTTATCCCCTGTTTGCTATCAAAAAAACCCATTGTAGATCTGTTAAGAAGCAGTGAAAATTTAGGAGAAGAGATGCACAAGTAGATCCAAGTAATGAAGTAAGGGGGAAAGTTCATGTACCCCATCAATCAGACAATGCTATCCCACTGGAGTGTATCAAACGCGCTTTCATAATATCAAATTTAAACATAGCTCGTGGGGAAACACGACTGCTAGCATACCCATTGAGAAGTTCATTAGACAGTAACACATTGTCAAGAATGTTCCTACCAAGGAGAAACGCTGCTTGATTAGGAGAGATTATCGAAGGGAGAACAACTTTCAGCCTAGAAGCAATAATCTTAGAAAGACATTTGTAGATAGTATTGCAGCAAGAGATAGGTCTGTAGTCCGAAACTTTGGTTGCGCACTTCACTTTAGGTATGAGAGCAATGTTGGTATTATTATAGGAGAGATTCATTTTTCCTTTCTTGAAGAAGTTTTTTGCAGTAGAGCACACCTCCATTTGAATAAAATTCTAGCATTTTTGATAGAAATATGCATTAAAGCCATCGAGACCACTAGAAGAGTTGCTTTTATGACAAAACATGGTTGTTTTAATCTCGTCATATGTAACGTCAGCACACAATGCAAAGTAATCATGACTAGATATTTTAGGTGAAAAGTTTGGGTTAATCATATTTACGTTAGGCACAAATCCAGAATTGCTGCCTATTAAATCAGAGAAGTGATTAATAAAGGTATTCTTAACATTAGCTTGAGTGTTCGCAATGTTACCGTTTTTATCAACAATAGAAACCAGGTTCTCTCTGCATTGCTTATCTTTAAGAGAGGCATGAAAAAAACACTATTTTTATCTCCTTCAAGCTTCCATTTAAGTCTTGATTTCTGCTTTGTCATAACTACTTCTTTGTTCAGGGCTTCTTGATATTGGCTTGCTATGTACGTTTCCATACTAGAGTGGACAGGGTTTAGTGGATCTCACATCATTTCAGCTTGTATATCTTCAAGTTTGTTTCTCCAGTTTGTTGTTTGCTTCTTACCATTCCCAAATCTTGATTTAGCCCATTCTCTTAGCACTTCTTTTGTTTCCTTCAATTTTTTCTGTAAAACAAACATTGGGTTACCAAAAGTAGGTCTAACCCACACTTCTTTAACAATGTCATAGAAGTCAGGTTCATTGACCCACAAATTAAAATTTTTAAAACTGGATGCACTTTTCATGTCAAGCCACTGAGGCTCAGGATGACAGGGGAATGGTCTGATAATAGTGGAGGTGGTTGGCAACGGGATAGGGCATGCCATATGGTAAAAGCAGATTGAGTACAGAAAGCATGATCAATTAGAGAGTACGTCTTGGGGCCAGATTTGTTCTTGTTATTCCATGAGAAAGGAGATCCGATGCTTTTAATATTAATGAGATTGGCATTATCAATAGCTGATTTGAGAGGTAATATTTCAGAAAGGGACAACGGGTTACCTCCAAACCTTTGATTTGCTTCAAAATAACAGTTAAAATCTCCCATAATAAACTAGGTTATAGAACTTTGATGAAGTGAAGGAATTTCATCCAAAAAAGCTTGCCTAACAATAGAAGAGTTGGCAGCATATACATTGTCAAAAGAAAAGAGTCTAGATCAGCTCAGAAAACTGCAGTATAGTGAATCATTTGTGGTGAGGTTTTAATAGGGGAGATTTGGATTACAGCGGGATAAAGAGTATCAAAACCCTACCATAAGGAGCTTCAACTAGATTATGAATATGGAGCCAAGAAGGGTTAATATTACTATGGGGAATGAACCTATGAACCTTGGCGCCAACTTCCTTACTGAGCCGAATCGAACAACACTTCTCAAAGGTGACACCTTAATAAAGACCATATCACCTACCTCAAACTCTAGATCTGTCCTCCTCTGATCGGCATATGATTTCTGCCTGTCCTGAGCTGCCTTCATCCACCTCCTAATCAAGTTTATCTTCTCTGAGGTCTCTTTAACCATCTCAGGTTCAAGTAGAAGTCTGTCCACAGACTTCCACCAATATGTAGGTGATCTGCAAAGTCGTCCATAAAGCACTTCGAAGGGAGCCATACCAATACTCATTCGATAGCTATTATTATATGCAAACTCTACCAATAGGAGATGCTCCTCCCAAGTCCCTCCGAAGTCTAGGATACACAACCTCAATAAATCCTTGATAATCCTATTAACCCTTTCTGTCTATCCATCCGTATGAGGGTGATAAGCAGTACTAAATCGTAGCTGTGTCCAATGCCTTCTGCAGGCTTCTCCGAAACTCACTCGTAAAGATGGGGTCATGGTCACTAAAAATACTAGAGGGTACCCCATGAAGTCGGACAAACTTTCTAAGATATACCAATGCCAGCCAAGCTGTCGTCCTCTTTCTCTTGATTAGGATAAAGTGAGCACTCTTAGTCAGTTTGTCAACTGTTATCCATATACTGGTGCTTCCCCTCCTCGATCTGGGCAACCCATCTATAAAATCCATAGGGACGCTCTCCCACTTCCACTGTGGTATGTCTAGAGGCTAAAGCAATTCATTGGGCATTCTCTGTTCAGCCTTCACTTGCTGACAAGTCACTCTGCCATGTCATATTTCATCCTGGTCCAATGAAAAACCCTCCTCGTATCTCTGTACATCTTGTCACCGCCCAGATGGATAGTTATCCGAGAGTGATGAACCTCCTTTAGAACTGATCTCAACAAATCACCAACTCTAGGAACACACAGTCTCCTATCTCGACGTATCCACGCTCTCTCATCCACAGAATACCTAGCAATGTGACTAGAGGTCTCTCCTCCACTAAGTCAATCAACGATGTCTGCTAATTGCTTATCTTCGTGCTAATTGGACCCGATGCGCTCAAAAAAAAGTAGGTTGCACCTCCAATGATGCCAACAATACGGGTGCAAAATTCATAGATAGTCTAAAATCGAACAAGGAGACGAACTCCAAACTCTGTCACTCTATGAATATTGAACTCAAAGTAATTCTCTACCTACTCAATGCGTCTACAACCACATTCCCCTTTCCCGGGGTATACACTATCTCAAAGTCATAGGAGCAAGGAAATCCATACAACGCTATTGTCGCAAATTAAGATCTTTTTGGAAGAACAAGTACTTGAGTGACTTATGATTTGTATAAAGTTCGAACCCCTCACCTAGTAAATAATGCCTCCAAGACTTGTGCGCAAACATCATCGCCGCCAACTCTGATGTTCTCAGAGAGTACGGAGAACCTCTCCTAAGTGCATGGCGTTCTCTTCCTCGCTTCTCGAGAAAACCAAGATATCATCAACAAAATCGACTACAAACTTATTAAGGTACTCCATAAGTGCTTAGCTCATTAAATTCATAAAATACGTCGGTGCATTGGTCAGCCGTAGACATAACCGACCAGTCAAAGAATCCGTCGGGAATCCCACAAGCAGTTTTGTCTGTGCTGTCATCCGCTACCCTATGCTGATGAAACCTAACCTATAGCTAGTTCCAACTGTGAGAAAGCCGAAGTGCCCACTAGCTGGTCAAATAAGTCATCCATGGGATTCGGTGTCTATTCTTCTTGGTTAGCTTATTCAACTCCTTATAGTCCACACATAGACAGAGAAAGTCGTATGGCTTGGTCGCGAAGACGACTGGTGCTCCCCACTCAGAAATGCTTCATCTAATAATTCCCTTTTTGAACAACTCACCCATTTGCTTACTAAGCTCCTCCCTCTCCCTCGAAGCCATGGGGCGCACTGGTAAAGAAAAAGGCTTAACATTCTCTGCCATGTATATCCGAAAATCTATCTCACGCCTAGGAGGTAACCCTCTCACCTTCTCGAATACGTTCGAAAAGTCTCTAACTTTGGGTACCAAACTGAGATCTTCAACATAAGCATCTAGGGAATCTAAGGAACTGAGCATAACTGACCCTCATATGTCATTGAGAGTCCTACTGTGGAATGTCAAAATCCTAAAACTCTCCTCTCATAATCAAAGATGGCACCATACATGGCTAGCCAATCCATCCCTAGAATAAGCCTGTACCCCATAAAACCTAGTACATATGCGTCACACTCAAACTCGACGCCAAGAATGAAATCCTCAAACCTCTACACACCATATATAGGTGAGTCGTACCTCCTATGGGGTTTGGGACTACTCCTGGATTAAAAACTATAAAAGTATCTAGGTCCAGACTTTCAACAACAGAACTGGATATGAAAGAATGAGAAGTACTGGAATCGAACAAAGTCCTAATATGAGAGTCAAAAGGAGAAATCAAACCTTCTATGGTGACTTTCCTACCTCATTGTTGACTGCTATTACCAGTCCGAGTCGCCTCAAGCGCATGAACCTGTGCTCCGGATGATCCTTCCCTCTGTCCCTGCTTCTGAGGGCATTGCTTGGTGTAATGTCCAATCTTTCTACACTGAAAAACATTATTAGTCTTCCTACACTCTTTGAAAAAATGTCCCATCTTTCCACTGCCACAACATTTAACATCCTTCTTGATTTGTGCCTCCTCGGATTTCTCTTTTTTTTTACTGTGCCCAAATTCTTTACTGCACCCTTCTTGGGCCACCATTTTTCTATGACACCTCGTGTCCGTTAATGTCACTCTTTAAGAGAATGCATTAAGTTTCGTGAAGCGTTATAGGTAAACAGAAATACAAATATTACAAGATAGATATAAAATAACAGCGGAATTTAAAACTTTATTAAGCAGAAAACATCGTGGTTTAAAACATAGTTACATCATAATTCTGAAATACATAAAACTCAGTACATCAACTTAAAATTTCTGTCTTGTACTAAAATCGTCAAAGTACAATAATAAAAGAAGCATAATCCCCAAAATATAGCCATAGTAGAGAAGATACTAAATCAAGCCGTATATCTAAGAAGCTCCAAGCAGAGTGAAAGAAGAGTCTTGATCAAGCCTGAGTATTCCCACCCTGAGAACCGGGAGGGGGGGGGGGGGACAGAAGAGAAAGAAGAGGAAACAAAATAGGTCAGACATAAGGTCTGGCGAGCCCAGTTACTTTTAGCATATAAATAAGTAAAAACATCATGGCAGACATATAAGTTGGATAAAAGAGCTACAATATATAAGGCAGATATGACAAGGTAAACAGGATAAAACAGAATAGAATATATTGCACTTCTCTAACACTATTCTCTGCACCAATACTAGTATAACTTAAACAAGATGATCCCAACAAGTACAAGATGGTAGACTTAGGTGTACTTCTAGTGAGAGGTTTTACCCCATACAATAACAGGTAGCCCAACTGAACTGATGGGTGTTACCCCCAACGGTAATAACGGGCTCCTAATCAAGCGAGACTAGATGTACCCTAATTACTACCCCAATCGATCGGCTCCCTAACTCCGTAGATACCCGTGCTGGCCCCACAGTAGGATGTATCACTTACTAAAGTGACAACCCCGCTATTTCCAAGATGCACGACTATACCTACTGATGCCACAACGTCTTATTTTCCCGAGCAGGCGGACCCATGCACGCACATGACCTTGAAGGAACGCGCCGTCGGACACCTTTACCCAAGTGACCTCTTATAATCAGCTCAGTAAGTGTTTGCTGACCTCGACCTAGTTCGAGGTTTCCCGTTTGACACCAGTATAGGTTATTGACTGATAAGGGTCCCGCACACCAGATGATACAAGCTTCCCCCTAGGCTTGCATCCCCATTACTAATATTTCAATAGGTTATGCCTACTAATTTAACAAGATCGCATAACCCCAACAGGTTAAGTTTGTCGGGTTTATATGTACAACCCTTCCCCACATTTTTAACAAGATTAACTTAACCCTCCCACTAATTCAAGCAAATTTACTTAACCCTACTCAAGCTACAGGTTCATGTAATCCTTATGGATTCAAACAGGTTAAGCATTACAAGTTCATCACCACTCATTCATTTATGGTTATAATGCGCTAGACCTTCTACATTAAGTCTACCACTTGTGGATGTTGGATATGCCTGTTAAGTCCGGGTAGACTTCTTCCACAAGTAGGGCTTAACCTCGTGCCTTAACACCGTCACGTGTGCGTTTATGCACTTAGACCCCTCACATTAGATTCACCACTTATGGTCGCTGGATATGCCTGGCGGTTCCGGGCAGACCTCTACCACAAGTGTAATCTAACCTCGTGTCTATGCACGGTTATAGTTTCTAATTACTGTAAATCTAGGCATTTTCGTTGCTAATCAATTTTCATGTTCATTATGCCCCAAATCCCCGTCCGATCTATGGTACAGGTTATGCCCCCGGTTAAGGTTTAGATCAAGATATAGATTATGCCTCCAAATCCCAAGTTTTAGCTCAAGGTACAAATTATGCCCAAAATTCTCAATCATGTTTTACAATATGAATTTTTCCCTAATTTAATCATTCCCAATTGTTCAAAAATTCGTGCGTTTGCTTATCTCAGCGATAGGCCTAGGCTTAAAGGTAGCCTGGTTATGAAAACAATAAGGGAAAGAGGGAGAGAAGAAAACAAGAATAGGCATAGTAAATAAAACTAGCATATGAATAATAGGCATAAGGTGACATGATTAGGCAAACTAACAGAATAAGGATGTCATGAATAAGCATATAGGCAGAAATCAATAGATCAGGTGTAAAAGTAATAGCAGATCTAATATGATTCAGGTTACTAACTGGCATAGGCTTAGATCCAGACTTATTAAACATGTCCAGATTATATTTTAGGTGTTTATGTCTTAAAGCAACATAAACTCACTGTGATTGGATCTAAAGAGCAGAGAATTAATCGTAGATGATGAAGCACAGATCTCTGAATTCATATAATTTGTTATTGATGAAGAATAGGCTAGATCAAATTGAGTTGGGGCAACACCTTGTTGTCGCCATTGATTTATATGAATAAAACAATGGGATTAAGGTCCTTTATATAGCCTAAGGTTAACGAATCTGATCAGAAAACAAGTCCACATACGCAGAACTGAATCTGCCTCAGATCTGGGGGGGAGGTGTCGACATGGGCGTCGACACCCCTGTTGTGGTGTCGACCCATGGGTCGACACCCCTAGGGTGAGGTCAACCCTTAACGGTCCGATCTCCCGCCCTGTCCCGCTCTCAGATTGTGAATTATTTTGAATTATTTTGTTTATATATAATTCTCTTATGCGTATACAAACTTCAAATCTTAATATCTTCTTCATGCAATGTTTGTTTTACGCAAACTTGGAGTCTATATTAAGCAGAATTTCGAGACGAACGCAACGACACAGTCCATATTACTTAATTCTCAATATTAAATCATGCATTCCTTAGTTTATCATTTTAGTGTGTTATAAAATTATGAGGTGTTATATTCTCCCCTACTCAAAGAATTTCGTCCCCGAAATCACCAAGTTAAGAAGAATGTATATCCAAACATACATCATCCATCTACTCATCCACCAATCACAAGCATCCATTGTCCTTAAAAGATTTCTAATGTTTATATGAACATATGCAAAGGTGTGTGTATACGTCCCTATACTAATGCGGAAGATCAGGCGGTCTGCTGATTCAGTCGACCTACTTAATGCATTGTATGTTAGTGCCAAGAATCCAATATGTGCGCGAATAATCCTATTATAACATGTAAGTTCTATATGTGTGTGTAATCATTCATCCAAATGCAACATCCATGTGATGATACACCCACTTTCTTCTAGAAAAGAAGAAAAATATGCACACGCATCCATATGTAGTATGAGAATGATTGAGCCGATCTAGTGCCCAATTTGTGTGTATATGCATCCACGAGCAACCACTAGCAAACACTTGCATCCACTTACATCCATCAAGCATAACATGCATCAAACACATGTTTACATCCATGGGATTTCTATCTAAAGGTCGAAGATTCGATTGATAGGATATTCTTAAAAGATAGAAACAAGCATGAATAAAAGCTTTGGAAAAAGAAGTTAAGAACATACCCTTGAAAAGAAAAGGGTAGAAAGTGCGGATCTTGTCTTCAGTCTCCCAAGTTGCATCTTATTGGTTATCTCCCCACTGTACTTACATCAACTTGACATCTCGGTTGCGTAGCTTCCTAACTTCTGATCCAAGAATATGGGTAGGAACTCGTCTAACTGTCGCCTCCCGTTCTACCTCTACTTCCTCAAGCATACTCAGCTCAACTACTTCTACGGTATCATGAAAACACTTTCTTAAATGAGAAACATGGAAAACATCATGAATGTCGGACAGTCTCTCCGGTAGCTTTACTCTATAGGCCATTTGGCCAATCTATTCTGTTATGGGAAATGGCCCTGCAAATCTTGGTGTCAATTTCCCTATAGATCCAAAGCGAACCACATTTCTCATGGGTGATACCTTAATAAAAACCATGTCTCCCACCTCAAACTTAATGTCATTCCTTCTCTTATCTGCGTAGGACTTCTACCTGTCCTGAGCTTTCTTCATGCGCCTGCGGATAAGATCAATCTTTCGGAAGTTTCTCTAACCATCTCAAGTCCAAGTAGAAGTCTTCCTATAGATTCCCACCAACAAGTCGGTGACCTACAGGTTCGTCTGTACAATGCTTCGAAGGGTGCCATGCCAATACTAGCCTAATAACTGTTGTTGTAGGCGAACTCTACTAAAGAAAGATGCTCTTCCCAAGTCCCTCCGAAGTCTAGGATACACAGTCTTAAAAGATTCTCAAGAACTCTATTTACCCTTTCCGTCTGTCCACCGGTCTGAGGGTGATAAGCGGTGCTCAAACACAACTGTGTACCTAATGTCTCTTTCAAGCTCCTCCAAAACACACTGGTTAATACGCGGTCACGATCACTCGCTATATTGGAAGGTACCCCATGCAGACGGACTATCTCACGAAGATAAACTGCTACCAACCATGCTGTTGTCTTCTTGCTCTTAACAGGAATGAAATGAGCGCTCTTAGTAAGTCTGTCCACTATAACCCAAATACTGGTATTGCACTTTCTCGATCGAGGGAAACCATCAATGAAATTCATCGAGACGCTCTCCCACTTCCACTGCAGGACTTCTAAAGGATGAAGTAAACCGCCATGCTTCTTTTGCTCAGCTTTGACTTGCTGGCAAATCAAACATCGAGAAACAAACTTCATCACATCTTTCTTCATCCCATCCTAAAAGAAAACCCTCTTCATATCTCAATACATCTTATCGCCATCAGGATGAATAGTCATCCTAGAATGATGGGCTTCCTCAAGGACTGTCTTCAACAGACTCCCAACTAGGGGAACACAAAGCCTTCAATCTCGTCGCAACCACCCTTTATCGTTCATGGAATATCTATCGAGATGACTTGAAATCTACCCTCTACCGAGCCTATCCAAAATTTCTGAAATCTGTGGATCCTCTCGCTGTGAAGTTCCTATCTGACCCAAAAGAGTAGGTTGCACCTCTAATGATGCCAATAAACCAGGTATAAACTCGGTGGAGGGTCTAAAATCAAAAGTTGATATAAACTCCAAGCTTTTCCTCCCCACAAATAGAGGACTATATGTCATTCTCTGCCTATTCAATGCGTCTGCCACCACATTACCCTTGTCAAGGGTATAAGCAATCTCAAAGTCATAGGACGCTAGGAACTCCATCCATATTTGTTGCCTCAAATTAATATCCTTTTACGAGAACAAGTACTTGAGAGATTTATGATCGGTGTACAACTCGAACCTCTATCCTAGTAGATAATGGCGCCAAGTCTTATGTGCGAATACTATGGAAGCTAACTCTAAGTCATGGGTAGGGTATTTCTTCTCATGAACTCTTAGCTGTCTACCTCTATAACATACTACCTTTCCCTCTTGCATCAGAACCGCACCAAGCCCTGTGCTACGTGCATCAGTGTATACTGTGAACACTTTGTTCCCGTCAGGCAAAGTCAAGACTGGGGCTGTTGTCAGAGCCCTCTTCAATCTCTGAAAAGCATTGTCACATTCAATATCCGAAGAAAATGTCAAATTCTTTTTCGTCAGTCTGAGGAGTGAGGTTGATATTTTTGTGAGTCCTTAATGAACTTCCTATAATTGCCTGCTAATCCAAGAAAACTCCTCACCTCCCTTGCATTCTCTGGGATCTACCAATCTTGAACTGCAACAACCTTTGCGAGATCTACTGCTATCTCATCTTTAGAGACCACATGGCCTAGAAATCTCACTTCTTTTCTCCAAAAATGACATTTGGAGATTTTTTCCTTAAGCTTATGCACACAGAGAGTTTTCATAACCTCCCTCAAATGTAGGGCATGCTCTTCCTCGTTCTTTGATAAAATCAAGATGTCATCAACAAAAACCACAATGAACTAATTTAGAAACTCCCCAAACACCCTACTCATTAGATCAACAAAATAGGCGGGTGCATTCGTCAATCCAAAAGGCATGACGAGCCACTCGAAGAAACCATATGGAGTTCTAAAAGCGGTCTTGTCTATACTGTCCTCGGCCACCCTCAACCGATGAAACCCCGTGGCCAAGTCTAACTGAGAGAAAATAGATGCACCAACAAGCTGGTCAAACAGATCATCTATCCTCGGAAGTGGGTATCTATTTTTCTTAGTGAGTTTATTCATCTCCCTGTAATCCACGCATAAGCGAAGCAAACCATCTTCCTTAGTGGCAAATACTACTGGAGCACCCCATTCAAATATGCTTCGCCTAATAAATCCTTTCTCAAGTAGCTCCCCCACTTGCTTGCTAAGCTCCCTCCTTTCTCTTGTAGCCATGTAGCGCACAGGAAATGCAACTGGCTTTGCATTGTCCACCAAGTATATACGGAAATCAATCTCGTGCTTCAGAGGTATGCCCCGAACCTCCTCAAAAGCATCAAGATACTCGACTACTGGTAGAGATCATAGATCATCGATAGATGCATCAAGTGATTCTAGGAAACAAAGCATGACAGACCCCTTAGGGTCACAAGAAATCTCGAGGGTCCTCCCATAGCAAGTCAAAAGTCTAACGACCTTCCTTTCACAATCCAGAATGGCACCATACATGACTAGCCAATCCTTCCCTAGAATCAAACCATAGCCCATGAAACGAAGCACATATGCGTCGCATTCAAACTCGACTCCCAACACAGATATTCTCAAACCCTGACAAATCATAGACAGATGAGTCGTACCCCCAATGGGGTTTGAGACAACAACGAGATCCAAAACCATACTAGTACTAAGGTGCAGAGACTCTACCACAGAATCAGATATAAATGAATGCAAAGCGCCAGAATCAAAAAGAGTTCTAACAGGATGATTGGAAAGAGAAATCAAACCTTCAGCGGAAATTTTCCTACCTCTATCAGGCGCACTGGCCATGAGAGCATGCACCTGCCCTCCCGAAGATCCTTCCCTTTGACCTTGCCCTTGCTTCTTCGGGCACTCCTTAGAAAAGTGTCCGACCTCTCCACAATTGAAACGAGCATTTTTCCTTCTTTTGCAGTCTTTGACCAAATGACCCTTGTGTTCGCAATTATGACATTTCCTCTTATCTTTAGCTTTGTCATTCTTTTCGCTCTTCTTTTGTTATTGTCACTCTTTCTTAGGCCACACTTTCTTATTTTCTGTTTCCATGACCTTAGCCTCTTTCATCCCACCTTTATCTTCTTCGTGCATTAATGCCACATCAACGAGTTTCTCAAAAGTTGCTCCCATCGGAATATGAGACATAGCCAACCCATGGAGGGGTTCATTCAATCCTCTAGCAAACCTGAAAGCTTTCTTGTGCGGGGTATTCACTAGCTCCAAACCAAATCTTGCCAATTGATTGAATTTATTAACATACTCTTTCACATACATGCTTCCCAGCTTAAGCGCCAAAAACCTTTATATTTTCATACTTTGCTCGGCTTGAGAAAGAAACTTCATTTCAAATCTCTGTCGGAAATCATAGCAAGTCTCCACTGGACGCCCTGCTTGCGTCACTTCCCACCAGAATAAAGCCTCGTCTTTCAGCTGCCAAACGACCAACTAAATCTTCCTACGATCGTCAATTTCAAAAATTCCAAACAAATCCTCCGTCTCTTTAAGCCAATTCCATTATTCTGCAGAAGTCTTAGTTCCTCGGAATGGCTTTCCTCTCATAGCACAGAAATCCTTGCATATCTTGGAGAAATTATCTTCTCGCAGAGGGGGAGGAACAACGGCTGTAATTGGGGGAGAGGCGTCTGCTTGGCCTTCGGCCGGTGCCATAGCCTCCATATAACTATGAAACCAAGCCGGTATTTGTATGCCCTCTGAAATATTAGGTTCCCCAGACATGCTGAAAAGAAAAGAAAAAAAGGAATTCAAACAGAGAATCAAAAGATATTACATATGGCTTTGGCGAATATATTTTTCAAAACAGACTTTGCTTTTGAAAATGCTTTCTTTTAAAACCCTTTTGAAAACATTTTCAAAATCTTGTATCCAATCTGGTAACCTTCAGCTCTGATACCAAGTGTGACACCCCACATCTGTTAATGTCACTCTATAAGAGAATGCATTAAGTTTTGTGAAGCATTATAGGTAAACAGAAATAGAAATATTACAAGATAGATATAAAATAACAGTGGAATGGTTCAAAACATAGTTACATTATAAGTCTGAAATACATAAAACCCATTACATCAACTTAAAACTTTTGTCTTGTACTAAAATCATCAAAGTACAATAATAAAAGAAGCATAATCCCCAAAATATAGCCATAGTAGAGAAGATGCTAAATCAAACAGCACATCTAAGCAGCTCCAAGAAGAATGAAAGAATAATCATGATCAAGTCTGAGTATTCCTACCCTGAGAACCAGGGGGGAGGGGGGGAGAGGGGGGAGGACGGAAGAGAAAGAAAAGGAAACAGAATAGCTTAAACATAGAGTTTGGCGAGTCTAGTTACTTTTAGCATATAAATAAGTAAGTAAAAATATCATGATAGACATATAAGTTGGATAAGAGAGGTACAGTATGTAAGGCAGGTATGACAAAGTAAACAAGATAAAACAGAATAGAATATATTGCGCTTCTCTAACACTATTCTCTGCACCAATACTAGTATAACCGAGACAAGATGATCCCAACAAGTACAAGATGGTAGACTTAGGTGTACTTCTAGTGAGAGGTTTTACCCCATACAATAACAGGTAGCCCAACAGAACTGACGGGTGTTACCCCCAACGATAATAATGAGCAAAACTGATAAGGCCTTCAAGACCACAAACATACCAGAAATTCAGGATAAACCATTATCAGAAGGCCTTTGTCCTGGGTCGAACCCTATTTGGCTCGGCAAAACCCCATAGCATCGGAATAAGCTTGGCTCGAGGAAGCCCCGGGCCGAACAAGACTCGGGTTGAAGAGATGCAGGGTCGGCCCGACCCAAGAACACAAGAAGGAAAGTATATACGAAGGCACGAAGGCCCGGTTCGATATATTCTCGGATCGATGAACCTTTGGTTTGATGTGTCGACTCGAGCACAATCAACCCTAAATAATTTCTCCTACAAGACCGGTTTGAACTCCGTTTTAACCGCTTCTAGTATATCTACATCTTCGGATCAACTGCCATCTGTCCATATCTAGCTTGATCGTGCTGCCTCATACGTGGTGAAGGCTTCTCCCCCTATTTCTACAGTCCTAGGATGGGTGCCATATGTCCTAGTCAACCCAATAAATGTAACACCTGTAAATAGACATCTAGAGCTATAAAAAAGGACTTTTGGCCATTTTCATGTCATCTTATCTATTACTAATGCATTGTACTCGGGTTTAGCCATTAAATCATCATTTATACTCATAGTGTATAGATAATCAAGAGATTATAAAGTGGACGTAGGCTCGTTAACACCGACCACTGTAAATTTGCATGTGATTACATTTTCTCTCATTTTCATTTATATATCTTCATTTTATTCTCTACATTATCTTTATTTGGGTGTTATGCCACTTTTGGGGTCAGCACGTTGGTGCTTTCATTGAGAAAACTCAATTCTCAGCGTTTAAGGGTTTTGATCAACTTTTGGATCACCAAGTCCGAGACAAAATCCTAATTTTTGTCATCTTCAACAATAATGGTTTCCAAGTCTTCTATAAGCACTTCTGGAAAACAGCTGCCACAACAAAATCTTGTCTTGCCATCGAATGCAGCCTCTGCCCTAGCCCTCTGCTCGACTCGGGTCGGATCGATCCTTCCCAGGTCGACATCGACCCAGATCGGGGAGAAAACGACTGTGAACCCTCCTGCACTTCCTTCTCTAAATGACCAAGCTCCTTCCTTGGCGTTCGCTACTCGCGATGACTTCACGATGTTGGTAAACTAGCTCCGGGAAACGACAACATCATTGAATGCTCAGGCACGAGAGAATGATGCAATGAGGCAAGTCATGAATCAAATAACGAGATGATAGGAAGCGTTTAGGAATCTGTAAGCTACATCTCCATTACGATATTAGGATATAGAAGTCACATCATCATCCAGGAGGAGCGAGGACTAGCCACGACAGCAACGTCCACTTGAAAAGCTAGAAAATGTGTGAGATTCGCACTTTGGAAGGCTCCCAGCTCAGCTTGACCAGACCAAATCGGCTCGGCTTGTCATTATCGAGTCGGGGCTTGTCGAGCCGAGATCCATCGAGCCCAACGATCTGCCTACCCAGAATCCCCCTCCTCCAGCTAACCGTGATACTTCCAAAGCTACATGTGCTCCTGTGCTTCCTTCCATGCGTCTTACGATTGATCGGGATAACCGGGGCCAAGGAAGTACCGCCCGGACGACGTACCAGGCAACGTTGTCAGGTATTGGGGAATGAGGCCAACGATCACAGAGCTCAGATCATGTTATCTTTAGCACTCCTGACCGGACTGCCATGGTGCAGCAGATCATGAATGACGGTAGGGGCTATAAGAACGAAGATTGAGGGACGATCGTAGCCACACTTCATTTACATATGACATTCTGCAAGCGTAATTCTCGAGAAGATTCAATATGCCATAGATAAGTTGCTATTCCACCACAAAAGACCCCCAGCAACATCTGATGACATATTCGTGACACATGGAGACATAGGCCTCCTCAAATGCGGTTAAGTGCAAAGCCTTCCCAATACGTCTTGATGGGGTGACACTCGTGTGGTTCACGCGACTTCCCCTGAAATCAGTCTCGAACTTCAAAGACTTGAGTGAGAAGTTCCTAAACCAGTTTCGTCTTCATGCCATTTAGTCTAAATACGCCATGGACCTTTCTGCAATAAAGCAAACTCCAGAAGAATCACTGAGGGATTACCTTAACCGATTCAATATGGCCATAACTGAAGTGAGTAACTCCAATTATGAAACAGTCCTGATGGCAGTTGTTAATGCAATCGATAAGAAAACAGAGTTCAAGAAGTATTTGATTGGAAAACCTCCCAAGACTATTGAATTATTCTACGAAAAAGCCATTATGTGCATGCATCAAGAAGATGCACAAGTGAATCAGGAAGGGAAGCCGAATGGTCTGTCAAAGGAAGGCATTCAAAGCAACGTGGCTGTGAAGCAGTCCAGAGATAATTCCAGGAAGGTCGAGGTGAATGTTGGAAATCGTGGCAAAAGAAATAATAACCAATGGAAGAACGACAATGAAGGCCGTAAACGGAATGAGGATGCTAGAAAGAGACCACGTTTTCAAACGTTTGATAGCTATACGACGTTGAATGACACGTTGGAAAACATCTATCTTGATACTTGTAATACGATGCAGTAGAAGAAACTGCCTCCGCGGGAATCCACAGAGAAAGAGCATGAAACTGGGAAGTTCCGTTTGTTTCACGAGATCTACGACCACGCGACCAACGAGTGACGTCATCTCAGGGACATCTTCGAGAAGCTGATTAAAGAAGGAAAGCTCGATGAATACAAGGTTGACTCGTGAGACGGGCAGGAGACCTCAACTCATAAATAAGGTCAGATAGCTTCCAAAGCCACTGCCCAGTAGAAAAATAAGGGAATCATTATTAATACCAATGTCGGAGGTCCGCATCCGGCAAGTCACAGTACTCGGACCATCACTACACCATAACAGCCAATTTGGCACACAACGCTGCGAAGATAAAATACGGGTTATAGCCGTATCATATTTGATATTGCTTAGATCCGTATCAAACTACATTTTGCGATCCGCACCACCCTAAGCATCCTAAATCTGACCGTCCATCAAGGACGCTTCGGATCAGTTAATTTGACACGGCCTTTGGCCAAATCTAACGCGTATCATATTTTGCACCCCTTTAGGCACTCCGAACACAAATTTTGGCTGCTCCCTTTTCCTTTTATTTTACTTTAATGGTGACCGAAAACCCAAATTAGGGTTTTCGGTCACCAAATCGTGCCTCCACCTTCCTCTACAATCTCCTCCTGCAGCAGAGATGAACAACCCTCTCCATCTTTGCACTTGTTAGATGATGATTAGGGTCCCCTCATTACGGTCTCGAGCTTTGCACTAGTTAGATGATGATTAGGGTTTCCGAAGATGATGATTCGATTTGTGTGTCTCGAGCTTTGTTCTAGTTAGATCATTGGCATCATTCCAATGTGCTAATCAACCTTCATCAAAGTCTCAGGTATAATTATAAGTAGTCGTGCTTTACCTAATTCAGCTATAAAGTGGAATTTGATTTGCCACTGTAAGTGTAAGAGGACGGCATCGTGGTTGGCAATAATTTATGCTCATGAGATAGTTCGTCTTCATGGAGTACCTTCCAACATTGTAAGCGATCGTGACCCCATCTTTACTAGCGAATTTTAGAGGAGTTTGCAAGAAGCATTAGGTACACAGTTGTGTTTGAACACCGCTTATCATTCTCAGACCGATGGACAGACGGAGAGGGTGAACAGAATTCTTGAAGATCTTTTAAGACTGTGTATCCTAGACTTCGGAGGGACTTGGGAAGAGCATCTTCCTTTAGAAGAGTTTGCCTATAATAACAGCTATTAAGCTAGCATCGGCATGACACCCTTCGAAGCATTGTACGGACGACCTTGTAGGTCACCAACTTGTTGGTGGGAATCTACAGAAAGATTATTACTTGGACCAGATATGGTTAGGGAAACGTCCAAAAAGATTGAACATATACGACGGCGGATGAAGACAGCCCAAGATAGGCAGAAGTCATATGCAGACAAGAGAAGAACTAACATCGAATTCGAAGTAGGAGGCTTAGTTTTTATCATAGTATCACCTCTGAGGAATGTTGTTCGCTTCGGAGCAGTAGGGAAGTTGGCACCTTGGTTTGTGGGACCATTTCCCATAACCGAGAGAATTGGCCAAATGGCCTATAGAGTGAAACTCCCAGAAAATCTATTTGATGTTCATGACGTTTTCCACGTTTCTCATCTGCGGAAGTGCCTGTATGACACCATAGAAGTTGTTGAATCGAGTATGTTTTAAGAAGTAGAAGCGGAACAGGAGGCGACAGTCAGACGAGTCCCTACCCGTATTCTTGAATCAGAAATTAAGAAGTTGTGCAATAAGGAGATCAGGTTGCTAAAGGTTCAATGGGGAGAAAGTCCAGAGGATGCGACTTGGGAGACCGAAGACGAGATTCGTGCTTCGTACCCTTTTCTTTTTGAGGGTATGTTCTTAACTCCTTTTTCAAAGTTTTATCTGTACTTGTTTCTGTCAATTGAGTATATCTTATCCATAGTATTTTTCGGCCTTTAGATAGGAATCCTATGGATGTAAACATGTGTTTGAAACATGTTATGTTTGATGGATGCAAGTGTTTGCTAGTGGTTGCCTGTGGACGCATATACACACACATTAGGCACTAGATCGACTCAATCACTTTCATATTGCATTTGGATGTGTGTGCAATTTCTTTTCTTTTATGGATGGAAATGGATGAGTTAGCATATGGATGCTGCATTTGGACGAATGAATGTGCACACAAATAGAGCTCACATGATATAATAGGATTATTTGCATACATATTGGATTCATGATACTAACATACATTGCATTAAGGAGATCAACTGAGTCAGTAGACCGCCTGATTTTCACATTTGTGTTGGGACATACACACACACCTTTTCGTATATTCATATAAGCATTAGAAATCTTTAAGGACAATGGATGCCAGTGATCGGTGGATGAGTAGATGGATGGTAGAATATGCATTCTTCTCAACTTAGAGATTTCGGGACGAAATTGTTTGAGTAGGAGAGAATGTAACACCCTGAATTTTTAACAACATTAAAGAGGATAAATTAAATAATAATTAATTTCATATTCAGAATTAGAGGAAACAGACTATACCATTGCGTTCGTCTCGAAATTCTAGCCGGGATAGACATTTGGTTTGCATAAAACGAACACCATATGAAGAAGTTATGAGGGTTTTAAGTTTATTTACGCGCAGAAAGGTTTTATATATACGCACGAGTCAGAGATGAGTCAGAATTTTATCCAGAACAGTTCGAATTTGAAAAATTCGATAATGCGGCAAAAACCCCGCTCTACGGGTCGACCCCCACAGAGGGGTGTCGACCTAGGGGTTGACCCCCTTAAGGGGTGTCGACCTGCGGGTCGACCCACCCATAGGGGTGTCGACACCCCTAGGGCTGACATGGCACTCAGTTTCAGGGGGTCTAACAGCTATATATATGTGTCCTATTCTCCTATTTTCTTCATTGGAAATTATGGAGGCCATATGCTGCCGAGATACGAACTGAGATGGAACTGTTTTCTATAACAACGTACTTTGCAAATCAAATTCAGAAATTCAAGATCCGTTCTTTCTTAATTCTCTAAACCTAACGATGTGAGTTTCTAGTTGCTTTTAGGTTTAGATAAATAAAAACAAATTGTGAAAGACTGTGAATTGAATATGTTGTAAACTGTGGATCTATGCTATTGTTAAATCTTATACTATGTCATAATAGATCTACACTTTTAGATCTAATGCAACTATGATTATTCTATTATGTTACCTATGTGGATCTTGACTTGTAACTATATTGTGGTGAACGTAAATCTGTTAATTTGGACAGTTGCAACATTGGTTAGATTCTATTCTTTTTGTAAATCACCTTTCACCTGTCATACTGCGATCAACTTAGATAAGTTGTAAATTGGACATGAGAACCCATATTTAGATCTAAACATGCTATTATGTCATTCTAATGGTGTTAGATCTACTTTAACCTCTAGATCTGAATTATGTGATCTAATTTATCACCTTGTGTTATCATGTTAGATCTAATCCAATTGGACATCTAAATTGCTAATTTAGATCTTACTATGTTTATTGTGACATCATAATTATGATAGAATCAATTGACTGCCACTAGTTCAACAGTTTTATATCCACCTTGTTATGATGTTAATTACATGTCCATTCACCTTATTATCAGCTAGTTTATGTTTATGCCAAGATGATCACTTTAGTTATATTCCCATTATTTTCCCTATTATCGTTTATGACTAGGCTATTGTTTAGCCTAGGCATGCCGCCAGTTTATGAGTACGCTAGTTAGGGAACGTGGGAAAAGGGTTAATATTGGCATAAGTTGAATATGAACATTATTGGACATATAATTCAAATAGGGATAAAAAGAGAAATAATCACCTATAATAACATAGGTAGATTTGGATAAAAATGGAATGTCTAGTAATTACAATTAGGAATTATAATTGCACTTATGACACAAGGTTAGGTTGCATTAGTGGTGGAAGTCTGCCCGTACCCGACCGACTTATCTTGCAACCACTGATGTTGAACCTAATGTGAGAGGTCTAAGTGTGCAAATATGAATCAGGCTAAGATACAAGGTTAGACCCAACCATGGAATAAAGCTTCCCGGACCCGACCGGCATATCCAGCTTCCACACGTTGCAGGCCTAATGTGGGAGGTCTAGCCCATTATAACCATAATTGGACATGGTAATGAATTGAACTACCTAACCTAATTTAATCCCTAAGGATTATATGATTATGAACTTAAGTTAGGGTTAAGTAAAATTGGATGGGTAGTGGGTGGGTTAAGTAAATTAGTGGGGGTGGGTAATATTTACATATAAGCCCATGAACTTGACCCAATAAGGTTATGTAATTAAAGACACCCTTTAGTGTAAGCATAACTGACATAGGGCTATGTAAATAAAGACATCTAGGGGTATACATAGTCAGCGAAAAACCTTGTAGGGATACAAGACAAAAGGGAGAGCTTGTATCATATTGTGTGGGACCCTATTTCAGTTAGTAACCCAGAGTAGGTATCAAATAAAGTACTCCGTGCTAGGCAGAGAAGGGACACACTTACTGATTGATTATAAGAGATCCAAATGAGACGGACGGTGTGGGCGACACAAACCGACCGGGTCATGTGCATGCATGAGCCGGGCAGAGGGGGATAAGACGACCGTGACACCAGTAGATATGGTTGTGCACATCTTGGGAAATGAAGGGTTGCCACTTTAGGAAGTGATACCTCCTAATGTGGGGCCAGCATAGGATATCTACAGAGTAGGGAGCCAATCGATTAGGGTAGTGGTTAGGGTACACTCGGACGTATGCCCTAAGTCTACCAACTTATAGTGGAAGGGATCATCTCATTTTAGTTATACTAGTAATAGTGCAGAGTAATCATTAGAGAAGTGTATACACCTTACCCTGTCTACCTTGTCACACCTGCCATTTATGTAGTGATCTCTCTTATCCACTTTATATTCCTATCATGTACTTTTATTTATTTACTAGCTAAAAGTAACTAGACTCGCCGTACTCTATGTATGACCCTTTTGTTTCTCCTTCTTTCTTCCGTTTCCCCCGAGGTTCTCCGGGAGGAAACACTCAAGCTTAGTCAGGACTCAGATATCATCTTGCTAGGAGCTACTTCTGAAGTATGGCTCAATTTTTTGTCTCTACTATGGCTTAACTCTTTCAATTGGGGAATTATGCTTTTTATATACTTATGTACTCTGATGGTGCAAGACAGAAGTTATTTTATTGTAATGGTTTTTGTGACTTATGGTATTGTGGACCACGATATTATGATTTATATTTGAAATAAAAATTTAAATTTTTGCTTCTATCTTATTTATATCTGTCTTGTAATTATTCTGTGTCTTTTTACCTATAACGCTTCACAAAACTTAATGCATTCCCTTAGTGAGTGACATTAACGGACGTGGGGTGTCACACACAACTTATTGTATTTCAAGTTCGGAAAAAGTACTGAACTAAGGGGCACGAATTGCACCCTATCTCAAGTGAGTGGAAGAATTGTTGGACGATTCTGATTATCATAGCACCTCGCATATTCCAAGGGAAAAGAATCAAAAAACTGACATATTGGCCAAACTGGCTAGTTCTGATACCCGAGATGAAGCAGAAGTAGTCCTTATCGAGACATTGGACACTGCAAGCATAGATCAGATGGAAATTGATCAAGCCTTGGAAGTCGAACCTAAGAAAGGGTCGTGGATGACCCCCATCAAGAACTTCCTCCAGAATGGAACTCTCCCGGAAAGTAAGAATGAAAAGCGAGTTCTCGTGCCAAAGCCTCGAGGTACACCATCCAAGGAGATACGCTATACAGAAGAGGGTTCTCAGTTTATATGCTCCAGTGTGTGGCCGACGATGACACCAAACGAGTGTTGCGAGAAGTGCACAAAGACGAATGTGGCCCTCACACTAGGGGCAAACTCTGGCAAAGATGGTGCTATGGTACAACTACTTTTGGCCTACCGTCGGTCGAGATGCAGATAATTATTCTAAATGTTGCGACAAGTGTCAAAGATTTTCCTGGATTCCAAGAACTCCGCCAACTCAACTCACTCAAATGGTTAGCCCTTGGCTATTCGCTGTATCGGGAGTGGATATTATTGGAAGTCTTCAAATCTCTAAGGGTGGACCGAAGTATGCAATCGTGGATGTGGACTACTTTACGAAATGGGCCAAAGCCGAGCCATTGACCATGATCACAACAAAGTGGATGATCAAATTTATCATCAGAAACATCATATACCGATTTGGGCTTTCCAGGACCATTATAATGATAATGGGACCCAATTGGACAGCTCACAATTTAAAGATTTCTACCAACAATATCATATCGAGAAGAAGTACACTGCAATCGCACACTCACAATCAAATGGACAAGTCGAGGCTGTGAACAGGATCATCAAGTCCATCCCGAAGAAAAGGTTGGAACGGGACAAAGGAAAATGGATGGATGAACTTGCATTTGTCCTTTGGGCTTATCGTACAACCCATAAGTTTGCGACTGACTGTACTCCGTTCGCCTTGTCTTACGGCTCTGAAGCAGTCATCCCAATAGAGCTCAAAGTCCGCTCTCACAGGACGACATATTACGACCCGCTGACTAATAAATCGCTTCTTTTAGAATCACTGGACATGATCGACGAGAAGAGAGAAGAAGCCAACTTGCGTGCTGGTGCGTGTTGTGGCACACAAACAACGAGTCGCCTTATACTATAATAAGAAGGTTCGATTCAAAACCTTCGACTTTGGCGACCTTGTTTTGAAACGAGTCTTCCCAGCCCCAGTGCACATGGGACCGAAGTGGGACCTTACGTCATCCAACAGAGGCTTGATAATGGAACCTTCATGCTAACGACTGTTGATCGCGATCCACTTCCGAGAGCATGGAATGTTGAACATCTGCAACGTTATCTTTCTTAGACTTTTATTGTTTTATTTATTTCATTTATTCTTAATATTGTAATAAGGCGTGTCTCACTACTTATTATTGTCCATAAATAAAAGCTCTTTTCCATGCTTGATTACTGTGTCTATTACTTTTCGACCGACCTGTGCCAAGAATTGAATAAAGGGGATAACGAACTCTTGAACAACGTTCACTAGCTCACGTTTTGACGAGCTGACCTAACTCTGCGACTGGTCGGGCTTGGGTTGACTAAATTCGAGCTTGACTTCGACGCTCAATAAGGAAATCAACACTTTGTGAACAAAAGTGATGAAACGACGCCTAAAACATCATCTTTAACTCTTTCCCACGTTTTGACGGGACGAGTATAAACTATATGGATGTGATCCGACCATCCTACTAGCGACCTTTACCCTTGACGTAGGGACAAAGGAATTATGTCTAGACTAGTGTAACCCGACCGCTTGTCCAACTAACTTCATTCCTCAGAGCTTGAAACGAAGTATAAACTAAGGAGGAGTGTGATAGGTGCACCAAGATTAACGACCACTTGATCCCTAACTCTAACTCCTGATGACTAAGGAGAGAGTATAAATGACTCGCGTGCCTCAATGTAAGGTCGCTTGACCTACAACTCTAACCCAGACAGACCATGAGAGAGTATGAAGGACAAACCGCGACATCCATGCTAACTCCGACATTCTCGACTTGAACCAAGAGTATAAACACTTAAGGACAGGACGTCCAAATTGAGCTACCTTGATCCCACCAACGCTGGGGGCAAGGGTATAGAATTATAAATCAACTTCGAACACGATTCAGACGCGACTCGTGATGCAAATTTAAATGGGGGCATATACACCATACCTCCAAATGTCTACTTACTACTTGATTTAGTGATATTTAAATTACGAGTACACTAAATGGAAAGCAATATATAAACTTTTAGACATATAACTTTGTTTATATCAAAGGAAGCAACGCTTCATATAGAAAAATGCAGGTTTTATAAATATTTACAAGCAAAAACGCGAGAGCCGCACTCGCAACAACATCCAATGGGCCTAGAAAGTACATATGCTTAATCAACTAAGCTTCCGACAACTCGTCGGTAGTCTTCTTCTTCGCTCTCTCCTCAGCAAACTCGGCCAACTCCTCCACAGTGAAGTTACACTTCTTCTTCTTGGACTTATCCGTAGGAGCATCTCTAACCGAGGAAGCAAGAATCGAAGCTATTCTGCTGATTGTCTCCTCTGACCAAAAATCTAGATCTAAATTGGGGAAACGAATCCATACTGGTATGAAGTGAAGAAATTCTCGAGATGATCGCATGTCCAGTTGCCACTTCTTCATGAAGATTAGTTTCTTGTTATTAAAACACTGGTCTGATTATAGAATCCTTTCAAATCATCTACATTGTCGCATTCGATAATAAAAAAACTCATTTCCCTCGTGAATAGTTGGTAGCTACCATTCAGATTCCATGTCCTATCAATATACTCTTTTAAGTATTTGTAATAAGGTTTACTACCATATATATAGAATACTATGGACTTATACCATTTTTCTCTTGCTTTATTGATCATACTTTAATTAATAACAACAAATTATTGTCTTTGATGATGGGTTCAAAATATTGAATGGATTTCTGATGAGATTTGTTTTTTGTAGCCACTTCTATCCAAGATTTGGATTGTGAAACAGTGGCTTTGTTTGTAATAGTCTGTTTTTGAAATTATTGCCGAAAAATCCGTTTTTGAATTGAGATTAGAATATCGTGAATTATGCTTGATTGAATGTGTCAATTGCATTGCATATTGAGAAGATGAAATCTGGTCAAACGGAAAAGTCATGCAATGATCTAAATCTAGATTAAAAACAGGATTTTTCTGAGAATTTGATTGATTTAGAGTAGAAGACGCCACTAAAAAAATTCTTTTTTATGTTTCTTCCTCGATAACTATACTATCAGTTATGAGTGTAAAAAACATAGGCTGGTGGAAAATTGCAACCTGCGTGCAATACAAATATATTGTGTATTGTTCAGTGTATTAAGAGGGGTGTATATGCAAATTTAATTTTGTGTTAAGTTCTATCTCGGGCAACTTGCCAATTGGAAATAAAAGTAACTCAAGTGCTCCCAACGGCTAAAACTCGGGCTTTCTTGTTTTTCTTAAAATCTGTCTTCCATATCGAATAGCAACAGACTGTACGCAAAAGTACACGCAAACAAAGCTAAAGTAAACAGCTGTTGATTTATTTTATCATCGTCTTCTCTTACTCTCTTCACTTTCCCAAAACTCAGATCCATACCCCTCCTTTTCCTTTTCCGAAATGTCGATATGGAGCAACTCAGTAATCAATCGTGAGCTCTCTAAGCACACGTCCATCTTCAACCTCCGCCTCTACGTCGTTATCGGCATCGTCGCCGGCGTCGTTTTTGTCGTGTTCCTCTTCCTCCTCTCTCTCTGCTGCTGCTCGTCCTCTTCCTCGAAAAGAAGGTCCAAAAAATCAGGACTTGAACAAAAAATAGCAAAAAGCTATAGTCAGAATAAAATCTCGCAGCAACAGAAAACAGTCGAAGAATCGCCATTGAAGCCCAAAGATTTGATATTGGACATAGAATCAGGTGAAAGAGCTGAGAAAATAGTGGAGAAAGTTGCTCCGCCAACGCAGGTGCAGCCAAAAGTGTCGCATTTGGGATGGGGGTGCTGGTACACGTTGAGAGAGATTGAAGAGGCTACGAATGGATTGCGTGAAGAGAATGTGATTGGTGAAGGAGGTTATGGCATTGTTTATAGGGGTGTATTGGGTGATGGCACTGAAATTGCTGTCAAGAATCT
The DNA here is from genome assembly GCA_030737875.1 of Allium sativum. Classification (NCBI taxonomy): domain Eukaryota; kingdom Viridiplantae; phylum Streptophyta; class Magnoliopsida; order Asparagales; family Amaryllidaceae; genus Allium; species Allium sativum. The sequence continues at coordinate 797,489,138 of CM060921.1, read as the reverse complement.
GCTAAACAATAAGTTAGTTTTTAATATATATTCTTTTGTTTATTATCATTACTATTTAATGAATATGTACCCTTTAGTGAATGATGCAAACCTTAACTTGATACTCAATTAGTCAAATTTGAAGAAGACTAGGCAGGAGAAAAAAAATATCAAGTTTTTTCATTCAGTTCAGCATATCATGGTTGGTGAAGCAATACTGTACTCAGCGAAAAAAATTTATTCATTAAAATGATATTGCCTGAAAAAAGCACTGACATTAAATTAAATCATGTTATGTAGATAAAAGATAAGAGAGCAGGAGCATTGTTATAGACACTCCAAAAATGGTTTGAATTTGGAAACTTCATCAAATATTGGTCTTTTTGTTACTGAAATCATATTGCACGGACGATATTCATTTTTGTTACATACCAAATTTTGGCATAGCCGCATAGCGTATATTTTGTTTTTACATATTTATATGGTTTGTGAGACATAGAGACATTTTTTGCATTAGTAGCTTCTGATTTATATGGGGGCGAGGCTTTTCAATTTTTAATTTTAGTAGCATCGCACGTGCTGCATCCCCTTTGGGCTAAAGAAAAATAAATTTGGCTCTACACTACTAAAATTTACATGAGCATAAAAATGTTAGAATAGACTCAAACTATTGTGCTTCTGATACTACTGTAATCGATTCTACATTTTCATATTCTTTTCCCCTTTAGTTGGCCGAAACTTTTCGGCAAACCAAAAACATTACTACTTGTCATCCATCTAAGATACTAAAATGTACTAATTTTATCATCCAAATGTGCTAAGAACATTAGCGTTATATTACATTATATAATCAAGTACTAGAATTTTTTTAGGGGTCAAGCAGAGAGGGAGTTTAAAGTAGAAGTGGAAGCAATTGGAAGAGTCAGGCATAAACATTTAGTCAGGCTACTCGGATACTGTGCCGAGGGTGAATACAGGTTTATTGTTTAAACTTAAGTTCATAAATTTACATGGAATATAATTTCAAAAGTGTATCAAATCATTGTTTAAATGTATGTTCTTGCTAGAATGCTTGTTTACGAATATGTCGACAATGGCAACCTTGATCAATGGCTTCATGGAGAAGTAGGTGATGTCAGCCCACTAACATGGGAAATTCGAATGAATGTTATTCTTGGAACTGCAAAAGGGTATAACTGAGTGCTTATATTATAATTTCACTCATATTTCCATTCAATGCATGGTTAATAAAACTTTTGCTTTGCAGCTTAGCATATCTTCATGAAGGCCTTGAACCAAAAGTTGTGCATCGGGATGTAAAAGCAAGCAATATACTTCTAAATCAGCAGTGGAATCCTAAAATTTCTGATTTTGGCCTTGCCAAACACTTGGGTTCTGAAAAAACTTATGTCACCACTCGTGTTATGGGAACATTTGGGTCAGTTTAACATTTGTAGTATAAGCCTCTATCTCTGTATCTTTTAATACAAGTTGCATAGAATCAACTCCATTTTTTTTAAAGAGCTTGTACCAAAGAAATGACAAACCATTTTATATCCACTTATATACAAATTTATGCTAGAACATCAATAAGTAGACATATCCCTTATTTTCAAACTTAGTTCACAAAAACCATTTCAAAACTAGGTTTCACGAAACACGGCTGTAATTATTTCATCGGGATTATGCCATTTACACTGCAATTGTTTCTTTTTATAAAAAACTGCAGCGTAGACTGCAAACATTTGCAATGTAAGGCTGCATGTTTTCGTCGAACATAATTACAGGGGTTTTTCACAAAATGTGTTTTTAGAAAGGGGCGGAAATGAATATCAAATCTTATTAAGGCTGTGTGAAAAATGGTCGCTCTTTTATGATTTTACACTTGTAATATACATATACATGTGTGGAGTGACTTATTTGGTAATCCTACAGTTATGTAGCACCTGAGTACGCTAGTACTGGAATGTTGAATGAGAGAAGTGATGTGTATAGCTTTGGTGTACTAATCATGGAAATAATCTCAGGAAGAACTCCTGTGGATTATAGAAGACCACGAGATGAGGTGCCTTATCTTCTTATTTGAATTATAACTTATAATACATAAATGTTTGTATATTACCCCCTCTCAAATTATCTAGGTGCACCTGGTAGAGTGGCTAAAACTTATGGTTGGGAACAGAAGATCTGAAGAAGTAGTGGATCCTAAAATCTTAAAAAGGCCATCTCCAAAGGCGCTAAAAAGAGCCCTATTAATAGCACTTAGATGCGTTGATCCCGATTCTCATAAGAGGCCCAAAATGGGAAATGTGGTACACATGCTCGAGATGGACAATATTTTGTTTGGTGAGGTTAGTCGTTTTTCTTATTCAGTGTACATAAATAGAAAATTCAAGGTTCATTCTTGGCAAATGAACACAGCAGAAGTGATTTTTCCAAGCTTGCTTCAGACATAATTTTTCTTTTTTGCAAGTCTCAATTGGCACAATAAATTTAGTGTCATTGTTATTTATTAAGCACTCATATAGATATGAGTGTCCAAGTTTATGCCTAAATGCCTTGCATGTGAAATGCTTTAATGTCGACATGTCTAGTTCAAAATATACTAGAAGTGAAACATGTTGAGAACAGTCACAAACAGACTACATAAATATTTACCATGGAAGATCTTATGATTGTTCACCAATATAGGATCTTAGAATGGTAGCAATATCATAATTTTGATTTTGGTTAAAATATAGACATCTGGTAGGTAGTATGGCTAGGTAGAAGATGTTTTTTCCTTCTTCTTTTTTTCTTTTCTACTACGTAACCCTAAACTGGTTACGGATCCATCAATACCAGTTATTTGTTTATTCATATAATATATTTTCTATCAATCAAAAAGGTGGTGCTTGGAGCAACGGTAAGGTTACCACCTTTTTTTATATTTTCTATCGATCATGTTAAGTTCTACATTTCATTGTGGGCTCTCTTACTAATTCACTTCTGTATTTGCACAGTGTTGATAACTTGTGTATTTTCCTGTTGTTTGTTTTAAAATAACTTTTTTTTATGGTCATAAATCATAATTTGTAATGCCATCTTTCCTTGTGTTTTGCTTAAAATGATGATTAATACTTATTTGTGGAAAAAAGGGCAACTTATTTGGAAAAAGGAAAAAGGTAATTGTTATTTTGTTTAATTCAAGTTTTTGACCTTTTCCTTTTCTGCTGTGCAGGGTAAAAGAATAGAGAAACATGCAACTGTCGCTCGCCCTAGCAGTCATTCAACTGATAAAAGGGCAGTGACCGGATATAATTAAAATTTTCCTAATATTCATTTTAATTACTTGTTTGAGGCCTCTCCCATCTTTTTTTTTTTTTTTTTTTTTTTTTTTTTTGTAATTATATTACTAATTTGTTTTATGGTATTTGTGTTATACAAGTGGTTCCAAGATGGCCAGGTTCCAAAATGTCCAGGAAAATAGCATGATTGACGGGGAATGTTTGCACCTTTCTTTTCACTTTTTAGGTCCGATGTTGTAATAATTTACTTCCGTGAGCTTTGTTATATTTTTTTTCCTGCTCACTGTTCAGCCTTGAAGATAGCTATCTTAGTGAACGCTTGGTCTTTCCTTTTTCATTTTACTATGGTTATTTCATGGCTCGATGTACTATGTTATTTACTTGTATTCCAATCAAGACATGTAATTTAAAAAAAAAAAAGAATATATAGAAAAACGGAGAATAAAGTCATTCTCCAACGACTCATAGAAACAGTTAAGTAGTTAATAAGCGACCGCTATAATTGTAGAAATGGAAAAGCAAAAATAGGGATGTCAACGGATACTTTCGGATATAGATACTGCTGTATACGCATCCGCATCCAGAATCATTTTCGGATATCGGATATCCGCATCCATGGATACAGATGAATATCGGATAATTATTCGCTCCACCAACGGTCAATAAATCAGTGAATGTAAATGAATTTTTTAGCTTAAGGTTAAGTTTTTTTCAACTCGAATGATTACTAAGGTGTTAAAAATAAATAAATATGATGATAACATGTAATTTTGAGCAATTAGCATGCGTTTAGTAGACTTTCAACTTTATAAAATAATAAATTAGCATTAAATTATATTAGAGTACATATACTTTATGCTATAATCATGAAAATAAATGAACGGATAATTTTCGGATGTGGATATGCATATATTCGCATCCGTTTTCCCAGATATCGGATATTTATTTGCTTTTCGAATGCGGATACAGACTGATTTCGGATTTTTTGGGTACCCATTGATAGCCCTAAGCAAAAAGGAAAATACAACGAAACACCGCTCCAATAAGAAAGACTCTAATGAATCTAAAAAACGGAGAGACAACCAGGAGAGTCCAATGTTCCTTCCTGCCTATACCAGTCACTCGGAGAATGCTCCATGAATCCTACTCTAAACTCGGTATGAACCTGACCAAAGACAAGCAGCTGCTTCTGTGTTCCAATGCCTCTTTGAGACTCTTGCTCCAAGTACTCTACATAACTCAGAAAGTCTGTGCTCAAATGCATCGTATTCTCTCCAAGACCTGCTTACCTAACACCTGCACTTAGAGCAACTATGTAAGATTTAGGCAGAGCCGGTCCTGAGTATTTTAACTCCCAGTGCAATTTCCTCGATGATGCCCATATTTTACATTTTCAAAATACTTCATAACATGAACCTAAAACAGTAAAATTCACTACTTATTTAATAAGAAGCAATCAGAGACATAAATGATATTGCGTGTTAAAATTTGAAAATATTTCATTTAAAATATTATGTCACCACAAACTGTTTTCGTCTTACTCCCATACACATAATTTTTGACTTATTTTAACTCAAACACTATCTTAATTGTGTCAAACATAACTCAGGTCCAAAGCATGAAAATAATGATTTTACTTCTTAATTCCAAAAATTTATTCATTTTTTGTCTAGAAAATAAAAGGCAAATACAATTAAGCCCCTTTCTTTTGCTCTATATACCACTTTAAATTAAAAAGGTACTAAATACAAAAGACAGGTTTACATTTTCTTTCTTTAGTTTCTCTTGATATTGTAAGAATAGAAGTCAATTTCATTTCAAATTTGAAAAAAGTTTTTAAAATTAGTATTTGCAATGAATTGAAGAGCAGCATAGTATAAAAAAGATTTATTCTTTTCATTAAGATGAAGTTAACTTGGAATACCACATTGAAATGCAAAATGATTGTTATGCAATCAATGCTTGGATTTTAATTGTTTGCTGACAAATGTTTTGTTTCTTTATTATCTAATTAGTAGCACATTTTTCAGATATAAAGTTCATTTATGTTAATTACAACACATCCAGTGTCAGTAGAGGCAGCTAGTTTGTTGATAAGAATAATAAAGTCAGCAGTTACCATTAACAAACAATTTACTTAAATGAGTAACCGGTTAGTGAAGGAATCCTAATTAACTTTTTGAGTATTGATGTGAAGAAAAAGAGAAAACAAATCAACACCAATTATCACTGAAAACATAGATTACTGTTCAAGGAATTTGAGCAATATTTTAAGTAATTATGAAAGTAAAGAAAAAGATTAACGTGTTGAAGGTAGAACTAGCACAAACAAAATTAAGTAACGCAAAGTTGGAAAAGCATGGTACTGCATAACAGAAAAGGGCAGCGACACTAGAAGTCTAGAACTACAATGGGTCAAATTGAGGATCAGCAAAAAACAAAACCCCAATTTCAAGAGACAATATATTTGAACGGATCCGTAGATTAGCATTTATCAAGCCCTCAATTTTTCTTCTTCTACTCCATTGTAACTAACGCCCTCTTTCTTTCTTTGCTCTGCTCAATCAATTACAGTTTGCCGTTGCCGCTTTCTTTTTCTTGTTCAGGCATCAACGTTTTTTTTTCTATGCGACATTTTCCTATAGCGGCTACATTGTTTTATTCCTTCATCTGTTTTGCTGCCCTGTGCGGTGGCCCAGTTCGCACGGGGCCAGAGCTGGCTGTGGATTTAGGGGGGAGGGGTGGGGTGAGAGAGGAATAAAGATGAAACTAAACCTAAAGCAGCTGAAAAACAACACAGAACAATCACACATGCACACTCATACACAGACACTGCAAAGACACACATTCAACCAATACCTGCTCTATTAGGATCAAATACTGAAGAGATATCGAAGATGCGAGCCAAAACCCGCGAGCGGGAACGAAAAGCTCCCTTGAAAGACCTTCCTCAAAAGGCAAGATAAACATCACTCTTGACTCTCCTGACAATGGTGTGAGGATCCATTGGCACGTCATCAAAGATAGTGTAACACTTTACGTCCGTTAATGCCACTCTAATGAGAATGCATTAAGTTTTGTATGGAGCACTATAGGTATAAAGACAGGAAATATCACAAAAACTAAGATTTCGCAAGACATAATGACCAATTAACAATGGAAGAAAACTTTCTTTTAATCAAACAGTTACAAAATGCCATGTCTCAAAACCTCGGTCAAAAACAACAGAGTAAAATAATATTATCCCCAATATAGTCAAAAAGATACAACCTAACATTGGAAAGAGAATAAGTAGGAATCCAACTTGTAGAAACCCATCAGGACAAAGCTAATAAAGAAATTTGAACTATACGCGTTCTCCCTGTAAGCCTGGGGAAAAGAAAGAGAAAGGAAGAAAAGAAACGGGCTAGACATAAAGTCAGATGAGCTGCTGGGATTATCAGCTCGACTTAATAAGTTAAGTAAAATAGATAAACAGTGGTTCTAGCAACATAAAAGGTTGGATTTCTATGCATGTTTAAAGGTGAACAATAGCTGACATGAACTAATAATATGTTAATAATCAATCACTAGAAACGTATGAAAACCGTTTCTATGAACAGTAACGCTTTTAAGCGTTAGTAATATTGATTCAATGATATTGCAATCGCAACAGCAACTATGAATCACAGTTCTGCAAGGGAACCAAAAGAAGTAGTACTGATTAAGTAAAAATGCAGAGAACAAGAGGAATATTACCGATTAATGACCGAGTCCAGCAAATGCTGTTTCCTTGAAACGAAATTGCTCCCTCTACGGCGCTGTGAGGTTTGGTTAAGCAATCGTTTCCTAAGGATGAAACGGTTCCTGTCTGCGATGTTGTGCTACAGCCGTAGATTGACGACGAATGCAAGGAAGCGATTTTACTTTGAAGAGCAGAGCAACGGGGAAGAAGATAAAGAGGAGCGAAATCGGAATAAAACTGTATTTTGTTTTGATTTTCGCAGGCCTTTATATAGGCTGGAAGAGGCACCTTTACATGAGCAGGCGTTTCTGTTTGAATTGCAACGGCTACGACTGTTGGAAAGGTTGCGACCCTTTACCAACAGACATTTCCGTTGGTAACTTCGTGGCCAAATTCAAAAATAGCGGTCCGCAGCGCAGCGAGCCCATCGGCATCCGGAGGCCCAATTGATCACCAGACCCCAAGAGCCCCAAGGCCCAAGGCCCTATCTTTTGACCATTAAATATTAATATGAGTCCTTATCATGCCATAGTTCATGCCATTGCCTCTCTCTTCCATCTCCTCTTTCTTTTGTAATAACATATCAAGCCTTAGTATAAATAGTGGCAAAGGTGGTAGTTTTCCCCAATGTGGGACTAAATGAAATTTGCCAAACCTACTCATTCATTTCAACAATTACTCATTCATTTCCAACAATCCCCCACATGAATGAGTATTATCTAATGTTCTTAAAATTTTGCGAAACATTTATCATATCGGTAAAAGTAGCACAGAGGCCTTGAACTTTTCCTAGTGTTATATCGTTATAACTAACTGGCGAATCAGTAGACTAGACTGTCTTTGAACTGTAAGCCGTTTGTATAAGTCTATAAAGATAACACATGATAAATGCTCCTAAACCCCTTGGTTCTCTGTTTGTGTTCGTTTTTGCCATGAACACCGCCTTGGTTTCATGAGTGCTTGAAGTATTCGACCTAACAATTCTTCTTGAAGCGGCGCCTTCGCACTCACATAGGTGATTCTATTAATAGTATCCCGTAATACTCCACTTGGTTCTTTATAACACCACAGTATAGACATCATTAAAAGCTAAGCTTATCCTATTCTCCGACGGGTTGTGCACTGACTTATCATAGAAATGGTTTTTATTTAACAGTGCTGTCAAGTTTATCTTAAACTTAGTTGTCCCTTTGAACCTAGATCTTGGGATCTCCAGTCAACTAGGTGGGGTTTCCATTTTAGAAAACTCTTAGTTCATAGGTCTTAAGCCCATTCCCATCGATAAGGTTTGAACTTTCTCTCTTGGCAAGCCTTTTGTTAGTGGATCCACTATGTTATCCTTTGACCTGACATAGTCTATAGTGATAACTCCATTAGAGAGAAGTTGTCTTATAGTTTTGTGTCTACAACGAATATGTCAAGACTTACCATTATATAATGTACTATTTGCCCTTCCTATAGCAGATTGACTATCACAATGTATACATATTGGAGGTATATGTTTTTCCCCATTTGGAATGTCTTCCAAGAAACTCCTAAGCCAATCTATTTCTTCTGCGGCTTTATCTATAGCAATGAACTCCGATTCCATTGTCGACCTTGCTATGCAAGTCTGTTTGGATGATTTCCATGAGATTGCTCCATTTCCTAATGTAAACACATACCCACTTGTGGATTTCGTGTCATTTGAGCCAGTTATCCAATTGGCATCACTATATCCTTCTACCACTGAAGGATACTTTTCATATTGTAATACATAGTTTGTGTGTACTTCAGATATCCTAGGACCCTGATTATTGCTTTCCAGTGATGTTTGCCAGGATTACTGGTATATCTACTCAGCTTGCTTATAGCTTATGCAATATCAGGCCTAGTGCAATTCATGACATACATGATACTTCTAGTAAGCAAGAGTATTCAAGTTGATATATTCCATCACCGGTGTTCTTTACCCAATTTTGGTTCATATCCACGGGTGATTTTGCAATGGTTATATTATACTGCTTGAACCTTTCAAGTAATTTGGTAATGTAATGAGACTAAGATAAGGCATATCCTTGTGGTTTTTTTATAATTTTCACAACCAAGATTACATCAGCCAGTCCTAGGTCTTTCATGTCGAATCTAGATGACAACATATCCTTCGTAGATTTTATTATGGCATTATTATTTCCTAGGATTAGTAAATCATCAACATAAAGACAAACAATGACATATCCAATATCCGTATATCTTATATATACACATTTATCTGATTCATTTATTTTGAGTCCATTCGATAACATAGTTTCATCAAATTTTTCGTGCCATTGTTTCGGAGCTTGTTTAAGGCCATAAAGTGATTTTACTAACTTGCACACCTTATTTTCATTTCCTGGGCTAAGAAACCCTTCAGGTTGCTGCATATATATTTCTTCTTCTAATTCACCATTCAAAAAAGCAGTTTTCACATCCATTTGGTGTATTTCCAAATTTAATATAGATGCAATCGCAATAAGCATCCTAATCGATGTTATTCTAGTTACTGGGGAATACGTATCAAAGTAATCTAGATCTTCCTTCTGTCTAAATCCTTTTATTACAAGTCTCTCTTTATACTTGTCTATTGAGCCGTCAGCTTTTAGTTTTTTCTTAAATATCCATTTATATCCTAGTGATTTTGATCCTTTGGGTAGACCCACTAGTTCCCACGTATGGTTTTGTAAAATGGATTCTATTTCACTGTTGACAGCCTCCTTCCAGTATGGAGCCTCAGGAAATGACATTGCTTGTTGATAAGTAAGAGGTTCATTTTCTATCACATATGCGTAGAAATCGGGTCCAAAGGTTTTCAAAGTCCTTTGACGTTTGCTCCTTCTGGGTTCCTCTACCTCAGTTTCAACATTTCTCTCATTCGAGCTTTGATTATCATTATCCTCAGGAGTATCATCTCTTTTGAACAATTGTTTCAATAGAGGTTTTTAGAGGATAAATGTGTTCAAAGAATCTAGCATTTCGTGACTCGATAATGGTGTTTTCATGAATGTCATCAATTTCAGATTTGTACACCATAAATCGATATGCACTACTATTATGAGCATATCCAATGAATATGCAATCTATAGTCTTTGGTCCAATTTTGACCTTTTTCGGTTTTGGTATTTCTACTTTGGCAAGACACCCCCACACTTTCAAGTATTTGTAGGATGGTGGTCTGTTTTTCCAAAGTTCGTGTGGAGATTTAGATGTTTTCTTTCGTGATATTTTATTGAAAATATGATTTGCCGAAAGAATAGCTTCTCCCCAAAAGTTATCTGGTAAGCCAGAACTAATTAGTAAGGCATTCATCATTTCTTTAAGAGTTCTATTTTTCCGTTCGGCTATACCGTTGGATTGAGGTGAATACGGTGCTGTAATTTGATGAATAATTCCATGCTCAACACAGAATTCCTCAACTGGAGACTCGTATTCTCGTCCTATATCACTCCTTAAAGATTTTATTTTCTTGTTGAGTTGATTCTCAACTTCTGCCTTATATTGTTTAAACATGTCGACTGCTTCGTCCTTACTTCTAAAGAGATAGACGTAACAATATATGGTACAATCATCAATGAATGTGATAAAGTACATCTTTCCACCTCTAATTTGACACATTTTCAAATCACATACATCAGTATGTATTAATTCTAGAGGTTCCGTTTCTCGTTCAACATGATAAAACGAGGTTCTAGTCATTTTCGCTCCTGCACAAACTTGACATTTATAGTTTGAACCTATATTGCATTTTGGTATGAATTCTAGATTAATCAATTTTCGCAATGTATCAAAATTTACATGCCCTAATCTAGAATGCCATATGTTGGAAGAGTCAACAATATAAGTAGAAGATTCAATTTTATTCATATCATTATTTGGTACAACAGTGGTTACATTTGCTTTAAACAAGCCATCACACACATATCCTCTTCCAACATACACTCCATTCTTTGATATTACAAACTTATCAGCAACTAATGTTAGTTTGAAACCACAAACTTATCAGCAACAAATGTTAGTTTGAAACCATGTTTGCTGAGCAACGATCCTGAAATCAGGTTCTTGCGGATTTCTGGAACGTGAAGAACGTCATTCAATTTTAGTTCCTTTCTATAAGTTAACTTCAGTACAATCTTTCCCTTGCCTTCCACCTTTGATGCAGACGAGTTACCCATGAATAGTTTCTCGTTATCAGTGGCAGGTTTGTAGGTTGTAAACATCCACTTGTTGGCACATATATGACGAGTGACTCCTGTATCTAGAAACCACTCCTTGTTGTTGCCAACAAGGTTACACTCAGAAACAACCGCACATAAGTCCATATCTGCAACATCATCTGAATTATCTGCCATATTTGCTTCAGGTTTCTTCTTTTTGGGGGCACGACATATGGCTGCTTTGTGGCATTTCTTTCCGCAGTTGTGGCAAGATCCTTGAAACTTCTTTTGTTTCTTTGGTTTAGGATTCTGCTCGCGCTTTCTCTTGTTTGTCTTTTCATCCTCAACCACATTGGCCTTTGCCTGTAATGAACTGGTAGCCTTTTTCTCTGATTTTTTGTTGTCTTCTTCGATTCGCAGACGAACAACCAGATCCTCCATGGTCATTTCCTTGCGCTTATGCTTCAAATAGTTTTTGAAATCCTTCCATGACGGAGGCAACTTTTCGATAGCGGCAACCACTTGGAATGACTCACTTAACTCCATCTTTTCGTCGTGAATTTCATGAATGATAACTTGGAGTTCTTGAATCTGACTGACAACTGTTTTGGAATCGACCATTTTGAAGTCAAGAAACTTTCCGACAATGAATGTCTTCATTCCGGCATCTTCAGTTTTGTACTTCTTTTCAAGTGATAACCAGAGAATCTTTACAGTCTCAACGGTACAGTATACATTATATAAACTATTTTCTAAACCATTGAGAATGTAATTCTCACAGATGAAGTCAGAATTCTTCCATGCATTAAAGGCCTCGACTTTGATGGCATCATGCTCCAGCTGTTTAACAAATGGGGGATCCTTCGAAAGGTATTTTGCTAACCCCAATGTTGTGAGGTAGAAAAGCATCTTTTGTTGCCAGCGTTTGAAATCCGGGCCATTAAACTTCTCTGGTATCTCGCCATGTGAATATAGAATAGTTGGTGGAACCAGAGGCGGAACCGGCGGCACAGTCCGTGTCGGCACAGATTTGTTGTTGCTACTTTGCGACATCGTCGTCTGCAAGTAGATGCAACAATCAATAACAATTTCGTTTCAAGATTGTTAATAATCAATCACTAGAAACATCTGAAAACCGTTTCTATGAACATTAACACTTTTAAGCGTTAGTAATATTGATTCAATGATATTGCAATCGCAATAGCAACTATGAATCACAGTTCTGCAAGGGAACCAAAAGAAGCAGTACTGGTTAAGTAAAAATGCATAGAACAAGAGGAATATTACTGATTAGTGACCGAGTCCAGCAAATGTTGTTTCCTTGAAACGAAATTGCTCCCTCTACGGCGTTGTGAGGTTTGGTTGAGCAATCGTTTCTCAAGGATGAAACGGTTCCTGTCTGCGATGTTGCGCTACAACCGCAGATTGACGACGAACGCAAGGAAACGGTTTTACTTTGAAGAGCAGAGCAACGGGGAAGAAGATAAAGAGGAGCGAAATCGGAATAAAACTATTTTTTGTTTTGATTTTCGCAGGCCTTTATATAGGTTGGAAGAGGCACCTTTACATGAGCAGGCGTTTCTGTTTGAATTGCAACGGCTACGACTGTTGGAAAGGTTGCGACCCTTTACCAACAGACATTTCCGTTGGTAACTTCGTGGCCAAATTCAAAAATAGCGGTCCGCAGCGCAGCGAGCCCATCGGCATCTGGAGGCCCAATTGATCACCAGACCCCAAGAGCCCCAAGGCCCTATCTTTTGATCATTAAATATTAATATGAGTCCTTATCATGCCATAGTTCATGCCATTGCCTCTCTCTTCCATCTCCTCTTTCTTTTGTAATAACATACCAAGCCTTAGTATAAATAGTGGCAAAGGTGGTAGTTTTCCCCAATGTGGGACTAAATGAATTTTGCCAAACCTACTCATTCATTTTCAACAATTACTCATTCATTTCCAACATAATAAAGACTGAAAATTCTTATAAACATACAACCATACTAGAAATCAGACTAAGCGGATTGATTGTTTTGCACTTCCACTAGAATATCAAGATTAGATGTTTCCCTAATTACTACCTATGCGATCGGCTCCCTAATACCCAAATATCCTGTGTTAGCCCTAACAGTAGGGTGTGTCAATCCCTAACCCAACAACTTTGTATGGTACAACTATATTCATCGGTGTTACTTACAGCTTATTTCCTATAGTTGGGCTCATGCATGCTCATGACTCCGCTGGAACACGCCCTGTACATCCCCTAACCTTGAACCTCTTACCATCCAGTTCAGTGCGTGTGCTCTGACCCCTACCTAGTGCGGGGCCCTACCTTGATACTACCTGGGATACTGACTGATATGGGTTCCACACAACTTGACACAAGCCACCCCCAGGCTCGTGTCCCCATGTGCCTACGATTTAAGAGTCCTCAAAAACCTGATACAACAACTAGACTTGGGACCCCTTTAGCTTATTAGTAAACAAGTGTAACTTAACAGGTTTAAGTTCATTAATAAGACTAATTGTAATAATGACATTTATCCTAAATGTTATTTGTGTACAACCCCTTCACCAAATAAGCACCTACCCACATGTATATATAGATTACAGTAATTCCTTTTACTTAACTTACATCTGATACCTATATTTCCATGACATATTTAATTAATCTTAAATTAAGTATAATTCACATGTTTTCTAATTTGCATGTTAATTTCCAATTAAATACCATTTATTCTAATTAATCATGTTTTCCCACACTGATTACTTAATGTCATATTAAGTATAACTCATTCTGATTAACACATTTTTCCCAAAAAGATTATTTAGTGTCGTATTAAGCTTAATTAACGTGTTTTTAGCATTAACGTTAAATTAACGTACTTTACGAGTAAAGTTGAATTAAATTGTTTCCTATTTTAACGTCAAATGAAAAATTACATATTTTCTAAATAAACGCCTCGATTGTCATGTTTACAAATCGGTATTAATTAACATGCGGTTTCAATATCAGTATCATGTTTACCCAATTAAATTAATATCATCAAATGAACATAAATACCCAATGAACATAAATGTTTAATTAACCTTTTCCCGAACTAACATTCAATTACATGTTATTCCCACAAGTGAACATTAAACATTAAGTTACATATTATTCCCAAGTTAACATGAATGAACATTAAACTACATGTTATTCCCAAAATAGTATGAATGGACATTAAAGACTAATTTGCATGTTATTCCCGAATTAACATGAATGGACATTAAATACTAATTTGCGTGTTATTCCCAAATTAACATGAATGTACATTAAATACTAATTTGCGTGTTATTCTCAAATTAACATGATTGAACATTAAATACTAATTTACATGTTATTCTCAGATTAACATGAATGAACATTAAATACTAATTTACGTGCTATTCTCAAATTAGCATGAATGAGCATTAAATGCTAATTTACATGTTATTCCTAAATTAACATGAATGAACATTAAATGTCAAATCGATATGTTTTTCCTAATGAACCTATTCCTCCTGATTAATGTCAATAGGTGATAAATTACCATATTTCTTATATTAACGTACCCTCTTTAATGCTAATTAATATTACATATTCCTCAATTTAGCATATTCCCTTTAATGTTCACATGTTCCTCGAATTAACATAAACATACTAATGTTAATTACATGTTTTTGAATCAATGCCTATTGACATATCTACAAATTAATACCAAATTAATGTTTGCCAAATCAATGCTATATTATTACGTTTACAGGTTATTTCACATATCGACGTCAAATATCATGTTCTTCTTATTCAATGTCATATTAATGTCAATTGCATGTTTTACAAATGACAGTCATACTTAATATAAAATTAAGCTTAACCTATTCATGTTCAAATATTCTTCCATTTTAATAATCCCAATTTACTATACAAATTCTAATATGCCAAATTTTCCTTTTTAACGTTATTTCATACCTTTCCAATCCTATGCAATTCAAAGTGGTATATAATATTGTAAATAAAACAAACAACAAAAGGGGTAAGAAAGAGAGATGTACATACAAGCAAATGACTGAAAATGATAGGAAATTGATAGTAATAACATAAAAACATTGTTACTTTTCAGATCCAAAATATATTCACTGTCAACGTTCTTCTTGTTTAGATCACTATAACAATTATTATATCTATTTGACTTTATCTTAGAAGAAATCTGAATAATCACAGTAATACTCACCGTAGTTGTAGATCTAAAAAATCTTCTAAAATAGTTGTTGTCCTCTCTAATCTATATTTGAGTAGCACCTCAGCATCTTCATTATTTTTTTTAGAAAGCTTTGAAGGAAGGAGAATGAAGAATAGATTTGTGTGTAGAAAACAATGAGGTTGCCTGCCTTTACATTGATTACCTAGGATAATTCTTAGTCTTTAGATTTTAGGTTTTCCAAACCTAATCGTACACTAAATGCCGAGTGAGCAAAAGAACCTCGGATTAAAAAGAGTCCAAGTTCGAATCCAGGAATCTGCCCTGCATCTGGGTGGGTCGATCCACCGACCTACAGGGTCAACCCATAAGTCGACCTGGGCCTGTTGTGGATTATCCCTGATACGTTAACTTCTGCATTGACTTCTCAATTCCAAATATTTTGAATATATTCATTTATAACTTATATATATATACACAAACTTGTTATGTCCATGACTTCTTCATACGTTATCCTTTTTATGCAAACTTGGGGTCTACTTGAATCAGAATTCCGAGGCGAATGCAGTGGTAAAGTCTGTTTTACTCAATTCTAAATATTTAATTAAATAATATTCATTTTATCGTTTTCGTCTTTAATTAATTAATCCTTTAATTCATTACTTGTTAAAAATTTGGGTTTTACATATAGGTTTATTCCATGAGCACCAACAATGCCAACATATAAGGAAAGGAAGTAGGTGGAACAAGATAGAAGAAAGAGCCTTCTCGGCTCTACATAGCCACCAAAAATGAAGAAGATCCAGATGAGAAGAGGCATTACCTCAGAGACCAATCAGATTCACAAAATTCTAGACATACACGACACAGAAACCATGGAAGAATAAATGTGCAGCGGACTCCACGCCACCAGCTCTACAACACCGACAACAAGACACCGAAGGAATACCGATCCTCATTGGTTGTCGTCTAGTGGTAAACCATTGTGAATGGTTTTCCATATAAACATTAAAACCTTATGAGGGATACGAGAATTCCAAATGAAAGACAACAAAGGATTCGTAAGCCGTGGAATCCTTGCCGAATTATAAGCTACTCGAAGGGAAAAAGGGCCACCATCCCACTCGATAGCCTCTTCACGAGAATCAGCAAAAGACTTCACTGCTTGCATCTGTTTCCACGTCTCACTAGCATAAGACATGTACAAATTAATATAGAACTAATTTTGTTTTCTCCTGCGCTCTTCGATTCAATTTAGCATGTCTTATTATTTATATATCACGTATATTCGATACATAGATGGTGGTACATATTAACAAGTTTTAAGTGGTATACTATAGGTATACAGAGGAGCGTTCCAGGACACCCCTGTTTTGCAGCATCCCTTTAGCACCCTTAATCCTACCATGAGCTACTCTAATTCATATACAACAAGATTTTGTAGATGTTCAATCCACATATATATTATCATCTATCCAAAATTTGCGCTCGCTCCAACATTCGTAGAATAATATATTTGATGTTTAAATTTAACGGTTTGAATAAATGTCTAAACAGTGAATAATTGAGTTAAGATTTTGAAAATGGTACAAATGTCAAAGCAAGATCAAATTTTGGATAGATTATAATATATACGTAGATTGAACATCTACGAAATCTTGTTGAATTTGGATTAGCGTAGCTCACGGCAGGGTAGGGGTGCTGCAAAACAGGGGTTCCCCGGAACGCTCCTCTCTCTCCCTCACACACACACACACAAACACACACACACATACATGCATATATATATATATATGCATTTCATTTTAGGTCACTCATTTATAACTAAATACATTTGTAGGAGGAGAGAAAAATGAGAATGTGGTGAAAATTAAAGGGTTGTAGAGGTGCTGCACTTTTTGGGGTGCTCTTGATCATATACACTATGTATGTGTGTGTAGAGAGAGAGAGAGAGAGGAGCGTTATGGGACACCCTTGTTTGCAACACCCGTATGCTACTGTGAGCTATAATAATCCAAATCGAAAAAGATTTTGTAGATGTTCAATCCACATATATATTATCATCTATCCAAATTTTGAGCTTGTTCCAACATTCGTAACATTATCAAAATCTTAGCTCAATTATTCACCGTTCAGACATTTATTCGAACCATTAAATTTAAACATCAAATATATTATTTTACGAATGTCAGGAGGAGCTCAAATTTTGGATAAATGATAATATATATGTGAATTAAACATCTACCAAATCTTGTTGGATTTGGATTAGTGTACCTCACATAGGGTATGGGTGCTGCAAAACAGGGGTGCCTTGGAACTCTTCTTATATATATATATATATATATATATATATATATATATTGTAACGAACAGAGATTTTCGGCCCCGGAAATCGACATAAATACCTTTACCGTAACTCATGCCGACCTTCCAAACACCGAAAACACTGGACGTTATTAGAAAGGATTTAGAGGGTGGGATAGAAAGAAAGAAATATTAGAATAGAAGAAGAAGAGGAACCAAACACAACACAGAGTCTCACATCGCAGCGGAACAAAATATAATATAGAAATAACTTTATTAAGAGTTTTAAATAAAACTTACAATATCAGAGTACATCAACATCACTGGGACAGTTATAATAACCTGTTCCCATATACAACTCACAGGGGAAAAGAAACTATATAGTATCATATGTCTGGACTCTCCAGCTTATCTCTTCATAGCGGTCGACAACCTGAACCTGTACAACCCGGTCTAACCCGAGCATTTACAAAACACCGGGTCAGTCTGGTGAACCAGAGTGAGATAAACTCGCACAGTATTAAGGGTAAATCATCCAACAAGATTTTTAAGTTCAAAATCTCTTCAAAGGAAAGGATAATCGTAAGACCAAATCCACACATAAACACGGACGGTTTTTACCTTACGATAACCCAAAACATCTTTTGAAATCATATATTGATCTGATATTATGATAATGTCTAGATACAAATAAATATCAATCTAGTGGAACGCTTGCATCTCACGCTCCACCTATATAGAATACAATCAAAACCGCAGGCGCTTATTGGAGATTGGATTCCAACCTTGACAAGGTATGGGACCACCTTCCACTCGTGTATCTCTAGAGGCGAATACACTGGGTTCAACAAGAACGTCTTGCAACCCGGCCCTCACATGACCGACCACTCATTTCGCGTGAGTGTATCGAATGTACATCACCAACGGTTGGACTCAAACCACCGTTCCCGAATGGGCAGAATCGATAGAATAAGAAACAAAAGGAATTTCTCTAGATAGGTGATTATACACCCTAATGGGAGCGACCCACATAGCCATGCTGCCTGCCCGATTTTTGTCCTTCCCCGGTTGATGAGGCTTGAGGCAAGAATTCATCTCTTCGAACATCTGGCCATCATTCACTTTGAATGCCACATCGTCAGATCCGTCAAATCACTAATTGACGTCCACAAATATACTCTGGTATTGAAGAAGTGCCCCTCTTCGCCACCAACTCGGTGTATTTGTAAAAATCAACGTACGTGGTTCTTAAGGAAATACTCTGTCAGACATTCGTCCATACAAGTCATCCAGGAACAGGATGAACCGAAGGCACTCTCCTACTGCATCTCATATAGGAATCACCCCATGGATCAGTAGCGAGAAGTCCTTGCAACCCGTGGATTCCAACCACGACAGAATCACAGTGCATCTCGGGCCGCTAAACCAGAGATTATAAGTAATCCTTCCGCTTATGAAGATCCACGGTCTTCAATGCTCCATGTCGACCGTCTTCTGATATCTTCACGTATTTGTTGGTCGGAATGGGTTTCGAATATAAATTCGATCCCGGTCTTTCCGTACCAACAATCGTATGGGTCCGATTTGATAGTCGGTGATTTAACTATCAAAATAATCAGTGTTTCAATCATGACAACCCAATGAGTTCACTGGCTCAGTATTCAGCACCATTTGGCCTTTAACAACTGATTTACTTTTGTTAAACCAAAACTTCTAGCTCTTTTAACATTCAAAATACGATATTTAAATAACTCTAATTCGATTAAACTCAAATCGATTAACTCTAATTGATTAACTTTAACTGGTTAACTCTAACTGCTTAACTCTACTTGTTTAACTTCTATCGATTAACTAATACTCGACTTACATCCATTCGCTTGACTCTAGATCACAGCGATCACAATGGTTACGCCTGATTCCCTCAGGAAACATCCGACCGCCGTAGGCTATCAGCAGCCCTGCGAATTACGCTAGCAGTCGTACGAAATGGCAACTTGTCCTGCATAATTATGTTTGACCAACTCTAACTTGAATCACTATATTCTTATATACTAATGACCTCAGAACCATTATGTTATAATACTTAGTAAAATACTTTATAACCATATACAATTTCCACTCCATTCCCCTTTCAAAACATTCGTTGTATTATCATGAACCTCTTTTACGATCGCCAACTAATATCAGCTTCAGATAATCCCGATGTTGTTCAAGTTGGGGTATTTTAATTACCTCTCAGACCTTGATCAAGCAACGTTCTTATCCTCAAATGAATATCAGTTGTAATCACAAAATCAATATTCCCATTTCCATGTCGAAATACATTCCATTATAACTGGGGTTTAGTTATACAACCCTATAACTCACTCCTTTAACCAGATTCATTTATTTCCAATCTTCTTTCAAATCTGTTCGACCATTCCCCACTTTTGAAATCTTATTTCAAATTTCCCTTTTTACTTGATCTCATTTCCAAATAACGTTAATTCAATATTAATGATTTACATCTTGAAAACTCATCTATATATTCTGGTTTATCTTAAACCCTTTTTTTTAAAACCTTATCTAAATTTAAACGATATTTAATCCAAAAACACATAAATTTGATAATCAATTCAAATTCAAAATGGTTGATTTAATTCCCTCAAATTTGATTATCTCGTTAGCCGATTCCAAATAAATTCTCACTTTAAATCAATTAATTATATAATTAATTTAAATAATTCCATAAATTTCTTCTTCACCAAAAACAATTACCAAGCTGTAACTATGCGACCTTATTTCTCATCTTATATTTTCAAATCAATCTAATATCAGCATTTATTCTATAAGATAAATTTCTAACAAATCAAAAATCTTAAATAAATAAAATATTCATTTATTTCCCTTTTATAGCTTTTATTCAAAATAATATATTCAAAAACCAACTCCAGTTATAAAAATAAATTTTATAACTTCATCTTTCCGGTTCACCTGACTGTGAATCAATATTCATGACACGGTTGATTTTATAGGCCATACGCTGCCAAATACCCAACCAATATCACCCATTGGTTTAAACACAACACAGGTTGAATGTCCAGTCAAAATCAACAATCAAATCAATCATTCCAAACAGAACAGTTCATATGTTGATAATATGAATTAAATAATATATTTGAGGAATCCGGTTGGATTCCTCCAACCTGTTCTTCCCTGTATCAAAATGGTTAGCTCCAATCATGCTGTTCAGTTTTGTTTAACTGATAAACTAAATAACGACCATTTAACATCAACCACAAGCAATTCAAACACTTCAACCATTTAAAACACGTTTATAAATAAACGTGACCAACCAAGGTGAGTTACCTTTATTGGAACCCATCGTTAAAAATAACGATTTGGTATTTCACTGAAATTAAACACAGTTTAATTTCATCAGTTAAATCAGCAAGAAAACAGTCAACCATTGGCAAGCAGAGCACACAAAATAAAAACCCAATTTATAAAAATATAAATGGGAAAACTGAGTGAGTTTAACTCACCTTGATTCGTTCGTCGCTGAAACAATCCCTTTTAATTAAACCGTCGTTTAATTAAATTTAAAACTCCAGTAGTTGTCAACTTTGATCAGACCAGTTTCATCGTTGCGCTTGCTGCCACGGTTCCAACGCTCTCGATTCTGTTCAGTTCCATTACAGTCACTGTATGACCGCATGACCGCGTTATAAATTAAATACGATATTCAGTATTTAATATAATATTTATTAATACTTAAATAATAAGTAGATTCCCTAACTAAATTTACGTTAATCCACTTCATGAGGTACGTTCAAAATGGTTTGGGCATATTATAGATTTTGGTCAGTCACAAAATATATGCAGGCGCCACTTTCTACATTACTAACGTTAACAAAACGGTAATATTACTTGTGGCCATGTCAAAATATTTGAGCATTTTGGACACACCCTAACGGTTCTAATGGTTTTGCATACAACATTACATATGCCCATAATTTAATATATGAAATAAATTATTCCTAGATATTAACTTGCGTTATAACAATTTGGACTAGTATAAGGTGAACCACGGTGAGTCACGCTTAAATACTCAGGTACGCTAAACAAAATACCAATTTAGATTAGGCCATACATAAGTGTGATTATACGATGGTTAAACAAGATTAGGTACCTTAATAATTCGGGTTAGGCATTGTTTTCAAAAGCAAGTTGGCCACTGTTCACTCTTCTTTCTTTTTTCCACTTCCGCAAATACACAGCACCTCATCATCCTTTCAACGCTTCCCCTGCATGTCCACCTTTCGAACTGATTTCCTCCCCCGTCCTTCTATGTTTCAGCTTGCCACCCAACTCACGACATTGAAGAACACAAAGGAAATCGCAACGTGACCAGACCTGCTGCGCCATAGAGAGAACCTCCGATCCTTTAATTAGTTCATCCCTGCTCTTCATTCTAGAACACACGGTATCAGCAGACAATCCCATCTCCGCTCGCTACCATATCATCAGTCCACCCCTAAGCTACAGTCCTAACACGGCATTGATGAGAAAAGAGACAGCCGAACTACTGGAAACCCATACTTTGCAACAACCGGATCTGAGCCTTGCTGAGCTTCAACGTCCCCTTGTCGAGCTCACGGCTTGTATTTATACGTGAGTGAGTGGAGTGGTTTAATTAAATAAAGGGGAAAAGATTTTTTTTAAATATGCGAGAGTGTTCAGGAAATATTGTTTACGTTGCTAGTTGCTGAAGGGAAAAGATGGAGCGGTAGTGTTTATTTATAGGGAGAGATACGTGGGGTGCAAGGCTTTTAGATGATAGGTTTGCAGAATGTAGGGGTAGCTGGCGACGGAAAAGATGGGACACAACGCTTTGTCGGCAAAGTTAAAAGGATTGGCGACCAAGGAATAAGTACTTTGGTACGGAAATCAATTGAAAATTTAAGAAAAGGACTAGGGATTTAGTTCGTTCATTTTCTGTGAAGAGGCAGCTCATTCGCAGATCAGTGTTTTTACTCAGAATAGGGTTTACTTGATATTCATATGGGTGAATTATATTATTATTGAAACTTCGTCACAAAGTAACACGCCGAAACCACAACAAACGACTTCTGTTTACTGATAAAAAGCTAATCTTGGTGTAAAAAGATATTCCAGATCCAATGGAACAAGTTTCGTCGAAATCCGAGGTCGTATGGAAAAATTTCCTTTATGAAACCAGAAATAAACACGCGTTTAATTTTTCCACGATCACCAGATAAATCAAATCAACTTGAAACTGCGAAGTCTGACAATAACTTTTCGATACGAATCCAACGGCACTAGTTTCGTCGCATTCTGAGACTGTTGCCCCGGTAGGCTATTTTTAACGTGTACCGCACTGCCCTTCTGAACACCAAATTTCCCGATCTCTAAAAATAACAAACTATATATCTATCCTGACTATAATCGACGATACGAACTCAACGGAACTGATTCCGAGGCCTAATTTGATCGTTTGCTCAAGTTACACTCGAATATCCCCTTTATTTATTTAATTACGCGTTATAGAAATTGAACGGGCGTTTACAGCTACCGTGACCACATACGACATCGGTTGTCCACGCCATTCAACAACATATAATAATTTAACGATACGGTTCTAATGAAACTGATTTCGTCGAAAACAGAGTTCGTTTGCAAAATGGCCATTTTAAAGGCCGATAACGATTTCCATAGCGTTTATTTCAAAATTTGACTTGGCCATATTTAACAATCTATAACATGAAATCTAGATCTTTTTCTTTCATATGAAAATTATCGTCAATACGGTTCCAACGTTTCTTATTTCACTGAATTCCGGCTTATAACGGATTCTGTATATTCAGTTGAAGTTCAAAACTCCATATTACGAACTGCACGCCATTTTCAAGCTCTATTTATATTTTATATAAATATATATCGTTCAACTTCGTTTTATATAGCGATTTAAATATAAAAATCCATTTATATTTCAAATAAAATATTTAAACCCAATTTAAATATTCAGATTCAAATGGTCGAAAAACACGGGTCGTTACATTCTTCCCCCCTTAAAATAATTTCGTCCTCGAAATTGCTAAGGTAAGAAAGAACGTAATAGACCCATTAACTTCTAAATCCATTTTTTTTTAAATAAAACCAATTCAATATAGTAAATAAATATTTTAAAAAAAAAATATCGAAAATTTTCTAATATATTAAATCCCCGGAAAAATTTGGTAGAGTCTCCCCTGCACGGAGTGACATCTGCGATATTGCAGGAACAAATAATATATATATATCGACCGACTGTCGGAAAACAAAAACCAAAACCCAAAATGTTATATTTTCGCGTAGGCGTACCTTTACGAGCGCTATTGGGAATACTGGTTCAATTTATGCGATATATGTAGTCAAAACTTATCCTCATATCCTTTAGCTCCCTGTACTCACCTCAATATCATGTTAGTAACCAATACGTGAATTTTAAAATATTATTTCAATTAATCAACAAGTTCAACTACAAAAATTTTCAAATCCAAGGACATAGCCTCATTTATTATCAAACACAAGGTTAAATTAATCCTTAATTCATACATGATTCCATTCAAATTTCCATTCTGGAATTCATTTCCTGAGTTTTCTAGTTCATTCAACCCTTGATGAATATATATAACCCATCTAACAGACAACAAGCAATGCACAACAATGCACAGTCAATCCAACTAAATCATTTAATTTATCTTAACTTCAATTTATATCCAATATTAATGTTTACATTTATCCACTTGGGTTTAATATCAATCGATTTATATCATGTTGACGTTCACTCCATTATTATTAATTAAATTCTAAGTTCTAATTTATCTTATTAATTTCAATTCCGATTTTTATTAATCTCATTTATTAACTTCACAATGAGATTATCTGGCTATATTAAACCATTCGAATTTTAAATTCAACTTGAATTTCATTCAAATCATTTAAACACACGAATATCTCAATAATTGTATAAATTATTCTTTTCTATACAAAATATAATTTGGGTAAAATTATTTCATTTACCCTCTTTTCAAAACACTACTGTATCCATTGTCAGTTCTATGCTTCTCAACACTTGAACTGATCAACAAACACAATACAAAACATTTGTATATAGAATTTACAATTACGCTCTCGTATATATACACTCAATCTCGATCTAGGGTATTACTAACCCAATTTCTATCGAGTTACACCACAGAGCCAAGGTTACCACTAAACCAATAGCTCTGATACCACTGTAACGAATAGAGATTTTCGGCCCCGGAAATCGACATAAATACCTTTACCGTAACTCATGCCGACCTTCCAAACACCGAAAACACTGGACGTTATTAGAAAGGATTTAGAGGGTGGGATAGAAAGAAAGAAATATTAGAATAGAAGAAGAAGAGGAACCAAACACAACACAGAGTCTCACATCGCAGCGGAACAAAATATAATATAGAAATAACTTTATTAAGAGTTTTAAATAAAACTTACAATATCAGAGTACATCAACATCACTGGGACAGTTATAATAACCTGTTCCCATATACAACTCACAGCGGAAAAGAAACTATATAGTATCATATGTCTGGACTCTCCAGCTTATCTCTTCATAGCGGTCGACAACCTGAACCTGTACAACCCGGTCTAACCCGAGCATTTACAAAACACCGGGTCAGTCTGGTGAACCAGAGTGAGATAAACTCGCACAGTATTAAGGGTAAATCATCCAACAAGATTTTTAAGTTCAAAATCTCTTCAAAGGAAAGGATAATCGTAAGACCAAATCCACACATAAACACGGACGGTTTTTACCTTACAATAACCCAAAACATCTTTTGAAATCATATATTGATCTGATATTATGATAATGTCTAGATACAAATAAATATCAATCTAGTGGAACGCTTGCATCTCACGCTCCACCTATATAGAATACAATCAAAACCGCAGGCGCTTATTGGAGATTGGATTCCAACCTTGACAAGGTATGGGACCACCTTCCACTCGTGTATCTCTAGAGGCGAATACACTGGGTTCAACAAGAACGTCTTGCAACCCGGCCCTCACATGACCGACCACTCATTTCGCGTGAGTGTATCGAATGTACATCACCAACGGTTGGACTCAAACCACCGTTCCCGAATGGGCAGAATCGATAGAATAAGAAACAAAAGGAATTTCTCTAGATAGGTGATTATACACCCTAATGGGAGCGACCCACATAGCCATGCTGCCTGCCCGATTTTTGTCCTTCCCCGGTTGATGAGGCTTGAGGCAAGAATTCATCTCTTCGAACATCTGGCCATCATTCACTTTGAATGCCACATCGTCAGATCCGTCAAATCACTAATTGACGTCCACAAATATACTCTGGTATTGAAGAAGTGCCCCTCTTCGCCACCAACTCGGTGTATTTGTAAAAATCAACGTACGTGGTTCTTAAGGAAATACTTTGTCAGACATTCGTCCATACAAGTCATCCAGGAACAGGATGAACCGAAGGCACTCTCCTACTGCATCTCATACAGGAATCACCCCATGGATCAGTAGCGAGAAGTCCTTGCAACCCGTGGATTCCAACCACGACAGAATCACAGTGCATCTCGGGCCGCTAAACCAGAGATTATAAGTAATCCTTCCGCTTATGAAGATCCACGGTCTTCAATGCTCCATGTCGACCATCTTCTGATATCTTCACGTATTTGTTGGTCGGAATGGTTTTCGAATATAAATTCGATCCCGGTCTTTCCGTACCAACAATCGTATGGGTCCGATTTGATAGTCGGTGATTTAACTATCAAAATAATCAGTGTTTCAATCATGACAACCCAATGAGTTCACTGGCTCAGTATTCAGCACCATTTGGCCTTTAACAACTGATTTACTTTTGTTAAACCAAAACTTCTAGCTCTTTTAACATTCAAAATACGATACTTAAATAACTCTAATTCGATTAAACTCAAATCGATTAACTCTAATTGATTAACTTTAACTGGTTAACTCTAACTGATTAACTCTACTTGTTTAACTTCTATCGATTAACTAATACTCGACTTACATCCATTCGCTTGACTCTAGATCACAGCGATCACAATGGTTACGCCTGATTCCCTCAGGAAACATCCGACCGCCGTAGGCTATCAGCAGCCCTGCGAATTACGCTAGCAGTCGTACGAAATGGCAACTTGTCCTGCATAATTATGTTTGACCAACTCTAACTTGAATCACTATATTCTTATATACTAATGACCTCAGAACCATTATGTTATAATACTTAGTAAAATACTTTATAACCATATACAATTTCCACTCCATTCCCCTTTCAAAACATTCGTTGTATTATCATGAACCTCTTTTACGATCGCCAACTAATATCAGCTTCAGATAATCCCGATGTTGTTCAAGTTGGGGTATTTTAATTACCTCTCAGACCTTGATCAAGCAACGTTCTTATCCTCAAATGAATATCAGTTGTAATCACAAAATCAATATTCCCATTTCCATGTCGAAATACATTCCATTATAACTGGGGTTTAGTTATACAACCCTATAACTCACTCCTTTAACCAGATTCATTTATTTCCAATCTTCTTTCAAATCTGTTCGACCATTCCCCACTTTTGAAATCTTATTTCAAATTTCCCTTTTTACTTGATCTCATTTCCAAATAACGTTAATTCAATATTAATGATTTACATCTTGAAAACTCATCTATATATTCTGGTTTATCTTAAACCCTTTTTTTTAAAACCTTATCTAAATTTAAACGATATTTAATCCAAAAACACATAAATTTGATAATCAATTCAAATTCAAAATGGTTGATTTAATTCCCTCAAATTTGATTATCTCGTTAGCCGATTCCAAATAAATTCTCACTTTAAATCAATTAATTATATAATTAATTTAAATAATTCCATAAATTTCTTCTTCACCAAAAACAATTACCAAGCTGTAACTATGCGACCTTATTTCTCATCTTATATTTTCAAATCAATCTAATATCAGCATTTATTCTATAAGATAAATTTCTAACAAATCAAAAATCTTAAATAAATAAAATATTCATTTATTTCCCTTTTATAACTTTTATTCAAAATAATATATTCAAAAACCAACTCCAGTTATAAAAATAAATTTTATAACTTCATCTTTCCGGTTCACCTGACTGTGAATCAATATTCATGACACGGTTGATTTTATAGGCCATACGCTGCCAAATACCCAACCAATATCACCCATTGGTTTAAACGCAACACAGGTTGAATGTCCAGTCAAAATCAACAATCAAATCAATCATTCCAAACAGAACAGTTCATATGTTGATAATATGAATTAAATAATATATTTGAGGAATCCGGTTGGATTCCTCCAACCTGTTCTTCCCTGTATCAAAATGGTTAGCTCCAATCATGCTGTTCAGTTTTGTTTAACTGATAAACTAAATAACGACCATTTAACATCAACCACAAGCAATTCAAACACTTCAACCATTTAAAACACGTTTATAAATAAACGTGACCAACCAAGGTGAGTTACCTTTATTGGAACCCATCGTTAAAAATAACGATTTGGTATTTCACTGAAATTAAACACAGTTTAATTTCATCAGTTAAATCAGCAAGAAAACAGTCAACCATTGGCAAGCAGAGCACACAAAATAAAAACCCAATTTATAAAAATATAAATGGGAAAACTGAGTGAGTTTAACTCACCTTGATTCGTTCGTCGCTGAAACAATCCCTTTTAATTAAACCGTCGTTTAATTAAATTTAAAACTCCAGTAGTTGTCAACTTTGATCAGACCAGTTTCATCGTTGCGCTTGCTGCCACGGTTCCAACGCTCTCGATTCTGTTCAGTTCCATTACAGTCACTGTATGACCGCATGACCGCGTTATAAATTAAATACGATATTCAGTATTTAATATAATATTTATTAATACTTAAATAATAAGTAGATTCCCTAACTAAATTTACGTTAATCCACTTCATGAGGTACGTTCAAAATGGTTTGGGCATATTATAGATTTTGGTCAGTCACAAAATATATGCAGGCGCCACTTTCTACATTACTAACGTTAACAAAACGGTAATATTACTTGTGGCCATGTCAAAATATTTGAGCATTTTGGACACACCCTAACGGTTCTAATGGTTTTGCATACAACGTTACATATGCCCATAATTTAATATATGAAATAAATTATTCCTAGATATTAACTTGCGTTATAACAGTTTGGACTAGTATAAGGTGAACCACGGTGAGTCACGCTTAAATACTCAGGTACGCTAAACAAAATACCAATTTAGATTAGGCCATACATAAGTGTGATTATACGATGGTTAAACAAGATTAGGTACCTTAATAATTCGGGTTAGGCATTGTTTTCAAAAGCAAGTTGGCCACTGTTCACTCTTCTTTCTTTTTTCCACTTCCGCAAATACACAGCACCTCATCATCCTTTCAACGCTTCCCCTGCATGTCCACCTTTCGAACTGATTTCCTCCCCCGTCCTTCTATGTTTCAGCTTGCCACCCAACTCACGACATTGAAGAACACAAAGGAAATCGCAACGTGACCAGACCTGCTGCGCCATAGAGAGAACCTCCGATCCTTTAATTAGTTCATCCCTGCTCTTCATTCTAGAACACACGGTATCAGCAGACAATCCCATCTCCGCTCGCTACCATATCATCAGTCCACCCCTAAGCTACAGTCCTAACACGGCATTGATGAGAAAAGAGACAGCCGAACTACTGGAAACCCATACTTTGCAACAACCGGATCTGAGCCTTGCTGAGCTTCAACGTCCCCTTGTCGAGCTCACGGCTTGTATTTATACGTGAGTGAGTGGAGTGGTTTAATTAAATAAAGGGGAAAAGATTTTTTTTAAATATGCGAGAGTGTTCAGGAAATATTGTTTACGTTGCTAGTTGCTGAAGGGAAAAGATGGAGCGGTAGTGTTTATTTATAGGGAGAGATACGTGGGGTGCAAGGCTTTTAGATGATAGGTTTGCAGAATGTAGGGGTAGCTGGCGACGGAAAAGATGGGACACAACGCTTTGTCGGCAAAGTTAAAAGGATTGGCGACCAAGGAATAAGTACTTTGGTACGGAAATCAATTGAAAATTTAAGAAAAGGACTAGGGATTTAGTTCGTTCATTTTCTGTGAAGAGGCAGCTCATTCGCAGATCAGTGTTTTTACTCAGAATAGGGTTTACTTGATATTCATATGGGTGAATTATATTATTATTGAAACTTCGTCACAAAGTAACACGCCGAAACCACAACAAACGACTTCTGTTTACTGATAAAAAGCTAATCTTGGTGTAAAAAGATATTCCAGATCCAATGGAACAAGTTTCGTCGAAATCCGAGGTCGTATGGAAAAATTTCCTTTATGAAACCAGAAATAAACACGCGTTTAATTTTTCCACGATCACCAGATAAATCAAATCAACTTGAAACTGCGAAGTCTGACAATAACTTTTCGATACGAATCCAACGGCACTAGTTTCGTCGCATTCTGAGACTGTTGCCCCGGTAGGCTATTTTTAACGTGTACCGCACTGCCCTTCTGAACACCAAATTTCCCGATCTCTAAAAATAACAAACTATATATCTATCCTGACTATAATCGACGATACGAACTCAACGGAACTGATTCCGAGGCCTAATTTGATCGTTTGCTCAAGTTACACTCGAATATCCCCTTTATTTATTTAATTACGCGTTATAGAAATTGAACGGGCGTTTACAGCTACCGTGACCACATACGACATCGGTTGTCCACGCCATTCAACAACATATAATAATTTAACGATACGGTTCTAATGAAACTGATTTCGTCGAAAACAGAGTTCGTTTGCAAAATGGCCATTTTAAAGGCCGATAACGATTTCCATAGCGTTTATTTCAAAATTTGACTTGGCCATATTTAACAATCTATAACATGAAATCTAGATCTTTTTCTTTCATATGAAAATTATCGTCAATACGGTTCCAACGTTTCTTATTTCACTGAATTCCGGCTTATAACGGATTCTGTATATTCAGTTGAAGTTCAAAACTCCATATTACGAACTGCACGCCATTTTCAAGCTCTATTTATATTTTATATAAATATATATCGTTCAACTTCGTTTTATATAGCGATTTAAATATAAAAATCCATTTATATTTCAAATAAAATATTTAAACCCAATTTAAATATTCAGATTCAAATGGTCGAAAAACACGGGTCGTTACATTCTTCCCCCCTTAAAATAATTTCGTCCTCGAAATTGCTAAGGTAAGAAAGAACGTAATAGACCCATTAACTTCTAAATCCATTTTTTTTTAAATAAAACCAATTCAATATAGTAAATAAATATTTTAAAAAAAAAATATCGAAAATTTTCTAATATATTAAATCCCCGGAAAAATTTGGTAGAGTCTCCCCTGCACGGAGTGACATCTGCGATATTGCAGGAACAAATAATATATATATATATATCGACCGACGGTCGGAAAACAAAAACCAAAACCCAAAATGTTATATTTTCGCGTAGGCATACCTTTACGAGCGCTATTGGGAATACTGGTTCAATTTATGCGATATATGTAGTCAAAACTTATCCTCATATCCTTTAGCTCCCTGTACTCACCTCAATATCATGTTAGTAACCAATACGTGAATTTTAAAATATTATTTCAATTAATCAACAAGTTCAACTACAAAAATTTTCAAATCCAAGGACATAGCCTCATTTATTATCAAACACAAGGTTAAATTAATCCTTAATTCATACATGATTCCATTCAAATTTCCATTCTGGAATTCATTTCCTGAGTTTTCTAGTTCATTCAACCCTTGATGAATATATATAACCCATCTAACAGACAACAAGCAATGCACAACAATGCACAGTCAATCCAACTAAATCATTTAATTTATCTTAACTTCAATTTATATCCAATATTAATGTTTACATTTATCCACTTGGGTTTAATATCAATCGATTTATATCATGTTGACGTTCACTCCATTATTATTAATTAAATTCTAAGTTCTAATTTATCTTATTAATTTCAATTTCGATTTTTATTAATCTCATTTATTAACTTCACAATGAGATTATCTGGCTATATTAAACCATTCGAATTTTAAATTCAACTTGAATTTCATTCAAATCATTTAAACACACGAATATCTCAATAATTGTATAAATTATTCTTTTCTATACAAAATATAATTTGGGTAAAATTATTTCATTTACCCTCTTTTCAAAACACTACTGTATCCATTGTCAGTTCTATGCTTCTCAACACTTGAACTGATCAACAAACACAATACAAAACATTTGTATATAGAATTTACAATTACGCTCTCGTATATATACACTCAATCTCGATCTAGGGTATTACTAACCCAATTTCTATCGAGTTACACCACAGAGCCAAGGTTACCACTAAACCAATAGATCTGATACCACTGTAACGAACAGAGATTTTCGGCCCCGGAAATCGACATAAATACCTTTACCGTAACTCATGCCGACCTTCCAAACACCGAAAACACTGGACGTTATTAGAAAGGATTTAGAGGGTGGGATAGAAAGAAAGAAATATTAGAATAGAAGAAGAAGAGGAACCAAACACAACACAGAGTCTCACATCGCAGCGGAACAAAATATAATATAGAAATAACTTTATTAAGAGTTTTAAATAAAACTTACAATATCAGAGTACATCAACATCACTGGAACAGTTATAATAACCTGTTCCCATATACAACTCACAGCGGAAAAGAAACTATATAGTATCATATGTCTGGACTCTCCAGCTTATCTCTTCATAGCGGTCGACAACCTGAACCTGTACAACCCGGTCTAACCCGAGCATTTACAAAACACCGGGTCAGTCTGGTGAACCAGAGTGAGATAAACTCGCACAGTATTAAGGGTAAATCATCCAACAAGATTTTTAAGTTCAAAATCTCTTCAAAGGAAAGGATAATCGTAAGACCAAATCCACACATAAACACGGACGGTTTTTACCTTACAATAACCCAAAACATCTTTTGAAATCATATATTGATCTGATATTATGATAATGTCTAGATACAAATAAATATCAATCTAGTGGAACGCTTGCATCTCACGCTCCACCTATATAGA
The DNA here is from genome assembly GCA_030737875.1 of Allium sativum. Lineage (NCBI taxonomy): Eukaryota > Viridiplantae > Streptophyta > Magnoliopsida > Asparagales > Amaryllidaceae > Allium > Allium sativum. Next base: position 797,456,262 of record CM060921.1, on the reverse strand, counting down.
ATACAATCAAAACCGCAGGCGCTTATTGGAGATTGGATTCCAACCTTGACAAGGTATGGGACCACCTTCCACTCGTGTATCTCTAGAGGCGAATACACTGGGTTCAACAAGAACGTCTTGCAACCCGGCCCTCACATGACCGACCACTCATTTCGCGTGAGTGTATCGAATGTACATCACCAACGGTTGGACTCAAACCACCGTTCCCGAATGGGCAGAATCGATAGAATAAGAAACAAAAGGAATTTCTCTAGATAGGTGATTATACACCCTAATGGGAGCGACCCACATAGCCATGCTGCCTGCCCGATTTTTGTCCTTCCCCGGTTGATGAGGCTTGAGGCAAGAATTCATCTCTTCGAACATCTGGCCATCATTCACTTTGAATGCCACATCGTCAGATCCGTCAAATCACTAATTGACGTCCACAAATATACTCTGGTATTGAAGAAGTGCCCCTCTTCGCCACCAACTCGGTGTATTTGTAAAAATCAACGTACGTGGTTCTTAAGGAAATACTCTGTCAGACATTCGTCCATACAAGTCATCCAGGAACAGGATGAACCGAAGGCACTCTCCTACTGCATCTCATATAGGAATCACCCCATGGATCAGTAGCGAGAAGTCCTTGCAACCCGTGGATTCCAACCACGACAGAATCACAGTGCATCTCGGGCCGCTAAACCAGAGATTATAAGTAATCCTTCCGCTTATGAAGATCCACGGTCTTCAATGCTCCATGTCGACCGTCTTCTGATATCTTCACGTATTTGTTGGTCGGAATGGTTTTCGAATATAAATTCGATCCCGGTCTTTCCGTACCAACAATCGTATGGGTCCGATTTGATAGTCGGTGATTTAACTATCAAAATAATCAGTGTTTCAATCATGACAACCCAATGAGTTCACTGGCTCAGTATTCAGCACCATTTGGCCTTTAACAACTGATTTACTTTTGTTAAACCAAAACTTCTAGCTCTTTTAACATTCAAAATATGATATTTAAATAACTCTAATTCGATTAAACTCAAATCGATTAACTCTAATTGATTAACTTTAACTGGTTAACTCTAACTGATTAACTCTACTTGTTTAACTTCTATCGATTAACTAATACTCGACTTACATCCATTCGCTTGACTCTAGATCACAGCGATCACAATGGTTACGCCTGATTCCCTCAGGAAACATCCGACCGCCGTAGGCTATCAGCAGCCCTGCGAATTACGCTAGCAGTCGTACGAAATGGCAACTTGTCCTGCATAATTATGTTTGACCAACTCTAACTTGAATCACTATATTCTTATATACTAATGACCTCAGAACCATTATGTTATAATACTTAGTAAAATACTTTATAACCATATACAATTTCCACTCCATTCCCCTTTCAAAACATTCGTTGTATTATCATGAACCTCTTTTACGATCGCCAACTAATATCAGCTTCAGATAATCCTGATGTTGTTCAAGTTGGGGTATTTTAATTACCTCTCAGACCTTGATCAAGCAACGTTCTTATCCTCAAATGAATATCAGTTGTAATCACAAAATCAATATTCCCATTTCCATGTCGAAATACATTCCATTATAACTGGGGTTTAGTTATACAACCCTATAACTCACTCCTTTAACCAGATTCATTTATTTCCAATCTTCTTTCAAATCTGTTCGACCATTCCCCACTTTTGAAATCTTATTTCAAATTTCCCTTTTTACTTGATCTCATTTCCAAATAACGTTAATTCAATATTAATGATTTACATCTTGAAAACTCATCTATATATTCTGGTTTATCTTAAACCCTTTTTTTTAAAACCTTATCTAAATTTAAACGATATTTAATCCAAAAACACATAAATTTGATAATCAATTCAAATTCAAAATGGTTGATTTAATTCCCTCAAATTTGATTATCTCGTTAGCCGATTCCAAATAAATTCTCACTTTAAATCAATTAATTATATAATTAATTTAAATAATTCCATAAATTTCTTCTTCACCAAAAACAATTACCAAGCTGTAACTATGCGACCTTATTTCTCATCTTATATTTTCAAATCAATCTAATATCAGCATTTATTCTATAAGATAAATTTCTAACAAATCAAAAATCTTAAATAAATAAAATATTCATTTATTTCCCTTTTATAGCTTTTATTCAAAATAATATATTCAAAAACCAACTCCAGTTATAAAAATAAATTTTATAACTTCATCTTTCCGGTTCACCTGACTGTGAATCAATATTCATGACACGGTTGATTTTATAGGCCATACGCTGCCAAATACCCAACCAATATCACCCATTGGTTTAAACACAACACAGGTTGAATGTCCAGTCAAAATCAACAATCAAATCAATCATTCCAAACAGAACAGTTCATATGTTGATAATATGAATTAAATAATATATTGAGGAATCCGGTTGGATTCCTCCAACCTGTTCTTCCCTGTATCAAAATGGTTAGCTCCAATCATGCTGTTCAGTTATGTTTAACTGATAAACTAAATAACGACCATTTAACATCAACCACAAGCAATTCAAACACTTCAACCATTTAAAACACGTTTATAAATAAACGTGACCAACCAAGGTGAGTTACCTTTATTGGAACCCATCGTTAAAAATAACGATTTGGTATTTCACTGAAATTAAACACAGTTTAATTTCATCAGTTAAATCAGCAAGCAAACAGTCAACCATTGGCAAGCAGAGCACACAAAATAAAAACCCAATTTATAAAAATATAAATGGGAAAACTGAGTGAGTTTAACTCACCTTGATTCGTTCGTCGCTGAAACAATCCCTTTTAATTAAACCGTCGTTTAATTAAATTTAAAACTCCAGTAGTTGTCAACTTTGATCAGACCAGTTTCATCGTTGCGCTTGCTGCCACGGTTCCAACGCTCTCGATTCTGTTCAGTTCCATTACAGTCACTGTATGACCGCATGACCGCGTTATAAATTAAATACGATATTCAGTATTTAATATAATATTTATTAATACTTAAATAATAAGTAGATTCCCTAACTAAATTTACGTTAATCCACTTCATGAGGTACGTTCAAAATGGTTTGGGCATATTATAGATTTTGATCAGTCACAAAATATATGCAGGCGCCACTTTCTACATTACTAACGTTAACAAAACGGTAATATTACTTGTGGCCATGTCAAAATATTTGAGCATTTTGGACACACCCTAACGGTTCTAATGGTTTTGCATACAACGTTACATATGCCCATAATTTAATATATGAAATAAATTATTCCTAGATATTAACTTGCGTTATAACAGTTTGGACTAGTATAAGGTGAACCACGGTGAGTCACGCTTAAATACTCAGGTACGCTAAACAAAATACCAATTTAGATTAGGCCATATATAAGTGTGATTATACGATGGTTAAACAAGATTAGGTACCTTAATAATTCGGGTTAGGCATTGTTTTCAAAAGCAAGTTGGCCACTGTTCACTCTTCTTTCTTTTTTCCACTTCCGCAAATACACAGCACCTCATCATCCTTTCAACGCTTCCCCTGCATGTCCACCTTTCGAACTGATTTCCTCCCCCGTCCTTCTATGTTTCAGCTTGCCACCCAACTCACGACATTGAAGAACACAAAGGAAATCGCAACGTGACCAGACCTACTGCGCCATAGAGAGAACCTCCGATCCTTTAATTAGTTCATCCCTGCTCTTCATTCTAGAACACACGGTATCAGCAGACAATCCCATCTCCGCTCGCTACCATATCATCAGTCCACCCTTAAGCTACAGTCCTAACACGACATTGATGAGAAAAGAGACAGCCGAACTACTGGAAACCCATACTTTGCAACAAGCGGATCTGAGCCTTGCTGAGCTTCAACGTCCCCTTGTCGAGCTCACGGCTTGTATTTATACGTGAGTGAGTGGAGTGGTTTAATTAAATAAAGGGGAAAAGATTTTTTTAAATATGCGAGAGTGTTCAGGAAATATTGTTTACGTTGCTAGTTGCTGAAGGGAGAAGATGGAGCGGTAGTGTTTATTTATAGGGAGAGATACGTGGGGTGCAAGGCTTTTAGATGATAGGTTTGCAGAATGTAGGGGTAGCTGGCGACGGAAAAGATGGGACACAACGCTTTGTCGGCAAAGTTAAAAGGATTGGCGACCAAGGAATAAGTACTTTGGTACGGAAATCAATTGAAAATTTTAGAAAAGGACTAGGGATTTAGTTCGTTCATTTTCTGTGAAGAGGCAGCTCATTCGCAGATCAGTGTTTTTACTCAGAATAGGGTTTACTTGGTATTCATATGGGTGAATTATATTATTATTGAAACTTCGTCACAAAGTAACACGCCGAAACCACAACAAACGACTTCTGTTTACTGATAAAAAGCTAATCTTGGTGTAAAAAGATATTCCAGATCCAATGGAACAAGTTTCGTCGAAATCCGAGGTCGTATGGAAAAATTTCCTTTATGAAACCAGAAATAAACACGCGTTTAATTTTTCCACGATCACCAGATAAATCAAATCAACTTGAAACTGCGAAGTCTGACAATAACTTTTCGATACGAATCCAACGGCACTAGTTTCGTCGCATTCTGAGACTGTTGCCCCGGTAGGCTATTTTTAACGTGTACCGCACTGCCCTTCTGAACACCAAATTTCCCGATCTCTAAAATTAACAAACTATATATCTATCCTGACTATAATCGACGATACGAACTCAACGGAACTGATTCCGAGGCCTAATTTGATCGTTTGCTCAAGTTACACTCGAATATCCCCTTTATTTATTTAATTACGCGTTATAGAAATTGAACGGGCGTTTACAGCTACCGTGACCACATACGACATCGGTTGTCCACGCCATTCAACAACATATAATAATTTAACGATACGGTTCTAATGAAACTGATTTCGTCGAAAACAGAGTTCGTTTGCAAAATGGCCATTTTAAAGGCCGATAACGATTTCCATAGCGTTTATTTCAAAATTTGACTTGGCCATATTTAACAATCTATAACATGAAATCTAGATATTTTTCTTTCATATGAAAATTATCGTCAATACGGTTCCAACGTTTCTTATTTCACTGAATTCCGGCTTATAACGGATTCTGTATATTCAGTTGAAGTTCAAAACTCCATATTACGAACTGCACGCCATTTTCAAGCTCTATTTATATTTTATATAAATATATATCGTTCAACTTCGTTTTATATAGCGATTTAAATATAAAAATCCATTTATATTTCAAATAAAATATTTAAACCCAATTTAAATATTCAGATTCAAATGGTCGAAAAACACGGGTCGTTACATATATATATATGTATGTATGTATGTATATATATATATATATATATATATATATATGCAGTTCATTTTTCGTCACTCATTTATAACTAAATACGTTACTGGACGAAGAGTTAGCGGAAGGAGAGAAAAATGATAATGTGGTGAAAATTAGGGGGCTATAGGGCTGTTGCACTTTTTAGGGTGCTCTTGATCACACACACTCTGTGTGTATGTGTGTGTATGTGTGTGTGTAGAGAGAGAGGAGCGTTATGGGACACCCTTGTTTTGCAGTATCCATATGCTACCATGAGCTACAGTAATCCAAATCCAACAAGATTTTGTAAATGTTCAACCCGCATATGCATTATCATTTATCCAAATTTTGAGCTCGTTCTGACATTCGTAACATTATCAAAATCTTAGCCCAATTATTTACCGTTCGGACATTTATTCGAACCATTAAATGTAAATATCAAATATATTATTTTATGAATGTCAGGATGAGCTCAAATTTGGGATAGATGGTAATATATATGTGAATTGAATATTTATAAATTCTTGTTGGGTTTGGATTAGTGTAGCCCACGGTAGGGTAGTGGTGCTGCAAAACAGGGGTGCCTTATAACACTCCTCTCATATATATATATATATATATATATATATATATATATATTGAAAGTGAGTAAATTTTTATTTCAGCCCAAAAGCCAGCTTAGCCCAATAGTAGGTAATATAGTACATCCAAATGAAAGCTTTTCACTCATTCTACATCTCTGCAAAAAGTAATAAAAAGTTCCCAATTGTAAAATTAGGGCATAGCGCATCATGGCGGCCGCAGATTCTCTCTTCGCCTTCCTCTAGTTATTACCCTCCAGTTCCACTTCTCCAATTGCAATAATTCTCGTTCCGTTGCGGTGGTGAGATACTTCATTTTCATTATGTCTATTATTATTGTAATTTCTCTGTTGATTGCTGCTGCGTTAGCTAACACATCTTTTTCCTTCTTCTTGAAAGCACGGGTGTTGCGTTCTCGCCATATCTGCCACACTGTGATTGCGAGGCCAATCTTGCCAACCTTTACCATCAATTGAGACATATTTCTCCCATCGTGCAGGTAGTTGATTTCTTCTTCCAGGCTTCCAATTTGATTAGTATTAAAGCATTCTAGTTTTTGTATGGCCCATAGCCTTTTTTGTACTGACATTCAAAGAATAAATGATTAAGGGTTTCCCGTTCTTTGTTGCATAGTAAGCATATATCTTCGTCTATGATTCCCCAACTGTGCAGTCTTTCTTTTGTAGGTAGCCTGTCTAGGATAGCTTTATATAAAACTTGTGACATTTTTGGAGGGCAAGACCTTGTCCACACCACTGTGCTCCAAGGAACTTGCTCATGCTCTTGCCTGATGCTCTCCCATACACTTTTAAAATTATACTAGCCCTCAGACTATTTCCACTCGTCTTCAGAATTGCTTGGGTTAATTGTTTTAAATGCAAGTTCATCAGCTAGATTGCATGCCACCAGATTAGTGTTGCAGTCCTATGTATTGTTTGAGATAATAGTGTTCACTATGACTGTTGGTTCACCATAGGCTGAAAAAATATCCCAACCATGTCTATCAATTAAGTTTTTTCCATTCAACCATGGGTTACACCACAAGTCTATTGAATTCCCATTAGCTATGTCTCGCTAAATTCTGCTTTTTAGCTCGTGTCTGAATTTAATGCAAGTTTTCCAAATAATTGACGAGTTGTTGTCAATGGGTGAAGTCTAGAAGTTTCTTTTGCTGTATCTGGCCCTCATCCACACATCCTATAAATTATTTGAAGAAATTAAATTCTAGGCCAGCTTAAGCCCATAGGCCTTTTTGAGTTCAAACAAATTTTTCAGCCTAACTCCACCCAACTCCTCCTTCTTTTTTAGGCCTACACAAAAGCTTGTAGATGATTTTGTACAACCCTCCCTTCCAAATAAAATTTGCACATACTGTATTGATTTTAGCTATCGAGCAATCAGGAATTTGGAAAGTTTGTAGCCAAAATATGAGTTTAGAAGTGATTACAGTGTGTACCGATTCCACTCTATCAGCAAATGACAGTAGTTTCGATCTCCAACCCTATGATTTCTCACGTATGTCATCTACCAGTTTACCACATTTAGTATCAGTAATAGTGGTGTTCGACAGAGGTACCCCCAAGTACTTGACTGGAAGGGTACCCTCTTGTACTCCAATTGCTTCTAGGAACTCATTTTTGCGACTATAAAATTTATTGAAGTAGTATTTGGTTTTGAAATCATTAACCTTGAGCCCAACCCATCTTTCCAGATTGTAGAAAATGTGTTTCAGTTGGGTAATGGCTGAAGTGGAAGCCTTAAACACCACTAGTAAATCATCAACATATATCAAGTGAGTGACTTTTGGTTGTTGATTATATATAGGAAAAATTAACCTTTGTTCAGTTGCCAATTCCATTTGCAACATAAAACATTCCATAGCCCTGCAAAAATGTACGGGGATAGTAGGCCCCCTTGCCTAAATCCCCTCGTGCTAGAGGTACACCATTGATAAGGACAGAGTACGTTGGGGATCTTATGCAAAACCGAATTAGGTTTAATAGGTTTGCAGGAAATCCCATAGAACTTAACATGTGAATAACGAATTCTCGATTGACCTTATCATAAGGTTTATGTAGATCAATTTTCAGACAAAACTAATCCGCCCCTTTTTTGTTGAACTCTCGAACAAGTTCATGTGCCATAAATGAGTTCTTAGATATGAATTTCCCCTTGATGAAGGCACTTTGACATTGGGATATTAGGTCTGGTAGCACAAAATTTAAGCGGTTGCAGATGATTTTGCTTGAAACTTTGTAAAACACACTGAAACATGCAATTGGTCTATAGTCTTCAATTCTAGTAGGGTTTTGCACTTTGGGGACTAGTGAAATAAATGTATGGATTATTTCTCTAATAAATTCACTGAAATTAATGCCTCCTGATAAGCCACTAACATATGATCTTTCAGGTTTTTCCAATTCAATTTGAAGAAGGCTACTCCGATTCCGTCAGGGCCGGGGATGGAGTCGTTGTGGATGGAGAACAAATCCTTCTTCAATTCCCCCTTACTGATGTCAGCACCCAGCAGCAACCTCACCGCATCAGATATTTTCCTTCTACACTCAATACTGGGTAAGCTTTCATCATATTTCCCATTAAATAGGTCAGTATAATATGCAGTAGCTATATCTTCAAGCTGCTTAATCTGTTTTGTGGAATCCCCCTGTTCATTTAAGCAATTAAGAAAGTTCTTATAATGTTTCCATTGTGACATTTTAGTGTAAAAGAATTTGTTGCATTCATCTCCCTGTGTAAGCCACTTTTCTTTGGCTTTTTGCTTGATTTCCAAAGATTTTCTTGATAGAGCTTCCTTCAATTGTCTTTGCACTTCATAAAAGTCACTGTTAAGGCCATCACTCAGAGGGTCTAATTTAAGGAGGCTTTGTGTGTGTTCGAGTTGCATTTGAAGGCCTTGAATTGAGTCACCCTCTTTTGGCCTTATTTTGTTCTATTCTTTCAACATGTTTTTGCATTGGTTGATAACCATGACTAATTTGAACATACTATTGCCATCTGGAATGTGGATAACATTGAAATTGATTACATCATAGTAGCCATGAATAAGATGCCAATGGTTAGCATATCTAAAAGGCTTGCCTTTGATGTTTGTGGCATCATTGAACCTTATAAGCAGCAGGTCATATATATATATATATATATATATATATATAGTGGGGGGAGTCCACAGCTGTAGCTCAGCTGGTAAGGACATGCGGCTCACCAAGAGGTCGATGGTTCGATTCTCACTTGGTACAGTTATAGCTGAGATTTACCTGGAGTATGTAGAGGGGGCATTTGCATACCTCCTCAAAGTTTACAAGCGAAGCTTGGTTCTCTATGTATTTAAAAAAAAATATAGTGGGGTGCTCTTGATCTCATATATATATATATATATATATATATATATATATATATATAGGAAGGTTATATGGCATCTTTTTTTGTTAGCACCCTTTTTGCACCTCTATAATAGGTGCTCGTTTATTATTTATTAAGTTAGTGGGGGGGGGGGAGTTAGTGGAAGGAGAGAGAAAGAGAATTGTGTGATGGAAATTAGGGGGGCTAAAGGGATGCTCGACTATTTGGGGTGCTCTTGATCACTGCTCATACACACACACACATTAACGAGTGCATCATCCCTTTAGCCCCTAATTTCCGCCATACAATCCTTCTTCTCTCTCATTTCACTAACTCTCTTTCTCACTCACACATTATTTAAACATAAACGAGTGGCTCTCATTGGGGTGCGAGAAAAGAAGGGTGCCATATAACCCTACATATATATATATATGAATCTCACAGTCATTTGTTTTTTCAATGCCCTTTCAGAAGAAATATTGTACGAAATATTATGCATGTTACAATAGACAAACTGGAAGACATGCTTGCTCACCTGATCATCGGTTGGAAGATTAACCGAAGTAAACAACATCACCTTCACTACTGTGATTTGGTGGATATGGAAGGAGTGCAAAAGAAGAATACACAACAATAAAAGCAAATTGCCAGAGGAGATTTGTCGCCACGTTCGAATTGATGTAGAAATCATGAAGAAGACTAAATTGAAGTGAAGACTTACACCATTCCTGGAACACTATGGAGATGATGAGACACACGAGGATCGAAGGGGTGAGACGCTGGAATACCAAGTATTTCGAACCAATTTCAGCCCCCATGATCATCGGCTAGGGTTTAGGAATGTTTATATTCTATTTTGGGAATGTTTAGTTTGAAGATACTCTGAACTTGACTGTATTTACTCCTTGTTGCGGCTTGACTTTTGGGCTTGGTTGCAATGAACTGTGTATCTCGCATTATGGGCTGTCATGCCTAATAAAAATTAAACCCATTTTCATATATATATATATATATATATATATATATATATATATATATATAGTGTTAAAGCGCTTAACTATCATATAGTGGTGAAGATGCAAAAAATTATAGCATGAATAAAGCGATGATGTATCGGAGGTGCAACAAGCTTAACTAAACAATCGAATATTTAAAATTAATTAATTTATTATTTTTTTACATCTCTTTATAGAAGAAACCGTCAATACCAGTTATTTGTTTATTCGTATACTCTATTTTCTATTAATCATGCTCAGATGTACATCTCATTGTGAGCTTTCTTATTAGTTTACTTCTATATTTGTACAATGTTGATATATTATGAAGGCCAACACAATGTAAAACTTTGCACATATACTAGGGTTTCAAGGATCTTCAGTCTTTTTAAAGTTGTAGCCTTTGTTATCATTACTACGGTATCATATATAGATGTAAACCTTCTGTATTATAATCATCGAATACAAAAATATCAATAAGCTTTCCAATATTTGCTTCTGCATCTTCTTTGTTTTCCAATTTCTGATTTGGTATCAGAGCATAATGCCTTACGGCTAACCACAGTGATCTCTGCACTCACTCTTGATCTTCATCAAGCTCCTCTCAGAGAAATCTCATCATAGAGGGGTTAACCATCCTCGACCAAGAATTCATAATTATATCAAAATATATGCTCTTATCATTGACTGTGCCATCCAAAGGTTGTTACCAACCTGGTTGCGTCAGTCAATCATTGATCATGTCATCTGACTAGATTTCCTGCCATCATAGATGGTCTATCCAAGCGATAATGCTTCTCAAGCATCGCCACCTCCGGTCAACTCATCTCTTTTATCTGGAAATTCCCAATCTACAAGTGAAATATTCACATTTGTCAATCCAAAAAGTCAAATAATATCAACTCAGCTTGATGAAGAAAATTTCATCCTTTGGAGGTGCCAAGACAACATAGCACTTATGGGATACAGGCTCGAAAGCTATATAAATGGAATGTTTTCTATACCAGCAAAGATGAAAACTAATGAAACTGGAAATTCAATACCAAACAAGGCATACAATAATTACAAGAGACATGATATCCTGTTATGCCCCTGGTTATTCTTCATAATCAACAGTAATTTGTTACCCTAAGTAATTAGACGTAAAAGTGCTCCTCAAGAGATTTAAGAATCTATCGAACAAATATTTAATACTCAGTCTTATGCAAGGGTCATTCACTATAGAAAGCACCTTATTAACATAACCAAAGACTCATCAACAGTGAGAGAGTACCCGTCGAAGATCAAAACTCTGCTTGAGCTACTAGAAGTTATTGGACATAAAGTGCCAGAATCCGAGCAAATACTAACCATATTGAATGGGTTAGATGATGACTACGAATCTATAGTGGAAATTCTGTCCTTTCAACCCATTGCACCATCAATGCAGCATGTTCACTCCACATTTTGATAGCACATGACGGAAAATTGGATTCGAAGAAACTGCGCTTAGACTTCACTGCCAACTATCCCTTTGCACAAAAATCAACAAGCAAGACAGAAATTCAAATAACAGGAATACAGAAAACTATCAAAGAAATACCAAGAACTTCAAGGGTAGAGGTAGAGGCAGGGGAAGAGGAAGGTGGAACAATTCCAACTGCATCTCAGGACCCAAATTTGTAGAAAAATTGAGCACACAACAAGAAAGTGCTACTTCAGATTTGACCAGAACTTCTCCACCAGTCAAAGAAACACAAATCCTAATGCAAAATTTATTCAAATTGGGTCAGACAATAAAAGTCAAGGTGATATAGTCAAAGGCCAAGGTGACACAAACTCCACTATCAGAGAGGTGACTTTCAAAGTGAGGATTGTTATCCAGATTCAGGAGCATCAAACCACATGAAAAACAACCTGAATAACCCAGATCTGGGTAACAGGGACTACAAAGGTATGCACTCTGTTTATTTAGCTAATGGTTCGTTTATTAACATTATACAAACTGGCCCATGCACAATAGATGGAGAAAAAAAACTATACTTAAATAACCTTCTCGGAATACCATCCATAAAGAAAAAACCTACTAAGTCTGTCACAATATGACAACCAAGTATATTTTGAATTCTTTCTTGATCATTACCTTTTTAGAGATATAACTAGTAAATAAATTTTATTACAGGGTAGAATGTATCATGGCTTCTACATCTTTAATCTAATGAAGAGTTGATTGACTACTGATAAAGGTTATCAGTGTAACAGTTCTGAAACTGTTTACAAATATAATATGAGTACTCTTGAGTTATGGCATTGTAAATTGGGACATCCAAATATGAACATTGTAAAAAATAATAACAAGATTGAATTTGAAAACATCTCTAACTCTCATATATGCTCAGCCTGTTAACTAGAGAAAAGTCACAAACTACCATTTCCAAACTCACAAACAAAATACACTAAACCACTGGAAATGGTGGCAACTGATTTATGGGGCCTAACTCCAATTAATTCTGATTATGGTTTCAATTACAATATTTCATTTGTTAATTCATATTCAAGATTCTCCTGGACATTTTTCTTGAGTCTGAAGTAGAAACTGTTGGAGAATGGAGTTTTGATGATAACAACCTTATTTCAATTATCATTGATTATAAAACATATACTGATATATTTGTCTAAAATATATATACATATATGCAGGATTTATACATAGGAATTAAATACTGAAGATTGTACAATTTTAGAGTTCCAAGAATTCAAGACTCATGAGTATCAGGATATCAAGATTTGAAGAGCTTAAGATTATCAAGTAAATAGAGTCAAATTTATATGTAAAACTCGGGTTAGCACTTTAAAAATCTGATTTCAAATTCTATTTTCGAAATTCTTTTTTAAATTGTTCTTAAATTTCTTTTCTAAATGATTTCAAATTGTCATAAGTATTTTACTTAATGATTTCAAATATATATATAGTTTATGAAGTTTTTAATAATATGTTTATATATATATTTTTAAATCATATAACTTTATAAATATGTTTATATTATATATTACTATGTTTTTACATGTTTTTATACTTTAGAAACTTCATATGAAACATTAGTTTTGATTCAAGAAATTCTAGAAAATATATATTGGTTTTAACACTTGAAATTTAATTTTAAAAATAAATATATAAGGTATATGTCGACATAGGGGTAATAACATGTCGACATATAATTGTCATTTTTTCAATTTTCAAAGGAAGTTTCTTTTCACTATTTATAACATTTCTAAAATGTTGCAACCATTGGGTCACTATAAAAAGGGGCTGTTTTCAATTTTTTATGATTCTTTCTTCTCCTTCTTCACCCATTTACTTACCACCATTAAAATTCTTGATTTCTACACTTTTACTCCGTTGATTTCAATAAAATTTATATCATTCTTCTTTTCTTTTCACTCTCTATCATCTACTCTCTATTTGAAGTGCTAATTGAGGAGTTCTAGGGCTATTGTGATTGTCAGGGTAAGGGTGTGTTCCTTGTAGCCTTGAAATCAAGGAAAGAGAGAGATGTTAACCTTGTAGCCGTGAAATCAAGGGTGGTGGAATCAGTGTTAACCTTGTAGCCATGAAATCAAAGTTGTTGTACGTGGGTACTGATAATAAAACTCTGTACAATCTAGCATTGTGTGGGACGGTACATAGGATTAATCTGAATTAGTATAAAATCCGGTGTTTTCATTCTTTTTCTGCATTTTATATTTACTTATATCTATGTCTTTGATTGTTTTTGTGTTTGTGATCATTTCTGGTGTGATAATCATTGTGTGATTCATATAGCTTTTTAGATTGTTTAAATTTACCGTAGCCGTAAGATCCGCATTCCGCGCCCTTAACAATTGGTATCAGAGCAAAGGTTTTCAAAAAGTTCATAATTTGATTTTTGAAAATATTAAATGGAAAATTTAGAAATGATTTTAACACTAGTATTAATTCATGCATTGTGACCCATGGATTTGGCATAAGACATTTGGCCATATAAATTTCAAACATATTTCTAGGATTTCAAAATTAGATTCAATTAGGGGACTACCTAAAATGAAATTTAAAGAAAATAACTTATGTGATGCTTGTCAATTTGGAAAATTTAAAAGAAGTTCGTTTAAATCAAAAGAGGAAATTACAACCTCAAAACCATTAGAGTTAATTCACATGGATCTATTCGGTCCATCCCAAACTCGATCAATAAATCACAACGTATATGTTTACGTAATAGTCGACGATTTTTCTAGATTTACTTGAACCTTGTTTCTTAAAAATAAAAGTGATGCTTTTGATCAATTTAAAACCTTTGCTAATATTTTCATCTTTAAAAATCAAAACGATACATAGTGGTCATGATGGAGAGATCGAAAATGAAAATTTTGAAAAGTTTTGTAATAAAAAAGGGATAACCCATAATTTTTCTTTCCTAAGAACCGCCAACAAAAAGGAGTAGTTGAACGTAAGAATAGATCAATTCAAGGGTGTGTGAGAACTATATTATGCGATAGTAATGTACTAAGGAATTTTTAGGCTGATGCAGTTGCAACAGCTTGTTATATTTTAAATAGAATTTTTACAAGACCCTTAACTCATAAAACACCGTATGAACTTTTTTATAATAAGAAACTAAAAGTATCATATTTTAAAATATTTGAAATAAATGTTTTATTCCTAATACTAAAGAAAATGTAGACAAATTTTACTCTAAATCTGATAAAAGAATATTTATTGGATACTCAAAGAGAAGTGAAGCATTTAGAGTTTTTAATTTAAGAATTAATACTATAGAAGAAACCTTAAATGTATCTTTTGACAAAAACTATAAAAATATAACACAACACATTGAAGATTAATGTGAATATGAAGTTAATGAAACAATTAATGGAAATAATCAACCAAACAAAAGAATTAGATTACTAAGAGATCATCCTATAGAAAATATCTTAGGAGATATTTAATCCATTGTTAGAACTTGAAATCAATTAAATAATATGAGTAATTCAGCCTTTATTTCAAATATAAAACCTAAGAATCCAAAAAAGCATCATTTGACGATTCGTGGATCCTTTTATGCAAGAGGAATTGAATCAATTTACCCGAAATGATGTATAGGCACTTGTTCCTAGACCAGAGGATAAAAATATAATTGGAATTAAGTGGGTTTATAAAAATAAAATGAATGAACATGGTGAGGTCGTAAAAAATATGGCACAGTTAGTAGCACAAGGTTATACTCAAGAAGAGGGAATATATTATGATGAAACGTTTACCTCCGTGGCAAGATTTGAAGAGATTAGGGTATTATTAGCTTTTGCTAATCATAATAATTTCAAATTATATCAACTAGATGTTAAAAGTGATTTTCTAAATGGATATGTTAAAGAAGATGTATATATAGAGCAACCACCTCTTTTTGAAGATGAAAAATTATCAAATCATGTATATAAATTAAAGAAAGTGTTATACGGATTAAAATAGGTTCTTAGAGCATGGTATGATCGATTAAGAACGTACTTATTACAATCAAATTTTGGGACTGGTAAGATAGATAATACGCTGTTTATTAAAAGAAATAAAAATGATATTCAATTGGTACAAATATACGTTAATGATATAATTTTTGGGTTAACCAATAACCTAATGAATAAAGAATTTTCAAATATTATGACCCAAGAATTAAATATGAGTCACATGGGGGAATTAACATTCTTCTTAGGCTTACAAATCCACCAATTAAAGAATGGAATTTTTATTAATCAAGAAAAATGCGGAAGAGATTTAATCAATAAATATAATTTAACTATAACTAATGGAAGACCAACATCAGTGGAAACTAATATAGCCTTAAGTAAAGATGATGCATCAAAAGACATTGATAAAAAATTATATAGAGGTATGATATGATCATTATTATACATAACCCTAGTAGACCAGATATAATGCATAGTATATGCCTCTGTGCAAGATATCAATCGCAACCTTAGGAAATACATTTGAAAGCCCAAAAACGTATTCTTAAATATGTAAAACATACGTTAGATTTTGGACTATATTATCCTAAGGATGATTCATTTGATGTAATATCGTATTGTGATGCTAATTATGCGGGATGTAAATCCGATCATAAAAATACTAGTGGAAAATGTAATTTCTTAGGACGTTCGCTAGTTTCCTTGTTTAGTAAAAAGCAAAATACAGTATCCTTATCAACAGCTGAAACAGAATATATATCTGTTGCTATAGCTTATTCACAAGTAATATATGCAACAAACTCTAAATGATTTTGGATTAAAAATAAATAAATCACCAATATACTACGATAATACGAGCGCCATAAATATATCTAAAGATCCAACTCATCATTTAAGAACTAAACATATAGATATACAATATCATTTTCTAAGAGATAATGTAAGTAAAGAGAAAATTTCACTTTAATTTATAGAAACAAAAATCAAATAACAGATATATTAACAAAACCTTTAAATGAAGCAAAATTTACTAAATTTAGAAGAGAATTAGGCATTTGTTCTTTAAGTGAAATCGGATAATTTAATTACTAGTATAATATAAAGTATTACAAAAATCAGAAAAATTAAAATTAAAAAGACACATATGTCGACATACCCATTTTGACATGTTGACATATAACTGCCATATTTTTTTAAAATTAATTCCCACCAAAATGTAGTTATAACATCTTTTCAAACTTCCTATTTCGAATTTTCTTCTTCATCTTCTCATTTCATTTCTGGAAAAACTCAAAACCAAATAAATTAATGGCCTTCACTAATTATAATAATCAAATCAATCCCGATTCATCCGCCGGACATCCGAAGGTCCGTTTCAACGTACTACTCTCGCTCGTGATGAAATTAGAAGAGAAAATGGAGAATGTACTACAAATGCTTGCTGAAATCCAAGTTTTATAAATAAGGATGAATCAAGAGCATGTGAAACAAGGAAAAATCATGTGAAATCTAAAAAAATTTGTTATGGATAATCACACAAATCGGATTATCATCGAAGATGATAATCAAATAGTGAAAGAGGAAGAAGAGGAGGAAGAAGAAGAGGAAGAAATGTTTGAAGAAGAAGAAGAAGCGCAAACTGAAGGCAAAGAGGAGGACGACCAAGTCATATGCGTAGGCGAAGTTTGTTTCGATAGAGAAGGGAATGTAGTTGAACAAAGCGGGGGATTCTGTCTCCACTATCCGCATTGCCCAATTCACAAGTCCCCAATAGTTAAGTATAATTAAACGTTTATGTTTTTTCGTTTATTCGTAAATACGATGTATACGTACAATCCGTATTCATAGATGTTTTAATTTCTATATTGTTTGACTTGTATAACATTGTTTAAATTATATAATTCAATGTTTATGCTTTATTATTTAATAGTATAGATATAGATTTATAGAATAAGGAAGTATAATAAAGTTTAGTAGAATAATCTTATGTTAGATAAATATATAGGCATGGATTTAGAGGGAGTCATATATATATATTAAGAACTTAAGTATAGAATTAAGTATTATATTCTTAGAATAGATAGATATATAGGTTAATAGTTATTTATGGTATATACTTAGGGGAAGTATATTTAGAGGCTATTTTTGTTGATGAAAAAGGGGAAGAAATTATAAAATAGGGATTAGTTAGGCTTAGTTTAAGGGGGAGTATGTAGAATTTATATAGTCATAGTGAAAGGGGGAGTATGTAGAATTTATATAGTCATAGTGAAAGGGGGAGTATTCAAAGAATCAGATCAACAGGTATTAAACAGGTAAACAGGTATGAATATTTTATAAATCAAGATTGTCATCATAAAAAAGGGGGAGATTGTTGGAGAATGGAGTTTTGATGACAACGGCCTTATTTCAGTTATCATTGGTTATAAAATATAAACTAACATCTTTGTCTAGAATATATATACATATATGCAGGATTTATATACAGGAATTAAATACTGAAAACTATACAGTTTTAGAGTTCCAAGAGATTCAAGATTCAAAGAGATCAAGACTCATGAGTATCAAGATATCAATATTTCAAGAGCTCAAAATTATCAAGTAAATAGAGTCTAGTTTATATGTAAAACTCAAATTAGCACTTTCAAATTCTGATTTCAAATTCTGGTTTTCAAAGTTCCTTGTTAAATTCCTTTCCAAATTATTCTTAAATTTCTTTTCTAAATGATTTCAAATTTTTATAAGTACTTTACTTAATGATTTTGAATGTGTATATGTTTATAAAGTTTTTAATAAAATGTGTATATATATATATAGTTTTAAATCATATAACTTTATAAATATGTTTATATTATATATCACTATGTTTTTACATGTTTTTATAGTTTAGAAACTTCATATGATACATTAGTTTTGATTCAAGAATTTCCAAAAAATATATATTGGTTTAACAATTGAAATTTAATTTTAAAAGTGAATATATAAGGTATATGTCGACTTAAGGGTAATGACATGTCGACATATAACTGTCATTTTTTCAATATTCAAAAGAAGTGTCTTTTCACTATTTCTAACATCTTTGAAACATTGCAACCATTAGGACACTACAAAATGGGGCCGATTTCAAAATTTTTATCATTCTTTCTTCTCCGTCTTTACCCCTTTACTTACCACCATTAAAATTCTTAAAATTCTTGATTTCTATACCTATACTCTTCCGATTTCAACAAAAATTATATCATTCTTCTTCCCTTTTCACTCTCTATCATCTACTCTCTGTTTGAAGTGCTAATTGAAGAGATCTAGGGCTGTTGTAATTGTTTGGGTAAGGGTGTGTTCCTTATAGCCCTGAAATCAAGGAAAGAGAGAGGTGTTAACCTTGTAGACATGAAATCAAGGGTGATGGTATAGGCGTTAAGCTTGTAGCCGTGAAATCAATGGTGTTGTACTTAGATATTGATAATAATGAAACTTTGCGCAATCTAGCATTGCGTGGAGCTGAACGTAGGAGTATTTCGAACCAGTATAAAATCCGATGTGTTCTTTCCTTTCTGCATTTTATATTTACTTATATCTGTGTCTGTGATTGTTTCTGTATTTGCAATAATTTCTGGTGTGATAATCGTTGTGTGATTCATATAGCTATTCTAGTTTGTTTAAATTTACCATAACCTCTTTAAAAGACTATTCACTATTGATGGGGGAACTGAGTTCAAACCATTAAAACAATATTTTAGCAAGAAAGGACCCTACACAGGTTAGCATGTCCTCATACCTCAAAACAGAATGGGTTAGTAGAGAGGTAACATATGCACATAGTAGAAACTGGCCTCACTCTACTGGCCCATGCATCCATGCCAATTAAATTTTGGCCAGAATCATTTGAAGTTGTAGTATAGCTTGTCAACAAAATGCCCACTAAAGTGCTACAAAACAAATGTCCATTAAATGAACTATTCAATATCAAACCAAAGCATAAATCACTAAGAAGTTTTGAATGCCTATGCTTACCCAATCTGAGATCATTCAATTCACATAAACTCAATTTCAGCCCTGCACTTTTATTGGATATGCTCAAAATGAAAAAGGGTATAAGTGCCTTACCAATAAAGGAAGATTAATTATCTAGGCATGTTTCATTCAATGAACATGTCTATCCCTTTGACAACACTGAAGCGAAGGCAACTAGAAAGATATATAATGCAAGGCAATCTATACCTCCAATTCCTGTCTATCAGGAAGAGGGTGAAACTGAAGATGACTTCATACCAACTCAACTCACTATACCTGACATTAAACCAGGTCAAGATAATTAGGAAACCCCACACACAATGTTCAATGCTAGGTCAGGTCAAGAAGGAGATGAAGCATCAAACAAGGACCAAAGAACCCCTGACACTGAGCAAATTAGCAACTTTGCAGAAATTAACACACGCCAAAGAGAAGCATTGGAAAGAAATAATGATCAAAAAATCAATCCAGCTAATATTGGTCATTACTTGGTCACTAGATCAAAAAGAGGGATGTTCAAACCAAAGATCTACAATGTAAATCTAGTACAAAATGAACCATCTACATATAAGGAAGCAACCAAACATCAGCACTGAAAAATGCTATGGATGAAGAGTATAGTGCCTTACTAAGGAATAACACCAGGGATCTAGTACCAAAATCTAAAAACAAATATATCATTGGAAGTAAGTGGACCTATAAAATTAAGAGGAATCTAGATGGTACAATCCAGAAATACAAAGCATGGCTGGTTGCCAAAGGCTATACACAACAGTATGGCTTTGACTTTAGAGAAACCTATTCCTCTGTAGTCAAGACAACCACCATACGAATTACTCTTTAGCGTAGCCTTGCACAATAATTGGAAATTAAGACAACTAGACATTAACAAAGCCTTTTTGAATGGAGAACTTCAAGAGGAGGTATTTATGGCACAACCAGAAGGATACTATAAAGGAAACAAAGCGACTATATGTAGGTTAAATAAATCCATTTATGGTCTAAAGCATGCACCAAGGGTATGGCATGAAAAATTAAAAGCAACTCTACTTACACTAGGATATCATGCTACAAAGTTTGATACTTCTCTTTACATAAAGGTCAAAGATGGATACATAGTTTATATTCTCATACACATTGATGATCTAATTCTAACTTTAAACAATGACAATGAAATACATTTAACCATCAGTCACTTAAAAACCACATTTTTAATTAAGGATCTGTAAGAACTTAGTTAATTTCTAGGAATAGAAGTGGTAAGAAAATCAAACTTAGACATAATACTGTGCCAAAGAAAATATATTTCATAAATTCTATAAAAATCTAACAAGCACAATGCCAAAGCCATGCCAACTCCAATGGTCAGCAATCTACACTTGTCCAAACTTAAAGGTGAAAGTTTTCCAGAACCAACCATGTACAGGAGCACCGTAGGTGCTCTTCAATACACGACAATTACGAGGCCAGGTATAACATTCAGTGTAAATAAAGCATCACATTTTATGCACAGTCCTAGCGAAAACCACTGGAAAGTAGTCAAACGGATTTTAAAATATCTAAAGGGTATGATTAATCATGGACTATAGCTGAAAAATAATGAGAAATTAGAAAGTAAAGGTTACTCTGATGCCGAAAGGGCCTCAGATCGAGATGATCGAAGGTCAACATTCGGTTATGTGTACTACGCCATAAACGACCTAATGCAACGATTTTGTAAGGTGTTTCCTACCAAAATGTGACGATAGGTATAATATTTTGGTATTACTGCAATGTTCTATTTTGTATGCTACATTAGCCATAAAAATGTGTTGCTCTAGATAAATAAGTATAACACGATGCAACATTTTGTACAGTGTTGCTATAGCAGACCTATCCATGTCCTATATGGCGATCCGCGTGAATCAGATCCTACATTGTAGAACATGCCACCTCATCAATCCTGGCCGCTTCACCTCCAAACAACTTTTTTTCTTTGGTTCAATTCATTTTGTACCCCGCCTTCTTATTTTCATTTCCCCCCTTTGCAATTTCATTAACATTTTCTTTTGCAACCAGAAATAACATTTTGAATCTCAGTTCGATTAGGGATTTGATTTGGGGTTCAGGCTTTGTTCAATGATTTCAGTTCAATTAGGGCTTTCATTTGAGGGTTCAAGCTTAGTTCAACGATTTCGGTTCAATTAGGGCTTCGATTTGGTAGTTCAAGCATTGATTTTGAGGTATAACACTCTCTCACATCACTTTAGGGTTTCGATTTAAACTTCTTATAAATGCGATTTAAGGTATAACACTCTCTCACATCACTTTAGGTTTTCGATTTAAACTGCTTATAAATTCTTAGATCAGCCTGTGTTAACAATTCGAATTGTCTTAGGTTTCGTCTTGTGGACACACACAAACACATTTTGTATAGGATAGGGGATCAATGCATCTCACATTTCATCACAAGGGTACATTTCAAAAGGAAGAATATGTTGGTGGAACCTTTAACATAGTAAAGAGCATTTATCTTGACTACTTCTTGTACACTGTGCTCATGGAGTTTGTGAAGGAGGAACTTTTCTACAACATAATAGGAGGGATTTATATAAAAAAATGGTGAGAAAGGTGGGTGGAAGTCACTAACGAATAATGTAGACCTCACAGAGTATGTCAATGGAGCTAAAAATGGTGGCAACTTGGAATTTTATATCGAAAACGTTGTTGATACTGCAATTGAGCCACTCAAGCAAATGCAACCAACATGTAATCATTCGGCCAAGGCCACTTAATTTTGTTACAGGTATATGTTTATATATCTAGATAATATCATTTACAGATTTGTGATATTTTGATATAGCAAAAAAAATTGATTTTGATATTATATCGTTTAAAGATCATGATTATAATATCATTGTATGATTTGTTCTAGTTACAAAACCACTGAAACGACAATATGTGATGACTCATCAACTAAAACAGAACCAAAAAAACAAGAAGTTAACTGAAGTCAATAGTCCTCGGAAGTCGGCACGGCTTAATAATCCAGAACACAACAATGAAACCACGAATCAAAAGATAGATGAGGTGAATAGTCCTCGGAAGTTGGCACGGCGGAATAACCCAAGACCCAACAATGCAACCATGAATCAAAAGATAGCTGAGGTGAAAAGTCCTTGGAAGTTGGCAAGGCTGAATAATCCAAAACCCAACAATGAAACCCTTAATCTAAAGTCAACTGCTATGGTAAATCAACGGAAGACGACAAAAAATAAATAAATCAGCGATTCAACAATGAGTCTGAACTCATCAGGTGTTAAGAAGAAGTTGGAATTACATATTCAACCAAGGGAAGGCGAAGATAGGAATGAATAGGGTAAGCAGGTTCAAAGAATTCTAATTATGATGATCTTAATGTAATTTGAATATTTTATACCACTCTTGCAGCATGCTTACTTTGATTTTTCCTGTTTATTATATAATTGCAGAATGTTCATGTACCACCTCCACCATCTCTAAAAGACTATGAAAAACAGAGAGCTGAGAATTTGATGAGGAACAACGAACTTCTAGCTTCTCTAGGTGTGCCTACAATTTCAGCTGGATTGAGAAATGCAAGCCGAAAAAAAAGAAAAAGGAAAAGAAAAGATGCAAAAGGATGTGGATAGCGAGGAATATAATCTGGACGATGAGGAGGAGCATAGTGAAGACGATACTTCACAAAGTCCACGAAAGGTGTGTGATAGCTGCATATCTTATTTTTATGCTTCTGAAGATAATAACTATAAAATCCAATCTTATTTCCTGCTTAATATATACAATTTAGATAACTAAAAAAGTCGAGAAGCCCATGCCTGTTAGTAAACGACAAACTCATTCAACTAGTGGTAACGCAAAGGAAAATGATATGTTTAAAACCCCAAGCCCAAGCCAAAGCCAAAGCCTATTAGAAAGTTCAGCTGAGAAGGATGTTGAAGGACAAAGAACAATGGCTGATTATTTGGCTCTGCGGGAACAACAAAAGAAATTTGCTGCTAAATCTAGTGCAAGTAGTATGGTAAATAAGGATGTGGTGGAAAAGTCTTGGCAGACATTGAAAATAAAGAAGTTGAAGTAGGTACTAAATTGATGTGATAGCAATATTTAATATTACAATGGGATTAATATTTAAGTACCTAATTTACATTATGTTCTATATGTTATTATTTGATGGGACTTTTCATTTTAATTAAAATGAAGTTCCTAGAAGACTCAGAGGTCAAACAAAGATGTTAAATGTTCATACATGGGCGTATGGCAAAAGAATTGTAATTGGGATGAACGAGTGGTTCCAACCTATTTCAGATGATGACAAACTAATATCTGAATTGAGCAACTTTTTAGGAACATTGAAAAGGGAAGTGCCACTTACGTATAAATTTTGGTCGGATGTTCCTGAAAAGTTGAAGCAAACTCTATGAAATTATGTTTAGGTAATCTATTATTAACTATAATGTAGCTGAAATTTACTTATATAAGTAATATTGATCTATTAACTATAGTGTAGCTGAATTATGCTTTATTTATTCTTTTTAATCTTCAATTCATATTTTAGCAACAGTATATTATTCCCGGTGAATGTGAAAACTGAGTGTTGAAGTCTATTCGTAACTGTTGGAGGGGGTACAAGAGTCGCATAAAAACAACTTATTATAAAGCTTATGAGACCGATGAGGAGAGGCTAGAAAATAAGCCGGCCAACATCCCACTAGAGGACTTTAAAGTGCTCTTGAAGTATTGGGTAGATAAGGAGATTCAGGTATACGTACGTAATATTTATTTCGCAACATAAACGAGTACTTGGTTTTTTTATGAGATATACGAGTACTTTGTTTTTTTGTGTATTTTTTTAGAAAAGATCCAACAAAATTTTTGGAAGTCGTAAGTCATATCAAGACACACACACCGTTGGTCCAAAGTCGTTTGCCCAGCTTCGTCATAAGATAGTATGTGATACTTTACAGTTGTTTAATAATTACAGTTTTCTAGATGAGATAGCATGGTAGTTATTGACACAAAGTAGTTAGCCTAGATGCTTTTTGACTAGAGAGAGTGTATGCTAAACTATCTATTGAACTTGCATCAGGAGACACCATTCGATGCAACACTTTTTCTTAAAAGTCGTAAGAGAACAGACGGACGTGAGTACGTGTCTAGTCTTGAAGTAATGAAGTACAAACTTATAAGTAATAATTTTGTTTTTGTTTTAATTAGGTCTTCAATTGGGGTTCGTTTGGGTTTCAAATTTCAGTTAGGGCTTCGATTTAGTTTGCTGCTTAAGGTATCACTCAATGTATATTTCAATTTTTTCTGATTTATTGTTGTGTTGCCTAATTTACTGATTAGCTTGTGCGTTCGGGTGTAATCATATTCCTGATTTTATTATTGTGTTTGTATTTGCCCTTATAGTCATGGCTAAATGATATTTGTTTATGTTATTTGTTTTTCAATTAGTGATGAATAACGAGGAAAAACTATGGGCGGAACTTCCTAAGTTTAGTGAAGAATACATTAATGGAGTGAAACTTTTTATTTGAAATACTTTTTCTAGATTCGCGGCAGGTGATGAAATTACATGCCCTTGCAAAAAGTGTCATAATCACAAGTGGCATCTTTAAGAGGTAGTCTACAACCATATGATTTGGAATGGTCCATTTGAATTGTATGTGAAATGGATTTGTGAGGTTTCCTGTTTAGATCCTGAAAGAAGCGATAACGATATGAATTGTGAAGCGGGAATAAATTTTGAAGATAATCTCAATGAGATATTCCAACGTACTTATGGAAATATGCAGAACATTGAATGTGGATCTTATGATGGATTAAATGGCATTGATGTCGATGATAGAAAGTTTCATCAACGTGTTGAAGAGGGAAAGCAACCATTATATCCCGGGTGTACTGAATTTTTGCCATTAAGCTTCATTATCAGGCTCTATTCTTTAAAATGCCTACATAGAATCACCGAGTTTGCATTCAGCGATTTATTAGAGTTGGTAAAAGAAGATTTTCCAAAAGCCCACATCCCTTTGTCTTTCAGTGCTACCAAAAAAACATTAAAGATTTAGACCTCGATTAGCAAAGAATACATGTATGTCCAAATGACTGCATGCTATATTGGGCAAAAAATGAAAAGGAAAATAACTGCAAAACTTGTGGTTTTTTAGTGTGGGTTATATCAGAAAAGAAAGTGGATATTGACAATGATCTGGAGAAGTGGATTCACAAAGTAACCTAAAAAGTGATAAGATGTGCCACAATTGATAAGATGTGCCACACCGTTATCAAGAAACTGCCGAGCGACTGGTGTGAAAATGAAAGAGTAAATGAAAATGAAGATTTGAATGATATCCAGCCTGCTTATGGAATGGGATATCAAGAGTTTGATGTTCATTGGTGTAGAGATGATGTCCCAATAAGAGGAATCTGCCTTTCACCTAGCAAAGTGAAAGAAAATGCTTCTTAATTTCTGTGTATCACTATCATATTTATTCAAGTAACTGTTCTACAAAATTTAAGTAAGAAAATATTGTTTATGCCTTGATTACATTTTAGTGAAGTGTGACTATTTTATTTTACAAGTAACTGATGTATCATATTCATGGCTTCCTTTTGTAACTGGTGTCATTCTAACATTAATTACTCCATTTTGTGTAGGCCAGACAAAATTCCAGTTGAGGATTTCAGAGTACTCTTGATATTTAGGGGAGATGAAAAAATTCAGGTATAATTTTATGTTTTATCACATTCAAATCAGGTAGATAAGGCAGATAAACATCTTTACTTCATGTTTTTGTAGTCCAAGGTCGTTACAAATTCTGCAAATTGGAGATCGTATATAGACACACACTGCTGATATGTATTTTTGCTTAATTTTATGGTTTGCTAGTAATGAACTACATAATTCTTACAATTTCCGCTTGTTGAAGCATCAACCTAATTCTTACATTATTTTGTTAAGTGTTTTGCCACTTGCTATGGCATAATGTGATAATCACGGTTTCACATAAGTTTTAGGAAATGTGAAAATGTAACTGATCGTGTACAAGACTGATGCTTCAATAATGAACCACATAATTTTAAGAATTTTATTTTCTCTTCAGTCAGTAATGATCGTGTTAGCTCATAATTAAAACAATGGTTGAGTTTTTACTTGAACTAGTTGTGGCATGTCTCTTCAATCAGGAAGTTATACAACTGAGGTATGCAGGCCATCGATTGTCTTGAAATGTCTTTGTGCTGAAATGCAACTCAGTTATACTATGACCATAGTTTGTGCTGAAATGGAACTGAGGCATGCATGCCTCTCATTTTATGCTGCAATGCAAACGAGGCAATGCATCAGTTTGTAACTGAGGCATGCATGAATTTGGTTGTGCTGAAATTCATTAGTTGTATTAAAGGCTTTGCTGAAATGCATGACTTTTGAAACTGCTTTATTTTGCAGGTGAAGGAGGAAGTGATGAAGTTGTTCAAGAACTTGTTGCTGAAGGTACTAGAGGTACTGGAGGCAGCTGAGGCACTGAACGCGCTGGAGGCTCGCGCTATATTTTGAAACTGTTTTAGTTTGATGTAAACATGAATTTAGTACTGGTTGTGTTTGTAAGTGCTCCGTGAAACTGAATTTATTGCCCGTATTTTATTATTTTGTAGTTGACTAAGTATTACTTGTGTTACTGGTTAACTAATTGAAATGAAAAGTTTTTTTATTAATTTCAGTATGTGATGTTAATTGTTGTTATGTTGCAATTTGTTATATGATGTTGGCATAGCTATGATATAATGTTGTAGTATATGATGTTAGATGTTGTCATAGCTATGATATAGTGTTGTCATTGGATGGTAAAAGTGTTTCCATAGATTAATGCATGGGGGCCCCACAATAGGATTCCATGAACCCGGCTGTAGATTTTAGTGGCACAACAGGATTTCATGAACCTAGGATGTAGATTTTAGTGGGCTCCGCATTTTTGTAAATTTAGTGCCTGTGGCAACACTTGCACTGATGTTGCCTTAGGGTCGCAAATATGCTGCCTTTGACTCTAAGGCAACGCGGCAAAACGAAACACCAGTAAAGAATTTCCAAAGATAATTTTTGGCCTATAGCAACATTTTTTGGCACTTCGTGCATCACTTCTGTGGTATTGCCGTATGCAATCTATGGCGTAGTGTTACTTCCATGAGCTTTGTTTTATTTTTATTTTCATATTTTTCATACTCACTGTTTAGTTTTGAAGATAACTATCCTAATGAATACACGATATTTCCTTTTTCACCTTACTATAATAATTTGTATGAAATTCTATAGTTTGAAGTATTATGTTGTTAATTTGTAGTGAAATCGAGACATGGTCCTATTTTTGGGAACACTCCAAATGTATCATATTTTTACTCTTTTATTTATATTTAAATAAGTTAATGGAGAGAGCAAGTTGGTGGGAAGAGGGAAATGAGAACGTGGTGGAAATAAGAAGGTTGAAAAGGTGCTGCACCGTTTAGGGGTGTTGTTGATCCTATCTCATAATATGTTTATATATTGTCAATAATTGGATGATAATGCATATTAGAAAGTTTTAAGTGGTAGCCAATATATTACATATCAATATATATTTGTGTCGTTGAAGAGTTTAATGTTTCTGTAACAGTGGAGGTGTAAAGATTGTAGCAGAGATAAAACGAGGATATATCTATATATAACAACAATTAAATAATGTTCATTAGATGTAAAACCAAATATTTAAAATTAAGTCATCATCATTTTCACATCCTTTTTGTAGAATAAGCTAATATTGTTTAATCAAATCGAAGAATAACACAGTTATGAGTACTATATTTGGTGATTATATAATATTTTCAATTTATATTGGGCATTTATGCCTTAAAACTAGCTTTTTACACTATTTTTTTTTATAGAAAATTAGTCAGATCAATTTTTATACATTAATATTGCTAAAGAAAATGTTAAAAAACCTTGACTTAGCAGGTACAACAAAAAATAGTGGGGTTAAAAGTTGATGTATTGCTCATTAGTGTTGAATTGGAATAGTGTTGTGGTCGAATAGAGCTATATGATATAATAGAGATTTTGTGGGTTTTTTTTACTGCATATACATATAGAGGCACGCTTTATGGCATTCTTTTTGCAAGCACCTCAGTTGCCTCTCACTTTGGGTCACTCATATTTAAATAAGTAAGAAGAGGGAGCGAGAGTTAGCGGAAAGAGAGAGAAATGGGAATATGTAGTGGGAATTAGGAGGGCTATAGAGGTGTTGCACTGTTTGGGTACTCTTGGTCCTATCTCATACAACCACACACACACACACACACACACACACACACACACACACACACACATATATATATATATGCAAATACATCTTTTGAAAAAATAGGTTCTTTTATTAAACGCATGAATAACCAAGTTACATGCATATGTACAATGACATACATATATATATGTATGTGTGTATGTCTATATATAGACATACATATGTACATATATATATGTATATATTATATATATATAATATACGTTATGACTGTTCGGATCACGCTATGAAAGTTTTTCAATCTTGGTATCTTACGTCAAACTAAAAGTGCTTGACCACTAAATAATTGTGTTGTACAACTTAGCGTATTGTTTTTAATTCAGGTTTATATTAAGAGAATTGCGGCATGTTTGTCACCATGATTATGTCGCAAGAATTTAAAAAAAGAATTTAATATATTTAAAAGAAAATCGTTAAATTAAACGATTTAAATCTATTTCAAATTTATTAAGGAAAAGATAGTAATTGATTGTCGCAATCAGTCAAATGTAAGAAACAAATTAGAAAACAATCAACTAGTATGAGAAGTGATATTATTTGATTTGAAGAATCAATCAAAAAAGATATGTGTGGAAACAAATATAATTAAGCTTGATTTATATTGAAATAAAATCAAGGATATTCAGGAACATTTCATCCTTATGTCCAAGGTAGCCTTCATTCTTGACCTATAAATACGAAGACATTTGCTTATTTATTTATCATAAGACAATAAGGGAGTTCTCTATTAAATATATTGAATAAGATCCCTATTTCTGTATCTATTATAAGGTGAGAATTTAATGTTGAGTGATTTGTATCTTCTAATATTATCCTACCTCCTGAAGTAACAAAGAGTGTTGCGTTCGAAGATGTAAACATAGCCAAATTTTGTCATACCATCTTGTGATTTCTTTTTATTTATTTATTTATTTATATACGCTCTTTAATTTTCTTTTATTCTCTTTGTTTAGATTGTCAACAAACCAGATATGGGTGTTCGGCTTCTGCTGCCAAAAAAAAAACTATTTTTTCAACACAAATTGGTATAAGAACTTGTTATTTTATTTAAAGACTGTTTCAGTTGTGTCTAATTCTACAAAGAATAGCACTAGTAGAAGGCAAACCAATTTATGGAGTCTCTTGATTTGATGGAAAGGGATATTTTGGTACATGAAAGATGAAGATGTAAGAGATGTTGAAGAAAGAGGGTCTTTTAAGGTTGTCTTAGATTCTGACAAATTGAAGAAATTAGCACCTGAAGAGATTGAGTAATTGGAAGGGGATGCTCTTACTACCATTCTACTCAATCTTTTTGATGAAGTACTTTTGTAATTTTCTCATGCGCAAAATGATAAGGAACTATGAGATGATCGTCAGAAAAAATCCTATGAAAAATCCCTTACCAATTGCATCAAATTACACGTCAACTATTTTACTCATTCAGGATGAAGCTGAAACTGATATATTAACACATGTGGACTCCCTTAACACACTTGTCATAAGTCTTAAAGTTGCGGATGTAAAATTGAGGATGAAGCATTAGCTGACATTCTTTTATGTTCTTTTCCTATGGAGTATAATACCTTTGTTGACTTTATGATTTATGGATGCTCACTACTTTCTTGAAGGACATGAAGACAAATTTGCATAAAGATGTTGAGGGAAAAGTTAGCAAACATGAGCATGGAGAATGATTCCGAACGACTTATTGTGCAAAGAGGGAGAAGTAAGGATAGACCCAAGCATGATGGAGATAGAGCCAAGTCTCAAAATGGAGTTGTCATTATTATAGAAAACCTGAATATTATATTTCATGTTGCCCTAATTTGGAGAATAAAAACGAAGTTGTTACCTAAAAGGCTCCTACTTCTACAACATAAACATCAGATCAGAGACCGACCTTAGCATTTTTACATATTTTGCGACTTATTTAAAGAGTACTATGTGGACTATTGACTCTAGAGCATCCTACCATATGACACTTGATAAACCTTATTTTTCCACTTATCGTCAATTTAATAGAGGTGACGCTCTCATGGAAAATATTATTATATGTCGCATGATTGGTATTGAAACAGTGAAGACCTGGATGTTTAATGGTGTTGATTGCACTTTGTGTGATCAGATATGTGCCTGTGAATCATAGTTTGATCTTTATGGGATCATTGCGCAATCTTGGCTTGCAGTGTGTAATAGAAAAAGATTCACTAAAAATTACAATTGGCTCATTGATTGTCATGAAAGGAGTAAAATATGGAAATCTATATTTGCTGAAGGATACAACTATTGTTGCGGAGTCTTCTTCGATTATTTGTTCTGTTGATCTGGATTGTATCAGATAGTAGCATATTTGTACGGATACATTGGAGGATGAAGTTTTGAAATGTCGAGAAAAAGAGGTTTATAGATGGTATGCATCATTCAAAACTTGATTTTTTGTAAAGGATGTGTACTTGGAAAGAAGATGAAAGTTTCTTTAGCATCACATAACATAAGTCTAAAAATGTTTTAACGTATGTCCACATTGATGATTAGGACCCTGCACCATGCTTATCATTTGAAAGTGCTAGGTATTTTGTTTCATTTGTTGATGATTTTTTTATAATGCTTTGAGTTTACTTTATGAAGTCCAAGGATGAAACTTTGAATAGATTTCAAAGTTAGTAATCTCTTGTTGAGAAGTAATTTGGAAAGAAAGTGAAGATTTTTGTTTTAATGATGTTGGTGATTTTACTTTTAAAAATATCCACTAAATTTTGTGAGTCTGAGGGAATCAAATGGCACCACACCACATCTAGGGATCCTTAGTCAAATGGGTTGCAAAGAGAATGAATCGGTCTTTGTTAGAAAGAACTCGTCGCTTATGTCTAATTGCGAGATTAGATAAGAGATTTTGCATGGATGCAATGTCTACGAAGGTTTCCTCATTGTCCTACAACTTCTACTGCTATAGACATGAAGATTCCTGAAAAATCATGGAAGGGAGAGCCTATTTCATAATCCTTTCTCGAAGTGTTTGGTTCTCCGGCTTATGTACATGAGAGAAAAAGGAAGTTGGATCCAAGGAAGCATAGGTGTACTTTTCTTGGCTATAGGAGACGAGTTAAGGGTTTTGTTGGTGAATGCAGATTAAGGATCTTAAAGCAAACTAAACACTAGAGGGGGCGAATAGTGTTTAGTGGATTTTATAAATTTCTTTAAATCAATTTAAGTTTATCATAATGTTACGCAAATCACAGATATGAATTATCACAGAATCAAACACAGATGCATATACTAATAATAAAAAGTAGTAAAAGGAAAGTACACACCGGGGTTTGATACTAGTTCAGAGTTACGTTACATCTAGTCGATTTATACGGGACATGAACACACCTTTCTTAGTATCATTTTTGTAAAATAGACACATACGACTTGATCTTGCGATCTTTGATTACATAAAGCATATAATTCTAGAGTAGAACTTGAATTTCACAGAGAGTTTGATATAGAATTGAACTAGAAAGAGATTGATATGATTCTCTTTGAAAATTGGTAGAGTATAAGTATAGATTTTAAAATTTAACGAGTATTAATGGAGAGAAGAGAAAGGAAGAAGCAGATAATGAAAATTTAGTTAAAAAGTCGTACTTAGAAGGCTAATTATAGTCTCCTAACAGTAAAATCCTTTTAGAATAGTTTTGAAGTAAAAAGACACAACTTTTCAAAATTGAATTTGAAAATAAACAACTCTTATGTCGACATACCTCAGTAATTTTTCAAAAAAAATAAAATTTTGAATTTAAAGTAAATTGTGATTAAATAAATTATGATGATTTTTGATTTTAAACAAACTATATTCCTTTATATTAAAATAGAGTTTTTCAAGTAAACATATATATTTAAACATATATTAAGATGATTTAAAAATGATTAAGAAACTATATATAAAATGATATAAAAGCATATATATATATATAATTATGAATGTAAGAAATACTTCAGAACTTAATAACATTTAAATAAAAAATTGAAAACATAAGCAACTATAATAAAATTAGCATTAGGTATACACAAAAATATATGAATCGGGAGTTAAAATGTATTAGAAAGTATATTTAAAATAGGAGTTAAAATATATTTAAGAACAAATAAATATAGATTTAAAATAAGGAAGTATTTTCGAAAATAGTGAGAAAAGATTGAAATAAGGATTCAGTGCTAATCATAATTCTAACAAGAAATCTAGACTCAACTACTTTTTATTTCTTGAACGTTTGAACTATTGAACTCTTATTACTCATGAGTCTTGTACCTTGAACTCTTCTTCTTTGAAATTTTGAATCCCTAAAGTGTATTGTCTTCAATAATCAATGCCTACATATATTTCCAATACACACACATACACACACACACACACACACAGATATATATATATATATATATATATATATATATATAAGCAATAGTGTTATTATGTATTTATTAGCAATTATAGTCAAAACAAGGTTGTTGTCATCAGAACCATCATTACAACAATATCAATCCCTAATGGTCTCCCTCTTTTTGATGATGACAACCTTGGTTTATAAAATATTCATACTTGATGTCTTGATTCTCCCGTTACTCCCCTTACTCCATTAACTCCTTCTAAAAATACCAACTCCCCCTTAATCTAAGTCCTATTTTATAATTCTCCCCTTTTGTCATCAACAAAAACTAGGATATAATTACTCCCCTCCAAACAAAGACATAATTCTAATAACTAAAACTAAGATGGTTCTAATTCCTTAAATTATCCAAAACTAGGACACTATTTAATATTTTATATTCTAAATAATGAATTGAATGAATGAATATAAAAAAGATTAAAGTATAATTATGCAAAAAAACCAATACATATAATCAATCAATTCAAACAATCCAATCCAAACCAATCTTAAATAGTTATTTACAAATTCAAATTTAAGTTTAAAACAATCCAAGTAAAACACACCGAATTTGAATATAAATGTATACATTTCTTAGAACTTCTACCCATCCATCACCACCAAAGATTAGATTGGCCTTTATAGCATCCCATTCTTCGTTGTCTTTGGTGAGATTTGCTCTTGTGACGTTTTCTTCGTCTTTAGAAAGAGAGGAAATCATCCATCGATGATTGCCCCAAAATGCTTCGCTTGTTATTTTATCATCTGTATTTGACTTAACTCTAAGTGGCACTGGTTGCGAATGATAATAAAGATAATATTCTTGAACGAATTAAGTATTTCTTCAAGATTTTCACTCAAATTAAGAATTTGGGAAGCCATGGATTTGATAATATTAAAGAATAATGAAAGAAATGAAGGAATAATGAAGAAATGAGTTTTTCCTGGAAGAAATCGATATATATAGGCTCTGAAATTCGATTGAAATAAATAGACACTAGTTAGTTATGGTAGTTTTTATATTCAAACTAATTTGAAAAAATAAATGTTATATGTCGACATATATAAATATGTATGTCGACATATCCTTTATAAAAAAATTGAAGTATTTATTACTTATGTTGTGCTTTGACTTGTATGTACTTTTTTTTATTACTTTAATGATTGTCCCACAGGTGTTTAAGAAATAATTTAACAAAAATATAAAGCTTCATTGATAATAATGATAAAGATACATTGGATTAATACTAGCATGAAATAGAAATAAGGAAATTGAAATAGAAACTAATACAATAAGATAATAAAGCTAAAATTCAGCAGAGGAGGATGAGGATGAAGACAAGCCAAGTTTTGTACTAATTTCCCAAAGAATTTGGTCATTTTAGTGGACATCTTTTCAATTTTCTAACTAAATGACCTTTTTAACACTTTTTGTTTTCTGGCTAGAACCTTTTGATTGTTGAGGAGAGTTTTCTTGGAAGGGATGTTTGTGGGATACTCTGTACTCTCTAAAGAAGTATTTTCATCTTCTTTCTCTTCTTCTTATTCATTTGTTCACCTTCTTCTTGATCAATTCTTGCTTATTTTTTCGCAAGTGTTTCATATGGCTGAAACACAAGTGGAATCTTTATAAAAGATATGCATTGAGGAGTTGAAAACCTTTCTTGACACAAACTCTTCCCCAGTGAAATCCACTCCAAAATATTTCGAAATACGGATAAGATAAACTTCATTATATAATGTATTTTCTTTTAGCGACAAATCCTTTGGAACAAATTCATTCAAAACCACTTGAGCCCAATTTTTGTTGTAATTTCCGAAAGTAGCAAAAAGAGCCTTACAAACTGTAACACCCCACACTTTTCAATGCCCAAATTTCGACAAAAATAGAAACTCAAACACATCCAAGCATGGAGAATGTAATCTGGTACCTTCAATAAATGAGAATGATCATAATCAGAGTACGATAAAGAAAACGCACAGTGGAAACAAAATAGGATAACAAGTAGTAACTCAATAACTACCTTTTTCAAAGTTAGTCACTTTTCCAATACCAAGCATGAGAGAGAACGAGAATCGAAAGTCAAACTTAAATACCTGTGAGAACCCGACCTTCTCTAGGAAACCTGGGAGGTTGTAATGAGGAGGGGGGTCAGACCAACAGGATCTGGTGACTAAGAAATTTACAACACAGGTTATAATACACAGATATATCTCATTTAGTTCAACCCAAGATGTATGTCTAACCAGGTTAGTGATTCTATCCCAACCTATTAAATGTTTATGCACGACTTTACCGCCCTTTCCAAAGTAGTATTCCAGAAGTATTATACCAAGATAGGATGTTTTACTTATATTTGTGAAGCCTTTATACCAGAGCATGTCTTGTTATTATACCGAGAAGTGAACTCCAAACTTTGGAGTTATATATATATACACACACACACTTTTCATTTGCATACCCTTTATTATTTAACGCCTCACTATCAATGATAGTGTAACAACCTAGATTACAACTGGAGCTATACTCGAAAAGCTTTGTATCCATGTAGTTAATTCAGTTGTGGTTTTAGATAATTTCCGCTGTACATTATATTTATGTATATAATTTTTCTGCTGTTATGTAACTAAATTTATGATATTTTTCTGTTGCAAATTATTTGAACTCTGATGTAAATTGTTGTAATAGAAATGAAATGTTATGTTGTTTGTGTTCTGATCCGTCGTGTTCTCAACTTAATCCGGGCTTTCCCATACCAGGGATGGGTCGTTTCAGTTGGTATCGGAGCTTTGGTTTACAAAGCTAGAGAACAAGGCACATTATAACCAAACAAAAGAATTCATCAGAGATAGGATTAGTAATATCCTATAAGAATAACTCATTAGAGATAGGGTTAGTAATACCCTAGAATGAGTTTGAAGAGTGCTATTTTTAAAAACAAATTTAGTTTTGAAAGTTTATATCTTAGTATACGTATTTGAGTATTTTATTTTATATTGAATTTGGACTATCGGGTATATGAAGATCTTGAATATACACGTAATTAACGTGTATTCAAAGTCTCAAATATACTGGATGGATATAGAATCACACTCCAGTTGCCTAGAGATGATCCTGATGATTACTATAGTATCATCGGTATTTGTGATCATGTTTGGAAAGTGGGATACCTATATAATTCCAATTGACTGGTGTGAGAACCAAAACTTAGCTAGAGTTTATTATTGTGATTTGGTTTTGAAAATGGATTTTTGAGTATATATTAAAGTTATATGTTTGAAAAGCTAATCAACTAATTGATTCATGATTGTGTTGTGTGATTATTAATTTAACCAATACGTGAATGAAAGGTAAATTAAGCCAAATCAAGTCAAATTTGAACTGAATTGAAAATTGATTGGAATTGCATACATATACATGTATATCTATGAACATGTCATAGCAAGGAAGCTAAGAAGAGGAACAAAATTGTATGCCCGACAAATAGGTACATGTTTACTATATTCATTGGGTTTGATGATTTTATGAGCTGATTGGCAAGCTGCTTGGCTTTTTCTTTTTCTTTTGGATTGATGAAGGCCCTGTGAGGCAAGTTGCGATTTTACCGATCAGCCTATACAAAGGAGTTTATGGTGAATTTTTTCGAAAATTTAGGGTGTTAGCCAAATTTTTGATAAATTTGAAAGTTCTTAGAAACTGAAAAGTTGAAGAATGAAAGTCATAATGAAAGTTGAGTTTGTTAGTTAAACAACTTTCAGCTTCGTTCCTTTTCGAGAAAGAAAAGATTTTAAGTGAGGGAGATTGTAACAACCTGGATTACAACTGGAGCTATATTCAGAAAGCTTTGTATCCGTGTATTTCATTCAGTTGTGGTTGTCAATGATTTCCGTTGTACACTATATTTATATATATATATTTTTCCGTTGTTATGTAATAAAATCTCTGATATTTTTCTGTTGTTAATTATTTGAACTCTGATATATTCTTGTGCTCTGATGTAAATTGTTGTAATAGCAATGAAATGTTCTGTTGTTTGTGCTCTGATGCGTCATGTTCTCAACTCAATCCGGGCTTTCCATACCGAGGAAGTTTGGGTCGTTTCAAATAGATAGGGTGGATTCTCCCAATCGCGTAAGACCCTAGGAGGACCTATTAGTCATCTAATACCTCTCGATGATTTATTCACATTATCATAAACTAGGGGGCACTAGCTACGTGACCTATTAGTTATGGCTTCCGTCATCCACGCGTATACCCTTACCCCGTGTATGGTAAGAGATGGTATTTTACCGCTCGCTATACCATCTAACCGACCTTATTGAATAACCTCCTTAGTCGCTTATTACTTCCCGTAGGATAGGTAGCCATATCTGACAT
The DNA here is from genome assembly GCA_030737875.1 of Allium sativum. Taxonomy (NCBI): domain Eukaryota; kingdom Viridiplantae; phylum Streptophyta; class Magnoliopsida; order Asparagales; family Amaryllidaceae; genus Allium; species Allium sativum. Next base: position 797,418,390 of record CM060921.1, on the reverse strand, counting down.
TTTAAATTTCCAGGTTTGGGCAGGCATTACACACACATGCCATTTAATACCACTAAACTGAAAGACCTACTCCCAGGTGGACTCCTCGACTCAAGCTACTTAAGACCCAAGGAAGCGGACTATACGCGAAGATTATTAAGTTCGTGTCCCCATTAGCCTTTAATACCTTTCCCTTTTAGGATGAAGTGGGCTACGTCATTTAGTCCTTTCCGTCTAGTTCCTCTTGACGGAAATACTATATGTACATAATTCATTCTTGTCACGGGTTCATATGGTTAATAATATTTTACATCATTAACCTAATAAGTCTAATCTATTTTTAGTTATAAGTTTTATATTCATTAACATAAATAAGGAAGGTTATATCCCTTTTTCCCTAGGATATTCATTTGACTTCTTCCCTAATTTGGACCTAGTATGTAAACGATAATCAATATCCATTATTCCTCTTTTTGACACCCATTTTCTTTTCTTTTCTTTGTTTATTGCCCCTTTATGAACATAATGGTCATATTTTCCTAAGGCAACCATTTATCTTTAATTTCCATTGATTACAATTAATGTCATTTATGAGCCTAATAACCACAATTTTCCTAAGACATTAATTACAATGGACTATCCCTATTTTACCAGTCCTGAATATATTTAATTGTTGTACCCCAACAGGCATTTCTAATTTTATTTATTTATTTGTTGCATGTTATATATATATATATATATATATATATATATATATATGTACGTATGTACCGAGCCCCTCACATTAAGTTGACTACTTGTGGATGCTGGATTTGTCGGTCGGTTCCGGGCAGGCTTCTATCACAAATTGAACTTAACCTCGTGCCTTAGTACATTTATATTAATGCATTAGACCCCTCACATTAAACTGACTACCTATGGTTGCTGGATTTGTCGGTCGATTCCGGGCAGGCTTATACCACAAATGAGCTTAACCTTACGTCTAAATGCGATTATAATTCAAATTTCCTAATTGGGTAGTACAACATTTATCCTAAATAAATTTTAAGAATTGTAACCGTTTTCCTATCATTTTCACTTTCCCCATTCAGTATTGGTTACAATTGTTATTTATTGATTTTCGGTCCTATTTATAGCAATTAATTATATTGATTACTACAAATAGACACCACAAATATATTCATTTAATATGGAATACAATTTACATATCTGATTCCATAAATGAATACCATTCAAACTTTCAAACATTCAATACTATATGTATCTTTTATTGTTTTTCGCTGATTTGGACATATAATATGCATATATTTATATTTTATGTTTTCGTACGATCAATGTAGTTATCTTTTATTATTAATATTAACTTTTATTTAAATGATTTGGTTTAATCAATAACAAAACATTCCCTTTTGCATTCAATTTTTCCAAAAGGTTTTCAATCTTCCAAAAAGACCATTAGTGGTAATTATTGTAACTTATGCCAAATTTGTGGAATAGACACAATTCAAATTCACAAGTTTTTTTTATATTTTTAGAATAGTCGATGCAAACTACGCACAAATATTTATTTTTATATTTATATGTACATTTGCACCACTTTTCCTTTTTAGATCTTTTTGTCATACCTCTTGTGAATTCAAAATGACATCTTTTTGTTCAAAAAGAAGAAAATGGCATATTTACAATAATTAAGCCAAAACCAAACAATATTGAATACAAATAGGTATAATTACAATCACATAATTTAACAATCATATCTTTACAAATTCACATAATTTACCAATTTCATATTTTTATCCAAATTCACATATTTTATTTTTCAATACTTAACTAAAGATCTGGAATGCAAGTACGTCTAATTAGTGTTTAACGGGAATGATTTCCTGATCTACAGTGTCGTGCAATGCCCACAATATATTCTATAACATAATTGCAGTATATTTCATGACATAATTATCGAAATAGGTTTAAACAAGTTTAAAAATTCCTACAGTTCATTTTTATGATAGCCACAATGTACAATTCACAAGTTTTAACACTTTTTATAGCCAGATCTGCTGGGTGTCAATTTAGTTACCAAAATTTATTTATCAGATCTGATAGGCATAGGCATAAAAATTGAATCAACTACAAACAAGATAAATACATTATTATAAATGTATATATAAATTTACCACTCACCTTAGTAGCCTCCAAATTCAATTGTTTGAACCTCTTTAGCCTACAAATAACCAAATTCTTATAAATCTACAATTTATCTAGAAAGAGGAATTTCTGGATCTGTAGAAATGTAAGAAAAAGGGAAAAGAGATGATAATATATTGTTGACCATTGATTTGCATTCTTTTCCATTAAATCTATAAATCCTCTTAATTCTATATACATTTGATTGGATTTTTTGTATGTATATATTTTTAATTAAAGAAATTAGGTTTGGAGAAGGAGGAAAATGACAGCGCTATGCTGCCTCTATAGATTTGAATGGAAACGGATGAAACCTTACCTCTTTATTTATAGGGGTGGAATTGGCCTTGGACCGTCAGATCTATTTTTATTAACATTCGTCCATTCATATTATAATGTTATATGACAAAACCCTAGCCGTCACTGCCTGGCTCGACCAAGCGGTCGACCATCCCGATCGACCGCCTTGTCAGGTGGCTGGGGTAATTAATTCTTACTATGTATTAATCATTATATTTTATTTATTTGCCATCCATTTTCGTATTTCGTCTGTAACTTTTTTGATACGGACTCCGTTCGCAAAATTCCAAACATTGAAGTTGACCAGAGTTTTGAGATGAACGCAACGGTTAAAGTTTCATGGTCAAATTCCATCGTTTGTAGAAATTCCTATTTTTGAGCTTTTAATTAAATAACTATTTACTGTCAAAATTCTGAGTTGTTATACAAACTTTCATCGTTAGGTTGTTGAATTCTCCTGAACGTGGTGTAATAATATGCTAAAGAAGTAAGCTAAGATTCTGAAACACCCTACATCCCTTAACGCCACCCATATAAGGATGCGTTAAGGTTTAAGAAGCGCTTAGGTATAAAGTAACAACATAGAGACTAAAATTCACAAGACAAAATATAAAACATAGCGGAAATTTCAAAAAACAACATTTTATAAAGCAAGTCAAATCACAGTGGTTATTACATTACCGAAGTACCAAATATTCATTAACATAAAGCCAAAGACACAGTCTCTTGGAAAACCACAATATTAGAGTACGTAAGTAAAACCGTTCCTCTCAATGTCAACACAACAATCAGAAAATTAGAAATGAACCAATACATAAGTCTGAATCTTAGTTGAACTGAAAAATCAAGAATCTTTACTGAGATCCTACACCCTACGAACCTAGGGGGAAAGAAGAAAGAAGGAGAAAACAAACTAGCTTAGACATACGTCTGTTGAGTTCTAGTATATTCTAGCATGAGCATAAGTTAAGGAAGCATTAGGAAGATGAACAGTTCTAAGGAAATAAAGCATAATGGTATAAAACAGTAAACAAAGTTAAGCACGAATAAAGACTGTTTTCTCATTCATATCCAAGATTGTTGCACCAACTTACCAAGATATAATAATTAGGCTTTACCTAATATTTACTCGTCGATTGGCTGCTATAACCACAATGTGATAACCTATGCCAGTTATGTAACTCGGGGTTATCAGTCCCGAGCCCATCAACCAAAAGGACATAACCATTAATCAGACGTTACAACGGCTTATTTTCCCCAATGGGCATGATGCACGCTCATCGTCCCGTCGGAACGCGCTTGTACACATCTCATTTGGATCTCTTACTATTTAGTATAGTAAAGCGTGCCCTCATATCTACCTAGTATGAGACCTCGATAGATGATAATAGGGATATTGCTTAATATGGGTCCCTGACCAAATATGCAATTGAAAAAAATCACCCTTATATTGGGACCCCATTTATTTTCTATTAGGCAACTTATTTTCCCAAGTCAGCCCCGCGTTGTCGGAATGGACCTAAACTACGAGTCACTTATTTTCCCCAATCAACCCCACGCTGCCGGGACGGACTCCCACTACAATCTTAATTTTTATTAGGCCTTTTATTTTTCCCCATCAACGCCACGCTGCCGGAACGAACCTAACCTACAAGCCACTTATTTTCCCTAATCAGCCTTACGCCGCCAGAACGAACTCTACAATCTTAGCTTATTAATTTTATCTTTAGTTTAAGTTAACACAATTAAAGTTTATTAATCAGCGTAATATAATCTCGTTTCATATTCCTAGGTTGTATTAAATATTCCTAATTAATGTTTATTTTTTTTATACAACCCAATCCCATGTTACTTAGCATCCAACTATGTTAATCCTATTCCAGTTTATGTGTTTGCATGTTCTCCAATTACATATTAAGTTTTATCCTCAAATTACAGTCCAATAATGATTATAATATTTTATCAGTTTTAACATGCCTAATTATCTCTTTTTACTCAATTTCAATATTGTTCCAATTTTAACGCAAAATAACGATAAAGGCCAAGGCTCTCTTTAGGCCTAGGCTCAGTGCTAAAAAAAGAAATGTAGGATACTCGCAAGGCCTAGACTCAAAAATAAACAAAATAAATAAAATAGGACATAGCCCAAACTGTAAATAAAAACGCAATAGAGAAGGGGATATGAGAAGGAGAATTGAAACACCCCACCTCCGTTAAGGTCACTCACGAAGGGAATGCCTTAACTTTAGTGGAGTATTGAAGGTAAAAGACACAGATAATTTACAAGACAGACATATGAGCAACAGAAAAACGAAATTTATTTCATATGTGGTTCATAACAAAGTCATTACAACAAACTGTCTTAAAACAACTTCCAAATCATTACATCAAAATACTCTGTCTTGATTAAAACATAAAGAAGCATAAAACGATAATAAAGTAGCATAATCCCATTAAGAGTGTATCCAAAGCCATAGCCCAAGAAGAGAAAATCCAAGCCATACATCTACTCTCTTCAAGCTTGCAAAAGGTCTGAACTAAGTTGAGGTGTTTCCTCCCTGCGGACGAGGAAGAAAAGAAGACGAAAGAAAAATGGGTCAGACATGAGTCTGGTAAGTCCAGTGATTATTTAGCATGTAAACAAGAAAAGGATTATGACTTGAATAAACTAAATCTAGGACAACACCCTAGAAATAAGATAATAAGACTGAATATGCTATCGCACTCATTTCAACTTCTCTGCACCCCCATACCAGTGTTTTAACTAGCACCGTGTATTCAAGATAAATGATCCCCTTTTTATCGATCGGCTCCTACTCATGTATGCTTACCACTTGTGTTATTCGGCCCCCGCTTGATTATAGATACATATGCTGGTCCCACCATAGGGTGTATCAAATCCTATGGTGGCAACCCGACATAATTCAAGATGCACAGTGTATAACTACTGATGCCCAGTGTCTGCTTTTTCCACTCCGGAGTACGTGCACGCCCACACTCCATCAGAACCTACACTGACGCACCACTCGCCATTAATTTGATCGCTTATAATCAGCCCAATAATCGTCCCCCACCCTGCCTAGTTCAGGGTATCATGATACATCTATGTGGGTTTCTACTGAAATGGGTCCCCGTTACTAGTGTTTCCTAATCAACATGTTAAATTGGTTAAGTGTCCAAATTAGCCTAACCCCACCCATCAGTTTAGTTAACATGTTGTATTGGTTAAGTGTTGCCTTAATTAATCTTAACCCTACCATCCCTGTCTTAGCTTTAATTCATTCATTAAAGCACCAACCACTCATATTAGACATGTATTGTTGCGGTTACTGGATGTGCCGGTCGGGTTCAGGCAGTTTTACACCGCAACTCAGTCTAACCTCGGGTTCTTTTGGGCTTGATGCACTAACCTCTCACATTAGATATATATTGTTACTATTGCTGGATGTGTCGGGCGGTTCCAGGCAGTCTTACACCGTAACTCAATCTAACCTCGGGTTAGGCATATTCGTCTTTTTGTAAATTTACATATTTACCTTTTGTGTTTATATGTAAATTATTGTCATTCAAGTCATGCCCATTTCCTCTGTAAATCATGTTCGTAATATTTAGGTATATAAATTATGCCAATTTTATGCCACTAATCATTCATATATTTATGGGCTAAATTATGCCATGAATATGAAATTAAGGTTTTCCCAACGTTACCCCGTCATACGTTTGCAAAACTCACATAGAATATTAGGCTCGTAACTTAGCCTAACTTATATACAAAAGGGGAAAGAAGGGGGCATGTACCATTCACACAACATAAAATAATAAGGAATTAACTAAACATGTGTCATGTAAACGTGGCATAATATAATGAACTTGCATTTATGGATCCAACTAACATGAGTCTTTAAGCATATGAGATTACCCAAATCCAACTAGGCATGTAAATGTAAACTTTTATTTTGGGTCCAATGAACATAAACCTTAAGCATATAGAATTTGCACAAGTTCAACTAGACATGTGAATGTAAACTTTAATTTGGATCCAATAATCATGAATCTTAAACATATGGAATTACACAGGTTTAACAAGGCATGTAAATATGAACTTTTATCTTGGATCCAACAAACATGAATCTTAAGCATATGGTTTTAAACAAGTTTAACATGGCATGTAAATATGAGCTTTAATTTTGGATCCAATTTTCATAGATATAAATGTGAATCTAAACATAATACATGTCTTAGCCTAACAACTTGCATGATACAATAAACATATATCTAAATGTAGATCTAAACATAGTACATGTCTTAGCCTAACAACTTGCATGACTCAATAAACATAGATCTAAATGTAGATCTAAACAACTTGCATGATTCAATAAACATAGATCCAAATGTAGATCTAAACAACTTGCATGTTACATAACATGAAAAAGTCACCAAATTTACGTAATATACGATTGGTTTAACATCAAAATAATAATTACAATAATCTCACAAGCATATACGATATGATCGTTACAAGAATAGGCATAAATCAGCATCGTCATTATCTTACAACTAGGAATTACTCTAGTTTTTATTTTATTACAAATCACAACTTTAGTCGTTCACATCTAAATAATAACAGGACTTACAAAGAAAAGAAAGTCTTGTTTTTCTGGGATCTGTTTTCTGAATTTGAAAAGCAATCCCTTGAAGAAGACTATCAATTTCTCTAAGTAAGTTTTGATTCGAAGCTTTTGACTCGCTTTCTAATTGAAGAAGAAATGGTGGCTAGGCTAAAACGTTCATTGACAACATGGTGGCTCCTTGGAATGAATTAGTGTGATTTAGGGCTTGAGGATTAAGGTTGCTTTTATAGAAGTTTAATCTTATGTGGGCCGTTAGATTATTTTAGGAGCAATCACAACTGTCCAGACTAGATAGAGTTATCTAGAATTGCCACCTAAGTCCTAGTGACTCAGCAATAGGTCAGAAAAGGCTCAACAATTAGTCAGCATCGTCTCATTTTTGGATATGGGCGAGGGGGTAGGTCGACCCCCAGTTTGACCCCCTGGTCAACCCCCAGGTCGACCCCCTGGTCGACATGTGTGACCCAGGTCGACCCCCAGGTCGACCTGATTTCTGGGCGGAAAATTTCCCGCCCAGCCTACTTCGGGGTTTGAACTTAAATTTTGGATTTTAATTTGAACCGTTTTAATTTATTTAAATTCTTGAATCTTCTGAACGTCATAACTCCTTCATACGGAGTCCGATTTACGCAAACTCGGACTCTATCTCAAGCGGAATTCTGAGACGAATGCAATGGCGTAACCCGTTTCCCTTAATTCTCACAATTATAATTAAATATTCTTTAATTCGTTACAATAATGATTACAGAAAATACGGGGTGTTACAAGAATTACTTATAAACAACAAATAACTGGAAAGAAATAGGCATAGACAATAAATAAATTATAGTACTTTATAGAAAACTAAATGCATAAATACTGAAAATACTTGTATACTTTAAACTTGCAAATTAAAATTATATAACTATCTAACTTTTTTTTACATAATTTGCTAATCTAGAAATAATATAAAAACTGATAGATCTGATGAAGAGAGCATCTCCCTGTGGGCTTTCTTATTCCAGCAGAACCTCCGCGTCCATAAGTATTTATAAAATTAAAAGTATAAAACTTGTCATCCCCATAAAAATTTAATTATTTGGCCTTTCCTAATTTTGAGAATAGACCTAGGGAAGAGGAAGACTGAGAGAAAGAATGGATGTGAAGAAATGAGAGAGGCTCTGCCGGTTTACTTATAGGGTTTACTGGGCGTCTTTAGTCGTCTTTAAGATTAAATTTGGACCAACCACGTCATTGGACCAATCAGAAAGTGCCATGTCAGCGTCAAGTTCAATAATAACTAATAAAACCTTGCCACATTGGTAAAATAACGTTCAAACAATATTAATCGTTCACTGCAATACGTGTGTTCCAAGGCATGCAGTAATTACACCTTGGGTCGACCCATCCTTGCCCTGTGTCGACCTAGAAAATTACAACGAACCCAATAGTTCTAGTCCTATTGTCTAATTCTGAATATTATTCTAATTAGTATTTAATTTATTACCCTTTATTATTTAATTATTGTTTATTAAAATTCAGGTTATTACGTTCTACCCTCCTTAAAGGATCTCATCCCCGAAATCTCTAAGGTTAGAAGAATTATATAAGTATTATCAATCATTATCTACACTCATCTACTCAACCGTCAACCATTGGTATCCATTATCCTTATATTTTTTTAGTGTTTTTAATGAACATATGCGAAAGGTGTAGTGTATATGTCCCCAAGCTAAAGCAAATATCGGGCGGTCCACTGATTCGATTGATCTTCATAATGCAACCATTTCTGTGTCATGCATCCAATATGTATGCAAAGGAACTCTAATAATACATATAATTCTATATGCGTGCAATGACCATTCACTGAAATGCAACATCCAAGTGATGATTCAACAATTTTCATCCATATTTAAAATAAACTAAAAATGCACACACATCCATTTGCAACTTTGTAAGTGTCCTAGTTTGCTGATCGTTAACTAGTGCCTAGAGTGTGTACTTACATCAACTGAATCCGCTAGCAAACATTTGCACCCACATGAATCCATTCAACCATAACATGTTATATTACATGTTTAAACCGTTTCCTACCATCCGTAGGCTTCTACTTATGACTTATAATTCAAATGATAGGAAAATTAGATTCAAATTCGAAGGTTAGGAAAGGATTAAGAGCATACTATCAAAGAGAGATGGAAAAGAAGCATGAATCCTATCCATTGGGTCCCAAGCTGCATCTCGTTGTCCTCTCTCCACTGAATCTTAACATGCTTGATCTCTTTATTCCGCAACTTCTTCACCTCAGACCCTAATATCCATGTAGGAACTCGCCTAACTAATGATTCCCTCTCTACCTCGACCTCCTCTAGGGTACTCGACTCTACCACTACATCAGAATCATGTAAGCACTTTCGCAAGTGCGAAACATGGAATACATCATGAAATCCTGCCAATCTTTCGATAGTCTAACCCTATAGGCCATCTAATCTATCATCTCTACTATAGTGAATAGCCCTACAAATATTGGTACCAACTTCCATATCGAGGCAAACCGAACAACACTCCTTAAGGGTGACACCTGAATGAGAACCATGTCCTCTACCTCTAAATCTAGGTATGTCCTCCGCTGATCTGCATATGACTTCATCCACCTTCGAATCAAATCTATCTTATATGAGATCTCTCTAACCATCCCAAACCTAAGTACAAGTCTATCCATGGATTCCTACCAACAAGTAGGTAATTTGTAGAGCCGTCCATACAATGCCTCGAAGTGAGCCATACCTATGCTCGTTTGGTAGCTGTTATTATATGTGAACTCTACCAACTGAAGATGCTTCTTCCAAGTCCCTCTGAAGTCCAAGTACAAAGCCATAATAAATCCTCAAGAATACTATTAACCCTCTCCGTTTGTTCATCTGTCTATCGGTGACAGGAAGTGATAAGTTGTAGCTATGTCCCCCAAGGCCTCCCACGGGATCCTCCAAAACTCGCTGGTAAAGATGGGGTCTCTATCACTAACAATACTAGGGGGTACTCCATGACGTCGGATGATCTCCAAGAGATACACTGATGCCAACCAAACTATCGTCTACTTACTCTTAACCGGGATGAAATGAGCGCTCTTAGTCAATCTATTGACTATAACCCAAAAACTGGTGTTTCCCTTCCTCGATTTGGGCAACCCATCTATGAAGTCTATTGAGATGCTTTCCCACTTAGGGGTGTAAATCATTCGGACCAGACCGGACGGTGCTATGTCAGTTTTTGTCCTAAAAAAATCGGACCGAACACGGACCAGACGAAAAAATTTCATTATCCTAATTCGTGTCATAACTAAAATCAGGCGGACACAGACATTTGTTTTTCAGACACAGACACGAACGGACCTGGCCAGACATGGCTATTTATATCATATTTTATATATTTTATTAGATTTTCTCCGAACTATGTTCAGATGAATTTGAATGAACACGTACCAGATGTGATTTTTTCTCGTACAAATTTTGTTGTCCTAACTCCTGTCTTAAATGAGAATCAGATGGACTCAAACGAATATATTTCGGTCGCGGACATGAACGAACATCGGGCATTCATTCAAAATTTATAGCCCTACTCTCACTTCCACTATGGCATATCTAGAGGCTGAACCAATCCACCAGGTTTCCATTGCTCAACCTTCACTCTCTGATAAGTCATACATCTAACCACATACTCCGCCACATCCTTCTTCATCCCTATCCAATGAAAGACTCTCCTCGTGTCTCTATACATCTTATCACCTTTCGAATTTATGGTCATCCGAGAGTAATAAACCTCCTCTAAAACCAATCTTAACAAATCATCAACTTGAGGAGCACATAATCTCCCATCATGGCGTAGCCACCCTCTCTCATCAACAAAATACTTAGCAAGGTGACTAAAGGTCTCTCCTCTACTGAGTCGGTCCATGATATCCACTAACTATGGATCTTCGCACTGACTAGATCTAATGCGCTCTAAGAGAGTAGGTCGTAACTCCAATGATGTTAATAATCTTGGTTCATAATCCGTAGATGGTCGGTCTAAAAATCCAATGACAAGATAAAATCCAAACTTCGCCACTCTATGAACAATGGACTCAAAGTCATCCTCTTCCTAGTCAATACATCTGCCACTACGTTCCCCTTCCCCGGGGTATTTGATATCTCAAATTCATAGGATGCAAGAAACTTCATCCAGCGCTGCTGTCGCAAATTAAGATCCTTTTGAGAAAACAGGTACTTGAGAGACTTATGGTCGGTGTATAGCTCAAACCTCTCACCTAATAACTAATGTCTTCAAGACTTGAGCACAAACACTATCGACACTAGCTCCAAATCGTGGGTAGGGTATGCACCCTCAACTGTCTACCCCTGTAGAAGACAACCCTATCCTCCTGCATAAGCATCGCACCCAAAACTGTGCCGCAAGCGTCCATATACACAGTGAACATCTTAGTACCATCCGGAACTGACACGACCCAAACTCCCTCTATCTCCAAAGAGACGGATGAAGGTGGATTGAGTTAAGAACGCGGCAATCAGAACGCAAATAGAAAAACATTTCATTGCTATTACAACAATTTACGTCAGAGTACAAGAATATAACAGAGTATGAATAATAATATACAATAGAAAATATCAGAGATTTAAATTACATTTAAATACATAGCAGCGGAAAAAATAATACATAACACAACTGAAAGAAATACACGGATACAGAGCTATCCGAATATAGTTCCAGTTGTAAATCCAGGATCCTGAAAAGAAATATCTGCAAAAACCAAAACTACTAGCTTCCCGTATGGAAAAATAGGGGCACCCAGAGTTTAGGTTAAAACAATAAACTCCAAGTCGGTTATGTGACTAGTGTGCGAACTAAAACAGTTATTAATTTGATTTTAAAGTTAGATAAATCATGGGACCACGTCGTATAGCACAGAACGGGTTTAACCCCAGGAATACTAGTGCATAAAACATATAGCGCAATGCTAAACAAAAAAATGAAACTATTATAAGACTCAGGTCCCATCACACAATGCAACGCAAGCCGGAGGATAAAGTTTTACCTTATAATAGCCAAAAATGCTTGGTATGTGAAATTTCTTAATTTATTATTACTATAAGTGAAGAAATCAACTTCAAATATTAATGTATCAATCATAGGTGGTGTAGGTACCATAATATTATGTCGCCAAATATATATTTACAACTAAAATCGTGAAATCACGTATTGGAAAGTGGGTTTCCATCTATGAACCAAGGTAAGCGATCATCCTTACCAATTCGAGACTCTCTAGCCCAAGCCACAGGATCAGTCGCAACTGCACCTATGGTTAGCCATATGGCCGGTCATCCGTCGATGATTAGTAATACCATGAATTATATGTTAGCGTGCCCTATGGGGCATAAAATTTGGTCAGTCTATCGACAATAACAACCATCGGCCCCGTAGTGATCGATATAACCGAGGTGCCTTGCTTCCCATCAAGTAATAATAAGAAACATCCACATGAGTAAATAGTCTGGGCTCCATACCATGACATTATTACTAGCTAGAAACTAACATATGTCCATTTCTATACGTTCCTCATTCGTTTTAGGTTCATATCGGGATGTGAAGCTCGAGAATTAACGCTACATAAAGCTATGCTATTTAAAGCCGTGCTTTGATCATCAACCACAAGACTTTGCTTTTCAATAAAAGCTGTGATCATTTGCATCTCAGCATGCCACACTGTCACTCCATACCGTACCACTGATTTCTGCCGATATATTACCTCTAAGCTCATACGTCTCAGAGAAGGGTGTTAAGAAAGAGAATAAATTCTCTGCCACCAAACAGATATATATTTAGCAGAGATCAACGAATACAGTATAAAGGAATACAATGTCAGACATACATCCATTTACAAGTTCGTTCTAGGTCTGAACGAAACCAAAGGCACCTTATTCCTTGTGCAATATGTCCAATATAAGAGAGAGGCCCTTGCATATTCGCCGATCTCCAAGTACGTGTGGACGATCACCACTTATTACCTTGTCTCGGGTGTACAGCCCAATCAAGACATCTGTAATCATTCATACGATGTGAAGATCTCTGGTATTCAACCATCGTCTTCATCGTCAACTTATAATCGTATCAATTATTCAGAATAAGATAAACCCGGTCTTTCTAAATAACTCGCGTATCTTATAAACAAGTGTTATAAAAACACAACATACGCCTCATTCCAATCCAGAATATTCTTTTATTCAAATATTCTTTTCACAATTGAAACCAAATTAAGGTTTTCCAAACTAGTCGGGATTAGCGAACCTTACCGAAGAAATCATTTATTTTATTTCCCAATCCCAACCTATTCATCCCATGGAGCAAAACTGGTAGTACTCCATATCTAACACCATGGTGCTATCGGTAAAATTTAATAACCATTTCACGTTCAAATCTAATTAAAGATTTAACTATGGCTCGGAGCAAAACTGGTGATACTCCATTCTCGATCATTTCACAAATTCGATAATTTAAATTATCACATTCACATTTCAATCTAATTAGAGATTCATTTGAACTTTACTTAGTCTTAATCTTCCAATAATCATTATTAATAATTATTTAATTTTGGGAAATCAAACATGCCGCATCGACAATCTATACCATACCATTGATTTCTACCGATATATAACCTCTAAGCTCGTACGTCTTAGAGAAGGATGTTAAGCAAGAGAATAAATTCTCCCCAACCAAACAGATATATATTGAGCAGAGATCAACAATAAAGTTCAAAATACAATGTTAGACATGTAATCTTGTCTTTAACTGGGTTAAAGAACCAATATCAATTAAAACACAGTTCACGATAAACCCAAAATCCTATTCCATTAACTATTCAATCTTCACAGAAAACAGATCAATATCTATAATCGATATCAATTTACATATCCGACTAATAATATAAATGGAATAACGGCAAAGCCTTTTAAATTCCATATATAGTAATAGTTTTCCTCCACAGAAGCTCATTTCGATTATCACCCAATCGAATTCCATTCAATTCCAATTTATTTTATTAAATTGGAAAACTTTACTTTGGAAATTTCCATTCATCTTAATTAAAAGATTTATAAATTCCAAATCACATTTCACTGTTAATTCGGTTAAGGAACGAATGTCGTTTAAAACACAGTTCACGATAAACCCAAAGTCACATTCTAATTTATTCCAATTAATATATATAATTGGAGACTCTAATAATCTTAATTAAATGATCTATTCTTCCTACCACGGGGTTTAAGAACAGTGTTATTTAAGACACCACTCAGGAAAAACCCAAAATCCAATTTGATATTAAATGTAAGGCTCTGAACAGAAATAATATTGGCTTATATTCAATATCAAATTCTGAAACCAACACATATCATATGGGGAATAACGATATATATATATATCTTCCAAATTCCTCCACAATATCTGTATAGTCATAGGATCAAATATCGAAATATCCCGAACATGATTTCTGTTCGAATCCATTCCAATTTATAGATTGGAAATTTCTGGTTATATTAAAACCCTTTATATACCCAATTTATTTATTTAAAAATTATTGGATTATCCTTCGAGTTAATAACTAGTTCATTTTGATAAAAATGTATTTTAATCTTTACAAACATGGAATTTTTAACCCCAATTCTTTTCAAATCATTTATTCTGATTTTACATAAATTATTCATATTTTTAATAATTTTATCAAGATCGTACAGTCGGTTTCCAATAACGGCCACCGAACGCATCCATAACGACCTTTTCCAAATTTGATTTGGACATAATTCCAAATCCAACCGTAATATTTCAAATCTCTTATATTCTTTGGAAAGCTCTTTCCGATACGAACCCAACAGTTCTAGTTTTAGGAGAATCCGATGGTCGGATCTCCCGTAATGTTAATTCGAAGTCAATGGTCGAAATTCTCGAACAGCCGCGGCGCGACGCGTTCTATTCAAGCCATTAATATATACATGTAATATATAATATATATTTCGTTCAAAACGTATATAAATTCGTTTTAAAATCGATTCCCACTTTTATTTCAATTTTAAATCAAAATTGAATATTCCATATCATTAATATGTAAATGACAATGTTGTCAAAATGTCAGATTTTGAAATAATTTCCTTTTCGATATTCATTATAAAAATGAATAAAATCGATATAAATATCGTTCGTGTTAAAATAGCGCACAACTAATCAACAAGGCTTCACAATTTCAATATTTTCGTGTCCAACCAAAATGGAAATCAAATTCACATTTTAATCCTTTACTGAATATTATTTTGAAACATTCATTATTTTAAAATATTCGTTATTTCAGAATTGGAATCAGAACCAATCAATTACCATATAATGTTAGTTATATGGGTTTCATAGAACACATGTACACAACAATGATAAACAATCATCCATCATCCAGAGTGCATTACACAACTGCATAAATAATAAATGTGAATAATTAACGCTTACACCAGTCTGCCAACCGATCGATTGACATATAACTAAACAATTGGGATTAGTGTACATCAAATATCATCCCAATACCCGTGTGGGGTTTCAACCAACAAATACTGAATATTATTTGTGCAGTTGGGCGATGTGTAAAATTTATCGTCCCAATCAATATCAGTTAAATGAGTGTACATAAACAAATTGTCCGATTTGTAAATGAATATTTATTTTCATTTCAGGAGAATTTTTTCCATCCATATATATGTTAAAAATTATATTTTTAAGGATAAAATATTTTTTCAACACTTAACTATTTCATATAGTCATACATTCAATAAAAACGATATTTTTATTGTTCAAGCAGTTTATTCAACACATGAATATTTTATATAGTTCCTTTATACAATAAAAATGATATTTTTATTGTTTAAATATTTTATATAGTTCCTTCAAATATTTTACAGCCACAATCAAAAGTTCCACAATACAATTCAAATAAACAACATGGTTTGTACAATAAATAGTGTCGGAGGCTTCTAAGCCTCATCTGCATCCTAGTATATATATATATATATATATAACTAAAAATAATTAAAGTGAGAAGGAGTTCTCACCTTTGGTTTCCACTCCGTCATTCTTTAATTGAACAGTTTTGATTTGGATTTGTTCTAGTCAGTTCCACCGCGCAGTGTTCTTCACCCTGGTTCCAACTTAATCTGTTTCACGCGGTTTATATTAAAAATCACATTTTTAATACAGTGCCATTTATTTAAAAATCACATTTTTAGACTGTTCTATATATTTTTAAAAATCATATTTTTTTTTAAAAGTTATTTATAACAAAAATCATATTTTTAAAACAAGTTTATTTATAGTAAAAATCATATTTTTAAAACAAAGTTATTTATAATAAAAATCATATTTTAAACAATGTTATTTATAATAAAAATCATATTTTTAAAACAAAGTTATTTATAATAAAAATCATATTTTTAAAACAAAGTTATTTATAATAAAAATCATATTTTAAACAATGTTTTTCATAATAAAAATCATATTTTTAAACAATGCTTTCTCTATTGAAAATCATATTTTTATACAACGATATTTATAAACAAAAATCACATTTTTATCACAAAATCGTTTATATAAAAAATTACATTTTTATAAATTCTATTTCACTATAAAAATCACACTTTTATAACTATGTTATTATATTGAATATTCACATTTTAAAAAATGCTTTATATAAAAACCATGCTACTTATATTTTTAAAAACCATGCTATTTATATTTTTAAATCATGTTATTTATATTTTTAAATCATGCTATTTTTTTTAAATCATGCTATTTTTTTAAATCATGCTATTTTTTAAAATCATTCTATTTTTTAAAATCATGCTATTTTATTAAATCATGCTTTTTTTTTTTAAATTCATGCTATTTTTTTAAATCATTATTATTGAAAACAAAGTTATTTCTATATAAAATCTAAAAAATAAAACAATGCTAATTTTTTTATAAAATCAGAAAAATAAAACAATGTTGTGTTTAATTTAAAAATCATTTACTGCTATATTAATTAAACTAATTATATATAAAAAAAAAACTCACTGCATCTTTCCATGCTGAGAATCGAACCCTACCCCATCCAGAAAAACCCGCTTCATCAATCAAAATTTTCTGCCGCTACTGCCATTTCCGACCGCCGGAAAGCAATTGATAGTCACCACGCTGAAGAGGCCATCGTCACCTCTCTACGCCATCGACGACATCACGCTCGACAGCTTTTGGTGCTGGAAAATAGCGTTCGAACGCTGATGGCTTAAGGGAAGAAATCAAACGATTTAGGTTATGAAATTTCATCAAAACTGTATAAAAATGGAGATCGAACATCCCTCTATAATGTTTGTTTATAAACTGTGATCTAATTTGATTTGGTGAAGGAGAGATTTGGGAGAGAAATTTGAACTATTTTCACCGTTCATTGGGGAAGGGGGGATTCCTGGTGTTAACTGCGGTTTGAATCAACTAAGGGTTTTGACTTTTTAAATGAGGGCATAATATATATAATAATATTTTTAATTCTATTTATCTTTCGTTATGATATTTTAGCATTCGAACTCCAAATCAAACCTAACGACTACCGCCCATAGCCAAGTACCCCTATTTCGGACACAATGGGATATGTCCGGTAAGCCAATACGACTGGCTCGAT
Organism: Allium sativum; assembly: GCA_030737875.1. Lineage (NCBI taxonomy): Eukaryota > Viridiplantae > Streptophyta > Magnoliopsida > Asparagales > Amaryllidaceae > Allium > Allium sativum. The sequence continues at coordinate 797,400,576 of CM060921.1, read as the reverse complement.
CTGTTTTTATCAAAATTAAAATATAAATCAATATATATTGAATTTAAATGTACATTTTAATTCATCGGGTCCACATATTGACTCCAAAAATTGCAGAAAAATAAATCTAGCTATGTTTTGACGATACGGTCCTAACAAGACTAATTTCGTCGAATTTGGAGACCATTTGAAAAATGGCCATTTTTCCAATCGACTAAATTCAAACTGAAATTAGCAAACACATTTAAAATTCGCCACGCTCACATATTAATTCCAAAAATTATAAAAATTGGAATCTAGAAATAATTTGACATCCGGATCCAACAAAAGTGGTTTCATCGAAAACGAAGGTCGTTTGCAAACTGGCTATTTTTAAGGGTTATATATTATATAAAAATATATAAAAATTTCATAGCGACTAGTTTGAATTTTAAACTGGCCATAACTTTCAATTTATATTTTGAAATCTCTATTTTTCACATTCGTTAGAAAGATATAACTAAATAGATTCAAATATTTCTTGTTTTATTGAAATCCGATTTATTTTGAATCTGTACATGCATTTGGAATTAAAATCGAATTTTCAAACTATCGCGCCATTTCAAGTTCGTTTTATAATTAAAATAAATTTATACGTTCTAAATTTGATTAAAATAATTTTTTAGTCGTTATTATTTAGAATAATTAATTTTAAATATTCAAAATCCATAAAAATAGCTAGAATAAAAAATTTAAATTGGTTCTGAAAATCCGGGTTGTTACAATCTCCCCCACTTAAAATCTTTTCATCCTCGAAAAGGAACGGAGCTTAAAGTTGTTTAACTAATTAACTTAACTTTCATTCTGGCTTTCATTCTTCAACTTTTCAGTTTCAAAGAATTTTCTAATTTTCTAAAATTTGGCTAACACCCTAAATTTTCGAAAAATTTCGCCATAATCTCCTTTGTACCGGGAGACCTTTAAAACCGCAACTTGCCTCACAGGGCCCTCACCAATCCAAAAGAAAAAGCCAAGCGGCTAGTCAATCGACTCATAAAATCATCATAACCCAAGAATCACAGTAAACATGTACCTATTTATCAGGCATACAATTTTATTCCTCTTCTTCGCTTCTATGCTGTGACATATTCACACATATATATATGTACATGTATGCAATTTCAATCAATTTTCAAATCAGTTCAATATTTGCCTCAACTTGGCTAAATTTAACTTTCATTCACATATTGGTTTCACTTAATTATCATTCCAATAATTTTATTAGTTATACTAATAATCACACATCACAACCAGCAATCAATTGGTTGATTAAATTTTCAAATTCATAACTTTGATATATATATATATATATATTCAAAATCAAGTTTTTGATGCCAAATCACAACAATAACCCTATCTAAATTTTGGTTCTCTCACCAGTCAGATGGAATCATATAGATATCCCACTTTCGAAACTCGAACACAACACTGATGATGCTGCAACAATCATCAGAATCATCTTCGGGCGACTAGAATGTGATTCTATATCTATCCAGTATATTTGAGGCTTTGTATACACGTTTGCAAGGCGTATACGAAAAATATTCATATACTTGATTGTCCAAATTTAGTATAAAATAAAATACCCAAATACGTATAATAGGGTTTAAATTTTCAAAACAAAGTTTTTTTTTTCTTTAATTTTAAAAATAACACTCTTTGAAACCCATTCTAGAATAATACTGATCCTATCTCTAATGAGTCATTTTTATTGGATATTACTAATACAATCTCTGATGAATTATTTCGTTTGGTTCTAATGTATCTTGTTCTCGAGCTCTGTAAACCAAAGCTCTGATACCAAGCTGACATGACCCAAACTCCCTCTATCTCCGAAGAGATGGATGAAGGCATATTGAGTTGAGAACACGACAATCAGAACGCAAACAGAAGAACATTTCATTGCTATTACAACAATTTACATTAGAGTACAAGAATATAACAGAGTATGAATAAATAATATACATCAAAAAATATCAAAGATTTGAATTACATTTAAATACACAATAGTGGAAAAATAATACATAACACAACTGAAAGAAATACACAGATACAGGGCTTTCCGAATATAGTTCCAGGTGTAAATCCACAATCCTGAAAAGAAATATCTGCAAAAACCAAAACTACTAGCTGCCCGTGTGGAAAAATAGGGGCACCCAGAGTTTAGGTTAAAACAATAAACTCCGAGTCAGTCATGTGACTGGTGTGAGAACTAAAACAGTTATTAGCTTGATTTTAAAGTTAGATAAATTATGGGACCACGCCGTATAACATGGAACGGGTTTAACCCTAGGAATACCAGTGCATAAAACATACAGCGCAATGCGAAACGGAAAAATGAAGCTATTATAAAACTCAGGTTCCGCACAAGCCGGAAGATAGAGTTTTACCTTATAATAGCCAAAAATTCATAGTACGTTAAATTTCATATTTTATTATTACTATAAGTGAAGAAATCAACATCAAATATAAATGTATCAATCATATGTGGCGTAGATACCATAATATTATGTCACCAAATATATATTTACAACTAAAAACATGAAATCACGTATTGGAAAGTGAGTTTCCATCTATGAACCAAGGCAAGCAATCATCCTTACCGATTCGAGGCTCTCTAGCCCGTGCCTCATGATCAGTCGCAACTGCACCTGCGGTTAGTCGTATGGCCGGTCACCCGTCGATAATTAGTAATACCATAAACTATATGTTAGCGTGCCTTATGGGGCATAAAATCTGATCAGTATATCGACCATAACATCCATCGGCCCCGTAGTGACCAATATATCCGAGGAGCCTCGCTTCCCATCAAGTAATAATAAGAAACATCCACATGAGTAAACAGTCTGGGCTCCATACCTGTAACGATATAGCTTTTGTCCGGACCTAATCGATCGCAAGATCGACTAAAACCATTCAAAATCCGCATACGTTAACTTTGGGAATACAACACATTATAACAAATAACAGAAGACTTTTATAAACATTACAATAATGTTACGAGTACATCGAATATAATACAACAGCGGAAGAATAAATTTACTATAGATTTAATACAATGTAGCGGAAATGAATAAACTGATGCAGCAGAAGACTATCCATGTTCTGGACATAGCTTTAAGCTTCGATCCAGGATCCTGCTCAATAGATAAATATCTGCAAAGCAAATCACTCGACTGCCCATGTGGTAAAGTGGGCACCCGAGTTTGCAAAGTGAAACAAACTACGAGTCAGTCATAGGACTGGTGTGAGAAATCTTACTACACTAATAATACGGCTAATCACTGGACCACGCTGCTAACGCGGAACGGGTTTACGCCATTGGATTGCCAATGCATAAGGTTTAAAAATTTTAAGTCAAAACAACGCAATGCTTTTTAGAAAATGAAATCATTATAAGACTCATGTCCCATCACACAATGCAACGCAAACGGAGGATAGAGTTTAAACTTATTATGATAAAAAATGATTGATATGTAGAAAATAATATTGTTAATATTATTATTAGTGTCTAATATGTTTCTAAAATACTTCAAAGTAAATGTATCAATTGTAGAAGGCATAGCTACTGTAACACCCCACGTCCATTAATGTCACTCTCAAAGGGAGTGCATTAACTTTCATGGAGTATTATTGGTGTATAGAACAGAATATAACAAGGCAGATACATATATTGGTACTTGAAAATTTTAAAACAACTTTTATTGTAGCAGAGAAATAGTTTGATTACAACAACATCATAAACCAACAGTAAAACCAAGTACACTTAATATCCATCTTGACAAATTGTTTTCTGAGTACATAAAGTAAAAAGCATAACCCCAACATAAGTAGCCATAAAAGAGATGAGTTGAACTTTACTTTCAGCAATCCAAGCACTTCCAAAAGAGAGAGAGAAAGGGATCCAAATCAAGCTCCACTAGTACTAGTCCCACCCTAAGAACCTAAGAGGAGAAGGGAGGAAGAAAAGAAGCGAAAACAAGGGGGGTCAGACATAAAGTATGGCGAGTACAATAACTTTAACAATATAATTATTAAAATATTTAGGATAAGGTATAAACTGGTAAAACAAGGAATGACTGTGAAACAAGTGGGCACGACAAAACAAACAGAGGAATATTCTGGCCTTAATCTCGCTCCTAATCACTATAGGATAATTACTATACTGCACCAATACTAGTCACCCTAAAAGTTGATCCCGCCTTATGAACATAATAATCATAATGGTAGTTTCGTGTACCCCTAGCTGTCTTCATTGGTGCCGCTTGCTCCTATCTCCACTAGTTGTACCCATTAGCCTCCCCATTTTAATTACAATATTTATTCATAATATGGTAGTTGGACTCCTAGCTGTCTTCTTAGGTGCCGCCTGCTCCTATCTCCGCTAGTCGTGCCCACTACCTTCCCCATTCGATCGGCTCCTTAACTCGTAAATACTCGTGCTAGTCCCACAGTGAGGTGTATCGCTCCCCAAAGTGGCAACCCGATACCACTAAAGATGCACGGCTTATACCTACATGATGCAACAACGTCTTACCTACCAGCCCGGGCCCAAGCACGCACATGACCCCGTTGGACTTGCGTTGCCACCGCTAACCCATTTTGACCACTTACAATCAAACCCAGTAAGTGTGTCCCGTCCTCGATCTAGATCGAGCTCACTTAGATACTAAATGGGTTACTGGTTGAAAAGGGTCCCCACGCTTGGCACAAGCTTTCCACCTATGCTTGGTCCCCACTAGGATTTCCCACTTAACCCCCTCTTATTCATGTCTTCTTACATGTTTCAACTTGGTTATGTGTTTATAATTATATCCCACATGTCACTCGTGTTACCCATTTATCAAACCAACATGTGTTATTGGTTAAGCTTGTCTTAACCCTATCCGCTTATCAGATCAATATACACACACACATATATATATATCATTGGTTAAGCTGGTCTTAACCCTATCCACTTATATATTATCGGTTAAGTTGGTCTCAAACCTATCCACTTATATTATTGTTAAGCTGATCTTAACTCTATCCAGTTATCAGATTAATATATATATATATATATATATATATATATATATATATATATTATTGGTTAAGTTTGCCTTAACCCTATCAGATTAATATATATTATTGGTTAAGCTGGTCTTAACCCTATCCACTTATATATATATATATATATACCGTACATATGTTTTACTTAATTTATGATTAAGTACATCTTAGTTCACAGATACATTGAGTATAACTCCCTAAGCATCAACCCCGAAGACCGAAATCAACATCAAATTGGTACTCAGAGAATTACTCAACTCAACCAAACTTCTGTTTGTCGTTCTTATTTGTCTTTGATCAGCATTAATTAATTATTAATGCACAGACCTCTCACATTAAGTCGATTACTTGTGGGTGCTGGATATGCCGGGCGGTTCCGGGCAGACTTCCACCACAAGCCAGGCTTAACCTCGTGTCTAATCATCTTTTAATTATGCCTACGACCTCTCATATTAGACTGCCGTTTGTGGTTGCTGGATGTGCCGGGCGAGTCCGGGCAGTCTTATACCACAAACGAGTCTAACCTCATGTCTCAGGCATTTATTATGCACTTAATTTATTCAACCCAAAATTTGAATTAATATCCCTATTTCAAATTGTCACTAACTTCAAAAGTAATCTATATCCATAATTGTCACCTAAATTATGTCCATAATTTGTATGCATATAAATTAGGCCAATTAATGTCTCAAATTTATTATATGTTTTTAAGCCATTTTATGCCAATTTACAATATGTATATTTAATATTTTCTCATTGTCCCCACGTCGTTCGTACGTTTAATAGGAAATACGTTAGACTTGCAAATAGTCTAACTCATAGAAAGAAAAGAAACATCACAACTTGCATAGCACATAAAGTGGATCTAACTAGCATATAAGAATAGACAAACAAGGATCAAAACTGGCATGATTACGATTCATATTAACATAAATTTGCATAATCAACACTTGCATAGGCAATAGTCATAAAACATAAATTCGTATAAACTATGTACTATCATGGATCTAAACGTATAGATCTAAATATGTAATTGTGAACTTGCATATATGGATATGGTTTTCCTATAACTTGCATATGAATTTCATACAAACTTACATTCAAACTAGCATATGATTCACATACAAACTTGCATAGGAAATGGGCATATAGAACATAAATTTGCATATGTACTGCCATGGATCTAAATATAGATCAACCATAAAAATGTGAACTTGCGCATGAATTTAAACATGTAAACTAATATAACATATTTTACATATAAACTAGCATATACATACTTGATTCACATATAAACTTGTGTATAATCCACATACAGACTTGCATATGATTCACATCCAATCTAGCATATGATTTACATCCAAAACATCATATGATTTACATCCCAAACTTGCATATAAACTGATGTCATAAAATGAATCAAGTTAAACATATATGATTGGGCATATGAAATAGATCCACTAACAAAAGTTAACAAAACTGTCATATATTCACAAACAGACGATAATAAAGTTAAGCAACGTCACATGATTTAACAAACATATTCTCATAATCCCAATTATAACTCATTATAATTAATTTATTAATTACTTTGTGAATGAAATTGTACTCACAAAGATGGATTAGAAAGAGAATAATTCGTTCGTCATTTATATAAGAGTTCTGACTTGCAATTCCTAAGCTTTAGGTCGAAGGTGAATTATTCCAGCAGCAGCATGGTGGCTAAGAGACTAATTTAGTTTAGGTTTAGAGCTAGAGTCAATGCGTGCGTACATAGAGTTCTAGATTAATATAAGCCGTTAGATCAAGATAGGGGCAATCAGAACCATTCAGGCCAATTAGAACCATCCAGAAAATGCCACCTAATCCCTAGTGACTCATTCCCTAGTCAGAAATCGTCACATTTCAGATCTGCCCGAGGGGTTAGGTCGACCCCCTGGTCGACCTGTATAGGGGAGGTCGACCCCCTGGTCGACTTGGCCTGGGGCAGGAAAAATCCCGCCCAGCCCGCTTCTCTGTTTTGAATTCGAATTTTGAATTTCTGAACCTGAGCTACTTTTAATTTATTTAAATTCTGAAACTTCTGAGGGCCATAACTTCCTCATACAAAGTCCGATTTACGAAAACTTGGACTCTATTCCAAGCAGAATTTCGAAACGAACGCAATGGCGTAACCCCTTTCCCTTAATTCTTGTCTTAAAAATTGAGTGTTCTTAAATTTGTTAATTTTAATATTTAAAATTACGGGGTGTTACATTTTCCCTTCCTTAAAGGATTTCGCCCCTGAAATCTCCAAGTTAAGGAGAATGTATATCTTAACATCCAATCATCCATCTACTCAATTATCAAACACAGGCATCCATTGTCCTTAAAAGACTTCTAACGCCGTATGAACATATGCAAAAAGTGTGTGTATATGTTCCTTATCTAATGCAAAATCAAGCGGTCTACTGATTCAGTTGACCTTCTTAATGAAAATCATGATAGTGCCATGTGTCCATTATGTATACGAAAGAATCCTAACGATACATATTATTTCTACATGTATGCACAACCATTCATCAAAATGCAGCATCTATATGATAACACAACCATTATATATCCATTAAATACGCACACATATTCATATGCAATATGAAAGTGATCGAGCTGATCTAGTGCCTAATGTGTGTGTACATGCATCCATAAGAAACCACATACATCCATTTGCATCCACCAATTGTTATGTCTCAAACGCATGTTTACAACCATAGGGTTTTTCCTAACTAAGGATCGAAGATATCATCGCAAAGGGATATCAAACGATAGGACAAGTTTCAACAAAGCGGTAAAGAAAGGAGAAGTTAAAAACATACCCTCAAAAAGGAAAGGGTACAGCGTACGCATCTTGTCTTCTGCCTCCCAACTCGCATCTCCTTGATCATCTCCCCATTGTACTTTGACCAACTTAACCTATTTGTTGTGTATCTTTTATACCTCTGACCCAAGGATGCATGTAGGAGCTCGTCTAATCGTGGCATCGCACTGTACTTCATGTTCGGCTCCACTACTTCCGCGGTACCTTGTAACACTTCCGCAAATGCGATACGTGAAACATGTCATGAACACCACTAAGCGCGTTGCCTCTTCTCATGTCCCTCTAAAATCTATGATACATAACCTCAAAAGATCTTCAAGAATTCTGTTCACCCCTTTCTGTCCGTCCATCCGTCTGTGGATGATAAGTGATGCTCGTACTTGCCGCCTTTTGCATATCACCTTTCCCCCTTGCATCGAAAACTGCTCCAAGCCCTGTCCCACAAGCACCGGCACCACGTGTAACACCCCACGTCCATTAATGTCACTCTCAAAGGGAATGCATTAACTTTCATGGAGTATTATTAGTGTATAGAATAGAATATAACAAGACAGATACATATATTGGTACTTGAAAATTTTAAAACAACTTTTATTGCAGCAGAGAAATAGTTTGATTACAACAACATCATAAACCAACAGTAAAACCAAGTACACTTAATATCCATCTTGACAAATTGTTTTCTAAGTACATAAAGTAAATAGCATAACCCCAACATAAGTAGCCATAAAAGAGATGAGCTGAACTTTACTTTCAGCAATCCAAGCACTTCCAAAAGAGGGAGAAAGGGATCCAAATCAAGCTCCACTAGTACTAGTCTCACCCTGAGAACCCGGGGGAGGGGGGAGGAAGAAAAGAGGTGAAAACAATGGGGGTCAGACATAAAGTCTGGCGAGTACAATAACTTTAACAATATAATTATTAAAGTAATTAGGATAAGGCATAAACTGGTAAAACAAGGAATGACTGTGAAACAAATGGGCAAGACAAAACAAACAGAGGAATATTCTGGCGTTAATCTCGCTCCTAATCAATATAGGATAATTACTATACTGCACCAATACTTGTCACCCTTAAAGTTGATCCCGCCTTCTGAACATAATAATCATAATGGTAGTTTCGTGTACCCCTAGCTGTCTTCATAGGTGCCGCCTGCTCCTATCTCCACTAGTTGTACCCACTAACCTCCCCATTCTAATTACAACATTTATTCATAATATGGTAGTTGGACTCCTAACTGTCTTCATAGGTGCCGCCTGCTCCTATCTCCGCTAGTCGTACCCACTACCTTCCCCATTCGATCAGCTCCCTAACTCGTAGATACCCGTATTGGTCCCACAGTACGGTGTATCACTCCCCAAAGTGGCAACCCGATACCACTAAAGATGCACGGCTTATACCTACATAATGCAACAACGTCTTGCCTACCAGCCCAAGCCCACGCACGCACATGACCGCATTGGACTTGCGTTGCCACCGCTAACCCGTTTTGACCTCTTACAATCAAACCCAGTAAGCGTGTCTCGTCCTCGATCTAGATTGAGCTCACTTAGATACTAAATGGGTTACTGGTTGAAAAGGGTCCCCACGCTTGACACAAGCTTTCCACTTATGCTTGGTCCCCACGAGGATTTCCCACTTAACCCCCTCTTATTCATGTCTTCTTACATGTTTCAACTTGATTAAGTGTTGATAATTATATCCCACATGTCACCCATGTTACCCATTTATCAAACCAACATGTGTTATTGGTTAAGCTTGTCCTAACCCTATCCACTTATCAGATCCATATATATATATATATATATATATACATATATATCATTGGTTAAGCTGGTCTTAACCCTATCTACTTATATATATCGGTTAAGTTGGTCTCAACCCTATCCACTTATGTATTATTGGTTAAGCTGATCTTAACCCTATCCACTTATCAGATTAGTATATATATATATTATTGGTTAAGTTTGCCTTAACCCTATCCACTTATCAGATTAATATATATTATTGGTTAAGCTTGTCTTAACCCTATCCACTTATATATATCGTATAACATGTTTTACTTAATTTATGATTATGTACATCTTAGTTCATAGATACATTGGTTAAGAGAATAACTCCCTAAGTATCAACCCCGAAGACCGAAATCAACATCAGATTGGTACTCAGAGAATTACTCAACTCAACCAAACTTTTGTTTGTCATTCTCATTTGTCTTTGATCAGCATTAATTAATTATTAATGCACATACCTCTCACATTAAGTCGATTACTTGTGGCTGCTGGATATGCCGGGCGGTTTCGGGCACACTTCCACCACAAGCCAGACTTAACCTCGTGTCTAAGCATCTTTTAATTATGCCTACGACCTCTCACATTAGACTGCCGTTTGCGGTTTCTGGATGTGCCGGGCGGGTCCGGGCAGTCTTATGCCACAAACAAGTCTAACCTCGTGTCTTAGGCATTTATTACTCATTTAATTTATGCCTTTGACCTCTCACATTAGACTACCATTTGTGGTTGCTGGATGTGTCGGGCGGTTCCGAGCAGTCTTATACCACAAACGAGTCTAACCTCGTGCCTCGAGCATTTATTATGCACTTAATTTATTCAACCCCAAATTTGAATTAATATCCCTATTTCAAATTGTCAATAACTTCCAAATTAATCTATGTCCATAATTGTCACCTAAATTATGTCCATAATTTCTATGCATATAAATTAGACCAATTAATGTCTCAAATTTATTATATGTTTTTGAGCCATTTTATGCCAATTTACAATATGTATGTTTAATATTTTCCCATTGTCCCCACATCATTCATACGTTTAATAGGAAATACGTTAGACTCGCAAATAGTCTAACTCATAAAAAGAAAAGAAACATCACAAATTGCATAACACATATAGTGGATCTAACTAGCATATAAGAATAGACAAACATGGATCAAAACTGGCATGATTATGATTCATACTAACATAAATTTGCATAATCAACACTTGCATAGGCAATAGTCATAAAACATAAATTCGTATAAACTATGCACTGTCATGGATCTAAATGTATAAATCTAAACATGTAATTGTGGACTTGCATGTATGGATTTGGTTTTCATATAACTTGCATATGAATTTCATACAAACTTACATTCAAACTAGCATATGATTCACATACAAACTTGCATAGGAAATGGGCATATAGAACATAAATTTGCATATGTACCGCCATGGATCTAAATATGGATCCAACATAAAAATGTGAACTTGCGCACGAATTTAAACATGTAAACTAATATCACATATTTTACATACAAACTAGCATATACATACTTGATTCACATATAAACTTGTGTGTAAACCGCATACAGACTTGCATATGATTCACATCCAATATACCATATGATTTACATCCAAAACAGCATATGATTTACATCCTAAACTTGCATATAAACTGATGTCATAAAATGGATCAAGTTAAACATATATGATTGGGCATATGAAATAGATATACCAACATAAGTTAACAAAAATGTCATATATTCACAAGCAGACGATAACAAAGTTAAGCAACATCACATGATTCAATAGACATATTCTCATAATCCCAATTACAACTCATCATAATTAATTTATTTGTTATTTTGTGAAAGAAATTGTACTCACAAAGATGGATTAGAAAGAGAATAATTCATTCGTCGTTTATATTAGAGTTTTGACTTGCAATTCCTAAGCTTTAGGAAGAAGGTGAATTATTCCAACAGCAACATGGTGGCTAGGAGACTAATTTAGTTTAGGTTTAGAGCTGGAGTCTATGCGTGCTTATATAGAGTTTTAGATTAATATAATCCGTGAGATCAAGATAGGGGCAATCAGAACCATTCATGCCAATTAGAACCATCCAGAAAATGCCACCTAAGCCCTAGTGACTCATCCCTAAGTCAGAAATCGTCACATTTCATATCTGCCCGAGGGGGTAGGTCGACCCCCTGGTCGACCTGTATAGGGGAGGTCGACCCCCTGGTCGACCTGGCTTGGGGCGGGAAAAATCCCGCCCAGCCCGCTTCTCTGTTTTGAATTTCTAAACCTGAGCTATTTTTAATTTATTTAAATTCTGAAACTTCTAAGGGCTATAAATTCCTCATACGAAGTCCGATTTACGAAAACTTGGACTCTATTCCGAGAAGAATTTCGAGACGAACGCAATGGCGTAACCCATTTCCCTTAACTCTTCTCTTAAAAATTAAGTGTTCTTAAATTTGTTAATTTTAATATTTAAAATATGGGGTGTTACGACTACCATATACTATGTCGCCATATATAGGTTTACAATCAAGACCATAATGTCGTATTGGAGGTTGGCTTACATCGTGAGTCAAGGCTAGAAACGATCTCCTTACCTATTCGAGACACTCTAGCAATGTCTCAGGATTCCCCGTAGTGAACCCTTGGATCCTGCAGGGCTAGTTCACAAATACTTTAGTGGATTAGTAATTCCTGAACACACGCTTCCTGATCCTATTGGACCTATAAATTGGCCATTGCCGACCAATAAAAATATATGAGGCGCCTCATTCCATTAACCACATAAGTAAAAATGCCGGGCCTTGTAAAAACCCAAACGCCACTTCTAGCTAGAAAGAAACGTGTGCACTCACTGCGTTCCCTTGTCCTATTTTTGACTTTACTGGGGTGTGAGGCTCGCGAGGTAACGTAATACACAAAGCTATGCCTAAATAGGCTATGCTTTGATCATCATCCACAAGGCTCTGCTTTTCAACAAAATCCTCAATCAATTGCATCTTGGCATGCCACATTGACAGTCCATACCATGCGATCGATAACTAACAGTATATAACCTTCGAGCTCGTGCGTCTCAAAGAAGAGTGTTAAGAAAGATAATAAATTCTTCGCCACCACAGATATATATTAATAGATATCAATTTAATTACACAGCATGAAATTCAGTGTCGGACACACATCCATTTACAAGTCCGTTCTGGGTCTGAGCGAAACCGGAGTCACCTTATTCCTCATCCCGTATGTCCAATACGAAAGTGAGGTGCTCGCGTATCCAGACAATCAACAAGTACGTCTGGACAACTACCACTTTAACCCTTTATTGGTAGCTAGCCAATGCCAGGCATCAGTAGTTGTTCTTTCGATGTCGCCGATCTTCAATTGCCATCTTTAAGATCCTCAATTTAGATCGTCGTATGACCGTTTGAAATGTGAATTAACTCGGTCTTTTCAAATGATCCTCGCATATATATAATTAAAAATCATTTCATATCGTTTGTAGTATTTAATAACAATTATTTTCTATTTTTATTTATATCAAAATAGCCAAATTTATTTAACGACGCTTCGGGTCGATGGGCGCTCCTGGCGCTGTTTTTACCAAAATTTGATTTACACATATCTTGAAATCTAACCATTGGATTTTAACAAAATTCATATCGATGGAAAGATCTTCCCGAAGCGGTCCTAATGTTCCGGTTTTGGGAAAATCCGACGGTCGGATCTTACGGTATAATCGTTGAAAGTTACGATTGCCGAAATGCGAACTACCATGCACGTTTTGTTTAATTTTAATATATTGTTTTTTTGAAAGAAAAATGTGTGATCTTCTGAAAGAAGAGAGCACACATATATACATTTAAGAGAAAAAAAAATTACAACAACGGACTTTCTGACTAAAAAAACAAAGAAAACAACAAACACAAGCTATGATACGAGCTATGGCAAGCCTCACCAAAAACAAAAACAACAAAAAACATAAGAAGAGATTATCAACCACAAACATACAGATCCCTTCACAATGAACTCCACCTTGAAAACCAACTCCAGACCAAATCAGCATACTAGAAACCTCCTCAGCAAAACATAGAGATCCAATACCAACCAACATCCTATCACGGAAACTTATCATGATAAACAGTATAATATCTGATACGTTTTCTATGACGTAACAAACCTGATCTGGGATAAACTCTCCTGCGTCTGCTCCTCCTAATCGAAGAAATAGTCATTTCACCAACAGAAGATTTTTCGCCATTATCCTCTTTCAATCCATCCGATACAAGAACTCCAAAATGACTAAGCGCCTCAGTTAATGAATCGCAGTGAGTGCGAGAGTCCCGATTGATACTCAAACCTGAAAGCATCGAATTCCTGCAGATCCCCGTATTCATAAACGACCAGAGATCCTTTTTTATGACGGTTGAATTTCTTCTCCTCATAACCATATGAGCATCAGAACCATGCTTTGAAAAAACACCCAAGTTGTTAAACAACTTCCAATCACTCGCAGTTCTACTGCCATCAACCTTAAATGATTTGCCAATATCAGAAGAGAAATCTAAATACTTTACTGTATCAGAACATTGCCCATCCACAGCATCTAAAGCCAGCATCTACTCCTTTTCCATACCAACCCTCAACGGCTCAAAGCCCCTGTCAGCAACTAACAAACTCTCAGAAATACCATCACATTTCTGGAAAAAAGGATCAAAAAGCAACGGATCTAAGCGCTGTGTTACCAAGATCCTCTCAGACAAAACCACCATCTCATCTACACAAATCAAAGAACCCTCATAAAACTCATTATCTGCATTACGAATATTATCCATACCACCCATTGTGACACAATCCACGTCGCTCACTGAATCAATACCTAACTTACTAGAAAGCCTCTCAGATCTCATAGACATATCATCTTCTCCTTTCAAATAGTCCATAAATGCAGCATCACCTCGAACACAATTCACAGCAGTACTAATACAAACAAAATGCATCATAATCTCATTCAACAGCATAAACCCCTTCTTCTTATACTTTGTAACCGAATCAGAATTTTTTTCCCTCAAATTCATGAAATTTAAACGAAAATAATAAGCATGCTCCTTCCTCTCGAGCGATCGAGACAAAGTAGGAAAAACAACATTAACAAAAGTACTGGATACCTTCTTGCGCCACAGCAATCCATCCACTAATCCCTCAATATGCAAAACCAACAGAAGTAGCATATACTCTCCTTCGTCCTTCTGATTGGAACCCACCATTTCAAAAAGATTTATAAAAGAAATAATCTTCTGACATAAACACAAACAATTGGAGTGCATAAACTCGAAACCCAAATTTCCTCTGTAATACTCTGGACAGGAAGACATTCGATGCCCAGATCCATCGCAAAACAAGCATCGAATCTTATTTCTGCAATCTTGCACTATATGATTAGATCCTCCACATCTGAAGCATAATCGTCTTGTAGAACAATTCCAAATACTAGGTTTCTTTCTTGATAACGAATTCCCAAAGGAGTCGCCAAGAAGATTATGGACTCCCTTCTTACTCCCATCGACAATTGAAATTAGAGATTCATTCTTTGATTTAGTAAAGAAAGAAAGAAAATTCGAGTGAAGACACCTAGAGAAAGGGGAAGAACCAGGAGCCGCCATCAAAGACCCAAAAGTCGCCCAACTCTCAGAATTTTCATATATATAAGTCATTGGTGGTTTCAACTACTTTTCAAACAATCACAAGCAAGCCAAACAGTCTATACTCATGTTAGAGATTTATATACGATTTTCATAATTCTACTAACATGATAAAAATGATAATTCGAAATAAATCATGTTTTAATGACTGATTTTTCACAATGGTAATTAAATTACATTGGAAATATATTTTCCTAATGATGACTCTTTTTATTGAAACCAAATGATACTAACAACATGATTTTTTATCCTACTATTTTTATTGCATCTAAACATATGATAAAAATATGTCATTTTAAATCTATTCTTTTTATTGTCTCTAAAATGACAATAAAATGGAACATTAAAAATCTGCTCTTTTTAATTGTCTCTAATTTAAAAGTAAAAGTGATACTTTTAATCCTATTCTTTTATTTACATCTAAAATGTAAATAAAAAGGTAACTTCTAATTTAAAAGTAAAAATGCAACCTTTAATTCATGTTTTATTTGCATCAAAAAATGAAAATAAAAATGCAACTTTTGTATCAATATTCTATTCACATCAAAAATGCAAACAAAGATGTAACTTTCGTTTTAATGTTTTTATTTGCATCTAAAATGCAAACAAAAATGCAACTTTTATTTTAATGTTTTGTTTGCATCTAAAATTGCAAACAAAAATGCAATTTTTATTTTAATATTTTGTTTGCATCTAAAATTGCAAACAAAAATGCAACTTTTATTTTAATGTTTTGTTTGCATCTACAATTGCAAACAAAAATGCAACTTTTATTTTAATGTTTTGTTTGCATCTAAAATTGCAAACAAAAATGCAACTTTTATTTTAATGTTTTGTTTGCATCTAAAATTGCAAACATAAATGCAACTTTTATTTTAATGTTTTGTTTACATCTAAAATTGTAGACAAAAATACAACTTTTATTTAATGTTTTGTTTGCATCTAAAATTGCAAACAAAGATGCAACTTTTATTTTAATGTTTTTGTTTGCATCTAAAATTGCAAACAAAAATGCATCTCTTTAAATCGTGTTTTTATTTGTATCCAAAACACAATTAAAAATGTAACTTTTTAAATCATGTTTTTATTTGTACCTAAAATACAAATAAAAATATAACCTTTTTAAACTATGTTTTATTTGCATCAAGGAATGCAAATAAAAATTCAGCATCTAATTTCAACATTTTATTTGCATTAAAGAATGCAAATAAAAATTCAACTTTTTGTTGCAATGTTTTATTTGTATCAAAGAATGCAAATAAAAATATAACTTTTTATTTCAATGTTTTATTTGCATCAAAGAATGCAAATAAAAATATAACTTTTTATTTCAATGTTTTATTTGCATCAAAGAATGCAAATAAAAATATAACTTTTTAATAGGATATATATTTGCATTTAAATTTGCAAACAAAAATGTAATCCTTTCTTACTACAATAAAACAACAACAAAGGTGATGTTTTATCAATCAACACCCAAAGTGATGTATTTTATATTGAATTGAAAATTTAACTCAATTCAATAACAAAAAACAAGATGATGTTTTTATTGAATTGAAAATTCAATTCAATAATATAACAAAAATGATACTTTTAATTGAATTGACAATTCTATTTCAGTTCAACAATATAAACAAAATGATACTGTTAACTGAATTGACATTTCTATTTCAATTCAACAAACATGACAAAACGATATTTTTAATTGTATTGGAAAACTAATTCAATTTAACAAATATGACCAAAATTGTAACAACCCGTATTTTCAATAATCTGTTATAACGTAAATCAAGGCAGAATTTAATTTATAAATCTGAATCAAGGGAAACGGGCTATGCCATTGCATTCGTCTCGGAAAAATACGTGAAATAGAGTCCGAGTTTTCGAAAATCGGAGTCCGTATGACCCGATTAAGGCACAACGAAGTTTTCAGAAAATTTCAAAGTAAAAACAGTTTTCAAATTCAAGTTTGAATTTGGAAAATTGGGTAAAATTGGGCCAGGCGGGAAAATTCCCGCCAGAGTACCCAAGTCGACAGCCCTGTCGACTTGGGAGTCGACTTGGTTGGACCCAAGTCGACAGCCCTGTCGACTTGGCTGTCGACTTGGTCCAGCCGGGCTGTTTAGCCTTGTGCACCATTTAGCGATTGTGTTGAGCTTGGGGGACAGATTCGGGATTGAGGGCTGAGATTGGAACTAGGGTTTAATCCTAGGGTTGAAACTAGTCCTAATCTCTATAAATAAGGCCCTAACCTAACCCTAAATCATCATTATTCATTCATACAACTAAACTATGGCAAAATCAATCCTCTCATGGCCTCCACTCTCTTCATAAATTCCTAAATAAATTTTTATGAGATTTTCCATGCATACAAGTGTTTTCAAGCTTGTATGAGCATCATTAGCTTGCATTCAAGTCAAGTTTCTATATTTGCACCACAAAGCAAGGGTTTTGATCATTTTGGCTCAAGGGTTTTGCTTGCATTTTGGGTTTATTTGATTTCATAAGGGCTTTGGCATTGTAAGCCCTATTCTACTTTCATATTTAAACTCTAAAGTTAATGATGCAAGTTGTGTTTGATCATTATGATATGATATGCAAGTTTATCATGTTATGCAAGTTTGTTATTTTATGATATGCAAGTTTATCATGTTATGCTAGTTTGCCATGTTATGGAATGCAAGTTCATCATGTCATGTTATGCAAGTTTACCATGTTATGCTATGCAAGTATGCCATGTTATGATATGCAAGTATGTTATGCAAGTTTGGGATGATCATTTTGTTCATGTTATCATGTTATGCAAGCTTATCTTGAATATGTGAACATAAAGCTTCAAGCTTTAGGCTAAAGGTTGCATTTTGGCAACATGTAAGTTATCATATCCCTTATGATAACTTGCATGTGAGGCTAAATGCGAACTTATGGCCATTTCTACATGTCATTTAGCACCATGTATCACCAATATGCCAAGTTTGGTGTTATGCATGCTTTTGAGGCCTAAAAATGTAATATGCAAGTGTATGAACATATGAACATTTCATATGCCACCATGTTAAACTTGTGGCTTCAATACCTTTATGTCATGATTATGCCAAGTTCCCTCTTTCTATCCTTTATGCGCTATTGCGATATGTAAGCGATGGGATTGCGTTTGGGGTTGGGTAAACTTAAAAGACATAAAAACATAAGCTTGGGAATTTACCTATTAAGTTAGGTCTACCCATTGGGAATTTACCTATTAAGTTAGGTCTACCCAATTGCTTGAAAATTTGTAACATGTTTTGGAAACATGATGGACATGGCACTTAGAAAAGATAAGTGTGACCAACTCGAGGTTGGGTTGAGTTTGTAGCGTAAACCTACCCGGAACTGACCGGCTTAACTAGTTGCTTCAAACAATAGGACCCAATGTGAGAAGTTGGCCATGTTGTACCTTGAACCCGAGATTAGACCAAGTTGTGGTGTAAAGCTACCCGGACCCGCCCGGCTTAACTAGTAACCACAACAAGGTCTAATGTGAGAGGTTAAGGCGCATTAAATTAATTAATGCCTCGTGATTAGGGTTAAGTCATGGTCCACTTAATACTTAACCAATTTGGGCTTGGTAAATTAATCAGGGTTAAGTCGTGAACTCATCGTTACACTTAACCAAGTTAATCCATGATTAGCAAGAGGGTTAAACCGTACTTAACCCACTAGAAAATCCTAGCAATGGGGGTCCACTCCAGCAGTAATCCCAAGTTTGTATCATCATGGCCCTAGGGTCTAGGCTAGGGTGTGAGGCACGAATTACTGAACTGGAGGTAAGCGACCAATAAACGACGGTCGGGTGGTACGCCGATGTAGTTCCGGACGGACTATGGTCGTGCACGTAGACCGTATTTGGAGAAGTCACCCATGGGTACCAGTAGATCGAGACTGTGCACTCATGTTTATGGTGTCCAGGGGTTGGCACCCTAGGGCTTGATACACCCGAAGGGTGGACCCGGCACAGTTCGACTACAATTATGTTTGGGCCGTATTGACACCAACACGTGACGAGTTAGGCTTAGGGAGCCGATCGACTAGACCGTTTGGTTGGACCGTGTATTAGGGTCATTTCATGTTATTGGGCCAAAGCTTGGGCCAAGGGATCAATACTTGTTTATTCCAGTCATGTTAGTTTGCTAGTACACCTGTGGTGCAAAACCTTAAACCTGATTATGCGATGACACCTTTATCTACCTTGTTAGTTAATCACCATTCTAGTATGTTGTTATCCTTATGATCATACCTGCTTCTCATGTCAGTTAACTTTATCAGTTTACATTGATTGTAGTAGGGCTTACTCAGTCTTTTTGACTGACCTGTTTTCTTTCGCCTCTTTTCTTCCGTTCCCCCCCCCCCCCCCAGGTTCTCAGGGAGGGAATATTGGAGCTTAGCTGGATTTCTGATCGCTTGCTTGTGGGATTTTAGCTCATGTACGGTCTTGACATGAAGCTAGCTATGGTTATCACTTATTTTGGGGATAGTACTTATGTATTTCAGTTTTTCAGTAATGTTGTTTTTATCTAGACTTGTGTATTTGGAAAGTTAACATTATGTTGTACCAGACTT
Organism: Allium sativum; assembly: GCA_030737875.1. Classification (NCBI taxonomy): domain Eukaryota; kingdom Viridiplantae; phylum Streptophyta; class Magnoliopsida; order Asparagales; family Amaryllidaceae; genus Allium; species Allium sativum. Next base: position 797,380,555 of record CM060921.1, on the reverse strand, counting down.
GTTTTGAAATGGTTTGAAAATCTTCTGCTGTTTTATCTATGTTATTTACTCTGTTTACATATATACTTATGTTCTTGTCCTGCCTTGATATATCATTATGTATGTTTACCTGATTCAAATGCCCCTCCAAAGTCAAAGTGCTTGCAAGAGCCACCCTGGCGGAGGTGGGGTGTTACATTTGGTATCAGAGCATATGGTTTACGAGAAGGAACAAAAAGGTTTTTAGAAAACTTTTGGAAAACTATTTTCAAAACCAAGTATAAAGTATTTTCCAAAGAAAAGTCTAGTTTATTTTAAAGGCTATTCCCCAAAAATCCATTAGCAAAATCCCTTCGTTTTTCTCCATTCTGAATCTGTCTTTTTCTTCGTTTTCAGTATGGCCGATAACTTTGCTATTCCGGAGGGAGTACACGTACCTGTTTGGTATAGGAGACTTTTGGAGGCTAGGGCGACCGAAGCCGGCCCCGTAGATGTTACTCCTCCTCCTCCTCCAGTATTTAATGTTCCTCCTCCTCTTGTCGCTGAGGTTCCTCTTCCTCCTCCCCCTCAGCATCCTCAAGCTGACTTCGCAAAGACTTGCAAAGATTTCAAAGCAATGGGTGGCAAGAACTTTCAAGGCACTGAGACTTTTGTAGAGGCCAGAAATTGGTTGAAAGAGACCGAGGATTTATTTGCTATCTTTGGGTTAGATGATCAGAGGAAGATCTTGTTGGCGGTTTGGCTTATGAAGGATGAAGCCGCTTATTGGTGGGAAGTCACCAATGGTACTAGGCCTGTTGAGACTTAGGCCGATTTCAGGGCAAGGTTCATGCTTAAGTTTCTATCTTCTGCTGAGGAGAATCTGCAAATGGAGAGGTTCAAAACTTTGAAACAAGGAGATATGTCTGTTAAAGAATATGTGAACAAGTTCAATCAGTTAGCTCGTTTTGGCCTGGATATGGTGAATACTCCTCAGAAGAAGGCTCTTCGTTTTTCTAGAGGATTGAATGAGTCGTTGCAGGGATTGGCTATGTCACATATTCCCCATGGGGCCACGTTTGAGAGTTTGGTTGATATGGCGTTACTTCAGGGAGATGTCAAGAAAGAGACCAAGATGAATGATACTCAAGCCAAGAAGACTGATTCCCAGGGAAAAGGAAATCAGGGTAATCCAGGTGGTCAAAGCAGTCAAGGCAATCAGAACAAGAACAAGAGTCAAGGCAACAAGGGGAGCAACAACAAGGGCAAGAACAACAAGGAGAAGTGCCATTATTGCGGTTCAGTGGGGCATCTTATTAAGGATTGTAAGAAGAGGAAAAGGAAGAATGGTGAATGCTTTTTCTGCGGTAAGACATGACATTTCAGTAAGGATTGCACGAAGAAGCAAGGGCAAGGCCAGGGTCAGACTCAGCGTGCTGGACCTTCAGGAGGGCAAGTTCATGCTCTCAATACCGCTCCAGTTCCCGATCGAGGTAGTATTTCTGTTAAGAGCCTTGTATATATTTCTGATTTTCCAGTTCGTACCTTGTTTGATTCTGGTGCATCGCATAGCTTTATCTCATCTGATCTTGTTGATAGTTTGCCCCTTAGTACTAGCTTGGTAGCTGATCCCGTCTGTGTCTCAAATCCTATTGGGGGTTCCGCCCATTTGTCTATGATATGTGGGGATTTGAGGATCTCTATACTGAGTGTAGAGTTCTTGTGCAGTGCTTATGTTCTTGGTTTTAGGGGATACGGATTGATATTGGGCATGGATTGGCTGTCCAGATATGGAGCCATTCTTGATTGTGAGCATAGGGTTGTGAGGCTCGTGACTCGCCTCGGAAACACCCTAGAAATTTCTTGTAATCCGAGAGGTCCCGTCATGCTGTGCTATCTTGAATCACTCGACTCGTCAATGGAAACTCTTCAGTCTGTGAGAGTGGATCGAGAGTATCCGGATGTTTTCGATGAAGTTAGGGGGTTGCCCCCTAAGCGAGAGATTGATTTCCGCATTTATCTGGTGGATAATGCAAAGCCGGTTTCTTTGCTCGTTCGGCACATGGCTCCGCGTGAAAGGCGGGAGCTAAGTAAGCAAGTAAAGGAGTTGCTTGAAAAGAACTTCATTAGACGAAGCATATTTGAATGGGGAGCGCCTGTGGTATTTGCTACCAAGGCAGATGGTTTTCTCCGACTTTGTGTTGACTATCGAGAGTTGAATAAGCTGACTAAGAAGAACAGACACCCGTTACCGAGGATTGATGATCTCTTTGACCAGCTTGTCGGTGCTTCTGTTTTCTCTCAGCTTGATCTTGCTACGGGGTTCCATCAGCTCAGTGTAGCTGAAGATAGTATAGACAAGACTGCGTTCAGGACTCCAGATGGATTCTTCGAATGGCTTGTCATGCCGTTCGGCTTGACTAATGCACCCGCATATTTCGTGGACTTGATGAGTAGGGTGTTCAGGGAGTTCTTGAACAAGTTTGTCGTGGTCTTCGTAGATGATATTCTGATCTTCTCTAACAATGAGGAAGAGCACGCAAGGCATCTCGTGGAGGTGATGGATACGCTTAGAGCGCATCAGTTGAAGGCCAAGTTCTCCAAGTGTCACTTTTGGAGAAGGGAAGTTAGATTCCTTAGGCATATAGTATCTAAGCAAGGCTTAGCGGTGGATCCCGCTAATGTAGTTGCAGTTCAGGATTGGAAGACTCCAAGGAATGCAACCGAAGTGAGAAGTTTTCTAGGTCTTGCGGGTTTTTACCGGAAGTTCATCAAGGACTTCGCGAAGATATCCGCTCCTCTCACTAAATTGACGAAGAAGAATTTAGTTTTTGCTTGGAGCATAGAATGCGAGCTTGCTTTTCAGAAGCTCAAGAGAGCTCTCACATCAGCACCTGTTCTAGCTTTGCCCGATGGAGGGAAGTTATTTACAGTATACACCGATGCATGTGGCACGGGGTTGGGAGCTGTTCTAATGCAAGAAGGAAGAGTGATATGCTTTGGCGGAAGACAACTCAAAGTGCATGAGAAGAATTATCCCACTCATGACTTAGAGTTGGCAGCAATAGTATATGCACTCAAGGCTTGGCGCCATTATCTTCTGGGAGAAAGATTTGAGCTTTATACCGATCACAAGTCATTGAAGTATCTCTTTTCTCAGAAGGATCTGAATCTGAGGCAACAAAGATGGATGGAATTCTTGGCGTCCTACGATTTTGAGATAGCTTATACCCCTGGCAAGGGAATGTGGTAGCTGATGCATTGAGTAGAAAAAGGTTGACTCTGAGTCCTCTATTCGTTGAGATGAAGAATTTAGAGTATGTGGCAACCTTTGATTTCTCTTTGGCGATTGAGTCGATGACCGGTTCTTTAGCATCTCTGGAACTCAGACCTACCCTTCTTGATCAAGTTGGGGCTTCGCAGAGAGAAGACCCTCAGATAGTTGAGATTATGGATAAGCTGGTTCGAGGAGAGGCGTCTAGTCATCTCGCTCGATATTCTATTGATGACAAGGGTTGGCTGAGGAGAGACGGAAGGTTATGTGCTCCAATGGTAGAAGTAAGAAAAGTTCTTGAGGAAGCGCATCGCTCTAAGTTGACTATACATCCAGGCGGAGATAAGATGTATAAAGATATGAAGCGTATTTTCTTTTGGCCTGGGATGAAAAAGGATGTGGCAGAGTTTGTCTCTAGATGTATCATTTGCTAGCAAGTTAAGGCCGAGTCGAAGAAGCCCGGTGGGCTATTGCATCCTCTAGACGTTCCACTATGGAAGTGGGAGAGTGTTTCCATGGATTTTATCGATGGGCTACCAAGGTCAAGGAAAGGGAATACGAGCATTTGGGTTATTGTGGACAGACTTACGAAGAGTGCTCATTTCATTCCGGTGAAGAGCAAGAGGACCGCATCTTGGCTAGCGTCTGTATATCTTCGGGAGATTGTGAGACTACATGGAGTCCCTTCTAGTATAGTCAGTGACCGTGACCCAATCTTTACAAGTCAGTTCTGGAATAGCTTGCAAGAAGCCATGGGCACGAGGTTGAATCTAAGTACTGCTTATCACCCACAGACTGACGGTCAAACCGAAAGGGTGAATAGGGTACTCGAGGATCTGTTGAGGCTTTGTATTCTGGATTTTGGTGGTACTTGGGAAGACCATCTTCCTCTTGTTGAGTTTGCATATAATAACAGTTATCAGGCAAGCATAGGGATGACACCATTTGAAGCTTTATATGGGAGGCCGTGCAAGTCGCCTACATGTTGGTGGGAGACTACAGATGAGCTTATACTTGGGCCTGATATGATCAGAGATACATCCGAGAAGATCGAGTTGATTCGGAGACGGATGAAAGCGGCCCAAGACCGACAGAAATCCTTTGCTGAAAAGCGAAGAACTGATTTGGAGTTTGATGTTGGGGATATGGTTTTCGTGAAGGTTTCTCCTTTGCGGAATGTGGTCCGATTTGGAGCCGTTGGGAAGTTAGCACCAAGGTTTGTTGGACCATTCCCTATTATAGAGAGGATCGGGCAGATGGCTTATAGAGTGAAGTTGCCCGAGAAGCTTGCCGGAGTACACGATGTTTTTCATATCTCGCATCTCCGAAAGTGTTTACATGAATCAGCAGAGGTTGTTGAGCCAAGTGTTCTGAAAGATGTGGAAGTGGAGAAAGAGGCTACCTTGAGGAGAGCTCCGATTCGTATCTTGGGGACGGAGACCAAGAAGCTAAGGAATCGAGAGGTCAAGTTGGTGAAGGTTCAATGGGGTGAAGCCGAAGAAGACGCAACTTGGGAAACCGAGGGGAAGATGCGTGGGCTTTATCCATTCCTTTTTGAGGGTACACTCTCAATCTCTTTTCTTTGTAAGCATATCTTTCTCTTTGCTATCCATGTTTATCTAGTTTATCGTGTTAATCTTGTCATGAGAACCTTAGGTAGAAACCCTTTGGATGAAACATGTGTTTGAAACATGTTATGCTTGATGGTTGCAAGTGGTTGCAAGTGTTTGCAAGTGGTTACTCGTGGATGCATTATACACGTTAGGCACTAGATCGGCTCACACACTCCTCATATTGCATATGCATGAGTGTTTATGCTTATTCATGGATGAAAATTTTTGTGTTATCACATGGATGTTGCATATGGATGTATGTTATGTGCACACATATAGATGTTATACAATATGTTAGGAATTGCATACATATGGATTCATTTCACTAACATAATTTGCATTGAGGATATTTGCATTAGATAAGGACATATACACACACCTTTGCATTTGTTCATACAACATTAAGAATCTTGTAAGGACAATGATTGCTCGTGGATGATGTTTTGAGTAGATGGATGATTGGATGGTAGGATACGTTCTTCCTAACTTGAAGATTTCGGGGACGAAATCCTTTAAGGAGGGGAGAATGTAACAACCCGTATTTTCAATAATCTGTTATAACGTAAATCGAGGCAGAATTTAATTTATAAATCTGAATCAAGGGAAACGGGCTATGCCATTGCGTTCGTCTCGGAAAAATACGCGAAATAGAGTCCGAGTTTTCGAAAATCGGAGTCCGTATGACCTGATTAAGGCCCAACGAAGTTTTCAGAAAATTTCAAAGTAAAAACAGATTTCAAATTCAAGTTTGAATTTGGAAAATTGGGTAAAATTGGGCCAGGCGGGAAAATTCCCGCCAGAGTACCCAAGTCGACAGCCCTGTCGACTTGGGAGTCGACTTGGTTGGACCCAAGTCGACAGCCCTGTCGACTTGGCTGTCGACTTGGTCCAGCCGGGCTGTTTAGCCTGGTGCACCATTTAGAGATTGTGTTGAGCTTGGGGGCCAGATTCGGTTTTGAGGGCTGAGATTGGAACTAGGGTTTAATCCTAGGGTTGAAACTAGTCCTAATCTCTATAAATAAGGCCCTAACCTAACCCTAAATCATCATTATTCATTCATACAACTAAACTATGGCAAAATCAATCCTCTCATGGCCTCCACTCTCTTCATAAATTCCTAAATAAATTTTTATGAGATTTTCCATGCATACAAGTGTTTTCAAGCTTGTATGAGCATCATTAGCTTGCATTCAAGTCAAGTTTCTATATTTGCACCACAAAGCAAGGTTTTTGATCATTTTGGCTCAAGGGTTTTGCTTGCATTTTGGGTTTATTTGATTTCATAAGGGCTTTGGCATTGTAAGCCCTATTTTACTTTCATATTTAAACTCTAAAGTTAATGATACAAGTTGTGTTTGATCATTATGATATGATATGCAAGTTTATCATGTTATGCAAGTTTGTTATGTTATGATATGCAAGTTTATCATGTTATGCAAGTTTGCCATGTTATGGTATGCAAGTTCATCAAGTCATGTTATGCAAGTTTACCATGTTATGCTAAGCAAGTATGCCATGTTATGATATGCAAGTATGTTATGCAAGTTTGGGATGATCATTTTGTTCATGTTATCATGTTATGCAAGCTTATCTTGAGTATGTGAACATAAAGCTTCAAGCTTTAGGCTAAAGGTTGCATTTTGGCAACATGTAAGTTATCATATCCCTTATGATAACTTGCATGTGAGGCTAAATGCGAACTTATGGCCATTTCTACATGTTATTTAGCACCATGTATCACCAATATGCCAAGTTTGGTTTTATGCATGCTTTTGAGGCCTAAAAATGTAATATGCAAGTGTATGAACATTTCATATGCCACCATGTTAAACTTGTGGCTTCAATACCTTTATGTCATGATTATGCCAAGTTCCCTCTTTCTATCCTTTATGCGCTATTGCGATATGTAAGCGATGGGATTGCGTTTGGGGTTGGGTAAACTTAAAAGACATAAAAACATAAGCTTGGGAATTTACCTATTAAGTTAGGTCTACCCATTGGGAATTTACATATTAAGTTAGGTCTACCCAAATGCTTGAAAATTTGTAACATGTTTTGGAAACATGATGGACATGACACTTAGAAAAGATAAGTGTGACCAACTCGAGGTTGGGTTGAGTTTGTAGCGTAAACCTACCAGTAACCGACCGGCTTAACTAGTTTCTACAAACAATAGGACCCAATGTGAGAAGTTGGCCATTTTGTACCTTGAACCCGAGGTTAGACCAAGTTGTGGTGTAAAGCTACCCGGACCCGCCCGGCTTAACTAGTAACCACAACAAGGTCTAATGTGAGAGGTTAAGGCGCATTAAATTAATTAATGCCTCGTGATTAGGGTTAAGTCATGGTCCACTTAATACTTAACCAATTTGGGCTTGGTAAATTAATCAGGGTTAAGTCGTGAACTCATCGTTACACTTAACCAAGTTAATCCATGATTAGCAAGAGGGTTAAACCGTACTTAACCCACTAGAAAATCCTAGCAATGGGGGTCCACTCCAGCAGTAATCCCAAGTTTGTATCATCATGGCCCTAGGGTCTAGGCTAGGGTGTGGGGCACGAATTACTGAACTGGAGGTAAGCGACCCATAAACGACGGTCGGGTGGTACGCCGATGTAGTTCCGGACGGACTATGGTCGTGCACGTAGACCGTATTTGGAGAAGTCACCCATGGGTACCAGTAGATCGAGACTGTGCATTCATGTTTATGGTGTCCAGGGGTTGGCACCCTAGGGCTTGATACACCCGAAGGGTGGACCCGGCACAGTTCGACTACAATTATGTTTGGGCCGTATTGACACCAACACGTGACGAGTTAGGCTTACGGAGCCGATCGACTAGACCGTTTGGTTGGACCTTGTATTAGGGTCATTTCATGTTATTGGGCCAAAGCTTGGGCCAAGGAATCAATACTTGTTTATTCCAGTCATGTTAGTTTGCTAGTACACCTGTGGTGCAAAACCTTAAACCTGATTATGCGATGACACCTTTATCTACCTTGTTAGTTAATCACCATTCTAGTATGTTGTTATCCTTATGATCATACCTGCTTCTCATGCCAGTTAACTTTATCAGTTTACATTGATTGTAGTAGGGCTTACTCAGTCTTTTTGACTGACCTGTTTTCTTTCGCCTCTTTTCTTCCGTTCCCCCCCCCCCCCCAGGTTCTCAGGGAGGGAATATTGGAGCTTAGCTGGATTTCTGATCGCTTGCTTGTGGGATTTTAGCTCATGTACGGTCTTGACATGAAGCTAGCTATGGTTATCACTTATTTTGGGGATAGTACTTATGTATTTCAGTTTTTCAGTAATGTTGTTTTTATCTAGACTTGTGTATATGGAAAGTTAACATTATGTTGTACCAGACTTGTTTTGAAATGGTTTGAAAATCTTCCGTTGTTTTATCTATGTTATTTACTCTGTTTACATATATACTTATGTTCTTGTCCTGCCTTGATATATCATTATGCATGTTTACCTGATTCAAACGCCCCTCCAAAGTCAGAGTGCTTGCAAGAGCCACCCTGGCGGAGGTGGGGTGTTACAAAAATGATATTTATAACTGAATTGACAAATTAATTCAATTCAACAAAAATGATAACATAATATTTTATATTGAATTGACAAACTAATTCAATTCAACATAAATGATAAAATAATATTTTATATTGAATTGACAAACTAATTCAATTCAACAAAAATGATAAAATAATATTTTATATTGAATAGACAATTCTATTTCAGTCCAATAAAAATGACAAAATAATATTTTGTATTGAATTGACAATTCTATTTCAATCCAATAAAAATGACAAAATAATATTTTTTATTAAATTGACTTCAATCCAATAAAAATGAAAAAATAATATTTTATATTTGTTTACTACACATGATTCACCAAATATTAACAAAGAGAAAATGATTTAATTTAACTACACATTCAGATCTATAATTATTCATCACCAAAAAATAGATCAATCATCATCCAAACTTTCAGAACAAAGCAGATCTAAATCATATACATAAAATCATTACATAGCAAGTAAAATAATTAAATTTATTAATTATATAAAAAAAATCAGGAATCTCACAGTCGGGTTGCAAATTTGGCCAAAATTCAAATAGCTCGGAATCGCTTCTTTTTAGTCTAGAGTCGTAGATCTCGTCTCTACGATTGCACAGGATCTGAAATCGTTAATTTTCGATGTCGTATGTATTAGTTAGGATTTAAAAAAGATTGATAATAGTTTTAAAAATAAAATAATAAAATATTAAAAGGAATTAACCTTTCTTCCTCTACACAGTAACAAGTCGTTAGTAAAACCCAATAGCTTCATTCCTAGGGTTTGAATTCTTTCGAAAACCGCAGCACCCCCCGAGATCGATCAGACAGTGGGACGTCGACGAGCTAGAGAAGGCGCACGTGTGCTTGCGAGGAGGGGGAGCTCGATCGGCGAAGAGAACGGGTCGGGTTTAGGTGCCTGAATCTCGAAGTTCGGGCCACCAGGGGTTGATCCAACCGTATAGAAATGAAGAGTGAGAAAATCTCTACAGAAAAGTCTAAAGGAGTGAGGTTTAATTTGCTGTGGATTGAAAGATTTTAGAGGAGGAAGGTAGGACCATTTTTAGCCATGAACTGATAAGGGCGGCAGCTATGTTCTTTGTGGATTAGGGTTTGGAGGAAGATGATGTGTATTTTTATATTATTTTATTGTAAATTTTACAAATAAATCCAAATTTTTTAAACCAATCCAATTTCAGTCCAACCATAGTTGACCCTACCCAATAGCCCCTGTTTTGGATCCAATGGGCTAGCTCTTGTCAGCCCAAATGACTGTCTATGGCCTGAAATATTTAATTTAATATTTAAATCTTTTAATAAATTAATTTGATTGTATATTTAAATTCACCGGGGCCACATATGAACTCAGAAAATCCAAAAAATATATTTCTGGCTCTGTTTTGACGATACGGTCCTAAAAAAATTAATTTTGTCAAATTATGAGACTGTTCAAAAAATGGCCATTTTCAACTCGATCAGATTTGATTGAAATTGACAAAACACATTTTTTTTTGCCACGCTCACATATTAATCCCAAAAATTCTAGAAAAAGTTAGCAATAATTTGACGTTCCGGATCTAACAAAAGTGGGTTCGTCGAAAATGGAGGTCGTTTGAAAAATGGCCTTAAATACGGGCTACAAATTATTCTATAACGACCATTCTGAATATTCAACTCACCATATCTTTTAATTCCCGCTATGAAATTTTGATTTTTTGGATTCGTTGGAAAGATTATTTCAAACAGATTTAGATATTTTTAGTTTCACTAAAATCCATTTAATTTTGAATCCGGTACATTCGGTCAAAGTACATGTTTGACTTTTCAAACTACCGTATTATTTCTAATCCCTTTAGAAATCAAAATAAATATATTTGCTCTAACTTCGATTAAAATAAATTTTTAATTGTTATTATTTAAAATAAATTATTTTAACTATTCAAAATTCATTGAAATAGCCAAAATAAAATTTTTAAATTGGTTCGGATTTTCCGGGTTGTTACAATCTCCCCACTTAAAAGCTTTTCGTCCTTGAAAAGGAATGTAGCTGAAGGTTGTTTAACTAACCAACTCAACTTTCATTCTTTTAATTGGTTTCTATAATCTTATCAGTTAATTAACTTTTCAAATATATATATAACTTTTATATATTCAAAAATCGTATTTTCTAAGATCGAATTATATATATAATCGCAAATAAGTTAATTATGAACTTGTTATTTTCAACTCATTCTAGGGCATTACTAACCCTATCTCTAACGAGTTTCCTCATTCTAGGATGCTACTGATCCTATCTCTAATGAGTATTCTTTTATAGGATATTTCTAATCTACCTCTGATGAGTCTTTTTTTAAGTTCTAACGAGTCGTGCCCCAAAGATTTGAGCTAACCAGAGCTCTGATACCAACTGTAACGATACGGCTTTTGCCCAGACCTAATCGATCGCAAGATCGACTAAAAGATTCAAAACCCGCATACGTTAACTTTGGGAATACAACACATTAGAACAAATAACAGAAAACTATTATAAACATTACAATAATGTTACATCAGAGTACATCGAATATAATACAACAACGGAAGAATAAATTTACAATAGATTTAGTACAATGCAGCGGAAATGAATAAACTGATGCAGCGGAAGACTATCCATATTCTGGACACAGCTTTAAGCTTCGATCCAGGATCCTGCTCAATAGATAAATATCAGCAAAGCAAATCACTCGACTGCCCGTGTGGAAAAGAGGGCACCCAAGTTTGCAAAGTGAAACAAACTACGAGTCAGTCATGGGACTGGTGTGAGAAATCTTACTACACTAATAATATGGCTAATCACTGGACCACACGGCTAACGCGGAACGGGTTTACTCCATTGGATTGCCAGTGCATAAGGTTTATAAAATTTTAAGTCAAAACAACGCAATGCTTTTTAGAAAATGAAATCAATATAAGAGTCATGTCCCATCACGCAATGCAACGCAAACGGAGGATAGAGTTTTACCTTATAATGATAAAAAATGCTTGATACGTAGAAAATAATATTGTTAATATTATTATTAGTGTCTAATATGTTTCAAAAATACTTCAAGGTAAATGTATCAATCCTAGACGGCATAGCTACCATATACTATGTCGCCATATATAGGTTTACAATCAAGACCGTAATGTCGTATTGGAGGTTGGCTTCCATCGTGAGTCAAGGCTAGGAACGATCTCCTTACCGATTCGAGACACTCTAGCATTATCTCAGGATTCTCTGCAGTGAACCCTTGGATCCTGCTGGGCCAGTCCATAAATACTTTAGTGGATTGGCAATTCCTGAGCACACGCTTCCCGATCCTATTGGACCTATAAATTGTCCATTAGCGACCAATAAAAATATCTGAGGTGTCTCATTCCGTCAACCACATAAGTAAAAATGTCAGGCCTTGTAAAAAACCAAACACCACTTCTAGCTAGAAAGAAACGTGTGCACTCCTTGTGTTCCCTTGTCCCGTTTTTGACTCTACTGGTTGTGAGGCTCGCGAGGTAACGTAATACACAAAGCTATGCCTAAATAGGCTATGCTTTGATCATCATCCACGAGGCTCTGCTTTTCAACAAAAGCCTCGATCAATTGCATCTTGGCATGCCACATTGACAGTGCATACCATGCGATCGATAACTACCAATATATAACCTTCGAGCTCGTGTGTCTCAAAGAAGGGTGTTAAGCAAGAGAATAAATTCTCCGCCACCACAGATATATATTAATAGATATTAATTTAATTACACGGCATGAAATTCAATGTCGGACACACATCCATTTACAAGTCCATTCTAGGTCTGAACGAAACCGGAGTCACCTTATTCCTCGTCTCGTATGTCCAATACGGAAGTGAGGTGCTCGCGTATCCGGACGATTAACAAGTACGTCCGAACAACTGCCACTTTAACCCTTTATTGGTAGCTAGCCAATGCCAAGCATTAGTAGTTATCCTTTCGATGTGAAGATTACCGGTCTTCAATTGCCGTCATTAAGATCTTCAATTTAGATCGTCGTATGACCATTTGAAATGAGATTTAACTTGGTCTTTTCAAATGATCCTCACATATATATAATTAAAAATCATTTCATATCGTTAGTGGTATTTAATAACGATTAATTGCTATTTTTATTTATATAAAAATAGCTAAATTTATTAAATGACGCTTCGGGTCGATGGGCGGCCTTGGCGCTGTTTTTACCAAAATTTGATTTACACATATCTTGAAATCTAACTGTTGGATTTTAACAAAATTCATATCGATGGAAAGATCTTCCCGAAGCGGTCCTAACGGTTCCAGTTTAGGGAAAACCCAACGGTCGGATATTATGGTATAATCGTTGAAAATTACGATTGCCGAAACGTGAACTGCCGTGTGCGATTCGTTTAATTTTAATATATATATATATATATATATATATAAGTCGTCGGTGGTTTCAACTACTTTTTGAACAATCACAAGCAAGCCAAACATAGTCTATATTCATGTTAGAGATTTATATATGATTTTCATAATTCTACTAACATGATAAAAATGATAATTTGAAATAAATCATGTTTTAATGACTGATTTTTCCCCAATGGTAATTAAATTACATTAGAAATATATTTTCCTAATGATAACTCTTTTTATCGAAACCAAATGATACTAACAATATGATTTTTTTATCCTACTATTTTTATTGCATCTAAACATATGATAAAAATATGTCATTTTAAATCTATTCTTTTTATTGTCTCTAAAATGACAATAAAATGTAGCATTAAAATCTGCACTTTTTAATTGTCTCTAATTTAAAAGTAAAAATGATACCTTTAATCCTATTCTTTTATTTACATCTAAAATGTAAATAAAAAGGTAACTTCTAATTTAAAAGTAAAATTGCAACCTTTAATTCATGTTTTATTTGCATCAAAGAATGCAAATAAAAACGCAAATTTTATATCCATATTTTATTCACATCAAAAATGCAAACAAAGATATAACTTTCATTTTAATGTTTTTATTTGCATCTAAAATGCAAACAAAAATGCAACTTTTATTTTAATGTTTTGTTTACATCTAAAATTGCAAAAAAAAAAAAAAAAAAAATATGCAACTTCTATTTTAATGTTTTGTTTGCAACTTTTATTTTAATTTTTTGTTTGCATCTAAAATTGCAAACAAAAATGCAATTTTTATTTTAAAGTTTTGTTTGCATCTAAAATTGTGAACAAAAATGCAACTTTTATTTTAATGTTTTGTTTGTATCTAAAATTGCAAACAAAAATGCAACTTTTATTTTAATGTTTTGTTTGCATCTAAAATTGCAAAAAAATGCAACTTTTATTTTAATGTTTTTGTTTGCATCTAAAATTGCAAACAAAAATGCATCTCTTTAAATCAAGTTTTTATTTGTATCTAAAACACAATAAAAAATGTAACTTTTTAAATCATGTTTTTATTTGTATCTAAAATACAAATAAAAATATAACCTTTTTAAACTATGTTTTATTTGCATCAAGGAATGCAAATAAAAATTCAACTTCTAATTTCAACATTTTATTTGCATCAAAGAATGCAAATAAAAATTCAACTTTTTATTGCAATGTTTTATTTGTATCAAAGAATGCAAATAAAAATATAACTTTTTATTTTAATGTTTTATTTGCATCAAAGAATGCAAATAAAAATATAACTTTATATTTCGATGTTTTATTTGCATCAAAGAATGCAAATAAAAATATAACTTTTTATTTCAATGTTTTATTTGCATCAAAGAATGCAAATAAAAATATAACTTTTTAATAGGATATTTATTTGCATCTAAATTTGCAAACAAAAATGTAACCCTTTCTTACTACAATAAAACAACAACAAAGGTGATGTTTTATCAATCAACACCCAAAGTGATGTATTTTATATTGAATTGAAAATTTAACTCAATTTAATAACATAAAACAAGGTGATGTTTTTATTGAATTGAAAATTCTAATTCAATTCAATAATATAACAAAAATGATACTTTTAATTGAATTGACAATTCTGTTTCAATTCAACAAATGTAAACAAAATGATACTTTAATTGAATTGACATTTCCATTTCAATTCAACAAACATGACAAAATGATATTTTTAATTGTATCAACCTAGTCTCCTTTGAAGTGGACAAGTCATGCCATAATATGTCTTTATTTCGAGGGACTAGTCCTTTTCTTTTGTCTGTACTAGTCACTCTGCTCTCTATACCTTCACTTCAAGTTGAAGGAGCATCTCTCTGTTTTATTGGACCCGAAAGAATCCTAGTCTACGGAGGAAGTTCCAATAGATATGCCCATTATCATAATCTCATCGACAACATTTTCAAGTAGAAAGAAGCTATTGAGCAAGTCCTTATTCATATATCTATTCATAGGCATCAGTCACAATCGCACTTTCCAAATCCTGTGGGCTACGATTGGATTGGATGAGTAGTGTGCGCCCTTGGATTACTAAACGACTAATTCAATTTAACAAATAAACCAAAATGATATTTATAATTTAATTGATAAACTAATTCAATTCAAAAAAAATGATAACATAGTATTTTATATTGAATTGACAAACTAATTCAATTCAACATAAATGATAAAATAATATTTTATATTGAATTGACATAATAATTCAGTTCAATAAAAATGATAAAAAATATATTTTATATTGAATTGACAATTCTATTTCAATCCAATAAAAATGACAAAATAATATTTTATATTGAATTGACAATTCTATTTAAATCCAATAAAAATGACAAAATAATATTTTTTTATTGAATTGACAATTCTATTTCAATCCAATAAAAATGACAAAATAATATTTTATATTTGTTTACTACACATGATTCACCAATTATTGACAAAGAGAAAATGATTTAATTTAACCAACACATTCAGATCTATAATTATTCATCACCAAACAATAGATCAATCATCATCCAAACTTTCAGAACAAAGCAGATCTAAATCATATACATACAATCATTACGTAGCAAGTAAAATAATTAAATTGATTAATTATAAAAAAACAGAAATCTCACAGTTTGGTTGCAAATTTGACCAAAATTCAAACAACTCGAAATCGCTTCTTTTCAGTCCAGAGTCGTAGATCTCGTCTTTACGATCGCACAGGATCTGAAATTGTTAATTTTCGATGTCGTATGTATTATTTAGGATTTAAACAAGATTGATAACAGTTTTAAAAATAAATTAATAAAATATTAAAAGGAATTAACCTTTCTTCCTCTACACAGTAACAAGCCGCTAGTAAAACCCAATAGCTCAAATCCTAGGGTTCGAATTCGTTCAAAATCCGCAGCACCCGAGATCGGTCAGACAGTGAGACGTCGACGGGCTAGAGGAGGCGCAGGTGCGCCTGCGAGGAGGGGAAGCTCGATAGAGCCTAGCGGGGTGCGCGGGGAAGAGATAGGGTCGGGTTTAGGTGCGTGAATCTCGAAGTTCGGGCAACCAGGGGTTGATCCAACCGTATAGAAATGAAGAGTCAGAAAATATCTACAGAAAAGTCTAAAGGAGTGAGGTTTTATTTGCTGTGGATTGAAAGATTTCAAAAGAGGAAGGTAGGAGCATTTTCAGCCATGATCTGATAGGGGCGGCGGCTATGTTCTTTGTGGATTAGGGTTTGGAGGAAGATGATGTGTATTTTTATATTATTTTATTGTAAATTTGACAAATAAATCCAAAAGTTTTAAACCATCCAATTTCAGTCCAACCAGAGTTGACACCACCCAATAGCCCCTGTTCCGGATCCAATGAGCCAGGTCTTGTCAGCTCAAACGACTGTCTGTGGCCTGAAATCTTTAATTTAATATTTAAGTCTTTTAATAAATGAATTTGATCGTATATTTAAATTCACCGGGGCCATATACGGACTCAGAAAATCCAGAAAAATTATTTCTAGCTTTGTTTAGACGATACGGTCCTAACGAAATTAATTTCATCGAATTCTAAGACTGTTCGAAAAATGGTCATTTTCAAGTCGATCGGATTTGACTGAAATTGAAAAAACACATTTTCGTTTGCCACGCTCCCTTATTTTCGTTTTGGATCCAACAAAAGTGGTTTCGTCGAAAACGGAGGTCGTTTGAAAAATGGCCTTATATACGGGCAATAAATTATACTATAGCGACCATTCTGAATATTCAACTGACCATATCTTTTGATTCCCGTTATGAAATTTCGTTTTTTCGGATTTGTTGGAAAGATATTTTCAAACAGATTTAGATATTTTTGGTTTCACTAAAATCCATTTGATTTTAAATCCGGTACATTCGGTCAAAGTACCGGTTTGACTTTTCAAACTACCATACTATTTCTAATTCCTTTAGAAGTCAAAGTAAATAAATTTGCTCTAACTTCGATTGAAATAAATTTTTAATCATTATTATTTAAAATAAATTATTTTAACTATTCAACATCCACTGAAATAGCCAAAACAAATTTTTTAAATTGGTTCGGATTCCGGGTTGTTACAATACCATGACGTTACTCCTAGCTAGAGACTAACATATGTCAATTTCCATATGTTCCTCATGCGTTTTAAGTTCATACCGGGACGTGAAGCTTGCGAATTAACGCTACACAAAGCTATGTTATTTAAATCCATGCTTTGATCATCAACTGCAAAACTCTGCTTTTCAACAAAAGCCTTGATCATTTGCATCTCAGCATGCCACACTGTCACTCCATACCGTACCACTGATTTCTGCCGATATATAACCTCTAAGCTCATGCGTCTCAGAGAAGGGTGTTAAGCCAGAGAATAAATTTTATGCCACCAAAATAGATATATTTTAAGCAGAGACCAATAAATACAGTATAAGGAATACAATGTCAGACATTCGTCCATTTACATGTTCGTTCTGGGTTTGAACGAAACTGGAGGCACCTTATTCCTTGTTCCATATGTCCAATACAGGAGAGAGGCCCTCGCATATCCGTCGATCTCCAAGTACGTTTAGATGATCACCACTTACAACCTTGTCTCGGGTGTACAACCTAATCAAGACATCAGTAATCATCCATACGATGTGAAGATCTTCGGTCCTCAACCAACGTCTTCAACGTCGGCTTATCGTCGTATCAATTATTCAGAATGGGATAAACCCAACCTTTCTGAATAACCCGCATTTCTTATAAACAAGTGCTATAAAAACACAAAATACGCCACATTCTAGTCTGGAATATATTTTTATTCAAATATTCTTTTCACAATTTAAACGAAATTAAGGTTTTCCAAACTAGTCGGGATAAGCGAACCTTACCGAAGAAATCATTTATTTTATTTTCCAATCCCAAAATATTCATCCCGTAGAGAAAAATTGGTAGTATTCCATATCTAATACCACGATGTTATCGGTAAAATTTAATTACCATTTCACGTTCAAATCTAATTAAAGATTTAACTATGGCTCAGAGCAAAACTGGTGATACTCCATTCTCGATCATTTCACAAATTTGGTAATTTAAATTATCACATTCAAATTTCAATCTAAATAAAGATTCATTAAAAATTTACTTAGTTTTTATCTTCCAACAATCATTATTAATGATTTATTAACTTTGGGAAATCAAACATGCTGCATCGACAATCTATATCGTACCATTGATTTCTTCTGATATATAACCTCTAAGCTCATATGTCTTAGAGAAGGGTGTTAAGCAGGAGAATAAATTCTCCACCACCAAACAGATATATATTTAGCAGAGATCAACAATACAGTTCGAAATACAATGTTAGACATGTTAACCTATCTTTTAACTGGGTTAAAATAACCAATCTCATTTAAAACACAGTTCACGATAAACCCAAAATCCTATTCCATTAACTGTGGAATCTTCATGGAAAACAGATCAATATATATAATCGATATCAATTTCCGTGTCCGGCTAATAATATAAATGGAATAACAGAAAAGCCTTTTAAATTCCATATATAGTAACAGCCTTCCTCCACAAAAGCTCATTTCGATTATCACCCAATCGAATTCCATTCAATTCCAATTTATTTTATTAAATTGGAAAACTTTACTTTGGAAATTTCCATTAAGCTTAATTAAAAGATTTATAAATTCCAAATCACTTTTCACTATTAATTGGGTTAAAGAACGAATGTCGTTTAAAACACAGTTCGCGATAAACCTAAAGTCACATTCCATTTTATTCCAATTGCTAGATATAATTGGAAACTCCAATAATCTTAATTAAAAGATCTATTCTTTCCACCTTAAGAACAATGTTATTTAAGACATCTTTCACGACAAACCCAATATCCAATTTGATATTAAATATAGGACTCTGAACAGAAATAATATCGGCTTATATTCAATATCGAATTCTGAAACCAACACATAACGTATGGGGAATAACGATATATATCTATCTCTCAAATTCCTCCAAAATATCCGTATAGTCACAGAATCCAATATCGAAATATCCCGAAGATGATTTCTATTTGAATCCATTCCAATTTATAGATTGGAAAATTCTGGTTATATTAAACCCTTTATATATCCAATTTATTTATTTAAAAATTATTGGATTATCTTTCTAGTTAATAACTAGTTCATTTTGATAAAAATGTATTTTTATCTTTATAAACGTGAAATTTTTCTTCCTCATTCTTTCCAAATCATTTATTATGATTTTACATAAATTATTAATATTTTTAATAATTTTATCAAGGCCCGTACAGTCGGTTTCCAATAACTGCCACCGAACTGCATCCATAACTACCTTTTCCAAATTTGATTTAGACATAATTTCAAATCCAACTGTTAGATTTCAAATCTCTTATATTCATTGGAAATCTCTTTCCGATATGAGCCAACTATTCCGGTTTTAGGAGAATACGACGGTTGAATCTTCCGTAATGTCTATTCGAAGTCAATGGTCGAAATTCGCGAAAGGCTGCGGCGCGGAGCGTTCTATTCAAGCCATTAATATATATAATATATATTTCATTCAAAACATATTTTATAAATTCGTTTTATAAACGATTCCCACTTTTAATTCAATTTTAAATCAAAGTTGAATATTCCATATCATTAATATATAAATGATAATGTTTTCAAAATACCAGATTTTGAGATAATTTCCTTTTCGATATTCATTATAAAAATAAATAAAATCGATATAAATATCATTTATGTTAAAATAGCGCACAACTAATCAAGACGACTTCACAATTTCAATGTTTTCGTGTCCATCCAAAATCGGACATCAAATTCACATTTTAATCCTTTATTGAATATTATTTTAAAATATTCGTTATTTTAAAATATTCGTTCTTTCTGAATTGGAATCAGACCTAATCAGTTACCATATAATGTTAGTTATATGGGTTTCATACAACACATGTACACAACGACAATGATAAACAATCATCCATCTTCTAGAGTGCATTACAAAAATGCATAAGCATTAAATATATATAACTAAATCTTATACCAGTCCGTCAACCAATTGATTGACATACAACTAAACAATTGGGATTAGTGTACGTCAAATATCATCACAATACCCGTGTGGGGTTTCAACCAACAAATACTGAATATTATTTGTGAAGTTGGGCAATGTGTAAAATTTATCGTCCTAATCTAATCAGTTAAATGGGTGTACATAAACAAATCGTCCGATTTGTAAATGAATATTTATTTTCATTTCAGGAGAATTTTATGTCGTCCATATATACGATAAAAATTATACTTTTAACGAGAAAATATTTTACTCAACACTTGACTATTTTATATAGTTAACCATTCAATAAAAATGATATATTTATTGTTCAAATAGTTTATTCAACACATGAATATTTTATATATGTCCTTTATACAATAAAAATGATATTTTTATTGTTCAAGTATTTTATTCACAATCAATTCACAATCAATTTTACAACGACAATCCAAATTTTCATAATACAATTCAAACAAAAAACCATGGTTTGTACAATAAATAGTGTCGGGGACTTCTAAGCCTCGTCTACATCATAGTATATATTTAATAGTAAAATAATTAGACTGAAGGAGTTCTCACCTTTGGTTTCAACTCCGTCGTTCTTTAATTGAATGATTTGGATTTGGATTTGCTCCACTTAGTCCACCGCATAGTGTTCTTCAACGTGGTTCCAACTCAATCTGTTTCACACGGTTTATATTAAAACTCACATTTTTAATACATTGCTATTTATTTAAAAATAACATTTTTAAACTGTTCTATATATTTTTAAAAATCATATTTTTAAAACAAAGTTATTTATAAGAAAAATCATATTTTTAAAACAAAGTTATTTATAATAAAAATCATATTTTTAAACAATGTTATTTATAATAAAAAACATATTTTTAAAACAAATTTATTTATAATAAAAATCATATTTTAAAACAAAGTAATTTATAATAAAAATCATATTTTAAACAATGCTTTCTCTATTAAAAATCATATTTTTATACAACGATATTTATAAATAAAAATCACATTTTTATCACAAAGTCGTTTATATAAAAAATTACATTTTTATAAATTCTATTTCACTATAAAAATCACGTTTTATAACTATGTTATTATATTGAATATTCACATTTTAAACAATGCTTTATATATTTTTAAAAACCATGCTACTTATATTTTTAATAACCATGCTATTTATATTTTTAAATCATGCTATTTATATTTTTAAATCATGTTATTTTTTTAAATCATGTTATTTGTTTTTTTAATCATGCTATTTTTTTAAATCATGCTATTTTTTTAAAATCATTCTATTTATTTTTTTAAATCATTCTTTTTTTTAAATCATGCTATTTTTTTTAAATCTGCTATTTATTTTTTCTAAATCATGCTAGTTTTTTAAATCATTTTTGTTTTTTTTTAAATCATTGTCATTAAAAACAAAGTTATTTCTATTTAAAATCTGAAAAATAAAACAATGCTAATTTTTTTTAAAATCAGAAAAATAAAACAATGTTGTGTTTAGTTTAAAATTCATTTACTGTTATATTAATTAAACAAATTATATATATATAAACTCACTGCATCTTTCCACGTTGAGAATCGAACCCTACCTCGTCCAAAAAACCCAATTCATTGATCAAAATTTTCTGCCGCCACTGCCATTTCCGACCGCTGGAGAGCAATCGCCAGTCTTCACGCTGAAGAGGCCGTCGTCATCTCCCTGCGCCATCGACGGCGTCACACTCGACGGCTTTTGGTGCTAGAAAATGTCATGCGAACGCTAGCGGTTTGAGGGAAGAAATCAAACGATTTAGGTTATGAAATTTCATCAAAACCGTATAAAAATGGAGATCGAACATCCCTCTATAATGTTTGTTTATAAACTGTGATCTAACTCGATTTGGTGAAGGAGAGATTTGGAAGAGAAATTTGAACAATTTTCTCCGTTCATTGGTGAAGGGGGGTGGATTCCTGATGTTGACCGCGGTTTGAATGAACTAAGGGTTTTGACTTTTTAAATGAGGGTATAATATATATATATATATATATATATATATATATATATATATATAATTTTAATTCTGTTTATCATTCGTTATGAAATTTTAGCGTTCGAACTCCAAATCAAAATCAATGACTGCCGCCCCTAGCCAAATACCCCTTTCGGACACAATGGGATATATCTGGTAAGCCAATACGACTGGTTCGATTAGTTTTTATCAAAATTAAAATATAAATCAATATATATTGAAATTAAACGTACATTTTAATCTACCGGGGCCACATACTAACTCCAAAAATTACAGAAAAATAAATCTAGCTATGTTTTGACGATACGGTCCTAACAAAACTAATTTCGTCGAATTTGGAGACCGTTTGAAAAATGGCCATATTTCCAATCGATTAAATTCAAACTGAAATTACCAAACATATTTAAATTCGCCACACTCACATATTAATTCCAAAAATTGTGAAAATTGGAATCTAGCAATAATTTGACATTCCGGATCCAACAAAAGTGATTTCATCAAAAATGGAGGTCTTTTGCAAAATGGCTATTTTTAAGGGCTATATATTATATTAAAATATATAAAAATTCCATAGCGACTATTTTGAATTTTAAACTGGCCATAACTTTCAATTTATATTATGAAATCTCAAATTTTCACATTCGTTAGAAAGATATAATTAAACAGATTCAAATATTTCTTGTTTTACTGAAATCTGATTTATTTTTTTGAATCTTATACATTCATTTGAAATTAAAAATCGAATTTTCAAACTACCGCGCCATTTCAAGTTCGTTTTATAATTAAAATAAACTTACACGTTCTAACTTTGATTAAAATAAATTTTTAGTCATTATTATTTAGAATAAATCATTTTAAATATTCAAAATCCATAAAAATAGCTAAAATAAAAAATTTAAATTGGTTCTGAAAATCCGGGTTGTTACAGGAAGTGTCAATACTGGAGCTGACGTGAGACTTTCTTCAACCTCAAGAACGCATCCTCGTAGTCCACATACCAAGCAAATACTAGGTTTTTCTTTGTAAGTAAATACTAGGTTTTGTTTCCATGTTGTAGTGGTTTCTATTTCATTATCGTATTCCTATTTCTTATTATGTATCGTCTCTACGTATCGTTATTAGAATTATCAATGAAGTTTTTATATTTTTGTTTATTACCTTTAAAACATCTCTGGAATTGTCATTAGTATGTTAAAAACAAGTATATAAACCAAAATTAAACACAACTCACAAAATTTTCAAAATTCAAAAATTGTAGGATACATGTCGACATGGGCTACCCAACAGTCGACATATAACTGCTAGTTTTTCAAATTAGTTTAAATTTAAAAACTGTCTCAACTAACTTGTGTTTACCTATTTCTTCAAGAAAATCTTATATTTTCATTCCTTCTTAGTATCCATTCATTATATTAATATATTCTAATTTATCATTCCATGACTTCTCCAATTCATAGTTTAAGTGAAAATCTAGAAGAAACACTTAATTCTTTCAAAAATATTCTCCTTATTGTTCTTTGTAATCAGCCTCGCTTAGGGTTGAGTTAAATGAAGAGGATTAAAAATCAAGAGAGGCATTTCGATAACATGTGTTGGATGATCTCTGCACTCAATGAAGAAGAAGAAAATAATGATTCAAAAGGAACTTTTATTAAAGAAAATAAAGAATGGGAGGCTTTAAAGGCTGATCCTAACTTTGGAGAAGAAGGATGGGTAGAAGTTCTAAGAAATGTTTGAATTTGGTATGTTTGTTTGATTTGATTTTTAATTGTATTAGTTTGGATTGACTGATTAATGGATTGTACAAATTTAATGGTTTGGTTTGAATAACTTGATTACTAATTATTACTCTAGTTTGAATATTACTTATATAATGCATTAATTCTATTTAATTATATCATAGTTTTAAGAGGTGTATTATATATTAGTACCATTTCTTAGTCTAGAATAAATCCTACCATAGTTTTAGAGAGAGTATTGTAAATTAATTATGCGTATATAGTTTTTTATGATAAAGGTGAGAATTATAAAATAGGGTTAGATTAAGGGGGAATTAGTAGTTTCGAAAAGAGTTATTAGAGTAAGGGGGAGAAATTGGAGAATCAAGGCATAAGATATATATACATATATATGTATGTATGTATGTATGTATGTATGTATTTTATAAAAAAAGGTTTTCATCGTCCAAAAGGGAGATATTGTTGGGGACTAAGATGATGATGGTTTTGATGACAACAACCTTTTTTTAACTATTATTGGTAGAAAATATGTACTAACACGTTTAATTAGATGTATATATATACACACATACAGATGTTAGATGCATGTATTGATTATTGAATATTGTACAATTTAGATATTCAAAGATTACAAAGAAGAACAATTCAAGATTGAAAACTTATGAGTAATAAAAGTTCAAGAAAATAGGATAAGTTATACAGTCTAGATTTTTATTTTTAAAACTCCGTAATAGCACTGAATCTCTATTCCAATTCTCTTATCATTTTCGTCTTATAATTTTCTTGATTTTGGAAATACTTCCTATTAAAAATTATATATCTTTTAATATTTAAATTTATTTCCTGGATTTTAAATCAAACTCCTAATTTGAATATTTTAGATTTGATTACTTATATTTTAGTTTTAACTAATTAAAATTTTTGCTTACTTATATTTTAGTTTACTTAAGTTTTAATTTCCTTATATTCAATGTTATAGTTATATATATATACCTTTGTTTTAAAACAATCCCCATATAGTTATATTTATAGCCTTATATAAGTTTTAAATATTTTATATATTATAATTATATGATTTGAACTTATACTTTTGCTCTATTATACTATTTTTTTATATAGAACAATAGTATGTTTAAATTCCAGAATTACCTTGATTTATTTCAACATCATTTACATTGTTTTAAAAAAAATCAAATTTCAAAAATTGCTTATGGCATATTGACATGTACTACTACCCATGTCGATATAGTGAACATGAATTTTGAAATTTCAAACTTCATAAGTTGTGTCTATTGGTCTAAATCTTTTTTTTGAAAGGATATAATTGTCAAATCACTATAAATATGCTTCTAAACTCGAAATTTTATAACTACTTTCATTTATCTATTTCTCTCTTTTCTCCTCTCCATTTTTACTCTTAAATTTTCAAGTTTATATAATCAAACTTTGCGAAAATTCAAAGAGAATCAAACAAGATCATCTCTTGATACACCACAACGTGGATTTAGCTACCTCCTATTTGATATGGCTATTAGCCGTGTAATGATCCAGAATTTTGAACCAATTTGAAATTGGAATTTTTAATACTTAATTTGAATTTTCTGAACATAAAATAAATTCGTGAACATTTAATAATTTTGATAGGTTAACAATAGGTTTTATTTGAATTATAACATTTATAAATGGAAATGATTATTAATAAGTTTGGATTTATTGATATTATTGGTCGTTCGATCAGATTTGTCAAAATATAACATAAATTAATAGCATTAGTATTATGCGTTGCTCTTTATTTTCAAAACGTTTAAGGTAAATGCTACCAAAAACACATTCCTTCTCCTTTTTACAAGTGTTAAGACACTTGTAATTTTGCATGCAACATTCCATGCATAAAATACACATGTCCTATGATGTGTCACTCTCTCCTTACACCTCTTTTCCTATAAATACCACCATTTCCTTCTACTTTTTCATTCATTCTCACTTCTTTTCTTTCTCTCTTCTTCTTAAAGATTATGGCCATGGTTTCCATGGCATAAGTCTTCCTCTTTTCCACCACCACCTGGCCAAAGTTCATCATTCTCCTCCTCGTCTTATAATATAAAGAGATATTAGTGTATATTATATAATATATATATTTTGGTGAAGAAGACGTTGCACTGAAATACTGTCCGACGTTTCGTTTAGCTAGGCTCGCCTACCGTGAAGATTTGGAAAGTTGTTAGGTGAGAACTCTTTAACCACAGTTTATATATTTAATTAGTAGCTAGACTAATTTAAATATAGTGATGAATTATTATTGGTTAATGATGATTGATATTTGTTGTGATGGATGATGGATGCAAAGTTTAGAATACACACTATTAAGCGTTAGTGTTATAACGCTTGTGCACAATTGTGATTTATTGAATGATGGTTGTTATGGATGGTTAAATGGTTGTTGATGTTGTTTTGCACACACTATGACACAACAATTATGGTATTACATTGGTGATCTAAAAATCTCCTTCATAATTAAAAGCAATATCATTATTGAAATTGAAGGTTAATAATTGGAAAAGACCATATGTATGAATTCACATATATTGTTAAAGTCCTTTGAATGAATAAATAAATACCGGAACATTCTAGGATGACAGAGAGGATAGTGTCTAGGCTTGGGTTTGGAAATGAAGTTTCCTGCTCTCCCTGGCTATCCCTAACCAATCCGACGAATGGGAAGTTTAATTTGAAGTTATTTGAATTTAGAAATGAATTGGGATTTATGGAAGTCGAATTTTAGATCCAAAATAATTTGGAAAGTAAATTTAAATGATTTTTAAAAGGGTTATATAAGGATATAATGGTTTCTAAGATATTTTGAAGTATCGTAGAAGAATGGTTATTATGGTCAAAATAGAGCTTGTCGCATAACGACAATTTACGTATTTTAGATGCAAACTTTAAACGCTTATAACTTTTGCAATCTAAATCGGACTTCCCTAAAATGAAAAACGTTTGATTTCTGTTAACAAAGACTTTCAAACGAGTGAGAGCAGATTTTAAATTCAGGTTATAGTTTTCAAGTTATGTTTGAAACCATTTTGGAAAAGATCGATGTAAGAACAATTGTTGACCATAACTATAAACAACTATTTTTAAGTGTTTTAAAAATATGGAAAAAATTTGTAAAATTATAATAAATTATGTAAAAGTGTTATGAATTGTAAAGTTTAAGTTTTGGCTAAGATAAATGATATTTTGATCAAAATAGTTGAGATAACTATTTGTAACACTTTTGTAACACTTTTGAAATGCAATTGTAACGCTTCCTTCGAAAACAATCTATTTTGAAGTTTTAAACCGTAAACTATTTTCCGAACTATAAGTAATGATTTGTTGAATTTTTTCAAAGGTTTAAAAGTATTGAAAATAATTTGTTTGGAAGTTAAATTGATTTATTTAATAATTAAATTGTGTTTTTCAATTTTAAATAATTGGATATGGTTGGAGATAAATCTTCGGATGTTTGATATTAATCCGGTAGATGATGTGTAATAACCCGAAAAATCTGGGCCAGTTTAAAATTTTTATTTTGGCGATTTTAGCGAATTTTGAATATTTAAAATGAATTATTTTAAATAATATCGACGAGAAATTTATTTTGAATATATATAGAACGTATATATTATACGCGTTGTCGTTAGAATATAAATATTATATATAATTAAAATAGAATTGAAAACAGCGCGGTAGTCCGATAATTCGATTTCAAACTTCAATTGAATGTACCGAGTGCAAAACAATCCGGATTTTAGTGAAACCAAAAACATTAGGATCTAATTGATAATATCTTTCCAACGAATCCGACAAATCAAATTTTCATAGCGGGAATCAATAGATATGTCCAGTTGAAAATTCTGAATAGTCGCTATGGAATTCAGGCCCTTAAAAATGGAAATTTTGCAAATGACCTCGGATTTCGACGAAACCAGTTTTGTTGGATCCGCAGTGTCAAATTATTGCTAGGTTTTAAATTTCTTAATTTTTCGAATCAGTATGTGAGCTTGGCAAAGAAAAACGCGTCTGACCAGTTTCAGTTGATTTTAATCGACTGGAAAATGGCCATTTTTCCGACGGTCTCAGAATTCAACGAAACTAGTTTTGTTAGGACCGTATCGTCAATACGAAGTTAGAAAATATTTTTCCGGAATTTTTAGAGTTAGTATGTGACCCCGGTAATTTGAAATGTACGTTTAAAATTCAATATAG
Source organism: Allium sativum (assembly GCA_030737875.1). Classification (NCBI taxonomy): domain Eukaryota; kingdom Viridiplantae; phylum Streptophyta; class Magnoliopsida; order Asparagales; family Amaryllidaceae; genus Allium; species Allium sativum. The sequence continues at coordinate 797,352,615 of CM060921.1, read as the reverse complement.
TGATTTAAATGTAAATTCAACGGAAACTGATCGAAACAATCGAATCAGCTTACGATACATATCCCATTGTGTTCGGAACGGGGGTAATTAGCTAGGGACGACGGTCGGTGGGTTTGAAATGGGGTTCGAATTAAAAGGTTGCTTTATTAAAATAAATTGAATTAAATATATATATTTCTTTATAATACCCCCCCCCCCCCCCCTTTCCTTCATTTCGAATCAGAATAAAAAAAAAACAAAAAAAAAAGAGAAAAACCCTAAGACTATCGTTGCCCCGTCCTGACCTCGCCGCCACCGCATCGCAGCCCTCCCCTCCTCTGGCGCCGCCGCATCTCCTTCCTCCACCTCCAATTCCCATCCTCCCTCCGCTCTCCTTTAAAGCCCCAGACGACGTGAAGACCCCAATCGCGCGAGGCCCGAAGGCACCACTCGTCGCACCACTGAAACGCCGCCCTGACCCGTCGCCCTCCGACGCCCACCAAAGCCACCCACCACCGTTCGATCGAAGTCCGCTGCCCCCCCTCTGCCTCGCGTCGCGCCACCGACCGAAGACTCCACCCCCCTCCCTTGTTTCCGGAATCGCGGCAAATCCCCCCCCCCCCCCCGGCTGGTATGTTTTTATTTTTATTTTACTTTCTTATTTTATTTTATTTTATTTTTCATTAAAATATGGATAGAAAAAGAAAACAATTAGGATTTTTAACAATATAAAATTAGAAAAAGATTCGATTTTGTTAGTGGAAAATATGATCTTTATATTTTTAAAGTATTAAAAATATAGTCTTTACTATATAGATGATATAAAAATATGATTTTTATATTTCTAAAAGAATTAAAAATATGATTTTTATATTTTTAAAGTATTAAAAATATAGTCTTTACTATATAGCGATTATAAAAATATGATTTTTACATTTTTAAAGTAGTAAAAGTATAATCTTTATATTGTAGAAAGATAAAAATATGATCTTTGCATAGTAGGAACTATAAAAATATAATCTTTATGAGATATAGATGTAAAAATGTAAAAAGGCGAAATTTTTAAAATGTAAAAAGGCGAAATTTTTAGATGTAAAAATGCGAAATCTATATTTTTTTTTATAAATGCGAAATCTATATTTTTATAAAGGCGAAATCTATATTTCTTTTTATAAAGGCGAAATCTATATTTTTATAAAGGCGAAATCTATATTTTTTTTATAAAGGCGAAATCTATATTTTTAGGAAGGCGAAATCTATATTTTTATAAAGGCGAAATCTTTATATGGAAAATAGCGTGATAAAAATATAATTTTTATCTATATAACATAGTAGTAAAAATTCGATTTTTATATATTGAATAACGGAATAAAATTCGATTTTTAAATGTAGGAAGCGATTATAAAAATATGATTTTTATTTTAAAGACATCAAAATATAAAAATGTGTGATTTTTATATATGTAGTGGCTACGAGCAACGAAGATGACGAAGATGCGATGGCGATGAAGATTTCTATCAATGAAGTGCCGTGGAGCTAGGATAGCTATCTGTGAGAATTTCTCACCTTTCAATTTCTTTTTCTAGTTATATATATATATACTAGGATGCAGACGGTGCTTAGTAGCACCCGACACAATCGTCCACAGACCATGGACTTGTTTGTTTGGTTGCATAGATTAGTTTGATGATTTGATTTGAATTTGGTTGTTTGGTGAATTTGACTGATGTGTGAATGGCGTGGGCCTTCATTAGACCGGGGATAAGGCTAGACCTCGTCCCGTTTCTAGTATCGTGCCGTTATGCCGCCGAAATTTTCTAAAATATGTTAGAAAAATAAAAATATCATTTTATTTAAAGAATGAACTGAATAGAAATTCATATGTTAAAATAAAATGTTTTATCGTTAAAAATATAATTTTTAACGTGAATATGAATATAGTGAATGTGAATAAATAAATATTCATTTACAAACCGGACGGTTTGTTTATGTACACCTATTTGAATGACATTGATTGGGTCGATAAATTTTACACATCGCCCAACTGCACAAATAAAATCTGTGTTTGATTGTTTGAAACCCCACATGGGTATTGGGATGAAATTTGAAGTTCACTCATCCTGATTGATTAAATATGTCAATCGATTGATTGACAGGCTGTTATAAGCGTTGAATATCTATATTTGATGCTTAGACAGTGTAGTGCACTTTGGTTGATGGTTGATTATTTCTCTATGCTATTATATACATGTGTTGTATGAAAATCCATATAATTAATTTTATATGGTGATTGACTGGGCCTCATTCCAATTTAGAAGATAAAGAATAATATAATATAAAGGTTCATGTGTTGACTGTACTCATCCGTTGAGATTAGTCATGTGTTGAACGAAATATTTTAATAATAAAATTTATACCTTTATCACTATAAAATAAATGTTCATGTGTTGACTGTACTCATCCGTCGAGATTAGTCATGTGTTGAACGAAATATTTTTATAATAAAATTTACATCTTTATCAATATAAAATAAAGGTTCATGTGTTGACTGTACTCATCCGTTGAGATTAGTCATGTGTTGAACGAAATATTTTTATATAAAATTTACATCTTTATCAATATAAAATAAAGGTTCATGTGTTGACTGTACTCATCCGTTGAGATTAGTCATGTGTTGAACGAAATATTTTTATAATAAAAATTACATCTTTATCAATATAATATAAAGGTTCATGTGTTGACTGTACTCATCCGTTGAGATTAGTCATGTGTTGAACGAATTATTTTTATAATAAAATTTACATCTTTATCAATATAAAATAAAGGTTCATGTGTTGACTGTACTCATCCGTTGAGATTAGTCATGTGTTGAACGAAATATTTTAACAAAAATAGTCACACATGGACGGTACTCATTCGTTGAGATTAGTCGTGTGTTGACAAAAAGAAATATTTGAAATAGAATATATAAAGCCGTGTTGATTAGTGATGCGCCATTTTGACGCGAACGATATTTATATCGATTACTTTCGAAATGAATTGAATATATAACGATTTCGAAATGAATTGAATTGAAAACGATTTCGAAATGAATTAAATATATAACGATTTCGAAATGAATTGAATATATAACGATTTCGAAATGAATTGAATTGAAAACGATTTCGAAATGAACTGAATAGAAAACGAATTTGGTTTGAATAGAAAACCAATTTGAATTGAATTGAATTGAAAACGAATTCAAATTGAATTGAAAGCAAATTGAAATGAATTCAAATGTAATTGAAATTTGAATTGAATAGAAATGAATTTTAAAACGAATTTATAAAGAAGAATTCAATTTTGATTTGAATTGAAATGGAAGTTGAAATTGCTTTTGAAACGAATTTAAAACTATTTATATAATTCGTTTTAAATAGAAATCGACGAGATATATATTATATATATTATATATATATATAATATAATGGCCTGAATAGAACGCGCCGCGCCGCGGCAGTTCGTGAATTTCGACCATTTATTTCAAACGGACATTACGGGAGATCCGACCGTCGGATTCTCCTAAAACCGGAACCGTTGGGTTCGTATCGAAAAGAGCTTTCTAACGAATATTAGAAATTCAAAATCTAACGGTTGGATTTGTAGATACGTCCAAATCAAATTCGAAAAAGGTCGCTGTAAGTGCAGTTCGACGGCCATTGTTGGAAATCGACTGTACGGGCCTTGATAAAATTATTAAAAATATCAATAATTTGTGTAAAATCATAAGAAATGATTTGGGAAAAATTGGGGTGAAAAACCCCATATTTGAAAAGATAAAAATAGATTTTTATCGAAATGAACTAGTTTGAACTCAATTTAAAACCCGGGTTTTTATTTTTAAATAAATAAATTAGATTTTAAAAAGGGGTTTTAAATAATCGGAATTTCCAATATATTTGATTGAATTTGATTTGGGTTTGTCGTGAACTGTGTTTTAAATAACACCTAGTTCTTTAACCCAGTAAAAGGAGTTCTCACGAATCTGCAATTAGGTTGAAATGTGAATCTATAATCTAAATTATCAGATTTAGAAATAAGCGGGAATGGAGTATTACCAGTTTTACTCCAAAGCGATAGTTAAATCTTTAATTAGATTTGAACGTGAAATGGTAATTAATTTTACCGATAACACCGTGGTGTTAGATATGGAGTATTACCAGTTTTGCTTCATGGGATGAATAGGTTGGGATTGGGAAATAAAATAAATAATTACTTCGTTACGGTTCGCTAATCTCGACCAGTTGGAAAAACCATGATTTGGTTTTAAACGACATCCAAAGGAAGATTACAGGATAAATTTTAAAGAATTTATCTTGGATAAAATTTATGGGAACCTTTCCCTAAGAATGTGGAATTTAGAAACTAGCTATAGGTTGGCTAAGAAGAATGGTTTCCTAGGTATTGATCTGATGTTGGTTTCGGCCTTCGGGGTTAATGTTTGGGAAATTGTTCTCTTGCTAATTTGCGGTTAGTGACTAATGAATTGGAATGAGGCGTATGTTGAATTTGTGTAACATTTGTTTTTAATATACGCGGGTTGTTCGGAAAGGCCGGGTTTATACCCATTCTGAATAACCGATTCGACGATAAGTCGAAGATGAAGACGGTGGTCGAAGACCGGAAGTCTTCACATCGTTTGGATAATTACTGACGATCCTGATTGGGCAGTACACCCGAGAGAATGGAAATAGTTGGTGATCGTCCAGACGTACTTGGAGATGGATGGATATGCGAGGAAAGTGCCTCCGGTTTCGTTCAGACCCAGAACGGACTTGTAAATGGATTATGTGTCTGACACTGGATTTTATTCTATGTTGATTGATTTCTATTAAATATACATCTGTTTGGCGGCGGAGAATTTATTCTTTTGCTTAACGCCCTTCTCTGAGACGTACGAGCTCAGAGGTTGTATATCGATGGACATCAGTCGCATGGCATGAATTGCCTGTGTGGCACGCTAAGATGCAATGATCAAGGCTTCTGTTGAAAAGCAAAGTCTTGTGGTTGATGATCAAAGCACGCCTACGTGGCAGCTTTGTGTATAACGTGAATTCGCGAGCCTCACACCTCGGTATGAGTTAAAAACGGGATACGGGCCGTTGGGAGAACACGACGTTTCTTTCTAGCTTTGGTGGTGTCAGTGACTTACCAGCCCCGACATTTATATACTTTTCACCTTTGTGGTTGTTGGAATGAGGCGCCTTGATTATAGGTCTGTAAGGACCGGGAAACGTGTGTTCAGGAATTGCCAATCCTCTAACGTAAGTGAGGACCGGCCCAACCAATCCAAGTGGCTACCCAGAGTGTGTAGTCCTGAGCATTTGCTAGAGTGTCTCGAAGCGGAGAGGAGCTTGCCCCTTGCCTCGACTCATGACGGAAATCCAATTTCCAATACGAGATATTTCGGCTTTATTTGTAGAGCCTAGTATGGCGACATAGTAGCATGGGATACTATGCCGTCTATGATCTATATTTATGATTGAAATTGTTTTGACACTATACACTTATTATAGTATCAAATGATTTGTTTTAAACGTACCAAGCATGTTTGGCTATTATAAGGGAAAACCCTATCCTCCGGCTTGCGTTGCATTGTGTGATGGGACCTGGGTCTTATAATGGCTTCATTTTTCGAAAAAGCATTGCGTTGTTTATTGTATGCACTGGTATTCTTGGGAGGAAACCCGTTCCGTGTTATACGGCGTGGTCCCTTGAATTACTCTCTATTAAAGTAAAGTTTTAAATAACTATTTTAGTTCTCACACCAGTCACATGACTGACCTGGAGTTTATTGTTTTAACCTAAACTCTGGGTGCCCTATTTTCCGCACGGGCAGCTAGTAGTTTTGGTTTTGCAGATTTATATTCACAGGATCCTGGTTTACAGCTGGAATGATATTCGGAAAGCTCTGTATCCGTATATCACCTTCAGTTGCGCTTTGTATTATTTTCCGCTGCTATGTAATTTATTGTAATCTCTGATATTTCTGTGTAATATTTATTCATTTATACTCTGTATATTCTTGTAATCTGATGCGTTGTTGTAATATACAATGAAATGTTCTTCTGTTTGTGTTCTGATTTGTCCTGTTCTCAAACGATCAGGGGTTTCGAACGGTCTAGATCGGTTTAACGACTGATTCGGATCGAGCGAAATTCCCGGCCGTCACATGATGATTCTTACTATTTGAGGAATTCAAAAGGTAGTTCACCATTATTCCGCTTATAGTGTGAGTTGGATATTGAGATTAATATTAAGTATAAGTTGATGGTATTTCTATCCAGATCTAATGTCAAAGGGTTGGATAAATCTTTTAATTAAGATACGAGTTTCCTAAGTTGACTGGGATAAGTTGGATAGAAATAATCTTCAGATATTTGATATGAAATTCTGTGGTGTAAACGTATACTATTTGAGGAATTTGGAAGATATTATTATGGGGAAGGCTATTTGAACACAAAATTAAACACAAACCTAGAGACACAAAGCTTCAACCGTTGGATCTTTTTGTTTTTATGTGGAGAGGTGTAATTTATAGGGTGATCCAATGGTGGAGATTAGTTGTGTCACCAATTGTGTCTTAATAGACTTTCCCTATTATTATATCGTTATTCCACTTATAGCATTCGTTGATTTTGAGAATTGATATCGAATATAAGTAGATACAATTTTTGTGTAACTTATGTTCAATATCAATTAATTTGGGTTTTATCGTGAATCATATCTTCAATAATATCATTCTTGAAACCCCTTGAGATTGAGTTATGGAAATTCATATCGTAATTCGAGGATTTAATAAGATCTTTGATTTGAGGAAACTAAAAGTGGGGAATTGGAAAGAAAGTATAATCTTTTAGTTAAGATTAAGGAATGGAAACTATGGTTGAAATGTGGATTAAGGATTTTCAAAGGAAACTGGATTTTTGATAATGAGTTATCAAATGGAAAATTAATTAAGGCTTTGGGGCTAGATTATCTTTGATTTAAGGGATGTGTTTTAATAGAGAAAGATTAAATATGGATTTTGTAATAATTTGAGAATGGGTTTAAAGAAGTTTATTTTTGACAAAATCCAAGACGGAAGGAGATTGGTAGAAAGCCTGTGTGTTCTATAATTGTATTTTTTTTAAATTGCGCCTATTATTTGGAAAGACTGGGATCAGATGTATGTCTGAAAAACCATTCCAAGTAATAATACGACGCTATGGAGCAATTGAAGACATTGGAGACGACATTGAAGACCGGAGCCCTTCATGTCGTAAGGACGACTTGCTGAATGTCTCGAATGGGTCGCTCCCATTTGCAGATGGATTTTATATCAGTTAAGTGGAAAGAAGCCCGAACGTAAGTAAAGGAATTCCGGATTATGGTTTCGTTCAGACCCAGAACGGACTTGTATGGATTGTGTGTCTGACATTGTAATTGACTGCGTAGCACTGAACATTGTTAAATATATATCTGCTTGGTGGCAGAGAATTTATTCTCTTGCTTAATACCCTTCTCTAAGACGTATGAGCTTAAAGGTTATATATTGATATAAATCAGTGATGCATAGTGAATGGACATTGTGGTGTACTTAAGTTATGTGATGAGCTATGGATGATCAAAGCATGGCTTATTTAAGCGTAGCTTTGTGTATAGTGTGACCTCGATGAACCTCACACCTCGGATTGATGGTGAACTGGTGGTCGTATTTTTATGTACGTTTCATATGTTCGTTGCACCGGGATGTGATGATGAAAGGGTACTGCGAAGTCCCCAGTCTTGGAAGCTATTTGTTGGGTACTGATTCATGTATGGTTGGTTAGTATAACGAAGTCCGAGTCTGGACGTTATCCACGAGTACTGGGATGATGCGCGCAAGAAAGTTTGTGAGCCCACGAATGATCTTTCATACCAGGAACCATCATGTTGGAAACCCAATCTCCACTACGAGCCCATAGGTTTTGATTGTATAGCCTACTGGTTACCAGTAGGATTGTCAGTATAATAGGATGGGGCATTATGCTGGCTAAGATTGATACATTTATTTGCGAAAAGGTTTTCACACTATATATAATAGTAAAAGAGGATTTTCACGTATGAATGCATTTTTGGTTATCATAAGGCAAAACTCGCCCATCTGGTGTGCGCTTGCATTGTGTGATGTGGGACGAGCTTATGATAGCTTCATTTTTCAAAAAGTCATTGCGAATTTCTATGCACTGGTATCCACATGGAGTAAACCTATTCCGCATTAGCGGCATGGTCCGGCGAATTACCTAACTTTAAAATAAACTCTAAAAACAATTGTTTTGAGTTCTCACACCATTCCCACGACTGACCTGGAGTTTATTGTTCCCTCACCTAAACTCTGGGTGCCCATAATTTTTACATGGGAAGCCTAGTAGTTTGGTTCGTAGATTTAGCCTTGGAGTTAGATGGAGCAGGATTCTGGTTTTAGCTGAAGCTATTATGACTTTGAGCATTCGCATTCTTCCGCTGAGTTTAGTATCTTTTCCACTGTGTAATCGATGTACTCTGATGTATTCCTTGTAACTCTGATGTAATATTATTTTAATGATAATGGAAAAGTTGTTTTTATTTTGTGCAAATGTGTAGGTGTCCCTAATAATCCGTCTTTATGAACGGTTTAAGTTGGTTTAATTACCGGCGAAAACCGAGCAAAAAGCTAGGTCGTTACATTTTTGGTATCAGAGCTTTGGTTTATACAAAGCAATGGGTTACGACACATTTGAACAAAAGGAAAGACCCATCAGAGTTATTTATCTCATTAGAGATAGGGTTAGTAATGCCCTAGAATGAGATTTTGGAGTATTATATTTGAGAGAACGTATTTGAAAATATGAAATGAGTTTCGAAAAGTTATATTTTAAGAAAGAAACATATTTTGGAAATATATATGGTTAATTATAACCTGGATACTTAATCAAATGATTAAGGTTAAGTTTACATTTTGTGATTATAATTACACATAAAATAATTCTTATGGCATGGTAATTAAACCCCTTCCACTAATCAGGAAAATGATCCAAGTACAAATGCCTTTTGGATTTAATTTCACTATTGTGTAACATTTTGAAATATCGATAAACTTGAGTCAGATTTGTTAAGGTAACTAATCAATATGGTTAGAAATTAAAAATTAGAATTTGAGTATTTTATTTGATGTTGAGGTTGGGCTATCGAGTATAAGAAGATTTTGCATATACGTCTGATCAACATATATACGAAGTCTTAAGTATACTAGATAGGTATAGAATCACACTCTATTCGCTTGAATATGATTCTGTTGATGACTGCTGCATCATCAGTATGTATTTTCGAGTTTCGAAAGTGGGATGACTATATGATTCCGATTAAAATAGCAATATATACATAAACCAGTTTAGGTAAGTTATTGAAAATATTAGATAAATTGATGTGAATTAGAATAAGTAAGCGAGATCTTGAAAATTTGATAAGTTATAAGAATTATATCATGTAAACCTGTAATAAGGATAAGCCAGTAAAGAGTATGTGAGAAAGTGCATTTGTAATATATATATATATATAAAAAGGTTTTGAAAAGATGTATAATTTCAAAACTCAAATAAAAAATTTGAGTAAGAATTGGTAGTTACTTTGGAATTGATTTTGAGTGAATATATTTTGAATATAATGGAAAATGATCTTTGAAAATATCTGAAGATTAAAAACTTGAGCACAGACATCTTGTGATTGGAATTTCTCAGTTGATTAAAAGACATCTACGTAAAGTTGTAATTTACATAAGCAATCCAAGTAGTTTGGGAAACGATTTAAAGGCTAAGTTGGAATTAATTAATCAGGATATTTTATAATTAGTCCTCCCCAACTAATTAAATTTAAAATTCAAATATCTTGAGAATTCAATATGACAATATGATTTTTGATGATATTTTGGTTAAGGACTACACTGGTTAAAGCTATTTCTCTAAAGTTTGAAGGAAATAAGTTTTGTAATCTTGAATTTAGAATAATTAATGAGGATAGCCAAACTTAAACAATATAAAGAATTAAAATCTGGAATTATCGGCGAATTTGGACAATCAATAAGTTTTAAAGTATATTGTGGCAATAAAAGGAACTGTTTAAGTGAGCATGAACACCTTGTGAATTAAGTTTCACAATCTGATTAAAGGATATTTGGAAAGTGGGAATATTAAAAAGATATTACCTAAACTAAAACGTTTAGATAAGATGAGTTCTGAGATGATCGAGTTTTCCATGTAAAGAATAATAGTAATTTTGGAGAACTGAAAAGGAATAAGTTTCATAACCTTTGTATTTGCAAGATAAGATCTAAGAGATTAAATTTATAACCCTGATTTTTTTTGAATGAAGTAAATGGTTGAATATAAGCAATTGGCCCAGTAAACGATGAATCGAATATAATGGGTAACTGGAGGTTATCGTTGGAGGACATTTAGATATGGTTGTCCGTAAATATGTGTGTTATAATATTTTACCTCGTATATCCATTATAAGAACATGGAGCTTTGGTATAAAGAATCTTAATCTTGAATTTGTTGAATGAGTAGTTACGATTCCCTTTCCTTTTCGAGGACGAAAAGTTTTAAGGGGGGGGGTGAATGTAATGGTCCAGAATTTTGAACCAATTTGAAATTGGAATTTTTAATACTTAATTTGAATTTTCTAAACATAAAATAAATTTGAGAACATTTAATAATTTCGATAGGTTAACAATAGGTTTTATTTGAATTATAACATTTATAAATGGAAATGATTATTAATAAGTTTGGATTCACTGATATTATTTGTCGTTCGATCGGATTTGTCAAAAGATAACATAAATTAATAGCATTAGTATTATGCGTTGCTCTTTATTTTCAAAACGTTTAAGGTAAATGCTACCAAAAACACATTCCTTCTCCTTTTTACAAGTGTTAAGACACTTGTAATTTTGCATGCAACCTTCCATGCATAAAATACACATGTCCTATGATGTGTCACTCTCTCCTTACTCCTCTTTTCCTATAAATACCACCATTTCCTTCCACTTTTTCATTCATTCTCACTTCTTTTCTTTCTCTTTTCTTCTTAAAGATTATGGCCATGGTTTCCATGGCATAAGTCTTCCTCTTTTCCACCACCACCTTTCCAAAGTTCGTCATTCTCCTCCTCCTCTTATAATATAAAGAGAGATTAGTGTGTATTATAATATATATATATTGGTGAAGAAGACGTTGCACTGAAATACTGCCCGACGTTTTGTTTAGCTAGGCTCGCCTACCGTGAAGATTTGGAAAGCATTTAGGTGAGAACTCTTCAACCACAGTTTATATATTTGATTAGTAGCTAGATTAATTTAAATATAGTGATGAATTATTATTGGTTAATGATGATTGATATTTGTTGTGATGGATGATGGATGCGAAGTTTAGAACACACATTATTAAGCGTTAGTGTTATAACACTTGTGCACAATTATGATTTATTGAATCATGTTGATGATGGTTGCTATGGATGTTTAAACAGTTGTTGATGTTGTTTTGCACGCACTATGACACAATAATTATGGTATCACATTGGTGATCGAAAAATCTCCTTCATAATTAAAAGCAATATCATTACTGAAATTGAAGGTTAATAATTAGAAAAAACTATATGTATGAATTCACATATATTGTTAAACTCTTTTAAATGAATAAATAAATACCGGAACATTCTAGGATGACAGAGAGGATAGTGTCTAGGCTTGGGTTTGGAAATGAAGTTTCCTGCTCTCCCTGGCAATCCCAAACTGATCCGACGAATGGGAAGGTTAATTTGAAGTTATTTGAATTTAGAAATGAATTGGGATTTATGGAAGTCGAATTTTAGATCCAAAATAATTTGGAAAGTAAATTTAAAAGATTTATAAAAGGGTTATATAAGGATATAATGGTTTTCTAAGATATTTTGAAGTATTGTAGAATAATGGTTATTATGGTCAAAATAGAGCTTGTCGCATAATGGCAATTTACATATTTTAGATGCGAACTTTAAACGCTTATAACTTTTGCAATCTAAATCAGATTTCCATAAAATGGAAAATGTTTGATTTCCATTAACAAGAACTTTCAAATGAGTGAAAGCAAATTTTAAATTCGGGTTATAATTTTCAAGTATGTTTGAAACCGTTTTGGAAAAGATCGATGTAAGAACAATTGTTGACCACAACTATAAACAACTATTTTTAAATGTTTTAAAAATTTGGATTTTTTTATAAAATCATAATAAATTATGTAAAAGTATTTTGAATTGTAAAGTTTAAGTTTTGGCTAAGATAAACGATATTTTGATCAAAATAGTTAAGATAACTATTTTGCAACGCTTTTGTAACACTTTTGAAATGCTATTGTAACGCTTCATTCGAAAACAATTTATTTTGAAGTTTTAAACCGTAAACTATTTTCCAAACTATAATTAATGATTTGTAGAATTTTATCAAAGATTTTAAAGTATTGAAAATAATTTGTTTGGAATATAAATTGATTTATTTAATAATTAAAATGTGTTTTTCAATTTTAAATAATTGGATATAGTTGGAGATAAATCTTCGGATATTTGATATTAATTCGGTGGATGATGATTCTTACTATTTAAGAAATTCAAAAGGTAGTTCACCATTATTCCGCTTATAGTGTGAGCTAGATATCGAGATTAATATTAAGTATAAGTTGATGGTATTTCTATCCAGATCAAATGTGAAAGAGTTGGATAAATCTTTTAATTAAGATACGAGTTTCCTAAGTTGACTGGGATAAGTTGGTCAGAAATAATCTTCTGATATTTGATATGAAATTCTGTGGTGTAAATGTATACTATTTGAGGAATTTGGAAGATATTATTATATCATTATTCCACTTATAGTATTCGTTGATTATGAGAATTGATATCGAATATAAGTATATACAATTTTTGTGTAACTTATGTTCAGTATCAATTGATTTGGGTTTTGTCGTGAATCATATCTTCAATAATATCATTCTTGAAACCCCTTGAGATTGAGTTATGGAAATTCATATCATAATTTGAGGATTTAATCAGATCTTTGATTTGAGGAAATTAAAAGTGGGGAATTGGAAAGAAAGTATAATCTTTTAGTCAAGATTAAAGAATGTAAACTATGGTTGAAATGTGGATTAAGGATTTTCAAAGGAAACTGGATTTTTGATAACGAGTTATCAAACGGAAAATTAATTAAGGCTTTAGGGCTAGATTATCTTTGATTTAAGGGATGTGTTTTAAAAGAGAAAGGTTAAATATGGATTTTGTAATAATTTGAGAATGGGTTTAAAGAAGTTTAATTTTGACAAAATCCAAGACAGAAGGATATTGGTAGAAAGCTTGTGTGTTCTATAATTGTTTTTTTAATTGCGCCTATTATTTAGAAAGACCGGGATCAAATATATGTCTGAAAACCATTCCAAGTAATAATATGACGTTGTGGAGCAATTGAAGACATTGGAGACGGCATTGAAGACCGGGACGCTTCACTTCGTAAGGATGACTTGCTGAATGTCTCGAATGGGTCGCTCCCATTTGCAGATGGATTTTATATCAGTTAAGTTGCAAGAAGCCCGAACGTACGTAAAAGAATTCCGGATTATGGTTTCGTTCAGACCCAGAACGGACTTGAATCTATTGTGTGTCTGACATCGTAATTGATTGCGTAGCACTGATCTTTGTTAAATATATATCTGCTTGGTGGTGGAGAATTTATTCTCTTGCTTAACACCCTTCTCTAAGACGTATGAACTTAGAGGTTATATTTTGATTTAAATTAGTGATGCGTAGTGAATGGACAATGTGGCATACTTAAGTTATGTGATGATCTATGGATGATCAAAACATGGCTTATTTAAGCATAGCTTTGTGTAATCGTGACCTCGACGAACCTCACACCCCGGATTGATGGTAAACTGGTGGCCAGATTTTTATGCTCTTTTCGTATGTTCGGTGCACCGGGATGTGATGATGAAAGGGTACTGCGAAGTCCCCAGTCTGGGACGCTACTTGTTGGGTACTCTGATTCATGTATGGTGGGTTAGTTTAACGGAGTCCAAGTCTGGACGTTATCAGCGAGTACTGGGATGGTGCACGCAAGAAAGTTTGTGAGCCCACGAATGATCTTTCGTACCAGGAAACATCATGTTGGAAACCCAATCTCCACTACGAGCCTGTACAGCTTTGATTGTATAGCCTGCTGGTTACCAGTAGGATTGTCAGTATAATGGGATAGGGCATTATGATGGCTAGGATTAATACATTTATTTGCGAAAAGGTTTTCACACTATATATAATAGTAAAAGAGGATTTTCTCGTATGAATGCATTTTTGGTTATCATAAGGCAAAACTCGCCCATCTGGTGTGCGTTTGCATTGTGTGATGTGGGATGAGCTTATGATAGCTTCATTTTTCAAAAAGTCATTGCGAATTTCTATGCACTGGTATCCACATGGACTAAGCCCCTTTCCGCATTAGCGGCATGGTCCAGTGAATTACCTAACTTTAAAATAAACCCTAAAAACAACTGTTTTGAGTTCTCACACCAGTCCCACGACTGACCTGGAGTTTATTGTTCCCTCACCTAAACTCTGGGTACCCATAATTTTTACACGGGAAGGCTATAGTTTTGTTCGCAGATTTAGCCTTGGAGTTAGTCGGAGCAGGATTCTGGTTTTAGCTGAAGCTATTATGACTTGGAGCATTCACATTCTTCCGCCGAGTTTAGTATCTTTTCCGCTGCGTAATTGATGTACTCTGATGTATTCCTTGCAACTCTGATGTATTTCTATTTTAATGATAATAGAAAAGTTGTTTTTATTTTGTGCAAATGTGTAAGTGCCCCTAACAATCCGTCTTTATGAACGGTTTAAGTTAGTTTAATTACTGGCGAAAACCGAGCAAAAAGCCGGGTTATTACAAGCCGTATCAAATATGATACGGATATTAGATGTATTTAAATGTTTAGGTACGGCTATTAGCATTATCATATGTGATATGAGTTTTAGCCGTATCCAATTTCGTGCCTATTTTTTTCTCCATATCCAGTTCCCCTCCGATTAATTGGCTTTCCCTCTCATTTAGGTACGTGCTATAGCCGTATCAAATGAGGTACGGGTAAAAACTATATCTCATTGTGTATCATATTGCATATAGGCAAAATTCATGGTCACCCTATTCGTTTCCCCCGCAATTTATATATTCTTTCCCCAAAACATTTTCCCATAAAAACCCTTGTCTTCAAAATTGCAAATCCCCCAAAAACTTTAATTAAACCCGATAATCGTGAGAATTTCATCATTGTCAGATCTAAGTCCCTCCATCCCACATCTACTTTGGTTTTTGACTCTCAACTGTTGTTAAAGAGATATATTCGACATTTTTCAGGTGAATTAGTATCTATATGTTATGAAAAAAAGAGGCACAAACTTTATGTTTTATAAATATACATATAGCTTTAGTCTTTTTATACAAACATATACACGGTCTTGATATATGGTATGTAGGTTTGTGTATGCTTGGCCGTGAGCTATATATGTGTGTGTGTGTGTGTGTGCGCGGGCGCGCGCGTGCACGCACGCGCTCGTGTGCGCGTATGTGTGTTATAAAAGAAAAGCAGATTTTGCTGCGTTGTAGTATATGCTTTTAGTTGGTTATGTTAACATATTTTTGCCATTTATTTTTGGTTTTAAGTTTAGTTATACATAAATACATAAAGATTTTTGAGTTTCATATACTTATTGTATCTTGTTGTGTTATATATTTTGTTTCTGTTTATTTATATACAAAGCTATAGTTTGAAAATTTATACAAATTTTATTTTATTTCTATATACGAGTATATACGCACAAGCAGGTGTGCATTAGGAAGACTTTCATCTAATCATAATACAGTTCTATTTTTTCATAAAGTCCTATCAATCCACTATAGTGAAACAATTATCTCTAAGCACCTCACTCTAATCATAATACAATTCCATTTGTTGCATCTAATGCAATAATTATCTCTAAGCACCCCACTCTAATAGTTTGGGTCCAACGATACATTCGTATCACATGTTGAAACATTTGCAGTTTCATGTTTTATAACAAAAATTCATGCGGCTCAACCATTGTGAAGAGATATATCTTTAGAGTAATTTTAATAAAAAGATTACTAAACATGGGTATTTTATTATTTTTCTCCATAAATGAATAAAATTTTCGCAATGAATGTATTACATTGCATGGGATTATAAATTCCTCCTACTGACCTTCTATTTGTCCATCCAAATAGGTTAACTTTTAATATCGTTTATACACTGCACCTACGTGATTAGATGTAACAGAAAAATAGGAAACGCATCTATGATAATATCTTCCTCTTCAGCTTCTTGTAATCATTAACTACACATAATATATTTTTACTTAATAAACAGAACGTATTCACCTAACTATATTTTATGTATATTCTAATCAAAGTCATCCAGTCTATAAACAGACCTGTAACACCCCTAAGTCCTACATCGTGGAAGCCTGTGTGAAGTGGGTACTTGTATAGTAGAGCCGGTCTCTTACTAACGCTGAGGCCTTTTGAGGAATAAAACCCCACACCTATACGGTGGCTAAGTTGGGGACAATATCTTGCGTGAACGAAGGTGTGGGCTGTTACAGTGGTATCAGAGCCAATACCTAGCCGGAATTGTGGCTCTTGTGTGGGCCACAACGCCTGGGTGAGGTGTTTGTGAGCCAACGGGGACGTTATGCTCTGTAGGAGGGGAGAATGTAACACCCCTAAGTCCCACATAATGGAAGCCTGTGTGAAGTGGGTACTTGTATAGTGGAGCCCATCTCTTACTAACGCCGATGCCTTTTGAGGAACAAAACCCCACACCTATACGGTGGCTATGTTGGGAACAATATCTTGCATGAACGGAGGTGCGGGTTGTTACAAGACTGAACTTACTGAAATCATCCATTATCTCAATTCAGGATATATTGAGATGTATTTATTCGAATTTATGTAAAAGTCGATTTTATGTAAGCAATACAGTTCCATTTTTTCACTCATATTTCATTTATATATGAGAAAAAAAAACTTCAGCATGGAGACAGAAAAGAGTTTTTTTTTTTTGCTATAGTTACTTTAAACTGTGCCACCTTCATCATTAGGGACTACACAATGCGAAGTATGAAATCACTATAATTTGCACGTGAAATAGCAGCATTAGGAAAATAATAACAGGTCAAAAGTACAGATCATAGGCTTGGTGTAAGGACCCGTAACTTCCCCGGTAAGGAAAGAGCGGATACTTTGAGAACAACACACAGATGAACGCATACAGAAGGACATTTCATTGTTATTACAACAATTCCATCAGATACAAGAATATACAGAGTATAAATGATTAAATTACATTCGACAAATATCAAAGATTACAATAAATTACATAGCAGCGGAAAAATATACAAAACACAACTAGAAGTGATACACGGATACAGAGCTTTCCGAGCATCGTTCCAGCTGTAAATCAGGACCCTGTGAATATAAATGTGCAAAACCAAAACTACTAGCTGCCCGTGTGGAAAATAGGGGCACCCAGAGTTTAGGTTAAAACAATAAACTCCAGGTCAGTCATGTGACTGGTGTGAGAACAAAAACAGTTATAATTCTTTATTTTAAAGTTCGGTAAATCAAGGGACCACGCCGTATAACACTGAACGGGTTTCCTCCCAAGAATACCAGTGCATAAAACAAACAGCGCAATGCTAAATAAAGAAAAATGAAGCTGTTATAAGACCCAGGTCCCATCACACAATGCAACGCAAGCCGTAGGATAGGGTTTTTACCTTATAACAGCCAAAGCATGCTTGATACGTTTAAAACACATTATTTGATACTATTATAGGTGTATAGTGTCAAAACAATTTCAATCATAAATATCAATCATAGGCGGCATTAATGACCCATACCACTATGTCGCCATACTAGGTTCTACAATTAAAACCGCAATATCACGTATTGGAAATTGGATTCCAACATGAGTCGAGGCAAGGGGCAAGCTCCTCTCCGCGTTCGAGACACTCTAGCAAATGCCTCAGGACCCCACTCTGATCCTTTGGAACCTCCAAGGCCGGTCCTCTCTTACTTTTGAGGATTAATTATTCCTGAACACACGTTTCCCGGTCCTTACAGACCTATATCCGAGGCGCCTCGTATCCAACAACCACACAGGTGAAAAGTATATAAATGTCAGGGCTGGTAGGTCACTGACACCACCCTAGCTAGAAAGAAACGTCGTGCACTCCTTGGGTCCGTATCCCGTTTTTGACTCATACCGAGGTGTGAGGCTCGCGAATTCACGTTATACACAAAGCTACGCCACACAGGCCGTGCTTTGATCATCAACCACAAGACTTTGCTTTTCAACAAAAGCCTTGATCAATTTCCACTTACGCATGCCACATTGGCAATTCACTCCATGCGACTGATGTCCATCGATATACAACCTCTGAGCTCGTACGTCTCAGAGAAGGGCGTTAAGCAAGAGAATAAATTCTCCGCCGCCAAACAGATGTATATTTAATAGAGATCAATCAACACAGAATAAAATCCGATGTCAGACACACAATCCATTTACAAGTTCGTTCTGGGTCTGAACGAAACCGGAGGCACTTTCCTCGTATATCCATCCATCTCCAAGTACGTTTGGACGATCACCAACTGATTCCCTCATCCTGGGTGTACAGCCCAATAAAGATCATCAGTAATCACCCAAACGATGTGAAGACTTCCGGTCTTCAACCACCGTCTTCATCTTCGACATCTCGTCGAATCGATTATTTAGAATGGGTATAAACCCGGCCTTTCTGAATAACCCACGTATATAATAAACGAATGTTACACAAACACAACAAACGCCTCATTCCAATTCAGAATATTCTTTTATTCACAAAATCACATTCTTAGGGAAAGGTTCCCATTAATTTTATCAAAGATAAATTCTTCTAAATTTATTCTTTAATCTTCCTTTGGATATCATCTCAAACTAGTCGGGATTAACGAACCACACCGAAGTAATTATTTATTTTATTTCCCAATCCCAACCTATATATCCCATGGAGCAAAACTGGTGATACTCCATATCTAACACCACGGTGTTATCGGTAAAATTAATTACCATTTCACGTTCAAATCTAATTAAAGATTTAACTATCGCTTTGGAGAAAAACTGGTGATACTCCACTCTCGATCACTTTTCAGATTTGATAATTTAAATTATCAGTTCACAATTTTAATCTAATTAAAGGTTCATTAAAACTCCACTTAGTTTTAATCTTTTCAAAAATCAACATCCTGCAATTAACTGGGTTAAAGAACCAATGTCTTCTAAAACACGGTTCACGATAAACCCAAATCACATTTGATATTAAATTCAAGGCTCTGAATAGAAAATATACCGGCTTATATTCAATATCAAATTCTGAAACCAACAAATATCGTATTGGAAATAACGATATAAAATATATCTTTCAAATTCCCATAACAATATCTATATAGTCACGAAATCCAACATCGAAATATTCCGAAGATAATTTCGATTCAACTCCAGTCCAATTCACGTATTGGGAATATTGATTATTTTTAATAATTTTATCAAGGCCCGTACAGTCGATTTCCAACAACGGCCATCGGACTGCACTTACATCGACCTTTTCTAAATTTGATTTGGACATAATTCCAAATCCAACCGTTAGATTTCAAATTTCTAATATTCATTGGAAAGCTCTTTTCGATACGAACCCAACGGTTCCGGTTTTAGGAGAATCCGACGGTCGGATCTCCCGCAACGTCAACTCGAAGTCAATGGTCGAAATTTACGAACTGCCGCGGAGCGGCGCGTTCTATTCAGGCCATTATATATATAATATACATATATTATATATATTTCATCAATTTCCTTTTAAAACGTATTTTATAAATCGTTTTAAATTCGTTTTCAAAACCATTTCAACTCTATATTCCATTTCTAATCAAAATTGAATATTTCATATCATTACTATATAAATGATAATATTTTCAAAACGTTATATTTTGAAATCACTACCTTTTCTATATTCATTATAAAAACGAATATAATCGATATAAATATCGTTCACGTCAAAATGGCGCAACTCTAATCAACACGGCTTTATATATTTCAATAAATTCGTTATTCTATTCAACAAATGAATATTTATTCCATCCAACACATGAATCTATATTTCTTCCAACACCTGACTAATCTCAACACATGAGTACTGTCAACACATCACTATTTTTGTTATGTAAAATATTTTATAAAACTATGGTATCTATCGTTTGATTTTAATTAGACTCCATCGTAAAATAGTTCTAATTTTAAATATGATAAAGATGTAAATTTCATCGTATAAACTATTTCACTCAACACATGAACATCGTCAACACATGACTATTTTTATATTCAACACATGAATTTTCTTATATAATATTCCTTATTTTCCCGATTGGAATGAGGCCCAATCAATCACCATATAATGTTAATTATATGGATTCCATACAACACATGTATATAATAGCAATAATAAACAATCAACCATCATCCAAAGTGCACCACATAACTGCATAAGCATCAAATATAAATAATCGACGCTTACACAGTCTGTCGACCAATCGATCGACAATAATTAAATAATCGGGATTAGTGTACGCCAAATATCATCCCAACACCCGTGTGGGGTTTCAAATCAACAAACACATATTTTTGTTTGTGTAGTTGGGCGATGTGTAAAATTTATCGACCCAATCAATATCAGTCAAATCAGTGTATATAAACAAATCGGTCGATTTGTTTATAAATATTTATTTCTTTTCAGAAGAGTTTTATGCCGTTTCTTAACACGTTAAAAATTATATTTTTAACGTCAAAAATATTTATTTCAACACTTTACTATTTTTAACTAACACTTTTTATTTTTCAAAATTTCGGCGGCATAACGGCACGATACTAGAAACGGGACGAGGCCTAGCCTTATCCCCGGTCTAGTGAAGGCCCACGCCATTCACACATCAATCAAGTCCATTCAATTCACCAAACAATTCAATTCAAACCAAATAATCTAACCAACTACACAACCAAACAATTAAACAAACAAGCCATCCATGGTCTGTGGATGACGGGTGTCGGGTGCTACTAAACACCGTCTACATCCTAGTATATATATATATATATATATATATATATATATATATATATATATATATATATATATATATAACTAGAAAAAGATATTTTGAGTGAGAAGTTCTCACCAACTAGCTAATCCAATCATCTCGACTCTTCTTATGTAGAAAATCTTGTCGTTCTCGCCTTTTGTCACTTTCGTTGCCCGTAGCCGCTACATGTATAAAAATCACATTTTTATTATCTACATTATATAAAAATCTCATCTTTATATCTTCTATAAGCTAAAAATCGGATTTTTATCCTCTCTATAATATAAAGATCATATTTTTATTTATTTCATATGTCAAAACTGTAGAAGCTTTAAAACGGAGAAAACTCACTTTTTTTCTAACGCCCGGATTCGCTGTTTGGGTCCTAGAATTTGCAAACGAGCTTCAATCTTCACACCATCTTATTACTAGCACAAGCACGCCATTCTGAACAACTTTTGCCTAGTGGTCTTCTTGCCGAAAATGTGTCATTTCGCCGGAAATCGCGAAAAGACAGCATTTTGACAGTGTTTGATCAGCAGACTTCGGACGCGTTTTCCCGACAACTCCGCAATGCAAAATAGGACTTATCATATACCAAATCGAAGAGAATTTCGTGCTCTACAATTTTGGTCTTGAGGAACTTTGGCTAGAAACGCACGGTTTGGGAGTTAT
Organism: Allium sativum; assembly: GCA_030737875.1. Classification (NCBI taxonomy): domain Eukaryota; kingdom Viridiplantae; phylum Streptophyta; class Magnoliopsida; order Asparagales; family Amaryllidaceae; genus Allium; species Allium sativum. The sequence goes on along the minus strand of CM060921.1, from coordinate 797,330,669 downwards.
TCGCGAAATACGGTCAGGGACTTATTTGCAAAACGGGCGATTAGTGTAAAATGAGTTTTTGGTGACCGGGGGCCCCACGGCCGGAGTTGGGTGGACTGAGGGGGGGCGCCGGCCTGATGGACGTGGGGGAGTGCGCCGGTGGTGGCGGTGGGGCCCGTGGTGGCCGCGGTGGTGGTGGTTGGTGATTTGGGGCTTAGGGTTTGCAAATGGAGAGAGGAGGAGGGGAGGAGGAGGAGGGGGTGCGGCGCCCGGAGGGAGGCCGGCGGTGGCCGAGGGGAGGGTGGGCAGCGGCATGGTGGAGGAGCTCGCCATTAAAGAGAAAAGAGGAAGAAAAGAGGAAGAGAGAAAAGTGAATGAAGAGAAGGAGGAAAAGTGATTATATGCTAGTTTCTCGCGTATCGTCCGAACACAAACGATCTCCGATCGCCGCGGATTTCGGACACGAGATAGTAGACGTGAAGACGAATCCAACGAAACAAGTTTCGTCGAATTCCGGGTTCGTTTGACCATTCAAAAAAAATTCACAAAAATGCTCAGATAAGCTCTAAAAATGCGATTTTGGTGCACCTTTTCTTCTCGCACGCTCACATGCTAACTCAAAAAATCAAGCCCTCTTGGATTTAACCATTATTAGATGATACGAATCTAGAAAAAAAAGTAGAATTGAATTCCGAGGTCGTATCAATAATGTTCCTTTGTAAAATGACTGCTCGTTTTACCCTGAACTGTTTTAGCTCGCACGGCCACATACTGACTCCGTTCGACGAGCCCTTTGGAACATAACAATAATTTGTCATTATGAATCCATAAAAATTTATCTCGTCGAATTCTGAGCTCGTATGCAAAATTTCAATTTTTAAGGGCTATGTATTGTTAACCGAACAACTCCAGCCCATAGCCACTATTCCGGATATCGGAATATATCGAAGCTTATACTTTTCGGAGTTCTAAACGGCATTCTGAACTCAATGGACGTGGTTTCGAGTCCAAATTTATCCGTATGCAAAATATGACTTTTTGGGCCATGTATAATTTACATAGCGACTATTCTGAATTTTCAACTGGGCATAACTTTTGATTCCCGTTATGAAATTTCGATTTTTCGGATTCGTTGGAAAGATATTATCAATTAGATCCTATTATTTTTTGTTTTACTAAAATCCGGATTGTTTTGCACCCGGTACATTCAATTGAAGTTTGAAATCGAATTATCGAACTACCGCGCCATTTTCAATTCCATTTATAATTATATATAAATATTTATATTCTAACGACAACGTATATAAATATATACGTTCGAATTCCATTCAAAATAAATTTCTCATCGATATTATTTAAAATAATTCATTTTAAATATTCAAAATTCACTAAAATTGCCAAAATAAAAATTTCAAACTGGCTCGCATTTTACGGGTTGTTACACTTGGGAACATATGCAGACATTGTATCAATGAGAAGACAATAATGTGAATTCTCATGCTCTCCCAGTCCAAAATTTTGGGCTCTGGTAGACATTAAAACTCACAGTTTAAGCTTCCTTCAACCCATGAATGACGGAACCAGATGATACTACAATGTGCATGGCAGTGGTTCAAATATTTGTAATGATCCGTTACTTAGACACAAAAATTGTTTATTTTGATAATCACATTATTTTGCACGAACTATTTCATTATGGGATCCATTTTCCATAAACTATGAATAGCTTTTGTTTTGTTTTGTTTTACATTGTTGTTTTAGTTTAATAGTAGCATGGATAAGAATGGGCTCTTTGTATAAAATGGTTTCTTAAAAGGTTCGTGGAGCTTATACTTCATCTGTGTGTAGTCAAAGCCGTGAAATGTATTATTTAGTATCGTGACATAGACTTGTCGTTGAAATAACCTTATATTATTGTTCACATATAAAAGCAGTCAGCCGACATAATTATTGCAACGATGTGTAGAAACAACAAAGAAAAACCCAGTTCTTTTTCTGCTTCTTGTTTCTATATGGAACAATTCAAAAACATGTTAGAAATGATACTATATTATCTGTAATTCATAGGTCATTTATAGGACTAAAACAATATCATATAAGATATACATAGGACTGCATCATTGAAATTCATGCTAAATAAGCGTAACTAAGATAGAAAAATGTTAACATCAAACTAAGCTAAGATTCATGGCATATTACCCCTTGATGTCATGCGTGTTGGTTAGCAGAATTATATGATATTTAGCTAGCTCCAACAGCATCAAATGCCTTTGCAATGATCAACTGTAGCTTGCTCCCACCATACTTCTCTTGACACCAACTTCCATATCGGCACTAACTCTCATATCGGCATCAACTCTCGTGGATGCTTCATTTTGCACTTCATATCAACATCCATTCTAGGAAGAGGGATATAAGTCGTCATTGACTCTGCCCAGTGCTTTGCCTCACTCACTCTCTTGTATCCAGTATCGACTAAACTAATTGTCCTTACATCCTATAACAACCCGGAAATTCTAAACCAATTTAAAAATTTTATTTTGGCAATTTTGATGAATTTTGAATATTTAAAATGAATTATTTTAAATAATAACGACGAGAAATTTATTTGAATAGAAACAGAACGTATATATTTATATAGATCGTCGTTAGAATATAAATATTTATTTTAAATTATAAAAGGAAACGAAAATGACGCAGTAGTTCGAAAATTCGATTTCAAAGTTCAAATGAATGTACAGGATTCAAAATAAACCGGATTTTAGCGAAACCAAAAATATTAGAATTTAATTGAGAATATCTTTCCAACGAATCCTAAAAATTGAAATTTCATAGCGGGAATAAAAAGTCAGGCCCAGTTGAAAATTCAGAATAGTCGCAATGAAATTCTGGCCCTTAAAAATGGAAATTTTGCAAACAACCTCTGTTTTCGACGAAACCACTTTTATCGGATCTGGGATGTCAAGTGATTGCTAGATTCCAAAATTCATAATTTTCTGAATCAATATGTGAGAATGGCAAAAGAAAACGTGTTTTGACAGTTTTAGACAATTTGGATCGACCAAAAAATGACCATTTTTCAAACGGTCTTCAAATTCGACGAAATTAGTTTTGTTAGGACCGTATCGTCAATACGAAGCTAGAAATAATTTTTCTGGAATTTTTAGGGTCCGTATGTGGCCTTGGTAAATTAAAATGTGCATTTAAATTGAATATATACTGATTTATATTTTAATTTGAATGAAAACCTATCAAAACAGTCGAACAGGGATAGGGGACATATCCCATTGTGTTCGGAATGGGTGTAGTTAGCCAGGGGCGACAGTCGTTGGGTTCGATTTGGTGTTAATGTTAACAAACAAATATTTTTCAAATTAAAGTAATTAAATAATTAATAAAATAATTTCTATAAATAGCCAAAACCCAAATTTACCGTTCAGACTAATCCGCCGCCCCAAATTAAAAACGACGGCCAAATTCGCTCCAAACTTCTCGCCAAAAATTCTCCCAATCCGCTATGTAATAATTCAAGCTCCTGAAGGAAGAATGGAAGAGCTTCGAGAGTGCTTCCAATCCGTACTAATCTGGACGTGTATCATCGCGTGTGGAGCAGGAATTCGTGCCACAAAAGGCCGCCGCTTGAGCGCGAATCACGATGTAGTGGGGCCACCGTGTGTGGCGGCGTCAGTGGAGGAGGCACGGCTCGCCGCTGCGAAGAAGGTGAGGGGGTCCGATGGTCCTCCGGTCAACTAGTGGCGCAGCAAAGTTGAACCCTAGCTTTTGAGGGTTGGTTTCGACGGTCTGAACAATGATCGAGGAAGAAGGTAGTTTTTTTATATATTTAATTACAATATAAACTATTTAAAAAAATTTATAAATAACTTCAAATAAAATCAGATTTAATTGTACAATATATAATAAAAAGAATTGTATCAAAATTCTGAAATTATATATATTTTATTGTTTTAAAAATATGAAAATTTTAATATATATTTATATAACATGAGAGGAATTGGCAAATGTTTTATAAAAATTAGCATATGTTTTATAAAATAGAAATAATATTATTTTTGAAAATATACAATACTTTGATTTGAAAATATACAATATTTTGATTTGAAAATATACAATACTTTGATTTGAAAAAAATACAATACTTTGTTTTGAAAATATACAATACTTTATTTTGAAAATATAAAAGCAAGGAGCTTTAAAAATATAAAAGCAAGGATTTTTTAAAAATGTGATTTTATCTATATAGAACAGTATAAAAATGTGATTTTTATTTAAACAGAACAGTATAAAAATGTGATTTTTATTTATAATAGAACAGTATAAAAATGTGATTTTTATTTATAACTGAAGAGTATAAAAATGTGATGTTTAATATAAAAATCGTTTGAAACAGACTGCGATGAAACCGACTGTTCAGAAATAGAGAATGGAGGAGTGGATCCCAAAGGTGAGAACTCCTCACTTCTAATTTATTTTCTAGTTGAAATATATACTAGGATGCAGATGGTGTTTAGTAGCACCCGACACCTGTCGTCCATAGACCATGGATGTCTTGTTTGTTTGATTGATGTGTTGTGAAATTGATTGTGTGATGTGGAATGGAATAAAAATATTTTATAGTTAAAAATATAATTTTAAACATGTATATAAAATAAATGTTTATAAACAAATCGGACGATTTGTTTATATACACACATTTGATTGATATTGATTGGGACGATAAATTTTACACATTGCCCAACTGCACCAATAAAATTTGTGTTTGATTGTTTGATAACCCCACACGGGTGTTGGGATAAAATTGGCCATACACTAGTCCCAATAATTAGCTGTATGTCGATCGATTGATTGACAGGCTGTTATACGCGTTAAATATCTATATTTGATGCTTATGCAGTGTAGAATGCACTTTGGGTGATGGTTGACTGTGTTAAATTGTTGTAGTGTACGTGAGTGTATGAAATCCATATCAATCACATTGTATGGTAATTGATTGGGCCTCATTCCAATTTGGAAAAATAAAATATATATTCATGTGTTGAATAAAAGAAAATTCATGTGTTGAATAAAAGAAAATTCCTGTGTTGAATAAAAGAAAATTCATGTGTTGAAAATATAAATTCATGTTTTGAATAAAATATATATTCATGTGTTGAAGAATATTCATGTGTTGAATAGAATAATGAAGTAATTGAAAAATATAAATCCATGTTGATTAGATATGCGCCATTTTGACGCGAACGATATTTATGTCAATTATATTCGTTTTTTATAATGAATATAGAAAAGGAATTAATTTCAAAATATAACGTTTTGAAAATATTATCATTTATATATCGATGATATGGAATATTCAATTTTGATTTGAAATTGAATATGAAGTTGAATTCGTTTTTAAAACGAAGTTAAAACGATTTATAAAATACTTTTGAATTGAAATCGACGAAATATATATTATATATATATATATATATATATAATATAATGGCCTGAATAGAATGCGCCGCATTGCGGCAGATCGCGAATTTCGACCATTGACTTCGAATTGATGTTGCGGGAGATCCGACCGTCGGATTCTCCTAAAACTGGAACCATTGGGTTCGTATCGAAAAGAGCTTTCTAAAGAATATGACAGATTTGAAATCTAATGGTTTGATTTGGAATTATGTCCAAATCAAATTTGGAAAAGGTCGCTGTAAATGCAGTTCGATGGCCATTGATGGAAATCGACTGTACAGGCCATGATAAAATTATTAAAAATAGTAATAATTTGTGTAAAGTCAGAAGAAATGATTTGGAAAGAATTAGGATGAAAATTTCCATGTTTGAAAAGATAAAAATAGATTTTTATTGAAATGAACTAGTTTTGGACTAGAATTATAATTCCATTTATTTTTAAAATATATAAAGCGAATTTGAAATGGTTTTGAAAGTAACCAGAGTTTCCAATAATTGAATTGGAATGGATTTGAATCGAAATTGTCTTTGGAATATTTCGATGTTGTATTTCGTGATTATACAGATATTGTTATGGAAATTTGAAAGAAATATTTATATCGTTATTTCTAATACGATATTAGTTGGTTGTAGAATTTGATATTGAATATAAGCCGATATATTTTCTATTCAGAGCCTTGTATTTAATATCAAATGTGATTTGGGTTTGTCATGAATGATGTCTTCATTAACACTGTTCTTAAACCCAGTTGAGAAAAAGATTAAATCTTTTTATTTAGATTTAATGAAGTATACCAATTAAATGGTATTTAATTGGTATTTAATTGGAATTTAATTTGAATGTGATTTTGGGTTTATAGTGAACCGTGTTTTAAATGACTTTGGTCCTTTAACCCAATTAAAGACGGGATATGATTTCCTAAGTTAAATAATCATTGATATTGATTTTTGGGAAGATTAAAACTAAGTGGAGTTTTAATGAATCTTTAATTAGATTGAAATGATCGGGAATGGAGTATCACCAGTATTGCTCCAGGCGATTGTTAAATCTTTAATTAGATTTGAGTGTGAAATGGTAATTTAGTTTACCGAAAACACCATGGTGTTAGATATGAAGTATTACTAGTTTTACTTCATGGGATGAATATGTTGGGACTGGGAAATAAAATAAATGATTACTTCGGTGTGGTTCGCTAATCCTGACTAATATGAATTGATATTCAAAGGAAGATTAAAGAATAAATTTAAAGAATTTATCTTTGATAAAATTAATGGGAATCTTTCCAAAAGTACAAGAATATTTGAATAAAAGAATATTCTGAATTGGAATGAGGCGTATGTTGTGTTTGTGTAACACTTATTTATTATATACGCGAGTTATTCAGAAAGGCCGGGTTTAACCCATTCGGAATAACTGATTTGACGATGTGTCGAGGATGAAGACGGTGGTTGAAGACCAGAGGTCTTTACATCGTTTGGGTGATTACTGATGATCTCGATTGGACTGTACACCCAAGAGGAGGGAATCAGTTGGTGATCGTCCAGACGTACTTGGAGGTCGATGGATATGCGAGGTACAAGGTGCCTCCGGTTTCGTTCAGACCCAGAACGAACTTGTAAATGGACAGTGTGTCTGACATTGGATTTTATTCTGTGTGATTGATTACTCTTAAATATATATTTGTTTGGCGGCGGAGAATTTATTCTCTTGCTTAATGCCCTTCTCTGAGACGTACGAGCTCAGGGGTTATATATTGATGGATATCAATCGCATGGAGTGAATTGCCTGTGTGGCATGCCTAAGTGGCAAATGATCAAGGCTTTTGTTGAAAAGCAGAGTCTTGTGGATGGTGATCAAAGCACGGCCTGTGTGGCATAGCTTTGTGTAACATTGATTCGCGAGCCTCACACCCCGGTTGTGAACTAGAAATGGGAGAGGACCACAGGGAGGGCATGCGTTTCCTTCTAGCTAGGGTGGTGTCAGTGACCTACCAGCCCTGACATTTATATTATTTTCACCTATGTGGTTGTTGCTGTTGCGAGGCGCCTCAGATATATCAGTGACTATGTGGAGCCGATGGAGTCATTTGGCTCATTGACGCCCCAAAGGGCGGGGAAACACAGTGTTCAGGCATTTTAATCCACATCAGTGGACCGGCCCTGTCGCTCCAAGGGTCACTCGAGCTTTGATCTTGAGACACGGGCTAGATCATCTCGAATCAGTAGAGGACTATCTTTTGCCTCGGTTCACAAATGGGAATCCAACTTCCAATACGTGATTTTGCGGTTTTGATTGTAGAACCTATATATGGCGACATAGTGGTATGGGGCACTTATGCCGTCTATGATTGATACTTATGATTGAAATTGTTTTGACACTATACACTTATAGTAATAATAAAATATGAAATTTAGCGTATCAAGCATTCTTTGGCTATTATAAGGTAAAACCCTATCCTCCGGCTTGCGTTGCATTGTGTGATGGGACCTGGGTCTTATAATAGCTTCATTGTTCTTTATTTAACATTGCGTTGTTGTTTTATGCACTGGTATTCTTGGGAGGAAACCCGTCCCGTGTCATACGGCGCAGTCCCTTGATTTACCTAACTTTAAAGTAAAGATTAATAACTGTTTTAGTTCTCACACCAGTCACATGACTGACCTGGAGTTTATTGTTTTAACCTAAACTCTGGGTGCTCCTATTTTCTGCACGGGCAGCTAGTAGTTTTGGTTTTGCAGATTTATATTCACAGGATCCTGATTTACAGCTGAAGCGGTATTCGGAAAGCTCTGTATCCGTGTATCTGTTTTCAATTGTGCTTTGTATTGTTTTTCTGCTGCGATGTATTTACATGTAATTTAAATCTCTAATATTTTCTATGTAATATTTATTCATACTCTGTATATTCTTGTATTCTGATGGAATTGTTGTAATAAGCAATGAAATATTCTTCTGTTTGCGTCCCGATGTGGCTTGTTCTAAAAACAATCAGGGGTTTCGAACGGTCTTGGTCGGTTTAACGATCGATTCGGATCGAGCGAAATTCCTTTTCGTTACAGTTGGTATCAGAGCTTTGGTTTATAGAGCTCGGAGAACAAGACACATTAGAACCGAACGAAAAAATTCACCAGAGATTGGATTAGTAATATCCAATGAGAATGACTCGTTAGAGATAGGATTAGTATTATCCTAGAACGAGTGCGAAGAGTAGTGTTTTGAAAATTAAAATTGAAAACAAATTTTGTTTTGAAAAAATAAATTAAAATCAATTATTAGTATTTGATTATTTATTTTGTATTGAATTTGGACAGTCCAGTATATAAAGATTTTGCGTATACGTTTGATCCACGTGTATTCGAAGTTTTAATATACTGGATAGATATAGAATCACACTCTAGTCGCTCGGACATGATTCTGATGATTGATGCATCATCATCAGAATTTATTTTCGTGTTTCGAAAGTGGGATTTCTACATGATTCCAATTGACTGGTGTGAGAACCAAAGCTAGATAGGGCTTATTGTTGTGATTTGGCATCAAAATGTGACTTTTTGACTTTGTATCCAAGTTATGAATTTAAAAAGCTAGTCAACTAATTGATTGTTGGTTGTGTTGTTTGATTATTGTTTGATTAAAATTTGACCCTCTAGCCAAATTGAACCAAATAGTGAATTGCATTGAAAATTTGTCGCATTTGCATACATATACATGTACTTACATTGAACAGGTCATAGCAAGAAGGCTAGAGAGGAGGAATAAAATTGTTTGCCCGACAAATAGGTACATGTTTATTGTATTTCTTGGGTTATGACGATTTTATGAGCCGATTGGCTAGCCGCTTGGTTGTTCCTTTTCCTTTTTGGATTGGTGAGGGCCATGGGAGGCTATTTGAAATATCCCGAAGCTCCCGGTGCAGGGGAGGTTATGGCGAAATTTTTCGAAAATTTTGGGTGTTTGCCAAATTTTTGAAAAAAAAATTGAAAAGTTCTTAGAAACTGAAAAGTTGAAGAACTTAAGCCATAATGAAAATACTGGAAGTTGAGTTGATTAGTTAAACAAATTTCAACTTCGTTCCATTTCGGGGATGAAAAGTTTTAAGTGGGGGAGAATGTAACAACCCGGAAATTTTGAGCCAATTTAAAATTTTTATTTTGGTAATTTTGATGAATTCTGAATATTTAAAGTGAATTATTTTAAATAATAACGACGAGAAATTTATTTTGAATAGAAATAGAACATATATATTTATATAGATCGTCGTTAGAATATAAATATTTATTTTAAATTATAAAAGGAATTGAAAATGACGCGGTAGTTCGAAAATTCGATTTCAAAGTTCAAATAAATGCATAGGATTCAAAATAAACCGCATTTTAGCGAAACAAAAATATTAGAATCTAATTGAGAATATCTTTCCAACAAATCCGAAAAATTGAAATTTCATAGCGGGAATAAAAAGTTAGGCCCAGTTGAAAATTCAGAATAGTCGCTATGAAATTCTAGCCCTTAAAAATGGAAATTTTGCAAACGACCTCTGTTTTCGACGAAACCACTTTTGTTGGATCCGGGATGTCAAGTGATTGCTATATTCCAAAATTCATAATTTTCTGAATCAATATGTGAGCGTGGCAAAAGAAAACGTGTTTTGATAGTCTTAGTCAATTTGGATCGACCAGAAAATGGCCATTTTTCAAACAGTCTTCAAGTTCGACGAAATTAGTTTTGTTAGGACCGTATAGTCAATACAAAGCTAGAAATATTTTTTCTGGAATTTTTAGAGTCCGTATGTGGCCCCGATAAATTAAAATGTGCGTTCAAATTGAATATAGACCGATTTATATTTTAATTTGAATGAAAACCTATCGAAACTGTCGAATTTGGATACGGGACATATCCCATTGTGTTCGGAATTGGGGTAATTAGTTAGGGGCGACAGTCATTGGGTTTTATTTGGTGTTAGTCTTAACAAACAAATATTTTTCGAATCAAAGGAAATAAATAATTAATAAAATAATTTCTATAAATAGCCAAAACCCTAATTTATCGTTTAGAATAATCCACCGTCCCAAATTAAAAATGACAGTCAAATTTGCTCCGAACTTCTCGCCAAAAATTCTCCTAAACCGCTCTGTAATAATTCAAGCTCCTGAAGGAAGAATGGAAGAGCTTCGAGAGGGCTTCCAATCCGTACCAATCTGGACGTGTATCATCGCGTGTTGAGCAGGAATTCATGCCACAAAGGGTCGTCGCTCGAGCGCGAATCACGATGCAGTGGGGCCACCAGGTGTGGCGGCGTCAGTGGAGGAGGCGCGGCTCGCCGCGGCGAAGAAGGTGAGGGGGTCTGATGGTCCTTCGGTCAACTGGTGGCGCAGCAAAGTTGAACCCTAGCTTTTGAGGGTTGGGTTCGACGGTCTGAACAATGACCGAGGAAGAAGGTAGTTTTTTTTATATATTTAATTACTAAATAAACTATTTTAAAAAAATTATAAATAACTTCAAATAAAATCAGATTTAATTGTACAATAGATAATAAAAAGAATTGTCTCAAAAATCTGAAATTATATATATTATAGTGTTTTAAAAATATGAAAATTTTAATATATATATTTATATAACATGAGAGGAATTGGCAAATGTTTTATAAAAATTAGCATATGTTTTATAAAATAGAAATAACATTATTTTTTAAAATATATAATACTTTAATTTGAAAATATACAATACTTTGATTTGAAAATATACAATACTTTGTTTTGAAAATATAAAAGCAAGGAGCTTTAAAAATATAAAAGCAAGGATTTTTTAAAAAAAATGTGATTTTTATTTATATAGAACAGTATAAAAATGTGATTTTTATTTATATCAAACAGTATAAAAATGTGATTTTTATTTATAATAGAACAGTATAAAAATGTGATTTTTATTTATAACTGAACAGTATAAAAATGTGATGTTAAATATAAAAATCGTTTGAAATAGACTGCGATGAAACCAACCTTTCAGAAATAGAGAATGGAGGAGTAGATCCTAAAGGTGAGAACTCCTCAATTCTAATTTATTTTCTAGTTGAAATATATACTAGGATGTAGACGGTGTTTAGTAGCACCTGACACCCGTCGTCCACAGACCATGGATGACTTGTTTATTTGATTGATGTGTTGTGAAATTGATTGTGTGATGTGGAATGGAATAAAAATATTTTATAGTTAAAAATATAATTTTTAACGTGTATATAAAATAAATATTTATAAACAAATCAGATGATTTGTTTATATACACACATTTGACTGATATTGATTGGGACGATAAATTGTACACATCGCCCAACTGCACCAATAAAACCTGTGTTTGATTATTTGAAAACCCCACACAAGTGTTGGGATAAAATTGGCCATACACTAGTCCCAATAATTAGCTGTATGTCGATCGATTGATTGACAGACTGTTATACGCATTAAATATTTATATTTGATGCTTATACAGTGTAGAATACACTTTGGGTGATGGTTGACTGTGTTTGATTGTTGTAGTGTACGTGTGCGTATGAAATCCATATCAATCACATTGTATGGTAATTGATTGGGCCTCATTCCAATTTGGAAAAATAAAATATATATTCATGTGTTGAACAAAAGAAAATTCATGTGTTGAATAAAAGAAAATTCATGTGTTGAAAATATAAATTCATGTGTTGAATAAAATATATATTCATGTGTTGAGTAAAAGAAAATTCATGTGTTGAAGAATATTCATGTGTTGAATAGAATAATGAAGTAATTGAAAAATATAAAGCCGTGTTGATTAGATATGCGCCATTTTGATACGAATGATATTTTTGTCGATCATATTCGTTTTTTGTAATGAATATAGAAAAGGAAGTAATTTCAAAATATAACATTTTGAAAAATGTTATCATTTATATATCGATGATATGGAATATTCAATTTTGATTTGAAATTGAATATGAAGTTGAAATCATTTTTAAAACGAAGTTAAAACAATTTATAAAATACGTTTTGAATTGAAATCGACGAAATATATATTATATATATTATATATATAATATAATGGCCCGAATAGAACGCGCTGCGGCAGTTCGCGAATTTCGACCATTGACTTCGAATTAACGTTGCGGGAGATCCGACCGTCGGATTCTTCTAAAACCAGAGCCGTTGGGTTCGTATCGAAAAGTGCTTTCTAACAAATATGAGAGATTTGAAATCTAATGGTTGGATTTGGAATTATGTCTAAAACAAATTTGGAAAAGGTCACTGTAAGTGCAGTTCGATGGCCTTTGATGGAAGTCGACTGTACGGGCCATGATAAAATTATTACAAATAGTAATAATTTGTGTAAAATCATGAGAAATGATTTGGAAAGAACTGGGATGAAAATTTCCATGTTTGAAAAGATAAAAATAGATTTTTATCGAAATGAACTAGTTTTGAACTAGAATTATAATTCCGTTTATAAAATATATAAAGCGGATTTGAAATGGTTTTGAAAGTAACCAGAATTTCCAATGATTGAATTGGAATGGATTTGAATCGAAATTGTCTTTGAAATATTTCAATGTTGGAATTCATGATTATACAGATATTGTTATGGAATTTTGAAAGATATATTTATATCGTTATTTCCAATATGATATTTGTTGGTCGTAGAATTTGATATTGAATATAAGCCGATATATTTTCTATTCAGAGCCTTGTATTTAATATCAAATGTGATTTGGGTTTGTCGTGAATGGTGTCTTCATTAACACTGTTCTTAAACCCAGTTGAGAAAAAGATTAAATCTTTTTACTTAGATTTAATTAAGTATACTAATTAAATGGTATTTAATTAGAATTGAATTTGAATGTGATTTTGGGTTTATAGTGAACCGTGTTTCAAATGACTTTGGTCCTTTAACCCAGTTAAAGACGGGATATGATTTCCCAAGTTAAATAATCATTGATATTGATTTTTGGGAAGATTAAAACCAAGTGGAGTTTTAATGAATCTTTAATTAGATTGAAATGATCGATAATGGAGTATAACCAGTTTTTCTCCAGGCGATAGTTAAATCTTTAATTAGATTTGAACGTGAAATGGTAATTGAATTTATCGATAACACCATGGTGTTAGATATGAAGTACTACTAGTTTTACTTCATGGGATGAATAGGTTGGGATTAGGAAATAAAATAAATGATTACTTCGGTGTGGTTCGCTAATCCCGACTAATTTGAATTGATATTCAAAGGAAGATTAAAGAATAAATTTAACGAATTTGTCTTTGATAAAATTAATGGGAACCTTTCCCAAAGTATAAGAATATTTGAATAAAAGAATATTCTGAAATTGAATGAGGCGTATGTTGTGTTTGTGTAACACTTGTTTATTATACACGCGAGTTATTCAAAAAGACTGGGTTTAACCCATTCTGAATAACTGATTCGACTATGTGTCGAGGATGAAGACGGTGGTCGAAGACCGGAGGTCTTCACATCGTTTGGCTGATTACTGATGATCTTGATTGGGCTGTACACCCAAGAGGAGGGACTCAGTTGGTGATCGTCCGGACGTACTTGGAGATCGATGGATATTATTCTGTGTGTCTGACAATGGATTTTATTCTGTGTGATTGATTTCTATTAAATATATATCTGTTTGGCAGCGGAGAATTTATTCTCTTGCTTAACGCCCTTCTCTGAGACGTACGAGCTCAGGGGTTATATATTGATGGATATCAATCGCATGGAGTGAATTGCCTGTGTGGCATGCCTAAGTGGCAAATGATCAAGGCTTTTGTTGAAAAGGAGAGTCTTGTGGTTGATGATCAAAGCACAGCCTATGTGTCATAGCTTTGTGTAACATTGATTCGCGAGCCTCACACCCCGGTTGTGAACCAGATACGGGAGAGGACCTCAGGGAGGGCATGCATTTCCTTCTAGCTAGGATGGTGTCAGTGACCTACCAGCCCTGACATTTATATTATTTTCACCTATGTTGTTGTTGCTGTTGTGAGGCGCCACGGAAATATCGGTGACTATGTGGAGCCGATGTAGTCATTTGGCTCATTGACGCCCCAAAGGGCGGGGAAACGCAGTATTCAGGCATTTTAATCCACATCAGTGGACCAGCCCTGTCGCTCCAAGGGTCACTCGAGATCTGATCCTGAGACACGGGCTAGAGCGTCTCGAATCGGTAGAGGATTATCTTTTGCCTTGGTTCACAGATGAGAATCCAACTTCCAATACATGATTTTGCGGTTTTGATTGTAGAACCTATATATGGCGACATAGTGGTATGGGGCACTTATGCAGTCTATGATTGATACTTATGATTGAAATTGTTTTGACGCTATACACTTATAGTAATAATAAAACATGAAATTTAGCGTATCAAGCATTCTTTGGCTATTATAAGGTAAAAACCCTATCCTCCGGCTTGTGTTGCATTGTGTGATAGGACCTGGGTCTTATAATAGCTTCATTGTTCTTTATTTAGCATTGGGCTGTTGTTTTATGCACTGGCATTCTTGGGAGGAAACCCATCCCGTGTTATACGGCATGGTCCCTTGATTTACCTAACTTTAAAATAAAGATTAATAACTGTTTTAGTTCTCACACCAATCACATGACTGACCTGGAGTTTATTGTTTTAACCTAAACTCTGGGTGCCCCTATTTTCCGCACGGGCAACTAGTGGTTTTGGTTTTGCAGATTTATATTCACAGGATC
Source organism: Allium sativum (assembly GCA_030737875.1). NCBI lineage: Eukaryota > Viridiplantae > Streptophyta > Magnoliopsida > Asparagales > Amaryllidaceae > Allium > Allium sativum. The sequence continues at coordinate 797,315,491 of CM060921.1, read as the reverse complement.
CTGATTTACAGCTGAAGCGGTATTCAGAAAGCTTTGTATCCACGTATCTGTTTTCAGTTGTGCTTTGTATTATTTTTCCGCTGCGATGTATTTAAATGTAATTTAAATCTCTGATATTTTCTGTGTAATATTTATTCATACTCTATATATTCTTGTATTCTGATGGAATTGTTGTAATAAGCAATGAAATGTTTTTCTATTTGCGTCCCGATGTGGCTTGTTCTCAAAACAATCAGGGGTTTCGAATGGTCTTGGTCGGTTTAACGATCGATTCAGATCAAGCGAAATTCCTTTTCGTTACACATCCCCTTTACTTACGGGCGAACTAACCTGATTCATCACGCCATCAAATCGTAAGCACCATTCCCACTTTCAGTTGCAATGATGTTATGTTACGCAATCCAAATTGCATCGTCAAATAAACTGCAGTTAGATATAACAGCCAAACCTATTAATTACAGTTAACAGTGATAATTTAGTTATTCATATAACAATCAAATGTACCTAATATGCAATATAAGATGATGTAATCAAGTTGATCTGTTTAGGGAATCAAATTTCAAATCTTATATCAAATAATATTACCAATAAAAACTTTGAAATTGTTAAAAATGTATAAATCTTTCATCTCTCTAATTAGCATCAGCTTGAATGCTACCAGCAAACGTGTGTTGTATGTTTATACCTTTTAGCCTAATAACCATCAGATCAGGCATGAACACTACCGGCGCTGATCATGATTGTTCCTTATTGTAAATTTATCAAAAGTTGTAACTTATATTATATTTTCAAAAAGAAAGGATTAGGACAAACAATATAATTCCCTCCATAGAACTATTTTATTAATAGTCATCTATATTCAAGTAACTATCACCTTAAACATAGCCCCGAAACTAAGTCTGATTCATTTATTTGATGTAAACATATTTCATGGCTTTACGCAAAACCATGGTTCTTTCAAAATCAATATATTTTCATTTTATGCTAGCTGTTAATGCATTAAACCATCAATGCATATATGATAGCCATGCTACTCATAAATAATATCCATAACGGTTGTTATATTGCTTTTGAGGATCCTTATTGGATATTTGTTCAACCAAATTTCAGCAGGAACTAAAAATTAAAGGGTATTAAATCATTTTATTTAAGGGTAAAATATTCCAAAGAATATGATTTAACATAAGCATAGAAAAGCAATGTAATCCTGATTCCAAATTTCAACTCTTGTTACTCATAAACTAACATACCTTAGGCTAAAAACATAGAATGTTAATGGTTACAAAATTGATTGTAGATACAAAATTAGTATGGTAGACATATTTGAAAGTAAATGGGTATTAAAAGGTTTCCATGTTGTATGTAAAGGAGAAATATACCCACAAAATCACAAAAAGGTTTTATTTCCTACAAAATTGCTAATCTACCAGCTAGATGTCATGAATCATGAAATGTAAATACAATTCAAAATTGAAAATATTATTGCACTGTAAAACATAATAGAATTCTTAGGGAATTGTACAACCTACTCTGTATTTCATATGTAAAAGACAATGTACAAAAACATTACATTATGTCATCATATTCTTCTAACGCATGTGTTAAATAACTTGAAGAGTTGTGGATACAAACCCTTCGACCAAGACTATATAGGGATCACAGGCCAAAGTATCAAATATACACAACATGTATGCCATAACAAAACCGAAGTAATTTGGTACAGAAGCTAAATTGGTAGCATTTTAATGGAGAAAAGATAAAAGTTAAGAGACAAATAACCTAATAAGATGCGCCTTATTATTTATCTATAAAGTGGCATCATTAACCAATGCTCAACTCACAGTGTTCATGTGATAAATGCATTAATATATTGAAACACTACACATAATTTTCTTATGGGGCTTCACTCTTATAAGCTAAACTTCATATACATATGTATATTCTTTTAGAAGTTAAACTTGTACTAAATCATTGCATAAACTTTGGATGAACCGCAAAAATGTTTGAATTCAATTTCATATCTTATATCCTGGACCGCCAAAAATCCTTTGTATTAGATTATGAATATATATAAACTATGCTTCCTAAAAAAATCTGAATTCTTGATGTGGATCCTCAAGAAGAAAAGAAATATAGACAACATCAAGGTTTTTTTTAGGAAATTTTTTTTTGTAAGTAATACAATTAAGGTTACTATAGTTTACAGAGTCTATCTTATTGTCTATTACAGGTTCACTGTATAATATCAAATATTGAAGTTTCAATGATAATAATTAATAATAACCAAAAAATTCTTTAAATATAAACTTATAGTATTGCAGTAACATTCATTCTGGATCATCTATTCCAATATTTGATAATTCACAAAGCATATTATACAACATTACATGACTAAGCTAACAAAATAGCATAAACTATATATGACACTAAAGTAGACTGTACTTGTCGAATAAATCAAGACCTATAGCAATAACATGTAGCAAGCATAAAGAAGAAATAAGAGGAGGTTAGGCCATGGCTAATTGCTACAGTTTACTGAAATTTCACAACATAATTACCAAGGTAAAAAGATGTAAAAACGAATTGAAATTGGTACAACAAACTAAATTTAAACGATAGTAATAAAAACTCCATAAACACCATAAAATTTAGGACTTTGATAATAGTTGGATAAAACACCATAACAATTAGGTCATTGACGATAGTTTGATCAAAAAAAAAGCAAGCAGTCATGCCGAACATGTAAAATATTGCATGGTGCAAACGTGGCACATTAGGTGCATTTCAATCGATTGCATAACTAGAATAAAATAAAATGTGGAAAATTTTCAAGAATCACTCCCTACATACATCGATTAACTTTTTATATTTTATCGATTATGACTCAGAATTCTTCAATATTGAATTACTTAACATAGTTTTGCAGTTTTTTTTCCTAATTTACTTATTTTTCCCACGAAATGTTCAATGTGGTCTACTATTTTTTTTCGTGTAATATATATATATATATATATATATATATATATATATATTATAAACCATTAAAATCAAATGAAAATTCATGGAACCAAATTTTAGATTGTCCAAGCCAACATTCCACTCTTTGTCACAGACGTAATGCTACCAAAATTGCTACTTGCTAACCTATTTCTATTGAATACATGTGTTTTAGATTGTGTTATGATTACAAATTGAGTGTTACGGTAACATGTATAGCAACTTTGATTAATTATGCATTCAATTGCCAAATGATATGGTTTACGGGTTTTTAATTCATTTTGATCAATCAAAACCATCATTGCTTACAAAATTGTTAGCGTTTATACTATAATTAATGAAGATAATGACTAGTCAGTATTTCGTGTTATATGTGTTCAACTATAGCAAATAGAGTGGAAATAAGAAAGAGTAGTTAAAGTAGGGAATATATTCAAGATTTTCACAGAGACAAAGCCATGTTTTGAAAGTGTATGTATAGCTATAACACCCCACAAATTTTAATAGCTCATATCCAAAGTAACGCTGTGGAATAATCGCAAGGACGAAGCCAATTTTAGAATATAACAGAAATACATTTACTTTTATTTGTCTAAGAAGGGTTCTTCAAAAATTGTATTGCTTTCAATCCTAACACCAAATATTCATAGCAAATACAAAACTAAATAAAAATCTAACCCTATGAATCCATAAGAAGATATAAAACTGAGTTAAATGGTTCTTCCAAGAGGAGTATAAAAATGAGAAAATAACTTCAGATTCCCTAAAAATCACAAAATGAATGATGCAGAGACACTAACAACCAACATGAAGAATGTAAAACAAAGTAATACCTTTTTCGTTTCGTTCCCAAATTTGAATTCCACTGACCAAATTGACCAGCAAAGCTGTAACACCCCACCTCCGCCAGGGTGGCTCTTGCAAGCACTCTGACTTTGGAGGGGCGTTTGAATCAGGTAAACATGCATAATGATATATCAATGCAGAACAAGAACATATGTATATATGTAAACAGAGTAAATAAGATAAGTAAAACAGCGGAAGATTTCAAACCATTTCAAAACAAGTCTGGTACAACATAATGTCAACTTCCAAATACACAAGTCTAGATAAAAACAACATTACTGAAAAACTGAAATACATAAGTACTATCCCCAAAATAAGTGATAATCATAGCTAGCTTCATGTCAAGACCGTACATGAGCTAAAATCCCACAAGCAAGCGATCAGAAATCCAAGCTAAGCTCCAATATTCCCACCCTGAGAACCCGGGGGGGGAGGGGGGGGGGGAACGGAAGAAAAGAGGCGAAAGAAAACAGGTCAGTCAAAAAGACTGAGTAAGCCCTACTACAGTCAATGTAAACTAATAAAGTTAACTGGCATGAGAAGCAAGTATGATCATAAGGATAACAACATACTAGCATGATGATTAACTAACAAGGTAGATAAAGGTGTCATCGCATAATCAGGTTTAAGGTTTTGCACCACAGGTGTACTAGCAAACTAACATGATTTGAATAAACAAGTATTGATCCCTTGGCCCAAGCTTTGGCCCAATAACATGAAGTGACCCTAATATGAGGTCCAACCAAACGGTCTAGTCGATCGGCTCCCTATAAGCCTAACTCATCACGTGTTGGTGTCCATACGGCCCAAACATAATTGTAGTCAGACTGTGCCGGGTCTCCCGTCGGGTGTATCAAGCCCTAGGGTGTCAACCCCTGGACACCATAAACATGCATGCACAGTCTCGATCTACTGGTACCCGTGCATGTTTTCCCCGGCTTCGGACTGTGTGCACGACCATAGTCCGCCCGGAACTACACCGGCGTACCCTTCTGCCGTCGTTTTTGGTCACTTACCTCCAGTCCAGTAATCGTGCTCCCTCCCTAGCCTAGACACTAGGGCCTTAATGATACAAACTTGGGATTACTGCTGGAGTGGACCCCCATTGCTAGGATTTTTCTAGTGGGTTAAGTACGGTTTAACCCTCTTGCTAATCATGGATTAAATTGGTTAAGTGTAACGATGAGTTCACGACTTAACCCTGATTAATCTACCAAGCCCAAATTGGTTAAGTATTAAGTGGACCATGACTTAACCCTAATCACGAGGCATTAATTAATTTAATGCGCCTTAACCTCTCACATTAGACCTTGTTGGGGTTACTAGTTAAGCCGGGCGGGTCCGGGTAGCTTTACACCACAACTTGGTCTAACCTCGGGTTCAAGGTACAACATGACCAACTTCTCACATTGGGTCCTATTGTTTGTAGCAACTAGTTAGGCCGGTCGGTTCCGGGTAGGTTTACGCTACAAACTCAACCCAACCTCGAGTTGGTCACACTTATCTTTTCTAAGTGTCATGTCCATCATGTTTCCAAAACATATTACAAATTTTCAAGCAATTGGGTAGACCTAACTTAATAGGTAAATTCCCAATGGGTAGACCTAACTTAATAGGTAAATTCCCAATCTTATGTTTTTTATGTCTTTTAAGTTTACCCAAACCCAAACGCAATCCCATCGCTTACATATCGCAATAGCGCATAAAGGATAGAAAGAGGGAACTTGGCATAATCATGACATAAAGGTGTTGAAGCCACAAGTTCAAAATGGTGGCATATGAAATGTACATATGTTCATATACTTGCATATTACATTTTTTGGCCTCAAAAGCATGCATAAAACCAAACTTAGCATATTGGTGATACATGGTGATAAATGGCATGTAGACATGGCCATAAGTTCGCATTTAGCCTCACATGCAAGTTATCATAAGAGATATGATAACCTACATGTTGCCAAGATGCAACCTTTTGCATAAAGCTTGAAGCTTTATGTTCATATGCTCAAGATAAGCTTGCATAACATGATAACATGAACAAAGTGATCACCCCGAACTTGCATAACATACATGGCAACTTGCATATCATAACATAGCAACCTTGCATAACATAACATGGCAAACTTGCATATAAACTTGCATATCATAACATGATAACTTGCATATCATAACATGGCAAACTTGCATAACATAACATGATTAACTTGCATATCATAACATGACATACTTGCATAACATAACATGATAAACTTGCATATCATAACATATCAAACTTGCATAACATGACTTAGTAAACTTGCATATCATGGCAAACTTGCATATCATACATTTAACTTTAGAGTTTAAGTATGAAAGTAGAATAGGGCTTACAATGCTTATGAAGACACAAAAATATGACAAAGCCCTTATGAAATCAAATAGACCCAAAATGCAAGCCCCAATAGAAAAAACCTTTGAGCAAAAATGATCAAAACCCTTGCTTTATGATGCAAATATAGAAACTTGACTTGAATGCAAGCTAATGATGCTCATACAAGCTTGAAAACACTTGTATGCATGGAAAATCTCTCATAGAAATAACTTAGGAATTTTATGAAGAGAGTGGAGGCCATGAGAGGATTGATTTTGCCATAGTTTAGTTACTTGAATGAATAATGTTGATTTAGGGTTAGGTTAGGGGCTTATTTATAGAGATTAGGACTAGTTCTAGCCTTAGGATTAAACCCTAGTTCCAATCTCAGCCCTTAAAAGCGAATCTGGCCCTAAAACCTAACCAAGACCCCAAATGGTGCACCAGGCAAAACTGCCCGGCTGGACCAAGTCGATAGCCAAGTCGACAGGGCTGTCGACTTGGGTCCAACCAAGTCGACTCCCAAGTCGACAGGGCTGTCGACTTGGGTGCTCTGGCGGGAGTTTTCCCGCCTAGCCCAATCTGACCTAATTTTCAAATTCAAACTTGAATTTGAAATCTGTTTTTACTTTGAAATTTTCTGAAAACTTCGTTGGGCCTTAATCGGGTCATACGGACTCCGATTTTCGAAAACTCGGACTCTATTTCGCGTATTTTTCCGAGACGAACGCAATGGCATAGCCGGTTTCCCTTGATTCAGATTTATAAATTAAATTCTGCCTCGATTTACATTATAACAGGTTATTGAAAATACGGGTTGTTACATTCTCCCCTCCTTAAAGGATTTCGTCCCTGAAATCTTCAAGTTAGGAAGAATGTATCCTACCATCCAACATCCATCTACTCAAAACATCATCCACGAGCAATCATTGTCCTTACAAGATTCTAAATGTTGTATGAACATATGCAAAGGTGTGTGTATATGTACTTATCTAATGCAAATATCATCAATGCAAATTATGTTAGTGAAATGAATCCATATGTATGCAATTCCTAACATAATGTATAACATCTATATGCGTGCACATAACATACATACATATGCAACATCCATGTGATAACACAAAAATTTTCATCCATGAATAAGCGTAAACACTCATGCATATGCAATATGAGGAGTGTGTGAGCCGATCTAGTGCCTAACGTGTATAATGCATCCACGAGTAACCACTTGCAAACACTTGCAACCACTTGCAACCATCAAGCATAACATGTTTCAAACACATGTTTCATCCAAAGGGTTTCTACCTATGGTTCTCATGACGAGATTAACATGATAAACTAGATAAACAAGACAAACATGGATAGCAAAAGATATGCTACAAAGAGATCGGGAAGATAAGCAGGATATACTCCTTTTGGATTACAAGAAATCCCTTCCTAACCCAACCCAATCCTATAAAAGCCAAAAAGGTTTAGTCAACCTAACGGACCCCTTCAAACCTTGACATGTATTACCAACCGATGAGTCATACCCCTTATGGAGTTTACAACAGAAATGGGATCGAGTATGGGACCGAGAGGATATACGTAAAAAGATAACATGCGAGTAAGTTCCGCAGGAAAACGAGGATCAAGGATATGTTCTTAAAAAGAGATATGATGTGCGTATCTAGCCTTCAGTCTTCTAAGTCACGTTTCCTTGAGCTTAACTCCACTGTGCTTTGACCGTCTTTTACCTCATGATTTCTTGGCTTCTTAACTCTTATTTCCAAATATGAGTTGGAACCCATTTCATTGTCGCCTCTCGTCTTCCTCTTTCACTTACTCTTCTATCATTCTTGGCTTAAACATAACTATGACCTCATGGTTTCATGCAAGCTCTCCAAAATTCACCAGTGAATCCTGGATCTCGTTTACTTACTATAAAGTATTCCACGCAGCAGAACTTTTCTTGGAAATACCAATCCACGTTGCCAATTGCTCTTACTAACATGATTTTCTATAACTCATGGTTGAACGAAATGAACCATCCGCCTGCGAATGATAGGCCGTACTTAAATTCAGTTGCTTGCCCATGACTTCCCGTAGACTATCCCAAAACTGGCTAGTGAAGATTGAGTCATGGTTATTAACTATACTTTAGGGAACCTCGTGCAACCGCTTCATTTCTTGAAAGTGAACTGTCGCTAGCTATGATGCAGTCCTTTCTCTCTTTACCGGAGTGAAATGAGCACTCTTCATGAGTCTACCTACGATGACCCACATGCTCGTATTCCCTTTCCTTGATCTAGGCAGTCCATCCATGAAATCCTTCGTGACGCTTTTCTACTTCCATTGCGGGGACCTCTAATGGATGTAATAGCCCACTAGGCTTCTATGACTCGGTCTTAACCTGTTGGCACAACATGCACCTTGGGACAAACTCGGCCACCTCCTCGGGTGATGTGCATCTTCAAGAACCTTCTTTCTCTCATTGCGTCTTAGCCATCCCTTGTCATTTATAGCGAGGTGTCTTAACATCTCGCCTCGAATCAACTTGTCCATGATCTTGACTTAACTGCGGGCCTTCTTTCTGTGAAGTCCCTACTTGATCCAGAAGGGTAGGTCTAAACTCAAGGGACGCTAACTAACTAATTAAACTGAGAGAACTTCTTACTTCAATTGTCCTTGTCGGAGCTTTTCAGTTTTGAACCGCGACCACTTTAGCAGGATCCACCACTAAGCCTTGCTTAGAAACTATATGCCCAAGGAATCTAACTTTCCTTCTCCAAAAGTGACACTTGGAGAACTTGGCCTTCAACTGATGCGCTCTAAGCGTATCCATCACCTCCAGGAGATGCCTTGCGTGCTCTTCCTCATCCTTAGAGAAGATCAGAATATCATCTACGAAAACCATGACAAACTTGTTCAAGAACTCCCTGAACACCCTACTCATCAAGTCCACGAAGTATGTGGGTGCATTAGTCAAGCCGAACGGCATGACAAGCCATTCGAAGAATCCATCTGGAGTTCTGAACGCAGTCTTGTCTTTACTATCCTTAGCTACCCTGAGCTGATGGAATCCAGTAGCAAGATCAAGAGAGAACAGATGTTCCTACAAGCTGAACAAATCATCGATCCTTGGTAATGGTTGTCTATCCTTCTTGTTCTACTCATGATAATCAACACACGGGCGAAGCGAACTGTCCACATTAGTAGTGAATACTACTAGAGCACCTTCCTCGGAAATGCTTCATCGAATGAAGTTCTTCTCAAGCAACTCCTTCACTTGCTTACTTAGCTCCCGTCTTGCGGGACCATGTGCCTAACCGGCCACGAAACTATCTTGGCATTATCAACTAGATAAATGCGGAAATCTATCTCTCGTTTAGGGGTAACCCCCTTCACTTCACCCAAGATATCGGGATATTCTCGGACCACCCTCACCGATTGCAAACTATCGATAGACGAGTTGAGGGATTCAAGATAACACAACATGACGGGACTCATAGGGTTACTAGAAATTTTTAGGGTATTACCGAGGCGAGTCATGAGCCTCTCAACCCTATGCTCAAAAATCAAGGATGGCTCCAAAACTGGACAACCCATCCATGCTCAAAATCAACCCATACCCCATGAAACCGAGAATATAAGCATCACACGAGAACTCTATACTAAAGATAGAGATTTTCAAATCCACGTAGATAATAGACAAATGGGCGGAAACCCCAATTGGATTTGAAACACACACGGGATCATTAACTAGACTAGTACTTAGGTGCAAACTTCCAACTAGATCAGATGAAATAAACTATGCGATGCACCAAAATCAAACAAAGTACGAACTGAAAAATCAGAAATATATACAAGGCTTTCAACAGAAATACTACCTCGATCGGGAACTGGAGCGGCATTGAGAGCATGAACTTGCCCTCCTGAAGGTCCAGCACGCTGAGCCTGACCCTAGCCTTGTCCTTGCTTCTTCGGGCAATCCCTAGTGAAGTGTCCCATTTCTCCATAGTTAAAGCAAGTGCCCTTCCTTTTCCTGCAATCCTTGTTTAGATGAGTCGAGCTTCCACAAGTAAAGCACCTCTTTTCCTTCTTATCTTTAGACTTCTCCTCCTTCTTGTCACTCCTATTCTCTTCATTGAGTAGGGCCATATTCACTAAACTCTCGAAAGTTGCCCCCAAGGGTATATGAGACATGGCTAAACCATGTAATGGCTCGTTTAATCCTAGAGCAAAGTATAGGGCCTTCTTCTGAGCTGTGTTAACCAAGTCTAAACCGACCCGAGCCAGTTGATTAAACTTATCTATGTATTCCCTAATAGTCATGTTCCCTTGCTTCAGTGATAGGAACCTTAGTCCAAACTTTCCCCGAAAGTCATCCCAATTCTCAATTGGCCTAGTAGCGGTGGTGACCACCCACCAACGTGCAGCTTCTTCCTTTAGCAACCACACTGCTAATAAAACCTTCCTACGGTCCTCTATATCAAAGAAGGCAAAAAGATCTTCGGTTTCTTTCAACCAATTCCTTGCCTCTACATGAGTCTCGGTTCCAAAGAAATTCTTACAACCCATCGCCTTAAAGTTCTTACAAGTTTCCACAAAATCCGCTTGTGGAGGCTGAGGGGGAGGAGAAACATCAGCTATGGGAGGAGGATGAGAAACATTAACCAACGGAGGAGGAGGAGGAGGAGGATCATCTGCGGGGCCGACTTCGGTCGCCCTAGCCTCCAAAAGTCTCCTATACCAAACAGGTACATGTACTCCCTCCGCAATGGCAAAGTTATCGGCCATACTGAAACCGAAGCAAAAGATAGATTCAGAATGGAGAAAAACGAAGGAATTTTGCTAATGGCTTTTTGGGGAATAGCCTTTAAAATAAACTAGACTTTTCTTTGGAAAATACTTTTTACTTGGTTTTGAAAATAGTTTTCCAAAAGTTTTAAAAACCTTTTTGTTCCTTCTCGTAAACCATATGCTCTGATACCAAATGTAACACCCCACCTCCGCCAGGGTGGCTCTTGCAAGCACTCTGACTTTGGAGGGGCGTTTGAATCAGGTAAACATGCATAATAATATATCAAGGCAGAACAAGAACATATGTATATATGTAAACAGAGTAAATAAGATAAGTAAAACAGCGGAAGATTTCAAACCATTTCAAAACAAGTCTGGTACAACATAATGTCAACTTTCCAAATACACAAGTCTAGATAAAAACAACATTACTGAAAAACTGAAATACATAAGTACTATCCCCAAAATAAGTGATAACCATGGCTAGCTTCATGTCAAGACCGTACATGAGCTAAAATCCCACAAGCAAGCGATCAGAAATCCAAGCTAAGCTCCAATATTCCCACCCTGAGAACTTGGGGGGGAGGGGGGAACGGAAGAAAAGAGGCAAAAGAAAACAGGTCAGTCAAAAAGACTGAGTAAGCCCTACTACAATCAATGTAAACTAATAAAGTTAACTAGCATGAGAAGCAGGTATGATCATAAGGATAACAACATACTAGCATGATGATTAACTAACAAGGTAGATAAAGGTGTCATCGCATAATCAGGTTTAAGGTTTTGCACCACAGGTGTACTAGCAAACTAACATGATTTGAATAAACAAGTATTGATCCCTTGGCCCAAGCTTTGGCCCAATAACATGAAGTGACCCTAATATGAGGTCCAACCAAACGGTCTAGTCGATCGGCTCCCTATAAGCCTAACTCGTCACGTGTTGGTGTCCATACGGCCCAAACATAATTGTAGTCGGACTGTGCCGGGTCTCCCGTCGGGTGTATCAAGCCCTAGGGTGTCAACCCCTGGACACCATAAACATGCGTGCACAGTCTCGATCTACTGGTACCCGTGCATGTTTTCCCCGGCTTCGGACTGTGTGCACGACCATAGTCCGCCCGGAACTACACCGGCGTACCCTTCTGCCGTCGTTTTTGGTCACTTACCTCCAGTCCAGTAATCGTGCTCCCTCCCTAGCCTTGATCCTAGGGCCTTAATGATACAAACTTGGGATTACTGCTGGAGTGGACCCCCATTGCTAGGATTTTTCTAGTGGGTTAAGTACGGTTTTACCCTCTTGCTAATCATGGATTAACTTGATTAAGTGTAACGATGAGTTCACGACTTAACCCTGATTAATCTACCAAGCCCAAATTGGTTAAGTATTAAGTGGACCATGACTTAACCCTAATCACGAGGCATTAATTAATTTAATGCACCTTAACCTCTCACATTAGACCTTGTTGTGGTTACTAGTTAAGCCGGGCGGGTCCGGGTAGCTTTACACCACAACTTGGTCTAACCTCGGGTTCAAGGTACAACATGACCAACTTCTCACATTGGGTCCTATTGTTTGTAGCAACTAGTTAGGCGGTCGGTTCCCAGTAGGTTTACGCTACAAACTCAACCCAACCTCGAGTTGGTCACACTTATCTTTTCTAAGTGTCATGTCCATCATGTTTCCAAAACATATTACAAATTTTCAAGCAATTGGGTAGACCTAACTTAATAGGTAAATTCCCAATGGGTAGACCTAACTTAATAGGTAAATTCCCAATCTTATGTTTTTTATGTCTTTTAAGTTTACCCAACCCCAAACGCAATCCCATCGCTTACATATCGCAATAGCGCATAAAGGATAGAAAGAGGGAACTTGGCATAATCATGACATAAAGGTGTTGAAGCCACAAGTTCAACATGGTGGCATATGAAATGACCATATGTTCATATACTTGCATATTACATTTTTAGGCCTCAAAAGCATGCATAAAACCAAACTTAGCATATTGGTGATACATGGTGATAAATGACATGTAGACATGGCCATAAGTTCGCATTTAGCCTCACATGCAAGTTATCATAAGAGATATGATAACCTACATGTTGCCAAGATGCAACCTTTAGCATAAAGCTTGAAGCTTTATGTTCATATGCTCAAGATAAGCTTGCATAACATGATAACATGAACAAAGTGATCACCCCAAACTTGCATAACATACATGGCAACTTGCATATCATAACATAGCAACCTTGCATAACATAACATGGCAAACTTGCATATAAACTTGCATATCATAACATGATAACTTGCATATCATAACATGGCAAACTTGCATAACATAACATGATTAAGTTGCATATCATAACATGACATACTTGCATAACATAACATGATAAACTTGCATATCATAACATATCAAACTTGCATAACATGACTTAGTAAACTTGCATATCATGGCAAACTTGCATATCATACATTTAACTTTAGAGTTTAAGTATGAAAGTAGAATAGGGCTTACAATGCTTATGAAGACACAAAAATATGACAAAGCCCTTATGAAATCAAATAGACCCAAAATGCAAGCCCCAATAGAAAAAACCTTTGAGCAAAAATGATCAAAACCCTTGCTTTATGATGCAAATATAGAAACTTGACTTGAATGCAAGCTAATGATGCTCATACAAGCTTGAAAACACTTGTATGCATGGAAAATCTCTCATAGAAATAACTTAGGAATTTTATGAAGAGAGTGGAGGCCATGAGAGGATTGATTTTGCCATAGTTTAGTTACTTGAATGAATAATGTTGATTTAGGGTTAGGTTAGGGGCTTATTTATAGAGATTAGGACTAGTTCTAGCCTTAGGATTAAACCCTAGTTCCAATCTAAGCCCTTAAAACCGAATCTGGCCCTAAAACCTAACCAAGACCCCAAATGGTGCACCCGGCAAAAATGCCCGGCTGGACCAAGTCGACAGCCAAGTCGACAGGGCTGTCGACTTGGGTCCAACCAAGTCGACTCCCAAGTCGACAGGGCTGTCGACTTGGGTGCTCTGGCGGGAGTTTTCCCGCCTAGCCCAATCTGACCTAATTTTCAAATTCAAACTTGAATTTGAAATCTGTTTTTACTTTGAAATTTTCTGAAAACTTCGTTGGGCCTTAATCGGGTCATACGGACTCCGATTTTCGAAAACTCGGACTCTATTTCGCGTATTTTTCCGAGACGAACGCAATGGCATAGCCCATTTCCCTTGATTCAGATTTATAAATTAAATTCTGCCTCGATTTACGTTATAACAGGTTATTGAAAATACGGGTTGTTACAAAAGTAGTGCCCAAATCATACCCAATTTGAATAGTACAATAATTTTTTCGAAGCATCAAGTAAAAGAAAGCATAAATTTAAAATTTTTAAAGCAGTGATACCTTGGCATGCACCCGATACACAATAGAGCAACAAACATGGGTGAATAAGCGAAGGCTAGAAATTAGGCAGTTGATCCATTGCACCAGCTAACCACTAGCGTCAACCACCAACCACATCATCAGCTTTGACTCTAACATCGCCGATAATCGCTAGCTCTATATTTTGACTTCAACTATTGATCGCTTGAAGCTATTTCAACCTACAAACGTCGCACACTCATCTCTAGGTCGACTCTGACTCATTGTCACTTAGGCTGCTACTCATGGCCTAAAAAATTTCCCTCCTCTTTTTCCTATTGCGTGCCATCGTTTTCTTTTTCTTCTCGAGATAGGATAGGTTTTCAAGTGATAATGGTTTGGATTTGTGCAGAAAGCGAAAGCAATAACGTGAAATTGCAAGGGCGATTTCGGAATTTCAAAAAGACGTCAAGTAAAATAGTGCAATGAATTTACCTTATTAGTAGAGATATAAAGAGAGAGGGGAATATGTATATAGTTTACATGTATTATTGATTATATACTGTTTTGTTTATATACAGTTAATATATATATATGTATATATATATATATATATATATATATATATATATATATATGAGCTGTTTCCAAAATACAGTGCAATGAAGTTGTCATCTACATAAACGAATATAGACATATTGTCATTTATATATAAGCTTCAGTTTTGGTTTATACAAAATTGGTATTGTGGTTTATATAAGCTTCAGTGTTGCACTTAAATTACATGAGTAAATGTCATTGTGTTGCACTGTCTTGTTAACCAAGATACATTTTTTCAGTTGACATTTAATGCTGATTGTTTCAATTTGTTTAAGGTTGAAGAAAGGACTTCAGGTTAAAGGTCTAGACTGCATGCGCACAAAGAAAATCATGTGAAACTTACTTGCTTGGAGCAATTATATGACTTGACATTTGGATATATATGAAGAAGAGTTGAAGATAAGGATATTTTTCCATTCATGAATTACAAATATATAAAATTACAAGATACATGCAGTCATACACACTACAACAATAATTGAATAATATCATTAATGATATTTATGGAATAATATCATTAATTATATTTATTCTATTTCCTCATATTATGGCATACCATTTATACATAATGCTCCAGTTATGGAATAATATCATTAATGATATTTAATAATATCATTAATGATATTTATTCTATTTCTTCATATTATGGCATAATATATATGCAGAAATTGACTTAGATTATGTCAATCCTTATCACGCCTCCTTAAAACGGACGACCAAGATGAAAGACCGATTTTGCTAACCCATTTTGTGAAGGAGGTACGTGGTAATGGCTTTGTGAGGGAATTCGCAGGCTAGTTATTAGTGGAGATGTAAGAGACCCTCAAGTTTCCACTTTGCACATTTTCTCTGACAAAATGGTAATCCAATCCCAAATGCTTCCTTTTAGAATGGAAAATCGGATTAGCACTCACCTATGTAGCTCTAGCATTATCACAATAGATGATTGGAGAAAGTGAGGTTATGACCAAGCTCCTTGAATAAATTTCCTACCCAAAGAATGTCGGCAGTAGCATTTTCCACTGCCCTGTACTCAGCCTCGATAGATGATCTAGCTCTTGTACGCTGCTTCTTTGACATCCATGAGATAGGATTCTTGCCCAAATAGACTATATACGCTACTGTAGAAATGTAGTTGTCTTTGTCACGAGCCCAATCCGCATCAGAGTAAGCATGGAAAGCGAGAGGCGAATCTTTGTATATAATTAAACTCATATTAGATGTACCACTTAGATACTGAAGAAGACGATGTAGAGATTGCATGTGTTCCTCAGTTGGATGCTGCATGCATTGAGCTAACTTGTTCACATCGAATGCCACATCAAGCCTTGTATGACTTAAATATTGTAAACTACCTATCAAAGTACGATACTCAGTAAGACCACTGAGAAGATTTCCATGTATAGTTAACGGAGGATGAGTTGCTAATGGTGTTGCAACTGGTTTTGCATCACCATATTAGCTTTGCACAAAATATAGGCAACATACCACTTTTGACTCAAGAAAATACCTTTTGGATGAGGCATTACTTCCACTCTCAGGAAGTAAGACAATTCTCCAAGGTCTTTGAGTGAGAAACGTGTCCCAAATTTTTTTATAAAAGCTTTCAGTGCATGAATTGCATTACTTATAACAGTAATATCATCCACATAAACCAACAAATAAATGATGTCACCATTTTTTAGCAATGCGAACAAGGATGAATCAGAGGCCGTATTCTTGAAGCCTAACTCAATTAAATATTGTCGTAGTTCTTTAAACCAAGATCTTGGAACTTGTTTTAACCCATACAGTGCCTTGTTTAATTTACAAACTTGTGTTGGATGTATAGGATCAATGTAGCCAGGAGGTTGTATGGTGTATACATCTTCAGTGAGTGTGCCCTGTAGAAAAGTATTATTCATGTCAAGTTGGCGCAATGACCAACCTTGACTAGCCGCAAGTGAGAGCACAAGCCGAACCGTGGCGGGTTTAACAACGGAGCTACAACTCTCTGATTAAAACCTCATGCAACATTGCAAGCCTTGTACTGAATAATGTTACCATCCTTATTCTTTTTAATTCGAAAATTCCATTTTCATCCCACTACATTTTGTAACATAGATGAAGGTACAAGATCCCAAGTTCTATTTTTCACCAATGCATTAATCTCTTCATCCATAGCTTTACGCCAAACGAGGCTTTTTAATGCTTGAGTGATATATTTTGGGATCTCTTTCGTGGACTTCCGCATTTAAATTCAGTTTACCGATTGGTTTTCTAATGCCATGTTGAAGTCTTGTGGTCGTTTGAGGAGAATGCACAGGATTTTTGAGTGTTGAATTTGTAGATATGGATATATCGAGGTTTGACTGAGATGAAGTAGAGGAAAGCACAGCAGTGGTATTAGGGGTTGAGATGAGTTTGTTGCGGGCATAGGAGATAAAAGGTGTGAAGTGGGGAATGAGGTAGGAGGTGTGCTGGAAGGTGAGTTAGTTTGCAATGAATGAGAGTTGGAAGATAGAGTATTTGATAATATAGATAATGTGAGAGGTTCCCATTGTTCCACTAGGTCAGACAAGGAGGCAGTTGAATTTCAAGTTTAGAAAAAGGAAAAATGTTCTCTTTGAAGTGAACATGATGAGAAAATAAACACGATTAGTGTTTAATTCGAGACAATAATATGCACTTTGAGTAGGTGAATAACCAACAAAAATACATGGTTAAGATTTGAGTTCAAGTTTGTAAAAATTGTAGGGCTTAAGCCATGGGTAGCAAAGACATCCAAAACTTCGAAACTTGGAATAATTAGGATGTTGGCCGAATAATTTTAAGTAGGATGACACATTGTTTAGAGTTGGCGCGAGAATTCGATTAATAAGTAAACAGCTGTTGAGCAAGCATTTGTCCAATATTCAAGGGGCATTTTAGCATGATTTAAGAGAGACAAAAATGTCTCAACAATGTGTCGATGTCGTCGCTCCGAATAGCCATTGTGTTGAGGGGTGTGGGGTGGAGTTGCGAGATGCAAAATTCCATCGATGGACAGGTAGTTACGTAGGCTTTCATACTCATCACCATTGTCCGAGTAGAGAGTTTTGAGAGGCTAATAAAAATATTTTCAACTAGAGCTTTATAGCGAATGAATATATGTTTTGCATCTGCATTTCGTTTCAAATTATACAACAAATGTATTTAGAAAAATGATCAACGAAAATAAGATAATATTTAAAGCCATCATGAGAGTAAATTGGTGATGTCCAAAGATCAGAATAAACATACTCAAGTGGGGAAGTAGATACAATGGAGGAAGTAGAAACAAGAAGTTTATGATTTTTATTGCAAGCACATGAATTACAAACTAAAGTGGAGATACTAGGAACATGAAGTTTATTTTTGGAAACAATTTGCCTAAAAACATTACGAGACAGATGTCGTAAACAATGATGCCAATCAAGTGAACTAGTTGTGCTTGCGTAGACTATAGGGGTTGTGGACTTGAGCTGATAATTGCCTGTTGCACCCAGTCCCTGGAATAGAGATTCCCCCATTTTGAGATCCTTCATATGAAAAGAGGTGGAAGAAAAGGCACTGAGATACTGTTATCATGACAAAGTTGAGAAACATAAATTATATTTTTAGATATGGGAGGAACATCTAAGATATTATTTAGTTTGAGTAATGATAAAGAACATGACCTGATGTGAGTGATTTTAAGGCCTTTGTCATCACCGACGATCAACTCTTCGATTCCATCATAAGGAGCATGGAGGGATAGATTGTTCAGATCTGTCATGACATGGTGGGAAGCACCACTATCGAGAAGCCATGTTGAAGAGGATGAGGAGGCAGAGGGATTTACGATGTTTGCTTGAGGTTTTGTTGTGAATAGGTTTGACGGGGGTTGAGAAATTGAAGAAGGAGGAATGGCATTAGGAAACTTTTGCTTAAATAAAGGACAATGAGCAATCACATGTCCTTATCCTCAGCACCATTGACATTTGCCTAGAAAAATGTAGGGCTTTGTAGGATCACTGCCATTAAGAATCTGATAGGATGATGTTTGGTTAATGAGAGAAATTGAAGAAGAGGAAGTTGAACTGTTTTGGATCAAGGCTTTGATACCATGAAGAAGAGTTGAAGAGAAGGATACTTTTCCATTCATGAATTACAAATGTATAAAGTTACAAGATTAATGCAGTCATACGCATTGCAATAATTATGGAATAATATCATTAATGGTATTTATGGAATAATATCATCAATGATATTTTTTCATCAATGATATTTTTTTCTATTTCCTAATATTAAGTCATACCATTTATACATAATGCTCCGGTTATGGAATAATATCATTAATGATATTTATTCTATTTCTTTATATTATGGCATACCATATATGTAGAGATTGACATAGATTATGTCAATCCTTATCATGCCCCCTCAAAAAGTACGGCGAAGATGAAAGAACGATTTTGCTAACCAATGTTTTGAAGGATGTACGTGGTAGTGGCTTGGTGAGGGCATCCTCAAGTTGGTTATTATTAGAGATGTAAGAGACCCTCAAATTTCCACTTTGCACATTTTCTCTGACAAAATGGTAATCCAATCCCAGATGCTTCATTTTAGAATGGAAAACCAGATTAACACTCATATATGTAGCTCCAACATTATCACAATAGATGACTGGCGCGAGAGTGAGGTTATGACCAAGCTCCTTGAATAAATTTCCTACCCAAAGAATGTCAGCAGTAGCATTTGCCACTGCCCTGTACTCGGCCTCAGTAGATGATCTAGTACTTATACATTGCTTCTTTGACGTCCAGGAGATAGAATTCTTGCCCAAATAACTATATATGCTATTGTAGAAATGTAGTCGTCTTTGTCACGAGCCCAATCCGCATCAGAATAAACATGGAGAGTGAGAGGTAAATCTTTGTGTATAATTAAACCCATATTAGATGTACCACTTAGATACCAAAGAAGACGATGTAGAGATTGCATGTGTTCCTCAGTTGGACTCTGCATGTATTGAGCTAACTTGTTCACTGCGAATGCCATATCAGGCGTTGTAAGACTTAAATATTGTAAATTACCTATCAAAGTATGATACTCAATAGGATCGTTGAGATATTTCCATGTATAGTTAACGGAGGATGAGTTGCTAATGGTGTTACAACTGGTTTTGCATCGTCTATATTATCTTTGCACAAAATATCGGCAATATACCTCTTTTAACTCAAGAAAATACCGTTTGCATGTGGCATTAATTCCACTCCCAGAAAGTAAGACAATTCTCCAAGGTCTTTGAGTGAGAACCGTATCGGCAAATTTTTTTATAAAGTCTTCTAGTACATGAGTTGCATTACTTGTAACAATACTATCACCCGCGTAAATCAACAGATAAATGATGTCACCATTTTTATGCAATGTGAACAAGGATGAATCAGAGACTGTATTCTTGAAGCCTAACTCAGTTAAATATTTTCGTAATTCTTTATACCAAGCTCTTAGAGCTTGTTTTAACCCATACAGTGCCTTGTTTAATTTACAAACATGTGTTGGCTGTATAGGATCTATGTAGCCAGGAGGTTGCATGGTGTATACATCTACATCTTCAGTAAGTATGCCGTGTAGAAAGTATTGTTTATGACAAGTTGGCGCAATGACCAACCTTGACTAACTGCAAGTGAGAGCACAAGCCGAACCATGGCGGGTTTAACTACGGGGCTAAAAGTCTCACCGTAGTCAATGTCAGCTCTCTGATTAAAACCTTTTGCAAAATAGCGAGCTTCATACTGAATAATGTTACCATACTTTTTCTTTTAAATTAAAAAAAAAAATCCATATTCATCCCACTACATTTTGTGACATAGATGAAGGTACAAGATCCCAAGTTCTATTTTTCACCAATGCATTAATGTCTTCATCCATAGCTTTAGACCAAACGGGGCTGTTTAATGCTTGGGTGATATTTTTTGGGATCTCCATTTCATGGACCTCCGCATTTGAATTCAGTTTACTGATCGGTTTCCTAATGCCATGTAGGAGTCTTGTGGTCATTTGAGGAGAACGTACACGATTGTTGGGTGTTGAATTTGTAGATGTGAATATATCGAGGTTTGAATGAGATGAAGTAGCGGAAAGCTCAGCAGTGGTATTAGGAGGTTGAGATGAGTTTGTTGCGGGCATAGAAGATGAAAGGGGTGAAGTGGGGAATGAGGTAGGAGATGTGCTGGAAGTTGAGTTAGTTTGCAATGAATTAGAGGAGGAAGATTGAGTATTTGATAATATAGATAATGTGAGAGATGCCCATTGTTCCACTGGGTTAGACAAGGAGGTAGTGGAATTTTTAAGTTTAGTAAAAGAAAAAATGTTCTCTTTGAAGTGAACATGCGGAGAAACATAAACACGATTAGTGTTTAATTCGAGACAATAATATGCACTTTGAGTAGGTGAATGACCAACAAAAATACATTGTTGAGATTTGATTTCAAGTTTGTGAGAACTGTAGGGTTTAAGTCATGGGTAGCAAAGACATCCAAAACTTCGAAACTTGGAATAATTTGGATGTTCGGTGAATAATTTAAAGTAGGGTGACACATTGTTTAGAGTTCGCATCGGAAGTCGATTAATAAGTAAACAGCTGTTGAGCAAGTATTTGTCCAATATTCAAGGGGAATTTTTTCATGAGTTAAGAGAGATAGAAATGTCTCAACAATGTGTCGATGTCATCGCTCTGAATAGCCATTGTGTTGAGGGGTGTGGGGTGGAGTTTCGAGATGCCAATTTCCATCGATGGACAGGTAGTTACGTAGGCTTTAATACTCACCACCATTGTCTGAGTAGAGAGTTTTGAGAGGCTGCTAAAAATATTTTTCAACTAGAGCTTTATAGCAATGAATATATGTTTTGCATCTGATTTTCGTTTCAAATTATACAACCAAATATATTTATAAAAATGATCAAGGAAAATAAGATAATATTTAAAGCCATCATGAGAGTAAATTGGTGATGTCCAAAGATCAAAATAAACATACTCAAGTGGGGCGGTAGACACAATGGAGGATGTAGAAAAAAGATGTTTATGACTTTTATTGCAAGCACATGAAATACAATCTAAAGTGGAGATACTAGGAACATGAAATTTATTTTTGTAAACAATTTGCCTAAAAACATTAGTAGACACATGACGTAAATGATAATGCCAATCATGTGAACTAGTTGTGCTAGCGTAGACTGTAGGGGTTGTGGATTTGAGCTGATAAATGCTTGTTGCAACCAGCCCCTAGAATATAGATTCCCCCGTTTTGAGATCCTTCATATGAAAAGAGGTGGAAGAAAAGACAATTGAGATATTGTTATCATGACAAAGTTGAGGAATAGAAATTATATTTTTAGACATGGAAGGAACAACTAAGAATTATTTAGTTTGAGTGATGATAAACAACAAGAATCGACGTGAGTGATTTTAAGGCCTTTGCCATCACCGACGATCAACTCTTCGGTTCCATAAAAAGGAGCATGGAGGGATAGATTATTCAGATCTGTCGTGACATGGTGGGAAACACCACTATCGAGTAGTCATGTTGAAGAGGATGAGGTAGCAGAGGGATTTACAATGTTTGCTTGAGGTTTTGGTATGAATAGGTTTGACGGAGGTTGAGAATTTGAAGGAGGAATGGCATTAGGAAACTTTTGCTTAGATAAAAGGCAATGAGCAATCACATGTCCATGTTCTCGGCACTATTGACATTTGCCTAGAAAAGTGTAGGGCTTTGTGGGATCACTTCCATTAAGAATCTAATAGGATGAAGTTTGGTTAATGAGAGCAACTGAAGAAGAGGAAGTTGAACTGTTTTGGATCAAGGCTTTGATACCATGAAGAAGAGTTGAAGAGAATGATACAATTCCATTCATGAATAACAAATATATAAAGTTACAAGATACATGCTGTAACACCCCATGTCCATTAATGTCACTCACAAAGGGAATGCATCAATGTCCATAAAGTGTTATTGTTATATAGAACAGATAAATTACAGGAATAAATAAAACAAAACAGTGGAAGATAAAACTTATTTCATAGCAACATAACTCAAAACAAGCTTACATAAGTAGTTTCCAAAACCATTACAACAGGATCAATAGTCTTTTCCAAAAACTTCAAAGTACATAAAGAAGCAAATACTTAAATAACATAAATGCATAAATCCCCACTGAGCATAAGCAAAGCCATAAAGATGAGAGAGTCCAAAGCGATACATCTACTCTTTTCAAGAAACTGAAAGAAATCGACATTAAGCTATAGTATTCCCTCCTTGCAAACCTGAGGGGGGGGGGGGGGAAGGAAAGAAAAGAGGTGGAAACAAACGGGTCAGACATAAAGTCTGGCGAGTCCAGTAATTTTAACAAATAATAGGTAAGGTAAATGATCAAGACATAAATAGGCATCATGATATGGCTGTAACATAGATAAGGTAGATAAAAAGGATGGACAAGACGATTTCGTTCCTAAGTACTAAGACAATCCTACACCTTGGCTAAGCGAACAACCCTCCAAGTACTAATCACAAAGACCGAAGTCAACATCAGACTAGCACCCAAAGGACTATCCAACTCAACCAACATGTATTTCGTTACACTGCACTTTTGCTAAGTTACACCACATTACTTAATTACACCGCACATTTACTAGTCTCTTTTACTCAAGGTTGATCCCTTCCCACTAACTGTACCCACATGACAAACTTGGTGGTTACTTGTACCTAGCTGTTATCGTAGGTGCCGACTTGCTCCTACCACCGCTAAGGTACCCTTACTCTACCCATTCGATCGGCTCCCTAAACCCCGTAGGCACCCGTGCTGGCCCCACAGTGGGGTGTATCACTCCATAAAGTGGCAACCCTGATACCACCATGAAATGCACGGCCATACGTACATGATGCAACAACATCTTACCTACCAGCCCGGACCCATGCACGCACATGAACCCGTTGGACTTACGTTGCCACCGCTATTCACGTTTTGACCTCTTATATTCAAGCCCAGTAAGCGTGCCCCAACCTCGGCCCAGTACTGGGCCCAATTAGATACTCAAACGGGTTACCGGTTGAAATGGGTCCTCATCCGACGACAGGCCTCCCACCTATGCTTGGTCCTCACTAGGTTTTTCTTCCCACTTAACCATTTTAATTTAAATGTCCATGTCTTATACATGCTATGGTTAAGTCCATACTTACATGTCATAATTTACATATCCTATCTTATTCCGGTTAAGTCCATATTTACATATCATAATTTACATGTCACCCCACTTAACCCTCTAACCATGCCCATGTCTTATTATGGTTAGTATTCTTTAATTCATTACTTATGACGAACGTTGCATGACCTCCCACATTAGACCATACACTTTGTGGCCGCTGGATTTGTCGGGCGGTTCCGGGCAGTCATACGCCACAAACTGGGTCTAACCTCGTGTCATTAACCGTTACGCCTACAATTCATTCCTTTGACCTCTTACATTAGTTGTCCAATTGTGACCGTTGGATTTGCCGGGCGGTTCCTGACAGTCTTACGTCATAATTGCGCCTAATCTCGTGTCAAAGGTTCATTAACATCGTATTTCACCCATACCCAATTTTCATGTCATATATATCCAATTAAACATATAAACATGTCTATAATATTGCCTATTCCAAATTGTCACTAATTACACATTAATTAGCCTCAATTACAAATTTACAATTTTAGGCAATTTCATCGATTTTACACAATTCGTACCAAATATGCCAATTACATATATATCCAAATATTCCAAAATATCCAGTAATACCCAACATCCAATTTTCCATGTATTTCCAATATTCCCCATCGTTCCCAAGTATTCACATTCACGCGTATTTTTTTTAGCGTAGGCTCGAAAGTAGCCTAGATCCAAAAATAAAAGGAATAGGGATAAGAAGAGAGAATCAAATCGTAGAAAATTGGAATTAACACAACATCATGAAATAAAGGGGCATATAAACTGGCACAGACGCATAATGACAGATTCAACATGAATAAACTGATAAAAGGTATGGACTTTACATAGAAACATAGGCATATGATGACATGGATCAAAAGCTGAAAACTTGGATGAGATTTAAATTACATACATAAATATGAATCCTCTTTACAACTTCACCATGTTACTTTTAATCCCATTATATTGTGAAAATCACCGTATTCACCTTTCGTGGTTAAAGAATAGCACTGAAATTGGTGTAGAAACGTTGCGGTGTTGCTGATTTATCTTCTTGAATTATTGTAGAAGCTCTAATCTTAAATTTGAGTTGAAGTTGAAAGCTTGCAATTTGAGTTAGAGGCGGCGGCTAGGGTTCAAGAGAGAGTTTGGCAGATAATGGTGTCTTAGAAATTATTTATGAATTAGGGTTAGGTCTTAGGGCGTATATATAGGTGTAGGAAGTTATTTAGGCCTTAGGATTAACCCTAGAACTAATTTGGACCATCAAAAATCATCCCAGGCCCAAAAATCGCACCACGCAGCAAAACTGGTCGAACCAGGTTCGACCTCCCAAAGGGGGAGGTCGACCCCTAGGTCGACCTGGGGGTACCCAGGTCGACACCATGGTCGACCCCCTGGTCGACCTGTTCGATTAGGTCGACCCCCTGGTCGACCTGGGTCCTGGGCGGGAATTTTCCCGCCCAGCCCGTGTACCTGCAATTTCGAATTTGCATTTGAATTTTCTGGCTGGTTTTAACTTTAATTAATTCTGCTTAATTACTCAAACTTCCGAGGCCTATAACTTCCTCATACGAAATCCGATTTACGCAAACTCGGACTCTATCTCAAGCAGAATACCGAGATGATCGCAATGGCGCAACCTATTTCCCTTCATTCCCCTTCTAAAAATTTAGTGTTCTTAAATTTAGTTAATTCAATCATTCAAAATTCGGGGTGTTGCATTCTCCCCTACTTAAAGGATTTCGTCCTCGAAATCTCTAAGTCAAGGAGAATGTGTCCTACCATCCAATCATCCATCTACTCAACCATTAACCACTAACAACCATGATCCTTAAAAGATTTCTAATGCTTTTCATGTACATATGCATAGTGTGTGTATATGTTCATATACTAATGCAAAATCAGGCGGTCCACTAATTCAGTCGACCTCCTGAATGAAAATAATGATAGTGCCATGTATCCATCATGTATGCAAAGAACCCTATACATATCATTACTACATGTGTGCACAACCATTCATTTAAATGCAACATCCATATGATACACACATTCAATGTACATTCATTTTACTAAATACATCCATTTATATGCAATATGCAATATGAAAGTGACTGAGCCGATCGAGTGCCTAAAGTGTGTGTGTATGCATCCACGAGCAACCACTAGCAAACACTTGCATCCAAATGCATCCACCATACATAACATGTCTCAAACACATGTTTCAACCACAGGACTACCCTATCTAAAGGTCAAAGATACTAACGAGAGGACATACTAAAGATAGAACAAGAACAAGCTAAGCGATAAAGGAGAAATTAAAATACATACCCTCGAAAAGAAAAGGGTACAATGAACGCATATTCTCTTCCGTCTCCCAAGTAGCATCGCTCTCATCATCTCCTCCTTGCACTTTGACTAGCTTGACCTCTTGATTCCTCAACTTCTTAATCTCCGACCCAAGAATGCATGTAGGAGCTTGTCGAATCGTCGCATCACGCTCTATCTTCACCTCTCTAAGCAAGCTTGGCTCTACCACTTCCGCGGTCTCATGCAAGCACTTCCTCAAATGTGATACATGGAATACGTCGTGTACACCACTAAGTTTCTCGGGCAACTCCACTCTATACGCCATTTGTCCAATCCTCTCCTTAATAGGAAACGACTTTACGAACCTTGGTGCTAACTTCCCAACGGACCGAAAGCGAACAACATTCCGTAATGGAGACACCTTATTGGCACACCAAGCATCAGGCGACAAACTCGGCCACATCCCTCTTCATACCGGCCCAAAAGTAAACTCTTCTCATGTCCATGTACATCTTGTCCCCGCCGGGATGAATGGTCATCTTCGAACGATGTGCTCATCAAGAATGGTCTTCCTAAAGTTTTCGTCTCGTGGTACACAAAGTCTACCGTCCCTACGTGACCAACCCTTATCATCTAAGGTATACCTACTAAGATGGCTCGATGACTCCCCCCTTATGAGCTTCTCTACCAACTCAACCAACTGTGGGTCATCTCGCTGTGCCTCACCAATCCGTCCCAAAAGTGTAGGTCTGACCTCTAAGGATGGTAGCAAACCGGGTACAAAGTTAATGGAAGGTATAAAGTCAAACGTAGAGATGAACTCTTAGCTTTGCCACTCAACAAACAACGGACTCAAGGACAACCTTTTCCTACTTAAGGCGTCTGCCACCACGTTACCTTTGCCAAGGGTATATGCTATCTCGAAATCGTAAGACACTAAGAATTCCATCCACTTTTGCTGCCTTAAGTTCAAGTCCTTCTGAGAGAACAAGTATTTTAGCGATTTGTGGTCTGTGAACAATTCGAATTTCTCGCCAAGAAGATAATGGCGCCAAGACTTAAGCGCGAAAACAATAGCGGCCAACTCTAGGTCATGTGTAGGGTAATTTCTCTCATGCACTCTCAACTTCCTTCCTCCATAGGCTATTACCCTCCCCTCTTGCATTAAGACTGCGCCTAGTCATGTCCCACAAGCATCAGTATAAACGGTAAATGGCTTACTCCCATCTGGCAACACTAAGACTGGGGTTGTGGTCAAAGCTCTCTTTAAACGTTGGAACGCATCATCACAATCTACATCCCATGTGAAAACTAGGTTCTTCTTCGTCAAGCATGTCAATGGGGCTGATATCTTTGCGAAGTCCTTGATAAACTTCCTATAGTGGCCTACCAACCCAAGAAACTCCTCACCTCGGTAGCATTTTTAGGGACCTTCCAATCTTGGATTGCCACCACCTTCGCGGGATCCATAGCTATCCCTTCTTTGGAAATCAAATGCCCTAAGAATCGCACTTCCTTCCTCCAAAAGTGACATTTAGAAAATTTAGCTTTAAGGTTATGCGCTCGAAGGGTCTCCAACACTTCCCTAAGATGTAGGGCATGCTCTTCCTCGCTCTTAGAAAAGATCAAGATGTCATCCACAAAGACCACCACAAATTTATTAAGGTACTCCCTAAACACCCTACTCATCAAGTCAACAAAGTATGCGGGGGCGTTTGTCAAACCGAAGGGCATTACAAGCCACTCATAGAAATCGTCCGAGTCCTAAAGGCAGTCTTGTCTATGCTATCCTCAGTGAAAGTTTGAGTGAACGTATGTACTTGCTAAGTATAATACACTCACAAGGATCGTGTAATATGATAAACAATATTCAAGTATAAAGTAATAGCTAATCACAGAACAGTAGTATAGTAAATGAAGTAAAAAATGGAAAAATCAGACCAGGGATTTTTATACTGGTTCGGAGCACCGTCCTACGTCCAGTCCCAGACCTCTCTCTGGATTTTCACTAACAACCTCACTTCACCCGGAGGAACAGGTATACAACACCCGAGCAGCCAAACGGGATTTCACGCCTCTAACAACACCGAGGACTTCAACACTTGCCTGATCACACACAGGACTTCAACCAAGATGAATAATCTTGTAGTTTGACAATGTGTGTTCTTAATAACACGGATTTGTCACTTGTAGTACACCCTTCCTATAATCTTATCCTCAAGTATATAATGTGTATGTGAAGATTGAAGGAAGTATATTACTTATTGAATCAAGAGATATGAAATAATTTCAATGATTCAATAAGCAATTGAAATATTTGAGAGCTTTTCGAATGCAAGAGTATTTAGAAAGTAAGATCAGAAATTAGAGCAAGAATCGGTGATTTGAAAGTATGATTTCAAGTCTATTTATAGTGTAGAATAGTTGCATTCCTTCATGAAGAGTTTCTACAAAAGATTGCATCCGTTTCCATTGAAAATTGAAGAGAAAACTCTTGATGAATGGAAGCAACCCTTCATAAAAAAGCTTGCTGTTCGGAACCCGTCGACTGGTTAAGTTTCTGGAAATTTAAAGAATCAAAAAAATAGCCGTTATGTGCAAACACAGTAATATCACTCTGCACTCTTTCCCGGTAGGAGCCTGGACCGTTTGGGCTTTTTTCTGTGACTTTTCAATTCCTCAAATATACAGATTTCAGCAATGAAGATATGATATTGTTTTGTGCATTCGTGTTATACTTTGAGGATAGATTTTAACATATTTCTAACACGACTCAAAGTAAAAAAACCTTATCTCTATGAAATGATCTTCTCTGCACCTTTATATGTTGGCATCGATCAAAATCTTGTCTCAACATTCTCCCCCTTTTTGATTGATGACAACACCTTGGATTTTCTCCCGTTAAATATAAAGCTCCCCCTAAATTTCTGCAACATTTGTTAGTTCATAATATAAATAATCTTACCTTTTGATTCCTGCATTAACAAATGTTAGATCACATATACTATTACCATGTTAAGCACATAATTTTAAATGATAGTATATGTAACATGAATGATATGAATAATCATAAGAGGAAATACTTCTCCCCCTTTGTCATCGATTAAAAAGAATAAATACCATAAGCACAGTAATCGAGAGTAGTAGAGAATACAAATAATTAGCACCTTTAGGGGATATTGAATCATGTGATTTTTTTTGATAAGCTGAGTTTTCAACGATATTCAGAAGGTCGAATAACCTTCTCTTTATTGTGGTGTACCTGCAAAAAGTATAAGATATATAGTTTTGGTACCCACTTGCTTTGTTTTGGTCCATGGTTTAGATGGAAGATAACCATACCCAAGAGGGTTTAATGGAACCTTTAAAGGTAAAATTTTCATTATTAACCACAGAATCAAAATAATCATCGATATATTTTTCTCTGTTTTTCCAACTTACAGGAACACAAATACTTAAGTAATCTCTAGTGATATTCCTATTCGTACTTCTATATTTATTATAAATACCGCTAGTCATTGAAGTATTCTAATTTCTATAATAATTGGGTTTTGGATGTGCATTAGTACTAGTAGTGATATTCTTATTGTACATAAAAGCATATCTAGTACTATTTCTATGATTATTATATCCTATACCACTTTTGTCATGTAAAAGTCGAGATCTAGATAAAATCATGTTTAAATCATTTTGATCTTTATTAAATTTTGCGAATTTATTTGTACATTTGATTCCACAGTCGCGATTGATATTTTCAAAAGAAACTTTGCTATTAATACCCTTATTTAATTCAGAATTCTTCCTTTTTAAAGTTCTATTCTCATTTTCGAGACAACTAATTTGAGATTCTGAATTATATAAAGATGATTGTAATTTTTCAACATTTTCTTTTGATTCAGAGATTGCTTTTTGCAAAATACTATTATTAACTTTTAAATTCTCACATTCTTTAGATAATTCCAAATTCTTTTCAGTTAGAGCTCCATTCTCTTTTTCAAGAGACGAAATTAAAGAACTAGAATTATTTAAAGAATCTTCTAACGATTTATTTCTATTTAGCAAAAGATCGATTTCCTTTAAAAGAACATTGTTTTTATCTTCTAGTCGCTCATTTTCTTTTTGAAGGGAATCTTTTTGAGAAACAAGCTTTTCTAAGGTATTTTCAAAACATTTGGCTTGTTTTACCAAAAAATTGTTTTCTTTTTCTAATTTGGAATTTTCTTGCTCACAATTTTGTGATTTAGCTATAATGACTGTATTGAGTTTACTCAAAGTTTTAAAATCTTTCAACAATTTTTCATGGTTTGACAAAAGATCTTTATATAATGAATCTACACATACCGATTGTGATCTGACTTTAGCCATGAGACATTTGCTTCCTTGCTCTCTTGATTCGGCTTTGTTGCTCTTCCACTTTCTAATCCCTTGACTAGACTTCTTTATTGCCATTTGTTCTAAGATGTTGTTACGATCTCTAGAACACCAGGCTCTGATACCAATTGAAAGTTTGAGTGCACGTATGTACTTGCCAAGTATAATACACTCACAAGGATCGTGTAATATGACAAACAATATTCTAGTATAAAGTAATAGCTAATCACAGAACAGTAGTATAGTAAATGCAGTAAAAAATGGAAAAATCACACCAGGGATTTTTATACTGGTTCGGAGCACCGTCCTACGTCCAGTCCCAGACCTCTCTCTGGATTTTCACTAACAACCTCACTTCACCCGAAGGAACAGGTATACAACACCCGAGCAGCCGAACGGGATTTCACGCCTCTAATAACACCGAGGACTTCAACACTTGCCTGATCACACACAGGACTTCAACCAAGATGAATAATCTTGTAGTTTGACAATGTGTGTTCTTAATAACACGGATTTGTCACTTGTAGTACACCCTTCATATAATCTTAACCTCAAGTATATAATGTGTATGTGAAGATTGAAGGAAGTATATTACTTATTGAATCAAGAGATATGAAACAATTTCAATGATTCAATAAGCAATTGAAATATTTGAGAGCTTTTAGAATGCAAGAGTATTTAGAAAGTAACATCAGAAATTAGAGCAAGAATCGGTGATTTGAAAGTATGATTTCAAGTCTATTTATAGTGTAGAATAGTTGCATTCCTTCATGAAGAGTTTCTACAAAATATTGCATCTGTTTCCACTGAAAATTGAAGAGAAAACTCTTGATGAATGGAAGCAACCCTTCATAAAAAAGCTTGTTGTTCGGAACTGGTCAACTGGTTGAAAATCACCGGTCGACTGGTTAAGTTTCTGGAAATTTAAAGAATCAAAAAAATAGCCGTTATTTGCAAACACAGTAAAACCGGTCGGCCGGTCCTTTTTTGGGCGATCGACCGTTTTCTGGCTATGGACCGGAGAACCTCAGTCCATAGTCTATATCACTCTACACTCTTTCCCGGTCGGAGCCTGGACCATTTGGGCTTTTTCTGCGACTTTTCAATTCCTCAAATATACAGATTTCAGCAACGAAGATATGATATTGTTTTGTGCATTCGTATTATACTTTGAGGATAGATTTTAACATATTTCTAACACGACTCAAAGTAAAAAACCTTATCTCAATGAAATGATCTTCTTTGCACCTTTATATGTTGGCATTGATCAAAATCTTGTCTTAACACTCAGCCACTCTCAACTGGTGGAAACCAGTGGCTAAGTCCAACAGCGAAAACACTGAGGCGCCAACTAACTGATCGAAGAGATCGTCAATCCTCGACAGTGGGTGCCTATTCTTCTTAGTAAGCTTATTAAGTTCTCTATAGTCCACACAAAGTCTAAGGGAACCATCCGCCTTCATTGCAAATACTACTGGAGCACCCCACTCCGATATATTATGTCTTATGAATCCCTTTTCAAGCAACTCCCCTACTTGCCTATTGAGCTCCCTCCTCTCCCGAGGAGTCATGTAGCGTACTGGCAGAGATACTGGTTTTCCATTGTCTACAAGATAAATACGAAAGTCTATCTCATGTTTTGGGGTTAGACCCCTCACCTCATCAAAGACATCAACATATTCACGGACTATACGAACAGAATGTAAATCACCATTGGATGTGTCAAGTGACTCAAAATAACTAAGCATCACCGATCCTCTAGGGTTACAAGAAATACCAAGGGTCTTTCCACTACGAGTCAACAATTTTACTACCCTTTGTTCACAATCTAGGATGGCACCATATCTGGCTAGCCAATCCATTCCTAGAATCAACCCATAGCCCATGAAACCAAGCACAAAAGCATTACATTAAAAACCAACGCCTAAGATAGACAATCTCAAATCCCTACAAACCATGGATAAATGAGATGACCCATCAATAGGATTTGAGACTACAATGGGATCCACAACGAGACTAGTATTTAAGTGCAGTGTTTCAACTAATGATGTAGAGATAAACGAATGTGACACGCCAGAATCGAATAAAGTACGGACAAGATGATCAAACAAGAAAATCAAACTTTCGACAGAAATTTTTCTACCTTCTTCCTGTCCCGAAGCCATGAGAGCGTGAACCTTCCCTCCCGAAGTAGAACCTGCCCTCTGCCCTTGCTTCTTAGGACAGTCCTTCACAGCATGACCCGCATCACCACAATGATAACAAGCGAACTTCTTCTTCTTCTTCCTACATTCTTTCTTCAAATGGCCGGGTATCCCACAATTGTGGCACTATCTCTTTTCTTTACCACCTTTCTTTTGTTGTTGGGCTTTCTTTGGATTCTCCTTCTTATCTTGCGGCCTAAAAGTACTTACACCCTTCTCTTCTTCATGCATGTGTTCCATATCAACAAGCTTTACAAACATAACCCCCATTGGAATGTGGGACATAGACAAAATGTGAAGCGGTTCATTTAGGCCCTTTGCAAACCTCAAGGCCTTCTTGTGAGGCGTATTCACCAACTCTAGCCCAAATCTCGCCAACTTATTAAATTCGGTCACATACTCCTTCACGGTCAAGTTTTTCTGCTTCAATGTCAAGAACCTCTCCATGTACATACTCTCCTCAGCTTGAGAAAGAATTTCAACTCAAACCTTCCCCTAAAATCTTCCCACATCTCTACAGCACGCTCTCCATTAGTAACCTCCCACCAAAACGAAGCTTCGTCCTTCATCAACCAAGCAGCCAATTGGACCTTCCTACAATCGTCCAAATCGAAAATGCCAAACAGATCCTCCACTTCTTTCAACCAATTTCTAGCTTCAACGATAGTTTCAGACCCACTAAAAGGTTTTCCACCCATCGAACGAAAGTCATTACATATCTTTGAGAAAGCATCTCCACGAGGAGGAATGATTGGAGCTAGGGGAGGAGGAGGAGGAACATCGGCCGGACCCGCGGCCCTAGCCTCGAGATATTGACGAAACCAATTGGGTACATAAACACCCTCTAGTATCTCAGATGCTCCAGATATGATGAAAAGAAAAAGAAAGAGTTTCAAAACAAGGGAGCGAAAGAGAGATGTATGGTTTGCGGGGATTATGCTCTTTAAAGTAAACTTCCCTTGAAAATAGCTTCTTTAAACAAGTTTTTGAAAATACTTTCTAGGAAAATAATATTTTTGAAAACACTTTTCAAAACCTTTTATCTGTTCTTGTAACCATAGCTCTGATACCACGTGTAACACCCTATGTCCATTAATGTCACTCACAAAGGGAATGCATCAATGTCCATGATGTGTTATTGTTGTATAGAACAGATAAATTACAAGAATAAATAAATACAACAACACAGCGAAAGAAAAAACTTATTTCCTAGCATCATAACTCAAAAAAAGCTTACATAAGTAGTTTCCAAAACCATTACAACATGATCAATAGTCTTTTCCAAAAACTTCAAAGTACATAAAGAAGCAAATACTTAAATAACATAAATGCATAAATCCCCACTGAGCATAAGCAAAGCCATAAGATGAGAGAGTCCAAAGCGATACATTTACTCCTTTCAAGCAATTGAAAGAAATCAGCACTAAGCTGTAGTATTCCCTCCTTGCAAACCTGAGGGAGGGAAGAGGAAAGAAAAGAGGTGGAAACAAACGGGTCAGACATAAAGTTTGGCGAGTCCAGTAATTTTAACAAATAATAGGTAAGGTAAATGATCAAGACATAAATAGGCATCATGATATGGCTGTAACATAGATAAGGTAGATAAAAAAGATGGACAAGATGATTTCATTCCTAAGTACTAAGACAATCCTACACCTTGGTTAAGCGAACAACCCTCCAAGTACGAACCCCGGAGACGGAAGTCAACATCAGACTAGCACCCAAAGGAATATCCAACTCAACCAACATGTATTTCGTTACACTGCACTTTTGCTAAGTTACATCACATTACTTAATTACACCGCATATCTACTAGTCTCTTTTACTCAAGGTTGATCCCTTCCCACTAAATGTACCCACATGAAAAACTTGGTAGTTACTTGTACCTAGCTACTATCGTAGGTGCCGGCTTGCTCCTACCACCGCTAAGGTACCCTAACTCTACCCATTTGATTGGCTCCCTAAACCCCGTAGGCACCCATGTTGGCCCAACAGTGGGGTGTATCACTCCCCAAAGTGGCAAACCCGATACCAACATGAAATGCACGGCCATACCGACACGATGCAACAACGTCTTACCTACCATCCCGGACCCATGCACACGCATGAACCCGTTAGACTTATGTTGCCACCGCTATTCACGTTTTGACCACTTATGTTCAAGCCCAGTAAGCGTGCCCCAACCCCGGCCTAGTACCGGGCCTAATTAGATACTCAAACAGGTTACTGGTTGAAACGTGTCCCCATCCGACGACAAGCCTCCCACCTATGCTTGGTCCCCACTAGGTTTTTCTCCCACTTAACCATTTTAATTTAAATGTCCATGTCTTACACATGCTACGGTTAAGTCCATACTTGCATGTCATAATTTACATGTCCTATCTTATTCCGGTTAAGTCCATATTTATATGTCATAATTTGCATGTCACCCCACTTAACCCTCTAATGATACCCATGTCTTATTATGGTTAGTATTCCTTAATTCATTCCTTATGACGAACGGTGCATGACCTCCCACATTAGACCGAACACTTTGTGGCCATTGGATTTGTCGGGCGGTTCCGGGCAGTCTTATGCCACAAACCGGGTCTAACCTCATGTCATTAATCATTACGCCTATAATTCATTCCTTTGACCTCTCACATTAGACGTCCAATTGTGACCGCTGGATTTGTCAGGCGGTTCCGGGCAGTCTTACTTCACAATTGCGCCTAACCTCATGTCAAAGGTTCATTAACATGTATTTCACCCATACCCAATTTTCATGTCATATATATCCAATTAAACATATAATCATGTCTATAATATTGCCTATTCCAAATTGTCATTAATTACACATTAATTAGCCTCAATTACAAATTTACAATTTTAGGCAATTTCATCGATTTTACACAATTCATACCAAATATGCCAATTACATATATATCCAAATATTCCAAAATATCCAGTAATACCCAACATCCAATTTTCCATGTATTTCCAATATTCCCCATCGTTCCCAAGTATTCGCATTCACGCGTATTTTTTTTAGCGTAGGCTCGAAAGTAGCCTAGATCCAAAAATAAAAGGAATAGGGATAAGAAGAGAGAATCAAATCGTAGAAAATTGGAATTAACACAACATCATGAAATAAAGGGGCATATAAACTGGCACAGAGGCATAATGATAGATTCAACATGAATAAACTGATAAAAGGTATGGACTTTACATAGAAACATAGGCATATGATGACATGGATCAAAAGGTGAAAACTTGGATGAGATTTAAATTATATACATAAATATGAATCCTCTTTACAACTTCATCATGTTACTTTTAATCACATTATATTGTGAAAACCACCGTACTCACCTTTCGTGGTTAAAGAATAGAATTATGCACTGAAATGGGTGTAGAAACATTGCGGTGTTGCTGATTTATCTTCTTGAATTAATTGTTGTAGAAACCCCCTGGTCCACCAGTTCGATCAGGCTGACCCCCAGGTCGACCCCCTAGTCGACCTGGGTTCTAGGCGGGAAATTTCCCGCCCAGCCCGGGTACCTGCAATTTCGAATTTGCTTTTGAATTTTCTAATTGGGTTTAACTTTAATTAATTCTGCTTAATTACTCAAACTTCCGAGGCCCATAACTTCCTTATACGAAGTCCGTTTTATGCAAACTCGGACTCTATCTCAAGCAGAATTCCGAGACGATCGCAATGGCGCAACCCATTTCCCTTCAATCCTCTTCTAAAAATTCAGTGTTCTTAAATTTAGTTAATTCAATCATTCAAAATTTGGGGTGTTACACATGCAGTCATACGCACTGCGACAATTAAGGAATAATATCATTAATGATATATATGGAATAATATCATTAATGATATTTATGGAATAATATCATTAATGATATTTATTCTATTTCCTCATATTATGGCATACCATTTATACATAATGCTCCAATTATGGAATAATATCATTAATGACATTTAATAATATCATTAATGATATTTATTCTATTTCTTCGTATTATGGCATACCATATATGTAGAAATTGACTTAGATTATGTCAATCCTTACAAATATATGAGACTTGTTTTACTGAAAATCAATAATTAAGTTTGGGTACAAAATTATTTGAAAATAAAACCAACCAAAATACATGTATTCATGGGATTTGTTGTGGTGTTGGATTTGTTATTTGTTGTAGTGATATTGGATATGTGATTTGTTGTAATGTTGGATATAGTATATGAGATTTGTTGTGATGTTGGATATTGGATATGTGATTTGTTGTGGTGTTGGATCTGTGATGTGTATGTTATTTGTTAGTGTATTGGATATATATGGTTATTATATTAGGTTCCGGTTAATTGGTAGAGTAGGTACGGCTAAAAGGCATATTTAATTGAAAATTTAGATATATCTATAAAACGTATCAAATGACGCCAAGTACGGACATTAGTAGACCACGTAGTCACTCCTTGTTGGTCAATTAGATATGGTTATGAGCTGTATCCAGTTGTTGATTTACATACGGCCATTAGCCGTATCTTCTGTACAATTTAGATATGACCTATAGTCGTATCTGATGCGTTCATTTAAATATGGTTTATAGCCTACTAATTATTAAAGATGCCACTTTTATACGGATAAGAGTCATATTAAACTTCATTAGAAACGACTTTTTGCCAGAGCATAATCCACATTTTGGTGTAGTGTCTAGTTTCATTCTCTATCATCCTCTCTTAAATATCCAAGTGTTATTCAGAGTTATAGAAGTTTCTAGAATAAAAGATCGCAAGATCAAATTTCTATCGATTCTTTCTTCCAAACTAATATTGAAAAGGTGTTGTTGTAGCCTATTCAAATCAATTGGGGGGTGGTTGTAGCTCGAAAATCAGTTGAGTCTCACTGTACTCTAGAAACAGGTGGGGTATACCTCATGGCATGTGAAATCGAGGATTGTAATTTGAAGATTATATTGAAAAGAAATCTATTCAACATAGAGTTGTGTGGGATTGGATGTAGGGTAACTCTGAACCAATATAAAATCCTAGTGTGTTATTTCCTTTATTTTATTTATTATTTGCATCTGTGTCTGATTATGTGATTGATCTATATCTGATTTGCATTTAATTCTGTTAAATTCAAAAAGATTTCACAAATTCTATTATATACTATTCACCATCCCTATAGTGTTAAGTTTTCCTTAAGATCCATCATCCACATTTTCCAACAAATATAATCAACGAAAAGATCCATCAAATTAAGATCATCCAAGTTTTAAATGCAAGTACCAATAATACAAATTTTCAAAAAATTTGACACATCATCTATTGTTATTCTCATTTCTTTGAAGGTCATGAACAATTAGTTTCGGCGCGTCATCTCTCTACAAAAGAGGAAATAGTTACATATTCAATGTGCTTAAATGAGTACTGCGCTAATGAATATAAACCGAAATTTTTAATTTTATGTGCAACTTGAGTTGACATATCATGATACTCCATTCCTTCAATTTCGTTTTATGTGAAATGCATTTGATCTAGCCTCTCTTATAAATCAAAATAATTTGTAATATATTTAAAATGTTATGTTACAAAATGTTTGTGAGATCCAACTAACATGTTTCTTACTCAAAATAGCGAATGTATTATGCGTCTCGAAGCTTTTTAATATGGAAGTGTTCACTGGTATAGGAGCAATAGCTTGGCTAGAAGAGGTACCACCTAAAGGAGGAAAATTTGTTACTATTTTCATTTGTGCATTGTTCGAACCATATTTCTTTAATCTGTCTCCAGAACCATCATAACAAAAATCATTTCCCGAATCATCTTCACCAGACCCATATGTCAGTTCATCATCGTTCCTATTTTTTTCTTCTATATTTTCAATTTCTACTAATTGTTTTTTTCTTCTTCTCTAGCTCCGCAGCACGTTTACGTCTCAACAAAGCTGTCATGCCTTGCTTCTTTTTTATATAACTAGTATAATGACATTTACAATTATATTGCATGATTGCTAAAATTAAAAATACAAATAAACTTTTGGATATTATCTAGCAATTAAACCCAAAAAAATCCTTAAATAAAGCATGTTACGTTTACATAAAAATCCATATGATATGCTTATAATTGAATCATTCTATTTGATAATTTATTTAAAGCATGTTATGTTCATCCACACAAAAATCCAAAGTTTCAAACATGCACACAATAATCCACACAGTTATGGCACATCGTTTTCCCCAAAATATAATCTTTTATAAGAAAATTTATGCTTCATCATTTTTTCGATTTAGCTTCACAACATGTATGTTCAACCATGTCCCACTGAGCTAAAAATAAAATTATGACTTTACACAATGAAACTATTTTTTGTAGCTATACGCAACCGAACCAAAATTAACACCTTCCCTGCTCGAAAATCCTAAATAATTAGGGTTTAAATCCAAAACCAAACCCATCTCCGAGCTATGCTTCAAGTTGTCAGTTACAATCCGATGGTACTATAGAATGAATTTGACCTCAAATTCATCTTTAAGTGTTCGATTATAATTTGAATCCGACTTTTGCTAATTTGATGAATTTTACATTTAAATATACAACAAAAATTAGGGTTTACTAATATTGAAGAACAAAATGCTAACTTGAACTTTTGGTTTGTTATGGCGTGACGACCGTCTGCTACGAGCTACACTTATTCATCTTAACAATTGCGGCGATGGCATGTATTCAACAGTAAAGAGATAAACATGTGTTTTAAAGTTGGATGTCTCTCCATTTTACTGAATTTAGTTTTTGAAGTAGTCGAAAGAAGGAAGGGGTATTATTTGAGGCGACCTTTAGTTTTGAGGGTCAAAATGTAAGTAGGGCATCGATACTAGTGCACTATATTAATCTCGAATTTTTTTCTCCCATCCATTATATTATATGAAAGCACAATGTTCCTTGTGAGACCTTTCAGTTTCAATTTTCTCAAAAATCCCATGTATTGCCATGTGTCATGACACTTTAATTGTCATAAATTTGTCATCACTTTTTGCTTATTACAGTTATTTCTTAAAAGGATTCTAATGGACTTACTAATGTTTGTTAGATCATCTTCACATTAGATAGTTCAAAATAAATAACTATTATGAGCATTTGTCATTTTCTAGTTTTTTCACTTTCATTTCATTTTCTTACAACATTGTTTGTTTTTCTTTTCCAGATCTCAATGTATGCACAATAAAACAACAAAAACCATTTTGCAATTGGAAAAATCAGTTGCAATAGATTTATTGCAACTGACTAGCTCCAGTCAGGATATACATAGTTGCAATAGACTCTTTATACTTTGCAACTGTTAATGACAGTCGCAAGAAAGAGTTACGATAGAGGCTTTTTACAACAATCAAAAGCTATTGCAATAGACCCTTTTGCAACTACGACTGATGCTTGCAAAATAAGAAAAATGATAAGCTACACTGCTATATATACAATTACCAGTATATAATAATTCACAACAACAAAAATATTACAATGAGATAACTAAAAATACATTCCTAAAGGATAAACAAGATAAAATTTTATACAAAAAAATTTAACATACATTTCAAAAGCTTGATAAAGTTACATTCAAATTTCCAACATATTAAAACGTATAATATGTAGACATAACACACATTTATACCATATAACACGTCACACGTAGGTTCAAAGATCAAATGTTACAACTAGCAACACCAAACTAGCATGAATTTATTGGCATGGATCAAACTGAACCATTAAACTAAGGCATTTTGATCAGCTCTTGATGTTAGGAAGAGAAGTCAATGATTTAAGAACATGAGGAGATGGTTTTCTGACAGTGAGCTAGAATGATCATAAAGCCAAATAGTGCCAATGCATTCACCTGATTAGAAGAACCAAGAAAGAATGTAACATGTTAGACCAGCGCAGAAATGCCTAATATCGCCTGTATTTATAAAGTGAGATAAATTTGTTATTTTTTGCTTTTGTTGAAAGTCTACCTGAAGGTAGGTTGTGCCCAATATACCAAAATAAGACGTTTTATAGGAGAATGTTGTTCTATTTTGCCAGATGCCCACCACAAGTTACATTCAAATTTCCAACATATTAAAATGTATAATATGTAGACATAACACACATTTATACCATATAACACGTCACACGTAGGTTCAAAGATCAAATGTTACAACTAGCAACACCAAACTAGCATGAATTTATTGGCATGGATCAAACTGAACCATTAAACTAAGGCATTTTGATCAGCTCTTGATGTTAGGAAGAGAAGTCAATGATTTAAGAACATGAGGAGATAGTTTTCTGACAGTGAGCTAGAATGATCATAAAGCCAAATAGTGCCAATGCATTCACCTGATTAGGAAAACCAAGAAAGAATGTAACATGTTAGACCAGTGCAGAAATGCCTAATATCGCCTGTATTTTTAAAGTGAGATAAATTTGTTATTTGTTTCTTTGTTTGAAGGTCTACCTGAAGGTAGGTTGTGCCCAATATACCAAAATAAGACGTTTTATAGGAGGATGTTGTTCTATTTTGCCAGATGTCCACCACAAGTTACATTCAAATTTCCAACATATTAAAACGTATAATATGTAGACATAACACACATTTATACCATATAACACGTCACATGTAGGTTCAAAGATCAAATGTTACAACTAGCAACACCAAACTAGCATGAATTTATTGGCATGGATCAAACCGAACCATTAAACTAAGGCATTTTGATCAGCTCTTGATGTTAGGAAGAGAAGTCAATGATTTAAGAACATGAGGAGATAGTTTTCTGATAGTGAGCTAGAATGATCATAAAGCCAAATAGTGCCAATGCATTCACCTGATTAGGAGAACCAAGAAAGAATGTAACATGTTAGACCAGCGCAGAAATGCCTAATATCGCCTGTATTTATAAAGTGAGATAAATTTGTTATTTGTTGCTTTTGTTGAAGGTCTACCTGAAGGTAGGTTGTGCCCAATATACCAAAATAAGACGTTTTATAGGAGGATGTTGTTCTATTTTGCCAGATGTCCACCACAAGCTCGCAATTGAAAGCAATGTGACGTTGCAAGTATTCTATGATTCAACTATTATGGAGGAAAATTAATGACAAAAATCATGTCAACTTAAATACTTGAAAATATCTTGTTCAGAGATAAATATTATAGCAGAAGTTAATAAGCACTTAAGTAGTTCGTTACTAAAAAAACTCAAAACCTGCAGAGTGATTGTATTCTCAAAGAAATTGCGAAAAAGTGGCCTCACGTCAAAAATGCCATCAGGGATCCATAAGTTACTCATATTTAGGAACATATTGAATTCACGACCTTGCATGTAATACATGGAAGAAATGTATTATTTTCAAGATCAAATAATCTTAAAATGTCACTGGTATAAACAACTTCCTTTGAAACTCAGTAAGGATAGTGAAGTTTTTACGCTTACAGAGCAATTCCCTGCAATAAAAGCACCAGAAAGTGCAGTGATGCTTATTTAAAATTCGATGGATGTATTTAAAATCCGTAAGGCTTTTCACACTATAAGAAGACACAAAAATTAATGTTTATCCCATAATTTGCAGCTTTTTCTTTGGTTGAGTGAAATTTAGCTGACGAGGTGGTCATTTTTCTTGTTGAAGGGACATTTAAATTTTGTAAACTATATTAATTAAGTAAATCCATCAAGAATTATTATTTTTAATACGCATTAACTGATCAATGTAAATTAACAATGAACCTTACTGACATTATTTGGAACAACATTTATTATTTTACAGAAACAACAATTTAAATAGTGATTGAATATGTCACCTTGAACATGATTATGAACCCATAAAGGGACTCATATCCAAAAATAGATGAAATTCCATAAGGACTTGATCTAAGAGAGTGAATAAGAGAATATTGCTCACCTGACGCCTTAAGTGAAGGAGACCATCCTTTCAGGTGAAAACTCAAGAAAAAAGTTTTTTTCTTTCTTGAAAACATAAAAAATTTAAGACACATAATTGCGAGCAAAACAACACCTGATACCCAAAACATCAATACAAACCCTAGCCAACATATCAGCAGCCTCATTCAAAACAAAATCTCCAAAATAAAAGAAAAAGGCGATTAGGAGGAGAGATTCATCAGTCTCCTTCGGCAAAGCCGAAAGGCTTCTTGGCGGCTTCCATATAAAGTCTTCATCTTCCGTAAACTCCCATAAAAGGATTTAGGGTTAGCTGAATCAACGCAAGCCCTAGCTTCAAGTCTCTTATCAGTTGAATCAGCAGATCTACTCTTCTTCATGTTAAATAAGCTTAAGTAGCTTTCTCTATGCCTCTTTGAGCTATGAAAGTCTTCAGTCTTCTTACTTCCACTACTTTCACCATCACTCCCGCAAGATTAGTTGTATATCTGATTGTTACTCATGCTTTTATAGTGATATATCCAACTTTTTGCAAAGAGCCATGACATTTATCAACTTTTCTCTTCTCCACTGAAGACATGCACTCTGGATCACTATTGGATGGATGGCAGCTTCTACCCTCTACATAAGGTAAACAGTACACATTACCATTCAATTTATTACCATAAAAATTGTTTTTTTATAACTTGTTCATGTTTACTTCCCTTTAAGGTCATGTTGATGTCCAGACTAGAGTTGCAACCTCTATGGAGGAAGCTTGAGTGCCTTGCTTTTTCCCTGTTATCTTTAATTATACTGATGTGATGATTATTGCCATCTTTTTGAACTCTACTAGTTGGATAGCAATATTGTCCCTCTGCATTAGGTAAACAACACAAATTACTATCCCTTTTATTTGTTATTATTTACGTAAAAGATTTTACTACTTAGTTACTGTTTACTTCCCTAGCAGGATAAACTAATGTCGAGACAAGTATTGCAACCACCAGAAAAGAAGTCAAAATGCCTAACTTTATCTCTGTTACCATGAAAACTATTGGCGAAGATGTTGGATTTGGAATGATAACCTTTGGATCTGCTCAAGCTAAACTTTCTATTGAGTATAAATTTCTCAACTTCCTTTTCATCATTACATAATATAGCCTGATGGTTGCTATATCC
Organism: Allium sativum; assembly: GCA_030737875.1. NCBI lineage: Eukaryota > Viridiplantae > Streptophyta > Magnoliopsida > Asparagales > Amaryllidaceae > Allium > Allium sativum. The sequence goes on along the minus strand of CM060921.1, from coordinate 797,271,343 downwards.
ATTGCTTTGTCTGGTTGCCTTTCTAATGATGATTTGAATTTCCGCATAAATGTTTTTCCATAATTGGTTGCAATTGGTTTCTTTGGATGCATGTAATCTTTTATTTCTTTCTATCCAAATATGGTAGATCACAGTATTTAGAATAACACAAGCCATGTAATTTTTTATTTAGGCTTGTAATTATTCATAATATACTCAACACTATCTCTGATATTCGAAGTAGGAATATTTAGATTAAAATTCATAAGGCTTTTAGCATTATACTAAATGAATTAAGAATAATTACATTCAAAAAATAAATGATATGCATTTTCCAGATCATTCTTACGTAAGAGACAAGTTGCATCATAATCCTTAATCCATTTACAACATTAGTCTCTAGTAGGAAGTTTATTTAGAATGACAAAGTAAGAACAATGAGCCATTTTTGGACAATTAGTCTTGCACCAAATTACTTTATGCCAACTAAGTTCTACCTCATCCCCAATAAAAAATTCCCATGCTTTTTTGAAAGAAAATTTTCTCTTTGAAATTAAGTTTCCAGATCTAGGAGTCTTTAAACCAACTGTTATAAATAGAGGTAGCTTGACTATTATGAAAAGACAAGCAGTTATTTTGGATAATATTCTGAACTGTATCATTTACATCACCTAGAATGTGTAGATTATTCTATCTAAGAAGGTTAATTAAAGAACTACCAAAGATCCATGGATCAAACCATAGACTGGTTTGACTACCATCCTTTAGTTTTCTTTCAATTAATTTTCTTCGTATATCTCCATGGTCCAGTTATTTTTTCCAAACATATGAATTATGGTTTTCTTTTCTAGTAGTCCAGAATTTTTTTCTTTTAAGATATTTAGCCTCCATTCACCTAGCCAAAAGGGATTTTGCCTTCTAAAAACTTCCAAAAAAGTTCACAAACTTCATTAAGACCGCAAATGTTTCTAAGGCCAAGGCCCCAATTTTTTTTTGGTTTACATACTTTATCCCAGGCAATCTTGTGCTACTTTCCCTTCCAAATAAAATTAGCACACATTTCTCAATCTTTTGAATAACTTTAATAGGGATGTTATGTGATCATATCCAATAGATAATTATAGTTATGATGACAGTATGAGTAAGCTCCATTCTACCTGCCATAGATAAGAGCTTACTAGACCATCCTTTCAGTTTACTATGGATGATATCAAATAGTCCAGAATAGACCCTCTCATTAATTTGATTGACACTAAGTGGTAAGCCAAGATATGTAACTAGTAACTTACCTTCCTTAAACTTCAAGAGATTAAGAATTTCATTCTTAAATAAAGAGTCTTTACTGAAGTATATTTTACCTTTATTCTCATTAACTTTAGGACCAGCAAAATTTTCCTATTGTCAAAAAAGTTTTCAATAGAAGAAGCACTAATCCTGTTAGCTTTAACAAGCATAAGCATATCATTTGCATATAAAAGATGAGTGATATGTGGTTTTTTTCTTGCTAATTGGCTTAATGTTACCTTTCAATAATTCAGTTTCCATTTGAATTGTAAAGTACTCCATAACAATAGATTATAAATAGGGAGATAAAGGATCTCCTTGTCTTATACCTCTATTGCTATGTATGAAACTTTTGGGAATCCATTTATCATTACTGAAAAGGCAACATTATTAATGCATTCTTTAATTAAATCACAGAATCTACTATCAAAACCCATATGATTCATGACAAAAATAATAAACTTCCTGTTGATTTTGTCAAAAGCTTTTTGCAGATCATTTTTGATACACATAAGATTTTTGTTTCTACGATTAAAATTCCTTATTAACTCATGAGCTAATAAAGAATTTTCAGAAATAAGCCTTCCAAGAATGAAGGAACCCTGATTTTCAGAAATAAGAAATTTCAAAAACCTTTTAGTTCTATTACACAAAATATAGGAAATAATTTTATAAACGAAATTGCAATAGGCAATAGACCTATAGTCCTCTAAACTCAAAGGAGCTTCAACGTTTGGAACCAAAGTAATAAACGTATGATTAGTATTTTTAAAAAGCTGACCAGATCTGAAAAAATCTTTAATAGAATCACAAAGAGGAGTTTTAATCTTGGACCAATGAGTTTTATAAATTTTAGCTCCAAATCCATCAAGACATGGACATTTATCATTCTTGGCATTAAAAATAATATTTTTAACATCCTCATCTCTTATAGGAGCAAATAAAATATCCTTACTTTTTCTGTTCATAATATATTTTCCCTGATAACTTTGTAGAACTATACAAAGAGAAAAAGAATTATTTGCCTCGTTCTCTAAGAGAGAGGCACCATTAATTATTTTGCTATTAGAATCAAGTAATTTTCCAATATCATTTATATTTCTTCTATTTGAAATTCTTATATAAAAGAATTATTAGCTTCATCTCCTGAAGTTAACCAGACAATTTTGGCTTTCTGCTTAATATTGATAGAGGGAATATGTAGAGATTTAACAAGTTTGGCTTGAGCATCAAAAAATAGAGAAGCCTTTGAAAGTCTATAATAGGATCGTATGATAGTCTAAACAGTTGCAAGTATTAAGATGATGCAATATTAAGCAGTAAAGGTAAAATATAAAATAATCACACCAATATTTTATCCTGGTTCGGACCTACCGTCCTACATCCATTCCCAAAGCTCCCCTTCGGCCTTTTCTTTGTTCACAGAAAACTTCCCTCACTTCGCCCGGAGGAACAGGCTTACAGTAAGAAGATTTTTTGACAAACTTGTGTTCCTTAAACACTGATTTTGACTGCTTTATACAAATAGCTCCTATAGTCTCCTTGATTAGATATGATTGTTGAAGAACTAAGAGAATATAGAAGGATTCTGAAATGCTTGAATAGAAAATTGTTAATGTAACACCCCACCTCCGCCAGGGTCACTCGCAAAGGAATGCACTAGCTTTGGAGGGGCATTATTGGTGAACATGCATAATGATATAGCAAGGCAGGACATGACATATAGATGTAAATAAACAGAGTGAGTAAATAAAACAGCGGAAGATTTATAAACCATTCAAAACACAAGTCTGGTACATCATAATGTCAATTTCCCAAGTAAACAAGTCTAGTACATAAAATGACATCATCTGAAATGAAAAGGAAAAACATAAAAGTAGCTATCCCCAAAGTGGAAGAAACCATAGCGAACCCAAGTCCAAAGCATACATGAGCTATCCAAGGAAGCAGCTAAGATCCAAGCTAGGCTCCTGTATTCCCTCCCTGAGAACCTGGGGGGGGGGGGGGGAAACGGAAGAAAAGAGGCGAAACAAAACAGGTCAGTCAAAAAGACTGAGTAAGCCCTGCTACGATCAGTCTATAAACTAGTAAAGTTAACATCATGATGGGAACTGAGATGATCATAGATAACAACATACTGGCATGGTAAATTAACTACAATATAGATAGAGGTGTCATCGCATAAACAAAGTTAAGTTTTGCACCACGGTGTACTAGCAACCCAACATAACAGGTATTGATCCCTTGGCCCAAGCTTTGGCCCAATAACATGAGGTGACCTTAATACAAGGTCCAGCCCAACGGTCTAATCGATCGGCTCCCTATAAACCTAACACGTCAAGTGTTGGTGTCCATATGGCCCACATATGGTTGTAGTTAGACTGTGCTGGGTCCACCTTTGGGTGTATCAAGCCTTCGGGTGTCAACCCCAGACACTTAAGCAATAATGCACAGCTCTAATCTACTGGTACCCGTGCCTCGAGTTTGTCCAACATCGGACTACGTGCACGTCCGTAGCCCGCCGGACCCGCACCGCTGTACCACTCGGCCATCGCCCTTTGGTCGCTTACATCCTCCAGTAATCGTGCCCCGCCCTAGCCTAGTCTCTAGGGTTGTGATGATACCAAACTGGGATTACTGCCGGAACGGACCCGCTGCTAGGGTTTCCTAAGAAGGTTAAGTGTGATTTAACCCTTCACTAATCACGGATTAAATTAGTTAAGTGTAATCAACGGTTCACCACTTAACCCCATCCAATCCCTTGTATCCCCAAATTGATTAAATTGGTTAAGTGTAACTTAACCCCATTTTCATCCCTTGAATCCCCAAATTGGTTAAGTATTAGTGGACCCTGACTTAACCCTAATCATGAGGCATTAATTAACTTAATGCACCTCAACCTCTCACATTAGACCTTGTTGTGGTTACTAGTTAGGCCGGGCGGGTCCGGGTAGGCTTACACCACAACTTAGTCTAACCTCGGGTTTTGGCACCACATGACCAACTTCTCACATTGGGTCCTATTGTTTGTAGCCACTAGTTAAGCCGGTCGGTTCCGGGTAGAATTACGCTACAAACTCAACCCAACCTCGAGTTGGCCACACTTATGTTTTCTAAGTGTCATGTCCACTTCATTTCAAAACATAATCACAAGTCAAACAATTACTTGGGTAGACCTAACTTAATAGGTAAATTCCCAAGGGGTAGACCTAACTTAATAGGTAAATTCCCAATCTTATATTTTCATGTATTTTAAGTTTACCCCAAAACCCCCAACGTCATTCTATCGCTTACATATTCGTAGTAACGCATAAAGGATAGGAAGAGGGAACTTGGCACAACATACATGATAAACTTGCACAACAATCATGCATAACATGTTAGACTTGCACAACTTAGCATAGTGAACTTGCATATTACCATAAACATGCGTAACATGTTAAACTTGCATAACTTAGCATAGTGAACTTGCATATTACCATAATCATGCATAACTTGTCGAACATGCACAACTTGTCATTTTAAACTTGCATAAACATGCACAACTTGTCAAAACATGCACAACTTGTCAAAACATGCACAACTTGTCATTTTAAACTTGCATAAACATGCACAACTTGTCAAAACATGCACAACTTGTCAAAACATGCACAACTTGTCATTTTAAACTTGCATAAACATGCATAACTCATTAAACATACAAATCATGGCTTAGCAAACTTGCATAAACATGCATAACTTAATAAACATACAAATCATGGCTTAGCAAACTTGCATAAACATGCATAACTTAATAAACATACAAATCATGGCTTAACAAACTTGCATGAACATGCATAACTTATTAATCTTGCAAATCATGGCTTAGTATACATGCATAACTCAATAGATTTGCAAATCATGGCTTAGTACCCTTGCATAACATGCACAACTCAATAAACATACATAAACCCCAACTTTCATCACACATTAACTTTAGAGTTTCTAAAATGAAGGTAAGAGGGCTTACAATGCTTATGCGGACTCAAATGAGTATAACAAATGCAAGAAACCCCTTATGCAACTAATTAAAACCCCCAAATGCAAGCAAACTTGATCAAGACTCCTCCTTTATGATGCCAATAGAAAAACAAGCCTTTAATGCAAGCTAAGGAGGATCATACAAGCCTAAATACCCTTGTATGCATGGAAATCTCTTAGGGATTTGTTTAGGAATTGTATGAAGAGGGTGGAGGCCATGAGAGGATGGATTTTGGCATAGTTTAGTTGCTAGGATGAATAATGAATGATTTAGGGTAGGTTAGGGTCTTATTTATAGATTAGGCTAGTGATTTGGACCATAGGATTAACCCTAGATTCAATTAGGTCCATCAGATCCCGGAACTCTCTAGAAACAAGCCACAAGACCAAGCCCTAACCAGAAATGGTGCACCAGGCTAAGCAGCCCGTGCACCCCCTGTCGACAGGGCTGTCGATAGGGCAGTCGACATGCCTAGACCCCTGTCGACAGGCCTGTCGACATGGGGTCCTGGGCGGGAATTTTTCCCGCCTGCCCAGTTTGCCCTAACCCATGTTTTTAATTTCAAATTTAAATCTGTTTTTACTTAGAAATTTTCTGCAAACTTCAATGGGCCTTAACTGGGTCATACGGACTCCGATTTTCGAAAACTCGGACTCTATTTCGCGTATTTTTCCGAGACGAACGCAATGGCATAGCCCGTTTCCCTTGATTCAGATTTTGGAATTAAATTCTGCCTCGATTTACATTATTACAGGTTATTGAAAATACGGGTTGTTACATTCTCCCCTCCTTAAAAGATTTCGTCCCCGAAATCTTCAAGTTAGGAAGAACGTATCCTATCATCCAATCATCCATCTACTCAAAGCATCATCCACGAGCAATCATTGTCCTTAAAAGATTCTAAATGTGGTATGAACATATGCAAAAGTGTGTGTATATGTACTTATCTAATGCAAAGATCGGGCGGTTACTGATACAGTAAACCTCCTTAATGCATATGTATGTCAGTGAAAATCAGGCGGTTACTGATACAGTAAACCTCCTTAATGCATATGTATGTCAGTGAAATGAATCCATATGTATGCAAATTCCTACCATAATTTATGGTATCTATATGAGTGCACATAACATTCATCCATATGCAACATCCATGTGGTAGCACAACAAGTTTCAATCATGGATAAGCATAAACACTCATGCATATGCAATATGAAGAGTGTGTGAGCCGATCTAGTGCCTAATCGTGTATAATGCATCCACGAGCAACCACCTGCAAACACTTGCAGCCACTTGCAACCATCAAGCATAACATGTTTCAAATACATGTTTCATCCAAAGGGTTTCTACCTAAGGTCCTCATGACAAGATAAACACGATAAACTAGATAAACCAGATAAACTCCTTTTTGGATTACAAGAAATCCATTCAAACTTTGACATATAGTACTAACCGATGAGTCTTAACCCCCTTATGGAGTTTACAACAGAAATAAGATCGAGAATGGGACCGAGAGGATATATATATACAAGAGATAACTTGCAAGCAAGCTCCTCAGGAAAACAAGGATCAAGGATGCACTCCTACAAAGATATGATGCGTGTATCTAGTCTTCACTCTTCTTAATCACGTTTCCTTGAGCTTAACTCTACTGTGCTTTGACTATCTTTCACTTCATGATTCCTTGGCTTCCTAGCTCCTATTTTCCAAATTCGAGTTGGAACTCATTTCATTATCGCCTCTCGTCTTTCTTTTCCACTTATTCTTCCTTCTGTATCCTTGGCTTAAACACACTATAACCTCATGATTTCATGCAAGCTCTCCAAAATTCACTAGTGAATCCTGGATCTTGTCCACTTACTATAAAGTATTCCATGCAGCAGAACTTTTCTTGAAAATACCAATCCACGTTGCCAATTGCCCTTATAAACGTGATTTTCTATAACTCATGCTTAATCGAAATGAACCATCCGCCTATGAGTGATAGGCCATACCTAGATTCAATTGCCTACCCATGGCTTCCTGTAGGCTATTTCAAAACTGGCCAACTTCTTGAGGATGAACCGTTGCTAACCATGATGCAATCCTTTCGCTCTTCACCGGACTGAGATGAGCACCCTTCGTGAGTCTACCTGTTATGATCCACCTACCCGTATTCCTTTTCTTTGATCTAGGTAGTCGATCCACATAATCTATCGAGATGTTTTCACACTTCCCTTGCGAAACCTCCAATGGAGATAACGGCCCACTGGGCTTCTATGACTTGGCCTTGACCTGGTGGCACAACAGGCATCCTGGGACCAACTCGGCCACCTCCTCGAGTGATGCGCATCTTCAAGAACCTTCTTTACCAAGTCGTCCACTCGAGGAACACATAATCTCTCATCGCGCCTTAGTCATCCCTTGTCAACTATAATATACCTAGCAAGGTGACTTAACATCTCGCCTCGAATCAACTGGTCCATGTTCTTGACTAACTGCGGGTCTTCTCCCTATGAAACCCCCTTCTTGATCCAGAAGAGTATGTCTAAGCTCAGGGAATGCTAACTAACTAGCCAAACGGAGGAAGCTTCTTACTTCAATTGCCCTCCTCGGAGTTTTCCGGTCTTAACCCGCAACCACTTTAGCAGAACCCACCGCTAAGCCTTACTTAGGAACTATGTGCCCAAGAAATCCAACTTCTTTCCTCCAAAGTGACATTTGGAGAACTTGTCCTTCAACCGGTGGTTCTAAGCGTATCCATCACCTCTTTGAGATGTCTAGCATGCTTTCCCTCGTTCTTTTAAGGAGATCAAAATATCGTCTACGACGACCACGACAAACTTGTTCAAGGACTCCCTAAACACCCTACCCATCAAGTTCACGTAATATGTGGGTGCGTTAGTCAAGCCAAATAGCATGACTAGCCATTCTAAAAATCCATCTAGAGTCCTAAACGCAGTCTTGTCAATTCCATCCTCAGCCATCCTAAGCTGATGGAATCCGGTAGCTAGATTAAAAGAAAACGGATGCTCCTACAAGCTGATCAAACAAATCATTGATCCTTGGTAACGGTTATCTATTCCTCTCACGATAATCAACACCTAAGCGAAACAAACTGTCCACATCAGTAACGAATACTACTGGAGCACCCTACTCGAAAATGCTTCGTCTCAGGAAGTTCTTCTCAAGCAACTCCTTGACTTGCTTTCTTAACTCTCACCTCGTGAGGTCATATGCCTAACCGGCCACGAAACTGGCTTGGTATTACCAACCAGATAATGCGGAAATCTATCCCACGTCTAAGGGTAACCCCTTCCCTTTCCCCAAGATATCAGGATGTTCTCGGACCACCCTCACAGATTGCAAACTATCGATAGACGAGTTGAGGGACTCAAGATAACCATCATGACGGGACCCATAGGGTTGCTAGAAATTTCTAGGGTATTACCGAGGCGAGTCATGAGCCTCACAACCCTATATACAAAAACCCAGAATGGCTCCAAAACAGGACAACCATTCCATGCCCAAAACCAACCCATATCCCCCGAAACCGAGAATATATACATCCCACGAGAATTCTATACTCAAGATAGAAATTTTCAAATCCACTCAGACCACAGACAGGCGGGCAGAACCCCCAATTGGATTTGAAACACATACGGGATCATCAACCAGACTAGTACTTAGGTGCAAACTTCCAACTAGATTAGATGAAATAAAACTATGCGATGTGCCAGAGTCAAACAAAGTACGAACAGGGAAAATCAGAAAAAAAAACAAGACAGAAATGTCACCTCTATCATGAACTGGAAGAACGGTGTTGAGGGGATGAACTCGCCCTCCAGATAGTCCTGCATACTGAGTCTGACCTTGCCCTTGTTTCCTCGGGCAATCCTTGCTCAGATGTCCAGACTCACCACAATGAAAGCATTCGCCCCGCTTTCTCTTCTTCTTCCTACATTCCCTGGCTATATGTCCAACTTTACCACAGAAGTTGCATTTCATATTCCCTCTTGGCTTGTCCTTGCGGTTGTTGTTATCCTTGCCCCGTTTCCCGGAATTTACTCTCTTGCCTTGAGACTCATTCGCCTTGACCTCTTTCTTGTCATTGTTATCTTCTTCTTGAAGTAGGGCCAAATTCACTAAACTCTCGAAAGTCGCCCCCAAGGGTATATGAGACATGGCCAAACCATGTAATGGCTCGTTTAATCCTAGAGCAAAGTGTAGGGCCTTCTTCTGAGCTGTATTAACCAAGTCTAAATCGACCCGAGCCAGTTGATTAAACTTATCTATGTATTCCCTAATAGTCATGTCCCCTTGCTTCAGTGATAAGAATCTCAGTCCAAACCTTCCTCTAAAGTCATCCCAAGTCTCAATTGGCCTGGTCGCGGTGGTGACTACCCACCAACGTGCAGCTTCTTCCTTTAGCAACCATACTGCTAATAAAACCTTCCTGCGGTCACCTATATCAAAGGTGGCTAAAAGATCTTCGGCCTCTTTCAACCAATTCCCTGCTTCTACAAAAGTCTCTGTTCCATTAAAATTCTTGCCACCCATCCTCTTAAAGTTCTTGCAAGTTTCCGCGAAATCCGCTTGTGGAGGCTGAGGGGGAAGAGGAACATCAGCTACGGGAGGAGGAGGAGGAACAGCGGCCTCGACTGGGGAGACAACATTAGAGACACCCGGGACCGATGCCGTGACTTCCAAGTACCGACGAAACCAATCGGGTATTGTTACTCCTTCGGGTAAGACGAGATTATCAGACATGCTGGAAACGAAAAGAAAAGAGTTCAAACGAGGAGTCAAAGGATAGTGCTAATGGCTTTTGGGGAATAGCCTTTTAAAACAACTAGACTTTTCTTTGGAAAATACTTTATACTTGGTTTTGAAAATAGTTTTTCAAAAGTTTTAAAAACCTTTTTATCCCTTCTCGTAAACCATATGCTCTGATACCAAATGTAACAACCCCACCTCCGCCAGGGTCACTCGCAAAGGAATGCACTAGCTTTGGAGGGGCATTATTGGTGAACATGCATAATGATATAGCAAGGCAGGACATGACATATAGATGTAAATAAACAGAGTGAGTAAATAAAACAGCGGAAGATTTATAAACCATTCAAAACACAAGTCTGGTACATCATAATGTCAATTTCCCAAGTAAACAAGTCTAGTACATAAAATGACATCATCTGAAATGAAAAGGAAAAACATAAAAGTAGCTATCCCCAAAGTGGAAGAAACCATAGCGAACCCAAGTCCAAAGCATACATGAGCTATCCAAGGAAGCAGCTAAGATCCAAGCTAGGCTCCTGTATTCCCTCCCTGAGAACCTGGGGGGGGGGAACGGAAGAAAAGAGGCGAAACAAAACAGGTCAGTCAAAAAGACTGAGTAAGCCCTGCTACGATCAGTCTATAAACTAGTAAAGTTAACATCATGATGGGAACTGAGATGATCATAGATAACAACATACTGGCATGGTAAATTAACTACAAGATAGATAGAGGTGTCATCGCATAAACAAAGTTAAGTTTTGCACCACGGTGTACTAGCAACCCAACATAACAGGTATTGATCCCTTGGCCCAAGCTTTGGCCCAATAACATGAGGTGACCTTAATACAAGGTCCAGCCCAACGGTCTAATCGATCGGCTCCCTATAAACCTAACACGTCAAGTGTTGGTGTCCATATGGCCCACATATGGTTGTAGTTAGACTGTGCTGGGTCCACCTTTGGGTGTATCAAGCCTTCGGGTGTCAACCCCAGACACTTAAGCAATAATGCACAGCTCTAATCTACTGGTACCCGTGCCTCGAGTTTGTCCAACATCGGACTACGTGCACGTCTGTAGCCCGCCGGACCCGCACCGCTGTACCACTCGGCCATCGCCCTTTGGTCGCTTACATCCTCCAGTAATCGTGCCCCGCCCTAGCCTAGTCTCTAGGGTTGTGATGATACCAAACTGGGATTATTGCCGGAACGGACCCGCTGCTAGGGTTTCCTAAGAAGTTTAAGTGTGATTTAACCCTTCACTAATCACGGATTAAATTAGTTAAGTGTAATCAACGGTTCACCACTTAACCCCATCCAATCCCTTGTATCCCCAAATTGATTAAATTGGTTAAGTGTAACTTAACCCCATTTTCATCCCTTGAATCCCCAAATTGGTTAAGTATTAGTGGACCCTGACTTAACCCTAATCATGAGGCATTAATTAACTTAATGCACCTTAACCTCTCACATTAGACCTTGTTGTGGTTACTAGTTAGGCCGGGCGGGTCCGGGTAGGCTTACACCACAACTTAGTCTAACCTCGGGTTTTGGCACCACATGACCAACTTCTCACATTGGGTCCTATTGTTTGTAGCCACTAGTTAAGCCGGTCGGTTCCGGGTAGAATTACGCTACAAACTCAACCCAACCTCGAGTTGGCCACACTTATGTTTTCTAAGTGTCATGTCCACTTCATTTCAAAACATAATCACAAGTCAAACAATTACTTGGGTAGACCTAACTTAATAGGTAAATTCCCAAGGGGTAGACCTAACTTAATAGGTAAATTCCCAATCTTATATTTTCATGTATTTTAAGTTTACCCCAAAACCCCCAACGTCATTCTATCGCTTACATATTCGTAGTAACGCATAAAGGATAGGAAGAGGGAACTTGGCACAACATACATGATAAACTTGCACAACAATCATGCATAACATGTTAGACTTGCACAACTTAGCATAGTGAACTTGCATATTACCATAAACATGCATAACATGTTAAACTTGCATAACTTAGCATAGTGAACTTGCATATTACCATAATCATGCATAACTTGTCGAACATGCACAACTTGTCATTTTAAACTTGCATAAACATGCACAACTTGTCAAAACATGCACAACTTGTCAAAACATGCACAACTTGTCATTTTAAACTTGCATAAACATGCACAACTTGTCAAAACATGCACAACTTGTCAAAACATGCACAACTTGTCATTTTAAACTTGCATAAACATGCATAACTCATTAAACATACAAATCATGGCTTAGCAAACTTGCATAAACATGCATAACTTAATAAACATACAAATCATGGCTTAGCAAACTTGCATAAACATGCATAACTTAATAAACATACAAATCATGGCTTAACAAACTTGCATGAACATGCATAACTTATTAATCTTGCAAATCATGGCTTAGTATACATGCATAACTCAATAGATTTGCAAATCATGGCTTAGTACCCTTGCATAACATGCACAACTCAATAAACATACATAAACCCCAACTTTCATCACACATTAACTTTAGAGTTTCTAAAATGAAGGTAAGAGGGCTTACAATGCTTATGCGGACTCAAATGAGTATAACAAATGCAAGAAACCCCTTATGCAACTAATTAAAACCCCCAAATGCAAGCAAACTTGATCAAGACTCCTCCTTTATGATGCCAATAGAAAAACAAGCCTTTAATGCAAGCTAAGGAGGATCATACAAGCCTAAATACCCTTGTATGCATGGAAATCTCTTAGGGATTTGTTTAGGAATTGTATGAAGAGGGTGGAGGCCATGAGAGGATGGATTTTGGCATAGTTTAGTTGCTAGGATGAATAATGAATGATTTAGGGTAGGTTAGGGTCTTATTTATAGATTAGGCTAGTGATTTGGACCATAGGATTAACCCTAGATTCAATTAGGTCCATCAGATCCCGGAACTCTCTAGAAACAAGCCACAAGACCAAGCCCTAACCAGAAATGGTGCACCAGGCTAAGCAGCCCGTGCACCCCCTGTCGACAGGGCTGTCGATAGGGCAGTCGACATGCCTAGACCCCTGTCGACAGGCCTGTCGACATGGGGTCCTGGGCGGGAATTTTTCCCGCCTGCCCAGTTTGCCCTAACCCATGTTTTTAATTTCAAATTTAAATCTGTTTTTACTTAGAAATTTTCTGCAAACTTCAATGGGCCTTAACTGGGTCATACGGACTCCGATTTTCGAAAACTCGGACTCTATTTCGCGTATTTTTCCGAGACGAACGCAATGGCATAGCCCGTTTCCCTTGATTCAGATTTTGGAATTAAATTCTGCCTCGATTTACATTATTACAGGTTATTGAAAATACGGGTTGTTACAGTTAAGCAATGAAATTAGAGAGTTTCTCAGAAAATAAATTATAGATCTAGAAAGAAGAATCGGTGGTTTTAGATCTTGATCTTAGACGTATTTATAATAGCTGAAGAGTTGTTATCAAGTGTTGTAATTTTTGAGCAATGAGAAATCAAAACTCTTCATTTTGAAAGAGGACATCTTTTGGAAAACTGATTTAGAGAAGATACGACAGTTTGAAAAGGTGCTTGTTTGTAGAGCGTCTGTATCCGCTCAGACGTCTGTCTCTTGTAGGACAGACGTATGTATGTGTATTTTGAATGTTCAGAATACACGTACAGACGTCTGTCAAGTAATGAGACAGACGTCTCTGTAAGATTGGATTGCAACCCGAGGCTTCAGACAGACGTTTGTCTTGAATAGGACAGACGTATGTGCTGAGTTAGGAAGAAATTCTATCTTACAGTCAGACGTCTGTCTATAGAAGGACAGACGTCTCTTTATGCCCAGACACACTGAATTCTCATATTTAATCAAGGAGACTTTACATTCAATCTATTATACAAGAGAAATATACTCTTTATGACTAAGTATCCTTATAATCTTGATTCTTCCCTTGTGTATCTCTTCCTTGTATAGTTCCGGCATTAAACATATGATATATGTGTATATTGTTTGTCGTCATCAAAAACATAAGGTCTGACATTCTCCCCCTTTTTTATGATGACAAACATATGTGTGTCAAGCTCCCCCTGAATTGATGATACCCCTTGTTTTCTCCCCCTTTTGGCATTATCAAAAATATAGAAAGACATAGTGATAGCAAATACAACATAGATGTCAACATACAAGATCAAACAGAAGTCATAGTGTGCCAAATGAAAATAAAGTTAAAGTACAAACCATAACGCATATTTAAGGAGAGATAAATAAAGTTCCTAGGCCTCCGTAAAGTATCCCCATAGATTAATAGATTGATTTCCGTAATAGTCCCATTGAGATTCGTCATTATAACTTATATTCTCACGAATCGAAAGTCCATGAAAAGCATGCTGAGTAGTACCTGGATCAACATAAGGAGGCCAGTCATCATCTTCCTCATCGTCGGAAGCAGTTGCTGTTTCCTTGCCAAGAGCATGTACAAGAGGAGATTGTTGTCTAGTGTTGGTTTCAGGTGGTATGTCTCTTATAAGGGGTACAGACAGAGGAGGAGTACGTGATGCTGACGATGATCAGGAGGAGGATGAACGACCATGAATTTTATAATAAATTTTTCCAAGAGAGTGCACAACTTTATCCAAAGTGTTTTCAACTTTTGTCATACGTGTGGAGGAAGAGCATTCTAGCCTTGTCACCTTTGTACCTAATTTTTTTTTGATTTAACGAAAGTAATCATTGATTCTGTAAGGTACCATCATGTATACTTTCCCCATGTCCAATATCTAGTCTAGCTTCCTGGATATCCGGATCAGAGTGATATTCGGTTGGTTCGCTATTTTCTGGTCGTTGTCGTCTTTGAGGTTGTACCGGTTGTTGGGGTTGGTTTTTTTGTGCTTGCCATTGTTCAAAGGGAATGATTCATGGAGGGCGATCAGGTAGGTGCATTAAAGCAGCAAATCATATGCCACTCTTCTCTACTTCTTTTTCCGGATATGTGGAAAGATAAAGATTTATTCCTTGTGACCTGAAAATTTTCATAATATATGCACCATATGGTATAGTTCGTTTGGATGGGGTCCAAAAATCTCTAATTTGCTCAAAAATAAATAATGCCCAATTTACTCGAGTGTTTCCAAAGATAGCATACAAAGCTTTATGATCATTAGGATACACTTGCTCATGGCTTCCAAGACGTGGCATGACTGTGTTAATAAGCATACGATTTATGATACGTGGTCTAGGGAGAAAATTAGATGGAGTCATCTTTGGGCAATGATCTTACCATATTAGATGGGTAGTTCTATCCCTAGGTTTATACCGCATGTCGGGAATATCTTGCAAACGAGTACCAGTAGATGATGTTCCCAAAATTTGACCGATCATATCAATATTGATTGTAATTGATTGGCCATACACTAAAGACCAAATCATATTATCAGGATCTGGTGGATACCAAATTGAAGGCAACCACAAGTTGATGAAAAACAAGTATAGTGCTAGAGAATCAATCATACCTTGATTGGCATCATAATTCACAAGTTGAGTTAAATTTGCACGAGATAGAGTGTCATTAACATCATAATGAGTTAATTGTCTCAAAGGATAGAAAGGCCCTATGTGAATTGATTTCTTCTTCAGTGAATCCAAGATTTGTTGGCTATCGGAAGCTTTCATCCATCCTTCAATTTGCCGATCAGTTGCATAATTGGGAGTTTCTTATTAAGAGGAGGATCCTTCAGTGGCCTTTTTGCGTTTATTGGATGGTTTTTTCATTTTAGGAGCCATGGATTTGAAGAAGTTGAATTTGGGGAATTAGGGTTTGAGTGTATAGAACGGTAAAAGTAAGGAATAAAAAGTGAAATGGTAAAAGATAATATATAGGTGGAGGTCTTAAAAAATGGTTTCAGAGGGTTTCAGACGTCTGTCATGCTTTGTGCTAGACGTCTGTTTTTAGACAAAGGATTTCCCAAGAGCTATGTCAGACGTCTGTTGGATTGCTGACAGACGTCTGAGCTGAGCTAGAACGAAAAAGATTGTAATTAGGTATATCAGACTTCTGTGGAGAGGAGTTACAGATGCCTGTTCTGTTTGTGTTTGAAACCCGAGAGGGTAAACAGACATCTGACATAATATTGGCAGATGTCTATGCTGAGATAAAACGTAGAAAGGTTTTTAAACTTTGTACAGACGTCTGTTTATCTATTTGATAGACGTCTGTTTTTAATTTGTTCAGAAAAATTTCTTTATTTTCATACTGAAAAAATACAAACAAAGAATGAAATAAATAGTTATACTAATGCATGTTATTCATGAAACATAAAAAATGAATTCAAGTTTTCGTTTTGATCTAACTAGCGATTCGGTGAGAAAGGTAGTCTTGTTGGAGAAGTCCATGGGTTGACTGGATCGTGTGATGTACGATAAGAGGATGATGGATCTAGTGGATTAACCGGTCGTGAAAGAGGTTCGGAAACATCTTTTAGTTTAGAGCTACAGAACTTTAAAGCAATTTGTCATAGGTATGGCAATATAGTAGAAGAGGTTTTCTGTTTGAAGTAGAGCTCTTTTTGAAGTCTGAGTTATTCTTGTTGATAATGATGAATGTCATCAATTTTACTTTTGGTATCTGGTGAAGTAAACAAAGCCTGTTTCGTTCTTTTGGAATCCAGTGTAAAGCCAGTCCGATAATCTTGCCACTTGTAAATTGGTTCATGTTTAGATGTAGGAGTTGGATCTTGTGGAGTGTCAGCGGAGCTATCGGTGGTGAAGGTGATGTTAATTGAAGAGGACTTATTAGACATTGTTTTTGTAATGAAAACTTATTTTAGACGAAGTTATTTATAGGTAAAGTTTTACTATATTTATTCCCTAAAAAAATGCAGAAGATAAATTAGAAAAACCATTGAAAAAGGTATGGTAGAGAGAAAAACATGGTGAAAATAAAATTTATATATCAGATAGAGTGCATATACCTAATTCTCTACGTAAATTAATAAAAGTGGTTTCATTTAATGATTTGGTAAAAATGTCCGCAATTTGTTTGTTAGTATTAACAGATTCCAAAGAAACATTACCTTTTCAACATGTTCACATAGGAAATGGTGTCGAATGTCAATATGTTTAGTTCTAGAGTGGTTGAGTGGATTTTTTGATAAATTTATGGCACTTGTGTTGTCGCAGAAATTTTTTGAATTTGTAATTAGTTTTCCAAAATCCCTTAATGTTTGTTGCATATAAATTACTTGAGCACATGCTAAGACTGCTGATATATATTCTGCTTCGCAAGTTGAAAGTGAAACAGAGTTTTGTTTTTTACTAAACCATGATACCAAAGATTAACCTATAAAGTGACACGTACCACTAGTGCTTTTTCTATTGGACTTACATCCTATGAAATCTGCATCACTATATGACACTAGATCAAAGGAACTACCTGTTGGATAAAAAAGTCCATAATCTTTTGTTTTGGTTAAGTATCTTAAGATTCGTTTTACATCTTTATAGTGCGATTCTTTTGGTTGAGCTTGAAACCGTGCACACAGGCAGACACTCATCATGATATTTAGTCTACTCGCAGTGAGATACAAAAGAGAACCGATAATACTACGATATAATTTTTGATCGAAGTCTTTTACATCTTCATCTTTTTCTAAATAAGCAGTAGTACTCATAGGTGTTGGTTTCCCTGATGTATTTTCGATGTTAAATCTTTTTAAGAGAATGCTACAATATTTTTCTTAGTTTAGAAAAATTCTATTTTCGAGTTGTTTAATTTGTAATCCTAAGAAAAAAAATTAGTTCGCCAATGTGTGACATTTCAAATTCATTTTTCATTATGTTTGAAAATTCGTTACATAAAAGTTCATTTGTTGATCCGAAGATGATGTCATCAACATAAATTTGGATAATTAAAATGTCTTTTTGAATTCTTTTATTAAAAAGAGTTGTGTCTACTTTTCCAATTTCAAATCCAGAATTTATTAAGTGTGATTTTAACCTTTCATACCAAGCACGAGGTGCTTGTTTTAAACCATACAAAGCCTTTTTTAAATTTGTAAACACGGTTAGGAAATTGTTCGTGTATAAAAAGTGGAGGTTGTTCAACATAAACTTGTTCTTTTATATAACCATTTAAAAATGCACTTTTTACATCCATTTGAAACAATTTTATATTATGATGAACTGCAAAAGCTAATAAAATATGAATTGCTTCTAGACGTGCTACAAGGGAGAAGGTTTCTTTATAATCAATTCCTTCTTCTTGATTATATCCTTGTGCAACCAGTCGAGCTTTATTACGAATTATATTCCCATTTTCATTAGATTTATTTTTGTAGATCCATTTTGTTCTAACTACTGATTGTTCCGTTGGTCGAGGGACTAATTCCCATACTTCATTTCTTTCAAATTGATTAAGTTCTTCTTGCATTGCTAAAATCCAAGATTCATCATTGGCTGCTTCCTTATAGTTTTTAGGTTCAAAAGATAAAAGCAACGTGACTCATTTGATTAAGTTGATGTCTAGTAGAAACTCTTGAATTTAAGTCTCCAATAATATTATTTGTCGGATGATCTTTTAAAATACGAGAAGGTGATCTTAGAGTAGAATTAGTTTTTGGTTTATTAATGTTAGTGTTATTTTGTAATTCATTTTCATCTTCATCGGAAAGTTTATTATTATTTCGAAAATTTTCATCAAAAGAAACATGTAAACTTTCCTCAATAGAATTTGTTCTTTTATTAAAAAATTTGTAAGCTTTACTTCTATCAGAATATCCAATAAAAATTCCTTCATCAGCTTTTGGATCAAATTTTTCAAGATTATCTTTTGTATTTAATATAAAACATTTTGATCCAAAGGTTTTGAAATACGAGAAATTTGGTTTCTTACCATAAAGTATTTCATAACATGTATTTTTCATTAATGGTTGAAGGGTTACTCTATTAAGAACATAACAAGCCGTAGCTACTGCTTCAGCCCAAAAGGATTTTGGTAAGTTACTACTATTTAAAAGGGTTCTAGCACATTCTTGTAAAGTTCGATTTTTTCTTTCTACAACACCATTTTGTTGTGGTGTTCGCGGAATTGAAAAATTATGACTAATTCCTTTCTTGTTACAATTTTTTTTAAAAAGATCATTTTCAAATTCTCCTCCATGATCACTTCTAATCTTTTTTATTTTTAAATCAAATAAATTCATTATTCGTTAAGCGAAAATTTTAAATAATGCAAAAGCATCACTTTTATGTTTTAAAAATAAGGTCCAAGTATATCTAGAAAAATCATCTACAATAACAAAAACATATTTTTTATGGTTTAGTGAACGAGTTTGAGTAGGACCAAAAAGATCTAAATGCAATAATTCTAAGGTTTGTCTTGTAGCTTTAATTTGAAAGAGCTCTTTTTAAGTTTGCCAATTTGACAATCATCACATAGATTTTTTACTTTGAAATTAATTTTTGGTAAGACTCTAACTAACTCCTTTTTTACTAGTTTATTAATATTCTTAAAATTTATGTGGCAAAATCTTTTATGCCATAACCATGGATCTTCATGGTTAACGGATAGACATAAATTTGTCTTCTTCTTTGATTTCATGTTTAAAATATATATGTTTCTTTTTCTAATACCTTCAAAAATTAAATTTTTATGCTCATCAAAAATGTAACATTTATCTTTTTCAAAACTTATTTGAATTTTTTTATCACAAAGTTGACTTATGCTTAAGAGGTTATGTTTTAGATTTTTAACTAACAAAACATTAGAAATACTAGGAGAGTTAGATATACCAGTATTTATGACTTCACTAATGCCAATGACATAGCCTTTTGAATTGTCTCCGAATGTAACAGTGCCACCATCCATGTACTTTATATTTGAAAGCATGTTTTCGTTTCCTGTCATGTGCTTGGAGCAGCCACTATCCAATATCTATTTCTGCTTTTGTTTTGTCTGGGATACTTATAAGATAGAAAGAATTTATCGGTACCCACTTCCTCCGTTAGGGTCCTAAATGTATTAATATGTTTTTGCCTAATAGGTATCCCAGACAAAACAAAAGCAGAAATAGATATTGGATAGTGGCTTTGGGACATTTGAAAACATATTGTTTTGTCTGGGATACCTATAAGATAGAAAGAATTTATCGGTAACCATACCCATGTGGGTTTGGGACATTTGAAAACATAATTCGAATTATATATTACATTTTGTAAGAAAGTATTAATATGTTTTGCCTAATAAGTTTGTTATTAGTTTTAGGAATCCATATTTTTACTTCCTTAGGTAATATAGTCTTTTTAGACTTTATCTTCTCCTTTAAAAATATATCTTCTTTTTCATGAAAATTCTTTTTCTTAATCTTTTTATACAAAAAACTATGATTTTTGAAATTACTATCCTTTTTAAACCCCAAGCCATTTCTATTCCCTGATGGTTTTGAAGTTTTGATTAAATTTTATAAATTTTGCTTACCCTTGTTAAACTTGGAAACATTAGTAGTGATTTTTTTTCTAATTCACTTTTTAGTTTTGAATTCTCGGAACATGAATTTCTAAATCACTACTTAATTTATTATATTTTTTAGAAAAATCTTCATTTTCTAATTCAATTTTTTTAACTTGCTAGATAGAGAATCATTTTCTAAAGATAACTTGTTATTTTTTAATTGTGTATTCTCTAGTTCTTCCTCTAGAATGGTTTTCTCGTCTTTTAATAGTCCAATCTCAATTTTCATTCTATTTATTTTAGAAATGAGCTCTTTATTCAGCTTCTCTTGTTCTCTAAATTTATCGTCTAGTTCCATGCTAATTTCTAAGATTTCATTATAAGAAAGTTCAGGACATACCTCATCAATATCAACCATAAAACATACATTTGCCTGTTCTGAGTTGCTTTCACTTTCACTTTCTGAGGAAGATGTATCTGAATCATCCCATGTGACTTGAAAAGCCCTTTTTTTATTTCTTAAATTTTTGTTTCTCCTTATCATTCTTTGGGCATTCCTTCTTTGTGTGACAATACTAATCACAATTAAAGCATTTGACCAAGGTCTGATTGGTAGAATTCGGTTTATCGCTCTTTTGAAATTTCGTCATTTTTCTAAGCTTATTGAATTTGTTGTAATTCTTTGCTATGAATACTATCTCTTCTTCATCCAAGTCTAAATCTTCATTGTTTGCTTAAAAATCTATATTCTTCTTTTCAACATTTTGTTCTTTCCTAACCTGCAAGTTAGCCTCATAGGACAGAAGATTTCCTATTAATTCCTCAACTTTAAGTTGAGAAAGATCGTTAGCCTCTTCTATGGCTAAAACTTTTCTTTCCCACTCATTAGTCAAAGAATTCAAAATACGTATGACTAGATCGAAATCAGTAAACTTAACTCCAAGAGCCATTAAATCATGTTGAATAGTTTAAAATCTAGTATACATATCACTAATATTTTCACCTTCCTTCAATTTAAAAGATGAAAGTCGATTTTGTAAGATCGATATCTTGGTTTGTTTTACTTTAGTAGTACCTTCATGAGTGATTTGTAGAGTTCTCCATATATCATAAGCAGTAGTGCACATCATTGCTCATGAAAACTCATTTTTATCTAATGCACAAAATAATACATTCATGGCTTTTGAATTATTTGATGCTGCTTCTTTTTGAACATCAGTACAAGTACTTAATTCAGTGGCTGGTGATTCATATTTCTTTAGAGTAGCAGCCCATATTTCTAAACCATTAGCTTCCATAAAAATTCTCATACGTGTTGACCAGTATGCATAATTAGACCCATTAAATAGTGGAGGTCTTTGTGTAGATTATCCTTCTTGAAAAATGCTACTAACACTATTACTTGCCATATTAAATATAATGAAACAAACAAAAATTACTGTTATTTGTTATGACCTGGCTCTGATACCAATTGAAAGTCTATAATAGGATCGTATGATAGTCTAAATAGTTGTAAGTATTAAGATGATGCAATATTAAGTAGTAAAGGTAAAATATAAAATAATCACACCAATATTTTATCCTGGTTCGGACCTCCCGTCCTATGTCCAGTCCCGAAGCTCCCCTTCGTCCTTTTCTTTGCTCACAGAAAACTTTCCTCACTTCGCCCGGAGGAACAGGCTTACAGTAAGAATATCTTTTGACAAACTTGTGTTCCTTAAACACTGATTTTGACTGCTGTATACAAATAGCTCATATAGTCTCCTTGATTAGATATGATTGTTGAGGAAATAAGAGAATATAGAAGGATTCTGAAATGCTTGAATAGAAAATTGTTAAGCAATGAATTTAGAGAGTTTCTCAGAAAATAGATTATAGATCTAGAAAGAAGGATCGGTGGTTTTAGATCTTGATCTTCGACGTATTTATAATAGCTGAAGAGTTGTTATCAAGTGTTGTAATTTTTGAGCAAAGAGAAATCAAAACTCTTCATTTTGAAAGAGTACATCTTTTGGAAAACTGATTTAGAGAAGATACGATAGTTTGAAAAAGTGCTTGTTTGTAGAGTGTCTGTATCCGCTCAGATGTCTGTCTCTTGTAGGACAGACGCCTGTATGTGTATTTTGAATGTTCAGAATACACGTACAGACGTCTGTCAAGTAATGAGATAGACGGCTCTGTAAGATTGGATTGCAACCCGAGGCTTCAAACAGACGTCTGTCTTGAATAGGACAGACGTCAGTGCTGAGTTAGGACGAAATTCTATCTTACAGTCAGAGGTCTGTCTTTATTAAGGACAGACGTATGTTTATGCCCAGACACACTGAATTCTCATATTGATCAAGAAGACTTTACATTCAATCTATCTAATTATATGAGAGAAATATACTCTTTATGACTAAGTATTCTTGTAATCTTGATTCTTCCCTTGTGTATCTCTTCCTTGTATAGTTCCTGCATTAAACATATGATATATGTGTATATTGTTTGCCATCATCAAAAATGTAAGGTCTGACAGCCTTAACAATGTCTGAGCTATTATTATCTAAGTCATTTTGGAGTCTTTCACATTCATCCTTATTAAATTTAATGTCATAGGTATTTCTAAAAAAGTTCCAATTTTTAAGATTCCCCTTAACAATCTGCAAAGATTTGTTAAACTAATATTGGGCAGTACCAAAAAGGTTATTTTCAATACTATTCGAGATAACCTCTTTATAACCATCTTTATACACCCAACCATTAACAAATCTGCATAGAAATTTATTAGCTCAAAGTTATTATTGTAAAAAGAAATCTGAATAGAGGTGTGGTCACTAGAATTTTAAGGAAGAGTGCAGCAATTCACTTTAGAAAAAAAATTCATAAATTCTTGGTTTAATATAACCTTGTTCAAGTTACAGTGGATGTTTCTAAATTCGCTCGATTTTTAGGTGAATTTTTTACCACTTATTGGATGGAATGCCGCCCTTTTTCTCAAAACCATGAAAGACAGTATTAAAGTCCTCAATGATAATCCAAGGACTTTTGGTACTTTTACTAAATTGCTCAGTACAATTCCTAGCTTTAATCTTTCTACCTCCAAGTTAGAGGCATAAATAAAGGTGATTTTTAAAATAAAACCACCTTTATTCTTAAAGCTACAATGTATATATTGAAAGTCAACAAAGTAACTATCAATAGACCAAATATTTGGATTATGCAGAATCGTGATTCTACCATTATCACCCACTAGTATTTTTTGCCCGCTTTGCTGGGCATTAAAATTTATGTTATTAAATACAAAAAAATAAAAGAAAAATAAAGTATTGTAATTAATATTAAATAGTTAAACATATATATTTAAATACTATAATTTATGCGGCAACAATAATAAATTGCTCTGTTGTTCATGCAAAAATTATTTTATTATCAATATGTGTGCATTGCAAATGAGTGTTAAATTGGACCC
The DNA here is from genome assembly GCA_030737875.1 of Allium sativum. Lineage (NCBI taxonomy): Eukaryota > Viridiplantae > Streptophyta > Magnoliopsida > Asparagales > Amaryllidaceae > Allium > Allium sativum. Next base: position 797,247,412 of record CM060921.1, on the reverse strand, counting down.
TTATTGCTCGATCAACTGGTTCTTAGGTACATCATTAGTATATTTTTGTACTATTGCACATAAAAGTGTTAATATTTAATGAACTAACTTTGATAGCTCTTCTATTTAGGACTTATAACAGCAAAAACTTATTTTCAATGGTGAGTGCTATATATTCTTACGGTAACTCATACATACAATTTTGTAATTCTATAAAAATTGAATTAACGTGTAGTTTTCTCATTTTATAGTCAGTATTCACTACATGAATATAGAATTAATAAGTCATACATGGGTTATAATAAAAAGTGATAACTTAAGAAAAAAACCATATTAAGTTTCGGAGAACTGAGATCATTAATTGTAACATTACAGGTTGTAGAAAAAACGGCATTTGATCAAAACATTCCTAAACTTAATCCTACATATGTAGTTACTATGGGTCTTTTCTACATTCTTCCACAAATTGCCTTTTCATGATCAATCTGCAAATGTGGAAGTACGCAGTAATACACCTGACGTTCTATTGTTCACATATTTTTAAAAGAGAATTTTATTGCAGTTGTATCTTCGAACCATGCCACAATTCAGACATTGTGCACCCATATTACTTTGCATTTCTTATCTTTTTATCTTATTATATGAAAATCTCAATAGTCCCACATTCCTTATTTTATACTTACATAATGTGACGGCCTGCCCCGCACCAGCCTACATTTCCTCCGAACGTGCGCTGTACACATGTCCATCTAGCATGGACGATCGTCAGAAGAAAAGAAAGGAGGTGAAGAACTAACAAAGAACCTGTAGAATGTCTCACAGCGCATGGAATAAAATATAATAATAACATATTTGCCATAAAACAAGCGAGACAGTGCACAAGCTGAGAACTAAAACTAAACATCGTAGCAGCGGAAATCCAAATACAGCTTATGTTCCACATCATCATTATTACAACTTTTCAAACTGTCTCTAAAACAAAGCAAAGGAAAAGGTACACTACTAATGCCCAAAGTAGTGACCCTCAGCGACACAGGGAGAATATCTATATATATCATACGTGGAAGCCTCCTGCTCGTCTCTAGTACAACTACTCGTGCACCATTAGCTAACCTTGTTGGATCTAGATTAACCCTAGAGGGGGGTGAATAGGGTTTATCACAGTTTTTAATTGAATTAAAATTCTAACGAGATATATATTAATTAACAGATCACAGAATATAGCAGAAACAGAAATGCAGAAAATAAATCACGCACAGATATACCCAGCTTCGGCAAAACCCTGCCTACTGCTACATTTCTAAGGTTTCTACTAGGTGATAGAACAGTTCCCGCATACAAGACCATGTACACTCGCAAACCCTGCTCCTATTCTAACCCTAAGCTCAAAGCCGTAGACTGATCGATATCCACTCAATCAGATTTCCCCGAATTACAACCCTGTAATCCGTAACCCAGATTTTACAGGCTCTGAAACTGACAATCAACACCCTGACTAGTTTTCCCCTAGATTTTACAGACTCTAGAACTGTTTGATTGTTTTACAACTCGAAATAAAAAAATACAAAACGAAATTAAAAAACAAAAAGAACCAGAACAATAAAAAATAAAATAAACAAAGAAAACCCCTCCTTTTTAAATTAAAACCCTTAAGTCCTTTATACTAAAGTTGGCCGGCCCATTTCTTGAGTCCACCCATGTTTTATTAGTTCGGTCCCTTATCTCTAAAGAAAAAAATGGCAGCTTGAAAAAATTATTTAGGGTTTCACTTCGATTCCAATTCTCGAATGCGATGTTGATCTGAAAGCTCTTCTTTGATGCTCGAATCAGTGTGCCTCCCTGATGCTTTAAGTTGGGATATTACTGATCGAAAAACTTGTGAGTTTCTCTGGTTTTTCTTGTTTTGAATTTCTTGCGAGTTGCTTGTGGTTTTCGATTAATCGTTTGCCAGTGATGATTCGGTGTAGAATAGGATAATAGAATCCTTTTAAAACTATCTGATTTCAATTATATGACTTGGCTGATTGATTGTTTTCCTCGATTGAATTTGGTCCCTACTGTTTCTTGGCTTTACTGGCTTTCCTGATTTGTTGTGATGAACTTTTCTAAAACGTTTGTGGCCCCTTGTTGCTTGTTGTGGTTTTAATGAATACATGAAATCAAGAAATAAATCTTGAAAATTTTACATTGTCCAAACAAAAACGAATTGAAAGAATTTCCCTAAAATGAATTCATTGGATAAATACTTTCTTGATATTTGTAGCATTTTTCCTTGAATGATTTAAACCTGGAAATATGGAAAGAATCCTTGCCCAAAAAGATATGTGCATCATTTCTTGCCTTAGTTAATTTGAATTTGTGACTTGCATGATTTTTGCTCGCACCTTGCTTTTCTGGAAACACATGCACAACAATTTTATTGCATTGATCTCTTCCCAAAAATGGTACTGTAATTTATTTGCCAAAAATGACTTGAGCAAAATCTTTGCTGATTGATAATCATGCCAAGTTTGTCTATGTTGATTTCAGGAAATAAAATTGAGTTTGTCCCATATGCAAATCCTTTAATACATGCAACTGTTTCTCAGTGATTTTTGGAAAGAATTTCTTGCCAAATTTTCATGCTGATCAAAACTGATTGATTACTCTTAAATATAAATCTGATATGAACAGATGCTTCAGTTTGCCAAGTATGCTAAACAGATTTGTGTTCATGCATTACTATGTATACATCCGTGAGTATTTGCACTTGCACCATGTTGCACTGACTTCTTCATCACAACACTATAGTTCCATATATCACTTGTTAAGAGAGCTTAATACTCCTTGCATGTATTCGTGCTTGAGCTCGACCACTTTGAATGTCTTAACTTTCCTTGCTTGTATATGAGCTTGCTCTTGCTGTTTCATACTGAGTTGTTTCTTGTGCATGTCAACATTCCCCTGAGTTTTGTATATTGTCCATGTAGTTGCACCATAATGCATGAAAAATCTTGTTGTGCTTTATCCATTTATGATGGATGCCATGTCGAGCTCCATATATACAAGTATATACTGCATATGTCATTGAAAAAAATGTACACTTGTAGCTGAGTTGCTTTTCCATGTTTATTTGTTATGTTGAAACATTGTGCACCCTAAAATGCTGTTGCATCATGTTGTGTACACACAAGTGTATATGCTGCTATGGGACACTTGCACTTCCCTGTTTACTTAAATGAAGTTCATGCAGCTCCATACTGCTTATGTATTACTCGATACTTGTTCATGAAGATCACTTGTTTCACCATGGTTTCTTTGCTTTGATCTGGAAACATGCCGCTATGCCACCTACTCGAAGTATTGATTATGTATGTCCATTGCTGTTCGAATAACATGCACCTGTTTGAACCTTTTATATGCTGCCATGATGAACCATTCTTGAACATGCATGATCAAACTTGTCCATGCTGTTTGCTATTGTTTTGTTGCACCACACTTGGCCATGCATTCACACTGTACACTTGAAAGATTTTGCATTGGACACTTGTTTTTGCATGCTCGGCCATTATATTTGAAAGATGTCATACTCGACCACTGCTGCTTTGTTTTGAACCATGTTTGAGCTTGTGATGACTGTTGTTTTCATGTGCACTGAGTTGAGATGGTCCACGTGGCTACTCCTCAGTCGCACACTGATTGGCGAGGCAGTGCACACGTGTATTTTCATACACGTGTGTATATGCATCCGATCAGAAAATTTCCTGTCCCTGTACATATACAAACTGTCTGCTTAGACACAGATGAATCAGATCAAGTCATGAAAAATGATGAGAAACACGCCAGAAAACTGAGGCAAATAAAATTTCAAAAATAAAATTCAACTCTGCATGTGTTCAGTTTTTATTTCCATTGCAGTGTACTGTGTGTATGTTTCTTTATATGACAGGTATGAAGACTGGACTGACTGAACTGTGAAGACAAAAGATTGAAGATGAAGACAATACGAAGACGTGTCAATGTATCAGTGTCAATGTGTCTGTAAATTGAAATGTAAACTGAGTTATTGCATAAATGTGAGATGTATAGACAGAGTGTTATAGTGAGAGCTGTGTAACAACAGAATTGTACTGATGTTTGTATTAAACAAATTTGTTTGAAATAAAATATTATTTTTATTGTTGTCAAACAAACTTGTCTATTTAATTTAGTCAATTTACAAGTACAAATATTCTGTGAATGTATTTAAATAGTGGAGTATTAAATAGCTATACTGTTTGAATGTTGAAATAGAATATTTATATTCAAATACGATACTGTATGAATATACGAGTGTCTGTACAGTCGTATTCTATTTAAATATAAATATTATATTCCTATCTGTGATGTATATATAGAACAGTACAGTAACAAACACATTTAAAATATTATTTATTTGGTTGTTATCATCAAACAAAAATCATATAATTGTGTATACAACTACGTCATATACAACAATCTCCCCCTTTTGATGATGACAAACAAATAAAAGATTTTGAGCAAAAATAAATGTGTTTGATAGTGAATTTTGAACTCCCTCTATTTATTAGATCCCCCTACAACAGAAAACTCCCCCTATAACTGTGCATGAGTGATAATGAATTTTCAAAATTAAAAATATTTATAAAATATTCACTCATAAATCAAAATCTCAACCCATTCTCCCCCTTTTGTTATCATCAAAAGGATACAGAATTAAAAAAAACAGATGAATACTGACTAAAAGCATAATTTCAGCTTAAGAGAAAGAACATTCATCACAAATCTCAATCAGTCAAACAAAAATCATAATATACTGGGAACTAGTGGCATATTTCACATTGTAGAGAATGACGGATTTACGATGAATTATATAATAATGAGGAGAGTTACAAAAAAAATGAGTTCCAATTATTTTCAAAAGAATTTGTAAAATTTAGCACACAAACATTGATGGATTTGGACTATAATTAATAATTTAATTTAAGTGGCAAAATCAAATATTCTCAAATCCCAATGCCTATCAATCAACAAATCATAATACGTCATAAGATTTCAACACATTTCACAGATTAGAAAGATGGATTAATAGGCTGATTTTTATACACCGAGGAGAATTTCAGAATAATTTCAATTTATAGTACAATATTTCCTTTTTCTTTTTATTTTATTTAAGAGCACACTGACCACGCATAACCAGAGCTTGGATTTTTAAATGAGGTCAGTCGCAGCTAAAATTATAAGTTGTCTCTTAACCATGCATGACCAGAGCTTGGATTTTTAAATGAGGTTAGAGACACACTTATATATTTATTATATATTTATCATTTTCAGTTTCAAAATGAAAAACTCCTCAGAATATAAAACCAAAAAATGGATGATAGAAACGCGGTAGGTACAGAAATGGTATGTGAAATAAATTTCTAAATTAATTATATTATGAAATATGCTCGACTGTACTGGGATTATTGAAAATTTTCAATTATCACTAATTCTGAACAATAATAACATAGCCACAATTCCATCATAAATATTTTCACTGTTTATTCAAGATAATCTTTTAAAAAAATATCAAACTCTCCACATTAATATAGAACTATCATGGATGGCAGAATGACGATAGATAAAGGAGATGATTGTGAAATAATGGCCAATTCAAAAGATATTATAACAAATGTTCAACCATCATGAAAATCTAAATAAAATCTCCTCTTGTTGTGAAATATACTGCAGTCACAATTCATCACAATTTCAAAATCTAATAACAATTTTGATCAATTATAAATACAGTTCAATTCGGATATTGATTTCAATTTCTGAATGAATAATTAATAAATAATTTTAAAATTGAAAATCAATTACAAGAGGAATTTATACAGATTTATACAAAGAAAAAAATGTGTATGATGTCTATACAAAGTGAAAATTCAAGACAAATGGATGAAAAAGCTGATACCAATTGTAGTCTCCCTTATCGAGGAATTTATTCACACCCTAGATATCTCAGATTAAAGAAACTTCAAACACAAAGCCCAAGTAGACAAAACTAACAAATTTGGCACATTTATCAGAGCTGCAAACAAGAACAAGCAATTATTTGAAGAACAGTATCAGAGCAGCAAACAGATCATAAACTAGCAATTACAGAATATTTTCAAAACAATATCAGATGGGTGGAACAAATATAAGGCACTTCTGATACCACTTGGTGTCTCTATTAATAAATTTTAATCACAAAGATACCAGGGACAAATCAAGATATCAGAGTCAGTAGAAATTTAAAGACGAAGCAGATAGTATAACAAATTAGCCAAGCAGCAGACAGGTTAAAACAGGCAGTTCTTTGAAAAACAGTATCAGAGCAGCATAACAGAAACGGTTTCAAATCAGACTTGACAAGATTTTGGTCACACAAGATGATTCTTGAACCAATGATTAAAGAATACCGTTTCTTTGAAATCATTTGAGGAATATGCAGATTTCAGGATTCAATGAATCGATTACACCAGATTATTAATTTCAGCTTCAAGATATGTGTGAGATTCAATAAATCAATAATTTCAGATGATTTTAAACAAACAGATATTCAAATCAAATTATCATGAAATAACAGTGATTTTTAAGACTTGATTTTCAAATCAAATTTTCACAAAAAATTCAGACAAGCCTAAAAGAAATTTTCGATCATGTATATCAATTTTGAAAGGTATTCATGATCCAGAAAAATAGAATAATTTATTTGAAATCACTTGAATCGATGTCAAGTTTTAGAATATAATGAATCACTCACACAAGGTTGATAATTTCAAATTTAGGAGGTGTGTGAGATTCAAAATATCAGAAATTTCAGATGATTTCAAACAAACTAATTTCAACTGTACTAATCATGAATAAAAATGAATTTTAAGATGTATCACAGAGACAAGACATTTCAAAAAAAATTCAAGCCAATCTGAAAATTACTGGAATTGTCACAACTGATAAGTAACAGTGTGCTGTAATAAGTATAATATTTTGAGCATTTCTAAAAAGAATTAGAATAAACTTAGAAGATCAAAGGTGTGTAAATTTCCATATAATTTTCAGGTCTTCAAAACAATTTAGAATTTCAGATTAATAGTGTTCAAGATATGGCACGAATACATCAACACTGTTATGAATTCAGAGAATCAGAAAACAAACTTCAAATCAATTGCAGATATTTACAAAAATAAATTCAAGATTTAGAAAAGATTAAACACATCAGAGTTTTATACAAATGAAGCGCAATTCCAGAAAAATATGAATTCTGCAATTGGAAGTTAAAGAAGCCCAAGAGAAGTTACAATGATATGGCAGTGAGAAACCAAAACTAAAGAAAACAAAGAAGAAAGAGATAGAAGGGAGAAGAAGAAGAAGAAGAAATAAACAAAAAAATCAAAACATAAAATATTTACAGAGGTGAGTTTAGAGATCATACCAGAATCCAGTGTAAATCAGAATCTCTAACTCAACAGTTTTGGCTTAAGGAACTGTGAATGATTACAGAAGTATTGAGCATCTTGAATTCAAATCTCTTTTGCTTAGCAGTTCCTCAGCCTCCTCCGGTACCTAACAGTTTAGAGACTCGAATGGTCAAACAAAATTTGTAAAACCACTCACAGTTTTGTTCACAGCTTTAGGTACCCAAACTTGTTTATATAACAACCCATCAGAATTTACCAAAGTACCTTTAGGGACCCAAATCTGTTTTAAATTCACTGTATTTCTTTTTGGGGTCCAGAATGGTTTAAATGGATTGTTACCAAACAAATTCACATCACGTTTATGATTCAAAAATCCTTTGAAATTAACAGAGTTCAAATCATCAAGTTGATTCTTTTCAAAGAAGTATGAAGGATTTTTCAAATCATTTGAATTTCGCTTTTCAAAAACATTAATTTTTCCAAAGCCAAGGCCACATTTATTTCCAACAGAAACTTGGTTTTGCAACAGCATATTTAACGATTTTTCCCCATTAGAAAATTTATCCAAAGTTGGTTCTAATCGTTGAATTTTGGATTTAAGATCGCTATTTTCTTTTATCAAATTTGAGCAATGATTTATAGCAATCCCTTGTTCAGCATTGGACTGTTTCAAAACCAAATTCTCATTTTCAAGTAATTTAATTTTGGCTAGGGATTTAGAGATCTCAGATTCAAATCGTTTTTGTTTTTCAAATTCAAATTTCTTAAGATTCTCAATCTCATTGTCTAGATCTTCTAAAATCAAATTTGATTTCAACAAGTTCTCATTTTCAGCAATTTCAAATTTGGAATGTATATCTGTTTTAAAATTTTCAAATTCCTTTTGCAGAAGATTATTCAGATTTGATAACTCAGTCTTGTTCTCATTTAAGACCAGAATTTCATCTTCAAACTTTTGAATATCTTTATTGAGATGAACAAGATTGGTTTTCAATTTCAAACAATTTTTGCAAACTGAATTTGAAGAATTTTTAACATATTCAAGTTGTGATTCCAAATCATCAATTTTACTGGTCAACTCAAAGTTCTTAGATTTCAGAGACTTATTTTTCAGTTGGAGTTTATCAACAGATTTCGTTAAATCAAGACACATGTAAACCAGATCTTCATATGAGAAATTTTCTGTTTCAGCATTTGTTGATTCTCCATCATCTGATCCATTTGAAGTTTCTACTTGACTTGTTAAGCATAGATCTGAATCTGAGTAGTCATCGGGGGGTTTTGAGCTGTTGTCAGGTTTTCCATACAGCTTGTTGAGAGTTCTCCAGACTTCCTGTGCGGATGAACAAAGACAGATAAGATTAAACTGTTCAGTACTAAGATAATGAAATATAAATTTCATAGCACGAGCATTGAAAGTAATATCTACACTATTAAACCCATTGATAACAACATCCCAACATTTAATATTAACAGATTTTAAACAAAATTCCATTTTGGATTTCCAGTTTAAAAAATCTGTACCATCAAAAATATTTGGAATGTGACTGGACTGACTCTCTATGGACTGACAACTAGGAATCACCATTGCTCTAGAGTTAACAGAATACCTGCTCTGATACCACTTGTTGGATCTAGATTAACCCTAGAGGGGGTGAATAGGGTTTATCACAGTTTTTAATTGAATTAAAATTCTAACGAGATATATATTAATTAACAGATCACAGAATATAGCAGAAACAGAAATGCAGAAAATAAATCACGCACAGATATACCCAGCTTCGGCAAAACCCTGCCTACTGCTACATTTCTAAGGTTTCTACTAGGTGATAGAACAGTTCCCGCATACAAGACCATGTACACTCGCAAACCCTGCTCCTAATCTAACCCTACGCTCAAAGCCGTAGACTGACCGATATCCACTCAATCAGATTTCCCCGAATTACAACCCTGTAATCCGTAAACCAGATTTTACAGACTCTGAAACTGACAGTCAACACCCTGACTGATTTTCCCCTAGATTTTACAAACTCTAGAACTGTTTGATTGTTTTACAACTCGAAATAAAAAAAATACAAAACGAAATTAAAAAACAAAAAGAACCAGAACAATACAAAATAAAATAAACAAAGAAAACCCCTCCATTTTAAATTAAAACCCTTAAGTCCTTTATACTAAAGTTGGCCGACCCATTTCTTGAGTCCAACCATGTTTTATTAGTTCGGTCCTTTATCTCTGAAGAAAAAAATGGCGGCTTGAAAAAATTATTTAGGGTTTCACTTCGATTCCAATTCTCGAATGCGATGTTGATCTGAAAGCTCTTCTTTGATGCTCGAATCAGTGTGCCTCCCTGATGCTTCAAGTTGGGATATTACTGATCGAAAACTTGTGAGTTTCTCTGGTTTTTCTTATTTTGAATTTCTTGCGAGTTGCTTGTGGTTTTCGATTAATCGTTTTCCAGTGATGATTCGGTGTAGAATAGGATTATAGAATCCTTTTAAAACTCTCTGATTTCAATTATATGACTTGGCTGATTGATTGTTTTCCTCGATTGAATTTGGTCCCTACTGTTTCTTGGCTTTACTGGCTTTCCTGATTTGTTGTGATGAACTTTTCTGAAACAATTGTGGCCCCTTGTTGCTTGTTGCGGTTTTAATGAATACGTGAAATCAGGAAATAAATCTTGAAAAATTTTCATTGTCCAAACAAAAACGAATTGAAAGAATTTCCCTAAAATGAATTCATTGGATAAATACTTTCATGATATTTGTAGCATTTTTCCTTGAATGATTTAAACCTGGAAATATGGAAAGAATCCTTGCCCAAAAAGATCTGTGCATCATTTCTTGCCTTAGTTAATTTGAATTTGTGACTTGCATGATTTTTGCTCGCACCTTGCTTTTCTGGAAACACATGCACAACAATTTTATTGCATTGATCTCTTCCCAAAAATGGTACTGTAATTTATTTGCCAAAAATGACTTGAGCAAAATCTTTGCTGATTGATAATCATGCCAAGTTTGTCTATGTTGATTTTAGGAAATAAAATTGAGTTTGTCCCATATGCAAATCCTTTAATACATGCAACTGTTTCTCAGTGATTTTTGGAAAGAATTTCTTGCCAAATTTTCATGCTGATCAAAACTGATTGATTACTCTTAAATATAAATCTGATATGAACAGATGCTTCAGTTTGCCAAGTATGCTAAACAGATTTGTGTTCATGCATTACTGTGTATACATCCGTGAGTATTTGCACTTGCACCATGTTGCACTGACTTCTTCATCACAACACTATAGTTCCATATATCACTTGTTAAGAGAATGCTTAATACTCCTTGCATGTATTCATGCTTGAGCTCGACCACTTTGAATGTCTTAACTTTCCTTGCTTGTATATGAGCTTGCTCTTGCTGTTTCATACTGAGCTGTTTCTTGTGCATGTCAACATACCCCTGAGTTTTGTATATTGTCCATGTAGCTGCACCATAATGCATGAAAAATCTTGTTGTGCTTTATCCATTTATGATGGATGCCATGTCGAGCTCCATATATACAAGTATATACTGCATATGTCATTGAAAAAATGTACACTTGTAGCTGAGTTGCTTTTCCATGTTTATTTGTTATGTTGAAACATTGTGCACCCTAAAATGCTGCTGCATCATGTTGTGTACACACAAGTGTATATGCAGCTATGTGACACTTGCACTTCCCTGATTACTTAAATGAAGTTCATGCAGCTCCATACTGCTTATGTATTACTCGACACTTGTTCATGAAGATCACTTGTTTCACCATGGTTTCTTTGCTTTGATCTGGAAACGTGCTGCTATGCCACCTACTCGAAGTATTGATTATGTATGTCCATTGCTGTTCGAATAACATGCACCTGTTTGAACCTTTTATATGCTGCCATGATGAACCATTCTTGAACATGCATGATCAAAATTGTCCATGCTGTTTGCTATTGTTTTGTTGTACCACACTTGGCCATGCATTCACACTGTACACTTGAAAGATTTTGCATTGGACACTTGTTTTTGCATGCTCGGCCATTATATTTGAAAGATGTCATACTCGACCACTGCTGCTTTGTTTTGAACCATGTTTGAGCTTGTGATGACTGTTGTTTTCATGTGCACTGAGTTGTGATGGTTCACGTGGCTACTCCTCAGTCGCACACTGATTGGCGAGGCAGTGCACACGTGTATTTTCATACACGTGTGTATATGCAGCCGATCAGAAAATTTCCTGTCCCTGTACATATACAAACTATCTACCTAGACACAGATGAATCAGATCAAGTCATGAAAAATGATGAGAAACACACCAGAAAACTGAGGCAAATAAAATTTCAAAAATAAAATTCAACTCTGCATGTGTTCAGTTTTTATTTCCATTGCAGTGTACTGTATGTGTTTCTTTATATGACAGGTATGAAGACTGGACTGACTGAACTGTGAAGACAAAAGATTGAAGATGAAGGCAATATGAAGACGTGTCAATGTATCAGTGTCAATGTGTCTGTAAATTGCAATGTAAACTGAGTTATTGCATAAATGTGAGATGTATAGACAGAGTGTTATAGTGAGGAGCTGTGTAACAACAGAATTGTACTGATGTTTGTATTAAACAAATTTGTTTGAAATATTATTTTTTTTGTTGTCAAACAAACTTGTCTATTAAATTTAGTCAATTTACAAGTACAAATATTCTGTGAATGTATTTAAATAGTGGAGTGTTAAATAGCTATATTGTTTGAATGTTGAAATAGAATATTTATATTCAAATACAATACTGTATGAATATATGAGTGTCTGTACGGTCGTATTCTATTTAAATATAAATATTATATTCCTATCCGTGATGTATATATAGAACAGTACAGTAACAAACACATTTAAAATATTATTTATTTGGTTGTTATCATCAAACAAAAATCATATAATTGTTTATACAACTACGTCATATACAACAAACCTGTCTCCAGTCTGCTTGTTTAGGAGCACCCAGAGTAGTAATAAGAGACATAAAACTCTAGGAAAAAACGATGGTGAAAGATTTAAATGTAGTACTATGAGTGAGTAGTGGAAAAGAACCTGTATGGGAGATACATGAATAGTAAGTGGATACAACAAACAGTATTTATAGGCTTGTGGTGTGGCTTCCAGAAAATATGTCATTTCAAACACACATAATGGTAACTTGAAGTAGATGCGAGGAAGTGGTGGTGGCAATGAGTAAAGTAATAGAAAATGTTGGGATGAAAGAGTGATGAATGATATTGAACAAACTCTGTGGTATTTATAGGACCAGTCGAATTTTATAAATGCGTTTATCTAGTATAAGAATCTTGGAATGTTTATTTCCTGAAAATGTGGAACAGTTGAGGAAGTATAGTTGTAATTGCAAATCGATTATGTTACCTATAATTTTCCCTTATTTGTGCTAATTTCATATAAATGTTTTTTTATCACCAGCTATATTAGGATCATTGACTTCTGAATTTGGAACTCTTGCTATTTGTAATCCAAAAATTTATCACCTACCATATTAGCATAAGAAATAAAATAAAAAATGACACATAAACAAAATAAGGCAAAATTGTAAAAGAATTCCAAATCATTGCCTAAGCAATACATATTTAATGTTCTTATGAATAAATCAATCATTATGTAAATTATACATAGTTAATTAACATTTATAAGAAATTCAATCTTGCCATATGTATAAATATCTATAAAAAATGTTAGTATTGTAGAAATTTAAAACGTAGCTTCTTATTATATAAAAAAATAAAAAATAACATATATACCATATAAGAAAACACATAAAATAAAACCACTAAATGGAAATAGAAAGCACAAGAAAACAACAGTAATAAGTAAATTATTAGCATACATTACGAATAAATTGAATCCACATATATGTTAAGATATAGCTAATAAAAATCCATTACAACATCTGAGGCAACTAGAAAAATCATATTGTTGATAGTATTTCCTTTATGGAAAAAGTTAATCGTAAGGTAACCGAGACAAATCGATTGATTTCTTTCTAAAATCTCATCATGACACACAAACATCTATAAATTAAAAAAATAACATTGCAAAATGTAAGATTCATTCCCTTATGGAATATATGGTCAAAAACTTGCTCGTCTATTCTACAATTGAAAATTTAAAAAGAAAATAACAAAAATAGATTTCAATTGTGCAAGTAAATATAAAAGGAATAATCAAGTAATCTAATATAATATTCCAAATTCTACCACATATTATAATATCAAGGCTCGATCTTAGTATAATAGTTTCATGGGTTATATATAGAATATAAATAATTTCATATCCCTTGCATCATATCTAAGTTGGGAAACAATACTACTACAGTAGGATAGTAAAGTTTTTTTTAAGTAAATATGGGCAATTTGGGTATTTTACAGTTGGACCAATTATTAATCATTAAAGATTAGTGGGAATTATTATATGGATAGATAGATAGATAGAGATAGATTTGTTTATTGTTAACAATATGCCAATTTACTAAACCCCTATTCTGAAAATTAGAAATACTATTATCATTCAGCTTGCTTATTTAGAAGTTAAGGAGATCTAATTTCCTACTAGGGGAATTAGACCCCATAACATTCCATGATACGATATCCATATATATAATAATAAAAACTATTAAAAAAATTGGCTATAATCCAAGGATACATAGCAACTACAGTGGAACACTGTGCTTGCTGTTGTCCACTTTAACCTCCAGCTGCTTGCCACTTTTTTTTGAAATTTGCATTGTCTATGGCTTTAAGCTATTTTTCCCATTGGCATTTTTATCCATATACTTTTTCTAAAGTCATGATCTTTAGCATCTTCAGTTTCTTCTAATGAAATTATATTCGTTAAGCTTTTAATCCTGCCTTCTTTTTCCTTTTGAATGGTATTGCAGGTTTTAAAGAAGATTACATTTAGTTTGCTGCATTCTGAATGTCAGCTTAAGTAATAGTAAATTGCTTAGAAGGTGCAAGACCATTAACTAACAGAGAAGCAACAGTGTATATAGGATTAGCAGATAGAAGAGTGGCACATTGGTCAATCTCCTCACTATTTGAATTAATGTTTACTGAATTTGTTACTAAACCTGGGTCTTTCATAGGGGAGGATGACTCAATGACCTATGATTTTATGACCCCTTCTGTAATTTTTTGACTACTGCTTTTTAAAAAATTACGCTCTTTCATAACTGAGGGTACTACATTAATATTATCCTTAGTTTTGTTGAAAGCACAATTAGTCTGCAAATTTTAATAAAACTTGCAGACCCATGAAAGTGCTGAGATGAAATGTTTAGATCTGAATTACCCAATTCATTATTGGCCATTGCAGAAGAGTCAGTATTCGTTGTTTCTCCACAAAAAGATGGAGAAATATATGCTGAATCAGGTATATTTGGTGAAAGAACATTTGAATGATTACCAGCATTGTGAATGTCGTTGATAAAGTCAGGGTATGTAACATCTTTCGGCTTTTCCCTCCGTTCTTTATTGCTAACGCAATTTTCCAGAGAATAGCTAAAACATTTACATATCTTGCATCTGGCTGGTAACCATTCATATAAAATTTGTTGTGTGATGATTTCCCCAACATGCATATATATGGATACTTCATTGGGTAATTCAGCATCTACACTAACTTCAAAAAGAATTCTAGCATAGCTTAAACAGGTTTCCTTAGCAGTTTGCTCATCCAATTTTAAAGGAATTCCCAGTATGCAAGCTATAATGCTAAAGGCCTCCTTATCCCAAAGCCTTAAATTCAATTCTGGAAGCTTGATCCAAACAGGCATTGTGCTCAATAGATCACGATCAAGAACCAATTTCATGATCCATTTTTAAGAATGATAATTAATAAAGTAAGGCCCCTCTTAATAGTTTCTCACAATCTTCAAGATTAGAGAATCTGATTAGAAAGAAGCCATTATCTCAAGTAAAAATCTCAAAAGCTCCATTAGGATTCCATGTACGTGCGACAAGGAAATGATGATTGGGCGGCCACTTGCCAAATACATCGGCAACCACTGAAAAGCACCATTTATCTTCAGTTCTATTACTGATCTATTCACTCCCCACGGTTATCTTCTCATCGCTAATGGAAACAGGAGGAACATATTTCAAATCGAAATCAGAATTCTATCCACCATTTTTCACCAAATCAACCCAAGAAGATGGCTTTTTAGCATTTGGCAAATTAATCTTTGTCGAATACCCCTGTTCTTGAACATTTTTACTAAGATTCTTGGGCTTAAAACGATTTCCTTTGGATGCAGGAAATGGTTTATGATTAGATCTGAAGGGGTATTCATGAGATTTACCAATCCGCTTTCGAAAATGAGAAGATCCATTAGAGTTTTGATAAGATCTTGCTGATTTCTTGCAGTTTGGCACAAGAGTGAATCATTCCTCATCTGCGATGAAAACGGAGGATGATTGAGGAATACCAGGGTTAAGATTAGAAATAAGGGGGAGAGAGATAGGGGAGGAGAAGAAATGCCGCCATTCTGATCAGGATTATCATCAAGTATTGGTTTAGGATAAATTTTGAAGGCAGCCATGGCTGTAGAGCTTGCTCTTAGTTTTCTATTATTGGATATATATTTTTAATAATAAATTGGTTTTTATATAAGTACTCAAGATTAAGGTTTTACTCCTTTGAATTTGTGCATCCAATTCACAGAAAATATTAGGTCTAATATAGAATCGTAATTTCAATTTAAAGATCGAATAAAAAAAATGTAGCTCAGTATCACAATCTTAACTCAGTGAAAAGAAAAAAAGGGAAAAAATGAAGAATAAGAAGAAGGAGCAGCGGAAAACCGGAAAAATATAGGATAAATGGGGATTTTTTTAGTTCGAATTCATATATAGTAGCCCCCATATACGCCAACAATAATATAACCTTTCATAATCATTTACTAATAAGATCCAATAAAGAATATAAACCCAAATTCATTTCAGAATAACAAAAAATGAACACATTTAATGCCTAAGTATATTTTTTCCAAGATCCAATCATGCAAAGAAATCCTAAATCCAACAAATGAATTGAATTTCTTACATTATCTCAAACCCAAGCCACCGTAGCTAGCCCTACCTGAACTACAGCTGTAGGATTTTGTCCAGCAGCATCGAAAAAAGACAGCAGTCTAGCGGCTGCACCACCACCTTCCCGCTCATCGAGAAACAGATCTTCCGGCTGCCTAAAATCCCCATGAGCACCAACGATCACCGCACCCAAAGTCAGAGCCGACATCAAAATTGACCCAACCGACGTCAAAAACACAACTAACACCATCAACAGAATCAATCCACCCAATGTTTTGATTCGAATATTGCCTGCCGAACATAATCAGCGACGGATCTGGTGGTCTGAAAAGGTATAGGAAGCTCTACGCGGAAAATAGGCCAAAGAGGGCAATTAGAGAGAATGGATTTGTCAGTAGAGGAAGCACTAGAACCGTGACTATGATAGCAATGTAGTTGGTCTTTAAATAATTGAGATTTTTCCTGATGTGGGAGGCTACATCGGAGATGGAATCGGGTTTAGAGAAGGTGAAGCGGTCAAAAAGATCTGACCACAGATGACGGTTGGAGAGAGATTTACAAGTGAATTCGGTGAGGCGGGAGATGAATTGACGAAATGTGATGGTAGGATGATCGCCAGAAACAATTGCAGGAGAGTTGGTGGTGGCTACGGGAAAGACTGGGGGATGCGGAGGGGAAGAGGGCATCATTTTGGGGGAGATTTGATAGATTTCAAAATGCTTGGAATTTTTTTCGTTTTCTAAATTGTAATTTTTGAGGATAAATGTGGATTGATTTGTTTCTCCTTTCAATTTTCAGATTTTTGTCGGAAATCTCCAGAAGGACATCTGAGTGCCGCCATTGTTTTTGTGAGGAGTAACTAGAGTTTATTATGTAACTTTTGAGTATGTTGTATGGTGTTTTAAGGGTTACGGGTTGGGTTTATGTAACACCCCGCGAATTCTATAACTGTGAAATTCACAAATTAAAGTATAATTAATTTCAAATCAACGAACTAAGGGAAACGGGGTACGCTATTGCGTTCGTCTCGGAAAAATACGCGAAATAGAGTCCGAGTTTTCGAAAAACGGAGTCCGTATGAAGAAGATATAGCCTTCGGAAGTTTCTGAATTAAGTTTAAAATTCAAACAGAATAAAATCAAATTTAAATTCCAAAATGGGGCCCAATGGGCCAGGGCGGAAAAACACCCGCCTAACGCACCCAGGTCGACTGGGCTGTCGACCTGGTCTAACCAGGTCGACAGGGCTGTCGACAGGGCTGTCGACAGGCATGTCGACCTGGTCCAGAGCCAGGTCGAACCCAGTCTAACCTGGCTGGCCTATTCTATGTTGGCCGATTTTCTGTAGTCTGCTTTGTCATTAGGGCTAGGTGGCAGGCTCTAATTGGTCTCTCCTTAGGATGAATGGCTACGATCAATCCAAGCAACATCAATGGCCCTAATCAGTTCATTTCCCCTATAAAAACAACCCTAGACTAACCCTAATCTATTCATTCAAAAATAAGAACAAAGCCGCCATGTTGCTGAGGAACGACTAGGGGTAGCCACCAATTGGAGAGAGGATTAGGAGGCAAAATTCTAAGGCATAAAGCAACTCAATCAAATCAAACCGCATCTTCAAATCCCTAAATTAGAGAATTCGCCGCACCATTGTAAGTAGAGTATTACTTTGGTAGGAACAAATAGCTGTGTTGGTTTGTATACTTGATTGTGGTGATAAATAATTCATAATTTGTGCGTTACTATGATTCTTATCGATTTGGAATATTGTATACGTTTGGATATCCTCATATTATGTTATAAAGAACTACATGCGGTAGTTCTATGCAAGTATACGTTTGGAATATTCGCAAATTATGCAATCCTTGTTGAAGCTACATGTATGTAGTTGATTAATTAAAATTCATGCAAGTTTGGGGCTTTGCTATTATGCCGTCATAATGTGTATTTTTATACAAACATCATTTTTGTGTAGTAATTGGAATAAGTTTGGGTTATCATAATCCATATGAAATTATGTTGAAAATTTGGCATCATGTATTAAGCCATGCTTTTGTACTAGAAAACCTATTTGCAAACTTATGGATATGACTAGGCTATGATTGATATTTTGCATAATTGAAATCCATATTGTTAACAAGAATTTTATGATGACATATGTGGTACATAGCTAGGTTAGATTCAAAAATCCCTTTTTGCAAGTTTGCATGACTAAAGTAAAAATCATGATTTCATGTTAGAAATATTTATGCCATGGTTATGTGAACAAATTTAACTATACTTTTGTATTAGCCACAAAAGTAGGCACCTTTGTAAACATGTAGTAGTCTTATGGACATGATTTGCTTATGTTTGACATTATGCCTAAATAAAAATATAGGTTCATGTTGTAGTTATGACTATGTGTCAATAATGGTACCCAATTTAGATTCTTATCTCAACTACAAGTTTACATGTTTTGATTCATGTCACCTATGCTTTATGACCAAAGTATATGTTACCACTATGCAAGTACACCAGTTTCTATTTTGTAGTTCCAACGTTATGTTGCAAGTTCATACGCACACATTTCCCTTTTTGTGTATGTAATCACGCTTTAAGCCTCCCCTTTCGCATGGCTAAGTTGGGCTTTAAAAGGCTAAGCCCAACATATAGATAATAAACGGACGTGTTAAACGGGGGAAAATAACGTTGGGTTAAAATTACTAATAAATGAAAATATAAAATAGAAGGGCCCAAATTCAAGTATGGGTTGGGCCCATGATTGGTGTAACCTTTACACCATTAACTTAATAATTGGCCGCAAATATTTACATATAAGAAAATAAAGAAGAAAGACAAAATATGTAAATGTAGAAAATACGATGTGTTTAACCCGAGGTTGGATTGAGTTGTGATGTAAACCTGCCCGGAACCGCCCGGCTGTCCAGTAGTCACAACAATACCTATCCAATGTGGGAGGTTAAACATGGAGCCCAATAAGGACCTGAGGTTAGACTGAGTTGTGGCGTAAGACTGCCCGGAACCAACCGGCAACAGGCAGCCACAACAATACCTGTCTAATGTGAGAGGTCAGGGCCTTAATAAGACAATTAAGGCTGAGTCAGGATTGTTAGGATTAAGTGAACTAAAGACTTAATCAAAATGGAACATGCTAAACTAAACGGACTGGTGGGGGTTAGGTTAGTAAACACTTAACCAACTTAGCATGATGGCTAGAGATAGAAAACCTAGTAACGGGGGACCCTTTTCAGCAGTAACCCTAGAAGGTGTATCAGGATACCCTGAAACTAGGCAGGGTGGGGCACGATTACCGGGCTGATTGTAAGAGGTCAAATCGACGGCGGTGGTGTAGCAGTGTAGGTTCTAACGGGGTGCGGGCGTGCACACACTCCGGCGCAGAAAAATAAAGCACTGGGCACCAGTAGCATACCTGTGCACTCTAGGATTGTGTCGGGCCGCCACCATGGGACTTGATACACCCCATGGTGGGACCAGCATAGGTAACTACAACATCGGGGGCCGTAAGACACATGTAACTATGCGAGTAGGAGCCGATCATCATAGAATGGATCACATCACCCTGATTATGGGGTGCCAGTTGGAAACTAGTTTATATGGGTTCAGAGATTAACATGGGGTACGATGGTATATTCGACCCTAGACAACTTAACCAAGTTTATAGTGCTTGCCCACTTCTTGTTTATACTTATCATACCCAGTTCTTTATTCATAGACAAAATAGTACTAGACTTACTCAGGCTTTATGTCTGACTCTACTTTTCTTTCGTCTTCTTTTCTTCCGTTCCCCCCCCCCCCCCCCAGGTCCACAGGGAGGGAACACAGCAGCTTGACCAGCCTTAACATCCAGCTTGAAGAAGAGAAATGTATTGCTTGGACCTTTTCATCTTGAACTATGGCTTTGGACAAATCACTATGGGGGCTTTTGCAGTTTATCTATGTTTTATTTATGCTTCTTAAATAATGTAATCAAGACAGATTATGAAGGAGTTATGTTATGTTTTTGGGAAAAGATGTAAGACAATTATGGTGATATTGTTGTAACACATATTTGCTTTTATGAAATAAAAGTTGTTGTTGATTTTCCGCTGTTTACAAATATGTGTTATTATATCTGTCTTGTATATCTGTTACTTATACTTATAAACCTCCACCAAAATTAGGGCATTCCCTTTGAGAGTGACCCTAACGGAGGTGGGGTGTTTCACTTGGTATCAGAGCATAGGTTTACCAGATAAGATAAAAAGTTTTGAAAAAATTATTTTCAAAAAGGAAATTTAAAGAAGCATTTTTAAAAGAAAATTATTATTTTATTCTAAAAGGCAAAGTCCACTCCCCAAAGCCATAGGTACTATCTCTTATCCTTCGTTTTGAATCTATCCTTTTTGTTTCAGCATGTCCGAAGATCTTAACTTGCCAGAAGGGGTGCCAATACCTGGTTGGTTTAGACGGTTTTTAGAAGCAAGGGCCACTCAGCCAGGTCCTACCGTTCCTCCTCCCCCAGCTGCAGGAAATCATCCAGCTGCAGCGGCACCTTTTCCTCCACCTCCTCCTCGGGGAAACACGTTTGCTAAGATATGTAAAGATTTTAAAGCTATGGGAGGAAAGGATTTCCATGGAACTGAGTCCTTCGTGGCAGCTAGAAATTGGCTGAAAGAAACGGAGGACCTATTCATCATCTTTGAGGTAGAAGATAGACAAAAAGTACAATTGGCAGTGTGGCTATTGAAGGGCGAGGCTTCCTACTGGTGGGAAGTCACTAATGCTGAAAGACCAGTGGAGACATGGGAGGACTTTAGGGCAAGGTTTGAGACTAAATTTCTCTCAGATGCGGAAAGAAGTTTGCAGTTGGAAAAATTCTTATTTCTTAAGCAAGGGGACAAGACAGTCAGAGAGTATGTGAATCAGTTCGATGAGCTGGCTAGGTTTGGGCTTGACCTAGTCAACACCCCGCACAAGAAGGCTCTCCGTTTCGTCAAGGGGTTGAATGAGCCATTACACAGTTTGGCCATGACCCATATACCCATGGGAGCCACGTATGAGAGATTGGTGCAAATGGCATTGCTGAATGAAGAGGATAAGGGCAAGAAGGAGACAAAGGCAGAAAGCTCTCAAGGGAAGAAAGAGGGTCTGCAGCCTAAGAAGACAGACTTTAAGAAGGGTGGGAAAGGCAACAAAGAGAAGAGGAAGTGTAATTTCTGTGGCAAAGTGGGGCACTTAGTAAAGGACTGCCAGAAAAAGAAGGCCAAGGAGAATGGTGGGTGCTTTTCTTGCGGTGAGACAGGCCACAGGGCTAAGGACTACCCAAAGAAACGAGGACAGGGACAGAGGGCTGGATCCACCCCAGGGGCACAAGTTCATGTGCTGGAAGCGCCACCTCTGCAACAGCGAGGTATAAATACTTCTGTAGAAAGTGTAGTTTATCTTTATGATCACCCCGTTCGTACTTTATTTGATTCTGGCGCATCACACTCCTTTATCTCGTCTGCTTTAGTAGAATCTCTGCACCTAAAAACTAGTATGGTAGAGGACCCCTTAATTGTTTCAAACCCAATTGGGGGCCCAGCTCATTTGTCTATGATCTGTGTGGGATTGAAAATTTCTATTCTAAGCGTAGAATTTCTATGTAGTGCCTTTGTTTTGGGCTTTTCGGGTTATGGTTTGATTTTGGGTATGGATTGGCTATCCAGTAATGGGGCCATCCTTGATTGTGAGAAAAGGGTTGTTAGGCTCCTAACCCAGCTCGGTAATACTTTGGAAATTTCTTGTAATCCCTCGTATGCGGTTATGCTTAGTTATCTTGAATCGCTAGATGCCTCTGTTGAAAATTTGCAATCAGTTAGAGTGGTCCGGGAATATCCGGATGTCTTCGAAGAGGTGAAGGGCTTGCCTCCGAAGCGGGAAATAGACTTCCGCATATATCTTGTAGATAATGCAAAGCCCGTTACGTTACCCGTTAGACACATGGCTCCACGAGAAAGGAAAGAGCTCAGTAAACAGATTAAAGAGCTTCTAGAAAAGGGGTTCATTAGGAGGAGCATTTCAGAATGGGGCGCTCCGGTGGTGTTCGCTACAAAGGCGGATGGTTCACTCCGTTTATGTGTTGACTATAGGGAACTCAACAAGCTAACGAAAAAGAATAGGCACCCTCTCCCTAG
Organism: Allium sativum; assembly: GCA_030737875.1. NCBI lineage: Eukaryota > Viridiplantae > Streptophyta > Magnoliopsida > Asparagales > Amaryllidaceae > Allium > Allium sativum. The sequence goes on along the minus strand of CM060921.1, from coordinate 797,224,707 downwards.
AATTGACGATTTATTTGACCAGCTTGTAGGAGCGTCTGTTTTCTCCCAACTCGATTTAGCAACCGGTTTTCATCAGCTAAGGGTGGCTGAAGATAGCATCGATAAAACGGCATTCAGAACCCCAGACGGCTTCTTTGAATGGCTTGTCATGCCTTTCGGCTTGACAAATGCACCTGCTTACTTCGTGGACCTGATGAGTAGGGTATTTAGAGATTTCCTCAACAAATTCGTAGTGGTCTTCGTAGATGATATCCTTATCTTCTCAAAAAGTGAAGAGGAACATGCTCAGCACTTAAGGGCAATCATGGAAACTTTGCGAGTCCATCAACTAAAAGCCAAATTCTCCAAATGCCACTTTTGGAGAGAAGAGGTGAGGTTCCTTGGGCACACAGTATCCAAACAAGGGTTAGCAGTGGACCCTGCCAAGGTAGTGGCGGTACAGGATTGGAAGACACCAAGGAATGCAACCGAGGTCCGAAGTTTTCTAGGACTAGCGGGTTTCTATCGAAAGTTCATAAGGGATTTTGCGAAAATCTCAGCTCCGCTTACAAAATTGACTAAGAAGAATCTAGTGTTCAATTGGGACTTGGATTGCGAGTTTGCTTTCCAACGACTGAAAAGGGCTCTCACAACAGCCCCAGTTTTGACGCTGCCAGATGGGAGCAAGATGTTCACTGTTTATACGGATGCATGTGGGACAGGGCTAGGCGCCGTCTTAATGCAAGAAGGAAGGGCAGTAGCTTATGGCGGGAGGCAGTTGAAAGTGCACGAAAAGAACTACCCAACCCACGATCTTGAGTTAGCCTCCATCGTCTTTGCACTCAAGTCTTGGCGACACTATCTCCTAGGTGAGAAGTTCGAACTTTACACTGACCATAAATCGTTGAAATATCTTTTCTCGCAGAAGGATCTTAACTTGAGGCAACAAAGATGGATGGAGTTTCTTGCCTCGTACGATTTCGAAATCTCCTACACTCCGGGCAAAGGCAACGTAGTGGCAGACGCGTTGAGCCGAAAGAAATTGACCCTAAGCCCGTTGTTTGTTGAAAGACAAAGCCTAGAGTTTATAGCCAGCTTCGACTTTAGGCCTTCCTCCGATTTCGTACCAGGCTTGCTAGCATCTCTCGAAGTGCGCCCAACTTTAGTGGATTCGGTAGGGACAGCACAACGCGAAGACCCTCAGCTTGTGGAAACAATTGATAGGCTAATTAGGGGTGAGACTTCAAGTCACCTCAACAGATACTCCATCGACGATAAGGGTTTGCTAAGGCGAGACGGAAGACTATGCGTCCCACAGACAAAAGATTTGATAAAGAAGGTTCTCGAGGAAGCACATCACTCCAAGATGACGATACACCCAGGCGGAGATAAAATGTACAAAGACATAAAAAGGACTTTCTTCTGGAACGGCATGAAAAAGGACGTGGCAGAATTCGTTTCTAAGTGTATAGTGTGCCAACAGGTTAAGGCGGAACAGAAAAAGCCTGGCGGACTGTTACATCCTCTGGAGGTCCCGCAGTGGAAGAGGGATAGCATATCAATGGACTTCATCGATGGGCTGCCTAGGTCTAGGAGAGGCAACACTAGCATTTGGGTAATAGTGGATAGGCTTACTAAAAGCGCCCACTTTTTACCTGTCAAAAGTAAAAGAACTGCCTCATCCCTAGCATCACTTTACCTCAAGGAAATCGTTCGACTCCATGGAATACCATCTAGCATTGTTAGTGACCGAGATCCCATCTTCACCAGCGAGTTTTGGCGGAGTCTGCAAGAAGCAGTAGGAACGCAGTTATGCTTAAGCACAGCCTATCATCCCCAAACCGACGGCCAAACAGAAAGAGTGAACAGAGTTTTGGAAGACCTCTTAATACTATGCGTCCTTGACTTCGGAGGGACATGGGAAGACCACCTTCCTTTGGTGGAATTTGCCTACAACAACAGCTATCAAGCAACCATCGGAATGGCGCCCTTCGAAGCTTTATATGGAAGACCGTGCCGATCGCCCACTTGTTGGTGGGAGTCTACTGATAAGCTCATACTTGGACCAGATATGATCCGAGAGACTTCAGAGAAAGTAGACTTAATACGAAGAAGGATGAAGACGGCCCAAGACAGACAAAAGTCCTACGCCGACAAGAGAAGGACCGACCTTGAATTTGAGGTTGGAGACAGAGTTTTTCTCAAAGTATCACCACTAAGAAACGTTGTTCGTTTTGGAACCACAGGAAAGCTAGCACCAAGGTTCGTAGGGCCATTCCCTATCATCGAGAAAATTGGGAAAATGGCCTATAGATTAGAGCTACCCGAGAAGTTGGCCGGAGTCCACAACGTTTTTCACGTTTCACATCTCCGAAAATGTCTACATGAGTCTGCTGAGGTGGTAGAGCCAAATATCCTAGAAGAGGCCGAAGTGGAGCGCGAAGCAACCATAAGAAAAGTTCCAACCCACATATTAGGAACGGAAGTGAAGAAGCTACGCAACCGTGAAGTCAAGCTCGTCAAAGTTCAGTGGAGCGACGCCGAGGGAGACACGACTTGGGAAACTGAAGCTAGAATCCGTACAGCCTACCCTTTTCTGTTCGAGGGTACATCCTTGATCTTTCATTTTCCTTAAGTTGCGCTTTTATCTATCTTTTTAGGTATATTTCCTCGACCTTATCTTTTAGGTTGAAAACCCTTTGGATGAAAACATGTAATTGAAACATGTTATGGATGATGATTGCAAGTGGTTGCAAGTGATTGCTAGTGGTTGCTCGTGGTTGCATATACACACACAATCTAGGTTTTAGATCGGCTCAGTCACTTCATATTGCATATGCATATATGTTTGCATTCGTATGTGGTTGAACTCTAATGTGTTGTCATATGGATGTTGCATTTGTATGAATGATTGTGCACTCATGTAGAATCATGAATAGGAAAATTTGCATACATGATGGATTCATGGCACTTACATAATTCGCATTAAGGAGGTCAACTGAATCAGTAGACCGCCTGATTTTGCATTAGATAAGTACATGTACACACACACTTCGCATATGATCATGAAGCATTAGAAGTCTTTTTAGGACAATGGATGCTCGTGTTTGTTGGATGAGTAGATGGATGATTAGATGTTAGGATATACATTCCTCCTAACTTGAAGATTTCGGGGACGAAATCCTTTTAAGTGGGGGAGAATGTAACACCCCGCGAATTCTATAACTGTGAAATTCACAAATTAAAGTATAATTAATTTCAAATCAAAGAACTAAGGGAAACGGGATATGCCATTGCGTTCGTCTCGGAAAAATACGCGAAATAGAGTCCGAGTTTTCGAAAAACGGAGTCCGTATGAAGAAGATAGGGCCTTCGGAAGTTTCTGAATTAAGTTTAAAATTCAAACAGAATAAAATCAAATTTAAATTCCAAAATGGGGCCCAATGGGCCAGGGCGGAAAAACACCCGCCTGACGCACCCAGGTCGACTGGGTTGTCGACCTGGTCTAACCAGGTCGACAGGGCTGTCGACAGGCATGTCGACCTGGTCCAGAGCCAGGTCGAACCCAGTCTAACCTGGCTGGCCTATTCTATGTTGGCCGATTTTCTGTAGTCTGCTTTGTCATTAGGGCTAGGTGGCAGGCTCTAATTGGTCTCTCCTTAGGATGAATGGCTACGATCAATCCAAGCAACATCAATGGCCCTAATCAGTTCATTTCCCCTATAAAAACAACCCTAGACTAACCCTAATCTATTCATTCAAAAATAAGAACAAAGCCGCCATGTTGCTGAGGAACGACTAGGGGTAGCCACCAATTGGAGAGAGGATTAGGAGGCAAAATTCTAAGGCATAAAGCAACTCAATCAAATCAAACCGCATCTTCAAATCCCTAAATTAGAGAATTCGCCGCACCATTGTAAGTAGAGTATTACTTTGGTAGGAACAAATAACTGTGTTGGTTTGTATACTTGATTGTGGTGATAAATAATTCATAATTTGTGCGTTACTATGATTCTTATCGATTTGGAATATTGTATACGTTTGGATATCCTCATATTATGTTATAAAGAACTACATGCGGTAGTTCTATGCAAGTATACGTTTGGAATATTCGCAAATTATGCAATCCTTGTTGAAGCTACATGTATGTAGTTGATTAATTAAAATTCATGCAAGTTTGGGGCTTTGCTATTATGCCGTCATAATGTGTATTTTTATACAAACATCATTTTTGTGTAGTAATTGGAATAAGTTTGGGTTATCATAATCCATATGAAATTATGTTGAAAATTTGGCATCATGTATTAAGCCATGCTTTTGTACTAGAAAACCTATTTGCAAACTTATGGATATGACTAGGCTATGATTGATATTTTGCATAATTGAAATCCATATTGTTAACAAGAATTTTATGATAACATATGTGGTACATAGCTAGGTTAGATTCAAAAATCCCTTTTTGCAAGTTTGCATGACTAAAGTAAAAATCATGATTTCATGTTAGAAATATTTATGCCATGCTTATGTGAACAAATTTAACTATACTTTTGTATTAGCCACAAAAGTAGGCACCTTTGTAAACATGTAGTAGTCTTATGGACATGATTTGCTTATGTTTGACATTATGCCTAAATAAAAATATAGGTTCATGTTGTAGTTATGACTATGTGTCAATAATGGTACCCAATTTAGATTCTTATCTCAACTACAAGTTTACATGTTTTGATTCATGTCACCTATGCTTTATGACCAAAGTATATGTTACCACTATGCAAGTACACCAGTTTCTATTTTGTAGTTCCAACGTTATGTTGCAAGTTCATACGCACACATTTCCCTTTTTGTGTATGTAATCACGCTTTAAGCCTCCCCTTTCGCATGGCTAAGTTGGGCTTTAAAAGGCTAAGCCCAACATATAGATAATAAACGGACGTGTTAAACGGGGGAAAATAACGTTGGGTTAAAATTACTAACGAATGAAAATATAAAATAGAAGGGCCCAAATTCAAGTATGGGTTGGGCCCATGATTGGTGTAACCTTTACACCATTAACTTAATAATTGGCCGCAAATATTTACATATAAGAAAATAAAGAAGAAAGACAAAATATGTAAATGTAGAAAATACGATGTGTTTAACCCGAGGTTGGATTGAGTTGTGATGTAAACCTGCCCGGAATCGCCCGGCTGTCTAGTAGTCACAACAATACCTATCCAATGTGGGAGGTTAAACATGGAGCCCAATAAGGACCCGAGGTTAGACTGAGTTGTGGCGTAAGACTGCCCGGAACCAACCGGCAACAGGCAGCCACAACAATACCTGTCTAATGTGAGAGGTCAGGGCCTTAATAAGACAATTAAGGCTGAGTCAGGATTGTTAGGATTAAGTGAACTAAAGACTTAATCAAAATGGAACATGCTAAACTAAATGGACTGGTGGGGGTTAGGTTAGTAAACACTTAACCAACTTAGCATGATGGCTAGAGATTGGAAAACCTAGTAACGGGGGACCCTTTTCAGCAGTAACCCTATAAGGTGTATCAGGATACCCTGAAACTAGGCAGGGTGGGGCACGATTACTGGGCTGATTGTAAGAGGTCAAATCGACGGCGGTGGTGTAGCAGTGTAGGTTCTAACGGGGTGCGGGCGTGCACACACTCCGGCGCAGAAAAATAAAGCACTGGGCACCAGTAGCATACCTGTGCACTCTAGGATTGTGTCGGGCCGCCACCATGGGACTTGATACACCCCATGGTGGGACCAGCATAGGTAACTACAACATCGGGGGCCGTAAGACACATGTAACTATGCGAGTAGGAGCCGATCATCATAGAATGGATCACATCACCTTGATTATGGGGTGCCAGTTGGAAACTAGTTTATATGGGTTCAGAGATTAACATGGGGTACGATGGTATATTCGACCCTAGACAACTTAACCAAGTTTATAGTGCTTGCCCACTTCTTGTTTATACTTATCATACCCAGTTCTTTATTCATAGACAAAATAGTACTGGACTTACTCAGGCTTTATGTCTGACTCTACTTTTCTTTCGTCTTCTTTTCTTCCGTTCCCCCCCCCCCCAGGTCCATAGGGAGGGAACACAGCAGCTTGACCAGCCTTAACATCCAGCTTGAAGAAGAGAAATGTATTGCTTGGACCTTTTCATCTTGAACTATGGCTTTGGACAAATCACTATGGGGGCTTTTGCAGTTTATCTATGTTTTATTTATGCTTCTTTAATAATGTAATCAAGACAGATTATGAAGGAGTTATGTTATGTTTTGGGGAAAAGATGTAAGACAATTATGGTGATATTGTTGTAACACGTATTTGCTTTTATGAAATAAAAGTTGTTGTTGATTTTCCGCTGTTTACAAATATGTGTTATTATATCTGTCTTGTATATCTGTGACTTATACTTATAAACCTCCACCAAAATTAGGGCATTCCCTTTGAGAGTGACCCTAACGGAGGTGGGGTGTTTCAGTTTATTTTTCCTTGCTCGTTTGTAGTTGCGTGATTTTGTAGGAAACAAAGAACGAACATAAACCTTAATTATTATTTATCTCTAGTATTTATCAATTGTTACTTATTACTTACATCAATTATTGAATACTAATTATTATGTGTATGTTTTCAATTGTTAATCATTGTTTAAGTATAATCAAAAGACGCAGCTTCCACAAAAATGGCAACCTCAAAATTCGCGATCTTTGAAACCTAAATTCTCTTCTCCCTAAATGCATCTTCCTTATGCATTCCAAATGATGAAAAAGAAGAAACCTACTTCATCTCCTTCCTCCTCCACTCAGGCAAGTGTCACTTGATCCGGTAGAATTTTCTCCGATCTTGCTGATGATGTCTCCTAGTGCAATCGGTCTTCCTCATAAAAACTGAGGAGCGTTTCTCACACATAACAGATTCGCATGAATCTGGGTCCTCCCCAATAGCTCTGAATTTTTCTTCTAATTTGTTTGGGTGAGCCAGTGTTCATTCTAACAGTGGTAATGTGTAGTGTTATGAGATTGGAATATCAAATGTGTCGCAGTTTGTTAATCGGAATGCGGTTGCCCCTAATTCTGATTGTGTTGAGCATCGCCCTGGTTATGCTTGTGTTTATGCTCCTAAGAACAATGTTGAACCTCTAGTTGCTGAATTTTTGCATTAATTTGATTTCAACACTCTGAAGTCTAGTGCGTTCCTAATTTGTATTTGTTTTCACCAAAAATGGCTCAAACACCAATGGTACGAGAATCGTACTTCACCAATGTGGTTGGAAAATAGATGGAGCCGCAATCACAAGGATTAAAAGTAAAAAAACGAGGAAAATAAAATGAAGACAAAGTTTTTAGAGTGGTTCGGCCCTAAGGTATGCCTATGTCCACTATAAAAGTGACTTGCATTATCATGGTAATGATTACAAAGCATATAAACTCTCTTTGTTCATACATCTTCTCATTCTCTTAAAATATTCTCACTCTCACATGCAAGTCTCCCTTAAATTCACGGAACTCAATGGAAGAATGGTGGAATCCGTGGAGGAGAAGGATGGATAAGAGGTAAAGAAGGAGGATGTATTTGATTTTCTTCTACTTATAAGATTCTAATGGATGTCATGGCCAAATGGATGAATAACCTTTGAGCGGAGATCATGATGATGGTTGAAATGCTTAAGAAATGGTGGAGGAAAGAATTTAGCAGCACTTTGTGGTGGCCAAGAGTCCCCCTTATGGTGGTAGCCATGGCCTATTTATAGGTGAGCTCTCCTGAAGAAATGAGCTGAGGTTCATATATGTGGGCTATGGGTCACTTATTTCATTAATTACGAAAATGCCACCGCCTAGCTATAGCTATCTGTCGATAGTTGTATTCAGCTGTCCCGCACAAGCGGCTTCATAGGCGCGGGCGATTGCATAGATATGAGCACATTGAATGGGCGAACAGGTGAGGATTGCACAAGTGACTTGTCAAAGCTTCATGGTTGGAATAAGAGCGACCGACCAGATCATTTTGTTAAGCCTTTCATTGATCAACAAATAATATATGGCTGGAGCATCTGTATCTGATGTAAATGAATGGGCGACTGACCGAGGCTTATAGAGCAGATATATGTGCGATCAATCTGAAATTGACATCTGGTAGCATATGATTGAAGCATTAGTGACTAACTAGGGGTTGAGCGAGCGACTGTGGTTGCAATTTATGAGCGGACATTGTAACACCCCACCTCCGCTAGGGTCACTCACAAAGGGAATGCACCAGGTTTGGTGAAGCATTATCGAGGTAAACATGCACAGAAATATTATAAGACAGAACATATATAAAACAGCGGAAGTAAAACAAATTTCATTACCTTATAAAATAAGGTCTAAAGCCTTGTACATCAGAATACATCAAAACCTGTCTTGCAATAGTAAAGAAACATAAAACCTTTTCATAAATTATTCCCCAAATAAAACAGTAAGGTAGCCCTAGCCAAGAGAAGTCCAAGCCATGCATGATGACCTTCAAGCAGAAGAAGTCCGAACTAAATAACAGTGTTTCCTCCCTGAAAACCTGGGGGGAAACGGAAGACAAAGAGGCGAAAGAAAATGGGGTCAGTCATAAAGACTGGTAAGTCCTATCTACTTCCAGTATAAAAACAGGTAAAGGTAACATGACATGCATAAACTGAAAGTAAACATAAGGATGACGGCAAGATAGATAAGCTAAACCAAGATAACTGGATGAACTACTGTAGCAAGATAAACTAAGGTATCATGATAAACTACGGTGTCAAGATAAATCAAGGTATCACATTGTTAGGTTTCTATCAAGTATACTATCCCAAGGTATCTATCATGTATAACATCCCACGGTATTTATCATGTATATTTGCTCTGCACCTCTCGTACTAGTATCCCAACCCGCGTCATGTGTTAACTATGAATGTCCCTTGCCCAATGTCATGTAATGGTCCATGTCAACCTAATATATAGCATATGTAGGTTTTTCCCAACTCGTATGTTTCTTTCCATGTATAAGTTCAGTCCTTTACCGTAGGCCGTACGGGCTTTCCCATGTAAATCTATACCACCTCCACGTAGTACCATTTTATCCTTGAAGTTGTTTTGGACTGCTATCCTTGATCTGGTTATGTTTTCTTACCATGAACTATCGCGTGTTCACTTAGGATTTATGCCACCCAGGACCACTAGGGATTATGCTACCTAATGAACGTTTCCGTGTCTCGGTTTGGGTTCAAGCCACCTAGGGCCACTAGGGATTACGCCACCCGTCAACCACGCCCCTTTTATCCCACGTGTGTATCGTGAATCGTTTTCCATGTCTAGACGCACATGTTCCTCAATGTGTCATCCGAGTTCCGTGCCAGGGAAAATCAAGAAATACGGAACTCGGTCGGGAGCTTTAAGTCGTCTGCTGATGCAGATATCAAGGTCTGTTTTTGTATCCGTGGCTATGGTCCCACGTGACCCCTCCCTCAACTACTGAAAGGCAATCCAAGAAAAATCATGTATGAGAACCACATCCCGGCCCCTCTATAGCCCCACTTTCCTATGGGCCAACCTCACCCATGACTCGATAGCAAGAACATGGTATGTTGGGGGTTCCCTACCTTTCCGTTCGTGCACGATTGACTAAAGATGGTAGGTAGTCGGCGACGTGCTATCCAGGGCAAAATCAAGTATCGTCGACTCCACGCTAATCCATCCCAGTCTTTAGGTCGCTCGCATAGCAACCAAGGCATACTCTTGGCTCTTCTATCGCAGACCTTAACCTCTGTGAGGCCGGGTTTCATGGACCACCTGCCACCTCATAGAGGGATACCAAGAGTACGCTCACATCCCTCGAAGCTATCGCTTCGTCACCCAGTTCGTTGGAGCCCTTATCCAAGTCGGATCACTTGCTCCCCCTCGTGTGTTTAAGCGATGACCTACCATATCGGGTTACTCATCCATTCATGAACTAGTCCCATGTCCTTGGCTACGAATTATTACTTAGTTATACTTAACTAAGGTTTATCACTTAGCTTCTTTTCCCCGTTACCCTCGATTAACCATGATTTTCTACCTAGTTCCTCTCACTAGGGTTTTGTCTATTGGGTTAAGTGTTGTTATTCAGGTTCATGACTTAGCCCACCTACGAATCACGTCAAGATTGGCTAAGTATTTAAGTTCAAGGCTTAACCCTACAAGTTGGTTAAGTGTACCAAGAAGCGCATGACTTAACCATATCAAGTCAAATTGGTTAAGTATTGGTTTGTCTTAACCCTATCAGATTATCGTGTTAGATTGATTAAGCATAAATTATCTAAATCGCATCAGATCATCGAGCCGGATTGGTTAAGTATGGGTTAGCTTAACCTCATCCACTAATCATACTACAAGGGTTAAGTATATTTAAAAGGTCTTGTGACTTAACCCTATCAAGTCCACATGTTAGATTGGTTAAGTATAGGTTACTTAACCTCATCAAATCATCATGTATAATTGGTTAATAATAAGTTACTTAACCCCATTAAATTATCATGTTAAGTTGGTTAAGTATTGGTTTCTTAACCTCGTTGAATCACCAAGTTTAGATTGGTTAAGTGTTTAACTTAACCCCATCGAATTACCGTGTTTAGATTAGTTAAGTATAGGTTACTTAACCCCATCTAATTACCGTGTTTAGATTAGTTAAGTCTAAATTACTTAACCCCATCTAATTACCAAGTCGGATTAGTTAAGTGTAAATTACTTAACCCCATCTAATTACCAAGTCGGATTAGTTAAGCATAAATTACTTAACCCCATCCCCTAATTGTCTTGTATGGTTAAGTGTCATTAAGAAATCAAGCCCGGTCCCACTTAACCTACCCATTCGTGTCATATCGGTTAAGTGTCATTAGTCAAATTTACTTAACCTTATCATGTGGCATTAATTTAATTAATGCACCCTCAACCTCTCACATTAGACCTTGTTGTGGTTACTAGTTAAGCCGGGCGGGTCCGGGTAGTTTTACACCACAACCTAGTCTAACCTCGGGTCTTAAGCGCGCCATGACCAACTTCTCACATTGGATCCTATTGTTTGTAGCCACTAGTTAAGCCGGGCAGGTCCGGGTAGATTTATGCTACAAACTCAACCCAACCTCGAGTTGGCCACTTTCATGTTTGGTCTAGTGTCATATTACACTTACAATCCCCGTGTCTAGTTTCAAGTCCCATGTTTACCCCACATGTCATGTCCCCATTTAGGTGTATCATGAGTATCATATTTTCATGAAATCCCATATCAAATTTTCAAGTCATAATCACGCTCGTCTATCCTACCCCAAATCGTGTTTCCAACCCAAGTAAAAGCGAGCCAACATAGTAAGGATACTATGCTACATATTGGCCTCAAAACATGCACGATGCCAAGAAGGGGTTGGCCACAAATATGCATGGTATCATAAGGGGGTTTGGCCTCAAAATATACATAGCATCATAAGGGGGTTTTGGCCACAAACATGCATAGTATCATAAGGGAATTTGGCCACAAACATGCATGATAACATAAGGGGTTTGGGTTCATTTACATGCATAAGCCCCAAAGTCAAATCTTTGCCAATGTTTCACAAGTCAAATGGTTCCCAAAGGTTCATGCTAGCATTCCATAGATAAAGATTCAAACTTGCAAGATAAACTAGGTTAATCATAACATGAATAGCATGATTTAGTCACTAAGCATAGCCAAAAGTCATAGGTTCAAGAAAAAGAGGCATGACAAGGTTCATATAGGCTAGCATACTTAGTTTAATCTCGTTTTATTCCATGCCATCGTTAAGACTACCGTTTAGATCTAGAAGTAGCTAGAACTTACATAGTGTGGCTTAGCGAATTAGCATGAATCGTCTTGACGAAGAAAGGTGGCTCCTTTGAAGAAGAACTGTCATGAAACCGTCGTAGCAACGTTGATTTGGCCTCTATTTGGTGTAGCAAGCTCGCACCTTTTGATTCGGATCTAGTTTGAATGCATAGTCTCTTGGAGTTGGAGATGGAAGCCATGATCACTTGACATTTGGGCAGCACTTCGTGGCATGAGTGAATTATGAGGGGTTAGGCTAGGTTTAGGGGTGTTTTTATAGAGATTAGGATAGTTTTAGGCCATTAGATTAACCCTAGGATAGATTTTAGCCCTCCAAAATCGTCACAAGCCTCCAAAACCGAGCCAAAACCAGAAGCAGGTGCACCAGGTCGCTGGTTCGACCAGGGGGGTCGACCCAGGGGTCGACACCCATGTCGACCCCCTGGAGGGGGTCGACACCCATGTCGACATGCGTGTCGACACCCTGTGTGTCTGGCGGGAATTTTCCCGCCTTCTCTTTTTGGGCTGAATTCAAATCTGTTTTCGGATTTGAATTTTCGTGAAACTTCGCGAGGCCATATCTCGGTCATACGGACTCCGATTTACGAAATTTCGGACTCTATTTCGCGTATTTTTCCGAGACGAACGCAATGGCGTAACCCATTTATTCTTATTCAGATTTTATAATTTAATTCTGCCTTGATTCTTGTCTTAACACGTTGTTAAAATTCGGGTTGTTACAGACATATGATGCATGTGCGACCTCTGGCATCTTTGTGTTCCCTACTATGTACGATTGATCGGGGTAGTATGAACGAATGACTGCAGAGTGGAACGTGTGACCGTAACCAATTCTTCTCCTTGTCCTGTACGACTGACCTTTTTTGATGTAGAAACGAGTGACTTCCCTTAACATGGTTGATCTTTACAGCATGTATGATTCTTACCGTCCTTGGGTCGTGCCATTGTTGGCCTCTTTGTATTGGTCGTGCTATGTTGTACGACGGATCCTGACTGTGTTGAGCAGATGACCCAACTTTTTCTGATGTTCGAGCCATGGCTTGTGTTTCACTTGTTGTGTACGCATGACCTTGGTTGGAGCATGAGTGCACGAACCTTGCGAGTGCTCGTCTTGCAGTTTTAATCACAGACTTAATCCTTCAATGCACGTATGATTTTTACGGGATAAATATTTTCCCCTCGAAGTTTGTAATTTTTAATTTATAAAGATTACATGCTTCGAAATAATGAAATGCAACACCATTTGATGGATTAAGTCCAGTTTCCTATAAGACAAGCATGCTTGCTAATGGCTCGTGTTTACAAAAAACCGAATGACCTCATGGTCCCTCGTTCACAGACATAACTGTTTGTTGATTGGGTCTGATTGATTGATTGGGCCAACATATTTATGTATTCGTGCAAGTTACTTGTGCTTGAGTGGGTAGGCTGGATCTGATGAGTTATCTTTTTGGTATGATTAAGCGGGTTATTTAGACCTGATTGAGCTGACATGTCACTTTAATCTAAAAGGGCCTTTTTGTCTTCTTTAAATATTGTCTCTTCATTTTCCCGCTCTTTATTTATTTTGACTTTCCGAAGACTCTATTTTAATGGCGGTTCTACTTTAAAGAATTTCTTCTGCTTCTGATTTCTCCTAGACTTCAACTGTATCTCCTTCCTCAATTTGTCATTGCGCTTGATCCTTCTAGCTGAGCTTCACCAATTTCGAAATCAACTGGATCATTTCTCCTTTAAAATTGAAACCGTCTGCCCGTTCATAAGTAAACTTTCCTCTTTAAATTTTGCTTTGGGTTAATCCAATTAGCTTTATAAAAGTTCCGGCTTGGGGTAAAAACTGAATTATTTGAGAATGTATTGAAGTTTTTAGTAGTTTGCAGTGATTGCGATGACTGGAAAGACTTAGTATGCTCAAGGGTTGTGTGTGTGATCATTTGATAGATCTGATTTGCACAAACTCCCTTCGATTTTCTGGTTTCAACAATATATCTGCAAGTTGTTTGTTGAAATATCTTGCCAAAGAACTTTAATACACTTCTGTCATTATAACTGTAATCATACGTGAGTGATTAGAACTGGGCCTTTTTTGCACTTGGCTAAGCACAAATTTTACTGTACATATAATGCTTAATGAAATCCTCATACTTTAAAACCTTGATGTTGTTACTATTATTTCATGCTCTGTTTGATGTTGGTAGCCTCTGTTTGCTTATTCAGTTCTACAATCCCTTGATAACCTTTCTCGTGCACTCTGGTCACTGATGTTTGGTTTGACAAGGGTCGTTTCTGCCTAACTCACATGTGGAGTTGGTTATGAATGAGCCTGACCCGATCGCTCATGTGTGACCTTCTTTGAATTAGATGTGCATGATCATATACTCATGGTCAATATTCATGCGACCATTCGAGCGAAATGTGTACGACCCATTTAAAATCATCATGCGCGACCAGGAGTTACAACCGAGCCAAAACCTTTGTATATGCAAGGGTCACATGCGACCGGTCAAGACTGGTTCGTATTATTGGCAGAATTTTCCCTGTAATGCTTGATCTGTAATGACAAGTCTAACCAAACACGTTTTAGCTTACAACTTTACTTTCAGTCGCTTATACGATCAGTAGATTTTGAACACTAGGTATAGTTGGTAGCTTTTAGCTTGAATGGCACATTCATTCAGAGTTTCTTTCCCTTAATTATTAGCCACCTAGCTGTAATTCGTTTATCAAACATACCTACTTATGTAGAAACGCAAACTAGGGACCAATTCGGTCAAGATCCCAAGGAGGGTACCATGTCTGGAGAGCCCAGAGGTTCTGGCCAGGTAACTGAGGCTGCCACAGCTGTTGCTCCTGGAGTGAATATTAGCCAAATTTATCCCCAACCCTGAATCCTTGAGAGAGTGCCTTCTGACAGCCATAGATCGACGCTCCCATTTGGCTTGTATCAACAAATATGTGATTGTTTTGGATTTTCAGAAGATGAAACTAAATTTCCAAAGAGAGATGATTTGGCCGACCATCCACCCCTTGGATATGTAACAGTCAATCATCATATGTTATCCAACGGAGTTGTTCCTCCTTTTAATTCCTATTTAGAGTCCATTTTGTGGTGTTTGGCCATCGCCCCATATCAGTTGCAACCCAATGGATACCATATTTTATTAGGGCTATACATACTTTTCATGAGAGTCGAGCAACGAGGACCTACATTTTTGGATATCTGTTCCTTATATGCTTTCTAAAGAAGGAATATGGGCGGTCCCTCTTTTATTTTTATGGAAGGCAGACATTGTAGAATTATCACTGGCTTAACAGACGGTGTCAAGGGGTTTCCAGATCAATATTTTTTTGTTCGGTGTCCTGGTAACTTCTATGGCCGGTGGATAGAGGAGGTAACTATCCTTGCTTTGGAATTTTCCACTTCTTTCTCCTTTTTATTGGTTCTCTTCCATTGATCAGTCATTCCTTCCAATGAAGGCCTTGTCTTTGACCAAGCTCTTCTTGATTTTTTGGTTGCTATTAATAAGACCGAGACGAGTAGACAGGTGTTGCTTGCAGAAGGAAATCTTTGTCAATACCAGCTACTCCATCCTTCACGGTCCATTAAGAAAACTTTGGCCTATACAAAAAGTAACATTGGAGAATCCCTTACCAAAAAGAAATGCTTAGTCCTTAGTGATAGTATCCAAACTTCACCGTGATCTCCCTTGCCTCTGATTACTGAAGGAAATGCCTTTCATTGTGAGGATAAAGGAGTAGAAGAAAGCATATATGGTACAAGAGATAAAATAATTTCTAAAAAGATTACTGAGAATCCCACTGCCCGTATTATCTAGGAAGAGAGTTCCACAGGAACTTTCGGAGGCTTGGGAGACTTAGACACCGCCACTTATCTCTGTCAGGGTGATATTGTGACTTCTAATCCTGTAACATCTGATATGGATAGAAATCGAGAATCTGGCCAAAGGCCTAGGAAGGCATTTGATTCAGGAACTCCCCTCGAAATTGGTTTGTTATTGGTTATGTATTAAAATATAATTATTATAAGCACTTTATGATTTCCCGCAATCTTATAATTTCTTTGCATGCTTGCTGAAGTTTTGCTTTGTTCCCTTTTCTAGGTATAAAAATGAAATACACATTATCTGAGTTTCTATGATAAGCTGGTTCTACTGATTCACGGAGTCTTTTACAGTCTCGCCTTTCTCGTCACTTGAAGCGCTCCCAGTTATCCTTGAGTTCTCAACCTCAACACATCCCCGAACTTCCACTAACTGATTTTCTAAGGAGGGAAGAATCCGATCGTGCAGAGGTATCGGATAAGGGCGATAAAGGTGAGCACAACATAGCAGGAGAGAAGAAAAAGAGTAGCAGAAACGATCGAGGCATTAGTGAGATTCAGAAACGTTCAGTATCAACTGATTTCCTAGACCCTACTTTTCCCATTTTACCTGAATGATCCATTGTCCCAACCTCTGCTCAAATCCAAATGATTCTCGACTGACCCCTTATAAGGTTCCATCCGGAAACTTAATGCTTAGGGATCATTTTGGAGGTTGGGATTTAAGGGGAATGTATTTTGATTTGATCTTCATCCAAATGATAGGCGAGATGTTGTTGAGGGGTTAAGTACTATAAAAGTTGTATGATTACTCAATTTAACACTGCTAGGGGTCATCTTGAAACACGATTGAACTTGGCCATGAGCAATGTTGATAAGCAACTAGAACAGTAGGCCAAATTTGGTTATGAGTTTCAAAGGTTAAATACTTGACATCTTGATCATATTGACATCTTTGAGAATGATAAAGCTGGATTGGTTCACTTAATTAGGTTTCAAGAATCTGAAATCGCCTCTTTAAGGATTGGGAATATTAGTGTGAACAACTTGGAGACTGAAAACGAGTAACTCAAAAGAGAGCTTGATGCTGTAAGAGGACAATTTCGAGAAGCTCAATCTGCCTAAGAACTTACTGAATTTCAATTGGCTTTAGAGAGACGAGTTTCGGCTTCTTATCAACATGAAAAGGTAGTTCTCGAGGACAAGATTAATTCCCAGAACAAGACTTTGGGGATTCTGTAAGAAGACAAAATCAAGCTGTGCAAAGCTCTTGACAAGGCCAAAGTCAAGACTGACAATACTCTGTTTCAATTTTATGTTTACAGCATTACGAATTGTAGAAGCTTAAGCTATCTAAACAAAGACTTTCCATGGACTCTGGCTCTTGTTTGGGAGGAAGTGCTTTCATATTCTGGTGGTGCTGATGATGAGTATCTCCAGCAGAGCCTCTTGGAAGAATAAGACCGTAAGGCTTTAGTTGAAGGCAGGAAAATACTTACGAACGAGCGAGCCCAATCTTCTAGGGAAAAAACCCTGGATGTTACTACTATTTGTTGCCCATCCAGTCTTATCGACGTTGAAGCTTCAAGCTCTCAAACTCCCCCTAGGATCACCCTGTCAAGGATGCTACTGGAGTTCAACCCATTAAAGAACACATGGTTCAAAGGAATGTTCTCAAACAATGCGCAGGGCAGGGCGTAGAGAATGACGACACTTCTTTAAATGTGGCTGATTACGAAATCGACCTTATATACTTAGTAACCCCAGGTAAAATTGATATCTATCGGTCTGCATCGGATTTGGATTATCTTACTTCTTCACCTGAGTTTGCTAAATTTAGTGCTTACTATACATTTGCACCATGTCCGCCTTCGCCACCCCTTTTGTCTACTGGTGCTACCACTGTTCAGGCTGCTACTATTGACTCCATTTTAGTATCAACCAATATTAGCCCGCGCACCACACCTTTACTGGGCGATCCAACATTTCTTAACATGTCTAATCCGAAAGCTGTTGATTATGATTACAGTAATGGCGAGGACGAAATTTGGAATACTAAGGCTGCGTCTACTCTAATACGAAGAAAGAGGTCCATTGTGAATAGCCCGGGAATCATTAACTTGTCCTCTCCTGAAAGTCCTTGTGTAAACAAAGAAACAAAGAGTGGAAGTCAAGAAGTTGGTTCACCTCCTCCTTCTGTTAAGAAGTAGTATTTGTGACCCTCATACTTTGATTTCAGTCTATTTTCTTATCTGTAACGACCTTAGATCGGCTGTTTATACGAGTGTCAGTCCTCGCCTAATACTTTTATGCTTATACACTCATGTTGTAATGTCTGGTATTATAATGATTTTGTCATTTGTTTTCATGAATGATTAGTATTTCACGGGGATTCAATCTTGTTAGTTAAATGATCACATCAGATGCTTAACATTTGTTGTAAAGTTGCGATGAACTTGTGGTATGTTTAAGTGAGCATTATTGATTTTTACGCAATGGTGATGCCCCCATGCCAAAGTTCTTTACAACTCTGTTGCGGTAGAAACAATCGATTTTTCCTAATTTCTCTTAGTTAAAGCTACAATTTTGGTTTTAATCAATCAGTTCATGACTTTTGGATAGGTATTCAATCGTATTTCCCGCCAACCTGGCAGTCCAAGTTCTTCGGGGATTAGGTTTAAATATATCATCTTTTTAATGCATTAGACCTTTTTCTCACTAACTTGGTGGCCCAAGCCCTTCGGAGATTGGGGGTTGGATGCAAGAGGTTGTTATGTTTTTTTAATGTATTCAATCCCCATTTTTCGCTGACTTGGTGGCCTAAGCCCTTCGGAGATTGGGGTTTGAATGCATGCCCCTAGGGGAGGTCTTGGGTTTCAAGTTTCTATCCAATTTCGGTCTTTTTTGTTCTAGTTATTCTAGAGCCAAAAAGGCCTTATCGAACACCCCCTTTTGGCTAGGATTTCTGTTTGCGCTAGTCCTTCCAGCATGTTCGCCGGTCCTTCCGGCACTAGGACAGGTGCTTCCAGCCTAGGTTTTGTTGGTCCTTCCAACTTTATGCATCATCCCGGGGGTGGACACTAGTTCCTCTTATCGAGCTTTATTTCGATTTAAAGAATTTGTGTCTTGCACCTAACAAGGTGCCTCTTTTGGGATTAGCAATTTTTATTCGTGGGACAAATTTGATACCACCTTTGTATTTTTCTCAAAGTTTGACGCCAATTCCTTCAATGGATGCTTGCTAAGGACTTGTCGTTTTTCGTAGTGAAAAGTGCAGTTTTCTGACTTGGTGTTTGTTTACTTCGTTTTTCGCTATTTATCCCAGAACAGCTTATTCTTTTGAAGTGATGTGCTTATTCGTCTTGCTTAATTTGCATGATGTTTTTGGCTCTTGAGTTGCTTTACTTGAAATATGCTTAGGAAGCTTTCTGTTGTGGTTGGGTTGTAAATGAGTGATTGCTTCTGGTTTGCCTACATTTAAGAAATCGACTTTTAGTATGAGCTTACAAGTATGCCATTTAGGTAAGCACATAACTTTTGATTTATATGGCCTTTGTTTAATAAAACATAAGTAAATCATCGCCAATTGCTTACAAGAATATAGAAAGTAATAAAGCAAAGTAAAGTAAAAGTGATGGAAGTCGCTTATTCAGAGCCACCGTATCCAGAACACTGACTACTGATCCTTAAGTAAGTCCTGGCCTTGGATTGGTTTGAGTGCTCTACCCATTACTTGTTGCTCCTTGCTCGTAGAGAGGTGAAGCAGTGTTCAGGGACTTGTACATATTGTTACAAACGATTCTTCCTAACCGGTTCCTCAATTAGTGATTTTAGATGCCTACAATCATTAGTATGGTGCCCTGGTTAGTTATGAAATTGACAAAACCTTCCTGATCTTAAAGCTACATCTTTGACCAGCATTCGTTTTGGGATTGGATATTTATCAGTATCCTTAGTTGCCATGAAGATATTTCTTATGGTGTCATTAAGGGGAGTGAGCTTAGAATTCTTAATAAAGCGGAGCTTCTTCTTAGCCCGGTCGTCCTTTCTGTCATTGCTCTTCTTCTAACTATCAAGGTTATTTTGTACACCACCTTTCCTTTTTAATTGTTCATTGCCTTCCAAAACACACACTGAATTCTCTTCAATACTCATATATTCTTCAGCTTTATCGAGTAGTTGTTCGAGGGTACTTGGTTTCTTTTTCTTAATCCACCATACTAACTTGGTCTTTTTACATATGGCTCCCTTCAAAGCCATCATAACTAGGCGGGATTCATAATTTTCAACCTCGGTCACTGCCATATTAAAGCGAGTGAGAAAAGCTTTGATGGACTCTCCTGGCCTTTGATCTAGTTCACCTAGCTCCATGACATCCCGTACCTTGGTTACTTGGAACCTGAATTGCTCATTGAATAATCTAGCCAAGGTAGCGAAGTCGTCCACAGACTTCGGCGGTAGCTTTGTGAACCAGAGACAGGCCACCCCTTTTGGATAATTTGGTAAATACATACATTTGATCTCGTCGGTAGGGTGCCCCGTTCATATGCTAATCATATTTGCACAGGAACACATTGAGATAGCTTGTCTCATTATAGGGTTGCAGCATTGGAGGTTTAAATCTTTGTGGATATATAGCCATCTTAATTCTTTCGGTGAGTGGGGTCTTAATAGGAGAAAATTCCCACTCCTTTCCATTGTCTCCCTTCTTCAAGCTTTCCTCCAAGATTCCACGTGTCATTCCTAAGATATATTCCTGCTCTTTGCATCGATCCATGGAACGGATGCCCTCTTCTTCGCTGGACTCTCATCTAGGCGGGTAATCATAATTTGGAGACAAGGGATCTAGACTTCCTTTCGAGAGAAATGCCCCTTTAGTGGAACCAATCACCCGTTGAGAGGGTGTGTCATTGAAATAGTTGTGCATAGGTGCTTTAGCTTTTTTTTGGTCACTTTTGAATATAATTTCCCTATCTTGCACTTGAAGCGGAGGATCCTGTATCGTACGCGTGACGCTTTTGAGCGGGTGGAAAGCAAGTGGCACTTAGTGTAGCTTTTGCAGTAGCGGCTTGAATAGCGAACATTGACTCAAGCTTCTTCACCATTGCATTATTTGAAATAGTATTTGACTTATTAGTCCCGCCATTGCTTCTTCCAACTCTCTCTTGGTTATAACTACCTAGATTTCAAAGATTCTCCTGTCTCGAAATGAGTGGTGAGCGATGTGATAATATTAACGTTGCGGGTAAGATCGTTGGTTTCACAAATAACTTCCTTTGGCCTATCCATGATTTCAAGCAAGGATTTTTTTTAAAAAATCTCATTGAAATTCAACAGGGAAAGATGCAAATCCAGGCCCCACGGTGGGTGCCAAATGTTTTCACCAAAAATGGCTCAAACACCAATGGTATGAGAATCGTACTTCACCAATGTGGTTGGGAAATAGATGGAGCCGCAATCACAAGGATTAAAAGCAAAAAACGAGGATAATAAAATGAAGACAAAGTTTTTAGAGTGGTTCGGCCTTAAGATATGCCTATGTCCACTATGAAAGTAGCTTGCATTATCATGACAATGATAACAAATCATATAAACTCTCTTTGTTCATACATCTTATCATTCGCTCAACATATTCTCACTCTCACGTACAAGTCTGGCTTAAATTCTTGGAACTCAATGGAAGAATGGTGGAATCCGTGGAGGAGAGTGACGGATAAGCGATGAAGAAGGAGGATGTCTTTGGTTTTCTTCTACTTATAAGATTCTAATGGATGTCATGGCCAAATGGATGAATAACCTTTGAGCGGAGATCATGATGATGGTTGAAATGCTTAAGGAATGGTGCAGGAAAGAATTTAGCAGCACTTTGTAGTGGCCAAGAGTCCCCCTTATGGTGGCAGCCATGGCCTATTTATAGGTGAGCTCTCCTGAAGAAATGAGCTAAGGTTCATATATGCGGGCTATAGGTCACTTGTTTCACTAATTACGATAATGCCACCACCTAGATGTAGCCATCTATCGATAGTTGTATTCAGCTGTCCCGCACAAGCGGCTTCATGGGAGCGGCGATTGCATAAATCTGAGAACATTGAATGGGTGAACAGGTGAGGATTGTACAGTCAAAGTTTCATGGTTGGTATAAGAGCGACCGACAGGATCATTTTGTTAAGCCTTTCATTGACCGACAAATGATATCTGGCTGGAGCATTTGTATCTCACTGTAAATGAATGGGCGGCCGACCGAGGCTTGTAGAGTAGACATATGTGCGACCAATCTAAAATTGACATCTGCCAGCATGTGATTGAAGCATTAGCGACTGATTGGGGGCTGAGCGAGCGAACGCGGTTGCAATTTATGAGCGGACATGGGATGCATGTGCGACCTCTGGCGCCTTTGTGTTCCCTGCTATGTACGATTGATTGGGGTAGTATGAACAAACGACTGCAGAGTGGAACGTGTGACCAGAACCAATTCTTCTCCTTGTCCTATAGACTGACCTTTTTGACGTAGGAACGAGCGACTTCCCTTAACATAGGCAACCTTTACAGGATGTATGATTCTTACCATCCTTGGGCCGTGCCATTCTTGACCTCTTTGTATTGGTTGTGCTATGTTGTATGATCGATCTTGACTGTGTTGAGCGGATGACCCAATTTGTTCTGATGTTCGAGCCACGGCTTATGTTTGACCTTATTATGTACGCACGTCCTTGGTTGGAGCATGAGTGCGCAAACTTTGCGAGTGCTCATCTTGCAGTTTTAATCATGGACTTAATCCTGCAATACACGTATGATTTTTACGGGATAAACAGTATTGGTTACATTTGTAGTCCCAGGACCTACTCTTTAGGTGCTGTAAAGCTTGTTGTGTAAGGTATTGGCAAACCATCTTGGTCCTCGCTTTTGAAAACATTACCTAAGAACGTAGGTTGTTATGAGCCAACATCGTTTGATACCTTGGTTGTTGATGGTGTGAGCGTACTGCCAGACGAAGTCATAGATGGTGGTGTTAGCTATTGGGAGGATCACTTAGTTGGGTTCCTCCTAGATGTTTCAGCATCTTAAAATGAAGTGTGACTTCAATGTTTTTGTGTGTGGAAACCGAGAGGTAAACTGCATGTCCAACTATATAGGTCTCTTTTCTACTTTCATTTCACGCATAAGAAAGACCATCTTCGTGCCTTGGAATCTAGCTCATCATTATATAAGGCAAACCTTTCATAATCACCCCATGGGATATTGGAATAGACAAAGTCCGTGAACAAGGCCGCTCGAATCTGTATGGGCAACTTTCACAAACATTCCTTTTCTGCAACCGTTAATCGGTCTTAACTAGCTTGCGAGTTAACTGGGGATTTTAGATGTTTTGATGCTACAACTGAATCTCAACAAAACCTTCTGTCGGCTAGAGCTTTAATTGAGATTACCCCATCCAAACTATTACCAGGGAAGCTAAAAGTTAGAATTACTGAAGGAATTGATATAGAAGTGGGTGTTCGTTATAGTAGAAAATCGGATATTTGTCTATCTTGCCAATCATTTGGCCACTCCTCTACTACTTGTCCTAATTCTTCTCTGCCTCCCACTGTCAGACCCACTCTATCTAGACCTATATTTAAGTGGGTCCCTAAGTCTCGAACTCTTTCGGATTCAGTTGCCACTCCAAGCATTCTAGTTGCTCCTCATGTGGTCCCTTCAACTACTGCACCTTCTGAGGTTATTTCTACTGACCCCTCAGTTGACCGACATATGTTTTGGATTGAAGTTGGGAAAACTTGGATACGCTAAAAAACTGAGATAAGGTATGATCCAGTAGCAGATAATTTTCATAAGCTTATAATAGAGGAAAGTGAAAATTATTTTCTAATGTACGATGACGATGGTAGAGACTTAATCTTGTCATATGTTGGAAATGAAGGTTTTAACAATTGGTTGTTACTTATACAAACTTCATAGGATAGGAAGCATTTGTATTCCTCGCTCTCGAGAAGCTATGATGCTATTCTTGCTTGTTATATCAATGGCTTTCGACATGTCATTGGCCCAGGTATTGATGCAGATATCATTAACGACAAAAGGAATAAGTGCTCCCCTTATACTTTTTTTTGAATTTATTCAAGAGGAAAACCAACCGGAGTCAAAAAAACCCTCCATATTGCACCTAGCCTGGTCTAGGAGCACCACATAAGTGATTGGTCTTAGCGTATGCACATGGTAAGCTCTTATCATGCCATTCCAGGTTTTGAACCCACGCCACTGCTACCAGGGTGCCACTGCTCCCCTTATAATAGTAGTTTAGGCGTTTATGTCTATCTTCTGTTCTTTATTATTTGTACTATGTGGTCTGGCCACATTAAAATCAAATTATGTAGTTAGGCGATGTGCTTAGCTCTTGTGTGTATGTACTCATTATTTGTTGTAATGAAAAGTGGTGGCGGCCACTATAAACACCGGTCGGCTTGCCAAAAAATTGTTAATCATTGATTTTAGATTAACAAATTTAAGATATATTATTGAATAGAAAAAATAATTATTCTCAATAGTTGTAATTACCTATACAATTTTTTTACAATTAAGTACTTATATATTAAACTAATTCAGCACTTATTATTAAATATTAATTATTAAAATTTGATTATTATTATTTATTAAGTATTTTACATTAATTATTCGATAATAGATTATTAATTATATTTTTTTACCATATGTAATTAACATAAGTATTAACTATAATTTAATAATTATTTAAAAATTATTTAAAAATAAAATATAATTATTACGTATAGATAATAATTAGTGATTCGAAATTATCTATTAGTAATCAATTTTTATTCACTACTTTTTAATTATAATTAAGTACTAAATATGTGTGCATATATAAATGATAAAAAATAATTATTAATTATTATTACCAATTGTTAAATATATTATCGAACAGTAAATTAATTATCATTAATTAGTAAACTATAATAAACTATTAAATATTAATTATACACATATTAAATTAAGTATACATTAATTATTGGACATTATTTATTAATTATTGAATTACTATAAATATCAATTTATAATAATTAAAATTTATTAGCAGTTACTAATTTAAATATTAGTTTACCTAATTATTTAAAATTAATTATTAAAACAACTATCAGTTATTAATGGTTAATTGTAAGTATTTGTTTATTAATTCTTAATAGTACCTGAATGATAATTATTAAATACTATCGAGTTATTATGTATATATATTATTAATGGCTAATCATAAATTATTGAATATACTACTAAATATGTTTATTACTAATGGTACGTTAGTGGTTAAATCTCATCTATTTGCAACAGACTGAAAATGTCAGTTGTTGAATCTCATCTATTGCAACTGATAGGGAATCCTTGCTGTAAAAAATATAGTTATTGAAACTGGCCACAATGTTGCTAAAGATTTTTTTTTTGCCACAAGGAGGGAAGCACAGTTGATAAAAATTACGTTTTGCATTAGCTGTAAATGACAGTTGTTAACTCTCATTCATTGCAAATACTACAGAGATTGTCAATTGCTTAAGATCATTTATCACAATTGTCATGTAACGGCAGTTGCACTATGGTATTTTTCTTGTAGTGATGTTACAGTTAAAATAAATTTTAATCCCAACCTAAATCAAGTTAAAAATTCTTTCCAAACAATTTTTAGTTAATTACTTTAGTTTTTTATTCTAACAAGAATTTGATTAAATTAGATAAGAGCTTTTTTGCTTTATATTTAACTTGAATTATTTACGATTATATCTATACGTTATAGCAATTATATTCGTAATATTGGTTTCAATTTTTTTGTTTTATGAAAAATAGTTTGAAGATCCCTAAAAAACAAGCTAACACGACAGGTTCGATATAGCTTGAATAAAAGAATAGATTTTTTAAATTTAATTTGATGTTAATTTTGTAACTTTTGTTTTAATTTCTTATACATAATTTGAGGCTAGATTATGGATATATTCCCTTTGTTTTTCATTGATTTCGTAAATATGTTGATAGCGTAAAATTCCCATTGATTAGTAAAATATATTAAAGGTAAAATCGAAAACTTTGGTTTATTCTCTAGTTTTGTATAATTTACTTTTTACTTAACTTCTATGATTCTGTATTGTATTTAGTTAATTTCTCATTATAATTTAATGTTAGGTTTCCAATTTGTAACATTATAGATATGTTCTTTTCATTTGTCACTAATTTACATTTTGCATTATCGCCATGTGTCATGACACTTTAATTATCATAATTTTGTCATTACTTTTTGCTAATTACAGTTATTTCTTAAAAGAATTCTAACTGATGTTTGTTCATTCATCTTCCCATTAGATAGTTCAAAATAAATAACTAATGTGTGCATTTGTCATTTTCTAATTATTTCACTTCAATTTCATTTTATTACAATATTGTCTCCTTTTCTTTCCCAGTTCTCTAGGCATGCTACTATTAAAAGAAATTCTAATCCCAAAATAAGTCAAATTAAAAATTCTTCCCAGACAATAGTTAGTTGCTTTAATTTTTTATTCTAACAATTGAATTAGTTAATAGTTTTTTGCTTCATATTCAACATGAATTATTTATGAATTTACTTATACTTTATAACATTTGTATTTTTAATATTATTTTTATGAAAAATAGTCTGATGATCTCCAAAAAGAAAAAAGAAAAGCTAAGACAACTGGTTTGATACAGAGTGAGTAAAAGTATAGAAATTTATTTTCTTTTTATTAAATTGATGTTCATTTTGTATCTTTTGTTCTAATTTCTTATACATAATTTGAGGTGTAACGATCTCGCAAATTTAGAATTTAAAATGAGTCAATAAATTTAAACTTTATAATAATAATGAATTAATAATTTAATATTTAAAAAATTAATTATTTTAAAAACTCGAGAAATTCAACATTTCTTGTTAATAAAAATTCAGTGTTGTTTAGACGTGGTGCGCGTTCACAAAAATATTTGAAAATGTACGTAAAACAGTTTAACGTTCTTTAATGCGTTCGCTGCATTGTCCGTTCATGTTCATATAAACAAATAAATGAAAAAAAATTAATTATAATTTCCTTAACCACGTTAACACATAAGGAAGAAAATAAATGATGTGAACACATATTTGGATTCCAAAGCTTTGATATGTAAATAAATTTTCAGCCAACTTTAACTCTTATCTCTATTAACAAGGGCCACTCTCTCTTTGAAATATTTTTCCATGTTGCCTCTTTGATCTGAGATTTCACCTCTTCCTAAAAATACGGCAACAACAAATATCTTTCCCTGTCAATTACAAGATTTGTGAAATAGGGTATAAAGAATTCAAAATCTCCCTATATCAGTAGAAATTATTAGGTAACAGTACACCAAGATTTATAAATAGACGTGTGTAGAGAATCCAACGCATTCTCTAATAAAAAATTTGGACCATAGAAATAAAATCCCTTGATTTCTTCCTCGCGTGAAACAACTCTTCCTACACATTTTCTTCAATCCCACTCTCTGCTTTCGGTTCTCAGAAGAAAAGGAAAAAAATGAGCTTCAAAATGCCAGGAAGCAAAAGCACTCTACTCTCCCTTCACGTGAATCATTCCTTTTCCTACCCTCTTTTATTCTAACCCATTTTGCACAACATCCAACCTTCGAAAAAAATAAGAATCCGCACCTCCCCAAAATCGTGCTGCGCTTAATCTACTCCGCTCCACACTGGAGCCGTAACCATATGCTGCCACCGTCCGTCAACTCCAACCATCACGAGGTGCTTCTTCCTCCTCGCATTCAACAAAAGAAAAACTGTGCATGCCTTCTAACTGCAACACGCTCTCTCACCATTCCTTTCCCAAAGTCGTGCTCAGGCCCGGCCCTGGCCCAAGGCCACCAAGGCGGTGGCCTAGGGGCTCAGGGTTTCCGGGGCCTCAGTAAAAAAATTTTGTATTTAAGTTTTACCCATTCAAACTTTTTCAAAAGTCGTTATGGTCCAATGGAAAAACTGTTGCACTTTCATGCTGTAGTGCAGTGTTCGATGCCTGCTAGGTTCAATTTTTTAACCTAAGCATTTGAATGTAAGGGCCTCAATTTCCACCAGCCTGTTTTGTTGTAAGAACCTTCACATTTTGGCCTTGGGCCTCCAGCATTCCAGGACCGGCCCTGGTCGTGCTGCGCCTGACCACCTGACATCGGACGCCATGAGCGCCGCCACCCAGTCATCACCTCAACTCCACCTCTCTCTCTCACAAACCAGGAACCCAGCAAGAGAAAGGAGAAAAACCAAAACCAAAACGTGAAGAGCAGCAACTCCTCTCACCCATCAGCGCCTGAGCTCCGATGTCAGTCGAGTTCACGGGCACCCAATCAAGCTGTCGGCGTCGCGACTCAGTCCAGGCACATCCCCTGCGAGTCAGATCAAGTGCGTGAGTTTTTTGGCTTATCTCCTTGCGTTGTTTGACAGTACATACACTTAATACATATACTACACGAATATCTTTATCTTGTTCCACGCTTGACCATCTAGACCAAGCTCGGCACCCCGTCCAGGGACTTAAGCCCGGATTTCTGTTAGTGCCTTTATTTTTCTTTGCATGCTATGTACGGGCTGATATATTTAATCTTTGTTTGCTGACGATATTCATACATATATTCAGAAATATATGTGTGTCTTCTAGTTGAAATGTGACCAAGCATATACTGTGCATCATCTTTACAAACCCTTTTGAGTGGCTTCAAGACCATGAACTCGATCATCTTGGTTTGCATGCGAGGATCATGGCAATGATTAACACATGCAAGAGCAAGTAGTTGGTTTTATACACACATTGTCCGTTGAGACATGGCTCTGTACATTACGGTAACAGCGAAGTACACATGCCGATCTCGACAAAAATGGTGTTTTGTTTCCTCTCAACTATTCTGCTAGTGCATACAAGGTCACTCTTCTCTGTTTAATAATAAAAAAAAGCATACTAGCTGAGTGGTTGGATGTGTGACTCAAAACTAAGAGGTCACAAGTTCAAATCTAGTTGTAACAACTCGATTTTTGTCATTTTTTTTAACCGAAAACTTTTGCATAATTTTTGCATAAAATTTAGTCTGCATTTCTAAATAAAAATCATGCCTTTGTTCTAGGTAGCGATTTCCTTCTTGTAGCCGTTAGTGTTGTTCTACTTGTATCATATCCTCTCATTTTGCTACGGAAGGTGAGATTTTCACACTCACAACTAATTGATTATTAAGTGAATTAATAACTTGAGATGTTGAATGAAATGTTAGGTACTTTAGACTAGTTTGCTTTGTGATTATGCACGTGCGACACACACTGTTATCTCATATGACACAATTTGGATGTGATGTGACATGCTATTTTATTATTCTCATCGTGCAAATTCCTTATAGACTAGAAAACTATTACGGATTGAAATGATACATACCCGAACCCCTGTATATTTGAATCGATTTGGGATGCGGGGTTGAAATGATACATACCCGGGATTCAAATATTCTTAAAGGAAAGATTGAAATGATAAATATCTGTATCACTTGACCATAGGATAGAAAATTTTGTTACGGGCGCCATGGTCAATAAAATAAAAATATTTTAAAATATTTTATCTAATTTGTAAGTAGAAATTTTAACGAAATTTTCCATATAGCGTAACGAAAAGTTTAAAAGATATTTTGTCCAAATTTTACTAGAATTTTTATAAGAAATCCAATTTGTACTAAATAAGTTTTAAAGTGATTATGCAGGTTAACCCTCAAAATTAAATTTGTTTAAATAAGTTCTACATAACTTTATGTTCATATAATGAGTTTAACAACACGACAATTTTTAGAACTGGATGATTTAATATAAAAGATTTGTAAAGACTTGTCAAATGTTTTAGAACTTATTTTGATATATGATTTTTCCAATGAATTTTCGCCATGTGAATGTAAGAAGGATTTTTACTAAATGTAAAGTGTTAAAGTTTAAGTATAAAAAGAATATGTTTATCTAAGTCATGGTATAAGTTTGGTTAACAAGCTAGAATTAACAAATCACATTTTGATTAACAACTAATGGTAAAAGTTGTTTTGGGATTTATTATATGAAATGGATATGTGAAATCCAAGATAAACAATGGGTTGAGAATCGTTTAATCATGAAGTATTGAGATTGAACCAAACAAAAGGGGATTCGATTTAAATGTGAAATCTTGATGGGAAGTGTGAGCATGGATTTAGATTGGATTTGGATTAATATTATTTGAATAGAAATCTTGTAAAAGCAAATTTTCTGCATTACTTGATTTTGTAAATATTCTTTTATAAAATGATTTGATCACTTTGACTACGTGAATTTTATAATAGTTTCAACTATACATACATACATACATACATACATATATATATATATATATATATATAATTTTCAATTTAATATACGTATACTATTTTCAAACTTAACTATTCTAATCATATTATATAAATTCGAATAAAATCTATGCCAAATCTGTCTAGTTAATCCAAAGAGTGTAATAAAGGATTTCAAGCAATAACGATATTTCGTGGAAGTTCAAACTATAAAAACCAGAGGGTTGACAAAGGATAATGATGAATATCGGATTTGTAAGCCTAACTGAACCAATGGTACATTTATGTGAGAAATCGAGTTTTGGGCAATACTAGAGAAAAAATGATTTGCGATACTTGAAATATGATTTCAAATCTAATGGCCACGGTGTGAAATGTAACCGTTTGGTTGTTAAAGAAACCGGAGTCGGTAAGTGGCATACTCTCTATCAGTGTCGATACCACTTTAACAACTATGTACATGGTGATGTATCCGGAATGAATTAGGATGGCTTGGTGGCGACAACTAGATTAAAGAAGGAGAACGCTGCTGAAATGGCCTTGACCTACGGGTCATAATTAAAATGACTAAAACAGGAGCTATACTGTGACTAATTGAGGTCGCACCTCTAATCGGACATGCTTCTTCAATACCATTTCTATTACTATGTGATTGATTTGGGGTCCCCTTTGATTTGGGAGTGTGTTCGAAGGATTGCGGTAGTTGCTGCTATGAGTTACCACCGGTCCAGGAATGCAACTGGTAGAATCCTACCCGGGGTATTGCCTCGAGTGCCTTGTCATATTATCCTATATGTGCCCTATACGGTTTTGATTTAGTATTGCTTTCTATGGAATGTCCTCTGATAACACCAGTGCGGTGAATTTACGGTATTGTATAGATTGTGATCCTATAAACGACGTAAGGGTAATATGGTAATCTCGATTACGCTATTTTCATTATATTTACTTTACTGAATAAACATTATAATAATAGCATACAATTATATAGATATTAGTTTCGCGGATCCTTAGAGGATGGGAATCCCAAACATCCTTTAAGTTATTGTACATTTCACTGAACATTTCATTTGAGTTAATTCACTTATATGAGATTGTTAGTCCTGACTCGAGTATATTGTTTCTTTGACCGTATGCTTGGGTCATCTTGAGCACCATAGCCATTTACGACGCACTTTGGGGGTTGGCATCTCATTTGGATCTTTCAGTAAGCAGCTACCTAGTTATCTATTACCCAAGCTTCTTATCAGTATTTATCCGTTCTTTATCTATTGTAAGAGCTTATGACTCTCTATGTATTATTATGTATCATGTATTATGTAAGAACCTATGTACTATTATGTTTTCCACTGCGAGTTACTCTGCTTATGTTTCTATGATTCTGTGTTCTGATTTGTAGTTACCTCATTAGTTAAATAACAATTCACTTTTTTGAGCAATTCAAGGCAGACATGTGTGGTTTATTGTCGATTTGAATGGTTTGAAATAGTGGTTCGTTACAGCTGGTATCAGAGCCAGGTTTAACCTTAGCTATTGAGGTAAATAACTCATTAGAGATAGGGTGGAAACATCCTAGAATGAGTAAAATCAGGATTAGAATCAAATCTTTGCGAGAGAGCGTATTTTAAAGTATCAGTATTTGAAAATAAAAGTTTTTCAAAGTATTTTAATTATAAAGTTATGATTTTTAAACCAGCCTATTCTTGAATGTTCTGGATGGCTATTAGACGTAATCCCGCAAGAGGCCAAGGTGGACGCCGTCGAATTAACCCAGTTGAGCCTGAGCCACCAGTCGCACCAGTCCAAGCTGTAAGGTTTATCAAGCTTTGTAAAGGATACGCTCTACTCGGAGGTACTAAGTTTTCTGGCTCTGGCGTTGAAACACAGAAGTGGCTAAATGATTTGGAAAGGATCTTTTCAGGCCTTGAGATTACTGATGCATAAAAGCGTCAAATAGCCGCTTGGCAACTTAAGGATGCCACAAGGAATTGGTGGGAATCTATCACTGCTTATGCGATTGAGACCGACTTTACATGGCAGCAGTTTAGGTAAATCCTAAGTGAAATTGTGTTTCGTTTTCTATCCTTTTTCCTTTGAATATATCTTAAATTTCAAACTTTTTAGGGATGCTTTCCTGACCAAATGGGTGCTAGATGCAGGGAGATCCAAATTGTATCGAGAATTCATGGATCTTAAGCACGGCAACATGACTTTTGCCGAATATTAAACGAACTTTGACGAGCTGTCCAAATTTGGTCCAAACTTGATTAAAAAACCATCCAGAAGAATAAGAAATTCATACTTGGTGCACTCCCAGAATTCTATGATAATTTGATGAATCATCTTAACGAGCCTTTCTCGGAACTCATGAACTATGCCTCTAGATTTGAGAACTCTCCAAACCTCAAAGGAAACAAGTTATTCATGCACCTTGGTCTCATGGATCATCTACAATTCAAAGAAGAGGAAGTCAAGGTTTTGGTAGAATAAGAGACATCAAAACTCTCAAGATGTTGGATATCATGCTCAGAGACCCCCCACTGATCTTTCAACTGTTACTTGTTTCAGCTGCTATCAAAAGGGTCATCACTCCAATAACTACCCTAACCCCACTTGAGCTCGTGCTCCGCCGACTCATGTACCCCGCAATGACCTTTGCCACGCTTGTCTTCAGCCCAGACATATTAAGAGAAACTGCCCCACACGGAACAAAGGAAACACGTCTGGAGTCTTCGCTATGACATCTTCCACTCCTCCCATAGGTGACGACACCAAGGGTACACTTCTAAGTGCTTTTAATTTGTTTTCTTTCAACTTAATCTTGCTACTGGTTTTCATCATCTTAGAGTAGTCGAGGAAAGCATCCCTAAGACTGCATTTCAAACGCAAAATGGTTTCTATGAATGTTTGGTTATGCCATTTGGCTTGACTAACGCTCCAGACTTCTTTGTTGATCTTAGGAATCGGGTTTTTTGCGAAGTTCTCAATAGATTTGTCCTTGTTTTCATTGATGATATTCTAGTCTTTTTTTACATCCAGATAAGAGCATGAGTTGCATTTGAGATATGTCCAAGGAATTCTATGAATTCATTGGTTGAAAGCCAAATTTGAGAAGTGCCATTTCTGGCAGAAGGAAGTACCTTATCTTGGTCATATAGTTTCTGAAAATGGGATATCGGTAAATCCATCCAAGATCGCTGCGATCAGTGTAAGTCATATCTTTCCTTCTCTTCATATCTAAATCCTCTTATGCTTTGATTTGATCTTAAATCTCATTCTATTTTCAGAATTGGAAGAAACCTGAGAATCTAACTGAAGTTCGTAGCTTTTTAGGTCTAGTTAGATACTATCAAAGATTCATAGAGAATTTTTCCTATATTGCTGCACCTTTGACTGCTTTGACAAGGAAGAATGCTAGGTTTGTTTGGAGTGATAAGTGTAAAGCTGCCTTTGCAAAGCTAAAGCAAAAGCTTACTTCTGCACCTGTCCTTACAATCCCTAATGGAAATGAAGGATTTACCGTTTATGCTAATGCTTGTAAGGAAGGATTAAGAGCCGTTCTAATGTAGAATGGGAGGGTAATTTCTTACGTTAGTCGACAACTTAAGAATCATGAAGCCAATTATGCGTCCCACGATCTAGTGTTACTAGCGGTAGTTTTTGCTTTGAAATCATGGAGACTTCATATATTAGGAACCAAATTCGAATTATTTACTGACCATCAATCTCTTAAGTATATATTCTTTCAGAAAGATCTGAATCAACGGCAAGTTAGATGGCTTGAGTTTCTTGCTTCTTATGACCTTAATATTAACTACACTCCAGGAAAAGTAAATGTGGTGGCTGATGCATTGAGTAAGAAGAAAGCTATATTGTGTCAAATTTCAGTTTCGTTACCTCTTATGGATCGTATAGCCGCAATGCAAGATGGAGATCTAGAGCTTGAGCTTATAAAGGAAAATGTTTGGAGCAAAGGAAGCAATGATCATAGTGAAATTGGTGCTCAAATTGATGACAAGGGGATTTTGAGGATTAATGGTCGTATATGTGTTCCAAATGTTAATGGCTTAAGACAAGAAGTACTATGAGAAAGCCACCAATCCAAACTCTCTATTCATCCAGGTATACACAAGATGCTCCAAAATATGAAGAAGTTATTTTGGTGGAGCGGTATGAAGTGGGATATTTCTCGTTATGTTAGTAGATGCGTGACTTGCCAGCAAATTAAAGCTGGCCATCAAAGGGTAGCCGAATTATTGCAACCTCTTAAGATTCCCAGTTACAAGTGGGATCAAATTTCCATGGATTTTATCGATGGCCTTCCTAAAACAAGAAAGGGAAATGAGAGCATTTGGGTAATTGTGACAGGTTGACCAAGTCGGCACATTTCCTTCCTGTTAAAGCTAGTCGTACTACGTCAAGCTTAGCCAAGTTATAAATGAAAGAAATCGTTAGATTGCATGGTGTTCCTTCCAGTATTGTCTATGATCGAGATCCTGTCTTTACAAGTAGATTTTGGAAAGCATTTTAGAAAGCCTTGGGTACTAAATTAAACTTTAGTTGTGACGGCCTGCCCCGAACCAGTCGACATTTCCCCGAAATGCGCTGTATTAATGCCCAACTAGCACGGAATGGTCGTCAAGGAAAAGGGTTTGAGACTATGAATCACTAAGAACCTATAGTATATCTCATAGTGCATGGAATAAAATATAATAATAACATAACTTGATATGAAACAGGCAAGTCAGTGCATAAGCTGAAACTAAAGCATAACAATTAGAGTAGCGGAATCCAAAATACAGCTTATGATCCAAGCCATTATTACAACTTCAAAATATTGTCTCAGAAAGGAAATAAAAGAGGTACTACTAATGCCAAAGTAGTGACAAGCAACAACACAGGGAGAATATATGTATATAGTATGTGGAAGCCTCCTGCTCATCTTCGGACAGCTACTTGTGCATAACCACCTAACCTGTCTCTAGTCTGCTCGTTTAAGAGCACCCAGAGTAATAAGAAGAGACATAAAACTCTGGGTCAGACAAAAGCCTGGTACGAGCGGTAGAAGGAAAATAAAATAATAACGGGTATAAATAATCATACCTGAACCTGGACCTGCAACCAAAGAGTTAGCACAACAAGATGTACAGTATTGTAAAGTAATACTAACATATAGTGTAAAAATGGGAGTGTGCATGTCATGGTGATATCAAAAATCAAACATAGAAATCATCCTCACGTCTCTTACTCAGTGAATAAAGCATACAATATCCACCGCTTTGATCACCAAATCTGTTGGGGCCATGACGGTAACTCCGTACAACTATTGCTATGACCATACTTCCCGGGTCTATAGTCAATAACCCTACGCAATCCACACATCCTTGGCCCTAGGTTAAAGGCGAACCAGTCCACATTTCCCTGGCTCTGGTTTGTTTACATGCCCCCTCTTTTAATGGTGAACCAAAGTTATAAATATCGATAACCCCTCTACACACGTCCCGCAGCAAAGCCCAATTCTAAAAGTTAACTCGTTGGTTCCCATCTAGATCCTGAGTAATAACTTCTCATTTGGACTTCCTTTGCATCTCGGGTTTTCGGTCTTCTCCGGTTAGTTTCGTATTCAACTCCTCAGTTCGGTTTGAGACTTCTTGTTCGGCTCGAGGCATTCCGACTCGTGGTACTCCGGTTCGGCTCGTGGCGGTTTGTGACCATCATCTCAATTCGGGTCGGGTCCTCCCTCGGGTCGTGGTCCTCCTCCATTTCGTGGGTTCTCATCATGGTCCGGCTCGTGACCATCGGTCCGTGGTCATCACTCCGGTTCGTGGTCCGCCCGTGGTGCTTCGTAGTCTCCTGCTCGTGGCGGTTCGGTTTGTGAGGAGCGGTTCAAGTGGTGCTCCGGTTCGTGGTCCTCGTCTAGAGACCGGCTCGTGAGTAATGCACCAAGTTGGTTCGTGGGTGACACCAGGTCGGTTCGTGATACATGCTTCATGATCCCCTAGTCATGAGCCGCACTTGCCTGTAGTGTTCCAGCAACCTATTTACGCCACATGAAGGCATTTTCGACCATTCTAACTTTTTTGTACAATCTTGAAACATTCCAAATAATAGTAACAACATATAGAATCAATCAAAAACTTTACATCATCAATCTTATGAGTTATTTTGGATCAAACGTACCCAAAACCATGATTTTCACTTTAATCCCTTAACTATATTTTAACTATAGAATTGGCAAACTTGATCCAAATTAACCCAAATTTTCACCAGTGACATAAAATAATATTTAAGAATACATGCATATTTTTATGATGCATAATTTCGCTAATTACCACTAATCACCCCTAATTAGCCGTAATTAGTGAATAAAAGTGCAAATCACTCACCTTAGCCACAAATAAAATCTTAGATCTGAGACTTTACTATTATGGAACGGATCTCTATGTATTTCAGCAGCTCTATCTCTGATTTGGTGCTAATTTCTCTTGATTTGATGTAGTTTTGGTTAATTAGTGATTAGACGGCAATTAGAATGAGATTTGGAGGACGGAGGCCATTGTTAGGGTTCAAATGTTAGTGGTGAGTGGAAAATGAAAACGAATCATTCTCTTACTCTTTTCAGCCCTCCCATAACCCTAACCCCGAAATGGGTTATGGGGCTAACCACTAATCATCTAATTAAGCCCGGTTAAGCTATTTTCCATCTTCCAAACCTTATTTCAGTCGTACCTCCCAAACGGTGACTAGTCTACGGAAAGATAGCCATCATTCGAATCCAATGGAAGTTGTTTCAGGTCAAAACTCCTTACCAATCAAAAATTATAGGCAAAACAAGATTTGCTAGGGGGAAAACGGTCATTTAAAATTTGGCAAAAATCGTGAACATTGGAAATGACCCTAATAGACATTTCCCAAAGTTACACGACCATACGACTTCTTATGAAAATAAAATAATGATCCTCTGAGACGTAGAATGTGGGTCATTACACTCTCCCCCCTTAAGAAATTTCGTCCTCAAAATTCCTTAATCAAGAAAACATACAATGGTGTAATTTTCAAAAAAAAAGTACAATGGTGGCCCGCATGCCTATCAACCATTTACGAACAATCAAACATACATAACAACACAACAAGCCTATCCTAGGATGCAGTCTACTAACAAAGGAATAATTATATCGCGATTAAAACCATACCAGGCAAAGAGTTCTGGATATGACTTCCTTATGCTTTCCTCGGTTTCCCAAGTACAGTCATTCTCATTATCGCCCTACTGGACCTTAACCAATTTCACTGCCTTCCTTCGAAGTTGCTTCGTATCATGTCCGATAATATGAATTGTTCTGTGGCTCCCGACTGCCTCAGATTCCACCTCGATATCATCCAACTGATCTGGTGAAATAGTCATATCAGAATCATGCAAGAACTTCCTTAACAGGGAAACATGAAATACATTGTGCACTCCCACCATCTTTTTTGGTAATCCAACTTTATACACTAAATTTCCTACTTGCTCGAGAACTGGAAATGGACCAGCGAACCTTGGTGCCAACTTACCTCTTATGCCAAAACGAATCACACTCCTTAATGGAGAGATCTTGACGAATACTAGGTCTCCAACGGAGAATTTTAGTTCTCTTAGTCTTTTATCAGCATAACTCTTCTGCCTATCTTAGGCAACCTTCATTCGTTGTTGGATAACCTTGATTTTATCTGAAGTTTCTCTTATTACATCTGGCCCAAGCACAAATTTCTCATCGGTTTCAAACCAACATGATGGTGAATTACACGGTCTTCCGTATAAAGCATCAAATGGTGCCATATCAATACTGGATTGATAGCTATTATTATATACGAACCCAACTTGACGAAAATGGTCATCCCTTGACCCTCCGAAATCCGATATACAAGCTCTTAAGAGATCCTCTAATATACAATTCACCCTCTCTGTTTGACCGTCGGTTTGGGGATGGTATGCCTATTGAGATGTAATTCTAACCCTAAAGCCTCTTGTAAGCTCTTCCAAAACCTAATACTAAATAACGGATCTTGGTCACTTACAGTACCTTTGGGTACTCCTTGAAATCTCACTACCCACTTCATATACAGTTCCACTAACTTAGCTGTCGTTCTATTCGACTTGACCGGTATAAACCTTGCACTTTTAGTCAATCGGTCCACAATTACCCAAATACTATCATGACTCGATCTACTCCTTGGTCAACCATCAATGAAATCAATTGAGGCTTATTCCCATTTCCATTTGGGAATTTTCAGCGGTTGTAATAAACCACTAGGCTTCCTTTGCTCGGCTTTAACTAACTGCAAATTCATGCACTTGGATATAAACTTCCAAACGTCTCTCTTCATCCCTTCCCAGTAGTAGTTCTGCTTCATGTCTCGATACATTTTGTTACCACCGGGATGTATAGTCGGTTTTGAGTGATGACACTCTCTAATCACTTCATCTCTCAATCCATTAACATTGGGTAGAACTAGTCTCTCATTCTTTCGAAGCCATCCTTATTGATCAAGACCACACTTGTTCTTTCTCTCGTCGTCGATACCCATATCCACCTTGGAGATGATTTCCAATAAATTAGGATCGTCCTCTTGACTGGAACCAGTCCGCTCAATCAAAGTCGGTATGATCGTCAAACTTGCGAACATCTCTAGATCCAATTCGCACTTAGGTCTGAAATCATGTTCCGCGATATACTCTAGTTGCTTCCATTTCAGAAACATAACCACCAAATTGGCTTGTCTCCTACTCAATGCATCAGCTATTACATTGCCCTTCCTGGAAGTGTATGCGATATTGAAATCATATCAAGCCAAGAACTCTAACCATCTCTGCTGACGAAGATTTAAATCCTTTTGAGAGAAAAGGTACTTCAATAACTTATGATCGGTAAACAACTCGAACCTTTCTCCCAAGAAATAGTGTCTCCACGTTTTCAACGCGGACACGATCACTGCCAATTCCAAATCATAGGTAGGGTATCTTTTCTCACGCGGTTTCAATTGCCGACTAGTATAAGCTACAACCCTACCTCCATGCATCAGTACAACACCTAGTCTGATACCACAGGCATCCGTGTATACCATCATCTCTTCGTTCCTTTAGGAATAACTAACACTGATGCACACGTTTATTTTTCCTTTAGGCTCTCAAATGTATTCTCACACCTTTAGTCCCAAACAAAAGCTTGATTCTTCTTGGTCAGCTGAGTTAACAGTGTTGTTATCTTGGAGAGGTCTTGGATAAACTTACGATAGTATCCAGCTAACCCCAAGAAAATTCTCACGTTCGTTGCATTCTTAGGCGTAGACCAATCTTGTATGGTAGCCACCTTCGCAGGATCCACGGCAATACCATTCTCGGAGACAACATGGCCCAAGAATCTCACTTCCCTCCTCCAGCAGTGATACTTAGAAAATTTTGCTTTCAATTGGTGTTTCCTCAACACCTCCATCACTATCGTCAAATGTTCCTTGTGTTCTTCCTCTGTCCTCGAGTAAACCAAGACATCGTCCATGAACACAAGAATAAACTTATTTAATTGATCCCTGAAAACCCTATTCATAAGATCAACGAAATAAGCGGGTGCATTGGTTAACCCAAATGCCATGACCAACCACTCATAGAATCCAGATGGCGTCCGAAATGCCATTTTAGGTATACTCTCAACTGCTACTCAGAGCTGATGAAAACCCGTCGTGAGATCTAATTGGGAGAACACTCTTTCTCCATTTAATTGATCAAATAAATCATCTATTCGTGGAAGAGAATACTTATTCTTCCTAGTCACCTTGTTCAACTCGCGGTAGTCTACACATAAGCTAAGGGAACCATCTGCCTTAGGTGCAAATACAACTGGCGCACCCCACTCAGAAACACTCCTTCGGATAAATCCCTTCTTCAAAAGATTGACCACTTGCATGTCGAGCTCTCACTGCTCCCTTGGAGCCGTACGACGAAGTGGCATCACTATAGGTCTGGCATGTTCCACTAAATCAATCTGAAACTCAATCTCTCGGTGTGGTGGAAGTCCGGTCACTTCCTCGATGATGTCCGGATACTCGCCAGCAATAGGCACATCTGATAACTCATCTTGTGGGATGTCGAGGGAATGTAGAAAACTAGCCATCACCTCATCGCTAGGTAGGCAACCCAATACCACCCTCCGCCCATCGTCCGCTCTAATGCTCACCGAAGACCTCTCACAGTCTACCAACACCCCATATCTTTGGAGCCAATCGACTCCCAAAATAATGTCAAACCCATTAAAGCCTAAAACAAAGCAATCACAAGCAAACATACATCCATGACTCGATAAGACCAAATTACGACAAATCATGCAAAGGCTAGTTGAACTACCGACCGGGTTCGTCAGAACAAAAGGTCTATCGACAATCTCGGGTTCTAATTCCAACCTATCTACCGGGTCACTAGATACGAAGGAATGGGAAGCCCTGGTATCGAATAACACTCAAACAGGAACATCATAAATAGAAAGCATACCTTGAATAACGGCACATTTTCCCTTCTACGTCGCAGTTGGGGCATTCGACGAAGAAGGAACACTATTGATAGTTTGTGCTTTCATGATCTGCTTCTCTTTAGGAGGTTGTGGACATTCATTCTTAAAATGTCCCACTTGGCCAAGTTGAAGCACTTCTTTTCCCCAGTTTTTGCTCGACGATTGCTAGCATAGTGGCCCTTCCTGCCATAGCTAAAGCACTCGATATCTTTCTTATTCTTCTTTTTCTGACCATCCTTGGTCTGATTCTGCTTCCCTTAATTTGGGAATTATTCTTACCTCCACCGCTTGGCTCCTCTGGAGATGTAACAGCAACCTCGGTCTTCGACTTAGGATAAAGGCTCTTAGATTTCAATGCTTTTCCCCACAATAGATTTGAAAGTCTCATCGATATGGTTTTTGAGTCTTTCCCCTAAGTACTCATCTAGGCCAGTTATGAACCTTTCGTTCTTCTTCTCGGCGGTGTCAATAAGAGATAACCCATATTTCGATAAATTATCGAATTCAGCAATATATTCCGAGACTGCCCTACCATTCTGCTTAAGCTCCAAAAACTTCCTGAACAATTCTGATTTCTGAGCAGCTAGAATAAACTTGTCACCGAAACGGATCTTAAACTGATTCCAAGTAACTTGATCCACGGGAGTAGCCGCTTTGATAGCATTCCACCAATTCATTCCTCGTCCTTAAAGTTGACGCGATGCTAAATTTCTCTTCATCGCATCATCGATCCCCAAATCCTCGAAGATGCGCTCACAACTATCAAGCCAATCCTGAGCCTCCGTAGATGACTCCATTCCGTGGAACAGCTTCCCACCAAGACTAGTATAATCCTTGTAGAGCTTGGCAAAATTGGCTCTAGGTGCTTGCGTTACCGCATCACCACCATTAGCAGCATTAGGAACTGCTCCCTGAACATCCCTAAGCATCTCCCGCATGAAGGCAGTAAACATCGTCCTCATATCAGGGACATTCCAATCATTGGCCCCTGAACCCGTACTCCTCGTATTTCGGCTCATCGTCCAATCTGTAAAAAAAAACGATTAACCATCTCCTTAGTGGTGCCAGTGCAGTGGTACTTCTTCCTTAGATATACTAATAGTATGTATATTTATATGTACATATATATAACTCTCATATACGTATACTATCTCTCCCTGATGTCTTCCCCTAGGTTAACTACGCAACCTAGGCTCTGATACCAAGTGTGACGACCCGCCCCGAACCCGTCGATATTTCCCCGAAATGTGTTGTACTAATTCCCGACTAGCACGGGACAGTCGTCAAGGAAAAGGGTTTGAGACTATGAATTACCAAGAACCTGTAGTATATCTCACAGCACATGGAATAAAATATAATAATAACATAACTTGATATAAAATAGGCGAGACAGTGCATAAGCTGAAACTAAACCATAACCATCATAGTAGCGGAATCCAAAATACAGCTTATGATCCAAGCCATTATTACAACTTCAAAATATTGTCTCAGAAAGGAAATAAAAGAGGTACACTACTAATGCCCAAAGTAGTGATCAGCAATAACACAGGGAGAATACATGTATATAGTACGTGGAGGCCTCCTGCTCGTCTCCGGATAGCTACTCGTGCATAACCACCTAACCTGTCTCTAGTTTACTCGTTTAGGAGAACCCGGAGTAATAAGAAGAGACATAAAAATCTAGGTTAGAAAAAAGCCTGGTATGAGCGATAGGAGGAAAATAAAACAATAACAGGTATAAATAACTATACCTGAACTTGGACTTGCAACCAAAGAGTTAGCACAACAAGATGTACAGTACTTTAAGGTAATACGAACATATAGTGTAAAAATGGGAGTGTGCGTGTTCTGGTGATAACATACATCAAATATAGCAATCATCCTCACGTCTCTCACTCAGTGCGTAAAGCATACGATATCCACCGCTTTGATCACCAAATCTATTGGGGTCATGACGACAACTCCATACAACTATTGCTATGACTATACTTCCCTGGTCTATAGTCAATAACCCTACCCAGTCCACACATCCCTGGCTCTAGGTTAAGGGCGAACCATTCCACACTTCCCTAACTCTGGTTTGTCT
Organism: Allium sativum; assembly: GCA_030737875.1. Taxonomy (NCBI): domain Eukaryota; kingdom Viridiplantae; phylum Streptophyta; class Magnoliopsida; order Asparagales; family Amaryllidaceae; genus Allium; species Allium sativum. The sequence continues at coordinate 797,182,034 of CM060921.1, read as the reverse complement.
ACATGCCCCCTCTCTCAATGGTGAACCAAAGTTATAGATATCGATAACCCCTTTGCACACGTCCCACAACAAATCCCAACTCTAAAAGTTAACTCGTTGGTTCCCATTTGGATCCCGAGTAATAACTTCTCATTTGGACTTCCTTTGCATCTCGGGTTTAGGTCTTCTCCGGTTCGATTCGAATTCAACTCCTCAGTTGGGTTTGAGACTTCTTGTTTGGCTCGAGGCATTCTGGTTCGTGATACTCCGGTTCGGGTCATGATGATTCATGTCCATCATCTCAGCTCGGGTCGGGTCCTCCCTTGGGTCACGGTCCTCCTCCGTTTCGTGGGTCCTCATCACGGTCCGGCTCGTGACCATCGGTGCATGCTCATCACTCCGGTTCGTGGTCCGCCCATGGTGCTTCGTCGTCTCCGGCTCATGGCAGTTCGGTTCGTGAGGAGCGGCTCGAGTGGTACTCCATTTCGTGGTCCTCGTCTAGAGACCCGCTCGTAGCAATGCACCAGGTCAGTTATTGGGTTACACCGGGTCGGTTCGTGACACATGCTTCACGATCCCCTAGTCACGAGCCGCACTTCCCTGCAGTGTTCCAGCAAGTTATTTACGTCACACGAAGGCGTTTTCGACCATTTTAACTTTTCTATATAATCATGAAACATCCCAAACAATAGTAACAACATATAGGATCAATCAAAAACATTGCAACATCAATCATATTAGTTATTTTGGATCAAACATACCCAAAACCATGATTTTCCCTTTAATCCCCTTAACCATTTTTAACTATAGAATTAGCAAACTTAATCCAAATTAACCCAAATTTTCACCAGTGGCATAAAATAATATTTAAGAATTTATGCATATTTTTCCATATTTTTATGATGAATAATTTCGCTAATTATCACTAATCACCCCTAATAAGTCGTAATTAGTAAACAAAAGTGCAAATCACTCACCTTAGCCACAAATAAAATCTTAGATATGAAACTTTACTATTATGGCATGGATCACTATGTATTGCAGTAGCTTTATCTCTGATGTGGTGCTAATTTCTATTGTTTGATGTAGTTTTGGTTAATTAGTGATTAGAAAGCAATTAGAATGAGATTTGGAGGATGGAGGTCATTGTTAGGGTTCAAAGAAATGTTAGTGGCGGCTGGAAAAATGAAAAATAATCATTCTATAACTCTTTTTAGCCCTCCCATAACCCTAATCCCGAAATGGGTTATGGCATAATCACCTAATTAAGCCCGGTTAAGTTGTTTTCCATCTTCCAAACTTATTTCAGCCATATTTCCCAAACGTTAAGTCAGTCTGATTAATGTGACCACCCTATGAAAAGGTAAACCATTATTCAAATTCAACGGAAGTGGTTTTATGTCAAAACTCCTTACCACAAAAGTTATAGGCGAAACAAGATTCGCCAGAGGAAAAACGGTCATTTAAATTTCGGCAAAAATCGTGAACATGAGAAATGACCCCAATAGTCGTTTACCAAAGTTACACGACCATACGAATTTGTACAAAAATAAAATAAATATTCTATGATTCTCCGATACGTAGAATGCGGGTCGTTACACTAGTATTGCCTACCATCCACAGACAGACGGCCAAACGGAAAGGTTGAAACATATATTGGAAGATCTCCTTCGCGCTTGTATCCTAGATTATAGAGGATCTTGGGAAGATCGTATTCATCTCATTGAATTCACATGTAATAATAGTTACCAGGTAAATTTTTAGTGTATGAATTCAAACTTTTCTTAAAAATAAGAACCAATCTTGAATTTCTATCGTTTGTATCCTAGGCAAGCATTGAAAGATCACCATTTGAGGCCTTGTACGGGAGATCATGTAGATCGCCCGCTTGTTGGATTGAATCTGGAGATAGTTTACTTCTTGGACCAGATATGATTATGGAAGAAACATATAAAGTTGTTGATATCGCAAATAAAATTAGAATTGCTCAAGATCGTCAAAAGAAGTATGCAGATAGAAGAAGAAAGAAGTTGGAATTCGAAGTTGGTGATCGAGTATTCTTAAAGATCTTACCGTTAAAGAATGTAATTCGTTTTGGATGGAAAGGATCCGAGATTTATTGGCCCATTCTGTATATTAGATAAAATTGGTCCTCTGGCATATCACATTAAGTTACCCGAGAAGCTTACAGGAGTGCATAATGTGTTCTATAGATCCCATCTTCGGAAATGTTTGCACGATCCTTCTTCCTATGTTCAGCCGACTGCACTTGATAGCTTGGATATCGAACCAAATTTGACTGTTGAGAGGAGACTACATTGTATCGTTGATAGAGGAATGAAGCAACTCAGAAGAAAATCAGTCAACTTGGTCAAAGTGAAGTGGAGTGATGATGATCAAGATTGTACTTGGGAAACGGAGGAGAGCATGCGTGCTTCAAATCCAGAATTATTTACCCAGGTTATAATTCATTGAATTCATTTATCTATATCTATCCATTGCTATCTATCCTTTGATCGATTCCTTTTCGAGGACGAAAAGTTTAAGTGGGGGGAGGATGTAATGATCTCGCAAATTTAGAATTTAAAATAAATTAATAAATTTAAACTTAATAATAATAATGAATTAATAATTTAATATTTGAAAAATTAATTATTTTAAAATTTTAACATCGAGAAATTCAACATTTCTTATTAATAAAAATTCAATGTTGTTTAGACGTGGTGCGCGTTCACAAAAATATATGAAAATGTAGTAAAACAGTTTACATTCATTAATGTGTTTGCTACGTTGTCCGTTCATGTCCATATAAATAAATAAATGAAATAAAAATTAATTATAATTTCCTTAACCGCGTTGACACACAAGGAAGAAAATAAACGATATGAACATAAATTTGGATTTCAAAGCTTTGATATGTAGATAAATTTTCAGCCAACTTTAACCCTTTTCTCTATTAACAAGGGTTCATTCTCTCTCTGAAATATTTTTCTACGTTGCCTCTTTGATATGAGATTTCACCTCTCTCTAAAAATATGGCAACAACAAATATCTTTCCCTGTCAGTTACAAGATTTGTGAAACAGGGTATAGAGATTTTGAAATCTCCCTCTGTCAGTAGCAAATATTTGGTAACAGTACACCAAGATTTAGAAATATACGTGTGCAGAGAATCCAACGCTTTCTCTGATAAAAAAATCAAACCACAGAAGTAAAAACCCTCGATTTCTTCCACGCGTTAAACAAATCCTTCTATCCATTTTCCTCAATCCCTCTCTCCACTTTCAGTTCTCAGAAGGAAAAAAAACTGAGCTTTGAAATGCCAGAAAGCAAAAGCGCTCCACTCTCTCTTCACGTGAATCATTCCTTTTCCTACCCATTTTGCACAGCATCCAACATTCAAAAAAAATTAAGAATCTGCACCTCCCCAAAATTGTGCTGCGCTTAACCTACTCCGCTCCACACTAGAGCCACAACCATAAGCCGCCACTGTCCATCAACTTCGACCATTACGAGGTGCTTCTTCCTCCTCGGGTTCAACTAAAGAAAAACCGTGCATGCCTTCTAACTACAGCACACTCTCTCACCATTCCTTTCCCAAAGCCATGATGCGCCTGACCAGACTACAACAAAAACACCATATTACAACTTTAATTTTACAACGGTGGTAAAAGCACCGTTGTAATAAATGGTTTTTTACAACGGTGGTAAAAGCACCGTTGTAATAAATGGTTTTTTACAACGGTGGTAAAAACACCGTTGTAATAAATGGTTTTTTACAACGGTGGTAAAAACACCGTTGTAATAAATGGTTTTTTACAACTGTCAGTTCCCTAAAGTTGTAATAAACATATATATCACAACTTTTCATTTTATTAGTTGTAATAGATGCATATTACAAACTTTATGTTTATAATACCTATATTTAATAACTATTATATTAATATTTAATAATAATTAATAATAAACTTTGGGAATCAATAATATTTATCAATTATTATTAAATAGTTAATAAATAGTAATTTATTTTTAATAGTTAATGTATGTTAACTACTTATTAATTAATAATTAGTAACATAAGCTTTTATAATTGCTGTTACGTATTTAATAGTCAACTAGTAACATATATACATAATAATTAACTTTTAATCATTATTATTCAATTATAACTAAGAAGAAATGAGTAATAATTAATAATAATAATAATTTTTTTGGCAAGGCAATAATAGCTATTATTAGTAAGTAATATTTAGTATTTTAGCAAAAGATAATTATCAAGAATCCACATTATATTTAATATATAAGTTTTTACTTATTAATTCTAAATAATAATAGTTAATTTTAAAACTTTGAAATTTTTTGATAATGAACTTAAGAGAAAACTTGGCAAAATTGAGCATTTGAATTACACTGGAATTAACCAATGACTCGCAAATCAGACCAAGGATAACTATACTAAAAATTTAAACTTAATTTCAGCCCAATTTCAGGAGCCAGCCCATTATTAACGTGCAGCCCTCATTTGATTTACCAAACCCTAACACGCAAGACTCACTCAACAAGGGGCCGCCGCCTGTACCTTTTGCATTCCAATTCGCTTGAAAAAAAAAACCTAGTTCCAAAAGAAAAAAAATGGCGACTTCCGATTTCCAGCATCTCCGAGTTCCGATTTCCAGCATCTTCATCCTCCTTCGATTTCCAACATCTCCGAGTTCCGAGCTCCCAGCAATCGAGCATCCAACGAGGAAGGACCCGTTTATTTATTCCCAGCAATCGAGCATCCCAGCAATCTCCTACTTCCGATTTCCAGCGACGCCGCCTGTACTCGAGGTAGACTGATAGTGGTATGAATTATTGTTTACTGGTTTGGCATAATTTCGGGTTAATTAAAATAGCCTTGATCGTTTTCGATTTCCAGCAAATGCCTTCTTGTTTCTTCATATCCTTGATCTTTTTTATTGTCGGCATCTAGTTCAAGATGCTTTGGCATAATTTCGGGTTAATTAAAATAGCCAAGAGAAGATGTATTGTTCACCTTTGAGGTCTAATAAAAATTATTTGTTGAGATATCACGCATCATGTTATGATATTTGTTCCTTCTGGTATACATGTGAACTATGATATACAGTCAATCATAACACAAAAATTTATTGCTTCTGTGATATTTTTACTGAATAGGATTTTGAGTTTATCTGCCAATAATAACATGGAATTTCATTCATTGAATAGCGATGGATGTGCTTGTTAATATGTTCCTGCACACTTCGATCAATGGTTGTTTTTTTTAATCAGATCTCCAACTCATCCACTTACTCAAGCAAGCAAGATAACCAATGTTAGTTTCTTGATATTTCAATCCAGTAATATGGTTCCTGCAATCATTAAAAAATTTCTTTAGTCCGTTAAAATGATGCTCATTTTGTGTAAATATTTTTGCAAATCAGAATCAAAATCAAAGTTTGTTCTCTGTTATATTGGCCACTTTTTGTTGTTTATTTCTCCATTAGGCAATGTTTAGATAGAGTAAAAAATGTCCACCGTCATTGGTTGCTGGGAAATTTGTTTTTTCTCAATTTTTTTTAGTAATAAGTTTCTTAAATTGTTATTAGTCTCTTCTCAAATAAATTGAGTCATCCATCTTCAAACTTTGGTTGATACACTTGCTGTAACAAAATGAATCATCCAACGTTACATGCATTGTATATAATGGTCAGGTTATTTACGTATATAATGGTTTGAATGCATTGTATTAGGTGTTTATTTTGTGCACTCACATTTTTCCAATTTTCGTTACATGCATAAATCTATACTACAGCACTAACAGTTTGATAATTTCTTTCTTAGGAATGGATATTAAGGAGAAAAAGGAGCACAAGCAGATTAACAGGAGCATAAGAAATTTAGAACTGTTATAAAGTCTTTGTATCTTCAGTTTTGTCAGTGTAATATGTAAAAAAAATGATGAGTTTGAAATTAATAATATATTGTTTTGGTTCATGTTTTTAGTTTGTTTGATATCTTCAGTTTTGTGGATAATATGCTCTGCAATGAATTCTTTTATTAGCAATATGTATATAATTTGTGGATATATTACAATTATAAAATATAAAAATTGTAATAAAATATATCACAATGGTTATAATAAACTTATTACAACGGTGGAAAAAAGTTGTAAAATATACATATTACAACGGTGTTGCAACAGTGCAGAAAAGTTGTAAAAGATATTAGGCTATTACAACTTCTTCATACACGACGGTTTGCACACCGTTGTAAAATGTATATTACAACGGTGTTCCACCGTTGTAATAGGGTCATTTTGTTGTAGTGCCACCTGATATCGACCGCCACGAGCGCCGCTACCTAGTCATCACCTCAGCTCCGACTCCGCCTCTCTCTCACACACACAAACCAGGAACTCGCAAGTGAAAGAAGAAAAAACAAAACCAAAACATGAAGAGCAGCAAATCCTCTCACCCGTCAGTGCCTGAGCTCCGCTGTCCGTCGAGTTCACCCGCGAGTTTTTTGGCTTTTCTCCTTGCGTTGTTTGATAATATATACACTTAATACATATACTACGTGAACAGCTTTATCTTGTGCCACGGCTGATCATCTCGACCAAGCTCGGCACCCCGTCCAGCGACTTAAGCCCGGATTTCCGTGAGTGCCTTTGGTTTTCTTTGCATGCTATGCATGAGCTGATATGTTTAATCTTTGTTTGCTGACAGTATTCAGGCATATATTCAGAAATATACGTGTGTCTTGCAGTTGAAATGTGACCAAACATATACTGTGCATCATCTTTTCAAACCCTTTTGAGTGGCTTCAAGACCATGAACTTGATCATCTTGTTTTGCATGCGAGGATCATGGCAATGATTAACACATGCAAGAGCAAGTAATTGGTATTATACACGCACTGCCATTGAGACATGACTCTATACATCGCGGTAACAGCGAAGTACACATGCCGATCTCGACAAAAATGGTGTTATGTTTCCTCTTAACTATTCTGCTATTGCATACAAGGTCACTCTTCACTGTTTTATAACAAAAAAGCATACTAGCTGAGTGGTTGGAAGTGTGACTCAAAACTGAGAGGTCACAAATTCAAACTCGACTATAACAACTTGGTTTTTGGTCGATTTTTTTTTGATCGAAAACTTTTGCATAATTTTCGCATAAAATTTAGTCCGCATTTCTAAAGAAAAAACGTGCCTTTGTTCTACTAGTGAATTCCTTCTTATAGCCATTAGCGTTGTTCTACTTGTATTGTGTCCTCTATTTTTCCATGGAAAGTGAGTTTTTCTCATCCAAGACTAATTGATTATTAAGTGAATTAAAAACTTGAGATGTTGAATGAAATGTCAGAGTACTCTAGACTTGTTTGCTTTGTGATTCTAGACGTGTGACACATACTATTATCTTATATGACCCAATATGGATGTGATGTGACATGCTATGTTATTATTCTCATCGTGCAAATTCCCTATAGATTGGAAAACCATTACGGGTTGAAATGATACATACCTGAACCCAAAATATATTCGAATCGATTTGGGAAGCGGGTTGAAATGGTACATACCCGGGATTTGAATATTCTTAAAGGAACGGATTGAAATGATAAATATACGTACCACTTGACCATAGGATAGAAAATTTTATATACGGGCACCGTGGCCAATTAAATCAAAATATTTTAAAATATTTTATTGATTTTGTAAGTAGAAATTTTAATGAAATTTTCCATATAACGTAAAGAAAAGTTTAAAAGAAATTTTGTTCAAATTTTACTTGAATTTGTATAAGAAATCCAATTTGTATGAAAATAAGTTTTAAAGTGATTATGCGAGTTAACCCTTAAAGTTAGATTTGTTTAAGCAAGTTCTACGTAACTTTATGTTCATATAATGAGTTTAATAACATGACAATTTTTAGAACTCGATGATTTGATATAAAAGATTTGCAAAGACTTGTTAAATGTTTTAGAAATTATTTTGATATATGATTTGTCAAATGAATTTTTGCCATGTGAATGTAAGAAGGATTTTGTCAAAATGTAAAGTGTTAAAGTTCAAGTATAAAAAGAATATGTTTATCTAAGTCATGGTGAATATGAGTTTGGTTAATAAGCTAGAATTTAATAAATCACATTTTGATTAATAACTAACGGTAAAAGTTGTTTTGGGATTTATTATATGAAATGGATATGTGAAATCCAAGATAAACGATGGGTTGAGAATCGTTTAATCATGAAGTATTTAAATTGAACCAAACAAATGGGGATTTAATTTAAATATGAAGTCTTGATGGGAAAAGAAAGTGTGAGAATGGATTTAGATTGGATTTGGATTAATATTATTTGAGTAGAAATTTCATGAAAGCAAATTTTCTACATTACTTGATTTTGAAAATATTCTTTTATAAAATAATTTGATCACTTTAACTATAAGAATTTTATAATAGTTTCAACTATATATATATATATTATTTTCAATTTAATATACATATACTATTTTCAAACTTAACTTTTCTAATCATATTTTATAAAGTCGAATAAAATCTATCCCTAGTCCCGTCCAATGAATCCAAAGGGTGTAACAAAGGATTTCAAGCGATAACGATATTTCGTTGAAGTTGAAACTTTGAAAACCAAAGGGTTGACAAAGGATAATGGTGAATATCAGATTTGTAAGCCTAACTGAACAATGGTACATTTATGTGAGAAATTGGGTATTGGGCAATATTTGAGAAAAATTACTTGCGATACTTGAAATATGATTTCAAATCTAATGGTTACGGTGTTAAAAATGTAACCGATTGGTTGTTAAAGAGACTGGAGCCGGTAAGTGGCATACTCTTTGTCTGTGCCGATACCACTTTAACAACTGTATACGTGGTGGAGTTTCCAAAACGAAGCAAGATGGATTGGAGGCGATTACTGTATTGAAGAAGGAGAACGCTGACGAAATGGCATTGACCTTCGGGTCATAATTAAAATGACTAAAACAGGAGCTTTAATTTGACTAACTAAGGTCGCACCTCTAATCGGACACGCTTCTTCGATACCAATTCTACTACTATGTGATTGATTTGGGGGGCCCTTTGATTTAGGAATTGTTCTGAGGTGGGCGGTAGTTGTTGCTATGCGTTACCACCAGTCCGGGAATGCAACTGGTCGAATCCTACCCTGGGTATTACCTCGAATGTCTTGTCATATTATCCTATGCGAGCCCTGTACAATTTTGATTTAGTATTGCTTTCTTTGGACTGCCCTCTGATAACACTAGTGCGGTGAATTTACGGTACTGTATAGACTGTGATGCCTATAAACAGCGTAACGGTAATATGGTAATCCCGCTTACGCTATTTTCATTATATTTACTTTACTGAATGTACATTACAATAATAGCATACAATTATAGATATTAGCTTCACAGATCCTTAGAGGATGGGTGTAACAACCCGTAATTTTGGAACCAATCTAAAATTTATTTTTAATTTATTTTCATGGAAAATAAATATATATATAATGATTTATTTGAGAATTAACGATTTAAAATTTATTAAAATCAAAGTTTGAACGTATAAATTTAAAATTTAATTAAAACGAGCTTGAAATAGCGCGGTAGTTTGAAAATTCAATTTCTAATTTCAATTGAGTGTAAAGAATTCAATATAAATCAGAGTTGGACAAAACAAGAAACGTTGGAATCTTTTGAACTATAATTTTCTAACGAATGTAAGAAACTGAGATTTCACTTTATAAATTATAAGTTATGTCTAAATTAAAATTTAGAATAGTCGCTATGAATTTTATTTATATTTTAATATTATATATTGCCCTTAAAAATAGCTATTTTGCAAATGACCTCTGTTTTCGGTGAAACCACTTTTGTTGGATCTAGAATGTCAAATTATAGTCAGGTTTAAAATTTCAAGTCATTTGGAATTTGTATGTGAGTGCAGTAAATTTAAATGCGTTTTCAATTTCAGCTTGAATTTAATAAACCAATTAAAAGGCCATTTTTCAAACGGTCTCAAAATTCAATGAAATTAATTTTATTAGGTCTGTATCGTCAAAACATAGCTAGATTTCAATTTTCACAATTTTTGGAGTCAGTATGTGGCCCCGGTAAATTAAAATATACGTTGAAATTTAATATTGAACGTTATATTAATTTATATTTTAATTTTGATAAGAACCGATCAAAACAGTCAAATTGGCTTATGAAACATATTCCATTGTGTCCGGAACAGGGGTATTTGGTTAGGGATGTCGGTCGCTGGGTTTGATTTCGAGTTCAGAGCGATAAACAAGTTAAACTAGAATAAATTAATATTGAAATATATTATATATAAATTAATTTTCTCTCTAACCCTATATCAAAATAAAGTCGCGATCAACCCAGAAATGCCGCTACCCACGATGAACGATTCCTTTCGTTCAATTCTTCTCGCATCTTTTCTCTCAATCCACTAGATAATTCGAAAAACTCATAAAAGCAAAAATGAAGATCTTCTCACGATCTACAGATCATACGGTGGTGATTGGTTTTTACAGCCTGTATATCTCGAATTTTGGGAGCAATCATGCTCAACTCGAACAGAATTGGCAAGCTCCAAGGGGCTTCGAGTTAGGCCCCACTGACAGCGGTGGCTGAGGGAGGTGGCAGCTTCGCCATAGTGGAGTCAGATCCAGGTCCAGGGTCCTCTGGTGATGGCGGTGGCGGGTTTCTCAAGTCGAGATGATGGGTTACGAGTTTGACAGTTGACAGGAAGAAGATGAGGGGTTAAAATGTAATTAGGAACTTAATTAATTTTAATTATGTTTTTAATGTAATTAATATTTAAACACCGATACTTTATCCGTACAACAGCGGAATTCAGTGAAACAAGTTTCTATGGAATCGTATAGATGAGTGGAGCTGACTAGAACAGAAACAGAGCAAATTGATTTTTTAGCGAAATTAAACACTCGTTTAATTTAGTTTAGAAATAAAACCTTCAAATAAAGACTGATGGAGTAGAAACCAAAGTGCGAACTCTCTCACTCAAAATTTTGTACAGTTATTTCATTTTATAACTTAATATATGTTGACTGCTTCTGATTGTAATATTTATTTGGTGATTGATGGATGTTTACAGTTTTAGTGTTATCATTATATTAAACTGTGAAAATAATAGATAAATTCACATGGACTATGATGTAAACCCCACACGGGTATTGGGATGATAATTTGACACATCGCCCAATTATTTGTTGATGATTGAAAATCTCACACGGGTCTGGGGATGATAATTAATTCACATCTCCTTTGGATTTAATTGTATGTCAACCGACTGATTGACAGACTGTTATCAGCGTTATTTAATTCTTTAATGCTTATACAGTTATAAATTGCACTTTGGCACATGCTATGTACGGAATCCATATAAATAATATTATATGGTAATCGATTGAGCCTAATTCCAATTTAGAAATAACGAATATTTTAAAATAATATTAAGTGAAATATCAAAATATGATTTTGATGTCCGATTTTGGATGGACACAAAAGTATTGAAGTATATGAAGCCGAATTAAGTAGATATACGCCATTTTTACTTGAACGGAATTTTCTGTCGATTTTATTCATTTTATATTGAATATTGAAAAGATGTGATTTCAAAATCTGATATTTTGAAAATATTATCATTTTAAATATTATAATGATATGGAATATTCCATTTTGATTTAAAATTGAAATGGAAGTTGGAATTTTTTTTAAAACGAATTTATAAATGATTTATAAAACAAGTTTTAAATGGAAATCGACGAAATATATTATATATATTTAAATGGTTTGAATAGAACGTATCGCACAGCGACCATTCGCGAATTTCAACCATGAACCAGCATAACTTGGAGATCCGACCGTCGGATTCTCCTAAAACCAGAACCATTGGGTTTGTATCGAAAAGTGATTTCGAATGATAAAAAGAGATTTGAAATCTAACGGTTAGATTTTAAAATATGTCCAAATCAGTTTTGAAAACGGTCACTATGAATGCAGTTCGGTGGCCGATACTGGAAACCGACTATAAGGATCTTATTAAAATTATTAAAAATATGAATAAATTATATAAAATCATAATAAATGATTTGAAAAGGTTTTTGGATGAAATATTCCATATTTGAAAAGATAAAAGATATTTATCTAAATGAACTAGTTAACAAGTAGAATGGAGAACTGTACGAAATTATAATGGTTTTAATATAACCAAAATAAGGATTTAAATGGAAATAATCTTCGAAATATTTCGATATTGGATTCGTGATTATACGGATATTGTTGAGGAATTTGGAAGATATAGATATCGTTACTCCCAATATGATATCCGTTAGTTTCAGAATTTGATATTGAATATAAGTTGATATAATTCTATTCAGAGCCTTGTATTTAATATCAAATTGGATTTTTGGGTTTGTCGTGAATGGATCTTTATTAACACCGTTCTTAAACCCAGTTGCGGAAAGAATAAATCTTTTAACCAAGATTTAATGAAGTTTTCCAATTAATTAATATAATTTGAATTAAATGTAGTTGATTACGGGTTCATTGTGAACGATGTTCTAAATAACATTAGTTCTTAAACCCGATTAACAGTGGAGTTATAATCTGGAATTTATAAATCTTTAAGTTAAGATTTAATGGAAATTGTCCAAAGTAAAGTTTTCTAATTTAATATATTTAATTGGAATTGAATGGAATTAGATTTAATGATAATCGAAATGAGATTCTATGAAGAAAGAACATTACTATTTATGGAGTTTAAAAGGACTTGTCGTTATTCCGTTTATAGTATAAGTACGATACGGAAATTTATATCGATTATATACTGTTATGCTTTTCATGAAGTTCCATTTTAATGGAAGAGGATTTTGGGTTTATTGTGAATAATGTCTTAAACGACATTTGTTCTTTAACCCAAGTAAAGACAGAATTTATATCCTAAAATTTGATTAATCATCAAGTAATGATTTTTGAGATTAAAACCAAGTTAGAGTTTTAACTCTACCACAAAACAGGTCATTTACGTCGGTCGTTTAGGTCCTTTTGTGTCGATTTACAACCGACGCAAATGAAGACGATGCAAATGACAAATTTCTGTTGTGTCAGTTTAATGACCGACGCAATTAATTATATTTTTTGTCGGTTGCAAAAAAGCAACCGATGCAAAGTAGCTGCAGATGATATCAGTTTTGCGTCAGTTCCTTATTGATGACCGACACAAATGATTGATATTTGTGTCGGTTGTTATTACTTTTTGGGCCGACACAATTGATAAACAATTGTATCGGTCACCTTCGAAATAAAGGCCGACGCAAGTTATATCTAAAGCAAAAAAAAATATAAATTGAATTTAAAATTTTCACAAATGAACGTTAATATGAAACTGATCGAACAAAAAATATAGTTAATTATCCGTCAACATAATTCACATTTACAGACAAAGAAAACATAAAATAGAATATAATCTATCACAAACATAACGTACATAACAAAATACCAACGTGTGTTACAAAAGATCAATGTACACAACAAAAAACACTACATCCAATTATACATGATATAACTAGCTAAATTATCTCGAACCTCGTCTATCTCTTCTTGGCTTAAGAACCGTCTCGTACAAAGTCATGCGAAGAGAATTATTATACAAAATATGAGTATGATCATGCAAATACTAAAAGATAACATGCCATGGTCATGCAAATAACAAAAGATAACACTATTAAAGAGTTTGGTATAAACATAACAACTAGCTTAGAAATCCATACTAATATGAAAAGACCACGCTTGAGCTGTTTACATAAATTAAAAATCCCACCCAGTGTTTGACAAATCCAATTCAACTTGCATAATCATATAAGATTGTATATCCAAGGGAGGCCCAGGCTGTTAAGATAAAGTTCATGACATATTATACAATTAAGCAGCCATTAGCAACTACAATAAACTACCATCAGATACTCTAAAGTTGAAATCAATACCTTATTATATGTCACTGCTACTTCAGAAGTATTTGTCACATATTTAAGTACCACTTTTCTGCAAAACATACCAAACGCAATTTAAAAAACATACAAACAACATGTCCTAGAAAAATATTGCATGATCTTTTAGAAGGTATACTATAGAAATAACAACAACAGTTGTATTTTAAAGCACTAAATAGATCACTCATCTATGCAGTCTGATAATTCAAAAACAATGTTTGTGATGCAGTGAAATAAAGGGATTGAAGAAACAAATAAAAGAATAGAGTTATATCAAGATGTAGTGCACAACTACTATAACATTTGATTTCTTCTAACTAGCATTGCAACAATGATTTAATCGAAATATACCTATAATGTAGCTGATGTATAATATGAAGAGGAAAAAAAATTAAAGTTGTACCTTTTGTAAATCGATGTTTTGATTGTGGTTTTTCACTGTGTCATGCATATACCTCATCACATAATATACACAGTCGGTTGCTCCTAATAGTTGAGGACACTATAGCAATATTACAAGATAATTTAACAGTTAGTTTAAAATGAGTTCATATACCAAACAATATATTGTATTTATTTTATTTTAGTTTTTGTTAGAAAATCAAATCACCTTAAAATGCTTCCAGTTCAAGTTATTTCATCGAGACTTGCCACCCAATGCCTTGTAAATTTTGAAGGCCCTACACATGCAAGAAAATGTTAAATAATAACTACTCCAACACACACATTTACATACACTAATTTCAAATATAAATTTTTAATTTTACCACATATATTAACTTCGTATAAGAGAGCAAGCATACACAACTTACGCGCTCAATTGTGGCTTAATTTCAAGTCTATGTTTGCGTTCGGTCTGGGGATCAAAAACATAAACTAGTTACTAAAAGTTTAAGGTTCGTACCCTTGGTAGTGTGGGGCTAAAAGTAAGCTTTTAGGTTACAATGCTTTCCATGTGTTCGACAAATATGTGTTTGTCGCAACTGGATGTTTTCACACTTGGGAAAGCATTTTGGGACACATAAACCCAATGGTCTCCACTTTGAGATCATTGCACATATGATTTAACCACCTACACAATTTTAAACATATATTATTAGTTTTAAAAATTGATTATTCATCAAAAAGCTAAGATGGTTATATATGAAAAAAATTGCTAAGGAAGAAATACTCATATGATGTAAAGCTGCAATCATGATGCATTCAACCACATCATAATAAAAAATTGTATAATGGCATCCATTGTGATATGAATTTCAAAGTCCTCCTTGTATGTGAATAAATCCTTATTCACTAGAATTGCATTGATGGCACTATCATTGGATAGCATCTGAAGTATTAGGTCATGAAAATATCTGCACTCAGTAGTTAAAGTTTTTAGAATTTCTTCATCCACGATCGATTTGCATTTTGAAGACTCATTTGCCATTGTATTCACGACCTTATCATTATTATTTTCAAATAAATCCCTGTTTGATTGAGATGTAGGCACCTAATTCAAATTGTAAGTAGATGTTTGAAATGATGTTGTTAAAAGAGTAGACGAATGCTAAGAAAAATACAATCACTGCATGATAGGAACAAAGAATAATACCACCAAACTAAAATAGAAAAAGATAAGACAGTGCGATCGAGCATTTAGCAGATGCAATTTACATGGTTAGATATACATTATCTCTTCGACCAATGACCAATGACATCAGATGAGCCTCAACCGTGATTTTGCTCGGGCTAGGGAGCTAGTAATGGAATATTATGAAAATCAGTTTCAATTATTTAATTCAGCCACATAATATTAAAGGTAAGATTCACAATTGAATTCAAAATCCTGGGTGTGGATGTCCATTTACTAAATTTTTAGAACTAAATGTTAATTTAACGAGTGTACATTAAATGAACATCTAATTATAATATTTTTTAGTGTTACTCTACACACTCATTTTCTCAGTGTCTTGACGTCAAACATTCAAAAAGTGAAAGTCTAAACAATGGAGAATATCCTTCACTCCAGCCGTAATATTCAAAATATGAAATAACATGGGATGAATTAGCTGAAGGTGCCCATCACAGTTTTGATTTATTTATAATCATCATTCTTTCATTTATTTATTTTCTTCATAACGTGGCAAGGAAAAATAACCTTGATTTTTTTATCCTTGCAAATCAAAATTTTGGAACAGAGTATTTTATTGTTCATGAAATATTTAGGGTATTGTATATGGTTTTCGTAGGCTGTACACATAAAATGTTATAAATCCTTGGTAGTGATTACAATAATCACATAAAAAAATAAAAGGATTAAAAAAATGTTTAGTAGTTTATTGTTGGTTAGAAAAAACAAAAAATACAAAGGTTTATAACCCTACTTATGGAATTAGTAACTACAAATGGATTTTAAAATCGATTTATTATCATTTCAAAAATAAACTCAATACAATTAAATGCATTCATTACCGTATCATTATCTCTTAAAAGCACAAGGCTTCTAGGCCATTGAACAAAACTTCCGACCGCTTCTCCTATCGTGTTGTGATGTTTAGTTGGAACAGGAAGTGGGGTTCCTTCATGACTAGACTCAACTGCATCAATTCCAACTTTTACATGATCTACCAAGATTTGTTGATTATGGCACTGATCTCCGAGCCTTGAAGCGGGATGCACCATACCATGACCCACTACGACAATTGTGAAGTCCATATTCATAGCCAAACGACATTTAATAGGTTTCTAGAATAACAAGTACAAAACCAACATTTTTAACTTAGCACTTGTCAAATATATAAAATCATATATGTTCATAAATTCAACTTTGAATTGTTTCAGACTTTCCCTCCCCCAGCCTTGCTCGCCTGGAACTCAAGAAAGCAGCTCGTTGTTTCCTTTTTGATCAAGTATAAGTATGTAGTTTTATTTTGGTTGTGTATTTTTCACGCAATTATGATGTGGATGCTATATGTACATTTTATCAGTACTCCTTGGACTGTTTTATATATGACCATCTTGGTCTGTACATAGTTTGCTACTGGTTGGGCCTGTCAACCATATATCATTACTAGCTTTTATGCATCTACGCGTAACCGGCTGTGTAGTGCCATGCTACACACCCGTCTTCCTCAAAAAAAAACTTTGAATTGTTTACCTGCAAGTCTGCATAGGGATCTGTCTGTTGAGTTTTGTTTGCATATTGTAATTTGCTCGGGTGTGTTGATTGACAACTGCTACGATGATCCGTTAATGGTGTGTTGTTGATCTCCACATCCTTGGGTATATTCATCGTGTTCAAAATGTTTGCAACCTGCTCTTGAACCATTGCACTCATCTCTTGCCTCAGTTGTTGGCTCAGTTTAGCTTCTATGTCATGAGTGATAACATACAACTCATCAGCTAATATTACACCAGTTCGACCTTTTCTTTTCTCTACCTCCCCAAATACGTTCTTTATACCAATCGTCCCACCAATCCCTCTAACTCGACCTGAATGCTCTTATTTTCAAGAGCACGACTCAAGACATCATCATATCTATCTGGAACCCATGACCCTTCAATGGCTTTTCCTCTCCAATCATTCTATCAACCAAAAAAATAGTTAGGTCATGATAAATAAATTAAGATGCAGCACATGACAAACGTTCATGTAATGTAAATACTCTACATACACACTTATAAGTCATTAGATTTTCCATCATGTGTGTCATATCACGAGCTCTCATAGTCCATACTGGTAACAAAATTATCTATATTCGTTGTCAGCAATGGAATTTCGTGTCTCAAAAGATGAAAATATATACTAATTTAATGTCTCAAAGGGATGAACATATATACTATGGAGCACTATATATTTATAATATTTCTTATGCGTATATAGTAAGGGACAATTTCCAACCATTAAATCTATAATAATTCTATATATTTAGACTTTAGAATTTAAATTTATAGGACAACGGTCTATCTTATAAGAGTGGTTACAGTGTTGAAGAGATTACGTTTATACTGAGTGAAATCAGTATGCATGAATATAATTTAAGTTGAAAATAGAAATTGCTAGAGAATACCATCAGAAGCCACTCATATATCATTCTCTTCACATATCAGGCCTAGGCTCATGTATCATTCTCTTCACATATCAGATCTAGGCTACATGAGCTCGTATTCAACCCAGGTACGAAATTTCTTTGTAACAACGTAAATACAGTTGCATATAGCTGAGACAACATGTAATTTTGTATCATAATTATTACAATCAATGAAATTTGCATCTACTTTCTTTTAGACGGTATTAGAGCGATAAGGTACATCAATAGCAACTGTCACGCCATGGATCTCCATCAGAAAACTCTCATTGCACGAAGACTACACTACAATCGTTGGCGTCATCAGAATTGCTTCGCTATTTGAGGACAGTAACATAGATTACATCTACTAAGAAGATCTAATCACTCATCATTTGAGTAGTGTGCCTTGCTAAGAAAAGGCAAGTCGGAATTGATCTCATCATTCATTAAATTTTCAGCTGCTACACCATGAACTGAAGGATTCTTGATTCTTAAGTGCCCTGCCAAAATTGGTGTCTAAGAAGAATCATCAATTCAGTACCAATAGTTGCACTTCTGTGATTAATTGGTGTGTCTAAGATAGACCATTATTCTAGCTCTAAGAAGGCTCAATATTAGTCCAAAATCCCCCATTATTAGTAAAATAAGAAAACCTTAGTGATGTCCAAACTATATATACCTTCCACAAATAACCGATAGATCTTGAAAAATACTCAACAAAAATAATACCTTCGGCATGGAGCTAACAAGGTTATGGTCCACAAATTTTGACATTTGCAGTTAAGTACTTGGAAAGTGAAACATAAATAAGTTTATTATGGGGTCTCTCACAAATATACCATGGTCTCTGACACATACCATGGTGTCATTACAGGGTCTCTCACACATACCATGGAAAGTGCTATTTTTGCTAGCACTGAGATTGATCTGGAAATGGTTGAGCTACACACAGGGAACAATAAAATGTGATAGAGTAATTAAGGCCATCTTTTCCTAGTGTGGTATACTTCCAATTCCATCCATCCAGATCATTATGACGTGTCTTCTTTTGATTATTGCTTGTCTTCCGTGCCGTAATGCTCTAGTTTGAGCACATTGTTGATTGCATGTGAATTCCAGAATAGTACTAGTTTTACATATGGCTCTTATCTACATCTTTTTACAATAAAAAGTACGTATATGCAGTGACATACCTAGCTAATGATTGGGTTGGGCAACAGCCCTACCCAAGAAAATCAAAAAATACAACCTGAGGTGAAAATCAAATCTAGCCAAGTAAATAAAAACCTATCCGACTTCACTGCAGTTCCCATTCACTTTATTTTAGAAAAAATTAGGAATCCTTCTGTTGGATTCTTTTAAAGGTAGGAAATCGGTTGGATTATTACTTTAGTATCCATTGGTTTAATTCAGTTTGCTATAATAATATCTTACCACTTATTAACTAACTTTTGCTGTATTACTTTAGAATAGTGAACTAATATTTGATTTCAGCTTCGTTATCAGTATTGTATTTGCCGTTTAAAAAATCTATGTAATTGTTTAATGTTTTGATTTGCTAACACTGAACGAATAATCTGTTCCCAAATTTAATTTTTATCCTTTCCCATACTTGTTTAAAATATAAATTGTTGTTACTATTCTAATAATAATATAATTATACTACTGATTATAATTAAACTAAAGTTACGTGTTAAACTTTCTAAATGATTGAAAGCTTGCAGCTACCATACGACCATCAACCATCATTGGCCGTCTCGGATAGATTTTCACAACAGAACAATGAAATTTCGGGTTCAACGGTAAATGGTTGTGCAAGGCAATGTAGCATACTGTACAAACTGCCTTGCATTAGCAATGCCATAAAATTTTACATTTTTCCGTTAAATATCTGATCGCTTGCATCGCTTCGCCCAACCCAAACAAGAATCCTGGTTTCGTCGTTGCGTATATGTATGTAGCCTCATAACGATCAGCCTCACCTATTTTGCTACATCACCAAACACTACTTTTCTCTCCTTTTTCAATGGTATATCACTTTCCCTTTTTTGGCAAATTAAATTATTTATTGTGATGACAAAAAATAAGTTAAAGTATTTAATTCAGAATTTGACATTAGAGAAGTAGCAAAATTTAAGCGCTGCTGATATTTGTCCATGTATGCATATTTGCGTGTGCAATAAATCAAAATTCTGCAGAATCGCCATCTAGAAACCTATTTCCTTATAATGCTTCAAAATAGATTATAATTCTTTTTACACTTGAAACCTATTTCCATAAAATAGTTTTGTTCTAAGGTTTGCCTCGTAATTTACTAGTTAGATTATAACTTCCTAAACAATTTCAAACCATTAAAATTAAAATGTCCATAACGTACGTGCTATAACCAATTCATATCCATAGAAAGACCTGTAAAAGCATGAACACATTTAGTTTGTATGGTTAACGGAAACATGCAATTTTTAATCGTTTCAACCCTGACAAGCTGTTCACTTTCGATTATCAGTA
Source organism: Allium sativum (assembly GCA_030737875.1). Taxonomy (NCBI): domain Eukaryota; kingdom Viridiplantae; phylum Streptophyta; class Magnoliopsida; order Asparagales; family Amaryllidaceae; genus Allium; species Allium sativum. Next base: position 797,161,453 of record CM060921.1, on the reverse strand, counting down.
GTGCAACACTCTTTTCAATGGTAAATTTGAATCCCTTTTCACAAAGTTGACCCATACTTAATAAATTCCAATGTAGATTAGGAACATTTAGTGCATTTCAAATATAATCAGGAGAACCATTTTTCAACTTGATTAGAATTACCTTTACCCATAATAGAAATTTTATAGCATTGTTTTCATAGTTAACTTTCCCACGTACGACTTTATCATATTAATGAGTGCATTATCGTTTGTTTAATCGAATCGGAATAGGATTTATCACAATATTCACTCATTAATATCTTCAGCTATCTCTCACAATATCTATAGCCGGGCATAGGATGTGCATCAGAAAAAAAAAAGTAATGAGCGCATAATCATTTGTTTTATCAAATCGGTTCTAAGTAAGTGCATTAAGAGAACATATACTTAAGAGTTATGCACATACTAAAGCAAAGAAATAGTGTGCTAATGCTGCTAAATGAAAATACAAAGACGCATGAGCTGAAGCTTCTTACACAAGACAATCACACAATGCTGACAGCATGATTGAAGATTAAAGATTCAATACAAGAGCGCATTCAGTTTATATCAGTATTTCTTTTATTCTAGAAGTGTGTATCTTTCGGCATTTATATTCTGCTAAGCTTAAAGCAGCATAGGTTGGTGTTATTGTTATGAGGTTGTTTTTTAAAAATTAGTGTTGGATTTTTAATTTTATAGGGGAAATTTTATTGGAAGGCGACTGCTATTTTATTAAAAAATTAAAGTGCAGCATTACCATAATCATAATATATAAAAGCTACCATTTGCCTAGCATTCTGAATTATTGAAAGGACAACAAAATTATATTGTAATACTTCCACAGCCACCAAATATATTGGTTGAAAAATCGAATTTACTAAAAAAAAATCTATGACTCTGAACATATCTAACATGGGTCAGAAATCCCAAATAAAACCATGTGTAAGTTTGTGCTTTCAATTATACTAAAGGGACATCTAAATAAGAAATGTTGGGTAGTGTGTGTTTTTAGTTTAAAACATGTAAAGCGATAAATGATGGAAACTAGTCATATCATTTTATCTGCAACCATCTTAGTTTTCTCGTTAGGGATGGCATAATTTCCATCAGCTCCTTTTTTTGATCGTGCCATAACCCAATCAATATCCGATCTAAAGCAGATCCACCTGGCAATATGATCGAAGAGCTATGATCTTCAGTTATCCATTTAGCCTTCTTCCCTGCATACCCATCTTGTCCTAAATAGTGAGGATGCTCGTTGCATGCCTGACTCTTCCTAGCCTTCTCACTTATTTTTTTGTTTTATAATATTAAGAATTCTAATGTAAATATCAAAAAAAATGCAGGATAAATTGGATATATTATTTTTTTTGAAAATTTGAGTGAAAACTACAGTAACACAGCTTCTAATTATTAAAGAAATATAAATCAAACATGCATTTTGCATCACAGCAGGCTAAACAAACATGCACTTTTGTATTGCGTCATAGCAGGCCATACAAACAATGTATAGGTTTACGAAAGAATCTTGGAAACTGCGCTTAAGGGAAAGGTAGCGCATAAAAATAAACAACAGGCATACAACTATTTTATCCCATTAATTTCCATAATAGAAGTAGAACACAAACAACTATGAGCCTACGACAACAGCTAAAATAAACTATATGAGTTAGCCCATGATAATACAACAGGCGTTTATGTGTAATGGACTTAAAATAGAGATTTCCTAAATTGCTCGTGTTAATATGCTAGTAAAATACGTAGTAGTAAAACACTTCTCTTGTTTGTAAATCTTACAGCATCAACAAAAAGTAAGCCGAATGTATGAAGATATAGTTCTCATATTGCAAAATGAATGAAATGGCTAGTGACAGGTAAAATGAAAGAAACAGCTGGTGACTTGTGGATATGGCATTAAAAAAAACATACCTTGAACACCTCAGATTCACAATACTTCTTAAAAGGTTTCCCATTGCATTTTTGTAATGCCATCATAAAATCCGTATGGCTCTTTATGGTTTCCAGGAAGCTTTCTAGTCTTCGTAATCCAACCACCAATCAATTTTGTTTTAAAGTCCTTCCATGCTACACGAACAATTTTTCACATATTCTTTTTCATTTTTTCATCGATGTGGTACTCAATCTGAGATAATTAAAAATAAAAAATAAGCAATGTCAAAGCAATAAAAATGAATTTGATAAACAATGAAAGTGGTTCATGACTCCAAACACTACGATCAAACTGACAATTTAATAAGGGAACAAATGAATTTATAATACCTTATTATCTTCCCAGATGATATCCTTAATTCCTTGACTAACTCTAGCCCAATCCTTGATATTGATATCAATTCTAGATCTAGCTGTATCGCCTACGTAAGCCTTAAAAGACTTTGCCCATTTTCCAATAGGTTTGCCATTATCACACCACTCAATAAATTTTGGCTCGGATGTTCTGTATTTTTTTCCGGTTGTTGGACCTCTTTGCTTCCTCTTAGATGACGGTTGTGAAATGAAAGCAGAAGTGTTTTGCTCTTCAGTGTGTTCATATGATTGTATTTCCATTATTCCTATATTGTAGATGTGCACCCGAAAGTTACAAAATATTTCATGTAAAAGAAGAAAAATCTAGCAATCAAACATGTAGATATCATGTGAGAGATCATACATGTGGAAATTAAAGGAGACATAAGCAAATATAGCCAACCATCTACCATCAGTATGAAAAGCAATGGTGGCGGTAAACATAATGATTAAAAGTGTGTAAAACATGGGTAAACATAATGATCAGTATGAGATGGTCATTGATTATATTTAAATTCGATACTTCCAGCAGGTCAGTTTGAAGGAGTAAAAGGTATGGATGGTTTGCTACTCTTTTGTCCAGATCCGATATTTTAGAGGACTCTAGGGAGATAACAAAATTTTGACATCCAAACATTTAACCAATATGCTGAAAGCCACAACACACAGCATTGAATCTCTATCTTCATGGTGTACTCCTTACAGCTACAAGTTTGTATTGTGCATTAAAATTAGTTAATGCAAACTTGGTGTATTGTCTCTAAAGTTATTGCTACAAGTTTGTATGTATTATGACTTTCAAAAACATACTGCACTAAATAATCGCGTGCCTTACTTTGAACGCCAATTTTTTAAAAAACAAAGGTCAGACTAGAATTGCAAAATGTTAATAAATAAATAAATATTTGTGATTACAGCATAAAATATAGGACAAATGATCAATTAAAAGTTTTAAACATATTTTTGCAGACATATTATTGTTGATAATTTATCCAGTACTATTACTATCTACATACTATATCAAACAGCTATTATGCTTGATGTACAAGGCAACAGTATACATGACATGCTCAATTTACTTAAAATCAAAGTAATAATGGAAATTGCCTTTTTCTTTTTTATGCATTTTATTTTCCTTACATGTAGGATGGTGATACACACCATGATGCCCTAGGTACGCCTGGAATCAAGATTCAGGAAAAGAAGCAAACAAACTAATTTCTGAAAGCTTGTCAACCCAGGTTTCCATGTTATAGTCAATATCATTTAAAGTTTACATCTCTCCAATTGTATGTTTTATGAGTTCTTTTACTCTTCTTGCATCAACTAGGAAAGCATGTGCCATTTTTTAAAGTTTTGGGAAAAAAAGCAAACAAAATAATTTCTGAAAGCATATTCCTTTATCTTTTAAAGTTTCGCAGGGTCTTTGAAAACTAATTATATGCTATAAGGGATGAAAAACATATCATATGATATGATTACTGATTGATGTTGGAGGTTAAAATTTAAAAATTGTTAGAACATGTAATGATTACCCTAAACTAGATTATTATATTCTCTAATTTTACTGCTATAACATGTTTATCTTAGAACTATCATCACTGTTGTACAATTTTCGCAATCTCAAAATCATGTTGCCTTTATGATAAATGATTAATTTATTAACTAATCTGTACTAGATTGAAATATTGATAAAGTTTATAGAAGCTGAGTTAAACACAACTCCAAGTATGTTTTTTAAAAGCTTGTATTAACTATAGAGACAATACACCATGTTTGTATCGACATAAATTTCATTTTGATAGGATCGATTAGGGGTTACTTCAAGCTACACCCACAATATCACACACAAGACAATCAATCAACACACCATTCAAAAAAAAGATACGATGAAAGTAAAATAGCAAGACACAAGATTTCATACGTGGAAAACCTCTTTGATGTGAAGAGTAAAAACCACGAGACCTCTTAAGAAGTCTACCCTCTTCTCTTATTGATAAACCAAAAAGGGAAAACAACCCCAAAATGTTTACAAAAGATTCGCTTCTAATCACCGGAATCCAAAAACAATAAGAGATGAAAAAGGTGTAAGAGAACACCCTATGTGTGCACTTCAGGCCAGCGGTGAATCGAGCAAGAATAAAGATCAATCTTGAAGACCAAAACACCTTGAAGAAGATGATAAATGACCAAAAACTGCTACTGCCTTATGTGACCAGATCTGGTTATATTAACCCTCTTTTCTTTTAATGTGCATACAAAAAATGTGAGTAATCTCCCAAATGCCTTTCTTGAAAAGAAAAGATATTGTTGCACAAAAGGCATGCTTGGACAACAAATCTGGGAAAAAAACAAAACCAATAAATCTCACCCACAAATTAAGCATGGCCTGCATAAAAAGATATGCCAAATATGCCTGCATAAAATTATGCCAAATATGCCTGCATAAAATTATGCCAAATATGCCTACATAAAATTATGCCAAATATGCTTGCATAAAATTATGCCAAATATAGGCTGGAATACCCAACAATCTCCCCCTCCAACCCAACTTGGGGAAGATGTGCATGCTTCAATCATCATTTGAAACTCATTCCCACAAGCTTGCTACAAACATCAAGCTTGTTTCCTAGAACCACTTTAGTCAACATATCTGCATCATTCTTGTTTGTATGAATTTTCTTTAACTTGAGCATATTTTCTTCAATCACATTTCTTAACCAATGATACCGAACATCAATATGCTTAGTGCGTGCATGATACATGGAATTCTTGCTCAAATCCATAGCACTCTGACTGTCACAGAATACTATATACTCTTCTTGTTGCAAACCCAACTCTTGAAGGAACCTCTTCAACCAAAGCTTCTCTTTACTTGCTTCTACAGCTGCTATATACTCTGCCTCGGTTGTAGATAAAGCCACACACTTTTGTAACTTGGATTGCCAAGAAATGGCTCCCCCTGAAAATGTGAACACATAACATATGGTAGATTTTCTACAATCAATATCACCAGCCATATCTGCATCCGTATACCCCTCAAGAACATGTTTTCTACCTCCAAAACATAAGCAAAATCTAGAAGTACCACGCAAATATCTAAAAATCCACTTTACTGCATCCCAGTGAACTTTACCAGGATTGGATAAGTATCTACTCACCAAACCAACAGAATGTGCAATATTTGGCCTAGTGCACACCATAGCATATATCAATGAACCAACTGCAGATGAATAAGGAATAGAAGACATACTTGCTTTTTCCTTCTCCGTTGTTGGACAATCCCTCTTACTTAGATTAAAATGAGGTGCGAGTGGTGTACAAACCGGCTTAGCATGCTTCATATTGAACCTTTCAAGCACACGCTCAATATATTTTTCTTGAGATAGCCACAACTTTCTAGCTTTTTGTCACGAACAATCTCCATGCCTAAGATTTGCTTTGCAGGACCCATGTCCTTCATGTCAAATGTCTTGGACAAATCTTTCTTCAAGTTGCTAATCAATTCTAAGTTTTGTCTAACTACCAACATGTCATCCACATATAAAAGAAGAATAATGAAGATATCGCCAGGAAACTTTCTAAAATACACAAAAGGATATGCAACAGTCCTCTTGTAACCATTCCTTGTCATAAATGAATCAAATTTGTGACACCACTGCCTTGGTGCTTGCTTAAGTCCATAAAGACTCTTCTTCAACTTGCAATCAAGTTTTTCTTTTCCCTTTTCTTCAAATCCTTCAGGTTGTTCTATGTAGATTTCTTCCTGCAAATCACCATGTAAAAATGCGGTTTTTACATCAGGTTGTTCCAATTCAAGGTCACAACTTGCTGCTAAACCCAAAATGGTTCTGATAGAAGTCATCTTGACAACTGGTGAAAAAACTCATTAAAATCAATGCCCTTTTTCTGATTGCATCCTTTGACTACCAATCTAGCTTTGCGCTTTACTATCTTCTCACCATCTTTCTTGTTCTTGAAAACACATTTGTTTTTCAAAACTTTCTTGCCTTTTGGAAGTTTCACTAGCTCAAAAGTCTAATTCTTCATCAAATAATCCATCTCCTCTTTCATAGCCTCAAGCCAAAGATTCTTGTCTCGACTAGACAACACTTCTTGGAAGCTCTCGGGCTCACCATCAGCTGTAACTAAGATATAATCTGTGCTTGGATATCTTGTAGATGGTTTATGTTCTCTGGTTGACCTTCTACCTTGAGCATCATCCACTTGTGGAGCAATTTGCTCCCCCTGCTCACAAGCCACTTCTCCATTTGGTTGAGCTTCATCATGAACATCGTCACGAACATCATCATGAACATCATCAAAATGTGCACCATCAAGCTGTGCATCATCAACACCTTCATGTGTTGCATCAAGATCAGCCTATATTGGTTGTTCAACAAAATCACAAGTAGGGGACAAAGAAACATCAATAGTATCAATAAAAAAATATGAGCTAGTATGATACCTTGCACTCAAAAGTTCTGCACCTTTTTCATGCTCAAAGAACACTACATCTCTGCATCTTACTACCTTTCCTTTTTCTGGATCATATAGCCTGAACCCATACTCTTCATCACCATAGCCAACAAAAACACATGGATTAGTCTTGGAATCCAGCTTTGATCTTTGGTCTTTTGGCACATGCATGTATGCCTTGCATCCAAATACTCTAAGATGTGTATATACAGGATCACATCCCTTCCATGCTCTCTCTAGAATGTCAAGCCCCAATGGAATAGATTGAGAACGGTTGATCAGATGAACTGCTGTATTCACTGCTTCAGCCCAAAATGGCTTTGGTAGATCGGACATCTTCAACATACATCGCACCTTCTCCACAATGGTTCTATTCATCTTCTCAGCTACACCATTGTGTTGGGGAGTGCCTGGAACTGTCTTCACATGTCGAATACCATATTGCGCACAATAATTCTTGAACTCATGTAAAGTATACTCTCTATAATTGTCTGAACGAAGGCACTTCAACTTGCTTTCTGTCTCCCTTTCCACCATAACATGAAACTTCTGAAAAGTTTCAAACACTTGGCTTTTGGTCTTCAAAATGTAAATCTATGTCTTTCTAGTAGCATCATCAATAAAAGTGACAAAATATTTGTTGCCACCATTGGATTCAACCTCAATGGGACCACATACATCCGAATGTACAAGCTCCAACTTAGCCTGCTTTCTTGTAGACTTTCTAGCAAAAGAAGCTCTATGTTGTTTTCCTGCTAAGCAATGATCACAAGGGTTAAGAGAAATTGTAGTATTGACAAGAATAAGAGATTTACCTGCTAAACATTTCAAACCCTTTTCACTCATGTGTCCCAATCTTCGATGCCACAAATTAGGAGAATCTTTTTCTTCCACTGCATTAAGCTCACCAAAACATACAGTCAAATATGTCTTATACAAAGAACAACACAACTCGCCTCTTGCAATTGTCATGGATCCCTTGGATAATTTCCACTTACCACTCTCAAATGTGTGACGAAAGCCTTCTTGATCAAGAATATGAGCTGAAAGCAAATTAAGACGCAAATCCAGAATATGGCGTACACCTTTCAATGTAAGCATGCATCCAACATTAGTCTTCACACGAATATAACCAATCCCAACTATGCTTGCTGAACTCTGGTTACCCATTTTGACACTGCCAAAATCACCTACTTGATAATTCAAAAAATACTCTCTCTTAGGAACACAATGATATGAAAGCAATACTTTTTAATATGGCCTTCTTTCTGAAAATCATTCTTCTTCCCATGTTCACTTTTCCAACAAAAGCAATACTTTTTAATATGGCCAGGCTTCTTGCAATAGTTGCATATGAAGTGATTCTTTCCATCATTAGACTTGGATCTTCCTCTTGAGTTATCACGGCCTTTGGGTCCTTTGCTCTTACTTCTTCCTCTATTCTCCACAGCAAGAGCTTGTGAATTGTCAACTCCAATCTCCTTTCTTCTAATTTCTTCATTAAACATGCTTTCTTTGATCACATCCAAAGATAACACACCATCTGGAGCTGAATTATTAATGGTCACAACTAAAGTTTCCCAACTATCTGGCAAAGAACTCAATAAGAACAAAGCTTGCAATTCATCACCAAAAATGATCTTCATAGTTGTCAACTTGTTAATAATGTCTTGGAAATCACTAAGATGCTCAGAGACTGACTTTCCACCTTTCAACTTTAGATTAACAAGCCTTTTAATTAATGAAGCTTTGTTATGGGCAGTTTTCCTCTCATACAAACCTTCTAATTTCTTCCACAAATCATATGGATCGGTCTCTTGTGACACATGGTTAAAAATGCTAATGTCAACCCATTGTCTAATGGTTCCTAAAGTTTTCCTTTTCAACTTTATCCATTCATTCTCTTCCATTTTATCGGGTTTAGAAGGTTTAGAGATAATACCACTCGAACTAGTGGCGGTTTCAATTGGGTCATGTAAATCCTTGCAATATAACAAGTCTTCCATCATAGGTCTCCAAATAGAATAGTTGGTTGACGTCAACTTAATCATTGAGCTATGACTGCTCAAGTCCATAGTGTGATAAATAACCTACCTCAAGCTCTAATACCAATTTGATAGAATCGATTACGGGTTACTTCAAGCTACACCCATAATATCACACACAAGACAATCAATCAACACAACATTCAAATATAAAAAAAAGATACAATGAAAGTAAAATAGAAAGACACAAGATTTTATACGTGGAAAACCTCTTCGATGTGAAGAGTAAAAACCAGGAGACCTCTTAAGGAGTCTACCCTCTTCTCTTATTGATAAAAAAAAAAGGGAAAACGGCCCCAAAATTTGTACAAAAGATTCGCTTCTAATCACCGGAATCCAAAAACAATAAGAGATGAAAAAGGTGTAAGAGAACACCCTATGTGTGCACTTCAGGCTAGCGGTGAATCAAGCAAGAATAAAGCTCAATCTTGAAGACCAAAACACCTTGAAGAAGACGATAAATGACCAAAAACTGCTACTGCCTTATATGACTAGATCTGGTTATATTAACCCTCTTTTCTTTTAATGTGCATACCCAAAATGTGAGTAATATCCCAAATGTCTTTCTTGAAAAGAAAAGATATTGTTGCACAAAAGGCATGCTTGCACAACAAATCTGGGAAAAAAACAAAACCAATAAATCTCACCAACAAATTAAGCATGGCCTGCATAAAAAGATATGCCAAATATGCCTACATAAAATTATGCTAAATATGTCTGCATAAAATTATGCCAAATATGCATGCATAAAATTATGCCAAATATGCCTACATAAAATTATGCCAAATATGCTTGCATAAAATTAGGCCAAATATGGGCTACCCGACACATTTAATCTCTATCTTCAAAGTAATTGCTAACTATAGAGACTCTAGTAAAACAGATTATAAATTGTGCATTAACTATTTTATATGTTTATTCCAAGTTTGTATTTCTTTTCAACAGATTTTTACAAAGTAAGCACATGGAAAAATATTGTTTAGTAATAATTTATGCAAAGCACTACATCTACCAAAATCTGTGATTAAATAGTTTTGAATTACTCAAGAAGTTTTATCTCCATGCTATATAATTTATTCATAAGAACAGTAAAGAGAAAATAGCATATGGACATGCATGCTAGTTTGAAAAAAGTAATGAGTCGAGGGGAATACAACTAAAATAGTATCGTATATCTAAAAAGAACCATACAAAAATGAAGTAAAATGGTGACAATATAAAAAGGTTAAAAAATTACCCCGCTATCTAAACCCCTTCATTGTGATCAGAACGTGCATAATTTGCATTTAAATCAACTTCTTCTTCTACTAGACTTACGCCAGTGGAAAAGGTGGGTTCTCGTCAAATTGATTATACTCTTCTTCATCTATCACATCGCCTATCCCAACAATACGTCTTTTTCCAGGAAGGACAACATACCACTTATGATCAGCTGGGTCGGTGACATAAAAAACTTGTTTCACTTGAGATGCCAATATGAGTGGATCGTTATCATGACTCACTCGATCAAAGTCAACAAGTGTAAATCCATGTTCATCCACTTGTACAGCACGATGGTTATCAGCCCATTTACATTGAAATAGAGGAATCGTGAAGTCTCTATATTCAAATTCCCAAATATTATCAATTACCCCATAATATGACATTGTCGCATTTATTGGTTTGTTATCTTTAGCACTAGCAAATTCTCTTGAAGATGCTACGACACTTACTCCATTATTTTGTGATTTGCTCTTTTCATCCTGACGCTTTGTATGAAAGACATACCCATTAATAGTGTATACTTCATAAGAGCTAACTTGAAATTTAGGCCCATACGCCAACCATTTTATTGTATCGGAAACATTATGATTAGTTTGAGACAACTGAGACATTACCCTATCTTTAAACCATATGACGAAGGAGTGGTTATGTTCATTTGTCAACCATCTTTCGTTCTTTGAAGGGTTATGAGACTTTAAAATTGTCATGTGTTCTTCCAAGTAAGGATGAACCTCACTAAGGTGTTGTAATACAAGTAGCTGAGCTTTGTGAAACTTATCATCACCAATTGACATCAATTTAAATCCCATTATGCCTTGACCATCAAGTCGTCCTTCATGTCGAGACTTGCAAAGTCCAATAGGTTCAACATCAGTTAGGTATTGAGTGACAAATTCAATAACCTCCTCAGCTATAGTACCTTCTACGATACTAGCTCCAGGTCTGTATCTATTCTTTTTTTTTCTTTTTAAGTTCCCATGTGCATTTTGAACGTATACATATACCTCATAAAAGCAGGACCGCAAAGCTTGATTTGTCTTACTAGATGAACAACCAAATGCACCATAACATCAAAAAATGAGGGTGGAAAATACATCTCAAATTGACATAAGGTAACGATAACTTCAGCTTGCTGATCATCCAACATATTAGGATAAATCACCTTACTACAAATTGCATTAAAAAAATTACAAAGCTTTGTAATAACATGTCTAACATGTTTAGGTAATATACCTCGGATAGCAACAGGCAACATTTGTTGCATTAACACATGACAATCATGAGACTTCATGCCTGTCAATTTCAAATCTTTCATTGATACACGACTGCTAATGTTTGAAGAATAACATGATGGAACTTTGACACCACGAAGACACTCGCATAAACTAATTTTCTCTTGTTTGGACAATGTATAACATGTAGGAGGCAAATAGATATGTTTACCTTTCTCCACTGGTGCTAACTCCTTTCAAATACCCATTTTCAACATATCTTGCCTAGCTTTCTCACCATCTTTTGTCTTGCTTGGTATATTCAAGAGCGTTCCAATGATACTGTCACAAACATTTTTTTCTATATGAATTACATCTAAACAATGCCTAACTTGTAAATGTTTCCAATATGGAAGTTCCCAAAATATAGATTTTTTCCTTCCAAATGCCTTTTTGAAGAGGAAAAGCTTTGCCAAATACATTTTCAATATCCTTGATCCGTTCATATACATCATTACCTATTAATGGCAAACAAGCAACTCTGTTTTCTACCTCCCCATTGAAAGGTTTCTTCTTTTTACGATAGCGATGATTGCGAGGGAGAAATCTACGATGATGCATATACACATTTTTCTTGCAAAAATGCAAGCGCTCAACAACCATGTCGTCTTAACAAATTGGACATGCTTTAGCACCTTTTGTACTATATCCAAACAAGTTACCATATGCGGGAAAATCATTTATGGTACAAAAAATCATGGCGCGTTATGTAAATTCACTTTTACTATATGCATCAAATACACGCACACCTTTATCCCACAAAATTTTTAGATCATCAATAAGAGGAGCTAGATAAACATCGATGTCATTTCCTGGTTGTCGTGGTCCCGAAATCAAAAGAGACAGCATAATATACTTGCGCTTCATACTCAAGTGAGGTGGAAGATTGTAAATCACCAAAAGAACTAGCCAAGTACTATGTTGACTACTAAGATTGCCAAATGGGTTTATGCCATCTGTGCAAAGACCAAGTCTAAGATTCCTTATTTCTTCGCCGAAACTAGAATACATGGTATCAATATTTCTCCACTGTGGAGAATCGGTTGGATGCCTTAGTAATCCATCATCCTTCCTCACATCTGCATGCCATCTTAAGTTTTTTTCTTTATTTGCAAATAAACGTTTAAATCTTGATATAATGAGCAAATACCATAAAACCTTTGCTGGAGGCAATTTCTTCTCTGAGTCGTTATGAACATTTTTTTGTGACTTGTAACTGGATAATCCACACTTAAGACACTCATGCAAGCTCTCATATTCATTTCTGTATAATATACAATCATTTGGACATGCATGTATTTTCTTGTACCTTATGTCAATTGGACACATAATTTACTTTGCCTCATAATTAGAAGTAGGAAGCTCGTTACCTTCTGGTAGTATGTCTTTCAAAAGTTCCAACAATGACGTTAAACTTCTATCACTCCACCCGTGTTTTGCTTTTAAATTGAAAAGCATGAGCACAGCAGACAATACTGTAAACTTAACACAACCAGAATACAAAGGCTTCTTAGCATCAACTGATATTTTTTCGTACAACTTTAGCTCTTCCACCAAATGTTCTAGAACATCATCCAACATCTCATCAACACGGTCGATCTCATCATTCTCATCATTTACCTCATTATTCACGTTACCTTCCTGGTCATCCTCGTCATTGTAATGACTACTAGAACTAGGTATACTACGTATGCTTTCACCGTGCCATATCCATCGTGTATATTTTTTCTTGAACCCATACTGAATTATGTGATCTTTGATTTGATCTACGTTACGATATCTCCTCCTATTCCGGCAACGTCTACAAGGACAAAAAATAGTTTCTTCTCTTCTTGTTAATTGATCATTCAACGCACACTTGATGAATCCCTCCATTTTGTTCAAGAACTCGTTATCGCTACGTTTCGCGTTATACAACCAATTACGATCCATGTGAAATTGTTAGAGACACACTACATAAGCAAAAAAAAAAATCATAAGTGTTTCATTCAGTTAACCCTCAAAATTGGACTAATTTTGTATTATCGATAAGATGTGTAGGTATAGCCAAAATTGTTTTGTAATTCAATTTGGAAACAAGTTAATTTCTGGCAATATGATTTTAAAGCTAACACAAATTTATTTGAACGGTAAAGTATAATATTCAATTTAAATTGATTGACTCACGAAAAATAATTTCCATAAAAGAGATCAAAGCAATATTCATCCAGGACAGTCATAGACTACTCACACAATCTCAGGTAGTTACTGAACTAAATATTAATAGCCATAAAAGTATGCAATATCTCATGTTATTATTGGTTTTTTATTATTAAAACTTGGAAAATACAGTTGTCTACCATTTCGGTTTATAAGCTGGTTGGTATCTCTAATTTTTCCAGTTAACTCTGTACTGGGTAAATTTTTTGAAAAAATCCAACATTTATTTAAGATATTACCAATCGAAAGTATGATAAAATGTAAGGTACTTAAATATAATCACTATCAATTTCTTACTTCTCATTTGCAATACATAGCCTAGCTCAAAGATGTTCTTCGTAATTAAAAAAAAAGTGGACAGGAAAAATCCTGCCATATGAACTAGTGTGCGTGAGAATTCTTTTATTGAATTCACTTTTTATCATTCATTTTATATACATATGGAAAATGCCTTTAGATAGGTAAAAGAAAGATTTTAAAGTAGAAACCTGCCATATGAACATGTGCGCGAGAGAATTCTTTTATTGAATTCACTTTTTATTATTATGTAAACATGTCTAATTCCTTCAAATAAAAAAGGAATGATTTGGAGGTAGAAACCACACAATATAAATATGTGCATGAAAATTCGTTTACTACTTGAGATCATCTTGTACAGTTTGCAATAAGGTAACCAATTTACTTTTAGTACTCTCTTATTTATATTGGTCTTAACCTTTTTTTGCCATACTCGATTTTGACAATTTACACTATCTGTGGCATATAATAAAATAATGTTCTGTGAATGGAATACAACACAAAAAAATAATTAACTTTCCGTAGTGTTTCAATAAATATAATATAGGTATGTTATTTAAAAATGAAAGGTGGATAGATGAGTTAAACAAGAAGCATAAAACGCAACTTTTCATAACAAACATGGTATGAAGCATATTAAGGTGATTCGAAAAGAAACATTACTTTCTACTTCAAATGGGATTCACATGCTCTCATAATTCTTTTGAAATATTTCTAATTATTTTGGAAGGTTTAATTATCCTAATATATTTTATTTATGAGTCTTCATTCACAACTTAGAAGACAGTTAAACTAATTGTTATTGTTGTTTAAAACAAATCTATTTAGCTTGATTCTGGATTTTCAAATGGCATTCGAATATTTAATTTGACTTATTTTAATCAGTGTCTTTAACCTAACCTGCATCGTAAGAAAATGTCTACCATGAAAGACATTCTATAAATTAATGTTACGGTCATTGTGAATATTGTTATCGTTATTAGTTGAAAATTGTGTACAAAAATGTAGTTTGATAAAGCATAGATCTTTTTTAGAAATCTAAATCTCAGTTACATAATGGAAGCTTAGCCGAGATACTTAGTCAACATATGTGAGTCTAATTTCATCCATTTATTCTTAGCTGTTAATTATTGTCTTCTTACTGGCCTTTTTTTGTCCCAGCATATAAGAGATACTGGAATTCCCTCATAAACCAATATGTACTCTTATGTTTTCATTTATGCTATTTTCTTAGTAAAATTACAAAAATATTCATAGTGGATGTTTTCAACTGGCTAGTAAAATACTAGCCGAATTAAATTAACTCAAATCATGATGGTTATGTATAGATAGATGCAATAATCTTTTATGAGACATAGTTTTGAATTTTCTCTGTTTTCAGCAAGTTTGTTACCAAGTTATGGTTAACCATTGGTTGGACATTAAATACGTTAGGGGGGTAGTTGTTAAGGAGTCCGTCTCTTTTACAGTTAGAAGGAAAAATAAAATCAGCTACCAAACAAATAGTAATACGAGTAAAAATCATGTAATATGCCTTCACTTATGTTAGCTCATTATTTAGTAGACTATGTGATATTAACTACTATAAAATTGTGGGCAATAAAAAGATACAGAGAAATTTTTAGAAATAATAGAAGATGGTACACAAAAACAAAAGAGCGAAGAAGTGCTTCCATGTGCAAAGAAAAGAATGTGCAATTGTATTGATGTTGTTATTTTAGTAAAACTATAGTAATTTTTTACACTATCTTTCATGTAACCGTGGGAACTTATTAGTTTGGAAACTATAATACGAATTATGACAACTATATTTTTGGTGTTTAATCATATTATGATTTTCGTTTTAATTTAAAATTGTCTTCTAATGCACCTAAGTAGATAATAAAAGTATAACATGAATTATGACAACTATCTTTTTGGTGTTTAATCATATTATGATTTTCTTTTTAATTTAAGATTGTCTCCTAACGCACCTAAGTGGATAACAAACTAATAAATTGAACCATCATAATATGCATATTGTGGTTCAGTTCAATTAGTTTCAGTGAAAGACATATGTTTTTACTGTCAACTATAATATCAAAGACAATAATGCAAATCTAACGAGTGTACTGCTAATTTGGTAAATTATTCCACAAAAGAATTTAAGTCGACAATTAGCGGGTTTTTTCTTTCTTTTATGTCCATATACATAAATTTTTCTTAATTATATTATACGTTGGATCTAAAATCATAGTATTTATATTTTTCTTATTGTGCCTCTAGAGTATTAACTATAGCCACTTCCAATGGTTTTTGATATACATAAGTTCAAAGAAATTATGACATTATTCTAGGTGCAGATTATTTTAAGATGACTAGAAATACATTTGTAACTTTATACGTAAATTCTTCTATTTGAATATATGGCTCGATGTTTTGTGCAATAAACATAAGCAGTATATTAACATTTAGCGATAAGTGCAATAGAAGCATTAGTAATAATGTCATCTAAATTTGATGCTCGGTCATAGTGGGTTGTACACGGACTAACATCTTAACGATGAATTAAACTATTCTTTATACACTCATTAGGTCTGATCCTAACTTGATATTGAAGATGTTTCCATCTTTTTGATGTTCTTTTCGTTTAATCTATGATTTGTTTGGGATTTGTTGAACAAGTGTGAACGACATTGAATAGATAAATAATAGAAAAACTTGCCCATTGTCTAGACGTTTAGCTTTTCCTACTGTACTGATATGAATATTGATATCAGAAGAAAGCATACTTGGTTAGTTTTTTTTTCTAAAATTGGGATTGGAGAATGATAATCAGAAGGGATATTGGTATATTCATACCCTTTTCAATGCCTTCCCATTGTGTTATCAATCTTCCTTTTTCAATCTCTCATGCCCTTTTCAGAGCCTCGAATAAGAATCAGGTTATTCATTTCCTTTCAAATAAACCTAAGAATTCTTATTTTTTTTTACTAGAAAAATAACTCCGTTATATTTGAACACACAAACAGCGAGAGATAACGGAAAAAAAGCACTAAATACTTTTTACTTCTGAACCAATTTTACACTTCTGCTTTTTCTTCTTGAAAGAAAGTAACCAAACAACGTTAGTTCGCTAGCAAAAACTCTGTTCGCCAACTGAAGTCCGTCATTTCCAAATTACCATTATCAAAAAACTGCCATCGAAATCACTGTCATCAAGCAAGCCAAAATCAAAATTAAAGTCCTCGCTGATTCCCCAAATCTTCACTTCTAAGTCATCCACAGAAGTTTCATCCCCAACATTACCGTTGGCAACAACATTACCGGACAACACATCTGCATCGCGGGGGGGATGCCGACGTCGTCATCTGAGGCCTCAAGCAAGTATCCAAGATCCAGCTGCACTGAGCTGGAGTTAGTCTCCAGACCGGACAAGAGATTCGCGTTTGAATCCTGAATAGAAGCAGCATCTCTGCCTCCAAAAATTTCATGATAGAAGCAAGATCTGAGCTATCTGGCTCGATTGTATCGTCTGAAGGGTCAAAAAGAAGTGTTTCCCTGATTCGTTTCGCCTCTGGAGATTCCGACACACACTCACTTTCTTCTCCTCGGTTTTCTTCCCTGCATGTTTTATTAGTGGCATTAAACGTTATCAGGGTAAACAGAGAGCTCAGCCATTGAATAATGTGCGATAAATGAAACGAAAAGGCTTAGGTATTATCTGGGAAAAGGTGAATGGGGGCAATGAAATATACCTAAGACCGTCATCCAAAAAACCATCATACTTCCATTACGATGTAATAAATTTCAGATCTATTTCATTTGCAATTTACTTGAGGGATGAGCTCTTTTAACATTTTGTTTATTCTCTAATTTCATAAATTTTCAGTTATGATAACTATACCCATTTCATTTGTGATCTTAAGCTTATATATATTGACTAAAGTTTCACATTTACCATTTTACTTGGATATTACCATGCTGATGACAGATATTGATAGATTAAAGTATTTGCTAAAAAAAATTCAATGGATTTGTTGAACATATGCTCTTGAAAATTTTCTCAACTGGGTTCTTATCCTATCCATTTTTCAATTTTAATTTTGGCTTTTGTTGAAGCTTATTACATATTCTTTTCTAGTTAAGCAAATATGGATTAGTTTATATACAGAGATTGCCTGAGATTTAATTTCCATGGACAATAGTGTAAGATAGTACATACTCCCTATTCAAGCAATATTTTGAAACCATTTGCTAACCACTATTGCATAATACACATTAATAAAACAGGATGAAGAATTGGTCCCTATATATTGTGTTGCATATCATTGAACTGCTCTCACTGGGCTATTTTCCTTTCTTGCGCCTGCATGTAAAGCCTCAGGGTCTGCTTTGCACAAATGGGATATATATATATATAAGACTATCGATGGAAGAAGATGACAAAGATGCCTGTTAGGGAGGTGGAGATGTTGGGGATGGATATCTCTAGCCATCATTTTAGTATCAAACAGAGACATGTTGTAAGAATTTTGTGTTATGTACGCTTCTCTTTGAAAAAAGGACAACAAATTAGCAATGGGGTGACCAACATTGATATTTTTTTAATATACTATTGTTTGATGAAGAACCAACAGGTAGGCCTGGGCTACCTGAACCAACTATTATCAGTGTTCCTATTGTCCCTTATCGTTTTGTCACTAACATTTTTTTCTTCTGTAGATAGTTAAAGTGCAGTTATGTACAATGTTGTTCGCTGTTTTATGTCACAAAAAATGCAACGCGATCTTATTATCCAACAACTTCATTGTTCTTCTCATCATGAAATATGCCTGAATAGAGCAACAAATAAATCAAACCAAAAATCATTTAATTTGAATATTTTTTTTAAATATGCTGCTAAAATAGCATAGTTTGGTTCTCTAAGGTTTCAGGCTATAATCGAGCAAATGAAAAAAAATATGGTAGAAAAGATAGTTGAACTAACTCAGTATCTTTGGACCTCCTAGAAACATAAAAATGATAATCTTATTTCCTTTGATAATTCATTGGTAAATCAAGATTGAATATTTTTAATGTTTATTGAAATAAACAAAATGACTGAATGAGATCTGTAACGACCCGCATTCTACGCATCATAGGATCGTAGAATATTTATTTCTTTCACATACGAAGTCGTATGGTCATGTAACTTTGGAAGACGACTATTGGGGTCATTTCCCATGTTCATAATTTTTCCCGATTTTTAAATGACCCTTTTACCCCTAGCTGATCTTGTTTTGACCATAAATTTTGACTGAAAAGGAATTTTGACCTGAAACCACTTCCATTGGCTCCAGATGATGGTTTACAATTCGGTAGAGTGGTCACATTAGCCAAACGGACTCACTGTTTGGGAGATATGGCTGAAACAAGTTCCAGATGGTGAAAAACAGCTTAATTGGGCTTAACCGAGTGATTAACAGCTAGGCCCAAAGGGAATTTTGGGATTTGGAGTATTTAAGGGCTGTTAGGATTAGGGATTTCGGTTTTTCTCATTTCCCAGCCGCCACATACATCTTAGAAAACCCTAACAATGGCCTCTAACATCTAGAATCATCCCTAATCACTTCTTAATCAAGTTTTGGCTTAAACAACATCAAATCAAGGAGAAATAGCACCAAATCAGAGTTGGAGCTGCTGGTAGGCAATTGAATTCGACCCATACGGTAGATTATTTCAGATCTAAAGTTTAATTGTGGCAAAGGTGAGTGATTAGAATTATTTTGACACTAATTACAGTTAATTGGGGTGATTAGTGGTAATTAGCGAATATATGCATGTTAAAAATCTGGAAAAATATTTATAAATTCTTAAATATCATTTTATGCCTCTATTAGAAAATTTGGTTAATTTGGTTAAGTTTTGTTAATCCTATGAATAGTTTTGCCTAAACCATGCTTAAGGGAAAGTATGAGGTTTTGACTATGTTTGATCCGTTTTAACTTATCAAATTATTGTTTTGATGTTCATGGATGATTATACATGTTGCTATGACTGTATGGTATGTTTTGTGATTGATTAGAAAAGTTAGAATGGTCGAAAACTCCGTCGTATGGCGTAAAACAGTTGCTGGAAGAAGTTGCAGGAAAATATGCAGGGATCCGGATCGGTTCGCCCCTCTCCAC
Source organism: Allium sativum (assembly GCA_030737875.1). Classification (NCBI taxonomy): domain Eukaryota; kingdom Viridiplantae; phylum Streptophyta; class Magnoliopsida; order Asparagales; family Amaryllidaceae; genus Allium; species Allium sativum. Next base: position 797,141,443 of record CM060921.1, on the reverse strand, counting down.
CACGACCCGATCATGACAATCATTCCACGAACCGACGCTTCGAGCTATGCCTCCAACCACGAGCTGATCTATGTGTCACGATCCGAGCAGAAGTCACGAATTGATGGAAGCTCGACTCACGAGCCAATGGAGGACCCGACCTGGTGTAGCAGTGCGACCCGACCCGTAGTGGGACTCACGACACGATCCGAAGCAGATGACCACGAGCTGACCAAGCCGTGGAGCTACCCGACCTGAAGGGCTCTACCCGACCTGATGTGGACAGTCGCGAACCGATCCAAGGGTGGAGCACGACCCAAACCGAAGGAGGCTGGTGACCACGACCTAAAGCAAAGTGAAGTGAAGAAACGAAGACCAATCCGGAGAAACAGGTGACGACCAAAACCCAAGATGCAAAGGAAGTCCAAGTGGGAAGTTTGTACTTAGGATCCAGTTGGGAACCAACGAGTCGACTTCATGAGTTGGGCTTTGCTGCGGGGCGTGTGCTAAGGGGTTGTCGATGTCTATAACTTTGGATCACTATGTGTAGGGGGTACGTGAACGGATTCAGGGCCACAGTGACCCGGGTACGACTAAAGAGCTATAGACCAATGAAGTGGGGTCATTTGTAAAGATTTGGTCATGACTCCATGGGGTGAGCTTGGTAGTAGCAGTAGTTGTACAAGTCGAACTTCGTCACTACTTCGATGGATCTAGTGATCAAAGTGGTGGATATCGTATGCTTTACGCATTGAGTGAGAGATGTGAGGATGGTTGCTATGTTTGATTTGTTTGCCATCATTATGACATGCACACCCCCACCCCTGTATTCTTTACACCATATGTTAGAGGCACCTTAGAGTATTGTACGTTATGTAGTGCTAACTCTTTGGTTGCAGGTCCAGGTTCAGGTTCAGGTATGGTTTAGTATACCTGTTATTGTTCTGCTTAGCTGCTTATCTCTCGTACCAGACCTTTTGTCTGACACAGAGTTTTATGTCTCTTCTTATTACTCTGGGTGCTCTCACGAGAAGACTAGAGACAGGTTAGGTGGTATGCACGAGTAGCTGTACCGGAGACGAGCAGGAGGCTTCCACGTATGGTACATATATATAAATATTCTCCATGTGTTGCTGCGGTCACTACTTTGGGCATTAGTGGTGTACCTTTCTTTCTTTTGTTTAGAGACAGTAATTTGGAAAGTTGTAATAAGCTGTATTTGGATTTTTGCTGCTCTGATGATGATGTTGATGTTGGTTTTAGTTATCAGCTTATGCACTGTCTCACCTGTTTTATGTCAAGTATATTATTATTATATTTTGTTCCATGTGCTATGAGACATTCTACAGGTTTTTGATCAGTTCATTCTCTTCTTTCCTTTATTTGGCGACCGTTCTGTGCTAGTCGGGCATATGTACAGCTCACTTTCGGAGGAAATGTCGGCTGGTGCGGGGCGGGCCGTCACACTTGGTATCAAAGCTCTAGGTTGCCTAGTTAACCTAGGGAAAGACACCAGGGAGAGATAATACGTATATGAGAGCGCGTACTTGTGGTTATTTTGGTTTTCAAAAGCTATATATATATATATATATACTATTAGTATAGTTAAGGATGAAGTCGCACTACACTGGCACCACAAAGAAGATGGTTAATCGTTTTCCCTTTACAGATTGAACGATGAGCCGATACGCAAGAGGTGCCGGTAGAGAAGCCAATAATGGGAAGGCTGCTGACATGAGGACGATGTTTACTGACCTCATGAGGGAGATGCTTAGGGATGTGCAGAGGGCAGCTCCCAATGCTGGTAATGGTGGTGGTCCAATAGTGCAGGCGCCTAGGGCCGATTTCGCCAAGCTGAACAAGGATTATACTAGTCTTGGTGGGAAGCCGTTCCATAGAACGGAGTCGGCTACAGATGTTCAGGATTTGTTGGATAGCTGCGAGCGTATCTTCGAAGACTTGGGTATCGAGGATGCGATGAAGAGAAGGCTAGCATCCCGTCAGCTGCAAGGACGGGCAATGAATTGGTGGAATGCTATAAAGGCAGCTACTCCCAAGGATCAGATTACTTGGGAGCAGTTTAAGGCTCGCTTTAGCGATAAGTTCATTCCAGCTGCTCAGAAGTCAGTGTTGTTTATGAAATTCTTGGAACTCAAGCAGAATGACAGAGCTGTCTCGGAGTATATTGCCGAATTCAACACCTTGTTGAAATATGGTTTATCCCTAATAGATACTGCCGAGAAGAAGAACGAGAAGTTCATAACTGGCTTGGATTGATACTTAGGGGAAAGGCTTATTAACCGCATCGATGAGACGTGTGAATCGATTGCGGGGAAAGCATTGAGGTCAGAGAGTCTTTACCCTAAGTTGAAGATTGAGGTTGCATTTGTAAAGGAGCCAAAGCCGCAAGCAAGCGATGGAGGCAGGAATGGTTCTTAGATTAAGAGAAAGCAGAATCAGACTAAGGATAGCCAGAAGAAAAAGAATAAGAAGGATGTTGAGTGCTTCAGCTGTGGTAAGAAGGGCCATTATGCTAGTAATTGTCGGGCCAAGCCAGTGAATAGGAAGTGCTTCAACTGTGGCCAAGTGGGACATCACAAGGACAAGTGTCCGCAACCCCCTAAAGAAAAGAAGATGGTGAAAGCATATGCCCTTAATGTTATTCCTTCTTCGTCGAATGCCCCAACTACGATGGAAAAGGGAAAGAATGCCGTTATTCAAGGTACGCTTTCTATTTATGATGTTCCTATTAGAGTTTTGTTTGAGACCGGAGCTTCCAGTTCCTTCATATCTAGTGACCTGGTCGATAGGTTGGGATTGGAGCCCAAGATCGTCGATAGACCTTTAGTAGTGACGAACCCGATTGGTGGTTCTACTAACCTTAACATGATTTGTCGTAATGTGGTCTTATCGAGTCATGGATGCATGTTTGTTTGTGATTGCTTTGTTTTGGGCTTTACTGGGTTTGACATTATTTTGGGAGTCGATTGGCTCTAAAGATACGGGGTGGTGGTAGACTGTGAGGGCTTTTTGGTGACAGCTAGAGCGGATGATGGACAGAGGGGAGTGTTTGGTGGTCTACCTTGTGATGGGATAATGGCTAGTTTTCTAAATTCCCTCGACATCCCGCATGGTGAGTTTTCAGGTTTCCCTGTGGTTGGCCAGTATTCGAACGTCTTCGAGGAAGTGACCGGGCTTCCACCACACCGAGAGATTGAGTTTCGTATTGATTTAGTAAAAGATGCCAGACCTATGGTGATGCCACTTCATCGTATGGCACCAAGGGAGCAACAAGAACTCGGGGTGCAAGTCAGCGATCTTTTGAAGAAGGGATTTATCAGAAGGAGTGTTTCTGAATGGGGAGCACCAGTTGTGTTCGCTACCAAGGCCGATGATTCCCTTCGATTGTGTGTAGACTACTGCGAGCTGAATAAGGTGACGAGGAAGAACAAGTATTCTCTATCGCTGATAGATGATTTGTTTGATTAGTTGAGTGGCGTGAGAGTATTCTCTCAGTTGGATCTCGCGACAGGTTTTCATTAGGTTAGAGTGGAAGCTGAGAGTATAGCTAAAACGACATTTCAGACGCCGTCTGGATTTTATGAGTGGTTGGTCATGCCATTTGGGTTGACCAATGCCCCAGCATATTTTGTGGTTCTTATGAATAGAGTATTCAGAGATCAATTGAATAAGTTTGTTCTTGTGTTCGTGGATGATATTTTGGTTTACTCAAGGACAGAGGAAGAACACAAGGAACATTTAAGGATAGTGATGGAGGTGTTGAGAAAACACCAATTAAAAGCAAAGTTTTCTAAGTGTCACTTCTGGAGAAGGGAAGTGTGATTCTTGGGCCATGTTGTTTCAGAGAATGATATTCCCGTGGATCCTGCGAAGGTGGCTACAGTACAAGATTGGTCTACGCCCAAGAATGCAACGGACATAAGAAGTTTCTTGGGATTAGCTGGATATTATCATAAGTTTATCCAAGATTTCTCCAAGATAGCAGCACTGTTGACTCAGTTGACCAAGAAGAATCAAGCTTTCATCTGGGACGAAAAGTGTGAGAATGCATTCAAGAGTCTAAAGGACAAGTTGATGTGTGCACCAGTGTTAGTCATTCCTAAGGGGAATGAAGAGATGACAGTATATACAGATGCATGTGGTACCGGACTAGGTGCTGTATTGATGCAAGGAGGTAGGGTTGTAGCTTATGCAAGTCGGCAACTGAAACCGCATGAGAAAAGACACCCTACCCATGATTTGGAATTAGCAGCGATCGTGTTCGCATTGAAGATGTGGAGACACTATCTCTTGGGAGAAAGATTCGAGTTGTTTATTGATCATAAATCATTAAAGTATCTTTTCTCTCAAAAGGATCTAAATCTCCGACAACAAAGAAGGTTAGAAATCTTGGCTTCCTATGATTTCGACATCGCATATGCACCAGGAAAGGGCAATGCGGTGGCTGATGCATTGAGTAAAAGACATGCCAGTTTAGGGGCTATGTTTCTTGAGTGGAAGCAACTGGAGTACATCGCTAGGTATGATTTTAGACCAAAGTGCGAATTGGATCCATAAATGTTAGCAAGTTTGACGATCAGACCCACTTTGATTGAGCTGATTGGTTCCAGTCAGAGGGACGACCCTAACCTATTGGAAATCATCTCCAAGTTAGAGATGGGTATCGATGAAGAGATGAACAGGAATGGGCTTGATCGAGATGGATGGCTTATGAAGAATGGAAGACTAGTTGTACCCAATGTCGATGGATTGAGAGATGAAGTGCTTAGAGAATGTCATCACTCAAAACTGACTATATATCCCGGTGGTAACAAGATGTACCGAGACATGAGGCAGACCTACTACTGGGAAGGGATGAAAAGAGATGTTGGGAAATTTATATCCAAATGCACGAATTGCCAGCTAGTTAAAGCCGAGCAAAAGAAGCCTAGTGGTTTGTCACAACCATTAGAAATTCCAGAATGGAAATGGGAACAAGTGTTGATGGATTTCATTGATGGGTTACCAAGGACTAGATCGGGCCATGATAGCATTTGGGTGATTGTGGACCGATTGACTAAGAGTGCAAGATTTATACCCGTCAAGTCGAATAGGACGGCAGCTAAGTTAGCTGAACTATATGTAAAGTGGGTAGTGAGATTCCATGGAATACCCAAAGGCATTGTGAGTGATCGAGATCCGTTGTTCACTAGTGGATTTTGGAAAAGCTTACAAGAGGCGTTAGGATCAGAATTACATCTCAGTACCGCGTATCATCCTCAAACCGACGGACAGACAGAGAGGGTGAATCGTATATTAGAAGACCTCTTGAGAGCTTGTGTATTGGATTTTGGTGGATCATGGGATGACCAGCAGCTAGTAGAGTTTGCATATAATAATAGTTATCAATCCACTATTGGTATGGCTCCGTTTGAAGCTTTGTACGGAAGACCTTGCAACTCACCGTCATGTTGGGTAGAAACTGGTGAAAAGTTTGTACTTGGACCCGATGTGATAAGAGAAACTTCAGCTAAGATTAAGATTATCCAACAGCGAATGAAGGCTGCCCAAGATAGGCAGAAGAGTTATGCCGATAAGAGGAGAAGAGATTTAAAGTTCTCCATTGGCGACTTGGTGTTTGTCAAGATTTCTTCGTTGAAGAGCGTGATACGATTTGGCAGGAGAGGCAAGTTAGCACCAAGATTTGTTGGTCCATTCCCAGTTCTTGAGCAAATTGGGAATTTGGCATATAAAGTTGAATTACCAGAGAAGATGGCAGGAGTTCACAATGTATTTCATGTTTCCCAATTAAGAAAGTTCGTACACGACCCAGATGTGACTATTTCACCTGATCAGTTGGATGATATCGAAGTTGAACCCGAGGCGGTTAGGAACCGCAGGCCTATGCGTATTGTTGGGAACGATACGAAGCAACTTCGAAGGAAAGCGGTGAAGTTAGTCAAAGTTCAATGGGGTGAGAATGAGAATGACTGTACTTGGGAGACAGAGGAGAGTACTAAGAAGACGTATCCAGAACTCTTCGCCTGGTAAGATTTTAACTTTGATTTAGTCTTTCCGCACGCTAGGATAGGCTTGTTTTGTTTGTTTTGCATAATTGATTGTTGTACATGGCTGGTAAGCATGCGGGATCCTTAGTATGTTTTGGGTTAAGGAATTTCAGGGACGAAATTTCTTAAGGGAGGGAGAGAGTGTAACGACCCGCATTCTACGCATCATAGGATCGTAGAATATTTATTTCTTTCACATACGAAGTCGTATGGTCTTGTAACTTTGGGAGACGACTATTGGGGTCACTTCCCATGTTCATGATTTTTTCCCGATTTTTAAATGACTATTTTGCCCCTAGCTGATCTTGTTTTGACCATAACTTTTGACTACAAAGAAATTTTGACCTGAAACCATTTCCATTGGCTTTGGATGATGGTTTACAATTCCGTAGAGTGGTCACATTAGACAAACGGACTCACTGTTTGGGAGATATGGCTGAAACAAGTTTCAGATGGTGAAAAATAACTTAATTGGGCTTAACCGGGTGATTAACAGCTAGGCCCAAAGGGGATTTCGGGATTTGGAGTATTTAAGGGCTGTTAGGGTTAGGGATTTCGGTTTTTCTCATTTCCCAGCCGCCACATACATCTTAGAAAACCCTAACAATGGCCTCCAACATCTAGAATCATCCCTCATCACTTCTTAATCAAGTTTTGGCTTAAACTACATCAAATCAAGGAGAAATAGCACCAAATCAGAGTTGGAGCTGTTGCTAGGCATTGGAATTCGACCCATACGGTAGATTATTTCAGATCTAAAGTTTAATTGTGGCACAGGTGAGTGATTGGCATTGTTTTGACACTAATTACAGTTAATCGGGGTGGTTAGTGGTAATTTGCGAATATATGCATGTTAAAAATCTGGAAAAATATTTATAAATTCTTAAATATTATTTTATGCCTCTATTAGAAAATTTAGTTAAGTTTTGTTAATCCTATGATTAGTTTTGCCTAAACTATGCTTAAGGGAAAATATGGGGTTTTGGCTATGTTTGATCCATTTTAACTTATCAAATTATTGTTTTGCTGTTCATGGATGATTATACATGTTGCTATGACTGTATGGTATGCTTTGTGATTGATAAGAAAAGTTAGAATGGTCGAAAACGCCGTTGTATGGCATAAAACAGTCGCTGGAAGGAGTTGCAGGAAAATATGCAGGGATCCAGATCGAATCGCCCCTCTCCACCACGACCCGATCGTGACCATCATTCCACGAACCGACGCTTCGATCTATGCCTTCAACCACGAGCTGATCTATGTTCCACGATCCGAGCAGAAGTCACGAATTGATGGAAGCTCGACTCACGAGCCAATGGAGGACCCGACCTGGTGTAGCAGTGCGACCCGACCCGGAGTGGGACTCACGACACGATCCGAAGCAGATGACCACGAGCTGACCAAGCCGTGGAGCTACCCGACCTGGAGGGCTCTACCCGACCCGATGTGGACAGTCACAAACCGATCCAAGGGTGTAGCACGACCCAAACTGAAGGAGGCTGGTGACCACGACCTAAAGCAAAGTGAAGTGAAGAAACGAAGACCAATCCGAAGAAGAAGGTGACGACCAAAACCCGAGATGCAAAGGAAGCCCAAGTGGGAAGTTTGTACTTAGGATCCAGTTGGGAACCAACGAGTCGACTTCATGAGTTGGGATTTGTTGTGGGACGTGTGCTAAGGGGTTGTCGATGTCTATAACTTTGGATCACTATGTGTAGGGGGTACGCGAACGGATTCAGGGCCACAGTGGCCCAGGTACGACTAAAGAGCTATAGACCAATGAAGTGGGGTCATTTGTAAAGATTTGGTCATGACTCCATGGGGTGAGCTTGGTAGTAGCAGTAGTTGTACAAGTCGAACTCCGTCACTACTTCGATGGGTCTAGTGATCAAAGTGGTGGATATCGTATGCTTTACGCACTGAGTGAGAGATGTGAGGATAGTTTCTATGTTTGATTTGTTTGCCATTATTATGACATGCACACCACCACCCCCCGTATTCTTTACAGAATATGTTAGAGGCACCTTAGAGTATTGTACAGTATATAGTGCTAACTCTTTGGTTGCAGGCCCAGGTTCAGGTATGGTTTAGTATACCTGTTATTGTTCTGCTTAGCTGCTTATCTGTAACACCCCACTCCCGCTATGATCACTCACTAAGGGAATGCCATAGCATCGGTGGAGTATTTTAGTGAATATAGAACAGAAAAATTACAACAAGACAGATATAAATAGTACTTGAAATTTTAAAACATCATCTCATAACAGCGGAAGTAAAACATGTCTGGTTACATCATAAAACCACAATAAAGGTCAAGTACAATATCCATCAAAATAAAGAAGTACATAATCCCACTCTCATACAATAGCCAAACAAAAGAAAAGATAACTGGATAACTGGAGCTTTACATCTATCCAAGCTCCTAAAGACTGGAACAGCAATCCGATCAAGCTCCACTACTGCTAGGATCCACCGTAGGACCTGAGGGTTGGGAAAAAGATAAAAACAACAGGGTCAGACATAAGTCTGAGCGAGTCCTATAACTTTAACAATACAATCGTTAAAGTAACCAGAGAAGACATAAACTGATATACGGTAACATATAGGGATGAATGGCTACCCTAAGCAGTCAACTAAACGAAGATAAAGGATAAAGACGCATCTACCCTCCCTAAGGTAAATTACTAAACTGCACCACACCAGTCGTTCCTAACTTAAAGGTTGATCCCACCCAAGGACTTATAAAATTTACTAATTAGTGCCTGCGTACCCCTAGGTGACCAAGTAGGCGCCACGGGGCCCTACAATCCACTAGGTGTACACACTACTTCCCATTCGATCGGCTCCCTAACGTAGATACCCGTGCTGGCCCCACCGTGGGATGTATCATTCCCCAATGTGGCAACCTGATGGAACTAAAGGTGCACGGCTTATATCTACTCGATGCAACAACGGCTTACCTACCAGCCCGGGCCCACTCACGCATATGAAGCCCGTTGGACTTGCGTTGCCACCGCTAACCCGTTTGCCTCTTACAGTCAAGCCCAGTATGCGTGTCCCGTCCTCGACATGGGTCGAGCCCACAAAGATACGTATGGGTTACTGGTTGAAATGGGCCTCCACAAGCTACCCACCTAAGCTTGTCCCTTTTTCTAGTATATCCCACTTACCCCTTTAATCATGTTTTAATTACATGTTCTATTTTGGTTAAGTATTCTAATCGTATTTTCTATTGCCACCCAAGGCAACCACTAGATTTTCTCATGCCACCCGAGGCACCCACTTAACCCCTCATGTCCCTCTACATGCTAATGTGGTTAAGTGTTTCTTAATTAATTAATTAAGAACGTAACCTTTGTAAAGACCTCTCACATTAGACTGTCTTTTATGACCGCTGGTTAAGCCGGTTGGGTCCGGGCAGCCTTATGTCATAACAGAGTCTAACCTCGTGTCTTTACATTAATTACGTATTTAGTTTGTGCCTAAGACCTCTCACATTGGGCTAACATTTGTAGCAACTGGTTAAGCCGGTTGGGTCTGGGCAGTTTTACGCTACAACTGAGTCCAACCTCGTGTCTTAGTCAATTAATTACACCTAATTAATCACCCTCATAATTTTATATTAATTATCCCTAATTAATCAAGTTTTCTTAACATGGGTAGACCTAACTTAATAGGTAAATTCCCATGGGGTAGACCTAACTCAATAGGTAAATTCCCAACACATAGTATGGGTACACCTAACCAAATAGGCAAATTCCCATACTATGTTTATTTATTTTGTGTTATGCATAATTATATTAATTTCACACAATCTTATTAACTTATGCATTTAATTACCCCATCGTTCCCACGTAATTTCGTTCATGATATAACACATATAAAAGGTGTCAACTTGCATATGAATGAACATGTTTCAAAGGTGCCATCTTGCATATTAACAAACACATAACTTGCATATGAACTTGCATAACATGTCACATAACTTGCATATAATATGTCACATAACTTACATATTCATTTTGCATAACAAACTTGCATATTAGCTTATAGACTTGCATAATGTGTCATCATGAACTTGCATATTAATAAACATGTAACTTGCATATTTACATACATGTAACTCGCATATTAACAAACATGTAACTTGCATATAAAGAAACATGTAACTTGCATATTTACATACATGTAACTTGCATATTAACAAACATGTAACTTGCATATTAACAAACATGTAACTTGCATATTTACATACATGTAACTTGCATATTAACAAACATGTAACTTGCATATTAACAAACATGTAACTTGCATAGCATATTACCATGAACTTGCATAACATGCATATGATTACATAGCCCACAACTTGCATATTTAGCATCATGCAAACATAACATACATCATATTAAACTTGCATAAGCTTACATACTCAACATGCATAAACATAAGATTAATGCTAACATCATATCATATGATTCAAAGCTCATTAACCCACATACAAAACCATAAATCTCATCACATCTCATCTAATTAGTTTACCAAAAGATCATCAAAGTGATAGAAACTCACAACTAGCAACTTTGAACACCAAATGAAGAAGATTAAGATGCTAAGAAGGGATTAGAAGTTGATTAGAGAGTGATTAGTATGCAACCCTCTTCATAAAATTAGTGGAGGCCATGAGAGCTAGCATTTTGCCATAGTTTAGTCACTAGGTTTAATTATGAATGAATTAGGGTAGGTTAGGGTCTTATTTATAGATTAGGCAAGTGTTTTAGGCCATAGGATTAACCCTAGATTCAATCCAAGCCATCAAAGCATGTCTTGGGGAAGAAGTCAAGTGTAGGAACCATCTAGGGCCTTTAGATTAAAGATGGACCATGAGAACCATTCAAATGCAAAATCTGCACTTGAGCGAATCGGCCCACGGGTTGACAGCCAAACACCCTGGATTAACCCCTAGTCGACCCAGCGGGCTCGGGTCGACTTCAAAAATCGGCCGGTTCGGTTATTCCCCTCTCCCAATTCGCTGTTTTGAGCATTTTTGCATATTTATTTATTAAATTTTCAATTATATATATATATATATATATCAATATATATATATATATATATATATCTACACAACCCATTTCACTTAATTAAGTATACTTTAATTTGGGAATTTTCGTGAAACTTCGCGAGGCCATATCTTGGTCATACGGACTCCGATTTTCGAAAACTCGGACTCTATTTCGCGTATTTTTCCGAGACGAACACAATGGCATAGCCCGTTTCCCTTGATTCCCATTTTAGAATTAAATTCTGCCTCGATTTATGTTATTACAGGTTATTGAAAATACGGGTTGTTACATTCTCCCCTCCTTAAAGGATTTCGTCCCCGAAATCTTCAAGTTAGGAAGAACGTATCCTACCATCCAATCATCCATCTACTCAAAGCATCATCCACGAGCAATCATTGTCCTTACAAGATTCTAAATGCTGGATGGATATATGCAAAAGTGTGTGTATATGTACTTACCTAATGCGAAAATCAGGCGGTTACTGATACAGTAAACCTCCTTAATGCAAACCATGATAGTGCCATGCATCCAATATGTATGCGAAACCCTATTGACACATACAAATTTCTACATGCGTGCACAACCATACACAAAAATGCATCATCCATATGATAACACAGCCATGATACATCCATCAATCTAACTACCACATCCATTTATGCAATATGCAACATGAAGTGACTGAGCCGATCTAGTGCCTAATGTGTGTGTATATGCATCCACGAGCAACCACTAGCAAACAATTGCATCCATATGCATCCATCAACCATAACATGTTTCAAACACATGTTTCAACCATAGGTTTTACCCTATCTAAAGGTCATAGGTATTAGCGAGAGGATATACTAAAGATAAGATAAGTACTAGACAAGCAATAAAGGAGAAGTTAAAAGACATACTCTCAAAAAGAAATGGATACAAAGAACGCATCTTTGCTTCCGTCTCCCAAGTAGCATTGCTTTCGTCATCTCCCCATTGCACTTTAACTAGCTGAACTTCTCTGTTCCTCAACTTCCTAGTTTCTGACCCAAGGATGCGAGTAGGAGCTCGTCGAATCGTCGCATCACGCTCTACCTCTACATCTCTAAGCAAGCTCGGCTCTACCACCTCCGCGGTCTCATGTAAGCACTTCCTCAAATGTGATACATGGAATACATCATGAACACCACTAAGTCTGTCGGGCAACTCCACCCTATATGCCATCCGTCCAATCCTTTCCTTAATAGGAAACGGCCCAACAAATCTCGGTGCTAACTTCCCTACGGACCCAAAGCGAACAACATTTCTCAATGGAGATACTTTGACAAAAACCATGTCCCCAACCTCAAACTCAAGATCCGTCCTTCTCCGATCCGCATAAGATTTCTGTCTATCTTGCGCTGCTTTCATCCTTTTTCGAATTAAATCAATCTTCTCTGAAGTCTCTCTAACCATATCCGGCCCAAGCAAGATCTTATCCGTAGATTCCCACCAACATGTAGGAGATCGACAAGGCCTTCCATAAAGAGCTTCGAAAGGAGCCATACCAATACTGGACTGAAAGCTGTTATTATATGCGAACTCCACCAAAGGAAGATGTTCTTCCCATGTACCTCCAAAATCCAAGATACAAAGCCTCAAAAGATCTTCTAAGATACGGTTCACCCTCTCGGTCTGACCGTCCGTCTGAGGATGATATGCGGTGCTCAAACACAACTGAGTCCCTACCGCCTCTTGCAAACTTCTCCAAAACTCACTAGTGAAAATAGGATCTCGATCACTCACAATGCTGGATGGTACGCCATGCAATCTAACAATCTCTCTAACATAGACTGAAGCAAGCCATGGAGCGGTCCTCTTACTCTTTACGGGTATAAAATGGGCACTCTTGGTAAGTCTGTCTACCACAACCCAAATTCCCGTATTGCCCTTCCTCGATCTCGGTAACCCGTCGATGAAATCCATCGAGACACTATCCCACTTCCACTGTGGAACTTCCAATGGGTGTAGCAACCCACCGGGTTTCCTTTGCTCCACTTTAACTTGTTGGCACACTAAGCATCTAGCCACATACTCGGCCACATCTTTCTTCATACCGGCCCAAAAGAAAACTCTCTTCATGTCTTGGTACATTTTGTCTCCACCGGGATGAATAGTCATTCTTGAACGATGTGCATCATCCAAAATAGCCTTCTTCAAACCCTCATCTTGCGGTACACAAAGTCTACCGTCTCTATGCAACCATCCCTTATCATCTATGGTGTATCTACCCAAATGGCTGGACGACTCCCCTCTTATAAGCTTCTCTACCAACACAACCAACTGTGGGTCGTCTCGCTGAGCCTCGCCAATCCGTCTCAAAAGAGTAGGTCTAACCTCCAAGGATGCCAACAAACCAGGTACAAAATCAACAGAAGGTCTGAAGTCAAACAAAGAAAGAAACTCCAAGCTTCGTCGTTCCACGAACAATGGACTCAAAGATAGCCTTTTTCTACTTAAGGCGTCTGCCACCACGTTACCCTTACCAGGGGTATACGCTATCTCGAAATCATAGGATGCTAAGAACTCCATCCACCTTTGCTGTCTTAAGTTTAAATCCTTCTGAGAGAATAAGTACTTCAATGATTTATGGTCGGTGAACAACTCGAATCTCTCACCAAGAAGATAATGGCGCCAAGACTTAAGTGCGAAAACAATCGCGGCCAACTCTAGATCATGGGTAGGGTAATTCTTCTCATGCACTCTCAATTGTCTCCCTCCATAGGCTATTACCCTTCCCTCCTGCATCAAGACTGCGCCTAATCCTGTTCCACAAGCATCGGTATAAACAACAAACGGCTTACTCCCATCCGGGAGCACTAAAACTGGAGCGGTGGTCAAAGCTCTCTTTAACCGTCGGAAAGCATCATCACAATCTACATCCCATGAGAAAACCAGATTCTTCTTCGTCAAGCGGGTTAATGGGGCTGATATCTTCGCGAAGTCTTTGATGAACTTCCTATAATATCCTGCCAACCCCAAGAAACTTCTTACCTCGGTAGCATTTCTAGGAACTTTCCAATCCTGGATAGATACTATCTTTGCGGGATCCACAGCTATCCCTTCCTTAGAGACCACATGCCCTAAGAATCGCACTTCTCTTCTCCAAAAATGGCATTTAGAGAATTTAGCTTTAAGACTATGCGCTCGAAGAGTCTCCAACACTTCCTTGAGATGTAAGGCATGCTCTTCTTCATTCTTGGAAAAGACCAAGATGTCATCCACAAAAACTACTACAAACTTATTCAGATACTCTCTGAACACTCTACTCATGAGATCAACAAAGTATGCGGGGGCGTTTGTCAACCCAAATGGCATCACTAGCCACTCATAAAAACCATCCGGAGTCCGGAAAGCAGTCTTCTCTATACTGTCCTCCGCCACTCTTAACTGATGAAACCCTGTAGCTAAGTCCATCTGCGAAAATACTGACGCGCCAACCAACTGATCAAAGAGATCATCTATCCTCGGTAATGGGTGTCTATTCTTCTTCGTGAGCTTATTAAGTTCCCTATAATCCACACAAAGTCTGAGGGACCCATCCGCCTTCGTGGCAAACACTACTGGAGCTCCCCACTCCGATATACTTCGCCTTATGAACCCCTTCTCAAGCAACTCCCCTACTTGCTTATGAAGTTCTCTTCTCTCACGAGGAGCCATGTGGCGTACTGGCAAAGACACTGGTTTGGCATTATCCACCAAATAAATTCGGAAATCTATCTCCCGCTTCGGAGGCAAACCCTTTACTTCTTCAAACACATCCGGATATTCCCGGACTACTCTGACAGAACACAAACTTTCGACCGAAGCATCGAGCGATTCAAGATAACTTAGCAAAACAGATTCCATGGGATTGCAAGAGATCTCGAGAGTGTTACCCAAGCGGGTCATGAGCCTGACAACTCTCCTTTCGCAATCAAGAACGGCACCATTACTGGATAACCAGTCCATGCCCAAGATCAACCCATAGCCCGTGAAGCCCAATACAAAAGCATCACATCTAAACTCAACGCTAAGTATAGAAATCTTCAAACCCAAACATATCATAGACAGATATATGGAGCCCCCAATTGGGTTTGAGACAACCAAGGGATCATCAACTAGACTGGTGTCTAAGTGCAGTGACTCAACTAACGATGATGAGATAAAAGAATGCGATGCGCCAGAGTCAAACAAAGTACGAACTGGATGATCAAACAGAAAAACCAGACTTTCAACGGAAATAGTTCTACCTCTCTGCTGAATCGGTGGAACTGAGAGAACCTGAACTTGCCCCCCTGACTGAGGTGGTGCTATAAGAGCTTGCACCTGGCCTCCTGAGGTAGACCCCGTCTTCTGCCCCTTCTTTGGGCAGTTTTTCACAAGATGCCCTGCTTCACCACAATGAAAGCAACCGGTCTTCTTCTTTTTGCGACAATCCTTACTGAGGTGTCCTGGTGTTCCACAATTGAAGCACTTCTTCTTCGTCTTCTTTTTGTCACCATTGCCTTTTCCGCCCTTGCCTTGTTGTTGCTGTTGCGGTTTCTTCTGATCCCCCTTTTTCTCTGGTGCCTTAGAATTCTTATCATCCTCATGCATAAGTGCCATGTAGACAAGCTTCTCAAAAGTGGCCCCCATAGGAATGTGAGTCATAGCTATTCCTTGCAATGGTTCGTTCAAGCCTCTAACGAACCTCAAAGCCTTCTTCTCCGGTGTATTCACCAACTCTATGCCAAACCTTGCTAATTGATTGAATTTGTTGACATATTCTTTCACCGTGAGATTCCCTTGCTTCAAATTCAAGAACTTCTCCATAAACAGATTCTCTTCCGCCCTTGAGAGAAACTTAGCCCCAAACCTTTGCTTAAAATCTGCCCAAGAGTCAACAGGGCGTTCTCCATTAGTGACCTCCCACCAGAATGAGGCCTCTCCCTTCATTAACCAAGCCGCCAACTTGACTTTCTTTCCCTCTTCCACTTCAAAGATATCTAGCAACTCTTCCACTTCCTTAAGCCAATCTCTAGCCTCTACGAAAGTCTCTGAACCAAGAAAAGGTTTTCCTCCTATAGCCTTGAACTCCTTGCAAACCTTAGCAAAATTATCCACTCTAGGCTGAGGAGGAGGAGCGGTTGTCTCTGGTGTAGTAGCATTGGCCGGACCCGCAGCCGCGGCCCTAGCCTCTTGCAACCTCCTATACCATAGTGGTATAACTAAACCCTCCGGGATGTTAAGATCTTCAGCCATGCTGAAACGAAAGAGGAAAGATTCAAAAAGGAGATTCCGAAAGATAAAGATATGGCTATTGGGGATTATGCTTTTCTTTTTCAAAAACTTTTTCTCTTAGAAGACATGCTTTTAAAAATACTTTCTTCGAAAATACTCTTAGAAAGTAGTTTTTCTCAAAAAATTTATCTGTTCTGGTAACCTTAAGCTCTGATACCACGTGTAACACCCCACTCCCGCTATGATCACTCACTAAGGGAATGCCATAGCATCGGTGGAGTATTTTAGTGAATATAGAACAGAAAAATTACAACAAGACAGATATAAATAGTACTTGAAATTTTAAAACATCATCTCATAACAGCGGAAGTAAAACATGTCTGGTTACATCATAAAACCACAATAAAGGTCAAGTACAATATCCATCAAAATAAAGAAGTACATAATCCCACTCTCATACAATAGCCAAACAAAAGAAAAGATAACTGGATAACTGGAGCTTTACATCTATCCAAGCTCCTAAAGACTGGAACAGCAATCCGATCAAGCTCCACTACTGCTAGGATCCACCGTAGGACCTGAGGGTTGGGAAAAAGATAAAAACAACAGGGTCAGACATAAGTCTGAGCGAGTCCTATAACTTTAACAATACAATCGTTAAAGTAACCAGAGAAGACATAAACTGATATACGGTAACATATAGGGATGAATGGCTACCCTAAGCAGTCAACTAAACGAAGATAAAGGATAAAGACGCATCTACCCTCCCTAAGGTAAATTACTAAACTGCACCACACCAGTCGTTCCTAACTTAAAGGTTGATCCCACCCAAGGACTTATAAAATTTACTAATTAGTGCCTGCGTACCCCTAGGTGACCAAGTAGGCGCCACGGGGCCCTACAATCCACTAGGTGTACACACTACTTCCCATTCGATCGGCTCCCTAACGTAGATACCCGTGCTGGCCCCACCGTGGGATGTATCATTCCCCAATGTGGCAACCTGATGGAACTAAAGGTGCACGGCTTATATCTACTCGATGCAACAACGGCTTACCTACCAGCCCGGGCCCACTCACGCATATGAAGCCCGTTGGACTTGCGTTGCCACCGCTAACCCGTTTGCCTCTTACAGTCAAGCCCAGTATGCGTGTCCCGTCCTCGACATGGGTCGAGCCCACAAAGATACGTATGGGTTACTGGTTGAAATGGGCCTCCACAAGCTACCCACCTAAGCTTGTCCCTTTTTCTAGTATATCCCACTTACCCCTTTAATCATGTTTTAATTACATGTTCTATTTTGGTTAAGTATTCTAATCGTATTTTCTATTGCCACCCAAGGCAACCACTAGATTTTCTCATGCCACCCGAGGCACCCACTTAACCCCTCATGTCCCTCTACATGCTAATGTGGTTAAGTGTTTCTTAATTAATTAATTAAGAACGTAACCTTTGTAAAGACCTCTCACATTAGACTGTCTTTTATGACCGCTGGTTAAGCCGGTTGGGTCCGGGCAGCCTTATGTCATAACAGAGTCTAACCTCGTGTCTTTACATTAATTACGTATTTAGTTTGTGCCTAAGACCTCTCACATTGGGCTAACATTTGTAGCAACTGGTTAAGCCGGTTGGGTCTGGGCAGTTTTACGCTACAACTGAGTCCAACCTCGTGTCTTAGTCAATTAATTACACCTAATTAATCACCCTCATAATTTTATATTAATTATCCCTAATTAATCAAGTTTTCTTAACATGGGTAGACCTAACTTAATAGGTAAATTCCCATGGGGTAGACCTAACTCAATAGGTAAATTCCCAACACATAGTATGGGTACACCTAACCAAATAGGCAAATTCCCATACTATGTTTATTTATTTTGTGTTATGCATAATTATATTAATTTCACACAATCTTATTAACTTATGCATTTAATTACCCCATCGTTCCCACGTAATTTCGTTCATGATATAACACATATAAAAGGTGTCAACTTGCATATGAATGAACATGTTTCAAAGGTGCCATCTTGCATATTAACAAACACATAACTTGCATATGAACTTGCATAACATGTCACATAACTTGCATATAATATGTCACATAACTTACATATTCATTTTGCATAACAAACTTGCATATTAGCTTATAGACTTGCATAATGTGTCATCATGAACTTGCATATTAATAAACATGTAACTTGCATATTTACATACATGTAACTCGCATATTAACAAACATGTAACTTGCATATAAAGAAACATGTAACTTGCATATTTACATACATGTAACTTGCATATTAACAAACATGTAACTTGCATATTAACAAACATGTAACTTGCATATTTACATACATGTAACTTGCATATTAACAAACATGTAACTTGCATATTAACAAACATGTAACTTGCATAGCATATTACCATGAACTTGCATAACATGCATATGATTACATAGCCCACAACTTGCATATTTAGCATCATGCAAACATAACATACATCATATTAAACTTGCATAAGCTTACATACTCAACATGCATAAACATAAGATTAATGCTAACATCATATCATATGATTCAAAGCTCATTAACCCACATACAAAACCATAAATCTCATCACATCTCATCTAATTAGTTTACCAAAAGATCATCAAAGTGATAGAAACTCACAACTAGCAACTTTGAACACCAAATGAAGAAGATTAAGATGCTAAGAAGGGATTAGAAGTTGATTAGAGAGTGATTAGTATGCAACCCTCTTCATAAAATTAGTGGAGGCCATGAGAGCTAGCATTTTGCCATAGTTTAGTCACTAGGTTTAATTATGAATGAATTAGGGTAGGTTAGGGTCTTATTTATAGATTAGGCAAGTGTTTTAGGCCATAGGATTAACCCTAGATTCAATCCAAGCCATCAAAGCATGTCTTGGGGAAGAAGTCAAGTGTAGGAACCATCTAGGGCCTTTAGATTAAAGATGGACCATGAGAACCATTCAAATGCAAAATCTGCACTTGAGCGAATCGGCCCACGGGTTGACAGCCAAACACCCTGGATTAACCCCTAGTCGACCCAGCGGGCTCGGGTCGACTTCAAAAATCGGCCGGTTCGGTTATTCCCCTCTCCCAATTCGCTGTTTTGAGCATTTTTGCATATTTATTTATTAAATTTTCAATTATATATATATATATATATATCAATATATATATATATATATATATATATATATATCTACACAACCCATTTCACTTAATTAAGTATACTTTAATTTGGGAATTTTCGTGAAACTTCGCGAGGCCATATCTTGGTCATACGGACTCCGATTTTCGAAAACTCGGACTCTATTTCGCGTATTTTTCCGAGACGAACACAATGGCATAGCCCGTTTCCCTTGATTCCCATTTTAGAATTAAATTCTGCCTCGATTTATGTTATTACAGGTTATTGAAAATACGGGTTGTTACATTATCGCTCATACCAGACTTTTTGTCTGACCCAGAGTTTTATGTCTCTTCTTATTACTCTGGGTGCTCTCACGAGCAGACTAGAGACAGGTTAGGTGGTATGCACGAGTAGTTGTACCGGAGACGAGCAGGAGGCTTCCACGTATGATATATATATATATATATATATATATATATATATATATATATATATATATATTCTCCCTGTGTCGCTGCGGTCACTACTTTGGGCATTAGTGGTGTACCTTTCTTTCTTTTGTTTAGAGATAGTAATTTGGAAAGTTGTAATAAGCTGTATTTGGATTTCTGCTGCTCTGATGATGATGTTGATGTTGGTTTTAGTTATCAGCTTATGCACTGTCTCACCTGTTTTATGTCAAGTATATTATCATTATATTTTGTTCCATGCGCTGTGAGACATTCTATAGGTTTTTGATCAGTTCATTCTCTTCTTTCCTTTCTTTGGCGACCGTTCCGTGCTAGTCGGGCATGTGTACAGCGCACTTTCGGAGGAAATGTCGGCTGGTGCTTGGCGGGCCGTCACAAGATCACTACGTAATAGGACAAGAAACTAGAACTTCCTGAAGGAAGAAGAACTTGAAGTCTAAAAATAGATTTGTATGCAATAAATTGGTATAGTATGATGGAAAATGTAATAACACGTGAATCAGGAAATCTCTGAAGATGAGAGAAACCAGACAGGTCGAGGAAGATAGATACAGAAGGGACTTAAACAGGTGTTCAGCTTTTTCCTCTCAAGCAAATGGCCAAAGGGAATCTAATCGGTACTGCATGCGAGCATTTTTACTCAATTTTGTAATTCAGGTTATGGTTGAAAGTATGTAGGAGAATTGTCGACTGAAATAACCCAAACCATAATTTTATGATACATTTTAATTTTGCCTTCTCCCGAGACTCTTTACAAGTCACTTGATAAAAACCACATGTCTATTTAATATAGGCAAATTCAACACAAATTCAGTATAAAATATTGCAAACATAAAATGGCTATATTCATATAATTACGATACTACCCGTATACATAGCACGGGTCCCACACTAGTTATACCAAATTTACAAATTAAGTTATTTTAAAGTTAAAAAATAACCATCGACAATGCTGTTATTTACAATGTTTTAATAATATTATTATTTTTCTTTCAATTCATATTAATATTTTTCAAACATGTGTTTGTTTTTCGAAATGTTTGCATCTTATGGAATCAATTAACTGCATTAATCTTATATTTAAATTCATTTAGAGTAAAACAGATAAACCAAATCAAACCCACTGTATCACTTCCACTCCTTGACCTATTCCGTATTGCACTGCATATTTCGCTCGCAATTCCAAGAATCCACTACCAATTCACAACTAAATAACTATAAAATTCATAGTTTTCATTTGGGAAACTTGTCGAAATCTAATGCATTTTAAAATTCATAGTTGTGCATGTTCAAAACTGTAACATACCAGAAAGTTTTCATACATTAGACACCCATGAAACAACACTTATAAGCCATTATGTTCAAAACAACATCTTGTAAAAATTTGTGATAGTTGAAACTAAATGCAAAATGCATCTATGTTTTAAACTGGATAAAACCAACAATTTTATCTTGTCCATATCTGAGATTTGACATGTTTCAGAAACCATTTAGAGACTTTGTTATCTACAAGACTACACAACATTGAATCTCATTTTTTTTTTTGTAAAACCTGACATGTGTTTTGCATGCATAGAAAGCTTAAACCACAATACAAAATCGGACCAGATGCATAAATGAAAATCGTAATCAACAATCTTGTACTTAATTCAAAAGAATACAAAAATAGTAATCAACAATCTTGTACTTAGTTACCTCCCAATCCCAAACTTATCTTCGCTGTAGAGTTTCGGAGATTTGCGGTAGAAGTTGCGTAAAGGAGAATCAGGAGCAGACTGCTATGAAAGACAGGCGAGCGCGATAATTTTTTTCCCTAATCTGGTATCGAAGCTTTTGCTGAGAAGAACGAAATATACGTGGCGAATTCTTTTTGTTTCCCTCCCAAATTTTACAGGGTTTCACGCTAATAAAAATTATGGCGGATTGTCTGAGAAATTTTTGTTGCGGATTAGTACCAAGTGGACGAAAGTGACAGGATCGGTGGATTGAACGGCTGATACGAATGCATGTTATCTTCAAACCCAAAAAAAGGCGGACTCGGTAGGGTATTTGTCTGCCTCTTCATGTTTGTGTCGGTCCAAAATAATGGACGCAAATTTAATTACATGTGTCGGCCTCAAATGAAAGCGATACAAATTCTCTGTATTGCTTTTGTATACATGCGTCCATTATTAATAACATCCGACACACATTTTAATTTTTAAAATTTTCTGTCATTCCCATTAGTGAAATTCCTCGATTGTTCATAAGGAACCGACGTAAATGACCATATTAGTGTCGGTTTTGACTGCAACCGACACAAATGAAGTGAAGCAACAGACCTGTTTTGTACTAGTGTAATGAGTCTTTAATTAGATTGAAATGAGAATAGGGTAATTAAATTTATCGAATTCAAGAAATGATCGAGAATGGAGTACCACCAGTTTTACTCCAGGCGATAGTTAAATCTTTAATTGTATTCTAACGTGAAATGGTAATTAAATTCACCGGTAACACCGTGGGTGTTAGATATGGAGTACTACTAATTTTGCTCCAAGAGATGAATAGGTTGGGATTGGGATTAATAAAATAAATGATTATTTCCGCAAGGCTCGATAATCCCGACTAGTTAATAAACCTTAATTAGTTTAAGTTGTGGAAAGAAAAAATAAAATCTTCTGAAAAAGATATCCAAAGGAAGATTAAAGAATAACTTTAAACAAACTTAACTTTGATAAACTTAATGGGAACCTTTCTGTAACACCCCACACCCGCTAAGGTCACTCACTAAGGGAATGCCTTAACTTTGGTGGAGCATTTAGGTGAATATAGAACAGAAAAATTACAACAAGACAGATATAAATAATACTTGAAAAAACTAAAACATCATTTCATTGCAGCAGAAGGTAAACACGTTTAGTTACAACACCATAAAAAGAGTCAAGTACCAAATATCCATCCTGATAAAAACATAAGTACATAATCCCACTACATAAACTAATAGCCATAATAGAAAAGATAAGCTGGGCTTTACATCACGGTCCAAGCTCCAAAAGATAGATAAAGAAATCTGATCAAAGCCCACTAGTGCTAGGCCCAACCTGAGGACCTGAGGGGGAAAAAGATAAAAACAACGGGGTCAGACATAAGTCTGAGTGAGCCCTATAACTTTAACAACACAATCATTAAAGTAATTAGGGTATGATATAAACTTGGTACGGTGATGACTGGGGATAAATGACTACACTAAGTAGCCAACTAGACATAGGATGAACTAAGATAACGGTAAAGACGCATCTACCCACCCAAGGGTAATTACTAACTGCACCACACCAGTCATTCCTACTTAAAGGTTGATCCCACCCAAGGACTTAGAAAATTTACCCAGTAGTTTCGTGTACCCCTAGCTGACTACATAGGTGCTGTCTACCCCTATCTCCACTAGGTGTACCCACTACTCCCCAAGCGATCGACTCCCTACCGTAGATACCCGTGCTGGCCCCACAGTGGGGTGTATCACTTCCCAAAGTGGCAACCCGATACAACCAATGGTGCACGGCTTATACCTACACGATGCAACAACGTCTTACCTACCAGCCCGGGTCCACACACGCATATGAAACCCGTTGGACTTGCGTTGCCACCGCTAACCCGTTTTGGCCTCTTATAGTCAAGCCCAGTACGCGTGTCCCGTCCTCGACATGGGTCGAGCCCAATAAGATACATATGGGTTACTGGTTGAAATGGGCCCCCACAAGCTACCCACCTAAGCTTGTCCCTTTAGCTAGTGCATCCCACTTAACCCTTTAATCATGTTTTCACTTGGTTAAGTATTCTAATCGTATTTTCTATTGCCACCCAAGGCAACCCACTAGATTTCCACATGCCACCCAAGGCACTTACTTGATTTCCACATGCCACCCAAGGCACCCACTTAACCCCTCATGCCCCACTACATGCTTATCTGGTTAAGTGTTTCTTAATTGATTAAGAACGTAACCGTTGTAAAGACCTCTCACATTAGACTATCTTTTATGGCAGCTGGATTTGCCGGTCGGGTCCGGGCAGCCTTACGCCATAACCGAGTCTAACCTCGTGTCTTTACACTTGTCACGTATTTAGTTTGTGCCTAAGACCTCTCACATTGGGCCAATCATTTGTAGCCGCTGGATTTGTCGGTCGGTTCCGGGCAGTCTTATGCTACAAAACGGTCCAACCTCGTGTCTTAGTCGATTAATTACACCTAATTAATCCCCCCATAATTTGTATTAATTATCCCTAATTAATTACAAATTTAACGATGTACATAACTGACTCAATTATGCCCATCCACTTTATGGTATGCATAATCATACCAACTTCACACCATTTCATTAACATGAATATTAACCCATCGTTCCCCACGTAATTCGCTAACATAACATAAAAGGGAAGATTCATCACAAATACAATGGGTTCTACTTTCATAACATTAGCATCAACATGGGTTTTAAAGGTGTCAACATGCATAACATCAAACCCAACTAGCATAAATAATCAACCCAAACTTGCATGAATCACATATGTCATAAAGAGGTTAACTTGCATAAGTTACTTATGTCATACAAAGGGGTAAACTTGCATATGTATATATGACATACAAACGGGTTAATTTGCATATGTATGCATCTCATACAAAGGTGTAAACTTGCACATGTTACTTGCATATAATCAAACACCAAACTTGCATAACATGTCATATATGAACTTGCATGTAATCAAACACCAAACTTGCATAACATATCATATATGATCTTGCATATAATCATACACCCAACTTGCATAACCATGGTGTCATAATGGATCAATGTTTATCATAGTGATTTGCATAACTAGCATCATGAACACATAGCATATGACTTGCATAACTTGCATAACATCATGATCACTTAGCATATGACTTGCATAACTTGCATAACATCATGAACACTTAGCATATGACTTGCATAACTTGCATAACATCATGATCACATAGCATATGACTTGCATAACTTGCATAACATCATAATCACATAGCATATAACTTGCATAACTAGCATAACATCATGAACACATAGCATATAACTTGCATAACATCATGAACACATAGCATATAACTTGCATTGATCCACATTCATAGCCATAACCTCATTGTATCCTATCATAATCATTTCAACAATTAGTCATTAAGGCTATAGAAACTCACAACTTGTTGATTAGCACTCCTATGAAGAAGATTAAGTTGCTAGAGTTGATTAGAGGTTGATTTGAGAAGCTATCTTCTTCTACGATTTGATGGAGGCTCCTTCAAGTTGCATTTTGACGGCATAACGACATTGTATCTATTTTTAGTATGAATTAGGGTAGTCTTAGGGTGTATTTATAGAATTAGGATTTAGTTTAGGCCCTTAGATTAACCCTAATTTAGATTAGAGCCGTCAGATTTCGTCACAAGGCACCAGAACCCAGCCCAAAAGCCAAAATGGTGCACCCAGGTCACACAGACCGACATGGGGGGTCGACCCCTAGGGAGGGGGTCGACACCCATGTCAACCCTAGGGTCGACTCCCTCTGCCTGGCGGGAATTTTCCCGCCTCTTCTGAAATGTGAAATTTTCGTATTTAAATCTGTTTTGAATTTTCTGAAAACTTCTTCGGGCCTTAACTGGGTCATACGGACTCCGATTTTCGAAAACTCGGACTCTATTTCGCGTATTTTTCCGAGACGAACGCAATGGCATAGCACGTTTCCCCTGAATCAGATTTTAAAATTTTAATTCTGTCCTGTTTTATATTATAGCAAGTTATTCAACATACGGTGTGTTACATTCTTCCCTACTTAAAGGATTTCGTCCCCGAAATCTCTAAGTCAAGAAGAACGTATCCTACCAACCAAACAACCATCTATTCAACCATCAAACACTGGCATCAATTGTCCTTAAAGTTTCTAATGTTGTATGAACATATGCAAAGAGTGTGTGTATATGTTCCCTGTCTAATGCAAAATCAGGCGGTCTACTGATTCAGTTGACCTCCTTAATGCAAACCATGATAGTGCCATGCATCCAATATGTATGCGAAAGAACCCTATCGACACATACTATCTCTACATGTGTGCACAACCATACACCAAAATGCATCATCCATATGATAACACAACCATTATACATCCATTAATATAGCTACCTACACACAATTTTATGCAATATGCAATATGAAGTGATTGAGCCGATCTAGTGTCTAAAGTATGTGTATATGCATCCACGAGCAACCATTAGCAACCACTTGCATCCACACGCATCCATCAATCATAACATGTCTCAAACACATGTTTCAACCATAGGTTTACCCTATCTAAAGGTCAAAGGTACTAGTGATAGGACATACTAAAGATAAGATAAGTACTAGACAAATGATAAAGGAGAAGTTAAAAGACATACCCTCAAAAAGGAATGGGTACAGTGAACGCATCTTTGTTTCTGTCTCCCAAGTAGCATTGCTCCCATCCTCTCCCCATTGCACTTTGACTAGTCGAACCTCTCTGTTTCTCAACTTCCTAACCTCTGACCCAAGGATGCGGGTAGGAGCTCGTCGAATAGTCGCATTACGCTCTACCTCCACTTCTCTAAGCAAGCTCGGCTCTACCACCTCTGCGGTCTCATGTAGGCACTTCCTCAAATGTGACACATGGAATACGTCATGCACCCCACTAAGTCTCTCGGGTAGATCCACTCTATATGCCATCCGTCCAATCCTTTCCTTAATGGGAAACGGTCCTACAAATCTTGGTGCTAACTTCCCAACGGACCCAAAGCGGACAACATTCCGTAATGGGGATACTTTGACAAAGACCATGTCCCCAACATCAAACTCCAGATCCGTCCTCCTCTTATCCGCGTAAGATTTCTGCCTATCCTGCGCTGCTTTCATCCTTCTTCGAATCAAATCAATCTTTTCCGAAGTCTCTCTAACCATATCAGGCCCAAGCAAGATCTTATCCGTAGATTCCCACCAACATGTAGGTGAAGGACAAGGCCTTCCATAAATAGCTTCAAAAGGATCCATACCAATACTGGACTGAAAGCTGTTATTATACGCGAACTCTACCAATGGAAGATGCTCTTCCCATGTACCTCCAAAATCTAAGATACAAAGCCTCAAAAGGTCTTCCAGAACACGATTCACCCTCTCGGTCAGGCCATCCGTCTGAGGATGATATGCGGTGCTCAGACACAACTGAGTCCCCACTGCTTCTTGCAAACTTTTCCAAAACTCGCTAGTGAAGATAGGATCTCGATCGCTCACTATACTAGAAGGTACCCCATGCAATCGAACTATCTCTCGAAGATAAACCGAAGCTAGCCATGGAGCAGTCCTCTTGCTCTTCACGGGTATGAAATGGGCACTCTTAGTAAGTCTGTCTACCACAACGCAAATTCCCGTATTACCCATCCTCGACCTAGGTAATCCATCAATAAAATCCATCGAGACGCTATCCCACTTCCATTGCGGAACTTCCAATGGGTGAAGCAACCCACCAGGTTTCTTTTGCTCCGCTTTCACTTGTTGGCACACCAAGCATCTAGCGACATACTCGGCCACATCTTTCTTCATACCGGCCCAAAAGAAAACTCGCTTCATGTCTTGGTACATCTTGTCCCCACCGGGATGAATGGTCATCCTAGAACGGTGTGCATCATCAAGAATAGCCTTCCTCAAACCCTCGTCTTGCGGTACACAAAGTCTACCATCCCTACGCAAGCACCCCCTATCGTCTAGGGTGTACCTACTCAAATGGCTGGATGACTCCCCCTTATGAGCCTCCCTGCCACCTCAACCAACTGTGGGTCGTCCCGCTGTGCCTCGCCAATCCGTCCCAAAAGAGTAGGTCTGACCTCCAAGGATGCTAGCAAACCGGGTATATAGTCAACGGAAGGTCTGAAATCAAACATCAAGATAAATTCCAAGCTTCGTCGTTCCACGAACAATGGACTCAAGGACAACCTTTTTCTGCTCAAGGCGTCCACCACCACGTTACCCTTGCCAGGGGTATACGCTATCTCGAAATAATAGGATGCTAAGAACTCCATCCACCTTTGCTGTCTCAAGTTCAAATCCTTCTGGGAAAACAAGTACTTCAATGATTTGTGGTCAGTGAACAATTCGAACCTCTCTCCAAGAAGATAATGGCGCCAAATCTTAAGCGCAAAAACAATAGCGGCCAACTCTAAATCATGGGTAGGGTAATTTTTCTCATGCGCCCTCAACTGCCTTCCACCGTAGGCTATTACCCTTCCCTCTTGCATTAAGACTGCGCCCAGTCCTGTCCCACAAGCATCAGTATAGACAACAAATGGCTTACTCCCATCTGGCAACACTAAGACTGGAGTTGTGGTTAAAGCTCTCTTTAACCGTCGGAACACGTCATCACAATCTACGTCCCATGCGAAGACTAGATTCTTCTTTGTCAAGCGAGTTAATGGGGCTGATATCTTCGCGAAGTTCTTGATAAACTTCCTATAGTAGCCAGCCAACCCCAAGAAACTCCTCACCTCGGTAGCATTCTTCGGAACCTTCCAATCTTGGATGGATACTACCTTCGCGGGATCCACAGCTATCCCTTCCTTGGAGACCACGTGCCCCAAGAACCGCACTTCCTTCCTCCAGAAGTGACATTTAGAGAATTTAGCCTTAAGGCTATGCGCTCGAAGAGTCTCCAACACTTCCCTAAGATGTAGGGCATGCTCTTCTTCACTCTTAGAAAAGACTAAGATGTCATCCACAAAGACCACCACGAACTTATTAAGGTACTCCTTGAACACCCTACTCATCAAATCAACAAAGTATGCAGGGGCGTTCGTCAAACCAAATGGCATCACTAGCCACTCATAGAAGCCATCCGGAGTCCTAAAGGCAGTCTTGTCTATGCTATCCTCAGCCACTCTCAACTGATGAAACCCCGTGGCCAAGTCCAACTGCGAAAACACTGAGGCGCCAACCAACTGATCAAAGAGATCATCAATCCTCAGCAATGGGTGTCTATTCTTCTTTGTGAGCTTGTTGAGTTCTCTATAGTCTACACAAAGTCTGAGGGACCCATCCGCCTTCGTGGCAAAAACTACTGGAGCACCCCACTCCGATATACTTCGTCTTATGAACCCCTTCTCAAGCAACTCCCCTACTTGCTTATGGAGTTCCCTCCTCTCACGAGGAGCCATGTGGCACACTGGTAAAGATACAGGTTTAGCATTGTCCACCAGATATATTCGGAAGTCTATCTCCCGCTTTGGAGGTAAGCCCTTCACCTCCTCAAACACATTCGAGTATTCCCGGACCACTCTAACAGATCGCAAACTCTCGACCGAAGCGTCAAGCGATTCAAGATAACTTAGCATAACAGAATCCATGGGATTACAAGAGATCTCGAGAGTGTTCCCCAAGCGGGTCATGAGCCTAACAACTCTCCTTTCGCAATCAAGAACGGCACCATTACTGGATAACCAGTCCATGCCCAAAATCAACCCATAGCCCGTGAAGCCCAAAACAAAAGCATCACATCTAAACTCAACGCTAAGTATAGAAATCTTCAAACCCAAACATATCATGGAAAAATAAGTAGAGCCCCCAATTGGGTTTGAAACAACCAAGGGATCATCTACTAGACTGGTGTCTAAGTGTAGTGACTCAACTAATGATGATGAGATAAACGAATGCGATGCGCCAGAGTCAAACAATGTATGGACAGGATGATCAAATAGAAAAACCCGACTTTCAACGGAAATAGTTCTACCTCTTTCCTGAATCGGTGGAACCGCGAGAGCCTGAACTTGCCCCCTTGCCTGGCCCGGTGCCATAAGAGCTTGCACCTGTCCTCCTGAGGTACATCCCGTCCTTTGCCCCTTCTTAGGGCAGTCCTTCACTAGATGCCCTGCTTCGCCACAGTGGAAGCAGCCAGTCTTCTTCTTCTTCCGACAATCTTTGCTTAGGTGGCCTGGTGTCCCGCAATTGAAGCACTTCTTCTTCCCCTTGCCACCGTTGCCTTTCCCACCCTTGTTTTGCTGTTGCTGTTGAGGTCTCTTCTGATCTCCCTTCTTCTCGGGTGCCTTATTAGCATTGGGACCCTTCTCTTCCTCATGCATGAGTGCCATGTCTACTAGCTTCTCAAAGGTGGCCCCCATAGGGATGTGAGTCATAGCCAATCATGCATCGGTTCATTTAAGCCCTTAACGAAGCTCAAAGCCTTCTTCTCTGGTGTATTCACCATGTCTATGCCAAACCTTGCCAATTGATTAAACTTGTTGGCATATTCCTTCACTGATAGGTTTCCTTGCTTTAGAGTCAAGAACCTTTCCATATACAAGTTTTCCTCCGCCCTTGAGAGAAACTTTGCCACAAACCTTTGCTTGAAATCCGCCCAAGAGTCAACAGGGCGCTCTCCATTAGTGACCTCCCACCAGAATGAGGCCTCTACCTTCATTAACCAAGCAGCTAACTTGACTTTCTTTCCTTCTTCCATCTCAAAGATGTCTATCAACTCTTCCACCTTCTTAAGCCAATCTCTAGCTTCCACAAAAGTTTTTGATCCTTGAAAAGGTTTCCCTCCCATAGCCTTAAATTCCTTGCAAGTCTTAGCAAAAGTATCCGTGCGAGGAGGAGGAGGGGGAGGAAGATCGGGTGCTACTGTTGGTGGAGGAACATTTGCTGGACCCGCAGTGGCGGCCCTAGCCTCCATCAATCTCCTATACCATACTGGTATCGCTACACCCTCAGGAAAGTTAAGATCTTCAGCCATGCTGAAACGAAAAAGGAAAGATTCAAAACGGAGAATTCGAAAGATGAAGATATGGCTATTGGGGATTATGCTTTTCTTTCAAAAACTTTTCTCTTAAAAGACATGTTTTTTGAAAATACTTCTTCCAAAAATGTTTTTAGAAAAATAGTTTTCTAAATTTTTTATCTGTTCCGGTAACCTTATGCTCTGATACCACGTGTAACACCCCACACCCGCTAAGGTCACTCACTAAGGGAATGCCTTAACTTTGGTGGAGCATTTAGGTGAATATAGAACAGAAAAATTACAACAAGACAGATATAAATAATACTTGAAAAATCTAAAACATCATTTCATTGCAGCAGAAGGTAAACACGTTTAGTTACAACACCATAAAAAGAGTCAAGTACCAAATATCCATCCTGATAAAAACATAAGTACATAATCCCACTACATAAACTAATAGCCATAATAGAAAAGATAAGCTGGGCTTTACATCACGGTCCAAGCTCCAAAAGATAGATAAAGAAATCTGATCAAAGCCCACTAGTGCTAGGCCCAACCTGAGGACCTGAGGGGGAAAAGATAAAAACAACGGGGTCAGACATAAGTCTGAGTGAGCCCTATAACTTTAACAACACAATCATTAAAGTAATTAGGGTATGATATAAACTTGGTACGGTGATGACTGGGGATAAATGACTACACTAAGTAGCCAACTAGACATGGGATGAACTAAGATAACGGTAAAGACGCATCTACCCACCCAAGGGTAATTACTATCTGCACCACACCAGTCATTCCTACTTAAAGGTTGATCCCACCCAAGGACTTAGAAAATTTACCCAGTAGTTTCGTGTACCCCTAGCTGACTACATAGGTGCTGTCTGCCCCTATCTCCACTAGGTGTACCCACTACTCCCCAAGCGATCGGCTCCCTACCGTA
This sequence comes from Allium sativum, assembly GCA_030737875.1. Classification (NCBI taxonomy): domain Eukaryota; kingdom Viridiplantae; phylum Streptophyta; class Magnoliopsida; order Asparagales; family Amaryllidaceae; genus Allium; species Allium sativum. Next base: position 797,109,775 of record CM060921.1, on the reverse strand, counting down.
GATACTCGTGCTGGCCCCACAGTGGGGTGTATCACTCCCCAAAGTGGCAACCTGATACAACCAATGGTGCACGGCTTATACCTACACGATGCAACAATACCTACCAGCCCGGGTCCACACACGCATATGAAACCCGTTGGACTTGCGTTGCCACCGCTAACCCGTTTTGGCCTCTTATAGTCAAGCCCAGTACGTGTGTCCCGTCCTCGACATGGGTCGAGCCCAATAAGATACATATGGGTTACTGGTTGAAATGGGCCCCCACAAGCTACCCACCTAAGCTTGTCCCTTTATCTAGTGCATCCCACTTAACCCTTTAATCATGTTTAATTACATGTTTCCACTTGGTTAAGTATTCTAATCATATTTTCTATTGCCACCCAAGGCAACCCACTAGATTTCCATATGCCACCCAAGGCACTTACTTGATTTCCACATGCCACCCAAGGCACCCACTTAACCCCTCATGCCCCACTACATGCTTATCTGGTTAAGTGTTTCTTAATTGATTAAGAACGTAACCGTTGTAAAGACCTCTCACATTAGACTATCTTTTATGGCAGCTAGATTTACCGGTCGGGTCCGGGCAGCCTTACGCCATAACCGAGTCTAACCTCGTGTCTTTACACTTGTCACATATTTAGTTTGTGCCTAAGACCTCTCACATTGGGCCAATCATTTGTAGCCGCTGGATTTGCCGGTCGGTTCCGGGCAGTCTTATGCTACAAAACGGTCCAACCTCGTGTCTTAGTCGATTAATTACACCTAATTAATCCCCCCATAATTTGTATTAATTATCCCTAATTAATTACAAATTTAACGATGTACATAACTGACTCAATTATGCCCATCCACTTTATGGTATGCATAATCATACCAACTTCACACCACTTCATTAACATGAATATTAACCCATCGTTCCCCACGTAATTCGCTAACATAACATAAAAGGGAAGATTCATCACAAATACAATGGGTTCTACTTGCATAACATTAGCATCAACATGGGTTTTAAAGGTGTCAACATGCATAGCATCAAACCCAACTAGCATAAATAATCAACCCAAACTTGCATGAATCACATATGTCATAAAGAGGTTAACTTGCATAAGTTACTTATGTCATACAAAGGGGGAAACTTGCATATGTATGTATGACATACAAAGGGGTTAACTTGCATATGTATGCATCTCATACAAAGGTGTAAACTTGCACATGTTACTTGCATATAATCAAACACCAAACTTGCATAACATGTCATATATGAACTTGCATATAATCAAACACCAAACTTGCATAACATATCATATATGATCTTGCATATAATCATACACCAAACTTGCATAACCATGGTGTCATAATGGATCAATGTTTATCATAGTGATTTGCATAACTAGCATCATGAACACATAGCATATGACTTGCATAACTTGCATAACATCATGATCACTTAGCATATGACTTGCATAACTTGCATAACATCATAATCACATAGCATATAACTTGCATAACATCATGAACACATAGCATATAACTTGCATAACATCATGAACACATAGCATATAACTTGCATTGATCCACATTCATAGCCATAACCTCATTGTATCCTATCATAATCATTTCAACAATTGGTCATTAAGGCTATAGAAACTCACAACTTGTTGATTAGCACTCCTATGAAGAAGATTAAGTTGCTAGAGTTGATTAGAGGTTGATTTGAGAAGCTATCTTCTTCTACGATTTGATGGAGGCTCCTTCAAGTTGCATTTTGACGGCATAACGACATTGTATCTATTTTTAGTATGAATTAGGGTAGTCTTAGGGTGTATTTATAGAATTAGGATTTAGTTTAGGCCCTTGGATTAACCCTAATTTAGATTAGAGCCGTCAGATTTCGTCACAAGACACCAGAACCCAGCCCAAAAGCCAAAATGGTGCACCCATGTCACACAGACCGACAGGGGGGGTTGACCCCTGGGTCGATCCCTAGGGAGGGGGCCGACATCCATGTCGACCCTAGGGTCGACTCCCTCTGCCTGGCGGGAATTTCCCCGCCTCTTCTGAAATGTGAAATTTTCGTATTTAAATCTGTTTTGAATTTTCTAAAAACTTCTTCGGGCCTTAACTGGGTCATACAGACTCCGATTTTCAAAAACTCGGACTCTATTTCGCGTATTTTTCCGAGACGAACGCAATGGCATAGCCCGTTTCCCCTGATTCAGATTTTAAAAATTTAATTCTGCCCTGTTTTATGTTATAGCAAGTTATTCAACATACGGGGTGTTACACTTTCCCCTAAGATGTGAATATTTGAATAAAAGAATATTCTGAATAGAGGCGTATGATGTGTTATTAAAGCACTCAATTATTGATTATAAAATACACAAGTTATTCGGAAAGACCGGGTTTATTCCATTCTGAATAACCGATACGGCTACAAAAAGTCAACGATGAAGACGGTGGTTGAAGACCGAAGATCTTCACATCATTTGATGCTTACTGATGTCTTGATTGGTCTGTACACCTAAGACAAGGTAATAAGTGGTGATTGTCCAGACGTACTTGGAGGTCGACTGGATATGTGAGGACCTCTCTCCTATATTAGACATATAGGATGAGAAATAAGGTACCTCTGGTTTCGTTCAGAGCCGAAACAAACTTTTAAATGGATCATGTGTCTGAAATTGGATTTCATTCTATTATGATTAATTTCTATTAAATATACATCTGTTTGGTGGCGGAGAATTTATTCTTTTGCTTAACACCATTCTCCGAGACGTATAAGCTTAAAGGTTATATTTTGATAGACATCAGTCGTATAGCGTGTATTGTCAATGTGGCATGCTAAGATGCAAATGATCAAGGTTATTATTGAAAAGTAGAGTCCTGTGGATGTTGATCAAAGAACGTCTTTAATTATCATAGCTTTGTGTATAGCGTTAATTCGCGAGCCTCACACCCTTGTATGAGTCAAAAACGGGATAGTGACCACAGGGAGAGCATACGTTTCTTTCTAGCTAGAAGTGGTGTCATGGTATGGAGCCTAGACATTTTTACTTATGTTGATGATGGATGCGAGGCGCCTTGGATATGATTGGTCGACATACTGACCATTTTGGAGGTCCGGTAGGATCAGGAAACATATTGTTCAAGAATAACTAATCCACTAAAGTAAGTGTGGACTGGCCCTGAAGATCCAAGGGCTCATCAGCGTCCGAGTCCTGAGGCATTTGCTAGAGTGTCTCGAAACTGGTGATGAAGATCCCTTGCATCGACTCATGATGGAAATCCAATTTCCAATACGACATCGTGCGATTTTAATTGTGAACCTATACCGCGACATAGTATATGGTACCTATGTCGTCTACGATTGATACATTTATATTGAAATTATTTTTGAAACATCTGGACACTAATAATAATATCAAATGATTTTTGTTTTGTGCCTATCAAGCATGTTTGGCCATTATAAGGTAAATATCTATCCTTTGGTTTGTGTTTGCATTATGTGATGGGACCTGAGTCTTATAATGGCTTCATTTTTCCTTTTAGCATTGCACTGGTTATTTGGTGGTATTCTTGGGAGAAAACCCGTTCCGTATCGTACGACATGGTCCCTTGATTTACCCAACTTTAAAATAAAGTTAATAACTGTTTTAGTTCTCACACCAGTCCCATGACCGACTCGGAGTTTATTGTTTAACCTAAACTCTGGGTGCCCATATTTTCCATACGGGCAGCTAGAAGTTTTGGTTTGCAGATATTTCTTTTCATAGGATCCTGGATTATAGCTGGAGCTATATTCAGAAAGCTTTGTATCCGTGTATTTCCTCCAGTTGTGCTAGTCGATGATTTTTCCACTGTTTTGTAATTTATAAATCTCTGATATTTATTTTTCCGCTGTATATTACTTATCTGAACTATGATATCTTCTACTCCGATGTAAATTGTTGTAATAGTAATGAAATGTTCTCATGTTTGTGTTCTGATGCGTCGTGTTCTCAAAACAATCCGGGCTCCTCCGTCTCCTCGGGGATCGGGGAAGTCTAGGTTGTCACAGTTGGTATCAGAGCTTTGGTTTACAAAGCTCGAAAACAAGACACATTAGAACCAAATGAAAGAATTCATCAAAGATAGGATTAGTAATATCCTATAAGAATGATTCATTAGAGATAGGGTTAGAAATACCGTAGAATGATTTTGAAGAGTGTAGCTTATTAAAAATGAATTTAGTTTTGAAAATTATATCTTATAATACGTATTTGAGTATTTTATTTTATATTGAATTTGGAATATCGAGTATAACAAGATTTTGCATATATAACCTGCAAACGTATACTCGAAGTCTCAAATATACTGGACAGATATAGGATCACACTCTAGTCCCACGGGGATAATTCTGATGATGAGGCCTCATCATCAGTGTCTATGTTCGAGTTTTGAAAGTGGGATACCTATATATTTCCAATTGACTGGTGTGAGAACCAAAACTTAGTTAGAATTTATTGTTTGTGATTCGGCCTTGAAATATGATTTTTGAGTATATAAAAGTTATATATTTGAAAGGTTAATCAACTAATTGATTGTTGATTGTGTGGTATGATTATTAATTTAACTACTAAAATATTGGAATGATGAAACCAATATGAAAGTGAAAGTTAGATTAAGCCAAATCGAGTCAAATATTGAACTGAATTGAAAATTGATCGGAATTGCATACATGTACATATATATATATATATATATATATATATATATATATGTGTGTGTGTGTGTGTGTGAACAGGTCATAGAATGGAAGCTAAGAAGAGGAATAAAATTGTATGCCCAACAAATAGGTACAAGTTTACTATATTTATTGGGTTTGATGATTTTATGAGCCGACTGGCAAGCCGCTTGGCCTTTTCTTTTTCTTTTTGATTGATGAGGGACCTGTGAGGCTATTTGTGGTTTTACCGATCACCCCGTACAAAGGAGGTTATGGCAAACTTTTTTGAAAATTTAAGGCGTTAGCCAAATTTTTGAGAAATTAGAAAGTTCTTAGAAACTGAAAAGTTGAAGAACTTGAGTCAAGTGAAGGTTGAGTTGGTTAAGTAAACGACTTTTAATTCCTTCTTCTTTTTCGAGGACGAAAAAGTTTCAATTGGGGAGATTGTAACAACCCGTAATTTTGGAACCAATTTAAAATTTATTTTTAACTGATTTTCATGGAAATTAAAAATATTTAATGATTTATTTTGAGAACTGACAATTTAAAATTTATTTAAATCGAAGTTTGAATGTATAAAATTAAAATTTAATTAAAACGAGCTTGAAATGGTGTGGTAGTTTGAGAATTCGACTTCTAATTTCAATTGAGTGTACATAATTTAATATAAATCAAAATTGGATAAAACAAGAAACGTTGGAATATTTTGAACTATAATTTTCTAACGAATGTAAGAAACTGAGATTTCACTTTATAAATTACAAGTTATATCTAAATTAAAATTTAGAATAGTCGCTATAGATTTTATTTATATTTTAATATTATATATAACACTCAAAAATAACTATTTTGCAAACGACCTCCGTTTTTGATGAAACTACTCTTGTTGGATCAGGAATGTCAAATTATAGTCAGGTTTAAAATTTCAAGTCATTTCGAATCAGTATGCGAGCGCGGTAAATTTAAACACATTTTCAATTTTAGTTTGAATTTAATAAACCAGTTAAAAGGCCATTTTTCAAATAGTCTCCAAATTCGACGAATATTTTTTTTAGGATCGTCTCATCAAAACATAGCTAGGTTACAATTTCTATAATTTTTGGAGTCAGTATGTGGCCTCGGTAAATTAAAACGTACGTTGAAATTTAATATTAAACGTTATATTAATTTACATTTTAATTTTGAAAAAAAATGATCAAAATAGTCGAATTGGCTTATGAAACATATTCCATTGTGTCCGGAATAGAGGTATTTGGTTAGAGACGTCAGTCGTTGGGTTTGATTTGAAGTTCAGTACGATAAACAAGTTAAATTGGAATAAATTAATATTGAAATATATTATATATAAATTGATTTTCTCTCTAACCCTAAGTCAAAATAAAGCCGCGACAAATTGGAATAAATTAATATTGAAATATATTATATATAAATTGATTTTCTCTCTAACCCTAAGTGAAAATAAAGCCGTGGTCAACCCAGAAAATGCCGCTATCCACGATGAACAATTCCTTTCATTCAATTCTTTTTGCATCTTCTTCTCTCAATCCACTAGATAATTCGAAATACTCATAAAAGCAAAAATGAAGAGCTTCTCACGATATACAGATCATATGGTGGTGATTTGTTTTTACAGCCAGGATTTCTCGAATTTTGGGCTCTATCGTGCTCCATTCGAATGGAATCGGTTAGCTCCAGGGGGCTTCAAGTTGGGCCCCATTGACGGCGGTGGCTGGGGGAGGTGGAGGCTTCATCGTGGTGGAGTCAGATCCAGGTCTGGGGTCCTCTGGTGATAGCAGTAGCGGGTTTCTCAAGTCAAGATGATGGGTTACGAGTTTGACAGTTAACAGGAAGAAGATGAGGGGCTTAAAATGTAATTAGGAACTTAATTAATTTTAATTATGTTTTAAATGTAATTAATATTTAAACACTAATATTTTACCTATACGACAACGAAATTCAGTGAAACAAGCTTCTATAGAATCGTATGGACGAGGTGAACGACATGGAATTGACTAGAACAGAAACGTAGCAAATTAAATTTTTAGCTAAATTAAACGCTCATTTAATTTAGTTTAAAAATAAAATCTTCAAATAAAGACTGACGGAGTGGAAACCAAAGTGAGAACTCTCTCACTCAAAATTTTGTACAATTATTTATTTTTATAACTGAATATACATTGACTGCTTGTGATTGCAATATTTGTTTGGTGATTGATGGATGTTCACAGTTTTAGTGTTATCATTAAATTAAACTGTGAAAATAATAGATAAATTCACATGGACTGTGATGTAAACCCCACATGGGTATTAGGACGATAATTTTACACATCTCCCAATTATTTGTTGATGGCTAAAAAGCCCATACGGGTCTGGGGATGATAATTAATTCACATCTCCCTTGGATTTAATTGTACGTCAACCGATTGGTTGACAGACTATTATCTGCGTTATTTAATTATTTAATTCTTATACAGTTGTAAAGTGCACTCTGAATGTGAATTGAATGTTTATCACTATTCTTGAATACATGCTATGTATGGAATCCTTATAAGTGAAATTATATGGTAATTGATTGAGCCTAATTCCAATTCAGAAATAACGAATATTTTAAAATTATATTCAGTGACAAATCAAAATGTGATTTTGATGTCCGATTTTGGATGGACACAAAAATATTGAAGTATATGAAGCCGAATTAAGTAGATATACGTCATTTTTACTCGAACGGAATTTTCTGTCGATTTTATTCATTTTATATTAAATATTGAAAAGATGTGATTTCAAAATCTGATATTTTGAAAATATTATCATTTTAAATATTATAATGATATGGAATATTCAATTTTGATTTAAAATTGAAATGGAAGTAGGAATCGTTTTTAAAACGAATTTATAAATGATTTATAAAACACGTTTTAAATGGAAATCCATGAAATATTATATATATATATATATTTATTTAAATGGTTTGAATAAAACGTATCACGCAGCGACCGTTCGTGAATTTCAACCATTAACTTCGAATTGGCATAACGGGAGATCCGACCGTCGGATTCTCCTAAAACTGGAACCTTTGGGTTCGTATCGAAAAGAGCTTTCGAATAATAAAAAGATTTAAATCTAATGGTTAGATTTTGAAATATGTCCAAATAAGTTTTGGAAACGGTCGTTATTAATGCAGTTCGGTGGCCGATATTGGAAACCGACTGCAAGGGCCTAATTAAAATTATTAAAAATATGAATTAATTATATAAAATCATAATAAATGATTTGAAAAGGTTTTTGGATGAAATATTCCATATTTGAGAAGGTAAAAGATATTTATCTGAATGAACTAGTTAACAACTAGAATGGAGAACTATAAGAAATTATAATGGTTTTAACATAACAAAATTTTTCCAACGTATAAATTAGAAAGGATTTAATTGGAAATAATCTTCGGAATATTTCGATATTGGATTTCTTGATTATACGGGTATTGTTGAGGAATTTGGAACTCCCAATACGATATCCATTAGTTTCAGAATTTGATATTGAATATAAGTCAATGTAATTTCTATTCAGAGCCTTGTATTTAATATCAAATTGGATTTTGGGTTTGACGTGAATGGTGTCTTTATTAGCACTGTTCTTAAACCCAGTTGAGGAAAGAATAAATCTTTTAACCAAGATTTAATGTAGTTTTCCAATTAATTAGTATAATTGGAATTAAATGGTAGTTGATTGCGGGTTCATTGTGAACGATGTTTTAGACATTAGTTCTTCAACCCGATTAACAATGAAGTTATAATCTGGAATTTATAATTTTTTTAGTTAAGATTTAATGGAAATTGTCCAAAGTAAAGTTTTCCAATTTAATATATTTAATTAGAACTGAATGGAATTGGATTTAATGATAATCAAGATGAGATTCTGTGAAGGAAGACCATTACTATTTATGGAGTTTAAAAGGCCTTGCCATTATTCCATTTATAGTATTAGTACGATACATAAATTTATATCGATCATATACTATTATGATTTTCATGAAGTTCCATTTTAATGGAAGAGGATTTTGGGTTTATCGTGAATAATGTCTTAAAAGACATTTGCTCTTTAACCCAAGTAAAGACAGAATTTATTTCCTAAAATTTGAATAATCATCAAGTAATGATTTTTATGATTAAAACCAAGTTAGAGTTTTAATGAATCTATAATTAGATTGAAATGAGAATAAGGTAATTAAATTTATCAAATTCAAGAAATGACCGAGAATGGAGTACCACCAGTTTTACTCTAGGCGATAGTTAACTTTAATTAGATTTGAACGTGAAATGGTAATTAAATTTACTGATAACACCGTGGGTGTTAGATATGGAGTACTACCAGTTTCGCTCCATGGGATGAATAGGTTGAGATTGGTATTAATAAAATAAATGATATTTCCATAATGCTCGATAATTCCGACTAGTTAATAAACCTTAATTGGTTTAAGTTATGGAAAAATAAAATAAAATCTTCTGAAAATGATATCCAAAGGAAGATTAAAGAATAAGTTTAAAAGAACTTATCTTTGATAAAATCAATGGGAACTTTTCCCTTAAGATGTGAATATCTGAATAAAAGAATATTCTGAATTGGAATGAGGCGTATGATGTGTTTTTAAAGCACTTGATTATTGATTATAAAATATGTGAATTATTCGGAAAGACCGGATTTATCCCATTCTGAATAACTGATACGGCGACTAAAAGTCGACGATGAAGACGGTGGTTGAAGATTGAAGATCTTTACATCGTTTGGATGATTACTGATGTCTTTATTAGGCTGTACACTCAAGACAAGGTAATAAGTGGTGATCGTCCAGACATACTTGGAGATGGACCGGATATGCGAGGACCTCTCTCCTATATTGGACATATGGGATGAGGAATAAGGTGCCTCCGGTTTCGTTCAGACCCAGAACGAACTTGTAAGTGGATCATGTGTCTGACATTGGATTTCATTCTGTTATAATTGATTTCTATTAAATATATATCTGTTTGGTGATGGAGAATTTATTCTTTTGCTTAACATCCTTCTCCGAGACGTATGAGCTTCGAGGTTATATATTGATAGACATCAGTCGTATAGCGTGGATTGTCAATGTGCCATGCTAAGATGCAAATGATCAAGACTGTTACATTGTTGAAAAGAAGAGTCATGTGGATGATGATCAAAGCACGACTTTAATTAGCAATGCTTTGTGTATAGCATTAATTCGCGAGCCTCACACCCTGGTTTGAGTCAAAAAGGGGATAGTGACCGCAGGGAGTGCATATGTTTCTTTCTAGCTAGAAGTGGTGTCATGGTCTGGAGTCTAGATATTTTTACTTATGTGGATGATGGATGTGAGGTGCCTCAAATATGATTGGTCGGCATACTGACCATTTTGGAGGTCTGATAGGACCGGAAAACATATTGTTCGAGAAAAATTTATCCACTAAAGTAAGTATGGACTGGCCCTGAAGATCCAAGGGCTCGCTAGTGTCTGAGTCCTGAGGCATTTGCTAGAGTGTCTCGAAACCGGTGAGGAAGATCCCTTGCCTCGACTCATGATGGAAATCCAATTTCCAATACGACATTGTGCGGTTTTAATTGCAAATCTATATGACAACATAATATATGGTACCTATGCTGTCTATGATTGATACATTTATATTGAAATTGTTTTTGAAACATCTAGGCACTAATAATAATATCAAATGAATTTTGTTTTGTGCGTATCAAGCATGTTTGGCCATTATAAGGTAAAACTCTATCCTCTGGTTTGTGTTTGCATTGTGTGATGGAACCTGAGTCTTATAATGGCTTCATTTTTCCTTTTAGCATTGCGCTGGTTATTTGTGGTATTCTTGGGAGAAAACCCGTTCCATGTCATACGGCGTAGTCCCTTGATTTACCCAACTTTAAAATAAAGTTAATAACTATTTTAGTCCTCACATCAATCTCATGACTGACTCGGAGTTTATTGTTTAACCTAAACTCTGGGTGCCCATATTTTCCACATGGGCTGCTAATAGTTTTGTTTTGCAGATGTTTCTTTTCACAGAATCATGGATTACGGCATGAGCTATATTCCAAAAGATTTGTATCCCTGTATTTCCTCTAGTTGTGAGAGTTAATGATTTTTTCGTTGTTTTGTAATTCGTAAATCTCTGGTATTTATTTTTCCGTTGATATTATTTATCTGAACTCTGATATCTTGTATTCTGATGTAAATTGTTGTAATAACAATGAAATGTTCTCATGTTTGTGTTCTGATGTGTCGTGTTCTCAAAACAATCCGGGCTCCTCCGTCTCCTCGGGGATCGGGGAAGTCTAGGTCGTCATAGTGGGAATCCCAAACATCCTTTAAGTTATTGTACATTTTAGTGAACACTTCATTTGAGTTAATTCACTTATATGAGACTGGTAGTCCTGACTCGAGTATATTGTTTCTTTAACTGTATGCTTGGGTTAGTTTGAGCACCATAGCCATTCGTGATGCACTTTGGAAGTTGGTGTCTCATTCGGATCATTCAATTATCAGCTACCTAGTTATATATTATCCAAGCATGTTATCAGTATTTATCTGTACTTTATCTATTGTAAGAGCTTATGACTCTCTATGTATTATTATGTATCATGTATTATGTAAGAACCTATTACTATTATGTTTTCCTCTGCGAGTTACGATGCTTATGTTTATGTGATTCTGTGTTCTGATTTGTATTTACCTCATTAGTTAAAATAATAATTCACTGTTTTGAGTAATTCAAGTCAGACATGTGTGGTTTATTGTCTATTTGAATGGTTTGAAATAGTGGGTCGTTTCATAAGGTTAAATTATGAATATATTCTCTTTGTTTGTCATTGATTTTGTAAATATGTTGATAGCATAAAATCTTCCATTGATTATTAAAATATATTAAAGGTAAAGTTGAAAACTTTGGTTTATTCTCAATTTTTGTATAATTGACTTTTGACTTGACTTATGTATTTGCTATGATTTTGTATTGTATTTGGTTAAGTTCTCATTATAATTTGATGTTAGATTTCCAATTAGTAATATTATAGATATATTCTTTGCGTTTTTAACTGATTTACATTTTGCAATATCGTTAGTTAATTCATTTTGTATGGAATAACTGGTTCATTGTTATATAGATGTCAACTCCATTTTTATAATGTTCACCCTTCCCTAATTTTAATCTATATAATTGCATAATAAGATAAATGTAATCGAAGCATTATATTTGAAGTAAAAGAATCCTAAAATGTTAAACTTTTATATAAAAAGGAGTATGAAACTTTGAAAATTAGTTAGAAGTTTGATTCCAAATATGTTTTTTTAACTAGCATCCTTTAATATAAATGTTTTGTACTATGTTATGCCATACATACTTACTTACTAAATATTAAAGATGCCATTAATGCCTAGAATACGTACTAGTATCGTCAATGTACAAATGTTCTATACATCTTTTTATATTAAATAGGTACACAAGACCTTTTATACTTTTATTTCAATATATAACAATCATGCATTCATTGTTTCATTATTTATGTTTACTAAGACATTCATCATTTGTAAATTCTTTCACCACCATCTCATTCTTTTAAAATATTGTCTTTTGCTTTTTTTAGTTCCACATGTATGGTATGATTTAAAAATAGTTCTATTTCCAAACTAAATAAGATTAGAAATTCTTTCCAAACTATTTTTAATCAACTCTTAATTTATTTTTTAACCTAATTAGATTCTTTTTGAATTCGTTAGCAAATTTTCACTTCATGCTCATCTTGAATTATTTAGGACTTTCATTTATATTATGCAGTGGTTGTTTTCCAACCTCATGCTTTCACCATTGTAATTTAATGAAAAAATTTATCCAAAGGCCTCAAAAGACTTAAACTATTGATTCATTCGAGCTTGATGAAAATGTTAGACTATTTTATTATTATTATTACTTTAAGTTAATTGATGCTAAGTTCTTAGCTTCTTCTATAATTTTTAATTGTGATGTATAATCTAAAGTTTAATTTAAAGTTTTTAGGGTTGTCTTGGTTCTCTTTGTTTTTCTTGCGGCAAGTAAATGGTTTTAAAAATGTGTATGCCACAAAATTTGCTACTGATTGTTAAAATCAATTATAAATAAAGTTGAATTCTTTTGTAATAGATTATTCGATTTTATAAATATGTATATACCACATATTAAATTTTCTGCTTATGTGATTTTAGATTGTTCAAGGAAAATTTAGCATAAAAGCATTGTTGGCATAAACATATATTTTCAGTTTTATATATAGCTCAAAATTCAAAAAATACAATGTCAAAACAATATTGTAAAACCCGTATGCATAACACGGGTTCACAAAAAATGTAAAATTTAACAAAATAGCTGTCAACTCCAAAACAATTGGAACAGCCCCGAAACGAAATACAATAAGATTACAAAACGACCCAAATTCTAATCGTAACCAAAAGACCCGCTGACTAACATCAACAAATGGCCAGTAGATCTTCTTCAAAAAAGAGGACGAAACCAAAGCCGCTCTCAACTCCAGCAATGCCTTCTTTTCTGCTTTCTCGACATCGAATCAAAAAACACCCCCCATCGAAGTTATTGTTTTTGTCATTCTTTCTTACCGTTTCCTCCTTGCTGTACTTGGCTTACTACGTCTATTCACATAAGAGTACTTCGATCAGATCCGATTCAAAGTTCTATTCTTTTGATATCGTTAATGTGTTTCCTCACGATCCCGATGCTTTCACGCAGGTGCGCTGCCTTCTATGATTTGATCTTTCGATCTGGGTTATTATTGTTAGTATTATATATTTATAGGATAAAAAATTCAAATTGATAACTTTTGCTACGTTAGGGTTAATGCAAAATGTTTGGCAGAGTTATATTTTGAAATACAGATTATTTCCCCAACTTCATTTCCTTTTTCCATGTTTAATATGGTAATTTATATTTCCTTCTCTAGGCGCTCTGGCTTTGGTACAACTATGTATCCAACTTTTAAATAGTAAAAATAAATAAATATGTAATTACGGTAGAAACCATTTTAGAAAACCGCTTTAGTGTTGACGTGGGAAATTGGTTATTTGCGCATCCGGCCCCGATTGTAAGTTTAGTCGTAAACTTATAATCCGACCATCCAAAGACAGAGAAATGTAAAGGAAACACACGGCTTTCATAGTGGTTCGGCAGTCGGCACTAACGCCTACGTCCACTTCACAGTAACTATTCGTCATATAATTGTCGATTACAATGTTTATACAAGTTCGTGCAATTTATGTGCACAAAGTTGTATAATAGAACAACAAATAGCTTGTTAATTCTAAACTTTAACTAAAATTCCCTTCTTCTTCTTCTTCGTTGAGTCAAAGTCCAATAAATAGCTCCAGTGTCTAAAAGTATGAAAATATGTCCAAAAGTTGTAGGCATTCAGCAACAATCACTTTTAGAATCATGCAGGCGTGAGTTGTAATTTAAAGTAGTTCTATGTGAAAAGTTATTAAAAAAAAAAAAAAAAAAGAAATTTCCATTAATTTAGCAGCCGTAAGTTTTGCTTATTTGTGAAACATTATTTTATTTGCTGCTTATAAGTCCTAATTTGAAATTGCTGTCAAGATTTCAATTCACAGAAGTGACTTCTAAGCTATTTCTACTATTTATAGGATATTTCCAAACATGCTATAAGTTTCATTTCACCTAGCCATGAGCTTATGGTAGCCAAGATTCAGAATTTTGATATCCTTTCATACTTTGGTCATTCAACATTTTGGAAATGACAAATTTTATTCAGTCGCTAGAAATCACCTAACATATCCCATTATTTTGCTAAGAAAATACATGACTAAGTTGCCCTTCTTCATAGTTGCAATTTGAGTCCGTTTCTGATAAACCATCAAATTGCAATTTTTACTTAATTTAGTGCTAGGAATTTCTAGTTTTGCATAAATGAGTTTTAAGTTTGGAAAAAAGAATATCATGAAGATGAAAATAAGGATAGTTTTGTAAAAGAGACCAAAATACGTAGCCATTAGAAGTTCTGATCATTCTCAGAAATGTCGAAAACTCAGATTACAATTCCGGTTTCAGTATTTGTTTTTTCTTTAGAAGTACGTTAGGGGACAAAAATAATATATGTACTGTATAGTTGATTCAAAATCTTGTTCTTTTACCTTTTTCTTCCAGGATTGGGGACAGATATCAATTTTGTTTATCAGTTTGCTCTTTTATGCATTTCTTATTATCCGTCTGATTTATTACTTTTTTCAACATGCTAGTTGCTTTTCCTCTATTTTCTACTGCTAATGTTATCACTTTTTAGCAAGATGGAAATTTGAGATTTGACGCAAGTGGAATTCAGATCAAGAATTACACAAAATTTCATTTCAATAATCACCGCAATCCAGCTAGTGAAATTTCGGTGTTTCAGCTGAAACTTTGATCCATAATGCCAACTAACATCAACATTTTCACATGTTAAATGTTTAATTTGATGGTTTAAGGATTGAGGGATTCTAGAAGAAGAATAAAAAGGACAAGGGACACTTAAAAAATTGTATATAATTTTGCAATTATGATTTTTTGTTCAGCGAAGCGGCAGATAATTGCTTCTCTGTTGTACATATTGTGCTAATCGCTAAACTGTTATTTTTTAATTCTACTTCTAATTTGTGTGTATTTTACTCCTTCATCCACCAATATTTCTATCCTTTCCTCTTCCAAAATACTAATATTGAATTCATTATTTGTAGTTATGTTATTTATACAAGAATTCTTTAAAACATAAAATGCTTTAAATCTCAATTTTCATCTCTATCTACATATCAATCTAAACCGATACAAGTAACATAAATATTGGTAATATTGCTTAACTTTAAATTTCATTGATGTTTTTGGCGATGTTCAAGTTCTTATATTTTAATCAAAATTTAAACTAAGTTATGCAATTATATAATATTTTATGAACATTAAAAAGAACAATAGTAATTTTTTTTATTGATGTATTTAATTGACGATACCAAGTATGATTTTCTTATCCTACCCTATTGTGGGAAATCCTAAAACCGAAAATGTATGTCATAGTTGTTCATAATCGCATTATTTCGCATTTAAACAAACTAATAGTTAGTGATAACCGTTTTAAGTAACACATATTCTGTTGATTTAAAAAAGTTCTGTCAGATTATTTGAATCGATGTATCTGCAAACTTTGGGGTCCTGAGGCAATGAACGTGGATGATGTATGAAATTCAACTAGATATAAGTTTGCAATGTTGTGATTAATGGATCAGTAATAAAAATGTAAAGGATAATCATAACTGTTTGTGGTTGAAGTGCAATATGAATGGTGTAGATACTGCAAATGTCGCATAATGGTACAGCAATAAAAAACAATAAAAAACAGTGGTTCTAAAAAATATGGATATGTAGTATAACTGTATGCACTTTGCAAAATAGCGTTCATGTTTGAAATAGGTTTAAGAATTCAGGTAATTCATAAGACAACACTATGTAGCAAAGGCTGGATAAAGAAGAATAGACTTTCAATGGTGCTACACTTCTACAAATTCGTACAATATTGAAATGTAAATAACCATGCTAAAATGCATATTGTGTAGTAAACAATAGATAACTATACGTAACTCATAGAAAGTAACATCAACAATGCAAAGCTTTGCAAAGCTAGCGATAGAGAATAACCATATGGTGGAATACAAAGTTCGTCAAATAACCAACCAGATAAGTGATTTATTTTTTGCACATCCAATTTTTTTAATTGTCTGCTCATGTTAGACTATTCTTTCAAACAACCCCCCCCCCCCCCCCCCCCCCCGGTGGCAGCTCTTTTTGTTTCCCTTCCCCACCAAACACTGAACAAAAACATTTTCATGCAATTTTTCATTCATTAAGTCACAAGAGTGATTGCTTTTCCTTTTTCTTTTTTGGTAAAGAGATTATTGAAAATAACATTCAGACTGTAATTGAGGTAAACCTTTATATAGAGCTGTTGGAATACCGCAAGTGATAATTTTGCTAAAAAGTCCGAAGCAAACTCTGACACTTTGCCCGAATTAGAGATAGAGAGCTGCCCCCCCCCCCCCCCCCCAAGAATTCAAGCCGAAATTCTAGTTTGTGAAAAACATATTTCGCACAATCCTGACATTAAAGTTTTAGGCCCTGTAGCACTATCTTAATTAAAGACACTATGTTTGGAATAACTTCTGTTACAAACGTTACACATTCTAGAGCTCAAATGTAATTTCTGTGCCCAAAAAGAAATCACAGTCGTGAGTGTTGTACCTAATAATTTATGAGAAACCGTATGCAAAGTGGTAACATGAATTTATTGGTTTTAATCTGCAACTTAGCATAAGTTGTCAATAGAAACATTAAGCTAGTATCACAAATATTGGATGTGCGAAAAATAACCTTTTGTGGTTATAATATCAATCAGATATTCCACTGCAAGGTTATAAAATGAGATTTGAATCATAAAATTCAAATTTCATATTGAATCTGGATTGAAACGTAAGTCACGCAATATCTAATGATAGTTTTATATGTAAGCATCAATTCGTTTTTCCATAGTAATAATTTACAGATTTAAATTTAAATTGATGTTTGGATATCTATACTTAAACCGAGAGCGTAATCTTCTTCTTTATTTCATGTTCATTTTTTATGGAAAGAAATAAATTTTGAATTGTAGATTCAAGTAAATATCGTGATAATTTTTTCAACATGAAAGGAATGATTTTTCTCAATCACGATTTTATTTTAGTTTTGAATTGGAAATTGAATTGGGGAGAGAGTCAATTTGAAATAGGATTCAAATCGTAAAATTTTAGGTTTTCAGGCGACAATGTTTCACTGCATAATTATTTTGTCATTAGCTGCTAATTTTCCATCAGTATGTACATGATGTTATTTAAGTCTTGCGTTGTACACTATGCGCATTGCAGTGATTATTCAGGTTATCAGTTTCCAACGTTGTAAGATTTTGCTGAAGTCTGATAGCATTGTAATTTATTTTTTGAGATTCTTCTGTGCATCTTCATCCAACTTTACTAAATAAGGGTGTTCTAAAAATATTTGGCTGCGTATGATTGTCAGATCCATTTTTTATTACAAGGTATTATTCCATTTCCATAACTGCTCTTGGTTTAAAATTTAAATAGACATCCATCTCGTAGAATTACTTTATTTTATCTTCTTTTTTTATTGGTTTTGTGATGCATGGTTATTTTTATTTTGCTATTTTTGTACCATGCACTTTTTTCATATTGCATTTCTATCATGAACCTTCACTGTATCATTTTTTGGGTTCTTGATTAGCTAGTCAAAATCCTATGATTCAATATGTTACCCATTTTTATACACTGTTCATGTATTATATCTTTGGATGCAAAATCCGCACATACATTGAACATAAACAAATTAACATTAACACATTAGATCAATTAATAAGTATCATTCAAAAATCTTCATTGTTAACAATTACTTTATATGACTGCTTAGACACCAAATAATAGAGGGCATACCTATTTGGTTGTATTTCTCCCCCTTAATTCTGAGAATTTAACAGGTAGCAGTAGGTAGGAGGTTATAAATGTTTTTTCTTTTTCTTTTCATATTGGGTATCTTCAATTGAAAATTCAACATCATCATTCTTAATCGGCATGGGTAAAAAAAAAAAAAAAAAAAAAAGATTTAAATTTCAAAACAACCTCCTCCTCCTACTGTTGCTAAAAAATCACGCACGACTGTACAATTAGCACGTTGACTCAGAATCGGATGTTAACCAAATGTTTACTGGAACAGTTCATGTAAACGAAAATGAAAATAAAGCAAATAAACCTATTCTTCCAAGACAATGTTGATTGAGGCAGCTAGTTATCAAGGATTTTGTAGTTAATCAATTTGTTTTGTTTAAACTGCTAGTGTCTTTTTGTCGGTTTATTGGTATTCAATTACAGTTTTGAAGGATAACTATACATATTTCGTTAACAGTATCTCAAAGCTTTGTATCTTGACTGACTATAACATGCATGCGTACATTTATAATGGTTGGTAGCTATGGTGATATACTTCTTAACGAGCTAATATCAGTTTTGTTTCATGTGATGATATATAAAGATTCTTTTCTTACATCCTAGGGTCTCTTGTATGGAGGAAATGACACTCTATATGAGTCGACGGGACTCTACGGCAGGGTAAGCTAAACATATTCTTAGTCTAGATTATTGTTGGTTTGTAATATCAGACAGTTACAAAGCAGAATATGTTGAATTGCTAACTATATACTTGATTGTTGCAAGGTTTGTTAAGATATGTGCAACTTTTTCAGAATAATATGGGAAGTGGAACAATTTTTAGGAATAATGCAACGTTGAAATTATTCTAGAATAAATGTTACAAACCTAAGTTACATTCAATATGACCATGTTCATCGACACCAATGTTAGTTTGATATTTTCGTAATAATGTAAATCTGTTAATTAGATATACCACCAGGGTAGATTATGACATGGCATGAGCTGTCTGCTGTGTAAAACTCCCTCACAGTCAATCATTATCAGTTGTATGTATTACCATCACCCTAATATAGCTGATGTGCTCATCGTTTCATTCTCATGAGTCATGACACATAACGGTGACTTCAGCTATGAAAGTGGATACTTGCCTGATATCTTGTTGCTTATTCCTTTGCACTAATACTTTGATACAACAGTTTTTCGGTAATATATACCAGCGTAACTAACAACCCTTGGAAAAAAAAAATGTTGAACTAGTACTTCTATGCTGAACTTCAGAATCTATGTATTAATGCTCAAATGTTAAAAAAATACTATTTATTCGTGTTTTATTTCTACCAGTTGTTGCTGATTTTTTGTGTTTGCAGTCATCAGTAAGACAAGTTGATCTTCGGAGCGGAAAGGTGACTCTTTTATTCCGGATGCTCTTAAAATCTCTACAATGGTTCAGTAGAGCAAACCACAATACTTTGAATTGCAGTGTAGATCCTCAAAGTTCATCATCATCAGTGGAACACTCTGGGCAAATATGTTCTACAACCATTAAAATTGTGAATCACAAATTTGTTAAGGGCTTGATGTGTGTGCAGAAAGTAGATAAGCTAAACTTTTAGCTTATCTTAATATACAGTTTATTGGTCATTGTATCATTCCATTGAAACCAGAATGATATCAGAATCTTGGTCTTATGCAAAGAGACAACTTATAATTGCTACAATTGCCATGATTATGTCTTTCTGAACCATAATTAAATGCAAGGAACATTCCCTATACTACTGCATGTCTATGTACTTCAGTCCATGTCCACAAATTGTTGGGGGGCTCTAGGAAGCTTCACCTTTACCATATGTTTATGCATTTTGTAAAACATATAAAATTCTTAGCACCATATTTGACTTGCATTCCATATTAAAATTTGAGCATATGTTTTTTGTAAACTGCATGCCACTGTAAACTGTCTTCCATGACTAAGTGAAAGAGGGGCAGCACATGCCGCTGTGTAATCGTATATATTCATAAAATCCATCCATCTCGTATCTGTTTCCCCTCGTTGGATACATGTGTCAGCCTTCAATGCATTGAGTTTATTCTATTTCCCTTCATCTTATTTTACTATCTATTTGTCTGTTGATCATATTCAGTGTGGAACTTCAATATCCATCTTGTTTGATTGGTATAGGTCCAGCTTGAACATAAAATGAGCTATAGTGAATTTGGCGAAGGGCTAACTCTTTTCAATGAAAGGTCTGGTAAATCATTATTTATCTTTTATTTTCTACTTCATACTTACATAGTGATTTAGTTTAAATGTCACTTTAGTGATTATACACTGAACTAACGATTTATGGAAATAGATGTCACTTCAATACATTGTAGATAAAACTTATGAACCTCATTTTTTTCTCAAGTGATATCTGGAACCACAAAAGAGGCTTTCTAGTGACATCTGGAACCTAACACTAGGAGTATACAATTTTTAAGATATGGTTTATTGTAATTGCATTTGGTAACACTGTATACATGTTGGTAATATATTCATTATATAACATCACCTTGGACGACCTAGAACCAATTCCAGCTAGCTATTTTAGTAACACTTGCTCAAGTAATCTATAGACTTGAGGTTTGAGACCTAATGGAGAACGTAAGTATTCTTTGTAACATGAATATGATTTCAATTGCTTAGGTGGTGAAGTAGATTTCCGGCTTTGTTCTTTTGCAATCAGTTTTTAGTTTCTTTCATACACAAATTTGGTATGTATGCCCAATATAAATTTGGCTGGAATTCCCGAAATAAAACTTTGAGGATGTGGGATGACTATTGCTTCTACTGCTTAGATGTGTCTATAGGATTCCTTACAACTTTTAATAATAAGAAAATTTGTCAGCTTTCGTTATCCTACACTATAATTCAAGTGCTAATCATCACTACATCATATTATCTAAATTTCATTGTTCTTTCTTTGTAGGTTATTTCAAGTAACTTGGTTGAAGAAAACAGGTTTCATTTATGACCGATATGATTTTAGCAAAGTTTGTGCTTCCTCCCCTTTTTTTCCCTATCATCGAAGTAGTTCCAATGCTTGTGCACTTAACAGATCTTTATCAACCTAGAAAAAACTTTAATGTCAATTACATTTGTTCCTTAATAACATTAAAATTCTTATAATTAACATTGTTGGCATGGATTTTATTGCACAAGATCTTTATCAATGTCTATCTTATAGTATTTCAGATAAGGATGATAAACTGAAACTGTATATAATTGTATGGTTCTGCAAAACTTACATTTTCTACCACTATTATATGAATTTCACACAATGACTCTTAAGGTTTGATTGTATAATTTTGTTAACTGTAAAGATGTAGTTCTATGAACAGGAATACCCCCATGAGAGGGAATAAGTTTTACTGTAGAAGTTATGGTAAGACAACACACATATAATAAACAATCACCAATACAAGTTTCATTGGTAAATAAAAGTCAATCCCAATTACCCCACGAAATTAAATCGATAAATCAGTATAAACCATTGGGTTAATGAGTGATATATCTTATCTTGGTTTCTAGAATTGTTTTTCTTCTTTTCCTCCAAATGCAGCAATGCCATTAACAGCCAAGAAAAAAAAAGGCTTGTATAAAACATGTCAATATTTTGTGTGTGTGTTTCCCAAAGTTTGATATATTTTTACCTGTTTCTAGAGACCAATTCTTCTTTTTTGCTGCTCTATCATACGGATTATATAAACCAGTCGAATGATAATTACATAGCTAACTTATTATACTCGAAAATAATTATCAAATGCTTAGGAATAGAGTGCAGATCCATCACAGATTGATTATTTAATGCCAAAACTAAGTCACAGCTCTAAAATAGATATGAATGCTTTTCAAATCAATCCTACTCCACAAAAGTTGAAGCTGTGCGTTTTATGAGTTAATTAGGAAATTCCTTTTTTCCAACATAAACTCATATTATAGACTAAACCTTGAGGAAAAAGAGATGATGGTACCATATAGATTAAAAAAAAAGTAGAGTTCATGAATAAGACTAACAAACTATATGCAAAAATACAACAACAACTAAGCCATAAATCTCAAATAAGTTGGGGTTGGCTAGATATGGAACCCAAAAAAAAAAGGAAGAAGGTTAAAATCTTCCGTAAAAAAAAAAAATCTAATGGTTTGAAAAAAAAAACGATGATTTAAAACTTTCGTAAAAGTAAAATAAGGGTTTGAGGAAAAAAAAACTAAGATTCTGGAACATGGATTACTAACTTTCATGCACTTCTATTTGAAACCAGCTCTTCAGATATATTCTAATCCTTAAGTTTTTTTTTACTATCTCCTTCCATATCATTTTAGGTCGGCACCTACCTCTCCTTGAGTCTTCGCCACGGCCTATTATTCCAACGCGCACTGGTGCATCATGCGGTCTTCGTTGGAGATGTCCAAACCATTTCAAGCGGTGTTGGACTAACTTCTCTTCAACAGGTGCAACTCCAAGTTTGTCTCGAATATCCTCATTCTTAATCCGATCTCGTCTAGTATGCCCACAACTTCAACGCAGCATACGCATCTCTGCTACACTTATCTTCTGGACGTGTTGCCTTTTAATAACATCGCCGACCTGATTGTTATTCTATAGAACTTTCCTTTAAGCTTCTGGGGGATCTTCCTATCACAGAATGCCAGATGCAAATCGCCATTTCACCCATCCTGCTTGAACTCTAAAACTAACATCTCTATCAACCTCCCCATCAAACTGCAGCATAGATCCTAAATATCGAAAGGATTCTTTCTTGGGTACTACTTGACCGATCAGGGTGACATCTCCGTCATCTGACCTGAAACCGTTGAACTCACACTTCATGTACTCCTTTTTAGTTCTGTTAATCCTGAAACCCTTCGACTCCAAGGTCTCCCTCCATAACTCTAGTTGTCAATTAACCTTTATTCTACTTTCATCAATCAGCACAACATCATCAGCAAAGAGAATACACCAAGGAATCTCTCCTTGTATACCTTTTGTGATTTCATCCATCACTAAAGCAAAAATATATGGGTTCAAAGCCGAACCTTGATGTTACCCTATGTTAATGAGAGAGTCGTTGGTTTCACCATCGCATGCCCTGACACTTGTCACAACCCCCTCATGCATATCCTTGATAAGAGTATTGTACTTTGATGGCACCCTCTTCCTTTCTAGCGCCCACCACATAACCTTTCTCGGTACTTTGTCATAAGCTTTCTCCAAATCGATAAAAACCATGTGATGATCTTTCTTTCACTCCCTGTATCTCTCCATAAGTTGCCTAATCAACAAAATCGCCTCAGTAGTTGACCTTTTAGGCATAAAACCAAATTGATTCCTAGAGACACTTGTCAACCTCTTCAAACGTTGTTCGCAAACTCTCTCCCAAAGCTTCATTGTATGACTCATGAGCTTAATTCCTCTGTAGTTTGTGCAACTTTGAATATCTCCTTTATTCTTGAAGATTGGGACTAAAATGCTTTTTCTCCAGTCATCTAGCATCTTGTTTGATTTGAAAATATTATTAAACAATTTAGTTAGCCAGGTTATCTCTGCATCTCCAAAGCATCTCCACACCTCAATAGGAATGTCATCGGGCCCTATTGACTTGTCTGTCTTCATCCGTTTCAACGCCCTCTTCACCTCAGCTTTTTGAATTCTCTGAACGAAATGTCTATCAGTGATGTCGGCAGAGTCTTCCAACTCGACCGAGGAGCTATCACCTTCTTCGTTGAAAAATTTATCAAAGTATGCTCTCCATCTATTTTTTATCTCGTCCTCCTCCACCAAAAACCTATCGTTCTCGTCCTTAATGCATTTAAAAACTATATGCAAAAATAAAGCTGAAAAATGAGAAATGTTTCAGTGGAGTTGATAGAAAAAACAACCGAAAAGAATTTGGCATTAGAGCCAGGGCAAGTATATGTGATATTGTATGTAAATTCGTATGAAACAAACATATATTGAATGTCATTTTATGAAAACTGAGTAAGAATAACAAATTATTGTAATTAAGGTGATGCATTCCCTCCTTTCATCAATTAAAGTTTTTGCCCCTGATGCAAGATCGATATTATAATTGGCCTATTATGAACAACTTTGACTTCAACTGAC
The DNA here is from genome assembly GCA_030737875.1 of Allium sativum. Taxonomy (NCBI): domain Eukaryota; kingdom Viridiplantae; phylum Streptophyta; class Magnoliopsida; order Asparagales; family Amaryllidaceae; genus Allium; species Allium sativum. The sequence goes on along the minus strand of CM060921.1, from coordinate 797,085,360 downwards.
GTACTACTTTATTTTATCAAAAAAGGGATTTGGTGATTTTTTTTTTTTTTTTGTTGGGGGCGGGGAGGGGAACTGGAATTAGATTGTTTATCCAAAGATGAATGCATGTAATATTTGCTCACATGACTTGTCAATAACATTGAGTATATTTCATATTTCAGTTTAAATAATCAATTATGCAGAAGAAGAAGTTTAAACATCAGATGAAAGATGGTTGGGGACTGGCTACTGATGGAAAAATAATTTTTGGAAGTGATGGAACTTCTACACTGTATTATCTTGACCCCGTTACATTTACAGGTATTTTTATCAACAGAAATTCGGTGCCAACTCCCTTATGTTTCAACGATATATTCCTATTTCACGTAAAATAGTCACTGAGACAATTCTAAACTGATTGAAAAATACATGTAATTGTATACATTGTCCTTCAACAGTGATGTCATGTAGATAGTTCTTATTGTTCTACAATTCATTACTTAGTTTGTGCTGTTGCAGCATTACGTGAATTAACTGTCAGTTATAATGATCGTGAGATTACCTTCCTAAATGAACTGGAATATATCGATGGCGAAGTGTGGGCAAATGTTTGGCAGGTAAAATTAAATACCTTCTGCAGATACCGGTTGAAACTGTTTATTGTTCTAATGTTTTATTGTGTTCAGTCTAATTGCATGATATACTTTTCCTTTAGTTTATTTTTGTGCTGATAATATTATATTATAAAAGAAAAAGTGGTATAAGTTTAGATAAGTGATATTAACTTATGTTATTGAAGCAGACATGAAATACAACGCACCTCAAAATTTCATAGAGAACTGTTTATATTTAAACAGTTCTCAACAAGTGGAATTTTGATCCATATCCCTTTTTTTCCTTCAGAAAACCGGTTTCTTGGTGCTTGTAATTTTTTGCTTCCATTTTTTAGGCTCCTGTTTTTTAGTCTAAAATTTTGCATTATATATAATTAATTATAATTATTAGATTCTTGGAATTTACGTGTGTTCATTCGTTCACTATTCAATGAAACTAGTTTTTCTATTGTTTTGTCTAATATTTTTTTTGTGAAAGGTCAATATATAGTTCAAATATATGCACTGCAAATACTTGGGTTGGATATATTCTCCTTATATGTTTTTTTGTTTATTTATTTATATGTGTGGTAGTTTTGAGTATATTAAATTCACTATTCATAGAGCAATCATGAAACATTAGATTTGATAATGATTGAAACCAACATAGTTTTAATTTACGTTCAATAGTAATTTCTCAAATTTAAAAGCAAAGACGTAACTTAAATTGTTTTGATGGGAGGGGGGAGTAGGCATAATTAATTAAGGATATGAGCTAAAATCACTATTTCAGATCTCGAAAATATCGCCCGAGATCTCGTTTGAGATATCGTATTGGGCTCTTCCCGAAATGAAACAACAAATATCACTGTAAATCTCCTTTCGAATATATCGCCCAAGATATTGCAATATCGAATGATATATCGACCGAGACGAGATACTGGCATATCGTCCGAGATTTTGGCTTTACTGATTAAAATTAAAATCCATGCCTGAATCAGAACAATAATTAGAAAAACCAAATCTAACCACGATAATCTCCTGCTATTTAACATTTTGCATGTTAAATGACCATATTGTATGTTCATATATGTTCTGCGATGCTAATGATTTTCATATTCCTCTTTTTTACATATACGTTACCTATGAAATTATGCATTATATATTCTACTTATACTGAACTTCTTCATATTTTGGATCTTTTTTATGTTTTATGTCTAATAATAATTCATGTTTATGGATCGTATGTTGTAAACACTAATCTATTTGCATTGTGTTATATTTCTATTTTAAGCATATTAGGATTTGTATGAATGATCTTTCGTAAATTAAGAATAACAAAGTGATTTCGTAATTCAAGTTTAAGTTACTATGTTTATAATAATTTTCATAAAAATCATTGTGTAAGAATATCATTTTTTTTTTTTAATATATCATATACCCCGAGATTGTTTCGATATGAACATTTAGACCCGAGATGGAAATCTGAGACGAATACTCGAGTTAGACTCATCTCATCCGAGATCTCCCCCGATACGAGATCGGGTTTCTAAAATCCTCTAGACGAAACACGACCGATATCCGAGATTTAAAACCTTGACTAAAATATCCATTTTAACAAAATCAAATATGACATCTTTATTCGAGTTCAGTGTCCTTCGATGGATGAGAGTTATATACCATTCAAGCAGAGCATCCATCTCAATGTCTCAGGTTTCAGAGCTATGACTTCTAGAACATTAGTCTAGATCATCATAATTCATACTGCTAGCCACTTAACCAATCACGTTTACGATGAAAACTAGAAATCATTCATAGATCCAATTTGAGTACCTGACCCCAATAGAAAACCGTTGTGTAAGAACAGCAAGTGATTGAGTTCAGTAGAGACCTAGCTGTCCTCGACCTATGTTGGGTAATCTTATGCTTCATACCCTTAATAAACCCAGTCTTTTACTCTTCTGTATTCAAAGACTCCCTGACTCTTTGTGTTCTCCATTTAAGTTATACAGTAGGTTTTCCCCTGCTAGATACATGTGCGAAACATAGAAATAGTTCTGTTTGAGCTAAACAGAGTCTTCGCTTGGAAAATTTGTCAAGTGCGAGCAAAGGTTTAGCATGTAAATAATATATTGCGACTATGCCCTTGCGTTTAATACCATAAAGTCTCATCTGTAAAGTATAATATGGAATTATAAATTTCTTGCTAAAGCACAATTAGCAATCTTTCTGATTATTATGTAAAATTAGCAGTCTCTTTGATATTAGTTTTACAGCTTGATACATTTCCATATGTTATATTATCAATGCTATGTAATGGGTTGCAGACCGACTGTATCGCTCGAATTTCACCAAATAACGGTAGGGTGCAGAGTTGGGTTCTTCTACATGAATTACGGTAAAAATAATATACTGTTCCTTCAGTCTATAAATAATCGTCATGGCTATTACAAATATTCAGTGGTCATTCTTTTATTTCACAGGCAAAGCTTGTGGAACTCCGGCTATCGGGTAATTTTACATATATTTTCTTCTGTTTACGGTACCTACATAATTGTAACATAAAATGATACTAACCACAGCTCTTCTCTATCATTGATGTTACATTATATGTCCCTTCCAAAAAGCTATGTGACGGTAGAATTGTAGCATGTTTCAGTGGACTATCTTAACCGAGACACCTAATAAGTTATTCACAGTAGTACAATGAAATATCTCCTTCTTTCACATAGTATAAATGAAATTCTTGTCATATCCATTTGTATGCTCTAATTGTCAATTTATGCCATCTAATGACCGACTTAACTGAATTTTAGGGTACTGATGTTTTAAATGGGATCGCTTGGGATGAGGAAAATAGTCGACTATTTGGTAAGTCCTAGCATCATGTTTCTCAACGCAATCATTCTTGCCTTCTACATTCACTTTTCAAGTAAAGCAAACTTTATTTCTCAGTAATACGTACGTACAAAAATGTATATACACATACTTGTATTTATATGCATTCAAATATTAAACAAACATGTTTGCAGTTGTAAACTCCGACGGAGTATGCATTGAATCTCTAACACGGTCCCATGAATGTTTATCTGTGTCTATGTATAATGTTCAGTGACATCCCATCCGCCGCAAGTTCCCACTTAAATAATAGTTGCTTCTCCCTCCTCTCATTACAACTATTATTTAAATGAGAAATTCTGGTGAAAATTGGAGGCTGATGGGATGCTGCACTATTTGAGGTGCCATTGAACGTTCCGCGCGTGTGTGAGCGATGCATGCATGCGTATGTGTACATATATGCCTACAAGGGAATGCTGCCTAACTGATATAACTCTAGGCACACAAATACACACAAAGTTTTGAACTTGTCACCTGTTCTGCAATGTTACAGTGACAGGAAAACTATGGCCTAAGCTTTACGAGATTAAGCTGCGGCCGGTATCTTTGCCACGAAATGAAAGAATTGAGCAGTTATGTCATATACCAGCTTGAAAGAGATGTCTGCTTATACAGCTATCTATAATTATGGAGGCATCAGATATGCTAAGAGCTGAGAAAATATAGGACCATGCACTGCTTAAAATGTAACAGTACCATATACTTTAAGAGCCAAGCACATACAAGTTGTGAATAGCTTTGCTTCAGTGATATGCAGTATTTTTATACACAGTTGGAAATGTCAATGCATCATATTTTGTAATCTTTTACCAAGATTGTATGAAAATATACTGGCAAGATTCTGTATAGTCCAACTGATGCTGTATACCACTCCCATTTAATTTGCTTTTTCAATAGTAATTCAACTTTTTATGCTTTTATTAAATGTGTCTTCTATTGCGAAATGTTCCAATATTCGTTTTCCTTGTAATTTTAATTTTTCTCATCTTTTCTGTGATATTGTGGAGCTTATTACCCAACTATAAAGTAGTTAAACTTGGAATTATTGTGGAGAAAATTCTTTAAACCGCTCTAGTTTCAAAATACATGGTCATTCCTTTTAAAAACAGATTTAGAAAACCCTATTTTAAGTTTCACGATATTTGTGGTTGTCTTAGGAATGTTTAGAGAGAAATATGTTCAAGCGGTTTGGATGTGAATGTGGCGCATTATACAAGATTTCTAAAGGTCATGAGATCTAGTTTTTGAGAAATTGGAAAGCTAGTACTTTGCTCTAAAATAGAGTACATATGTTATCAACAAACGAAATATGCAAATAATTGATGTATTCGGACTGTAAATGTTTGTAGATTTTATTTGGCCAATATGCATGTAGGGCATTGGTTTAAAAAATTGATTTGATCATAAAAAAATATGGTTAATTTTCAGAATTAAAAAATGATAACTTGAATTAATACAGGAGGGTAACCTTCATTTTTGATAGTAGGAGGGAAAAAAAATCCGTTGTTAACATTAGGAATGTAATATTTTCAACAAACGATAAGCTTCGCTGGATCAAATCAGATAATGTTAATGTCCCGTTTGAATAGATTTATATAAGTTGTTTTTTGACTTTTTAAAAGTCAAAATGAACTATTTTTTGTTTTGGAAAGTCAAAAAACGACTTATTTTAGTTGATTCAAACAAGCCGTAAACGTTCTTGTTAAGCGATAAAAAATCTTATTAACAGACCGTTTAACAAAAAAATAAAATAAAGAGATATGAAAGAGTTCTCAACAAACTCATACAGTCTTCAACGAAAATGCCAAGATACGGACGCATCAGACCACCACCAACAATAGCAAGTGTGTGGTGAACGACCTGCACTAGCAATAGTCATAGATTGTCATCCTGTTCTTGGGTTGTTGCTTAATCCAACTCAACACTTCCTTAAGTCCAAGTGCCTTAGCCAACACTGGTTGAATCAATCCTTCCCTACGTCGATATGCGCATCCACCAAGCTTCAAAAGTGATCTCTCATAAGCAAAACTATACCTCCCCATACCAGTAAACTATGCAGCATCAACATTCACCTTGAGTGATTCAACACCTAGTTTTGCCCACTGTTCGGGATTTTCTCAAGGATATAAGAATTCATAGAGACTGCATTACAGTCTTGAGCATTAAGCCATTAGCCATTGATCAAAAGTAACATTTGTTGTCATAACCACCTATTGAAATGAAGTTTTTTTGGGGCTTCTACACGTGTGCATTTAAAACGCTCAGCGATTCAATGCGGCGGAGGTATAAAAAGTTGCAGCGGATATAAAACGAGGAAATAACAGGATTTAGCTGATGACTCTAAAATAGCATATAAACCTCGTTCTTAATGCTTTTGCAAATATATAAATGATAAGTAAATGAAAATTTAACATCCAAATTAATTATAATTATTACATTTTTAATTTGAACTAAAAACATGTATAAATATATGCAAATAAATGTGAACTTTTATTTAGCCTAAATAAATCTAATAGAATATCATCATACTTTTTATTTGAAAAATATATGTTAAAAAATCAATTTTATAATTTTTATATGCATAAATATCATTTTTTTAGTTCATTCCTTTTATAGAAGCTATGGCGGAAATAGTGGAATATAGCAGAGCTTAAAGCAGAAAGGCAATATTAGAGGCTATTTGGAAATAGCGTAGCAGTAAAAATTCGCTACAGGATATAGCGGGGCAATAGCGGGGCCTTAACTGCATAGTTCCACACCAAAGAGTTCCGTGCTCTCCATATAGTACAACTACCCATAGCCACTCGACCCCTCTTCTCAATTGAGGTCATCCCAAGGGATGCAGGAGAACTCTAACTAAAGAAAGGATTAGAATTTAAATGAACTTTTTGGCAGAGAACAGATTACGACCTTAGGACTTTAGGACACGAGGCAGATACAAAGTGGGCCATGGCAGGAGGAAAAACTATTGTGGACATTGAAACTCCCTTATCTTTTAAACACCTTTTGACGTGGCTTATTTAGAAGCAATGACCTGGCCTGAAAGTGGCTAGACGACTAGACTTGTTAATATGATCTGTAAATAATTTAAAAAGATTATAAATTTGAAAGCTGTCGCAATTAGCTTCCCTGGCTTTCTTTGCTAACTTCAACTTTTAGGATGTCAATAATTTCAATTTAGTCCTAGTTGTGATTAGCGAAATCAAACGGTAAATTAATATAGTTTAGCGGAAGCGTACCGGAATCCATTGAATTGATTGAATAGAAGTTATGCTCTTCCAAGTATACAGTTTCTCCTTTTGTGGATTGTTTCTCTCTAGTACCAGAAGAGCATAACTTTTATTCAATCAATTCAATGGATTCTGGTACGCTTCTGCTAAACTATGTTAATTTACTGTTTGTTTTCTCTTGAGTTAACTAGGGCTAAATTGAATGACTGACAATTGGATGGAACCATCAAATCATAAAGATCATCTCATCGGTCTTCTGACCGCATGAACATAAGCAAAGGCCTATTCAATGGATGGAACTGTACAGACCTACCTCTGGGGGTACAACCTCGTTAGGCCAACCCTAGAGGGTCATCTCAGAGTGTCATCACCCCTCGTAGAAGTCTCAAGCATCTTTCCAGTCCCATTGAATATTAAGTTGGGCGTGCTCCCGTTATGTCTTCAGACACCTATGATGACTTGCCTAGTTTGGCTCTTCGTTTCTTCAAACAGGTCCATACGCATATCATTCGCTATTTTATTAGACCTGTTTTAGGTACTTTTAATTACAACTTTCAAGTTATTGTCTTACTTTCACCATAGAACCATAGCCATTGAATTATGCATATTAAACTCAATTTGCACTTTTAAGTTTATTCATAATAAGCCTCCATTTCACTTTTAATTATAACCTTCATATTGTAAATTTGCTTGCACATATATCAAAACTGTCTATTATGATACATTTTTGTGTACACACAATTATCATAATATTTTTGCCAACAAACTCAACTTGTCTTATTATAATCTATTTATGTGTCCGTACGATTATCATAATAAGTTACATTCCTTTCTAGTTATCAAGTATTTAACTTGATTACTTATTTCCCTTCTTTACATAACAATTTTTAGTTATGTTTTCCTTTTTCTTTCCATATTCGTAAATTTATTCTTCAAAAAGTTAGGCATATTCTTATTTGATTGGTTATTGAAATCGCACAATAAACGATCCGTATTTTTAAGCATTTTATTTCGAATATTTAAATTAGTTTTAATTGTTGAATTGGAATATAAATGGGTTTTTATATTGAATTTATTAATAAAACGACGTTTGAATTTATTAATTTTAATATAATTATAATTAAGCTCGTAACATCGCGGTAGTTCGTAATATTATGTTTTGAACTTTAATTGGATATATAGGATTTGTTATAAGTCGATTCTATGAAACAAGAAACATTTGAATCTTAATGGAAGTGAAAAATCGAGATTTCATTTTATAGATTTTAAGTTATGTTCAAATCAAATTTTCAGAAAGCTCTATGGTATCTTTTATAAATTTTAATGATTTATTTATTAAATAAAAAGGATTTTAATATAAATTGAATGTCGCTATAACTTAAAGTCGAAACACCAAGTATAAATCTGTATTTTGTTTATTTCTAAAGCTGTATAAGTTTTGTTTATATATATATATATATATATATATATATATATATATGGTAATAATATTTTTTTATTATTAAATTGAATTATTTTGGAATGTGATATATTTTATCAATATTATATAAGCTTTAAAAATAGTTGTTTTTTAAACGACCCCTATTTTCGACAAAACGGATTTCATTGGAATACGTAACATAATTATTGTATGTTTTCAAATTTGAAGCTAATCAGAGTTGTTTTGTGAGTGGATGCAAATTTAAATATGGTCTGGTCAATAAATTAAAATAAAAATATGTTGTTTGTGCAAACAGAGTCGAATTTCGATGAAACAAGCTTTTTTGGGATCGTAACGTCGAGACAAAGTAGTACACCCATTTTCGTCGTATTTAGAGATCGTATTCGTCGGTGCAAATTTCGAGCGTCAATGTAAAATTACGGTAACCGTATAAAATTTAAATATAAATACTTAAATTTTAGGCAAAATGAAAATCTACCCTATATTTTACCTATCTAAGGTACATGCTAAAACAGCCTAACACCCTAACATTTCATACATGCCTACACTCTATATAGATGTACATACAACTTGAAAATGAGCCTAAAACAACCACGCAGACCTAATGCAAATATAGCCAAAGGAATCACACAGCTAGGTTTTCAAATCAACACAGCAAAACAAATTCAAACACATGCCTAAGTGAATATATGAAGCTACCCTATTCTCACACATGCAAATTTAATAAAGTAGTACGGTGCAACCACCTTAATCAAATATAGAAACTAAAGCATCCTCTACCAATTGCACATGAAAGCCACCTTCCTCCTGCGGCAAACATGTCTCCATCAATTTAATAAAATGCAGGGCTCAAGTTTAAATACATACGCTAAGCACAGACCTAGCGCGAAACGTGACGGCCAAACTTCAGTACACTATCTCCTCTTATATATATGAATGCTCACTCCATCTTCACTGCAAACAAAAACCAGTAAAGGAAGAAAATCATGGCTAACTAAAATAATTTCAAAAAATTCAAATCAAACTCAAGCTAAAAAATCAAACAAAAATCATATGCGTGATCACCATCAACTCGTCTTCATCTTAGTATATATGTTACAGAGCTCGATACATGTTTGCTAACGCTGGAACTATGACACAACAACTAGGGTTGATGGGTTTGGGAAGCTGAAGCTTAGACTCATGTTTTAATTGTTGTTTTTGATCTAGGGGGTCGAGTAGCAGCGTTTGGCAAAGTTTAGTTAGAAGCGGTGTGAAAAAAATGTCGCAGGAAGTATGGGGCATGGTGACAGGGATGGCGACGGATTTTTAATGGTGAAATTATAAGCGTTAATTCACAATATGGGTATTGGTTTGGGATTTCTGAGGTGGTTTGGAGTTGTGCAAATTTTGGAAATTTTCTAGGCTGATTTCTGTCGTGGGTTCCTGTAGTGGGTAGGGGCACGTAGTTCGACGTGAATTGAATGGAGGGAGGGGGTTGCACGTGGTGGTTGTGATCAAAGGGAGGATGCGAAGAGGAGTTCGAGAATGGCTTCAATTTGTAAAATGGTGGAGTGGAGAGTGAGATAGGATAATGGAGTCGCGGCCATGGGAGGATGAGTACAGGTGGCTTCGGCATTAAAAACAAACGGGAAGAAGTAACTGTCAGTTTTGGAGTAGGTAAGTGAATGGTGGGCCGACGTGAATAAGGCGTAAGGCATGATTTAAGAATATAACTTAAGTTTAAATTATTTAAATAATGTATACCGCTTGTAATCGCAATATCTTATGCATGTGTTACCCAAATTCAACAAAACATGATATGTTAGGCTCATAAGATCGCAGGCTATGCAATGGAACTGGTTTGAAACCATTTAGAGGTTGTTATTATTTTAGACAAAATAAAATGCTTGACTAGATCAAACGACGTTAATAGTTTTTCAACGATTAACGACCAAGGTGAGCAAACTCACTAACTCTATTCAGTTTTATAATATCATAAAACATTACTTAATATTCATAAATGATGATTGAATGCTGTGTGATGATTGTGTGGATGAATTGCTTATAAATTGGTTGAAATTATAGATATAGTTACATATATAAAATGTTGGTTAAATATTGACCCTTTTTATTTTAATATCACATATTGACATGAAATTGGTGTTGTTTATATTGATTAACATCTGTGGATGCAAGGAAACAGGTAGGAGGAATCCCTGGATTCCTCAACAGTTATTTTTCTTCTTCCGTATATTGCATTATATGATGTGCCAAAAAAATAAAACTGTGGTTGATTATTGTGTGCTTGGGATGTTTGAATAACATTAACCCTGAAATAATTGGTATTTAAATACCGTAAAAATATATTGCAAAAGAATCCAAGTTTTTAAAAGGAAAAATCTATTTTTAAATAGAAATTGAATTTCGATTAGGCTAGGATATAATAACTTTCTTTACTTATATAAAAAAAGTAGTGACAATGTTTATAAATGAGATGGAATAATTATTATTAAATAATTTAGGAATGAAAATTCAAGAACAAATTTAAAGGAAAAATGGGAAATCATTTAAGAAGAAAAAGATGAAGCTATTTCGATGTTCGAAATGTGAATTGAAATATATCCATAAGGATTTATAATGAGAATTCGACAATGTCGAATGTTATACAAAATAATTTATTTTTAGAAATTATATATTATATAATTCAGAATTTGACAAGATAGTTAATATTTGGTTTGAAATCAGTAATTTATAATTGAATATATAATTAAGATTAAGTTATAAACTTGAAATATAATCAACAAGAAGTTGACTTGTAAACGTAGTTTATGAAGTTTGAATTTATGATATAACTCAATAAATGGAATTTTAACCTGTATATGGTATTTACTATTTAAATCAAGATTAGATTGATATAACGAGTCTAGCTTTCTGTAAAGGAATAATATTCACATTTTAAAGTGAATAATAATTTAAAAGAAAATGTTTTTGTAGACTAAATGTTTACAAATGAAATTGGTAAATATTAGGAAGTGAATTTTTTTTCAAAAGTGAAGTTAGAAATTGGGTTGACCAGAAAAGGTGAATTTATTCCGAAGTTCGGAACGTTAATCGAATAAGAATTATTCGAAGGAAAATTATACGTTGAATTTAGGAAAGTACTATTCACTTTCCATTTTTAAATTAAGAATTATTTATTTAATAATTAAATATTATTTATTTAATAAATTAAATATTATTTATTTATTTAAATTAATGAATAAGAGTTATATTTTAAAGTTAATATTTTGGAAGCAGAGATTATAACGCTATTATTATAATCAATGATTTCCGTTAAAGAAGTGGATTTGAAAATTGAATCCGAGAGTTGCGTAAACCATGGTTTGATAAGAAAGTAAGAAATGGAGTTAAGAAAATAGAAACCGATTGGAGATTAGTCAAGTTGAATGGCCATTTGAGTGTCGATCTGATGTTGGTTCCAGTCTTCAGGGTTGATTCTTAGGGAGTTGTTCTCTTATTAGTTTACGGTTAGAGAGTAATTAATGTGGAAGAATAAGGATGCATGAATAAGAAATGGAAATATTTTCCAATGTTAATAATGTATATTTTCTAAACATAGAAAATAAGAAAATGTGAATATGTAAGGGAATATTTTCCGATATTAATAAGAAATATTTTCTGGAATATAGAAGTAAATAGTTTATAATAAATGGAAACGTTTTCCAAGGACTGTGAGAGGTTAAACGAGTTAAACTGTTGAAGAGATATTCTGGTTAGGATATTTAAGAGAAATTGGGAAATGAATGAATTAATGACAAATTAATTTAAAGGGCTCAGTGTTGATTGATGATTGATTGGCAAGATTTCCATTTGGAAATATGGTCATTGTATGTATGATTGTTTTCCTTTGATAGTTAAATAATCGACTATCAAAGTTTTTGACCACTTTTCCGTTGTCAATATGGAGAGACCGATATCAGATTTATTATTTGAAAACCACTCCGTATGAGCATTAGCGTTGCGAATCAAATATACTGAAGACAATTGAAGGCGGAGTTTATGCAAGGGTTGTTCCGGCAATCCTAGGTAGAAATTGCCTAAGATGGATTTACAAAATAGTGCCTTCTATTTTTTCAATCCCAAAACAACTTGTATGGACGAATGTCTGAAAGAGTATGCCTAACAGATCACATAAGACGATCTTTTCAAGATATTACGTTTGGTGGCGGAGGAATTCGTTTCTCTTAAGCTTATTATACCCGAAATATTTTTGGGAAGATCAACTAGTGATTTAACGGGTTTGACAATGTGGCATTCAAAGTGAATGGTGGCCAGATGTTCTAAAAAGGTAAACTAGCCTCAAGCCTCATCAACCGGGAAATGACAAAAATCGGGAAGGCAGCATGGCTAGTTGGGTCGCACTAAAGCAGTGTATATTATCATCAATCTAGAGAAAATTCATTTGTTCTTTCGATTCTGTATCTTATGGATTACGGTTGGATGGCCGATAACCGTAGTGATAATACATTCAGTCCACTCAAGCTAAATGAGTGACCGGTCATCTGTGGCCGGGTTACAAAATGTTCTTGTTGACCCCAGTGTATCCCCTCTAGAGCATACTGATCGGAAGGTGGTTCCATACCTTGTCATAGTCGGAATCCAATCTCCAATAAGCTCCTTGCGGTTTTGATTTTATACTATGTATGTGGAGTGTGAGATGAAAGCATTCCGTTAGATGGTTATTTATTTGATTAGACATTATTATAATATCAATGGATTTTGATATCAAAAACGTTTGGGTTACCGTAAGGTAAAAAACATCTGTATTTATGTGTGGATCGGTCTTACGATTATCCTTTCTTTCAAAAGTTTTTTTTAAGTTAAACAAAATGGTTGGTGTTTACTCACACCAGTCTCATGACTGACCCAGAGTTTATTTTGTTTACCCTAAACTCTTGGGTGCCCAAATTTGAACGGGCAGTCAAGTGTTTCAGGCTTTTACAGATACTTGGAGGAGCATGAAGTAGGAGGCTTCACCGTTAGTGTAACACCCCGTGAATTCTATAATGTTAAGCTTCACAAATTAAAGTATAATTAATTCTAAATTAAGGGAAATGGATTACGCCATTGCGTTCGTCTGGGAATTCTGCTTGAGATAGAGTCCGAGTTTGCGCGAATCAGACTCCGTATGAAGGAGTTATGACCTTCAGAAGTTTCAGAATAAAATTTAAATTCAAACAGCTCAGTTTAAAATTCAAAATTCGAAAAACAGGTTCAAACTGGACTGGGCGGGAAAATTCCCGCCCAAAGACCAGGTCGACCATAGGGTCGACCATGGTGTCGACCTGGCCTCCCCAGGTCGACCATGGTGTCGACCTGGCCACCCCAGGTCGACCATAGTGTCGACCTGGGTGTCGACCTGCCAGTCGACCTACCTGGTCGACCTGGCTGGCTAGGTCTGGCTCTATGTAATAACCCGGAAATCTGGGCCAGTTTAAAATTTTTATTTTGGCAATTTTAGCGAGTTTTGCATATTTAAAATGAATTATTTTAAATGATATCGACAAGAAATTTATTTTGAATAGGATCGAACGTATATATTATATATAAATCGTCGTTAGAATATAAATAATTATATATAATTATAAAAGGAATTGAAAATGACGCGGTAGTTCGATAATTCGATTTCAAACTTCAATTGAACGTACCGGGTGCAAAATAAACCGGATTTTAGTGAAACCAAAAATATTAGAATCTAATGGAGAATATCTTTCCAACGAATCCGAAAAATCAAGATTTCCTAGAGGGGATAAAAAGATATGTCCAGTTGAAATTTCAGAATAGTCGCTATGGAATTTCGGCCTTTAAAAATAGCCATTTTGCAAACGGTCTTAGAATTCGACGAAATTAGTTTTGTTAGGACCGTATCGTCAATACGAAGCTAGAAAATATTTTTCGGGAATTTTTCGAGTTAGTATGTGGCCCCGGTAATTTAAAACGTGCGTTCAAATTCAATATATAGAGTTATGTGTTGATTTTGATGAAAACTGATCGAAACAATCGAATCAGCCTATGATACGTATCCCATTGTGTTCGGAATGGAGGTAAAACGCTATGGACGACAGACGGTGGGTTCGATTTTGAGTTCGGAATGGAGGTAAAGCCTCTCTCCTCTCGTTCAAATCGGTTACAGGAAAAAAAAACGCTGACGGAAAGGGGGAAACCGCTCCTCCAGGCGGAGTGCCACCGCACCACCGTCGCTCTCGCCTAGTCCGGCCTTCCCTATCATTCCGCCAACCCCCCCCCCCCACACACACACACACCAAGCCGTCGCCCCATTAAAACCCTAACCCCAAATTCGATAGAAAACCGCCACCAACCACCGCTCCGCCCTCGTTCGGACCTGCGCCGCCCCCGTCACCCTCCTCCGCCTCCGGCGAACCAGATCCCCCCGCGCCGCCATTGCATCATCTCAACCTCCCCTTCTAGCTGGGAGCAAAGTAAGTTTTCATTTACTTACCTGTGCAATTAAAGATTCGATTTTTATACTTGTATTAGCGTGATAAAAATAGGGTTTTTATTTATATAAAGAAGCATTTTTAAATGATGTTCATATGTGAAAGATGTGATTTTTTTAATGAAGGAAAGCGATATGGAAATATAATTTTTATATAAGTAGGAGGTTAAAAATATAATTTTTATATAAGTATAATATTGAAAATATGATTTTTATATTATAGAGAGAATAAAAATATAATTTTTATAATATAGAAAGGTTAAAAATACCATTTTTATACTAATGGCAGATTAAAAATATGATTTTTATTCATGTAGAGTAATAAAAATATAATCTTTATTAGGAGAAGAGCAATATAAAAATATAATTTTTATAACGAAGTGAAGGTAAAAATTTTATTTTTATATACATATGAAGTGAAGATAAAGATGTGATCTTCAAAGTATTAGCGAAGTAAAAATTCGATTTTATATATTGAATAGCAAAGTAAAAATTCGATTTTTATATATTGAATAGCAAAGTAAAAATTCGATTTTTACATATGTAGAGAATACGGGCAGAGAAAGTGACAAGAGACAAGAACAGCGAAGATTTCTACATAAGAAGAGTCGTGGGATTGGATTAGCTAATCTGTGAGAACTTCTCACTTTTTAATTTATTTCTAGTTAAAAATATATACTAGGATGCAGACGGTGTTTAGTAGCTCCCGACACCCGTCGTCCACAGACCATGGACGGCTTGTATGCTTGTTTGTTTGATTTTGATGTGTAGTTGATTGTGTGATGTGACTTGAAACGAAGTAAAATATTTTATAGTTAAAAATAGAATTTTTAGCGTGTATATGAAATGAAATAAATTAATATAAACAAATCGAACGATTTGTTTATATACACACATTTGACTGATATTGATTAGGATGATAAATTTTACACATCGCCCAACTACACAAATAAAATCTGTGTTTGATTGTTTGAAACCCCACACGGGTATTGGGATGATATATGACATACACTGATCCCAATAATTAGTTGTATGTCGATCGATTGATTGACAGGCTGTTATAAGCGTTAAATATTTATATTCTATGCTTATACAGTGTAGAATGCACTTTGGATGATGGTTGATTATTCATCGTTGTTATTGTATACATGTGTCGTAGAAAATCCATAGAAATAAAATCTATGGTAATTGATTGGGCTTCATTCCAGTTTTGAATAGAAAAATTTGAAAAAGAAATATTTGAAATAGAATATTTGAAAAAGAAATATTTGAAAAAGAAATATTTAAAATAGAATATTTGAAAAGGAAATATTTGAAATAGAATATTTGAAAACAGAAATATATAACGCCGTGTTGATTAGATTGACGCCATTTTGACGTGAATGACATTTATATAGATTTTATTCATTTTATAATGAATATTGAAAGTGATTTCAAAATCTGATATTTTGAAAAGAATTAGAATCTGAATTGAAAGTGAATAGGAATGAATTCGAATTGAAAGTGAATAGAAATGAATTCGAATTGAAAGTGAATAGAAATGAATTCGAATTGAAAGTGCATAGAAATGAATTCAAATTGAAATTGAATAGAAATGAATTCGAATTGAATGAAATTGAAAACGAACTGAAATTGAATTAAAAATCGATTTGAAATGAATTTAAATCGAATTCATTGAGAAAATTCAATTTTGATTTGAATTTGAAAATGAAGTGGAAATCGTTTTGAAAACGAATTTAAAACAATTTAGAAAATACATTTTAAAAGGAAATCGACGAAGTATATATTATATAATGGCCTGATAGAACGCGCCACGCCGCGGTAGTTCGCGAATTTCGACCATTGACTTCGAACGGATATTACGGGAGATCCGACCGTCGGATTCTCCTAAAACCGGAACCGTTGGATTCGTATCGAAAAGAGCTTTCTAACGAATATTAGAAATTTGAAATCTAACGGTTGGATTTGGAATTATGTCCAAATCAAATTTGGAAAAGGTCGCTATAAGTGCAGTTCGATGGCCGCTGATGGAAATCGACTGTACGGGCCTTGATAAAATTATTAAAAATATCAATAATTTGTGTAAAATCATAAGAAATGATTTAGGAAGAATTGGGATGAAAAACTCCAGATTTTAAAAGATAAAAATAGATTTTTATCGAAATGAACTTGTTTTGAACTAGAATTAAAATTCTATTTGTTTTTAATTAAATAAATTGGATTTGAAATGGTTTTAAAAATAACCAAAATTTCCAATGATTGCATTGGAATGGATTTGAATCAAAATTATCTTCGAAATATTTCGATGTTAGATTTCGTGATTATACAGATGTTGTTATGGAAATTTGAAAGATATAGATATATATATCGTTATTTCCAATACGATATTTGTTGGTCGTAGAATTGATATTGAATATAAGCCGATATATTTTCTATTCAGAGCCTTGTATTTAATATCAAATGTGATTTGGGTTTGTCGTGAATGGTGTCTTGACTAACACTGTTCTTGAACCCAGTTGAGAAAAGATTAAATCTTTTTATTTAGATTTAATGAAGTGTACCAATTAAATAATATTTAATTGGAATTGAATTGATATTGATTTGGGTTTATCGTGGACAGTGTTTTAAATAGCACTTGTTCTTTAACCCGATAATTAATGGAATGTGATTTTGGGTTTATCGTGAACCGTGTTTTAAATGACACCGATTCTTTAACCCAGTTAACGATTAAAACTAAGTGGAGTTTTAATGAATCTTTAATTAGATTGGAAAGATCGAGAATGGAGTATCACCAGTTTTGCTCTAGGCGATAGTTAAATCTTTAATTAGATTTAAACGTGAAATGGTAATCGAATTTACCGATAAACCATGGTGTTAGATGTGAAGTATTACCAATTTTACTTCATGGGATGAACAGGTGGGGATTGGGAAATAAAATAAATGATTATTCCGATGTGATTCGCTAATCCCGACTAGTTTGAATTGATATTCAAAGAAGATTAAAGAATAAATTTAAAGAATTTATCTTTGATAAAATTAATGGGAACCTTTCCCAAAGTAGAAGAATATTTGAGTAAACGAATATTCTGGATTGGAATGAGGCGTATGTTGTGTTTGTGTAACACTTATTTAAAGTATACGCGAGTTATTCGGAAAGACCGGGTTTATCCCATTCTGAATAACTGATACGACGATAAGTCGAAGGTGAAGACGGTGGTTGAAGACCGGAGGTCTTCACGTCGTTTGGATAATTACTGATGATCTTGATTGGGCCATACACCCAAGAAGATGGAAGCAGTTAGTGATCGTCCATACGTACTTGGAGATCGATGGATATGCGGAGTACTAGGTGCCTCCGGTTTCGTTCAGACCCAGAACAAACCTGTAAATGGACTGTGTCTCTGATATCGGATTTTAGTCTGTGTGATTGATTTCTATTAAATATATATCTGTTTGGCGGTGGAGAATTTATTCTCTTGCTTAACGCCCTTCTCTGAGACGTACGAGCTCAGGGGTTATATATTGATGGATATCAAACGCATGGAGTGAATTGCCTGTATGGCATGCCTAAGTGGCAAATGATCAAAGCTTCTGTTGAAAAACAAAGTCTTGTGGTTGATGATCAAAGCACGGCCTGTGTGGCGTAGCTTTGTGTAACGTTGATTCGCGAGCCTCACACCCCCGGTTGTGAACCAGAAACGGGACAGGACATCAGTGAGGACATGCGTTTCTTTCTAGCTAGAAGTGGCGTCAGTGGTTTTACACGCCCTGACGAGTTTGACTTATGTGGTTGTTGCTGTTGCGAGGCGCCTCGGTTTGATCGGACGATCCGGGTCCGATGGAGTCATTTGTTGGCTCATTTACGCCCCATAGGGCGGAGAGACGTATTGTTCAGGCATAATAATCCACATCGGTGGACCGGCCCCGACGATCCAAGGGGCAGTTGCGGCTGTTCCGGAGACATGGGCTAGATTGTCTCGAATCGATAGAGGACGATCCCTGGCCTCGGTTCATAGATGGAAATCCAATTTCCAAATACGTGAGTTTGCGGTTTTATTTGTAAACCCATATATGGCGACATAGTGGCATGGGACGCTCATGTCGCCTATGATTGATACTTATGATTTGAAGTTGTTTTATACACTATGCATTTATAATAGTATCAAATGATTTGTTTTAAATGTACCAAGCATTCTTGGCTATTATAAGGTAAAAACCCTATCCTTCGGCTTGCGTTGCATTGTGTGATGGGAACTGGGTCTTATAATAGCTTCATTGTTCTTTATTTAGCATTGCGCTGTTGTTTTATGCACTGGTATTCTTGGGAGGAAACCCGTTCCGTGTTATACGGCGTGGTCCCTTGATTTACCTAACTTTAAAATAAAGATTAATAACTGTTTTTGTTCTCACACCAGTCACATGACTGACCTGGAGTTTATTGTTTTAACCTAAACTCTGGGTGCCCTTATTTTGACACGGGCAGCTAGTAGTCTTGGTTTTGTAGATTTATATTCACAGGATCCTGGTTTACAGCTGGAACGAAATTTGGAAAGCTTTGTATCAGTATATCTCTTCTAGTTGTGTATTGTATTGTTTTCCGCTGCTATGTAATGTATTGTAATCTCTGATATTTTCTGTGTAATATTTATTCATTCATACTCTGTATATTCTTGCATTCTGATGGAATTGTTGTAATATACAATGAAATGTTCTTCCGTCTGCGTTCTATTTTGTGGCTTGTTCTCGAACTATTCGTGCTTTCCTCACCGAGGAAGTAACGGGTTTTCACACTCTGGCTCGAATTTTTGTGGCTCGGTGTGTCACTAGTGCTGACGTGTCACCTCTTGATTGGCTCTTTGAACTTTGTATGGTCTAGATTCCTCCTGTCTTCATCCGACGGCTCAAAACAATTTAAAAATCTATAAATACACCCTAAGTCTCAACTGAAAATTCACACAAAAAAATAAGATGGGAGTCGTCATGCTGCCAAGGAGGAATTGAGTATAGCCGTCAAGAGAGAAAAGCCTAGAGACGAATCAAATTAAGAAGAAGATTAAAGTTTAGTCAAATTAATAAACGCAACGTTAATATACCCAAAGGAGCGCATCTCAATTTCAGAATTCAGAATCCAGATTCAAGATTCTGCATTCGTTGTAAGTATAGTGACCTTTCAGAATATGAATAAAAACCGTGATGTGATTCGATGTAAATGAAAATAGAATTGTGTTATTGTATAAATTCTGTGTATTGTAATGATTCTATCATGACTTGAGTATTGATATTTATGGCCTAAATTGATTAATGCAAGCCTATTGAATAATTGTATATGAAAATAATGGCACTTGCAAGTTTGTGGTAAAAACTAGAATTCGATCCCTTTATGTTTATGTCTATGGCATGGATTATATACATTCACTAAGTCTAAATTAAGGCTTATGTACACATGTTATAGATTTGAGACCTTTTATGCCTACATGATTCAAAACGTATGAACACATCCTTTTTTTTTTGCAAGTTTAATTGGATCTATGATAAGCATTTTTTGGGTTTCATAAACTATGCATGTTCATGTTGAAATAGGCTATATGATTAAGATGTTAAAATTGGACATTTTGGTGAATATACAACATGCTAGTTTTGTGATTGACATTATGCCAAGTTAAATATGTTTAAACACAAGTTTGTATTAGCCTAAACTATGTCATTTCATATGTCACCTACTTAGTAATACTTTGATTTGAATGCAAGTTCACATGACCCATTATTTATATTAGTTGAATCGCTAAATTGCAAGTTCATGCGCCACACACCTTTATGTATTGTAAATGTTACATGTGCTTGATTTCCCCTTTTCTCACGTTTATAAAGTTGGGTTGAATTGTGTCAAGCCCAACATTTGTTATAATGTTGCGAACGTACAAAGGGGGTAATAACGTTGGGTGTAAAACGTGAAAAATATATGTTGGCATGGTTGGCACATCCCAACGACAATGACATATAAGCGGTATGAATTGTTATACCCAAGAATAAAGAACATGAAATTTACATATATAATTGAGAAGTAATAAAATATGTAAATTTAGAAAACGCGATATACTTAACCCGAGGTTGGATTGAGTTGTGATGTAAACCTACCCGGACCCGCCCGGCTGTCCAGTAGTCACAACAATACCTATCCAATGTGGGTGGTTAAGCATTGAGCCCAATAAGGACCCGAGGTTAGACTGAGATACGGTGTAAATCTGCCCGGAACAGACCGGCACATCCAGTAACCGTAGCAATACCTGTCTAATGTGAGTGGTCAGGTGCTCTAAGAGGCTAAGGACAGATGGTAAGGTTAAGTCAACTATAACACTTAACCAAATTCAACATGTTAACAAGAATTGATGGGTGGGGTTAGGTTAATACATACACTTAACCACTTAACATGTTTGACTAGAAAAATCCTGGTAACGAGGGACCCATTTCAGTAGTAACCCAAGTTAGGTATCAACGGTACCCTGAAACTAGGCAGGGTGGGGCACGATTACTGGGCTGATTGTAAGCGGTCAAAACGACGGCGGTGGGTGCACAGTGTAGGTCTAACGGGGTGCGGGCGTGCACACACTCCGAAGCAGACAAACAGGGCGCTGGGGACACCAGTAGTATAACCTATGCCTTCTAGAAATTGTGTCGGGGCCGCCACCATGGGTCTTGATACACCCCATGGTGGGACCAACATAGGTATCTACAATTCTTAGGGGCCGTATGACACATGTTTACGCGATTAGGAGCCGATCTTTAAATAAAAATGGGGATCACTTCACCGTCAGCATGGGGTGCCAGTTAAAATAAGCTCAAGTAGGTGCAGAGATATAGTATGGATGCGATAGTACATTCAACACTTCCTTAGCTTGTGACACTTTCCTACTTTCAGTTTATATCTATCATGCCCTTTTCTTATTCACACACTAAAGAGTTACCAGATTTACTCAGGCTTTATGTCTGACTCTATTTTCTTTTCGTCTTCTTTTCTTTCGTCCCCCCCCAAGGTCCATAGGGAGGAAACAACTCAGCTCACACATTGAATAGTTACTAGATTTACTCAGGCTTTATGTCTGACTCTATTTTCTTTTCATCTTTTTTTCTTTCATTCCCCCCCCCCCAGGTCCATAGGGAGGAAACAACTCAGCTCAGTCAGACTCTTTACAAGCTCCAAGACCGTAGATGTATGATTTGGATCTCTTTTGCTCAGGTTATGGCTTTGGACATCACTATGGGGATTTTTGTCACTTTATTTATGTTTTATGCTTCTTTAATAATCAAGAAAGTAATGAGGTTGTAATGTTGGAAGTATTTTGAGACAATTATGGAAATGTTTTGTTCTGAACACGTATTGATGAAATAAAAGTCTGTTTTGTTTCCGCTGTTTAAAATATGTGTATTTATATCTGTCTTGAGTTTATCTGTGGCTTTTACTTATAAACCTCCACCAAAGTTAAGGCATTCCCTTTGTGAGTGACCTTAGCGGAGGTGGGGTGTTTCACTTGGTATCAGAGCATAGGTTTACCAGACAAGATAAAAGTTTTTGAAATTGTTTTCAAAAAGAAAGTTTAAAGAAGCATTTTTTAAGAAAAATTGTTATATTTATAAAAAGACAAAATCCCCCAAAGCCATGTGCCCTATCTATCTCTTTTTATCTTTCGTTTTGAATCTTTTCTTTCTGTTTCAGCATGTCTGGGGACCCTACTTCTCGGCTACAGATGCTTTTACTCCTTCTCCTCCTCCTCTACGTGAACCAGCAAACGGAAGAATCGCCGAACAAGAAGTCGGATAATAGTCAAGGAAGAAAGGACCACAACAATAATAACAAGACACATAAGAAAAGGAAATGTTATTTCTGTGGCATTGTTGGACATGTGGTGAACGACTGCAGAAAGAAGAAGAGGAAGATGAGCGCTACTTGCTTCTATTGCGGTGAGGCTGGAAACATGGCTAAGGACTACCCTAAGAAGCAAGGGCAAGGCCCGCAAGCAGGACCTTCTGGTGGTACCTCTTTAAACTCTTCTCCTAGATGCTTTGTTTTATCCTGCTTATCTTCTCAATCCTATCTTGAGAACGAGGTAGTAATATTTCTGTAGAAAGTGTAGTTTATCTTTATGATCATCCAGTTCGCACACTTTTTGACTCTGGCGCATCACACTCTTTTATTCATCTGCCTTAGTAGAATCTTTGCATTTAGACGCTAGTATGGTAGAAGATCCCTTAGTAGTTTCAAATCCAATTGGGGGCTCCGCTTACTTGTCAATGGTTTGTTTGGATTTGAAAATCTCTATTCTCAGCGTTGAGTTTAGTTGTAATGCCTTTGTTTTGGGCTTCTCGGGATATGGTTTGATCTTAGGCATGGACTGGTTATCCAGTAATAGGGTCATTCTTGATTGCGAGAAAAGAGTAGTTAGACTCTTGACTCGGCTTGGTAACACTCTAGAAATTTCTTGTAATCCCTTGAGTGCTGTTATGCTTAGTTATCTAGAGTCGCTTGATGCTTCTGATGAGAATTTTCAATCAGTTAGAGTAGTCCGGGAATATCCGGATGTCTTTGAGGAGGTGAAAGGCTTACCTCCGAGGTGGGAAATAGACTTCCGCATATATCTTTGGATAATGCAAAGCCTGTAGCTTTACCTGTCAGACACATGGCTCCAAAGGAGAGAAAGGAGCTCACTAAGCAGGTTAAAGAACTTCTCTAAAAAGGGTTCATTAGACGGAGCATTTCGGAATGGGGTGCTCCAGTGGTGTTCGCAACCAAAGCGGATGGTTCGCTTCGCCTTTGCGTCGACTATAGGAAGTTAAACAAATTGACCAAGAAAAATAGGCAACCTCTTCCCCGAATCGACGATTTGTTTGATCAGCTTGTAGGTGCGACGGTCTTCTCCCAACTTGATCTAGCAACTGGGTTCCATCAGCTAAGAGTAGCTGAAGATAGCATTGATAAAACGTCGTTCAGAACCCCAGACGGTTTCTTCGAGTGGCTTGTCATGCCTTTCGGCTTGACAAACGCACCCGCTTATTTCGTAGACCTAATGAGCAGGGTGTTCAGAGAATTCCTCAACAAATTTGTGGTTGTCTTCGTAGATGATACCTTAATCTTCTCAAAGAATGAGGAAGAACATGCTCAGCATCTGAAAGAAATCATGGAAACTCTCCGTTCACATCAGTTAAAAGCCAAATTCTCCAAGTGCCACTTTTGGAGAAAGGAGGTAAGATTTCTGGGGCACATAGTGTCCAAAGAGGGGTTGGCCGTGGACCCCACGAAAGTGGTGGCAGTGCAAGATTGGAAGACACCAAGAAATGCAACCGAAGTTCGAAGCTTTCTGGGGCTAGCCGGTTTTTACCGAAAGTTTATTAGGGATTTCGCGAAAATCTCAGCCCCACTCACAAGGCTAACAAAGAAGAATCTGGCGTTTACTTGGGATTTGGACTGCGAGTTTGCTTTCCGACGATTAAAAAGGGCTCTCACAACAGCCCCAGTTCTGACTTTGCCAGATGGAAGCAAAATGTTCACAGTATACACGGATGCATGTGGAACGGAACTAGGCGCTGTTCTAATGCAAGAAGGAAGGGTAGTAGCTTATGGCGGAAGACAATTGAAAGCTCATGAAAAGAACTACCCAACCCACGATCTTGAGTTAGCCACCATCATCTTTGCATTTAAGTCTTGGCGCCATTACCTCCTAGGTGAGAAGTTTGAATTATACACTTACCATAAATCATTGAAATATCTCTTCTCCCAGAAGGATCTTAACTTGAGGCAGCAAAGATGGATGGAGTTTCTTGCCTCGTTTGACTTTGAAATTTCCTATACTCCTGGCAAAGGCAATGTACTAGCAGATGCGTTGAGCCGAAGGAAACTGACCTTAAGCCCGCTCTTTGTGCAAAGGCAAAGCCTGGAGTATATAGCTAGTTTTAACTTTAGGCCCTCCTCAGATTTTGTACCGGGTTTGTTAGCATCTCTCGACGTACGCCCTACTCTCTTAGACTCAATAGGGGATGCACAACGTGAAGACCCTCAGCTTGTTAATGTGATTGATAAACTTATTATGGGTGAGACTTCTAGTCACCTTAGTAGATACGCCATCGATGGTAAGGGTTGGCTGAGGCGAGATGGAAGATTATGCGTCCCACAAGCAAGGGAGTTGACAAAGAAGGTTCTCGAGGAAGCGCATCATTCCAAGATGACAATACACCTTGGCGGTGATAAGATGTACAAGGATATAAAAAGGACTTTCTTTTGGAGCGGCATGAAGCAAGACGTGGCAGATTTTGTTTCTAAGTGCATGACCTGCCAACGGGTCAAGGTGGAACAGAAGAAACTTGGAGGACTACTTCATCCTTTAGAGGTCCCACAGTGGAAGTGGGATAGCATTTCAATGGACTTCATTGATGGATTACCTAGGTCAAGAAGAGGCAATACTAGCATTTGGGTAATAGTGGATAGGCTTACTAAAAGCGCCCACTTTATACCTATCAAAAGTAAAAGGACTGCCTCATCTCTAGCATCTCTTTATCTCAAGGAAATAGTTCGACTCCATGGGATACCCACCAGCATTGTTAGTGACCGAGACCCTATCTTCACAAGCGAGTTTTGGCGGAGTCTGCAAGAAGCTGTAGGCACACAATTACGTTTGAGCATGGCCTATCACCCCCAAACCGATGGCAAGACGGAAAGGGTGAATAGAGTTTTAGAGGATCTTTTGAGACTTTGCGTTCTTGACTTTGGAGGGACGTGGGAGGATCACCTTCCTTTAATGGAATTTGCCTACAACAACAACTACCAAGCTACCATAGGCATGGCACCTTTCGAAGCCTCGTATGGAAGACCGTGGAAATAACCAACTTGTTAGTGGGAGTCTACAAATAAGCTTATACTTGGGCCAGACATGATTCAAGAGACTTCGGAGAAAGTGGACTTGATACGTAGGAGAATGAAGACTACCCAAGACAGACAAAAATCCTACGCCGACAAAAGAAGGACCGACCTTGAATTTGAGGTTTGGGACAGGGTTTTCCTTAAGGTATCCCCTTTAAGGAATGTCATTCGCTTTGGATCCGCAGGAAAGTTAGCACCAAGATTTGTAGGACCGTTTTCTATCATCGAGAAGGTTGGGAAGATGGCCTATAGATTAGAGCTACCCGGGAGACTGGCCGGAGTTCACAACGTCTTTCATGTTTCTCACCTCCGGAAGTGTTTGCATGAGTCTGCGGAAGTGGTGGAACCTAGCATTCTAGAAGAAACCGAAGTGGAACGTGAAGCACCTGTGAGGAAAGTTCCAAACTGCGTCTTAGGAACTGAAGTGAAAAAGCTATGCAACCGCGAAGTCAAACTCGTTAAAGTTCAATGGAGCGACGCCGAGGAAGACACGACTTGGGAAACTGAGGACAAAATACGCACTGCCTACCCTCTTCTTTTTGAGGGTACATCTTCGATCTCTCTTTTTCCTTAAGTTATGCTTTATCTATCTTTTTAGGTATATCTCCTCGGCCCTTTTCCTAACTCCTTAAGTAGAAAACAAATGGTTGCAAACATGTATTTGAAAACATGTTATAGATGATGGCTGCAAATGGTTGCTAGTGGTTGCTAGTGATTGCTCGTGGATGCATATACACCCACCCCCTAGGTTATAGATCGGCTCAGTCACTTCATATTGCATATGCATATATATATGTATTCTCATTTGTATATGGTTGAAACTTGATATGTTGTCATATGGTCGTCGCATTTGTATGACTAGTTGTGCACTCATGTGGAATTATGAGTAGGAAAAATTTGCATACATAATGGATTCATGACACTTGCATGATTTGCATTAAGGAGGTCAACTGAATCAGTAGACCGCCTGATTTCTGCATTAGATAAGGACATGTACACACACTATGCATATGATCATGAAGCATTAGAAGTCTTTTAAGGACAGTGGACTCCTGTGTTTGTTGGTTTAGTAGATGGACTGTTGGATGGTAGGATATACATTCTTCCTAACTTGAAGATTTCGGGGACGAAATCCTTTTGGGGGGGGGGGGAGAATGTAACACCCCGTGAATTCTATAACGTTAATATTCACAAATTAAAGTATAATTAATTCTAAATGAAAGAATTAAGGGAAATGGGTTACGACATTGCGTTCGTCTCGGAATTCTGCTTGAGATAGAGTCCGAGTTTGCGCGAATCGGACTCCATATGAAGGAGTTATGACCTTCGGAAGTTTCAGAATAAAATTTAAATTCAAACAGCTCAGTTTAAAATTCAAAATTCGAAAAACAGGTTCAAACTGGGCTGGGCGGGAAAATTCCCGCCCAGAGACCAGGTCGACCATAGGGTCGACCATGGTGTCGACCTGGCCTCCCTAGGTCGACCATGGTGTCGACCTAGCCACCCCAGGTCGACCATAGTGTCGACCTGCCAATCGACCTACCTGGTCGACCTGGCTGGCTAGGTCTGGCTCTGGCTCGAATTTCTGTGGCTTGGTGTGTCACTAGGGCTGACATGTCACCTCTTGATTGGCTCTTTGAACTTTGTATGGTCTAGATTCCTCCTGTCTTCATCTGACGGCTCAAAACAATTTAAAAATCTATAAATACACCCTAAGTCTCAACTGAAAATTCACACAAAAAAAATAAGATGGGAGTCGTCATGCTGCCAAGGAGGAATTGAGCATAGCCGTCAAGAGCGAAAAGCCTAGAGATGAATCAAATTAAGAAGAAGATTAAAGTTTAATCAAATTAATCAACGCAACGTTAATCTACCCAAAGAAGCGCATCCCAATTTCAGAATTCAGAATCCAAAATATAAGATTCTGCATTCGTTGTAAGTATAGTGACCTTTCAGAATATGAATAAAAACTGTGATGTGATTCGATGTAAATGAAAATAGAATTGTGTTATTGTATAAATTCTGTGTATTGTAATGATTCTATCATGACTTGTGTATTGATATTTTTGGCCTAAATTGATTGATGCAAGCCTGTTGAATAATTGTATATGAAAATAATGGCACTTGCAAGTTTGTGGAAGAAGCTAGAATTCGATCCCTTTATGTTTATGTCTATGGCATGGACTATATACATTCACTAAGTCTAAATTAAGGCTTATGTACACATGTTATAGATTTGAGACCTTTTATGCCTACATGATTCAAAACCTATGAACACATCCTTATGTTTATTTGCAAGTATAATTGGATCTATGATAAGTATCGTTTGGGTTTCATAAACTATGCAAGTTCATGTTGAAATAGGCTATATGATTAAGATGTTAAAATTGGACATTTTGGTGAATATACAACATGCTAGTTTTGTGGTTGACATTATGCCAAGTTAAACATGTTTAAACACAAGTTTGTATTAGCCTAAACTATGCCATTTCATATGTCACCTACTTAGTTATACTTTGATTTGAATGCAAGTTCACATGACCCATCATTTATGTTAGTTGAATCGCTAAATGCAAGTTCGTGCGCCACACACCTTTATGTATTGTAAATGTTACATGTGCTTGATTTCCCCTTTTCTCACGTTTATAAAGTTGGGCTGTATTGTGTCAAGCCCAACATTTGTTATAATGTTGGGAATGTACAAACGGGAGTAATAACGTTGGGTGTAAAACATGAAAAATATATGTTGGTATGGTTGGCACATGCCAACGACAATGACATATAAGCGGTATGAATTGTTATACCCAAGAATAAAGAACATGAAATTTACATATATAATTGAGAAGTAATAAAATATGTAAATTTAGAAAACGCGATATGCTTAACCCGAGGTTGGATTGAGTTGTGATGTAAACCTGCCCGGACCTGCCCGGTTGTCCAGTAGTCACAACAATACCTATCCAATGTGGGTAGTTAAGCATTGAGCCCAATAAGGACCCAAGGTTAGACTGAGCTACGGTGTAAATCTTCCCGGAACCGACCGGCACATCGAGTAACCGTAGCAATACTTGTCTAATGTGAGTGGCCATGTGCTCTAAGAAGCTAAGGACAGATGGTAGGGTTAAGTCAACTATAACACTTAACCAAATTCAACATGTTAACAAGAATTGATGGGTGGGGTTAGGTCAATACAGACACTTAACCACTTAACATGTTTGACTAGAAAAATCCTGGTAACGAGGGACCCGTTTCAGCATTAACCCAAGTTAGGTATCAACGGTACCCTGAAACTAGGCAGGGTGGGGCAGGATTACTGGGCTGATTGTAAGCGGTCAAAACGACGACGGTGGGTGCACAGTGTAGGTCTAACGAGGTGCGGGCGTGCACACACTCCGGAGCAGACAAACAAGGCACTGGGGACACCAATAGTATAACCTATGCCTTCTAGAAATTGTGCCGGGGCCGCCACCATGGGTCTTGATACACCCCATGGTAGGACCAGCATAGGTGTCTATAATTCTTGGGGGCCGTATGACACATGTTTACGCGATTAGGAGCTGATCTTTAAATAAAAATGGGGATTAATTCACCGTCATCATGGGGTGCCAGTTAAAATAAGCTCAAGTAGGTGCAGAGATATAGTATGGGTGCGATAGTACATTCGACACTTCCTTAGCTTGTGACACTTTCCTACTTTCAGTTTATATCTATCATGCCCTTTTCTTATTCACATACTGAAGAGTTACTAGATTTACTCAGGCTTTATGTCTGACTCTATTTTCTTTTCGTCTTCTTTTCTTTCGTCCCCCCCCCCCCAAGGTGCATAGGGAGGAAACAACTCAGCTCAGTCAGACTCTTTACAAGCCCCAAGACCGTAGATGTATGATTTGGATCTTTTTGGCTCAGATTATGGCTTTGGATATCACTATGGGGATTTTTGTCACTTTATCTATGTTTTATGCTTCTTTAATATTCAAGATAGTAATGAGGTTGTAATGTTGGAAGTATTTTGAGACAAATATGGAAATGTTTTGTTCTGAACACGTATTGATGAAATAAAAGTCTGTTTGGTTTCCACTTTTTAAAATATGTGTATTTATATCTGTCTAGAGTTTATCTGTGGCTTTTACTTATAAAGGTCCACAAAGTTAAGGCATTCCTTTTGTGAGTGACCTTAACGGAGGTGGGGTGTTTCAGTTAGTTATTTAGAGTTATCTCCATTGGGATATATATGTGTTGTACTCTAATAGGGTATGTATATACAATATAGCTTCTATTTCAAAGTTATGATATATGATATTATACTTTGTTCGTTCCGCTGTGAGATTCTGATGTTCTCTTTGTTTTATCTTCTATCTATTTCTATTTCTTTAACCCTAATGACTCGTATTTTTGTGCAATTTGGATTGGACGTGTGTTGGTTTAGTCAACTCAGATAGTATGGATTTACAGGCTATTACAAGTGCCATCAAAGCTGAAGTTAAGTGATTACCTTGGCTCTGTGGCGTAACTCAATAGAGATGGGGTTAGTAATGCCCTAGATTGAGTATGAATGTTTGTAAACGAGGGAGCGTATTTGTAGATTGTATAAAAATGGTTTTATATTGTGGAGATTTATTGGTTGAGTGGCTTATAATTCTGATCGACGGTGAGGCTCCACAATGTCGACAGGGGTTTCTAAACACTTGAATACGATGAACCGACACAGTATATTTTGAAAGAAGGTAAATGAAATAATTTTACCCAAAATATATTTTGATATAAACGAAGTATTTATATAGGAATTATTATAATATACTGGATGTGTTGGCTATTATTATAATCAAATGAGATTAAAATTGAGATGGTTATAAATAACCTATTAGAATCCGTATAAATTTAATATACAAAATCTGATTGATTATGTGACGCCCCGCACAAGCTAACATTTCCAATGAAAGTGCACTGTGCCAATGCCCGACTAGCATGGGACGGTCTCCAAGAAAGGAAAAGAAAGGAATTTGAACTAGCAAAGAACCTGTAGTATATCTCACAGCGCGTGGACAAAATATAATAATAACATAACTTTGACATAAAGTAGGTGAGACAATGCATAAGCTGGAAACTAAACTATCATAGCAGCGGAAAATCCAAAATACAGCTTATGTTCCACATCATCATTATTACAACTTTTAAAACTGTCTCCTAAGCAAAATAAGAAAGGTACACTACTAATGCCCAAAGTAGTGACCAGCAGTGACACGGGGAGATTATATATATAAGGAGATTATATATATATCATACGTAGAAGCCTCCTGCTCGTCTCCGGTACAACTACTCGTGCATAATCACCTGACCTGTCTTTAGTCTGTCCATTTAAGAGCACCCAGAGTAATAAGAAGAGACATAAAACTCTGGATCAGACAAGTCTGGTATGAGCGATAAGCAGCAAAACAAAACAATAACAGGTATATTAAACCGTACATGGACCTGGACCTGCAACCAAAGAGTTAGCACAACAAGATGCACAATACTCTAAGGTAAAACTAACATATGGTGTAAAGATACGGGGGAGGGGGTGTGCATGTCATAGTGATGTCAAACAATCAAGTATAGCAACCATCCTCACATCTCTCACTCAGGGCGTAAAGCATACAATATCCACCGCTTTTACCACCCAAATCATTTACTAAGATAACTCTTCCCCATGAAGTCACAGTGACTCCACTGCACTGATCCATAGCCACTGATCCTTTGTTATGTCCACTCTGCCCCATGAAGTCATGACGACTCCACTACACTGGCTCATAGCCATGCTACGATCACTCTGCCCTATGGAGTAATAACTACCCCACTGCACTGATCCGTAGCCTAACATCCGTCTTGGTGGTGAATCAAAGTTATGGACGTCGATAACCCCTTAGCACACGTCTCGCAGCAAAGTCCAACTCATGAAGTTAACTCGTTGGTTCCCAATTGGATCCTGAATACAAACTTCCCATTTGGACTACCTTTGCATCTCGGGTTTTGGTCTCCTTCGAATCGGCTCGGAAACAAGCTTCCATTCAGATCGGTCTCTCTTCCACCTACGGTTCGGTTCGGTCGTGATTGCTCCCATCGGGTAGGGTCGAGCTCCTTGGTTCGTGATGTCCTCTCCAGAGCATCGGGTCGTGGC
Organism: Allium sativum; assembly: GCA_030737875.1. Lineage (NCBI taxonomy): Eukaryota > Viridiplantae > Streptophyta > Magnoliopsida > Asparagales > Amaryllidaceae > Allium > Allium sativum. The sequence continues at coordinate 797,053,660 of CM060921.1, read as the reverse complement.
TCCAACTTCGGATCATGAGTCTCTTCGGGTCGGGATTCTCCATTGGCTCGTGGGTCAAGCCCTCATCGGTCTGGGTTTGAGCTTCTTCCACCGGGTCGGGGTGCTTCGGATCGGTCGTGAGCTTCTGGTCCATGGTAATCTGCGTCTTCCAAATCATCAGGTCGGTTTGTGGTCACTGGCCAGGAGTAGGGTGTCACGATCGGGTTGGCTCGTGCCTCCTTCCTCCGATCCGATCCGGTTTGAGTCAAATTCCTGTAACTTTTCTAGCGAGCTGTTTACGCCATACGACAACGTTTTCGACCATTCTAACCTAACTATTCAATCACAAAGCATTCCAAACAGTAACGACAACATGTAAATTCAACCATGAACACCAAAACAACCATATAACATGCCAAAATGGACCAAACATACCCAAAACCCATGTTTTTCCCTTAATCATGTTTAAGCATACAATTATCAATGTAACACGCCGTATTTTCTGTGAACGTATAAGTAACAAATTAAAGTATACTTAATTTTTAGGAGAAGAATTAAGGGAAACGGGTTACGCCATTGTGTTCGTCTCGAAATTCTGCTTGAGATAGAGTCCGAGTTTGCGTAAAACGGATACCGTATGAAGGAGATATGGATGAACGAAGTTAGGCAGAAAAACCGGAAACAGGCCAGAAATGCAATGGCGTACTTGTGAAGTGCGCGAGCACAAAAATACACTGGCGCACTTAGGAAGTGCACCCATGTCGAGCCAGAAACCTGCACAGGGTTCTAGAGAGTTCTAATGACGATTTTTGATGTGCTGGACTAACCTGATGGCTTCTATGGTGATCTAATGGTTCTGAAACACTCTCTACACCTATAAATATGTGATTAACCTAACCCTAATTCATAAAATATTGTCTATGACACCATTATGCTACCAAACTCTCTCTTAAACCCTAGCCGCCGCCTCTAAATCTAATCTCAAGTGTTCATTCACAATTCAAATTAAAGTTTAGAGCTGCAACAACAATTGAAGAAGATTAATCAACGTTTCTGCATCAAATTCGATTTATAATCCTTTTCTTTAGCCACGAAAGGCAAGTACAGTTATTTTCCGATATGAACGTTAATTATGATTGTGACATGGATTGTAAGTCTGAATCTGAGGTTATGTCTGTTCTGTTCTGTTTAGATCTATCTTATTTTGTATCCCTTTCTTCTTTCTGTTCTATAGCCAGGCTACTACGAGCCTGTGCCGAATCTCATAAGAGATTAATGCATGAACGATAAATTTTGCGACAAATAATGAATAATGCATAATTGGACATAAAACTATTGCTTATGATTATGATTCATTCCTATGAGATTATTGCCTATGACTATGATTCACGCCTATGAGACTATTGCCTATGACTATGATTCATTGACTATGAGACTATTGCCTATGACTATGATTCATTGACTATGAGACTATTGCCTATGACTATGATTCATTGACTATGAGACTATTTCCTATGACTATGATTCATTTACTATGAGACTATTGCCTATGACTATGATTCATGACTATGAGACTATTGCCTATGACATTGAATAAGAAACTATTGTGATTAGTCGCCCATGACTATTGTGGTTAGTTACCTATAACTATTGTAGTTAGTTTCTTATGCCTATTCCCTTAATGATGTTAAATCTCATATTTAGTATGTAACTTTGCTAGTTTATTCCCATTCACTGTTATGTACATCGAGCCTATAGGGCCATCTCATGAGTATTTAGAGAACTTGTGGAAACATGTTATACGGGGATTGGGCGTAGCTTGATTAAGTAAATCTAGCATAGCAAATATGTTGGCATAATCTGAGTTGGCTATAATAGAGAATGATTTACATGTGTATTAGTCTTGGACATAAAGGGTGAACTAGAATATTAAATCTAGTTTTGACATGAAATGTAAATGGGAATATTAAGGCTAAAATTTGGGGCATATATTGTATTATGAATTATGACCTTGATTTAGGCATATAAGTTTAGGCTAAATTTATGATTAGGCAAGATAGGTAAATAGAGTTTTAGATATATATATAATCTGCTAAATCTGTTATCTGCTAAATCTGTTATATTGCCTAATCTGCTAGTTCTGTTATATTGCCTAAACTGCTAATTAGATTGAATTGCCTAATCTGCTAATTATGTTAAATTGCCTTATCTGCTAAATCTGCTAAATAGCCTAATCTGCAACATCTATTATCTATTGAATGACGTAATCTGTTGGAACTGAAATGCTGAAATTTGAAGTATGTGAATCTATAGGCTCGATTTAAATTTGAGCAAAATTTGTTAATAGGACCTCAAATAATCTACTGTAACTTGTACATAAGTTTAATCTTTTAAACAGAATTAGTCTGATATCTGAAAAATCTGTATTGGAATGAATTGGCTATGACACGAGGTTAGACTCTATTTGCGGTAGAAGCCTGCCCGGAACCAACCGACTTAACCAGCGACCACAAACTGTCAGTCTAATGTGAGAGGTCATAGGCATAACTAAAATATTCTTAGACACGAGGTTAGGTCTGGCTTGTGGCAGAAGTCTGCCCGGAACCGCCCGGCATATCCAGCGGCCACAAGCTACCGATCTAATGTGAGAGGTCTGTGCATTAATATTTAATTAATGCAAATCTGGGATAAATATGATGTCTAAAACGTGTTGGGTGGATAGGGTTAAACCAATTGGACTAATGAATTTAACAAACCCGTTTCATGAATCTGTAGGCCCAATTACAAAGTTAGACAATCTGTAAGTCTGTTAAATCTGTACATCTGATCCATTAGTCTGAAAACTTGTTAACTTGATTGTCTGATCTGTAAACTAGTAAATCTGAACTCTGTATGCCTGAAACTTGTAAACAAGTTAATCTGAAATCTGTTAGTCTGGGGACACAAGGTTAGGATGGGTAATTACTTGTGTCATCTGTTGTGTAGGACCCATATTAGTCAGTAACCCTTTCTGGTATCAAAACTATGACCCAACAGTAGGTAGGGTCCGGGCACGCTTACAGAACTAATTATAAGTAGTTCATTCTGATAATGGCGAGGGGTGTTGATGGTGTGTTACAACAGGGTCATGTGCGTGCATGGATCCCAGTCTTCCTCTGAGGATGTAAGACGTCGTTACATCTATAAATAGGTCTGTGTCATTCAAAGGTTGCCACTTTAGGGAATGATACACCCCTTTGTGGGGCTGACACAAGGTATTTATGTATTAGGGAGCCGATCGCATGGGGTAGGATTTAGGGTACACTTAGTTCTGTCTGTTCTGTGGGGTACCATCTGTTTCTGTTGGGTGGTAACACCTGTCTGTTTCTGCGTGGTACCGTCTGTTGGGGTGGTAAAGGCCCATTTACTAGTGTACACCTAATTCTAACATTCTGTTTAATAGGGATTATTTTGTTTCCGTTTCTGTCTCTGTTCGGGTGGTAAAGGCCCATTACTAGCATTATATTTCTGTACTTTCTGTTCGGGTGATAAAGGCCCATTATTAGCATTATGTTTCTGTACCTTCTGTTAGGGTGGTAAAGGCCCATTATTCTGTTTCTGTTTCTGTTTAGACATTAGGGTAACACTTAATCCTGTTATACTAGTATTAGTGCAGAGAAGTGAAAAGTAATATCATCCTGTTTCTTTTGTTTAACCTAAGTATTACTGTTATTCCTGTTTCCTGTTATCTCTCATCCAGTTTTATTTGCATTCCATGATATTATTATCTGTTCATAATTGAAAGTCACTGGACTTGCCAGACTTTATGTCTGACCCTTGTTGTTTCGCCTCTTTTCTTCCGTTCCCCCCCCCCTCCAGGTTTTCAAGGAAGGAATACTCTAGCTTGATCCGGATCTTTCTTCCTGCTTGGAGTGCTTGAAGTGCTTAAAGTATGGCTTGTCTTTTTCTGGCATCTTCGGTGGGGATTATGGTTTTAAAGTTTTGTACTCTGATGGCTTTTGAACAAGGCTGATATATATGAACTTGAGTTTTTGGTAAAGTTGTAACCAAACTGATTTCTATCCGCTGCATTAAAGTTATAATGTTTTTCAAGTATTATTTTGTTCTATTTACTAAAATGCTCCATCAAAGTTAAGGCATTCCCTTTGTGAGTGACCTTAACGGACGTGGGGTGTTACACTTGGTATCAGAGCTGAAGGTTACCGGATTAGATAGAAGTTTTTGAAAACTATTTTCAAAAAGGTTTTAAAAGGAAGTATTTTCAAAAGTAAAGTTTATTTCGAAAAACATAATCCCCAAAAGCCTGATATCTTTCTTCCGATTCTTTGTTTCGAATCCCTTCCTCTTTCCCTTTTTAATCTCTTCTTCCGCGTATAGATGTTTTTTTTCTAAGATACGTAAGAACTTCCGTACGGTGGGCGGAAAATCGCTTCATGGGACTGAGATGGTTATCAAAATTAGAAGGAAGGGGAGGACTTGTTGGTACCTTTGAGGTAGGAAAATTTCTGAGAAGGTTTAACTTCCTTATCTGATTAGTAAGAAGAACTCTTTCTGATTCTAGAATTTTGATTCTGTAGTTAAGTCTCTGCACTTTAATACTAGTCTTGTTTCTGATTCCGCTGTAGTCTCAAAACCCATAAGGGTTACGACTCATCTGTTTGTGATAGGTTGGGTTTTGAGGGCATCTGTGTTAGGCATTAAGATGACTGTGACGCATACATTTCGGGGTTTTTCGGGATATGGTTAGGCTTTCTCAAGCTTAGTTTCCTAAAAATCGGTTGATAATCTGATCTGTACCAGTAGTCTGCAAGTATCTGGATATTTCTGAAAAGGTTAGGGGTTTTTACTCGAAGCGTGAAGTAGATTTCCAATTTAGCATTGTTTAATGGGAGTAATTCACTGGGTGTCAATCTTATGTTGATTTTGGTCTTCGGGGTTGATACTTAGGGAATTATTTTCTCAACCGATGTCTAATAGGAACAGAGCTCTTGTTTTAATCGTACTTGCTTCTATCACTCAGTTGTATGCTATCGATCGATTCTTCGACCTTTAGGTAGAAACTATTGGGTGTAAACATGTGTTTGAGACATGTTATGTTTGATGGTTGCAAGTGGATGCAAGTGGTTGCTAGTGATTACTCGTGGATGCATATACACACACACTAGGCACTAGATCGGCTCAAAAACACTCTCATACTGCATATGGATGTGTGTGCATTTTTTTTATAATCCTTATGAATGCAAAATGGTTGACTCAGCACATGGATGTTTCATATGAATGAATGGTTGTGCACTCATATAGAAATGATATGTATCAAATAGGAAAATTGCATACATGTTGGACTCATGGCACTGACATAATTCGCATTAAGGAGGTCAACTGAATCAGTAGACCGCCTGATATTTGCATTAGATAAGAAACAGATACACACACTTTTGCATATGTTCATACAACATTACAAGTTTCTAAGGACAATGGATGCTTGTGGACGATGGTTAAGTAGATGGGTGATTGGATGGTAGGACACATTCTTCTTAACTTGAAGATTTCGGGGACGAAATCCTTTAAGGAGGGGAGAATGTAACACCCCGTATTTTCTGTGAACGTATAAGTAACAAATTAAAGTATACTTAATGTTTAGGAGAAAAATTAAGAGAAACGAGTTGCGCCATTGTGTTCGTCTCGAAATTCTGCTTGAGATAGAGTCCGAGTTTGCGTAAAACGGATACCGTACGAGAGATATGGACGAACGAAGTTAGGCAGTAAAACCGGAAACATGCCAGAAACGCACTGGCGCACTTGTGAAGTGCGCCAGCAAAAAAATACACTGGAGCACTTGGGAAGTGCGCCCATGTCGAGCCAGAAACCTGCACAGGGTTCTAGAGAGTTCTAATGATGATTTTTGATGTGCTGGACGGACCTGATGGCTTCTAGGGTGATCTAATGGTTCTGAAACACTCTCTACACCTATAAATATGTGATTAACCTAACCCTAATTCATAAAATATTGTCTATGACACCATTATGCTGCCAAACTCTCTCTTAAACCCTAGCCGCCGCCTCTAAATCTAATCTCAAGTGTTCATTCACAATTCAAATTAAAGTTTAGAGCTGCAACAACAATCGAAGAAGATTAATCAGCGTTTCTGCATCAAATTCGATTTACAATCCTTTTCTTTAGCCACGAAAGGCAAGTACAGTTATTTTCCGATAGGAACGTTAATTATGATTGTGACATGGATTGTAAGTCTGAATCTGAGGTTATGTCTGTTTTGTTCTGTTTAGATCTATCTTATTATGTATCCCTTTCTTCTTTCTGTTCTATAGCCAGGCTACTACGAGCCTGTGCCGAATCTCAAAAGAGATTAACGCACGAACGATAAATTTTGGGACAAATAATGAATAATGCATAATTGGACATGAAACTATTGCCTATGATTATGATTCATTCCTATGAGACTATTGCCTATGACTATGATTCACGCCTATGAGACTATTGCCTATGACTATGATTCATTGACTATGAGACTATTGCCTATGACTATGATTCATTGACTATGAGACTATTGCCTATGACTATGATTCATGACTATGAGACTATTGCCTATGACATTGAATAAGAAACTATTGTGATTAGTCGCCCATGACTATTGTGGTTAGTTACCTATAACTATTGTAGTTAGTTTCTTATGCCTATTCTCTTAATGATGTTAGATCTCATATTTAGTATGTAACTTTGCTAGTTTATTCCCATTCACTATTATGTACATCGAGCCTATAGGGCCATTTCATGAGTATTTAGAGAACTTGTGGAAACATGTTATACGGGGATTGGGCGTAGCTTGATTAAGTAAATCTGGCATAGCAAATATGTTGGCATAATCTGAGTTGGCTATAATAGAGAATGATTTACATGTGTATTAGTCTTGGACATAAAGGGTGAACTAGAATATTAAATCTAGTTTTGACATGAAATGTAAATGGGAATATTAAGGCTAAAATTTGGGGCATATATTGTATTATGAATTATGACCTTGATTTAGGCATATAAGTTTAGGCTAAAATTATGATTAGGCAAGATAGGTAAATAGAGTTTTAGATATATATAATCTGCTAAATCTGTTATCTGCTAAATCTGTTATATTGCCTAATCTGCTAGTTCTGTTATATTGCCTAAACTGCTAATTAGATTGAATTGCCTAATCTGCTAATTATGTTAAATTGCCTTATCTGCTAAATCTGCTAAATAGCCTAATCTGCAAGATCTATTATCTGTTGAATGACGTAATCTATTGGAACTGAAATGCTGAAATTTGAAGTATGTGAATCTGTAGGCTCGATTTAAATTTGAGCAAAACTTGTTAATAGAACCTCGAATAATCTGCTGTAACTTGTACAGAAGTTTAATCTGTTAAATAAACAGAATTAGTCTGACATCTAAAAAATCTGTATTGGAATGAATTGGCTATGACACGAGGTTAGACTCTGTTAGCGGTAGAAGCCTGCCCGGAACCAACCGACTTAACCAGCGACCGCAAACTTTCAGTCTAATGTGAGAGGTCATAGGCATAACTAAAATATGCTTAGACACGAGGTTAGGTCTGGTTTGTGGCAGAAGTCTGCCCGGAACCGCCCGGCATATCCAGCGGCCACAAGCTACCGACCTAATGTGAGAGGTCAGTGCATTAATATTTAATTAATGCAAATCTGGGATAAATATGATGTCTAAAACGTGTTGGGTGGATAGGGTTAAACCAATTGGACTAATGAATTTAACAAACCCGTTTCGTGAATCTGTAGGCCCAATTATAAAGTTAGACAATCTGTAAGTCTGTTAAATCTGTACATCTGATCCGTTAGTCTGAAAACTTGTTAACTTGATTGTCTGATCTGTAAACTAGTAAATCTGAACTCTGTATGCCTGAAACTTGTAAACAAGTTAATCTGAAATCTGTTAGTCTGGGGACACAAGGTTAGGATGGGTAATTACTTGTGTCATCTGTTGTGTGGGACCCATATTAGTCAGTAACCCTTTCTGGTATCAAAACTATGACCCAACAGTAGGTAGGGTCCGGGCACGCTTACTGAACTAATTATAAGCAGTTCATTCTGATAATGGCGAGGGGTGTTGATGGTGCGTTCCAATCGGGTCATGTGCGTGCATGGATCCCGGTCTTCCCCTGAGGATGAAAGATGTCGTGACATCTATAAATAGGTCTGTGTCATTCAAAGGTTGCCACTTTAGGGAATGATACACCCTTTTGTGGGGCTGACACAGGGGTATTTATGTATTAGGGAGCCGATCGCATGGGGTGGGATTTAGGGTACACTTAGTTCTGTCTGTTCTGTGGGGTACCGTCTGTTTCTGTTGAATGGTAACACCTGTCTGTTTTTGCGGGGTACCGTCTGTTGGGGTGGTAAAGGCCCATTTACTAGTGTACACCTAATTCTAACATTCTGTTTAATAGGGATTATTCTGTTTCCGTTTCTGTCTCTATTCGGGTGGTAAAGGCCCATTACTGGCATTCTATTTCTGTACTTTCTGTTCAGGTGGTAAAGGCCCATTATTAGCATTATGTTTCTGTACCTTCTGTTAGGGTGGTAAAGGCCCATTATTCTGTTTCTGTTTCTGTTTGGACAATAGGGTAACACCTAATCCTGTTATACTAGTATTAGTGCAGAGAAGTGAAAAGTAATATCATCCTGTTTCTTCTGTTTAACCTAAGTATATCTGTTATTCCTGTTTCCTGTTATCTCTCATCCAGTTTTATTTGCATTCCATGACATTATTATCTGTTCATAACTGAAAGTCACTGGACTTGCCAGACTTTATGTCTGACCCTTGTTGTTTCGCCTCTTTTCTTCCGTTCCCCCCCCCCCCCCAAGTTTTCAAGGAGGGAATACTCTAGCTTGATCTGGATCTTTCTTCCTGCTTGGAGTGCTTGAAGTGCTTAAAGTATGGCTTGTCTTTTTCTGACATCTTCGGTGGGGATTATGATTTTAAAGTTTTGTACTCTGATGGCTTTTGAACAAGGCTGATATATATGAACTTGAGTTTCTGGTAAAGTTGTAACCAAACTGATTTCTATCCGCTGCAATAAAGTTATAAAGTTTTTCAAGTATTATTTTTATATCTGTCTTGTAATATTTTGTTCTATTTACTAAAATGCTCCATCAAAGTTAAGGCAATCCCTTTGTGAGTGACCTTAACGGACGTGGGGTGTTACAATCAAAACTTATCCAAATTAGCCCAAATCTGTCAGAGCCCTAAAATAATATTTTATAATTTTATAAATTTTCCAGAATTTTCTGAGTTATAATTTCGCTAATTATCACTAATCACCCATAATTAGCCGTAATTAGTGAAAAACAATGCAAATCACTCACCTTAGCCGCAAATAAAATGTAGATCTGAAACTATCTCTGATTTGGGTCGAATCTCTATGCAACACAGCAGCTCCCACTCTGATTTGGTGCTATTTCTCCTTGATTTGACGTAGATTAGCTTAAAACTTAATTAAATGGTGATTAGAAGGTGATTTGGGTGTTGGAGGCCATTGTTAGGGTTTCTAAGAGCTAAATGGCGGCTAGAAAACTAAAACAGAATGAAAACCTAACTCATTTCAACCTCCCTATAACCCCAATCCCGAAATGGGTTATGGGCCCATTTGCTAATTACCTTAATCAACCCACTTAAGCACTTTTTCAACTTCTAAACCTTGTTTCAGCCATATCACCCAAACGGTGAGTCCGTTTGGCTAATGTGACCACTCTACGGAATTGTAAACCATCATCCTAATTCAAAGGAAGTGGTTTCAAGTCAAAACCCCTTACCAATCAAAAATTATGGCCAAAACAGGATCAGCTAGGGGTAAAACGGTCATTTAAAAATCGGCAAAAATCATGAACATGGGAAATGACCCCAATAGTCGTCCCCCAAAGTAACACGACTATACGACCTCATATGGAAATAAAATAAATATTCTACAATCCTCCGATGCGTATAATGCGGGTCGTTACACTCTCCCACCTCCCCCCCCCCTAAGAAATTTCACCTCCGAAATTCCTGAACTAAGAAACAACCAAAGGGCCCCGCATGCCTACCAGCCATATCTCGCAATCAAACATACAAAAAAAAAAACTTATGTTAGCATGTGGAATAACTAAATCGCAATTTATAATCTTACCAGGCAAAGAGTTCTGGATACGTCTTCCTAATGCTCTCCTCTGTCTCCCAAGTACAGTCATTCTCATCCTCGCCCCACTGAACCTTGACTAGATTCACCGCTTTCCTTCGAAGTTTCTTCGTATCGTGCTCGACAATACAAATCGGCTTGTGGTTCCCAACCGCCTCGGGTTCTACTTCGATATCATCCAATTGATCAGGTGAAATAGCCACATCAGGGTCGTTCATGAATTTCCTTAACTGGGAAACATGAAATACGTTATGAACTCCCGCCATCTTGTCTGGCAACTTAACTTTATATGCTAAATTCCCAACTAGTTCGAGAATTGGGAATGGACCAACAAATCTTGGTGTTAACTTGCCTCTTCTACCAAATCGTATCATGCTCTTTAGCGGAGAAATCTTGACAAACACCAAGTCGCCAACGGAGAATTTTAAATCTCTTCTCCTCTTATCGGCATAACTCTTCTACCTATCTTAGGCAACCTTCATCCGTTGTCGGATAACTTTGATCTTACTTGGGTTTCTCTTATCACATCTAGCCCAAGCACAAATTTTTCACCGGTTTCTAACCAACATGACGGTGAGTTGCACGGTCTTCCGTACAAAGCTTCATATGGAGCAATATCAATACTGGATTGATAACTGTTATTATATGCAAACTCTACTAGATGCATGATCCACCAAAATCTAATACACAAGCTCTTAAGAGATCTTCTAATACACGATTCACCCTCTCTGTCTGACCGTCGGTTTGAGGATGGTACACGAAACTGAGATGTAATTCTGATCCTAACGCCTCTTGTAAGCTCTTCCAAATTCCACTAGTAAACAACGGATCTCGGTCACTCACAATGCCTTTGGGGACTCCATGAAATCTCACTACCCACTTCATATACAGTTCTGCTAACTTAGCTGCTGTTCTATTCAATTTGACAGGTATAAACCTTGCACTCTTGGTCAATCGATCCACAATCACCCAAATGCTATCATGACCCGATCTAGTCCTTGGTAACCCATCAATGAAATCCATTGAGACTTGTTCCCATTTCCATTCGGCGATTTCCAATGGTTGCAACAAACCACTAGGCTTCTTTTGCTCAGCTTTAACTAGCTGGCAATTCATGCATTTGGATATAAACTTCCCAACGTCTCTTTTCATCCCTTCCCAGTAGTAGGTCTGCTTCATGTCTCGATACATTTTATTACCACTGGGGTGCACAGTCAGTTTCGAGTGATGACATTCTCTAAGTACTTCATCTCACAATCCATTTACATTGGGCACGACTAGTCTCCCATTCTTTCTGAGCCATCCATCCCGATCAAGCCCATACTTTTTCATCTCCTCATCGATACCCATCTCTAACTTGGAGATGATTTCTAATAGGTTAGGATCGTCCCTCTGACTGGAACCAATCCGCTCAATCAAAGTGGGTCTGATCGTCAAACTTGCTAACATCTTTAGATCCAATTCGCACTTTGGTCTGAAATCGTACCCTACGATATACTCCAGTTGCTTCCACTCAAGAAACATAGCCCCTAAACTGGCATGTCTCCTACTTAGTGCATCAGCTACTGCATTGCCCTTTCCTGGTGTATATGTGATATCGAAATCATAGGAAGCCAAGAATCCTAACCATCTCTGTTGTCGGAGATTTAGATCCTTCCGGGAGAAAAGGTACTTTAACGATTTATGATCAGTAAACAACTCGAATCTTTCTCCCAAGAGATAATGTCTCCACATCTTCAACACGAACACGATCGCTGCCAATTCCAAATCATGGGTAGGATATCTTTTCTCATGCGGTTTTAGTTGCCGACTTGCGTAAGCTACAACCCTACCTCCTTGCATCAATACAACACCCAGTCCGGTACCACATGCATCTGTATATACTGTCATCTCTTCATTCCCCTCAGAAATGACTAACACTGGTGCATATGTCAACTTTTCCTTTAGACTCTTGAATGCATTCTCGCACTTTTAAACGAAAGCTTGATTCTTCTTGGTCAACTGAGTTAACGGTGCTGCTATCTTGGAGAAGTCTTGGATAAACTTACGATAATATCCAGCCAATCCCAAGAAACTTCTTACGTCCATTGCATTCTTGGGCGTAGACCAATCTTGTACCATAACTACTTTCGCAGGATCCACAGTAATACCATTCTCTGAAACAACATGTCTCAAGAATCTCACTTCCCTCCTTTAGAAGTGGCACTTAGAAAATTTCGCTTTCAATTGGTGTTTTCTCAACACCACCATCACTATCCCCAAATGTTCCTTGTGTTCTTCATCTGTTCTCGAGTAAACCAAGATATCATCTACGAACACAAGAACAGACTTATTCAATTGATCCCTGGATACTCTATTCATAAGATCCACAAAATATGCTGGTGCATTGGTCAACCCGAATGGCATGACCAACCACTCATAGAATCCAGACGGCGTCCGAAAGGCCGTTTTAGCTGTACTCTCAGCTTCCACCTTAAGCTGATGAAAACCTGTCGTGAGATCCAACTGGGAGAACACTCTTGCGCCACTCAACTGATCAAACGATTCATCTATCCGTGGTAGAGGATACTTATTCTTCCTCGTCGCCTTATTCAACTCGCGATAGTCCACACATAAACGAAGGGAACCATCTGTCTTAGTAGCAAATACAACTAGTGCTCCCCACTCAGAGACACTTCTTCTGATAAATCCCTTCTTCAAAAGATTGCTTACTTGCACCCTGAGCTCTTGCTGCTCCCTTGGTGCCATACAACGAAGTGGCATCACTATAGGTCTGACAACTTTCACTAAATCAATCCGAAAATCAATCTCTCGGTGTGGTGGAAGTCCGGTCACTTCCTCGAAGACGTCCGGATACTGGCCAGCCACGAGCACATCTGACAACTCATCATGCGGGATGTCGAGGGAATTTAGAAAATTATCCATCACTCCATCACTAGGTAGGCCACCAAACACTACCCTCCGCCCATCATTCGCTCTAACTGTCACCAAAAAGCCCTCACAGTCCATCACCATCTCGTACATTTGGAGCCAATCGACTCCCAAAATAATGCCAAACCGAGTAAAGCTCAAAACAAAGCAATCACAAACAAACATACATCCATGACTCGATAAGACCACATTACGGCAAATCATACTAAGGCTAGTCGAACCACCAATCGGGTTCGTCACCGCTAAAGGTCTATCGACTATCTCGGGTTCCAATCCCAACCTATCTACCAGGTCACTAGATATGAAGGAATGGGAAGCCCCGGTATCAAACAGTACTCAAACAGGAACATCATAAACAGAAAGAATACCTTGATTGATGACATTCTTTCCTTTCTCTGCCGCAGTTGGGGCATTAGACGAAGAAGGAACAGCATTAAGAGCATATGCTTTCACAATCTGTTTCTCTTTAGGGGGTTGCGGACACTTATCCTTGTGATGTCCCACTTGGCTGCAGTTAAAACACTTCATGTCCGCCGTATTTTCTCGACATTCTTTAGCATAATGGCTCTTCTTGCCACAGCTAAAGCACTCAACATCTTTCTTGCTCTTTTTCTGACCATCTTTAGCTTGGTTCTGCTTCCTTTTGTTCTGGGAATTATTCTTGCCTCCACCGCTTGCTTACGGCTTTGGCCCCTCTGCAGATGCAACAGCGACCTCAGTCTTGGGCTTAGGATAAAGGCTCTCTTATCTCAATGCTTTCCCAACAATCGATTCAAAAGTCTCGTCAATATGATTTATAAGCCTTTCTCCCAAGTATTAATCTAAACCAGTTATGAACTTCTCATTCTTCTTCTCGGGAGTGTCAATAAGGGATAATCCATACTTCGATAAAGTATCGAACTCAGCAATGTACTCCGAGATTGCCCTACCATTTTGCTTAAGCTCCAGAAATTTCCTAAACAATTCTGATTTCTAAGCAGCTGGGATAAATGTATCACTGAATCGGGCCTTAAACTGATCCCAAATAACTTGATCCTTAGGGGTAGCTGCCTTAATAGCATTCCACCAATTCATAGCTCGTCCTTGCAGCTGACAAGATGCTAGACTTCTCTTCATCACATCCTCGATACCCAAGTCTTCGAAGATACGCTCACAACTATCCAACCAATCCTGAACTTCTGTAGCCGATTTCGTTCCGTGGAACGACTTCGCACCAAGACTAGTGTAGTCCTTACAAAGCTTGACGAAATCGTCCCTAAGCGCCTGCACCGCTGCACCACCACCATTTGCAGCATTAGGGGTTGCTCTGTGAACATCCCTAAGTATCTCTCTCATGAAGTCAGTGAACATCGTCCTCATATCAGGAGCATTCCCATTATTGGCTCCTCTACCAGTACCCCTCGTATTTCGGCTCATCGTTCAATCTGTAAGGAGGAAACGATTAACCATCTCTTCAGTGGTGCCAGTGCAGTGCGACTTCATCCTTAAATATACTAATAGTATATAAATACATATCTTTTGAAAACCAAAATACCACAAATAGCGCTCTCATATACGTACTATCTCTCCCTGATATCTTTCCCTAGGTTAACTACGCAACCTAGAGCTCTGATACCAAGTGTGACGGCCCGCTCTACACCAGCCGACATTTCCAATGAAAGTGCGTTGTGCCAAGCCCGACTAGCATGGGATGGTCGCCAAGAAAGAAAAAGAAAGGAGTTTGAACTAGCAAGGAACCTGTAGTATATCTCACAGCGCATGGAACAAAATATAATAATAACATAACTTTGACATAAAGTAGGTGAGACAGTGCATAAGCTGAAAACTAAGCCATTATAGCAGCGGAAAATCCAAAATACTGTTTATTTTCCACATCATCATTATTATAACTTTTAAAACTGTCTCCAAAGCAAAATAATAAAGGTACACTACTAATGCCCAAAGTAGTGACCAACAGCAACACAGGGAGATTATATATATATATATATATATATATATATCATACGTAAAAGCCTCTTGCTTGTCTCCGTACAGCTACTCGTGCATAATCACCTGACATGTCTCTAGTCTTCCCGTTTAAGAGCACCCAGAGTAATAAGAAGAGACATAAAACTTTGGGTTAGACAAAAGTCAGGTATGAGCGATAAGCAGCAAAACAGAACAATAACAGGTATACTAAACCATACCTAAACCTGGACCTGAAACCAAAGAGTTAGCACAACAAGATGTACAATACTCTAAGGTGACACTAACA
The DNA here is from genome assembly GCA_030737875.1 of Allium sativum. Classification (NCBI taxonomy): domain Eukaryota; kingdom Viridiplantae; phylum Streptophyta; class Magnoliopsida; order Asparagales; family Amaryllidaceae; genus Allium; species Allium sativum. Next base: position 797,038,300 of record CM060921.1, on the reverse strand, counting down.
TATGGTGTAAAGATACGGGGGAGGGGGTGTGCATGTTATAGTGATGTCAAACAATCATGCATAACAATCATCCTCACATCTTTCACTCAGTGCGTAAAACATATGATATCCACCGCTTTGACCACCCAAATCCTTTGCTATGATCACTCTGCCCCATAGAGTCACAGTGGCTCCACTTCACTGATCCATAACCACTAACCTTTTGCTATGTCCACTCTTCCCCATGAAGTCATGACGACTATACTGCACTAGCTCATAGCTATGCTACGATCACTCTACCCCATGGAGTAATAACTACCCCACTGTACTGATTCGTAGCCTAACATCCATCTTGGTGGTGAATCAAAGTTATGGACGTCGATAACCCCTTAGCACACATCTCACAACAAAGTCCAACTGATGAAGTTAACTCGTTAGTTCCCAACTGGATCCTGAGTACAAACTTCCCATTTGGACTACCTTTGCATCTCGGGTTTTGATCTCCTCCGGATCGGTTCGGAAACAAGCTTCCATTCAGATCGGTCTCTCTTCCGCCTTCGGTTCGGTTCGGTCGTGATTGCCCCCATTGGGTCGGATCGAGCTCCTTGGTTCGTGATGTCCTCTCCAGAGCGTCGGGTCATGGCTCCAACTTCGGATTGTGAGTCTCTTCGGGTCGGGATTCTCCATTGGCTCGTGGGTCAAGCCTTTATCGGTTCGGGTTCTAGCTTCTTCCACCGGGTCGGGGTGCTTCGGATCGGTCGTGAGCTTCTGGTCCATGGTGCTCTACGTCTTCCAAATCATCAGGTCCATTCGTGATCACTGGCCACGAGTAGCGTGTCATGATCGGGTCGATTCGTGCCTCCTTCCTCCGATCCGGTTCGGGACAAATTCCTGCAATTTTTCCAGCGAGCTATTTACGCCATACGACGGCGTATTCGACCATTCTGACCTAACTATTCAATCACAAAGCATTCCAAACAATAACGGCAGCATGTATATTCGACCGTGAACACCAAAACTACCATGTAACATGCCAAAATGGATCAAACATACCCAAAACACATGTTTTTCCCTTAATCCCTCTTAATCATGTTTAAGTATATAATTAGCAAAACTTATCCAAATTAGCCTAAATTTCTATCAGAGCCCTAAGATAATATTTTAAAATTTTATAAATTTTTCCAGATTTTTCTGAGTTATAATTTCGCTAATTATCACTGATCACCCCTAATTAGCCGTAGTTAGTGAAAAACAATGCAAATCACTCACCTTAGCCACAAATAAAACTTAGATCTGAAACTATCTCTGATTTGGACCGAATCTCTATGCAACACAATAGATCCAACTCTGATTTGGTGCTATTTCTCCTTGATTTGACGTATATTAGCTTAAAACTTGATTAAATGGTGATTAGACGGTGATTTGGGTGTTGGAGGCCATTGTTAGGGTTTCTAAGAGGTAAATGGCGGGTAGAAAACTGAAATAGAATGAAAACCTAACTCATTTCAGCCTCCCCAAAACCCTAATCCCGATATGGGTTATGAGCCCATTTGCTAATTACCCTAATCAGCCCGCTTAAGCACTTTTCACATTCTAAACATTGTTTCAGCCATATCTCCCAAACAGTGAGTCCGTTTGGCTAATGTGACCACTCTACGGAATTATAAACCATCATCTGAATTCAATGAAAGTGGTTTCAAGTCAAAAATCCTTAGCAATCAAAAGTTATGGCCGAAACAAGATCGACTAGGGGCAAAACGGTCATTTAAAAATTGACAACAATCATGAACATGGGAAATGACCCCAATAGTCGTCCCCCAAAGTTACACGACTATACGACCTCATATGAAAATAAAATAAATATTCTACGATTCTCCGATGCGTAGAATGCGAGTCATTACAGATTAAATCTGAATTCAAAACCAGAATTGAAATAAAACTCTGGAAACTTGAAAAAAAATTATAAATGGATATTGGATTAAATATATGGAAACTTTAAAATCCTGGGGCAATTTGGAAATGTTTTCCAAGCATTTTGAAAGATATTTTGAAGTAATTTCAAAATGGAAGTGATTGAAAATAAGTTTTGAAAGTGATACAGTATTGAACTCACTTCGGTTGCTGGAAAATAATACCGATGATGGATCGTGACATCATCAGTGCTCATTTTTAAGTTTCTAAGTGACGGATTACTTCCAAAGATATTGTTTTCGAATTGTTTTGAGAAAACAGGTTGTTTTGAACCCAGAAAAGGAAAATTGATTTTTGAAAAGCTATGTTGTTTAAAAACACCCAGGAAGTGATTGTTTGAACTAAAAACAAATTGAATAGAAATTTGCGAAAGCAAATAAAAATTTAACTGAAACTAATTAAGTGGAAATTAAAATGGAAGAAATTGATATTGAAATAAAATCAGATTTGAGTTTAAGATAGAGATAACTAATTGAAAAATTAATTAGTTAATTAAATATGAGAATGGGACTTAACTTGGTTAAGTATATTGGATTTGTGAGATAAGATTTGTAATGGAATTGGATTGTTGAATAAGAATTTGGAATTAAGATTGGAATGGAGTTTGAAATGGAATTTGGTTTGAGTATAAGCAAATGATTGGATTTGAGGATAAGTCCAGTGGAGATCAATTAGAAATGCATTGTGTATGCTGAAGTGGTAGCAAATTGAAGAGATGGAGTTGAATGCCCGACAAAAAGGTACAAGTTTATATTATACTGAGTATGAGATTTATGAGCCTATCTGGTAAGCCGCTTGGCTTTTTTATTTTCGTTTGGATTGGAAAAGGCCTAGAGAGGTTAGTTGTAGTTGTGCTGACTGAGCCGTGCAAAGGAGACGCTGACCAAAAAAAATTCGAAGATTTAAGATGTTATAAAGTTTTCAGATTTTTGAAATATCCGTTAGTAAGAATAAATTAATTTTTTAATTAAAATTAACGGGTTTAGTTGAAAATGAAGTAAAACAATAGATTTTTATCTTAGCTAGTGGGTTTTGTAGCATTTTTCCTACCTTAGTAATTTTGAGGACGAAATTCTTTTAAGGGGGAAGGAATGTAACGACCAAAATTTCTAAGCATTTTATTTCGAATATTTAAATTAGTTTTAATTGTTGAATTGGACATATAAATGGATTTTTATGTTGAATTTATTAATAAAACGACGATTGAACGTATTAATTTTAATACAATTATAATTGAGCTCGTAACATCGCCGTAATTCCTAATATTAAGTTTTGAACTTTAATTGGACATATAGGATTCGTTATAGGTCAAAATTTTGTAAAACAAGAAATATTCGAATCTAATTAACTATATTTTTCTAATGAAAGTGAAAAATCGGGATTTCATTTTTTAGATTTTAAGTTATATCCAAATTAAATTTTCAGAAAGTCTCTATGAAATCGTTTATAAATTTTAATGATTTATTTATTAATAAAAAAGGTTTTAATATAAATTGAACGTCGTTTTAACTTAAAATTGAATTGTCAAGTATAAATATGTATTTTGTTTATTTCTAAAGCTGTATAAGTTCTGTTTAAATATATATATATATATTTGGTAATTATTATTATTATTATTAAATTGAATTATACTGGAATTTGATATATTTTATTAATATTATAGTTGTTTTTCTTATGGAAGCTTTAAAAATAGTTGTTTTTCAAACGACCTCCGTTTTTTATGAATGGATTTTATTAGAATACGTATAACTAATTATTGTAAGTTTACAAATTTGAAGCTAATCGGAGTTGTTTTGTGAGCAGATGCAAATTTAAATATGAACCGGTCAATAAATAAAAATATAAATACGCTGTTTGTGCAAATGGAGTCGGATTTCGATGAAACAAGTTTCTTTGGATTCGTAACGTCGAGACATACTAACGCCCATTTTCATCACATTAGGATATCGTATTTGTCGGTGCAAATTTAGTGCGTCAACGTAAAATAACGGTAACGTTATAAAATATAAATACTTAAACTTTAGGCAAAATAAAAACCTACCCTATATTTTACCTACCTAAGGTACATACTAAAACAACCTAATACCCTAACATTTCATACATGCCTACAACATATATAGATCACATTTGTCTTGAATCTACTGCATTTGCCTTTAAATCTCGATTCAAATAAACTAAATCTAATATTTTATATTTTTGAAGAATTTGGAGGAGAAAGAGAATGGCAGGGCTTCAGCGCCCTCTTAGAAAATATGAGTTTGTTGGCTAGGCCCTGTGGGTTTATTTATAGATGTCCAAACTAACCGTTTTCGATAATATAAAATAATAAAATCCAAACCGTTCAAACGAAATGAAATACGTCAATGCATGGCCTGGGTCGACCCACATCCAGCTTAAGTCGACACGTGGGTCGACCTAACGCTCATATATATTGACCCATGGGTCGACCCGACCCACCTATGCACGTTTTAACGTGCCTAGCATATTTCTTGCCCATTTTATTTTTCTGCCTAATTATTTCTTCGACCGTTTCTTTTCATTTTCTTACTTTCATTCTTGCGCATTAGTTTCCTTTCGTATCTAATTCGTGTTAATTCTTATGATTGTTATTCAAAACGTTTATTTTTAGCTCCAATTTTTTAAAATTTATTCCATTTTTGACACATATTAAATTTCAATTCCAAACGCGGTTATTTCTGTAATTAATACGCGCATATACTCTTGAAATAAATATATCTACACATATTTGCACGTATTTGTTTAGTTTGTTTTGAATTACAACGTTACTTAACTAGCCACATTAAACTCCTATTTATTACATGATTTAATTCCATTTACGATGCGCGTTTATTTTCAAATTAAAACACACATTACTTCTGAAATTTATGCTTTATATATTTATATGAAGTAAATATATACATGTGTGTTAACATGCGTGTTACCCTTTTAGAATTAATTCTTTGCTTTTAAATTTTAACGTTACTCCCATTTATGTCCCTATTAATGTTATTTATGACACACATTGTTAATTAGAGGAATGTTGCAATTTAACGTTAATTTCTTTCTGAGATTTAATTCCTTTTATCATACGTGTTTGTTCTCCAAATTCAAACGCATATTGTTTATGAAGTTAATGTATGCATGTATTTTTAAAATAAATATATTTACGTAAGACTTCGAACATTAATGACTTTCCGTATGTACTATGCTCAGATCATGTTATATATGTAAATTAATCAGAAAATCACAACAAATACAATGATATACGTTTGAAAGTCAATTCTAACAATCTCAAAATCCTACTTTTCATTAATACTTATTTTTAGGATTATTTTGGTAATTTTTATTATTTAAAATGCAGACTGTTACAAAATCAATGATCAAAGCCACATATATTGGAAGTACCCAATATTTTCAGCCGCAGCTAAGTTGGAACATGCCATTCCATTCACTGAGGCAGCCCCTGCTCTATATGTACTTTTTTCTTGCTGATGCTCGGCAGCCTGTCACGTGCCCAGCTAGTGCTGCTATTATTCCTCATCATGCACATGTTATGGACAATGTACAGCCTTGCGTATCAACACTACATGTCTATGCCTGTTCATTCATGCACGTTCAATTGACTTGCATGCACTCTGTTTTAACCTCCGCTCATTAAATATATGGCTGGACTTGGATGTGTTATTATTACTACCTCTGAAATTATTTTAACAAGAAACTTACAATAAATGCGAAACCTGTATTTTTCTTCAATCGTTTTCTATTTTCGCAATAATTATTTTTTCCAGCCAGCAGCCTTAAAAATTCAGTTTCACTGTAATGTTTTGAGTCAGAAACAGTTTTGTAATGCTCCCCATTTACCAAAATTTCCTGTTGCAAAACTTAACATTTCATCACATCAGTAAACACTTTATTAACAATCACCTTCATAAGCAGTCAGCACTAAAGACACGAAAATCATTGAGGCAGCTTCAGACAAACCAATAAATACATTTCAGAATTTCATATTCAATCTAATTCTGATCAAACTGCCTATCGAGTTACAGATATAAATTCACATGAAAAAGAGGTTGAACATGAAATGTGTATGTGTATACACACACATATGTATATATATGTATATGCATGTTGTATGTATATAAGTAAGTACATAAAACACAAAAAAGCTATATAAGCATGCATATAAAACACAAAAAGGTATAAATAAAAATACAAGTACCCACACGGTAAAAACATGTCCAATAAAACCATGCAGTTAAAGGATAATAATATACAAGCAAGGCACTATCAAATGAGCATATATATATACTTACAACTGTAGTTAGCAATATCCCTGTTATCATAGGTAAAATTTTCACCATTTCACCAACGCTTTTGTGCCAAAACCAACGAGACAAAATAGTGTCTATTTATACAAAAAATACATGTAAAGTAGGGTGTGTGCACACGCATGAGAGGAGCGTGCAAAATGATTAGAAGAAGCGCCTTTTGAAACTTCTGGTAGTGGCTTGATAAGAACTCATCAGAAGGCCGACGCCAATTCCAATACCAACGCACATTCCCAGTCCTATACCAACACCAACTCTTACGCCTGCATTGAACCATGACAGCTGGCCATCTTCATCCATGTACCAACCCTCCGGGTAGTACGTGGGTACCCCTTTTGCTTCTGATTCATACCCATCATTGAATTCCCCTTCGGCTACCTAGAACATTGTGACATGAGATTCTTTTATATCAATCATGACATAAATGAAAGTATCAGCGTCTTAGGCAATATATTATTATAATATTATATATTAAGAAACTTAAGATACATATTACAAACTTAGGACATTTTGTACTGATGAGATTTCAAAATCTGAAGTAGTTATGATAGTCTGCCATTGTAGCAAAAATTTATGAATTGTTTGAAGTTAGCCCATATTTGCTATTACTTCTATAAAGTGACTTGAATCAATAAAAAACTCTTAGAAAAAGCTCATAGTATGTAAAAATTAATGTTACAGGGAATATTAATTTAATGTGTATTAAGAACGTCTTTGAGTCAGTGATATAGTGCAGTAGAAGAACAGCCAGCGGTTGCATCCCACGAATGCCTCCTCAATTATGACTGTGGCACCTGGCATGCTTGTTGTACGCTATTGGTATAGTGCGGGAAAAGAGGAAGATAAAGGAACCTTGGATGGCCAAGAGCAAGACCAGAAAGCCACCCTATCTCCAATTCCGGTGTAGACAAAATAATCCAATATGAACTTCTATGCAATAAGTCAGTTATCCTTCGAAAGGAGACGTTTTGCTGGAAGGAGTGTGTTGGGGTTTATCCTTCCAAGGAGATATAACCCAACAACGCAAATGCAAAGCTAAATAGGATCAAATTATAGAACAATGAAACAATTAATAAAATTACTGGGATTGTTTACGACGATGGTGAAATTAACAAAATAATTAATAAATGAAAGAGAAATACACTCCCACCAAAAAAAAAAAAAAAAAAAAAAAAAAAAAAGGTCTCAGTGCCAATCCATAGCGTACCTCCGCTAAAGAAAGAAATGACTTTAATAGTAATTTGGAAGAAAAAATTACAAAGGTTGGTACACTAACTTCCATTACATCAACTCCTTTATACATAAGTAGTTTGGGATGGAACCTGTGTGACTAAATAAAAAATATCGTATCTCATTATTTCAACGCTTCACCTTGGAAAATATACTTCTATAATAAAGTCATCCAACTCTATTTTCACATCCATACTTCGAGCAGCCTCGAGCATAGCAGATAGTTTTTCCAACGAGTTTCGACAATGCCATCATCCATTTCACTTTTCGACAAATTCCAGCAACGCCACTGCTCAGTAACAAAGTATTTAAACACATCATTCACGCACATGATGAATCAGTCTTCTCAATGAAAACAGCAGCTAGCAATCAAGTTTGAGCAATGCTCAAACTTTGAAGCAGGTAAAGACTTGGTAAACATGTCTATTGCATTCTCCTTCATGCGAACTTTCTGAAGACGAATCAGCTTTTCCTCATTCAAAGATATTTTTTAACTAATACATTTCTTTATCTTCTTATGTGGGTCCAAAAAAATTACACTATGATGACTTTTTTTTATCTCTCTAATTTTATTTTTTATGAGAACAAAAATAGATGATTGTTTGTTTATTATTTATTTCTAATCTTCAGACGAATAGAATTCATTTAATCGCAATCATGTAACCACTCTCCTATAAACGAAAATTTTGAACTACTATTTTTATAAATTATATATGTTAACATGTTTATATTTAGACAATAATTATGATTAAAACATTTAACATGTCAACTTTAAATTCTTAAGTTACGCCGAGATAGTCCCGAAATGAACTTTAAAATTCAAATGTCAACCCGAGATGTACACCGAAGATACATTCATCTCATCTAAGACCTCGTTCGATACGAGATATTATGCGTAAAATTTATAAAATGAAACACGATTGAAATCCAAGATTTAGAACCTTAATCTCTGTCGCTGGCGTAGCCAAAATCAAAAAATCATACCAATTGCCAAACAAGCCCATGACCCAGAGTTCCTTTGAGATATCTAAAGATTATTGTCTCTCATTGTGTCTTTCTTGAATTTGTCATATATCTACTAACCAATTCAGCAACCCATGCAATATCAGATCTAGTGCAAACTATAACATACATCAAATTACCAACTGCAATAGCAATGAAACCTTCTCCACGTAAGTTTTGTCCTCTGTCCTCTGAGATAAGAGTGCCTTTGTTAGAACGTTACATGTGCAAAGAAATGAGAGTGTTAATTGTCTTTGCTTCTTCCATGCTAAACCGAGCAAACACTTTCCTACACCTTCCTAAATTACCCTATTTGAATCAGTCTCTAAAGTCCTAGTTTCTGCCTCTTTGGATTTCCATACCCAAAATCTTCCTTGCTTCTCTAAAGTCTTTCAACTTGAATTTTGCCTTTAGTTTTATCTTCAAACTATCAATTTCAGTTTTATCCCCGGAGCATTGAACATGTCAGCCACATACAATAGTAAATACGACTAATGGTCACCCTCTAGATGCTTAAAGTACACACAAGCATCATTGATACTGCAATCAAAACCAAGTGAAAGCACAAAAGAGTCAAACCACTTGTATCATTATCTAGCCGACTGGTTAAATCTATAAAGCGACTTCTTCAACCCTGTGCAGTTAATGCCCCGCCATATCTTCGCTATATCGTGTAGCGGATTTCTACCGCTACGCTATTTCCAAATAGCATCTGAAATAGCCTTTACGTATTAAGTTCCGCTATTTTCCGATATTCCCGATATATCACATTATTTCAGCTATATTTCACTATATCTTCTATAAAAAAACTAATTTAAAAATGACATTTATACATTATAAAATTAATAAAAAATAGTTTTTAATATAATATTTTAACATATATTTTACAGAATATAAAATACTAAATGTTCTACTATACTTAGTCAAGCTAAATAAAAGTTTACGTTTATTTACATATATCTGCTTATGCTTTTATTTAAAATTAGGAACGTACTAATTATAACCAAGTTGAATGTTAATTTTTCATTTATTTTTCATTTGTATATTTGTAAAAGCGTTAAATACGACTTGTAAATGCTATTTTTGAGACTCATCCGCTATATCCCGCTATTTCGTGACTTTATCCCCGCTACAACTTTTTGCACATCTGCCGCATTGGATTCGCTGAGCGCTTTAACTGCACAGCTTCAACCTGCAAACACATTTCCTGTTCCCACTTACAACAAATTGTTATGATTGATTCATGTAAATGATCTTCTCAAAGTCACCATATAACAAGGCTCTCATGACATCAAATTGCTTCAACTCAAGTCATAAGCAGCAACAATAGCAAGCAAAATGCGGATGTAGACATATTTAACTACAGGAGAAAATATCTTATCATACTTTACTCCCTTCCTCCGTAAGAGCCATTTAACTAATCTTGTCTTGCATCTCCCATCATCTTTCACTTGAATATCCACTTGAAACCTATGACTCGGCTTCCTTGAGAAGGTGGTACCAAATCAGAAATCATGTTCTTTCACAACGACTTGAACTCTTCTTCCATAGGACACATCCATTTCGAGTTATCACTCGACTTCGTAGCTTCTTCAAGGTTAAGTGGCTCACTATGAACCACATGCAAGGCATAATCAAACTGATCACCAATCACCATAAATCTTGGACTGTCTAATAGTCATATGATTAACCCGAAAGGTACAACTCCGTCTAAATCCATTTCCTCTTCACCTTGAATTGAACTTCCTCTAGTCTCATGCATATCACTCACACTGCTAGAAGGAACCTACGGGCTACTTTGTCGTATCTCATCAAATGCATCTACATCTTTTACAACAACTCTACTAAATTGAAATATGGGAACCTCTTCCAAACTCCTTTGGCCTATCAACCTCATTTGATATGGTAAATAACAACTACTTAGGATTGAACATTGCAGACTAATCAAATATTACATATATGTAATCCACAATCCTTCTATCAACTGGATTTCAAATGTGATACCCTTTGGTAACATTCGTGTATCCCATAAATATGCACTTGTATGCTCTAGCTTCTAAATTATCATCACCTGGATGATGAACATACACAGGTTAGCCAAAAATACGAAAGTAATCAAGATACACTGCTTTACCCTTTCTTATTTGGAATTTTTCCCATCTATAGCCAAGCACATAATTTGATTTATAATATGGGGTGCACTCAATAATGTTTTAGCCCAAAAGCCATTGGAAAAACATGTCAATCTCAAGCAATGTGCTTTTTCAAGTAGAGTCGAATTCATCCTCTTAGCAACTCCATTAGATTGCAGATCTTTCGATGTAGGTAAATGTCTGTGAATATCATGTTGCTTACAAAAATTAAAGAACTCCAAGAAACAAATTCATCCTCATTATTAGAACTAAATACCTCAATCTTACAACCAAATTGATTTTTCTCAAAGATCTGATTTGCCCTTCATCGCATATATCCAAACTTTTTTATGAAAAACCATTAATAAAAGAAATATAATACTTCACTCCTTCAATTTAAGCGGTAACTACTGGTCTCCATACATCTGTATACACATACTCGCGCACTCAATTTGATCTATGAAGTCCAACTTTAAAATATGCATTAGACTGCTTTCCTAGTAAAATTCCAACTTTTTGAGCCTTCCTCATTTGATCATCTTTTGACTGTGAATCAGCTTTAAGCATTTCTCCGAAATATGATTCAATCTTAGATGTCAAAGTCAAGTAGAATCCAAAGCACGAGAACTATTCACTTTAACACATGACTCTCTTGGGACTGTGGCTCCCGTCAACAAATAAGAATCTCGGAATACATTTCTCTTCATCAATACAAATGCACCTCTGAAAAACTTTAAATCATCCTTCTCCATAACCACCTTGCATTCTATGAACGCCAATTCCACTAAAAAAATCAATGACATCTGGAAAAAAAAGGCATGTTAAAGTGTGTATCACTCCGTCAAACATTCTAATCTGAATTGTACCAACCAAGGTTCAAGATTTCGTCCGGTACCCGGAAATTTCGGGGTTACCGGACCGGTGCCGGTCATCACCGGTACGAAATCGACGATAAAAATCAGTTTCAGACCTAGAGCTAAAAAAAAATCGAGCGAATCAACTCAAACGCAAAGCTAAAACTTATGGATTTCTTTGGCAACGATTTCTCGAGAAAACTTCATCGAAACTTCGACTTCGAGAGAACGATTACTCGAAAACTTGATCGAGTGCTTCGACTTCGAGAGTGAGAACGATTTTATTTTCTCAATTTCGTGAGCTGAACAGAAAGAGACTTTCTCAATTTGGAGAGATTGATCGATTTTGTCGACTCTTTATTTTTTTTCTTTTGTTTCGTTTAATTTGCTGTGATGGGAAGTGGAAAACGATATAAGTACCACAGGGGCTGGGTTGGGTTATTAACCCACAATTAGGTAATTAATTTGTGGGTTGAACAAAAAGACAGCCCACACGTGACTTCTGTTACCCAGCATTTAGTTTAGTCTCTGACGTTTGTTTAACTCATGTTTTATTTTGTTTATAGTTAAAAAGTCCATTACTAAAATATTTAAAACCGAAATACGGACCGAAACTGAAACAAAACCGAAATTTACGAAACCCGCCGAAGCTATCAAATCTTCAAACAGCCGAGACCGATACCGAGTTCTTGAACCTTGGTACTAACTTCCATGACTCTACAACTAGCAATCATTTCTAATAATGATTACACTTCCATATGTTCCAACAAAAGTGCTGAAATAATCCTTGTTTGGCATCATATAGAACGACACCCCAAAATCAAGCACCCAATAGTTTGATATGATATATCCTTGTAGTCAACACATCATTAGATAGTCTTCTCCACCACAATCGATGAAGATCCATCATAAGCCTCCTTCAAATCCAAACAGTCTCTCTTCCAATGTCTGGTTTCTTACACAGTGACTTTCAATCTCCAGATTTTCCTATTCAACCATTTATGGACTTACTAGGCTAGGAACAACCACTGCAGTTCTCATTTTTCTCTCTCTCAACAAATAATTCCTGAGTAGTACGTTCTCTTCATTCACTCATCTCCTTCATCTGATTCTCAAATCTTCATACTGACCCGATTTCACATGGTCTACAGCCAAAGTGTCTTCTCCATAAACCATGGTTAGCGAAACCTGTGTAATGCTCCAAAAGGACAAAAATCATTGTTTTCTACTCTTCATCCACCTTTAAATCCACAGTCTACATCTTCATTCCAAGATCATTGTAGAAACTATGATGTGCCTTCACTGAAGCACCCTCTCTCATTTTCATGGTGAAAACATCATAAGTAGAATTAAACAATTAGTGAGTGATTTCTGCAGATTAAAGTTCTCTGGTTTAGTCCAAATCTCGTTAGCAGCAATTTCCATGCTAACTTCTACAATAATATTTTCTCTCATGGTTGGTCAATTCTTCCATCTCCTTCAACTCTGCGGTAGAAACATCATTTGGTAACTCTTTAGTGTCAAAAACAACCCGATGAACCATATTCCTTTTACGAATAACTTTTATCCCCTATTGTCATTTCTCGAATCTTTATCCCGTTCAACCTTTCTATTGTCAATTGTGACCCAGACGCAATAAAAACATAAGGTCTTGTTACAACGGGGATGACTCCATCTTCTAGCATACTTCCCTGCGTCTTTTACAAATTAACCTCGATACTATAATGTCAGATCTTTGAGGTTTAATCTTTTAAGCTGATACAACCTAACAACATAGATGCGAAAATAAATAGAATAATCATATAGAATGATGAAACAAATAAATAAAATTACTGGAATTGTTCATGAGAACGGTGACATTAACCAAGTATTAATAAATAAAGGAAGTACATCAAGAAAAAATTAACGTGGTTTCTCTATTAATTTGATAGCGTATATCCACTAAGAAAAGAAAATTTTTATTAATAATTTAAGAGAGAAGATCCCAGACACCTGTACACTAATTTTTATTACATAAGCTTCTTTATATATATATATATATATATATATATATATATATATATATATACACATATATACACATATATATACATATATATGCTTAGGAGTTTGGGATGGAACTCATTCCACGACGTAAGACTAAACAAAAAAATATTGTATCACATTATTTCAATAAAGTGAAAGTCGAATATGAGAGAGGTCACTGTTATAACAACGGTTCGTGATCCATTACTTGCAAGGTTTTCTACTAGAGGAGAGTAAGTTCCATGATCTAGACATATTACATTCACAATATATCAAAATATAACACGGCTAAACTGTAAGTGCAACTTAATATTACTACCCAGAAAGTGCATAAATATAACTATCATGTCATAGTTAGTTCCCTGACACACACGTGTATGGAACATATCACTGGCTGGACCAATGGATTTACTACTACATAATAACAAACTCTTATTCAAGTCGTCATAGAAGCCAAATCAACAAAGACGAAAAGCTGAACATAAGACAAAAAAAATTGATTATAAGTATTCACTTTACCAACTTTACCAGCTATTATAACATATCTTCAACCAATAATAGATTTATTTTATTCTCCCTTCGAATCGTGTTCCATAATTTCAAATCAAGATCTCTTTAAAGCTTACATTCGAAGGGATAGGGCCAAAGTACAAGATGTGAGTCTTGTCGCTAGAGAGTGAGTGGATGGACTCTTAAGGATGATCACCTTAGAGCTATCACCCACAGAGAGAGAGAGAGAGCCAAAGTGCACGATGCAAATCACATCATTGAAAAGTGAATGGATGTGCTTGTATAGATGGTTGTCTTAGAGCTACTGTCTAGAAATGTGCGATTAGAGTGAAAGAAATAAATCGCTTCGCCAGAAAGCGACTAGATTGGCTTACGGTCTGTCATTGAATTATCTCGCCAGAGAATGAGTGTTATTGTCCGAGAGTAAGCGGATTCGATATGGAAAGAGTCTGGAGAGGTTAAGGGTAGATCCCTTTGTCGAAAAGTGAGTGGATACGCTTACTCGGTCGTTGAGTTCCTTTTGATGCAGAGTAAGGGTCATCAAAGAGCAAGCAGATTAAGCTCGACATGTGACCACTAAAATTTAGAACCCATGAGATGATGAAGAACGATCTGAAGAGATCGAGACTTGAATTGAAAGATTAACAATCCAGCAAGACCATGCCCTGAAGCCGATGCGAAGTGTATAAACGGATGTGAATGTCTTGAAGTCGGAAAAGATAATCCTAGATTAACAAATGATAACTCGGATTCAAATGATGCAATTTTCGGGAGATTTACTCTACATGGATAGCCGAGAATTTAACAATCAGCCAGAGAGCTTAACAAAGGTTTTGAATCTCGGCAATCTCGAACAAGATCTCAGACGAGATCTCATTTTCAAGGTCAAGCGATTTGAAAAATGAAAAATAGGTTCATCTAAATCTCGAGCAAGAGAATCAAATCTCAAGCAAGAACTCGTCTGAGATAGGTTTACGAGATCTCTGCTGAAATGATGCATTTGTGAATTTTACTTTTTAAAATGGGTTTGGCATGCAATATTATTTTTAGTGTATGAACCTAAAATTCATGCTTTATTTCAAAAAATAAACCGGACTATCAATTTCATTTTCAATCGTTCATTTTTTCTTCTCAAGTCGCGAATACATATCTAGAGTTTTTTATTATCATTTGGAACATCAATTTTTCCCTAAAATGTAGATCTTCATCCTCAAACTCGATTAGTTTATATGTTAAGTTCTTTTATTTTTGAATTTTTCTATAAAATTAAATTATCGTGCACTATTTTCTTCTCTGATTCTTCTTCCATTCAAATTTTTTCTCAATTTCTTTTCTATTATATTTTTGAAATAAGTTCACCACCATTAACTTCCAATTTTATAGCGAAACTCAAAATTTTGCACTTAGCCCATTTTTTGTGTTGACATTGGTATTTTACTTAATTCAACATGTTAAATGTGAATTGGTTTTTTCACGGTTAACTTGACATGCAGACGCCATTTGCTAATTCAAATTATTCTTTTTAAAAGACATAAAAATGTCTTGTTATTATTTTATTTTTCATTTTTGTTCAACATAATTTGTTGACCAATAAATTGTATATTTGTAGAAATATTTATTTTTGTTTAAAAGAATGATATAAGTGAATTTGTCTGGTTAAAGCTTTACTCGTTTATATACTCTCTATTAAATATTTTTGATTTTTATGTAAAGAGCGTGCTTGCTTACTTAAATGTAAACCAATATTGAAAATATTTGAGAATCAAATAAGTTAAATCATTCTTGCAATTAGTATTTTAACATTAGTTGCGTACTTGAATGTAAAGCAATATCGATAATATCAAATAGTTCGAGATCATTCTGAGATATACTTTGGAGTCCGATATATAATTTCGAGATGAACACCCGATATACATTTACTTCGTTCAAGATCTTGTTTGAAAATGAGATTAGGTCTCTAAAATCTCTAAACAAAACATGATCGAAATTCGAGATTTATAACCTTGAGCATAACTTCAATTGGATTTCACTTTGATTTAACCAGAGAGTTTGCTTTTAGTTCAAACAGTCAGAAGCCTGGATTTGGTTGGTTTGGATAGAAACTGTAAAAATAGTCATACTGCTCAACTATCAAGAATGGATTATGGACTGCTAAAATTTATTCTTGAACAAAGCACACCTTTCATTTAAAAGGCATACATCAAGAATAAGTGTTAATTCTTTTTTAACCAAGGCAGTTTTAGCTAGACTAAGAAAATTCAAACGGAATCGGAATGACTTAAAATTTGACAAGTGCACTTAGAAGAGCACAAGGACTTAGACAAAGTATAAAATCACATAGCTTCACCATTTAAACTCGGCACCGAGTTAACCTACAGGCCGGGTCCGATCTAAAATTACTCACCCGATGACCTCTTAGACTTTATGTTTTGATCATTCAAATCTAGTACTTCATACCCAAGCGACTGTACAAGGATTTGATGGACTACATCGAGAAATAGACTAAGCGTGGAAAGCTAAAAAGATGGATTCTCAAAATATTGCAAGACTCGAATTGAAATCGAGTGAAAAGCATATCAAACAACTCAACTAGACGAGAGAAGTAACTTGCGAGTGGAGTTGGGCAAATCTCATCAAAGGGATTAAACTCCACAACCTATCCTTATAAATCGGCCCGAGTTATCCCCACGACTCGTCATGACTTAGTAATTTTATGTCGGACTCTGCTTAACTTCTAAACTTCTATTCTACATGGCATTTGACTCTATGCTGCCCAATTCTTCTATAAATACACGTCTACCTGCAATTGACGAGTGGACTACTTGAGAGAATGCTACCATTATTCTGTTGGATTTTCTTCAACTTCTTCACTTCTTAACTCTTTCAAACTCATTCAAACTCAACTGCAACTTAAATACGCAGACAAGCTAGTTAATATGAAGATATACAACTAGTAATCAATAATAAAATTGATTGAATTGGACGTAACTTAGAGAAAGCCAAATCACTATAAAAATCATGTGTCTTCTTTCTTGATTTCTTCTTATTATTTACTTTTTATTTGGATTGGTGCTTTCTACTTGAATTTTAGGCTTTGATAAAATTTCCAGGTCAACAATACTCATGGCCGATAAGTGAAGAAACGTAAATAAAAAAAAACTAGTTTAGCATAACTTTTTTCCGATTTCATTAATTATTAGCATTAAAAATAAATATGATGATAATAAATAATTTTGAACACTTGAGATGCATTTAGTGCATATAATATGAACTTCTAACCTAATAAACTAGTAAATATCTTTCATCGTACTGAAATACACATAATTTAAACTATATCTCAAAGAAAATGATGGATAATTTTTCATTTAAACTATAATCTTTTTTTAAAATGATGGATAATTTTTGATGTCAATGTCTTCGCACGCGCATCCGCATCTGTTTTTTCGAATATTGGATATTCATCTGCTTTTCAGATACAGATGCGGATGTATTTAGGATTTTCCAGATATCCCAACAATACTAATTGAATTTGACTCATTTGAGTATTTGTAAACATCATACTTAAACCATCCCATTAAATTTGACTCATTTTAGGATTTGTAATGCAATAAAATGACATTTCAAATGAATTTTTAATACGCATGTTTGAATGATTAACGGTAAAAACTACTAAAAAAACATTCTTGGAGATGATATCGTACTGTGAAATATCCCTCGAATTTTATAGCAATTGGTTAAGCATAACAATTTTTTTTATTAAAATGACACCATGAAAAAGTATCAAAATCTATATGCAGAAGTAAAAAAAATACTTCTTCAAAATAATATCAATATTTTATAGCTATATACGTACTTTGTTAATACCACAAAAAATGTAAGAGTAAGATTCATACAAACTAAGGGAGATATTCCCGTTTGGCCTAGGCGGGGGGCACTATATAAAACAAAGTTACAGCAAACACTTTGCTTCTTTGTATAAAAAAATTAAAAATAGCATCACATGGCTTAGAAGGCGGAAAAAGTAGCATATAAATTTCCTCTATCATGTCAGCTATGTATAAAGAAACATGTGTTTTCATAGGAGTTTTTTGCTTATTGCATATGCCATGACAGATTTGAATCATGTGCATTTAGCCTCCAAATTTATAAGTGGAGTGTGCAACTGTAGAAAACCGTCCAAATAAACGTCTAACACAAAGAAAGGAATGTTTCGTAATTAATTATTTAAATGCCTCCTGTGCTAGAATGAAATAATTTGCATACTAAACCATGCAGTTGGCTCTCCTAAGAAAGAGCTAACCATGCCATCAACACATGGAGAAATTCATGCACGTCCCATTTATAGTTCGTGTAGGCATTACTAACAAAATATATAGCTAACATGGTTTGCACCATCAAATTATCAAAGCTTCCTCTAATTTATAATTTATACAATGATATTCAAATGACAATACTATATCACATACAACAGTTTCCAATGATTAGAGGGTAGCAGGAACTTCAAGCTCACTACTGAAAACTATTTTTACCACCTATGGACCTATATTAAACCAATTAATATCTTTATGAATGATCCAATTCAAAATTTCTCCCACTTCTACTTTATCAATCATGTCCACCATATCAAAACACTTGGAGATAAATTCCATATATGCATTCAGTTCTAGCATTTACCTTATGTAGAAGCAAAACCAAGAATCAATACTAGTCTCGACAGCTCAAGGGGTGAGCATTTGTTCAGTTTGATTTGTCCAATTTTTTATTTTATTTTAAACTCAAGTGAAACCAATAAAAATGGAAACCAAGCCAAACTAACCAAATCAATTTTGGTTGGTTCATTTGGTTCTCCAATTTAACCAAACTAAAAATGTTTAACACTTTATGTTTGGAATATTTACTATAGTTTGAAATAAAGCATAAATGCATGATTAAAGTGTTCTTATAATCTTATCTATTATCCTTATGCTTTCTAAAAGTAATTATGACACACATGATAATTAAGATTTACTTGGATAATCAAACTAATCTAAAAAAGATATTATAACATAGATAATTTTGAAAATATAATAAAAGTTTGGTTAATTTGATTAAACCAATAATCAAACTAATTTTTTTCGGTCTAATTATAAACCGATCTAGTTTCAAAACCAAAATAAACCAAACCGACCAAATGAGTTGGTTTGTTTGATTTATTCAGTTTAACCAAATAATGTTTATCTCTACTCATGGATACGCATGAGCATTTATTCACTAAAACTAAATAAACCAACCAAATCAGTTAAGTTTAGTCGATTTTATAAGATAATTGTTGGTTTTGTTTCCTGTTTTTACATTTCTTTGGTTTACAGGTTGGGTTTGATTTTCAAATATTTGAAAACCGAACAACCAATTTAAACTAACTCAAAAATAAAGTCACTTTAAAGTAACATAATTACATTTGGAAACGCTATTAGTTACACATTTTTCATACCAGTATTATTTTTCTTTCAATCCGTATTAATATTTTTAGAAGAGAAGTTTGTTTTTCAACAAAGTTTGCATGATACGAACTCACACTTCTTCATCCCTACTCATGAAGGCACTATTTATGAACAATGAAATTACAGATTCATACCAACTTTGTACCAAGGTTCAAGTTTTGAAACCATGCCTAAAGATTCAGTTTTCTTGATCATAAGCCAATTGTAGCCTATTGTACCACTTTGAGCTACATTAGATCTTGTTTGTGAATGTAGGGAAATGCGATATACGACAACCATAGCGATACTAAAAAAGCATAGAATGTATTACTGACTCAATATCTAATATGAGTCCTTTTTCTACACCTATTTTTTGGTGATTGTCGTACTTAGAGTCTATGTAAGTAGGTAACAGACAAGACTAATACGTGATATTCAGAAATAAAAGGGATAGTAAGCTATGCAAATTGTAACAAAACAAAATATAAATATTTCTTTTTTTGACACTTCAAATCATGGTTAAATTATTTACTCTGTGTGTGTACGCATGCGCGCGCACACATTCACTATAATCACCCCATGTTTTGCTACAGTATGAGATATGGATATACTGTTTTCCAACAAATTATGCTATTTCACTACTCTTATATTTGCATCAAACATCAGTCTAGTATTTGCAAACAAGGTTGATTTTAATTTGGAAGAACTAGGTTTATTTATTATATTATTTTTTTGGATTTTTTTTCCTTTGCATAATTTAATACCATTTTAAATATTCAATAATGTGAAATTTTTGGTATCTGCCCCTATCAGGCAATAGTTCGACAATATTTAACATGCCCTAAAAATTAGTTTTTGACTTAAATGTATAAAGAAATTGAGGTTAATGTTTATCATCAATATTTAACTTTTATAAATCAAGTTGCATTTGTTGAGATAGTTATACATTAGCATAAGGATACCGAATTTTTTTCCCCATTTCTGGATTGATTTAAATAAATATTAAAAATATTCCTTTATAAAAATCAATCTGATGGAACTCCTAGAGTTACTGAAAAATTGAAATACTAATTCTGCTTTTATTTATCTGTTTATAATACGTTTTATAAATTCAGATCATGTATTATTTCCGATTAAAATTTTCTGCCTTCTAAAATAAACAAGTACTTCTCAATTTGCTTTTTTTCCTTTAACCTGGATAAGAAAATATTTTCCGCTCCAAAATGCTGTTGAATCTCGCAACTTCTGTTTGACTTTAGCAATGCCTCATTAGTTGACTTTATTTACTTTAAAACAAAATAAACATTTTTAAATAGTCAAAAATAATAATCGTTTCCCTCCAACTAATTGATGGTAAATCCTTGCAGTTGCGTAAACAAAAAATAAATGTCTATCTGTCTATAAAGTTCATTTATAACTTTGTACCATTCTAATGGTAAAGCTAGCCTGAAAATGTGAATTGCTAAATCTATATCAACACAAAACAAATATCCATCGCATCTCGCTCACATAGACGAAGATAACATATACATAAGACCCTAAAAATAATCAAACGTTATTGGTTGAACAATATGCATGACACCCCCTCCCCCAAACTCCACACACACACACACACACACACACATATGTACATACAGTTATGTATACGGTAATCGTTTGACAAATACCAAAAACTCCTAGACTTCAATCTCATCCTAAATTGAGTTTTCCATAAATGGGACTCATTATGGACAAGATCGCAGATCGGATGAATATATCAAATTTACATATTAAACTAAAGAATGTGCCCCGAGACGTCAACAAGAATGGAATCAAATTTATTTTCATTAGGGGAAAGTTCTGCCCTTTGCTAATCTCAAATCTCGCACAAATTTCAAAATCCTAATTGTATTAACCTCTAGAAAACTAGTGAGAATGAAATAAATAAGTATTAAAGTGGACGAAGGCAAACGTCGAGACACTATAAATTGGTGCTTTTTATTTGTTTTCTTTCCATTCTTCTCTATATTTCTTATTATTTCTCATATTCTAATATAACTAGACCTATATTTGTTCGAACTCACAAACTATTTAGATCAAATGTTAAATTTACTATTAAACTACAACGAACGATTGCATTCAGGATCGTTGGTGACTTGGTTCTTCGTAGTCTTTGTTGGTTTTAAACCAATTTCCAAATTAACAAACACATTTATTTTTGAAAGCACTTCTTAAAATAAAATAAAAAATAAAAATAAAAAAATTATATTATCATAATTGAAATTGAAATATCTAAATTTTGTTTGAATATAGTAAAGTTGGAAATTTTTTTTTTTTTAAAAGACAAAACGCTAATTTGATAGGTTTAAAGTAACGTTCAAAATTATACAACACTTTTGATAGTTTTTTCAACATCCTAGATTAACGCTTTAAAACTCTAAACTATGGATTTTGGAAACCCTTCATAAAAGACCACATCAAAAATGATCAAATCGATGTAAATTAACACCGGCACGTAATTTATGAAATAAAGAGAATATGAATATGATTTGCTTGGAAAACAATAAAATAGTACTAGAAATTAACTATGGTAAAGAAAATTATAGACCTAGTCAAACTATAACTAATATCATATATCATGGAAATTACACGATCTCAATCTGGATCTTGAGTGGGTATTATTATAATAGTGGAGACATTAATATTTAGACAAAGATGGATAATGAACCAGTTTGTTATGTTATTTCACCAAAGTGTAAAAGTGAGATTTCAGTCAAGATTTTGCCTTCGTTGGTCAAAATTTAAAGCACTGAAGTACTTCCTACCTTGTTTAAATAACAAAAAAGAAGATATAGCCAAGAACTACAGCTTTGACATGGGAACAAAATTAATTGCAAACAACACTTACTGGTCTCATGGTACTTGAACAAACCAACCCGTTCTCTTTTTTTTCACTGCTTTCTTCCTCCTCCGGTATGGAATCCAAGCACCCATAAACCTTCGTGCTCCTAGCACACATTTGCAGAGTCTGTGTCAAAATCAAAGGCACGCCTCCATAACACCCAGCCACATAAACCTCCACGGTCGGATTCAAACAACTCCCTTTCACCAGACCAGACCCTTTAATACCCGCCCCCATATACACATCCATGTTCCACCCTGCTGATTTCTTTGAATCCTCCTTCAACCCGCTAGCCACTCCATTGCTCCATCCCGATTCCAACTTCTCCAAAGACCCACAAAGAATCAACGTTTTACTATCCTCGTCACAGACCTCGATGTCTGCTGCACCTGACAACTTGATGTTGTCAGTGCACACGTAAGTGGCTTCAAACGACGAAGGATCAAGGCGATCGCGGCGGAGCAACAGAGAAGCGGGTTCGGATGAGGGGACTTTTGAGCCGTTGATCTGTAAAGATACGTTGATCGGTCGGCGGAGAACGGTCAGTGTCAGGGCGGGCGGGGCGTGGGTAGTTGAGCACGGAGTGATTCTGACGTAAAAGAGGCGGATCTCCAATAAGAGGGAAGAGGACATGATTTTGCTAAGGAAGTGGATGTATCATTGAGGATTCGTAGCTCGGAATTCGGAATTTTAGGGTTAGAGGAGAATGAAAAGTGATACTTCGAAGTGAATTAATCAATGAACTGTTTGGGTGGTTTTCAATCAATGAGGCGGATTGGTGTGATCTTTTTCTTGAATATAGTTGGCTGTTGTTGATTGATACGATTCATTAACAATGATTGAATTATCTTACTAGCTAGGTAATTGAAAAAAAATTGTATTTTGACTCCATTTAAGGCTTTTTCTATATTTTCAATTGCTTAAACTTACGTTTTGTGATCAGCCGACCTACTTGATTTGCCAAATCTGTTTTTAGTTGTAATATTTTATATGTCACACCCTTTTTTTCCTTTTACTTTTTTTTTTTTTTCCCTTTTTTTAAGGTTTGGATCAATGAGACGGATTTGTCCGACTGATTGGTATCTTCTCTTAGATTGCTCCGATACTTTAACTGTAGATCCGAGTTTTTACAAATTGATGGGATGATTGATTGATCTTGCTGTGACGTTGCTTTGCTATTGGCGTTCTAGTTTAGATGCTATTGGTCTCCAATCTCTTTGTTGTGGCAGAGGAACAAGTGTAGATGTAGGTGAAGCCCAGATGGGGCCATGACCATACCTAAGTTGGATAATTTTTAATTGAATGGACTAAAAATTACTTGTCAGCCATAGCTGAAAATTTATCTTTGCCCTATCTAACAAAGTTACTACCCTGTTATAACTCCAGTATCTTCATATTTGTCTTATATTTCAAAAATTGTCTAACATGTACTTATACATTGATATTGTATAATAATTATTCCTTTATTTCTGCTGTCAAACTAGACAGTGTATTTTATTTTTTCCTATCACATTTTGGTTGGGCTGTCAACGGATGCTTTCGGATACAGAAAGTGCCATATCCGTATCCGTATCCGAAATTATTTTCGGATATCCGTATCCGCTTAATTTTCGGATATCGGATATCCGTATCCGTTTAATTTTCGGATACGGATGGATATCGGATATTTATCCGCTCCGCCAGTAATTAATGAATTTTTAAGAGTATAAATAAAAATGTTTGGATCAGCATAAAATAATTTTTATACAGATGTTTATAAAAAAACTAGAAAATAAATGAATGTGATGATGAAACATTGTTTTATACTAATAACCATAAGCATATCCAAAAATATTCCAAAATTAAGCATATAAGGCTACCATTTTTCACTAAAAATGATCAAAAATTTATATCATAGTAACATCCAACAGTTACAAAATAATTATTTACTCTATTCTTCTGTTTTGATTTATATATATATATATATATATATATATATATATATAACGTCAATTAGTCGGACGGATATTTTTCGGATACGGATACCACTATAACCATATCCGTATCCGAAAAGCTTTTCGAATATCGGATATCCGTATCCGTTTTTCGGATAATGCCGGATAACGGATATTTCGGATACGAATTCGGACGGATACCAGATTTTTTGGGTATCCATTGAGAGCCCTACATTTTGGTCCCACCTGGACTTTGAGACTACATCCGCCACTTCAAAGGAAGGCCATGTTTTATTGGTGTGAGTTAGACTATTTGTACGTTGGTTTTGTGCTTTTTAGTGTGATTGTTGGTTCTTTGTTCCCAAACCAACTGGCTGTGTTGAAGGGTAATTCTGTTTTTTTAAGCCATTGGGGAATGGCTATTTTCTCCTTTTTAGTATTTATATATCAAATTTTCATGTTAAAATAAAAATAAAATTGCTACACCTTTTCGATGTAACGTGTACTATCGAAAAAGCACCTAATGTGTATTGACAAATCTAAATATCTCTTTAAAATATAATATAGCAGTTAAACATTTTTACAACTTCGGTATTTCCCTCTATACAAAAATATAATCTAACAATTACACAACTTTACAAAAATCAACACATCATTCCATGCTTAAACATCATTTACAAACTCGTTGTTTATTAATTAATGACATAAATAAAATTCAAACTAATGAAAAATTAGATGTTGCAACATAGAGATAAAAAAATAAAATTAACTACATGATTTCAACATAAATAAAGGGTATCTCCTTGTGTGCATTCGTGTTCGTTTTGTTTTAGTAAAGGTGTGGGGCATCACTGCTTGCATTGTAAAAAAAAAAAAAAACATTAAAACATGGCTAAATATCCTTGCAATTTAATTTATTTTTAATGTGTTAATCTTATGTAATTTGTAGAAAACAAGTCAAGACGAAGTGTACGACATCATCATACCATAACACTCATAAGTAAAATTGGAATTGAAGATTTTGTACGTAGACATCCTTATCAATAGTTGTAATACCAAAGAGGTGTGATACCAACGATATAATGTATTTTTGTTGTAGTTTACAATAAAGTTTTACCTCCCTATTTTATATTTTCTTCTTATCATGGTGTCAAGTTTGAAATAGATGTTGTATACCCTTTTTCGACCAAAACAGCTTTGATTGAATATATAGAAGTCACATGAACTTAGATTGGCTTGAATTTTGGAGAGAACACATGGAAGTCATAAAAGAAGACCCTTTAGGAAAAATGAAATCATTTGCCGAGCCAACTAGAAGATAATGATCCATAGGCTACGGGTCAGATCCAACTAATTAGGAGTGGGTCTCATGGCATGAGACCAATAAATGGGGTTCTTATACATGTCTACATTGCATATATGGAATTTCATATCATTCCATTATCACAAGAGTTATAGACAAATCCTCCTTCTTGAAATGTTGTTCAACATAATTTGAGTATGAAGTCCTATCAAACAAAATATAGACACCAGGAAACTTGGCAAAAGACAACACATGAAGGTAAGAACTTCAATAGAATAACATCAGTTTCATATCCTTTGAGGATATGGTTCTGTACATATCCATTTATTGATCCTTCCTCATGGATCAATACCAATCCATCAAATCAACTATGGTAACCTTCATTCCTCTAGTGTGTCTCCTTCTTTCCATTACATGACTCTTATGCAATAACCTGACTCAACTCGTCCCCAAACCATATAAATACCAATGCGCCTACTACACAAATGGAATCTGGATTCTCTCTACCTATATGTTGCTGGAATAATTCTTTTACCTTCTCCTTCTCCCAATGCACAACAATAACCAAAGAAGTTATTGTTATTTACTCCGATCAGCCTTTTTTACTTGTGACTCATCTATACTCAATCTATTGTATACAAAATACTTGTAATTGGCGAAAGAGAATGAATTTAGACTTATATGTGGATGCAGGCTTAATTAATTGTCGAACTCTATGAATATGTGTCTTCTTTTCTTTTTCCTTTTTTATTAATTTAATCGATCTAAATTTCCTATAAGGCTAGTGCTTTCAATCATATCTAAGGCTGATGTCATTTTTGACGTTAACGTTTGGTACTTTCACTAGGAGTTCCAAATATAGGAGAAGATCTAAGCTATCTACTTTAAACTCTGATCTAGAAGTTAGATCTACAACTCGAGCCGTGAAAAAAACACTTTCTACTTTCAATTTAGAGAGAAAATCTTGCTTTAAGAAAGAGAACACCTTTTTAAGGAACAAACAACATCAGATTGTCATGAATATTCGTAGATGTATTTACAGAAGCATGAGAACCAAAATTGATTTTTTTTTTTTTGCTATAACATATTCTAAGTAGATGGACCAGAATCGATCCATGTGGGAATACCTGTTGATGCATATAACTTCATGTCTCGACAACCTACTCGACTGCATTGCACACAAGAAGAAAATTGCAAAAATTCTCTAAGAAGATAGATTAGTACTGATCCATCTATTATAAATCGGCGTTGACCCATAATTACAACGATTTGGTTTTTTTCAACACATAAGGTAGGCTTCACTGATCCCCTAGATGACACCTATGAATATTAATGTGATTTGGAAAAGTATTGAGCAAGATGTGAATGACTCTTCCTTTGTACTTGAACGAATTTGGATGACTCATGAAGATGAATAATTAAACTAACCCGAAATGACTAAATATTGACGAGTGACCTAGTAGGAAACTAGAAAGATGACAAAAGAGATAAAAGCCATAGGAGATGAATCGACAGGGGTCTAGGTTGGATAATCATGCAACTCACCATATAGGTCGTTCGAAGGAGGATATTATTGGTTCAAGAAACATTCAAAAAACCCGGCAGGAAATCCTTTGCAATGGTAGGGTAAGAAATAGTAAAAAACTTCTCCTTAAGTAAATTGGCAACCAAGCACTGAATTCCTCTGAGTAGAATATGACTACCACAGAAGAGCTTAACAACATAATGACTAGCTGAAGTCGAAAGATGGAATAAACTCAAAAAGTTTGAATGGATGAAATAAATGCATTGTTTGAACTTCAACTTGAGAACCACGGAGAAGATGCAAGATAGCTAGAAAAGGAGGGATCAAGAATAAGGATCTATGCTAGCCCGAATTCCATTCACAGATAAAATTATAAGAAAAGAATATCCAAAGAAGCCTACCACGTTAACTATGCACTCCTTCAACATCCAAAATTGTTTTCTTTTTAAAGATATCACTGGGTATAGATAGAGTAAGGGCGACTAATGTAATCCACTGCAAGGTCGTCGGGAATTACTAAAGATTGAAATAACCAAAGACTTTGGATGAATTTCATAGAAAGGAAAATCAACTTCAAAGACTCGAAGTAGCTCAATTTCCTGTAACAAAATCGGTGTTGTGTAATCAACAAAAGAAATCCAGAAGAAGGCACAGCGAATACTGCAACCTTCGATACAAAGCAATAAAGCAGAGCAAACATTATTGAAAGTATTGTCGCTTTCATGAAATCTATGGGAATGGAAGCAATATATGCTAACATATAAAGAAGCAAGTTGAAATGCTAATACAAGGCACCTGTAGTGAATTGTCAAAAAAGCACTAAATGGTGAAGAATCCATAAGACCTCAAGGGCCTTCAACTTAATCAAGCCTGTCTAAGACTCAATTAAGAGGGATCCTAATCGATTGACGAATGGTTGAATATTAGATAACACTTTGTCTAGTAAGCAATGAAGGAATAGAATAGCGACCTAAAGCAATGTGATTTCATTCATCCTTATCTACTTCGCTTCTTAAGATGAATCTTACTTGAATACCGGAGGCATTATGGACAACACATTAGGGGAAGCACCCTTCTACCCTAGAACATTTCCCTTCCCTCGAAGCATGAATGGAAACTAAAGGAAGTGTTTGAATAAACACATAATCAAGAATCAAACTAGTATTATGTAACCTTGTTATACAATCTACCATCGATGCACCAAAACCTGTTGGAGTGATTCTCTTAAATATAATAGGGCATATACCTCAAGAAGTTAACCAAGACCATTTGCAAAGTCAAATAGTCAGGACCGCTCCTGATGATCTCTCAACAAAATATTGTGTATCTTGTTGTATAAGTGACGGTTGGTACACCGAATCCTATTGGAATGAGTCTCCAGAAGATAGAAGGATCTAGACCCTAGGAAATTGACTGAGGATGTTTGCAAAGTCAAATTCTCGAGGTCATTAGTGGCAATTGTCCAATGGAATATCACGCCAGTGAGAAGTTCATTTCTGATATGTTCAAAAGGATGATAGAAAGCATAGATCATCATGTCCATAAGAAATATCATATGAAAGCCAAAGAAAGTTAGGTTGCTCAGCTTTTGAGCTAACCAAGCTATGTTCTTCTCGTAAGTTTAAATTTCTAGTATTGTCTAATAAACTATTCAGATCTCCTCAAATCATCCTAAAACCAATAAAATCACGTTCCTGTATTACAAATAGAAAACTCCTTGGAGTTTCCAAATGCACTTTGAGATCGAACTATTATATGTTTTACTCAAATACACTTCTCATAAGCCATTAAATACGCTCTAAAGCTGTCATAAATTTCATGTGAGCTGGTAAAAACGCCTTTAAAAGCCTTAGGATCATCGAACATTGACCGAACCTAAATATCCTCATCTATTTAAGTTGATTCCCGAACTTAGAATTTGTTTTCAAAAAGCCTCGTCCACTAAGGTTGAATCCCGAAGATAGAAATCATTTCAAAATACCCTTTACTCGTTGAGGCATAAAAAATCACTCACCTACTGAGCACGAAAAATCCTCACCCATTGAGATCGATTCTCAAAGGTAGGAATTGTTTCTAGAAAATACTCATTTATTAAGGTCGTTTGTCGTAGATAGGAATCATTTGTTAAAAATTCTCATCGGTTCAGTTCGATTCTTGAAGATAGGAATTATTTTCGAAATGCCCTCATTTTCTAAGGCATGAAAAATCCCTCACTCTCCCAGACATGAAAATTTCCTTACCTGTTAAGGCATGAAAAAATCCTCGCCCATTGAGGTTGGTTCCTGAAGTTAGGAATCACTTCCATAAAAAACCCTCATCCTTGATGTCAGTTACTGAAGACATGAATAGTTTTAAAACCATCATCCGTTGAGGTTAATTCCTGTAGATAGGAATCGTTTCCAAAAGTCCCTCACTTGCTGAGACACCAAAAAACTCTCACTCACTAACGCATAAAAACCCCTCATCTGTTCATGCATAAAAAAAACCTCACCCATTGATCCAGATCATTTCCAAAAACCCTCATCTGTTAAGGCCGATCCCTTACGATAAGATCCAGGTCCCAACAAACCTTATCCTTTGAGATTGATACCCAAAGATATGAATCGTTTGAAAAAGCCCTCACCTGCTAAGACATGAAAAACCCTAACCAGCTAAGGCACGAAAGATCCTTCATTCATTGAGGCATAAGAAAGCACTCGCTCAATGAGGCGCATATCCTGCTGAGGCATTAAAAAAACCTCACTTGCTTAGGCACAAAAATATCCATACCCGCTAGGGCCAATTTCCAATGGTAGGAATCCTTTCCAAAAACTTTAATCTGTTGAGGTCAATTCCTGAAGATAGGAACCATTTTCTAAAAACCTCACCCATTGAGGTATATTTCCAAAAATATACAATTCCCAAAGATAGGATGCTTGCTCAACGATATAGATTCCTAGACTTGGTCGGAAGTTAACTCAAATCAAACTAAGCTTCGAAAGCTAAATAAATCGAGAACGTAAAAGCCAAAATGATCAAGTCTTTGAAGATAGAAGCTAATCCGTACCTAGACCATCATGAAATTATTTCCATATTGGTTGGGCTAGGGGAAACAAAATCAATTGCCACAAAATCCTAAGTCCATTTTAAGCATGCAAACAATTCTATGGCATGAGGTAAACGCACGCTAAAATGGATAGGTAAAAAAAAAGGTGAGATGAATGACACTACAGTTCTATTATGTTTGATAAAGAATTTCAGCATCAGGTCAATTACAATAGAAAACATGGGCTCGGGCGACCAAATCTTAGCCGAGTGGACTCAAAAAGGGAAAACATAGATCCTATACAACATGAATAACAGTGAAGACGAAATTGGGAGGATCAACTTGCTACTTTCCTCTACTTCACTTAGACTTGTTTCCAAATAAAATATGCAGTTTTTTTGTCTCCCGAGTCTTCCACCTAAAATAGTCTTACTAATGGAAATAATTATGGTGAGCCTGAATCCTTTGAACTTCAAGCTCTCCAACTCCGTTCGTAGTCCATTTTAATAGTTTGTGCTTACGACGCCTCCTGTAACTCCTACCAAACTTATGCTTCTTCCAGTTTTCGAGTCTAATGCCTAATGCCTTCTGCATTGAGTAAGGCCCCGACTTTGAAGCTAAGATAGGAACGGGACCGATTATTGCGATAGAGAAAAAAGTGGAGGCCAACAAAGTTGACACCAAGCCTAATGCCTTCTAAAGGTGGTGGGAAAGACACCAAATTTGGAGACCTTAGTTATTAGAGAAATAATTGATCATCCCGTCAACCGCTTTTGGAATGAACAACAAGTACTTAAGCTTGGTTATAGAAGGAAAGTACCTGCAACAGAAGTCTAAGTATGGGCTTTGACATTGAAGCTTTTCTCGTTATCATTATTGGCAGGTTGCACCGCTTGAGGAATAATAGTGGTTTCAATCAATATTACCAAATTCCTAACTGGGCAGAGGCTATCAAAATGATACCCTAAGATGCGTTAGCATACACTTTTGTCCTTCGCCTTCTGAAGATGGCCCTTGAAGGCTTAAAAGGATATGACTGATCATAGTCTGTCCCAAATTCGTCTTCACTTTACCTCATTACTTCACTTTACTTACCAGTGCCTAAAGATAGGCATTAGTAAGAAGATATCCCAAATTCAATTTGTTCATATGTAAGCTACTAAAGAAACTAAGGAATCGTGTCACAAGTAAGAACTAGGAAAGTGCGCTCATGATAATGGGATCCAAGACAAGAAAGACAGTGTCAATCGCCTTTTTGACCCGACTACCAAAAGTAGTCCAAGCCTACACGACATGGATCATCGCGTGGTTTAACAGCCCAAAAGCATTGGCGAAACCTTTAGGACTTAGGCCCAGATGAAGTCAGACAAGAGCAGTCCTACATGACCAAGTTGCTCAAATATTGCCTAATATTAGGGATCGTTATTTAGCACAAGGAAGAATTCACATCCCCCATTTTCGAGTCTCTCAGCAACTCCTCATTTCCACAAAGTCCAAAACCATATTTCCAAAATGACTCCCGGGATTAGTATCCCTCATTTCAACCATTTTGTATTCCGCTCTGTAACACCCTACACTTTTTTGAGCCTGAGTTTCAAGCTTGAAGAGTATAAACCTACTACATATAGATAATGAGCATGAGCATAATCAAGGTATAATAAAACTTACTCACAGTAGAAACAGGATAAGATAACAATTATTGATTTAGGCAACTACCATAAAAGAAAATCGCCACATATATACCAAGCATAAAAGAACAAGAACGAAAAACCAAACTTGAACACTTGCAAAGAACTTCCATCCCCGATATAAACCTAAGAGTTGTTACGAGGAGGGGTGTCAGAACAACAAGTCCCGATGAGTAAAAATGTACAAAACTGTCTACAATACACAAATGTGTCATGTTCGCTCCACCAAAAGTAACAAGGCTAGTGATTCTAACCTGACCTTGTAAAAATTTACACATGACGACCAACTACAATAACCAAGGTACATTCCCTTAAAATAACAATATCGCAATACCAAGATAGAACTTCTACGCATAAGTATGAAGCCTTTAAACCACTATTCAACCAATTACTGAAAACTAGGAGGCGAATTTTATAACTACTCAACATGCTACATGGAGGTAAATTATTTCTATATGACCACTTAAGACCTCACTATCAGTATAAGATAAAGGTGGATCCTTTCGATCACTTAAGATCCAAGACTGATACATTCGATCTCTTATTTCATTACTCGGTGGTTTACCCTACATTAATATAAATTAGAGGACACTAGCTACTAATTCCACTAATTTAAGGCTTCCGTCATTTAGGCATATAACCAAGCCCTACATAAGACAGGGGATAGTAAGAAGTCACTTATTACCTACAAGATAGGTGGACGACTAACCGTCATTTACGACCTTCCCCCCGCAGACCCCCGTACTGCTATCCAACAAACCTTATTGGATAATCTCCTAGTCCCTTGATAATTTCTGCATTATAAGTAGACCTATGGTACCTCCGTAACGGTCATTTAATACCTTTTTCAAGGGCAGACTCTAACCTCATTCACTTAATACAAAAAGGAAGCGGACTATCGTAGAAATTACCAATCTCATATCCAATTAGCCTATGATAGTTCTTATTTATGGAGTGGTGATCTATTTTATCACTTAATACCTTTTAAAGGATGGAGCCGATGACTCCACCCTTATGGGAAAGGTAAATCGAATCACTTAATACTAATAGGTGGATCCCACTACTTAATACCTCAAATCCAGCAGTAGGCTACGCTTATGTTTTTTCTGGATGGGAGGCGGACCCTACAATAACTTAATACTTCAACACTTGAAGTAAACCTTACTTTAGGAAATAATTCTAGCAATGCAATTAACTATCGTCAGGGTTCCTATGGTTAATGATATCTCACATCAGTTGTATCTGACCATTGGAAAGTGCAGACTTTTTTCGAATAAGGCAATTGACCTCGCATCATTAACCTACGAAGTCCAATCCCTATTTCTAATTATATTAATTCTAGATTAACTAGAATAAAATAAGGAAAACCTATAACTTCCTGTCTAGGATGTTTATACATATATTTCCTTATTGGACCCGGTATTCACTACGATAACCAATCCCCGCTAATCTCCCTTAATTTCATTTATTATTCTTGTTTATTGTTATTTGCCACTAAAGACCCTAACGGGCATATTTCCTAAGGCTTCAATTAACCTATTAAATGCTATTTATATTTGTCCCATTTTTATTCTAATCTAATTATTGTAACTTTCAAATACTAATTTAATTCTATTTAATTCTTATTGTATATATATATATATATATATATATATATATGTGTGTGTGTGTGTGTGTGTGTGTGTGTGTGTGTTTGTGTGTGTATATGTATATATATAAGTTTACTACTTATTTATTTATCTTGTTGGAGTTACACTCCTTATTCCTAATTCCAAATGTAACCTTTTAGGCATTTATTTCCTATTCAATTCATCTCCCTAAAACATATATGGTTACAATATTTATTACATTATTCATGATTTTTTATTTATAACAAACAACTTTCCACATCTACTGCTATAATAGTCATGATATTTATTTCCATTTAAGATGGGTATATTTTCCATGTACATCCCATAAAACAGAAACTGTTCCAATTCAAATACATAACAACAAATGTTTATTAATATAATAGCGTTATTTACATAGATTTGGACGGATAAGATTATAATATATACAAAAGTGCAGAATTAATATAGTTACTAATTTTTATTTTGTTAATATCAACTATTTATGTTTCTGTCTAAACTAACGACTAATACAATCTGTGCTTACTCTTGTTTAAGGTTCAAAATCTTATAAAAAGGTTAATAATTATAATTATTGTAAAAAAATTCCCAAGATATTTAAAAGTGGAATATCAGCATGTTTCAAATCACAAGAAATGGGATATAACATATTTTTACTGATCTCAAATAATGCATTTTTTTCTAAAAAGAATAAAAAGGGAATATTTACAATAACTAAGTAAAACCCCAATAATATCAAACACTACCTAGATTATTATTCTAAGAAAAACTACACAAACCACAAATCAACTACCAAATCCTATGAATCTAGAATAAAATATTGCACATCTAATAATAATTTTGGGACTGATTTCCTGATCCAAGGTGTTTACAATAACCACAAACAATCCAAGAATAGTTTTAGGCAATATGATAATATTAAACTGAAAAGCCTACCAATCCACACCTAACTTACATTCATAATATTTCAGATCTAACAAAAATAAACAATTCTAATAACTTTTAGGCATATAATACAGATTCAACCTATACGGATTATATAAGTTATTATAAACAATGAATATATTTCCCACTCGCCTGAAAGCTGTCCAAATCTGAACACAACTTTTAGGCTTACAATTCTCAAATCTTACAGATCTAAAAATTATTTACCGAAAAGGGAAAATACACACGAAATTTTAAATTTGTAGATCTGAAAGAAGAATAGGAAAAGAAGAAGGAAATTTAAATAAAAGAATTACGTAAACGAAGAACCAACCCTTTTGCATATATCTGAATTCAATCTCTCCAATCCTTGTTGATCAAATTTGTATATGTTTATAATTTTTGTTTTTAGAAGAAGAAATTGGAGGATTGAGAATGATAGATCTTCGTTGCCGCCTCTAGAAATATGAGCAAAAGAGTGGGGGTCTATCCCTTTACTTATAAGTGTAGATATGACCTCGAACCATTGGATTGATTTCCAGAAAAAATCATCCGTCTATTTAAACTTTTATAATATATGTAACCTCATAATCCTAGCCACCACATTGTCGGTATCCACCAAGTGGTCGACCACCTGGTCGACCTTTCAGTGAAGTAGCAATGGTAATATTCATTACTATTTATATATTATCTTGTTTGATTTATTTTCTATTCGTTTTCGTATTTCGTCCGAAATTTTTTCATACGAACTCTGTTCGGGAAGCTCCAAATATGAAAGTTGACCAGAGTTCCATCATGAACGCAAAGGTACAAGTTTCATGGTCAAATTCCATTATTTACAAAAATTCTATTTTTGGAATCTAATTAAAAAGCTAAATTAATTATTGCTAAAATTCCCAGTTGTTAATTCTCTCTCCTTAAAAGAAATTTCATCCCGAAATTTTACCAATGGAAAAGTCATGGTGCTAGCTCCTAATTATCCTAAACTACACAACCAATTAATGTACATCCAATTTTGAGACCAACGTGCACATATGCACAGTGTACATAATGAATTGCAACCATAAAATTTGCATGCATAATTATTCTAATTGGATCCTTCTATATGTACGCATTTCATTTTGAAAACATTTTCAAAAATATGATGCAAACATCCTAAAATATATTGACATTTCTACATGAATGCAAATTTCAAAAACATTTTTCATCCAAAACCCTCTCATAACTACATATAAAAGTGTGAAGCAACCAATTTTGCATCCAAATCCTAACATCCAACACGTCAACACATCTAAATTGTTTCCTATTTATTTCTCCTATGTTTGAAAAAGAAAATCAAAGCAAAGAAATTTAACGTTCTTTCCACTTACAAATGTTCTAATTTCCGTCCTACAGCAAAATTATACCACAATTGCCCAAAATACTGCAGAAATTTCCATTTGTAGACAGCAAAGGAGACTTAAAACAAGCTCTAAAACGTAAAATGAGTTAATTAATAACTCGCACACATCATCGACAAGGTATGGAAACAATGTTTCCACGGCTAAAAAAATATTTTTCTTATTATCGTTAACGTCTTTAACGCATTGTCATCCCTAATGCACTGCTAAAACGCGTAAACAAATCATCCAAAAAAATTCTTATGCTTTACATGTGACCATAAAATCAAAATTTTCCATAAAAATAAATTTAAGTTTTAAAATTATTAAAATTTGAAATTCCTTTAGTATTGCTTTATTTTCCATACCAGATTTGCACAAAAAAGACAAATTTTTTGTAATGCGTGTTTAATTACATTTAAACCATCTATTTTTATATAAAACAGATACTTAAACATATGCAAACTACCGTACCTAAATCCATGTTTTTGTATAAATTGGATTAAAAAGGTAAATTAGACAAAATAAAAATTAAAAAGTATTTTTTTAAATGATATTTGCAAAAAGTTTCAAAACATATTCTGTGGAAACTTAAATAAATCAAGTTATATGTTGGCGTGGAAGAAAGTCGGTCCCGCAGGAAAATGCGAAAACTGAAACCACGCATAAAACTCAAAAGTAAATTTTAGCTCAAGAGGGAACAAGCGACAAACAGTAAATATACCCATGACGAAATCAACACAAAAGCCTGCCTTTTGCTAAAATTTGTCCACCATAGAATTATATTTTTTCCAGCTCAAGAACAACTGTTAGTTATATAAGTTAAATGAGAATTCATTTCTAGTTCAAATGCCAACTAAGTATCAAAGACAAACACAACTGAAATCTCATTGCATCGTTATGTGATTTACAAAAACAACAACACTAACAGTTATAGACACAACAGCTACAAACAAAAAAGACAAAAATGCTAGAAAGGGAAAGATACACAAGATACATAAGACATCGTCTACAAGTTACGAGAAGGTCAAGCAACGCGGCTGGAACTCGATCCATTTCCACGTCCACGCCAAAAACGTAGCAAGGAAGAAATGCAACCAATCTCATGCGCCTGTCAATGCTGCTCCCTGCGAACCGCACAGAGCTTTTCCTCGATGTGGCGAAGGGCGGCAAGCTCAGGACTCTCCCAACCTGTTGTGGCCGACTGCTTCTACTTAACTAGAGAAGGAGAGGAAAGAACTGGAGCAGGAGCTGGGGCGGGGTCTGCGGGAAGCTGAATGCTCATCCTCTTGAGATTGGCACGATCAATGGTGGTAGGGGTCTTCATGATCACAGATTCTCCTCGAAGGTTCACCTGAAAGTGTCGAAAGACATGGATGAGTAGATGACTGTACGTGAAATGAGTCCTCGTCATTCCAGCTGACGGCTCGGAGAAGTGGATCATTAGGGTATGCACCCAATTGATGGCTAAGTCGCTGATGATAGCATAGGTGGCTCAGCGCATAGAAGGATAAATCTGCTTGAGTCTCCCCATCTTAGGAATAATGTTGTGCTGAATGATGTGCACAATAAGACGGTCGCAAATTACTGGTGTCCCAAACACCGGCAGCTCCAAGAAAGATGCGAGGAAGGATCTGAGAGTTGGTCATCTCTGTGTCATCCAAATCTGCTTTGACTGTTGGAATAACCAAGATCTTTGCTAAATCCTAGTCAGTGAACTCGATGTTGTTATCTTTCACATCGGACCGAATTAGGCTAGAACTCTCATCAAAATTGATGGCCATCTGTGCATCGAAAAGATGAATGCAACATGGATAGCACTCAAGCTCGAAGGTGTCATGGCACAGGATCGGTGCCAGTCCTGCGGCGTAAACAGTTCCTCCAGGTCGAAAGGGGAGAAATCAGTAAATTTCACCAGTGGCCTTTGGTGAAACTCCTAATTCACCATTTCCAAATAATCGTCAGTCTTCCTCAGGTTGTGGACAAGTCATGCGGCCTCTTCAGGCATGAGACCGGCGTGCTACGCGAGGACGTTGAAAGCTCGAAGAAGGGTCATTGAGAAATTGACGAAATCGGAGAAGGAAAATATGTATCTGGAGTGTAAAATGGGTTAAATATACAAGCAATAATTTTGGTTGAAATTAGAGGAGGAGCAGAGCTCGAAAGCTCGATTTTTAGGCTTTCTTGTGGTGGGGTCAAGGTCGACCCTGGGTCTGGGCTAGCTGGGCGATGGCCCAGGGACCAAATTGGTGGAAGGGCCCAATTTTTTTTAACTGATGCTTCATTGCTAGTAATAAAAGAATAATGTGTACACTGTAAAGCAATATGAATAGGATTGTGATTGAGTGGGAAGATTAATGCTTTAGCAACTAGCTGGTGAGGGTTAGAATCCTTGCAACACCAAATTTTTGTTTTCAAACTTATTTGCCTATGCCCAAAATTATGTTGGACCGGGCCCGGGTGGGGGTATGGGTTCGACTGTTGGAAATTTGGGGAAGATGGGAAAAAATTAACGGTTAGACGTGGAAGCGATATTATATAATGCTTCCAGGTTTAGGCCATGCCCGAAATGGGGTAGCGATCGATCCCTAGCAAAGAGGGCAATCGACCACTTTTGCTTTTGGGGCACGGCTGGAACCTGGATCCAAACGGACCGATTTATCTTCGAAAAATTTAAAATAAACTATAATAAAATCATATTGCCTTCAAGAGTCCACCGAAAATTTCGTGCTGTCATCCATCAAGTCAAGAAATAATTTCCCCAACGCTACTTAGACGCCTTAGAACAATTGCGACATCAAACGAACAAATGAACGAATTCTCGAAAAGAAAACCCATCTAGAAATCCAAAATACATTAAAATGGATTATCCCTTTAACTAGCTGACAAACGCTTCGAACGATTTACGAAATCAAATACCCCAAGCTGAATAGGAATTTCCCTTGGCCTTTTCTGAGAGAGAATTTTGAAAACTTTTCTAAATTAACTTTTTTTTATAAACTAATGGTCTTGTATTATAAATTCATTATGTTATTATTTTAATTAATTTATATTCTAGCTTATACTACTAACTGAAACAACCATCCCATGCTCTAAATTGTCGAGATATTTAAATATTGAAAAGGTTATTTGTGATAATTTCTATAAATCATCCAAGATATCTGAAAAGAGGAATATAACAAATCATTAGGAATGGGTTATTATAATTTCTAAATTTTGAGGCTTATTCCTTGTCATTTTCAAATTCCTTCTTTTTACCAAAATGGATTATTTATTAAAATTACAAAAACCCAATAATCCAAAGCATGATTAAATTTAAATTTCTAAAATTTATTTATTTTCATGAATCTCTATTTATTAAACAATTTCTTGAAACAATAAGTTGAAACTTTTGAAACCCTTTTTATTTTCGAGAACAGCTTTAAAAACTAAAATATATCCGTATATAAGACCAAGGACTCATGGGAATAGTTCAATCAAAGGATTATCCGGCTTTAAAAAACAAAATATAAAATGGATATACTTCGTAATTATATTTCCAGACTATAATGACACATTAACGTGAATTTCCTGTTTAAGACAAAGAAAATGTCATCGAGTGGAACTCCTAACGAAACCAAAAACAAGAAATCCCGACTATCCCGGTTGCAACTAGCTTTCTATCCAGTCACCAAGCTCAAATCCACGGAGTTGACCATAAGTCATCCCATGCTTCTCACAACAAAATGTCCTAATGCACCGTGGGGTAATTCGGGGTTGGCAAAAAAATCGAACTTAAAATATTTCTAACTCTTTGTCGTTTCAAACCTATCTTGAATAAATAGGATTACGACTATTTCATCATTGAAATGATTTAGAGCCAAGTAAGAAAGATCAAAGAAAATAGAAAAGAAAACTGAATACATTCCCTTACTAACCCTAATTTTATTAATTCCTCTAATCATCTATAGCTAAGTTCTGATACCAAGTGTAAAACCGACACCTTTTGAGCCCGAATTTTGATAAAAATCGAAAATCAAACCCATCCATGCTTAGAGAGTATAAACATGGTACCTACAAATATGAGAATGAGCATAATCAGAGTGCAATAAAACTAACTCACAACAGAAACAAGATAGGATAACAAGTAATGATTTAGGCAATTGCCTTAAAAGGAAATCGCCACATTAATATCAAATATGAAAGAACAAGAACCGAAAACCAAAATTGAACACTTGCAAAGACTTTCCATCCCCGAGATAAACCAGAGAGTTGTTAGGAGGAAGGGGTCAAAACAACAAGTCATGTGAGTAGAAAATGTACAACATTGTCTACAGTACACAAATGTGTCCCGTTTGGTCTCCACCAAAACATACGTCTAGCAAGGCTAGTAATTCTAACCTGAACTTGTAAAGATTTATGCATGATGACTAACAACCATAACCAAGGTAACATTCCCAAAAAATATCGATAATCAAGGATAACTTTCTATGTTTAAACATTTATTTCCTTATTGTATTTAGTATTTACTATGACAACCAATCCCCGTCAATCTCCCTTAATTTCATTTATTACTTCTATTTTCGTCATTTTCCATTAATGAAACTAACATTCATATTTCACAAGGCATTAATTTAATTACATTTATTTTATTTGAATATATATAAGTTTACTACTCATTTATTTTCCTTGTTGGAGTTATAATCCCTATTCCTAATCCTAATTGTAACCATTTAGGCATTTATATCCTATTCAATTCATTTCCCGAAAACGTATGCGGTTACAATGTTTGTTACCTTATTCATGACCTTTTTATTTATAACAAATCAATTTCTACATTTATTACTATAACGGTCGTGGTATTTATTTTCATCTATGATGGGTTATATTTTCCATATTTGTAACACCGCGTAAATTATACCTTAAGACATAAATATTGATAATGAATAGAAATGACCAATTTAATAATAAAATATAAACCGGTTGAAAAATGAGATTTTGCAGCATTAAGAATTTGGCTTCGATAATCTTTTGTTTGGATTCGTGGTGAAATTCTAAATCATTTTCATATATAATATGCTGAAAACAGTGATAATATGAAAAAGTTACAATCAAATGAAATTTGACAGTATATTGTCAGATAAATAATATATATGCAAGAAATAAAATAAATTGGATGAGTTTGAATTTCAAATGAAGATAAAAAGGAGGGGACAAAGAATATTGTAAACAAGGTAAGATATAAGGCAAATAAATAAACGTTATATATATTTAATACCTCAGCCCCACATACATTTATTGGGCACTTCAGCGACTAAGAGGTCGACCGCCCCTTTAGAAGGGGTGTCGACCGCCCTTCTAGAGGGGAGGTCGACCGCTTGGCGGCTGGAACGCCAAATAATGCTAGATTTGGTTAGGTTTCTAAGGGTAACATATATAAACGGACAACTAGGATTATATCTACATGATCCTACGGCCTTAGCTTTCACAAGCAACTATATATAGACCGTTATACCTCACAACTAAACTGTATCCATTTTTCTCCATTATGCCTCCACTCTGCCTCTACCGCCATTGATTCCAGAATTAGGTTTTTTCATCTTCTTCTATCTATTCCTCTTTCTCCCTAATCTTTTCTAATAGATGTAGATTAGAATATCTTCTTGGAATCATATGAAATATATATATATATATATATATATATATATAAGAATTTAATTAATTTATTCTTATGTATACATAGATCTCTAGAGTTGGAAATTGCATCCAAAAGGCACAACAACATCAGATCTACACCCTTTAAATCAATGTGAGTGGAATTTGTATTTCCTTAGGCATATTCTACATTTATGGATTATCATATTGATTTGTATGACTAAGAGGATTTGGTACAACGATAATATTAAAATGCAAAACTCCCAAATCCTCTATTTTTTTGTATTTCGTAAGAATTGTCAATTTATTGGGTTTATGGATTTTGGTCTTAGCAATGAATTGAGAACAAATGAGGTGATGTGCTTCTATTTTATGTAATTTATCCTTATTTCCAAATATTTGTTTGTAACCTAAAAAGGTTTAGATTTGGTTTGATTCATTATTTGATTAAGTTTGGGTCTATTCTGAATCTAAACGTATTAAGATTTAAAGCCTATCAAATATGAACGTTTTTATGTGCAATATGTAAAAAAGGGTAAATTAGATAAAATAAAGTATATGTGTATACATGTGTGTGTATATATGTGTGTGTGTGTTTGTATATATGAAATTTTACCCTATTCTTGGTTCATTACTAGAATCATTCCAATAAGCCTAGGGTGCAAATTGAAATTGTATGTATGTTGTGTTTTCCATTACGGCTATCTGTTATTATGAAATTATGCCATCATATCTTAAATGTAGCGGTCAAAATATGGAAATTAACTTGTATGCATTAAACTTAGGACAAGTTGAATATTTTTACATCGTTACAGCGTTCTTTCGTTCATACAAAAATTAGCGTTATTTATACGTTTTAAATATTATACTTATATAGTGTAATTAACGTAATTAGCATAATAATGACGTAATAAATGTGATTAGGATAGAATTTGAATTTGAAATGTCCCCATATATTGATTACTTTTGTATGTGTATGTATATATGTATAGAATGGCTTGTACATATAGTAAATAGTGACACACAAACATGAGGTTAGTTGCCATTTGTGGTATAAGCCTGCTCGGAACCAACTGACAAATCCAGCAACCACAAGTAGGCCCAGCTAATGTGAGAGGTCTGGTTGCCATGTGCCATTCAAATCTAGTACAGGATGACACAAGGTTAAACCTACATGTAATAGAAGTCTGCCCAGAACCGCCCGACATATTCAACATCTACAGGTACACGGTTTAATGTGAGAGGTCTAGTGTGTGTGTATATATAATATATTGTGTGTAAATAGGCAAGTCTACTACACCTTAGGAAGGTCTTAAGTGGTGACTCTTTTCTTATCTAGTTTGAGTCTTAAGTGGTTGGGACTAGGTTCCCCTTTGAAGGTTTATTCCTTGGAGAGGAACCAAAGTCATAGGAGGAATCACCCTTATTAAATTCGAAGTTAGTCTATGGGGCTTCCTTCTCTAAAGTGGTTAGGCATAGCAGTAATGAAGTAGGGCAGTTTACGTGGGATGTCCACTTCCTCTAGAAGCTTGTACGGGCTCAACTAGGGACATGACTGGTATATAAAAGATATGTGGCCATAGCATGCTCACCAACTGTCTAAGGGAAGTCTTAAGCGACATAGGTGTTCTACCGTAATATTAGTTAAGTGGTAACATTCGCAATACTACTTCTCATATTACAAGTGAGAGTATAGACTTAGGAACATTGACGAATTAGGACGGGGTCTTAAGAGGCCAGGGTCTGCCGCAGGGTTATAAGAGATAATAAGAATCCACCTTTAATAGGGCCATTAGTGACTGAGAATACCCGCTTCGTTGGGTTTTTACCCTAAATACACTAATGCAGGTCTTAAGCGATTGACTTGGATATCCACCTCATTGGTTAGATACTTTGTGTTTGTGTGAATGTTTGTGTGTTGCGTAGACATACCTTGATATATGTAACCTGCTAAATCTAGGGTATGAACTTTAAGTAAATACTATATTTCAGTCACACAGAACATTATGTTCTGACCCCTCTCCTTAATATATCCTACAGGTCAGTAGCTGGGGTAGATTCTATGGATGAAGCAATGATAGAGGCTGAAGACGAGAACAAACATATTATGCTACTTATGGAAACTTTTGATAATGAATTTATTGATGTACCTATGGAATAATTGTATCTTGACAATCTACATTCGAATTATGTGGTTTTAATAAAGTGGTACATCATATTTTAGTATTAAATTTTCTCGTTCTGATGTGTGAGAATTCCATAACAAAATGTCTATATATTATTCTATGCAAATGTAATTCCTTAAAAGAACCAACAACCCATTTAGAATGGCTCTGAGT
Source organism: Allium sativum (assembly GCA_030737875.1). Classification (NCBI taxonomy): domain Eukaryota; kingdom Viridiplantae; phylum Streptophyta; class Magnoliopsida; order Asparagales; family Amaryllidaceae; genus Allium; species Allium sativum. The sequence continues at coordinate 796,994,550 of CM060921.1, read as the reverse complement.
TTCATTGGCCTTTTCTAGGTCGAAATTTAGGCTCATTCTGGGCGGGTTGTTACAATATTCATCCCGTAAAATGAAAACTATTCTAATTCAAATACATAGCAACAAACATTTAATAATATAATATCGTTATTTACGTAGATTTAGATGTATAAGATTATAATATATTTAAATGTGTAGTTACTAATTTTTATATTTTTAATATTAACTATTTATGTTCTGGTCTAAACTAACGACAAAAATAATCCTTTTTGTGCTTAATCTTATTTAAGATTCAAAATCATATAAAAAGGTTTATAACTATAATTATTATAAATTTCTGCCTAAAATATCTAAAAGAGGAATGTCGACATATTTCAAATCTCAAGAAATAGGAAATAACATATTTCTTGTTGATCTCAAATAAAGCCTTTTTATCTGAAAAGAACAAAAATGACATACTTACAATAACTAAGCAAAAACCCCCAACAATATCAAACACAACCAAGGTTATTATTCTAACAAAAAACTGCACAAACCACAAATCAACAATTAAATCCGATGAATTTGGAATAAAATACTACACATCTAATAAAAAAATTAGGATTGATTTCTATATCCGAGACGTTTACACTAACCTCAAACAATCTAAGAATAGTTGTATGCAATATGATAATATTAAACTGAAAGACATCCTGATCCACACCGAATTCACATTCATAATATTTATGATTTGACTAAAATAAACAAATATGATAACTTTTAGGCACATAATTCAGACTCAACACAAACGAATTACATAAGTTATTATAAATAATGAATATATTTCTCAACCATCAGAAAACTTTCCAGATTTGAATCTGAACACAACTTTTAGGCTTACAATTCCCAAACTTACAAATCTACAACTTATTCGCAAGGAGGATTTGCAAACGCAGATTTAGATTTTTAGATTTGAAAGAAGAAGGAATTTGAATAAATGAATTGCCTAATTGAAGAACCAACCCTTTTGCATACATCTGAATTCAATATCTCCAATCCTTGTTAACTAAATTTGTATATGTTAATAATTTTCATTTTTAGAAGAAATTGGAGAATTGAGAATGGAAGAGCTACCTTGTTGCCTCCAGAAATATAAGCAAAAGAGTGGAAGTCTATCCCTTTATTTATAGGCAAGGAAATGACCCTGAACTGTTGGATTAATTTCCAGAAAAATTTGTAACACCCCGAATTTTTAACGACATTAAAGAAGACAAATTAAAGAATAAATAATTTAGTATTAAGAATTAAGGGAAACTGATTAAGTCATTATGTCCGTCTCGGAATTCTGCTTGAGATAGAGTCCGAGTTTGCGTAAAACGGATAATGTATGAAGAAGTTATGGAGGGTTAAAGTTTTACAATGAAAACAGAATACACTGGCGCATTTGACAAGTGCGCCAATGTATTATTGCACTGGTGCAGCTGCCAAGTGTGCCCAGAATAGTTCCTGGGTGATTCGGGCCTTTTTCGAGTGAGTGACGACCCGTGACCTGACCCAATTCCATTTGGGCTGAGGTGGCATCCGAATTCGTAACCCATCAACTAAAAATATATCCCATATCCTTTGTTTTCTTCAAAGAAAAGCAATGGTGGTTGGACTCTGCTGGATTCTAGACTGAATTAGGATCTCTCATCTTCTTCTAAAGTAAATCAAATCCTGAGATTCAAACATAGACTCAGCACCTTTTCTATGATTTTAGCAATCTAATAACAGTGAGTTCTAGTTGCTTTTAAGTTTAGATAAATAATAGTGAAACTATGAAAGACTGTGAGGTGGATACGATTGTAGACTTTAAATCTATGTTATTGGTAGATCTCATGCTATATTATGATAGATCTATTTCTTTGGATCCAATTCAATTGTTCTACTATGTTATCATTATGGATCTTGGGTTGTAACTTTCATGATATGCTATGATGCGAATGTATGTAGATCTATTATATATGATATAAATTTGTCACTTTATGATTCATGTAGATCTATCCTATGTGATCTAAATTTTTCACTTTATGATTCATGTTAGATCTATCCTATGTGGTCTAAAATTGTCACTTTAGGATTCATGTTAGATCTATCCTATGTGATCTAAAATTGTCACTTTATGATTCATGTTAGATCTATCCTATGTGATATAAATTTGTCACCTTATGATTCATGTAGATCTATCCTATGAGATCTAAATTTGTCACCTTATGATTCATGTAGATCTATCCTATGTGATCTAGAATTGTCACTTTACGATTCATGTTAGATCAATCCCATGTGATCTAAATTTGTTACTTTATGATTCATGTTTGATCTATCCTATGTGATCTAAAATTGTCACTTTATGATTCATGTTAGACCTATCCTATGTGATCTAAATTTGTCACTTTATTATTCATGCTAGATCAATTCTATGTGATCTAAATTTGTCACTTTATGATTCACGTTAGATCTATTCTATGTGATCTAAAATTGTCACTTTATGATTCACGTTAGATCAATCCTATGCGATCTAAATTTGTGACTTTATGATTCATGTTAGATCTATCCTATGTGATCTAAAATTGTCACCCTATGATTCATGTAGATCTATCTTATGTGATCTAGAATTGTCATTTTATGATTCATGTTAGATCAATCCTATGTGATCTAAATTTATCGCTTTATGATTCATGTTAGATCTATCCTATGTGATCTTAAATTATCACCTTATGATTCGTGTTAGATCTATCCTATGTGATCTAAATTGTCACCCTATGTTATCATGTTAGATTTAAATCGATTGGACATCTAAAATGGCTACTTTAGATATTGTGACATCAGTAGATATGGTTGTGCATCCGAAAAATTAAGGGTTGCCATTTTATGGAGTAATACACCCTACTGTGGGGCCAACACAGGGTATCTATAGAATAGGGAGCCGATCGATTGGGGGGGGGGGTAGTAAATAGGGTACATCTAGTCCTGTCTGTTTCTGTGGGGTACCTGTGTTTCTGTCTGGGCTAACACCCGTTATTTCTGTTTAGGTACCAGTTATGTTTGGGTTTAAACCCGTTACTAGAGTACACCTAAAACTACCATTATGTTTCTGTTGGGATCATCCTGTTTTTGCTAGGCAATTGGGGAATATGTAATCCTATTACATATCTGTTATACTAGTATTGGTGCAAAGTAAGGAAAGTATTAAAAAGCGCTATCTATTCTATCATGTTGTCCTGTTTACCTTGTCACACCTGCCATTTATGTAGTGATCTCCCTTATCCACTTTATATGCCTATCATGTTATTTTTATTTATCTATTAGCTAAAAGTAACTAGACTCGCCAGACTTATTGTCTGACCCTTTTTTTTCTCCTTCTTTCTTCCGTTCCCCCCTCCCCCCAAGGTCCACAGGGAGGAAACACCCAGGCTTAGTTAGGATTCAGATATCATCTTGTTAGGAGGTATTACTGAAGTATGGCTCAAGTTCTTGTCTCTACTATGGCTTAACTCTTTGATTTGGGGAATTATGTTTTTTTATTTACTTATGTATTCTGATGATGCAAGACAGAAGTTATTTTGTTGTAGTGGTTTTTGTGACTTATGAAATTATGGACCACGGTATTTTTATTGAAATAAAAATTTAAATTTCCACTGCTATCTTATTTATATCTGTCTTGTAATTATTCTGTGTCTGATTACCTATAACACTTCACGGAACTTAATGCATTCCCTTAGTGAGTGACATTAACGAACGTGGGGTGTCACACTTGGTATCAGAGCTGAAGTTTACCAGATTGGATAAAGTTTTTGAAAATTATTTTCAGAAAGGTTTTTAAAGAAAGCATTTTCAAAAGAAAATCCTGTTTTGAAAAACATATTCCCCAAAGCAATATGTAATATATCTCGATTTTCCGCTTGATTCCTTTTTCCCTTTTTGTCTGGGGAACCGATTCTTCTCGAAAGGTGTCCCCGTTCCGGCATGATGTCGTAAGCGTGTTTAGCACATGTCGAAGGGAAATAAAGTGCCTAACCTTCATCCGCAGCCGCAGTGGTTTCACCTGCGGTTAATTTTCTCGAGCTTCATAAGGATTTCTGTGTGATGGAGGCAACTTTCGAAAGACTTGTTAGCTTGTTACATAAATGTAGGTAAAAATGAGTATAAGGAAGTTAAGGCTAAGGAGCACAACCCAAGGATGAGAAAAAGGTATGGCCCAAGAAAGGACAACAACAACAGAAGAAGGGTGGAAAAAAATGACAAGGCTAAGGATAAGGGGAAGTGCCATAGTTGTGGGCGAGAGGGTCACTTGGCCAAGGACTGCCGGATAAGGAAGAATGCTTGCTTCGTTTGTGGAGAGGTTGCACACAATTCTGGGGGAGTTCCCAAGGAAGCAAGGGCAATGTCAAAGGACAAGAACCTCTGGAGGGCAAGCGAATGCTCTCGTAGCTAGTGCACCAGATTGAGATAGGAAAGTTTCCATGAAAGGTTTTGATTCCTCTTTCCAATCAAGCGGTTAGAACTTTTCGATTCTGGCGCATTCGCATTCGTTCATATCTAGTTCTGTAGTTGAATCTCTGCACTTAATTACTATTATGGTAGTGGATCCCGTTGTTGTCTCATACTCCATTGGTGGTTCGGCTCATTTATCTGTGATTTGTCAGGGTTTCAGAATATCTGTGTTAGGTGTCGAGTTTGAGTGCGACACACATCTTGTTTCATGGGCTAGGGGTTAATTCTGGGAATGGATTAGCTTACCATTTATGGTGCCATTCTAGATTATGAGAAGAGGGTTGTTAGGCTTATGACTTGTCTGGGAGAACCCTTGAGATTTCGTGTGACCCATAAGGGTAGGTTATGCTTAATTTCCTAGAGTCTCTTGATGCATCTATCGATGATTTGCAATCTGTTCTAGTCATCCATGAGTAACCTGATGTCTTTGATGAGGTTCGGGGTTTACTCCCGAGGCGCGAGATTGATCTCCGTATATAGCTGGTGGACAATGCAAAGCCAGTTGCATTACCTATGGGCCATATGTCTCCTAAAAGAATAGAGGGAACTTGATGTAACACCCCACCTCCGCCAGGGTCACTCGCAAAGGAATGCACTAGCTTCGGAGGGGTATTGTTTGTAAACATGCATAATGATATAGCCAGGCAGGACATGACATATATATATATATATATATATATGTAAATAAACAGAGTAAGTAAATAAAACAGCGGAAGACTTTTAAACTATTTCAAAAACAAGTCTGTTACATCATAATGTCAATTTCCCAAGTAAACAAGTCTAGTACATAAAATAACATCATCTGATACTGAAAAAGAAAACATAAAAGTAGCTATCCCCAAAGTGGAAGAAACCATAGCGAGCTTAAGTCCAAAGCATACATGAGCTATCCAAGAAAGCAGCTAAGATCCAAGCTAGGCTCCTGTATTCCCTCCCTGAGAACCTGGGGGGGGGGGAACGGAAGAAAAGAGGCGAAACAAAACGGGTCAGTCAAAAAGACTGAGTAAGCCCTGCTACGATCAGTCTATAAACTAATAAAGTTAACATCATGATGGGAACTGAGATGATCATAGATAACAACATACTGGCATGGTAAATTAACCACAAGATAGATAGAGGTGTCATCGCATAAACATGGTTAAGTTTTTGCACCACGGTGTACTAGCAACTCAACATAACAGATACTGATCCCTTGGCCCAAGCTTTGGCCCAACAACATGAGGTGACCTTAATACAAGGTCCAGCCCAACGGTCTAGTCGATCGGCTCCCTATAAACCTAACACGTCAAGTGTTGGTGTCCATATGGCCCACGTATGGTTGTAGTTAGACTGTGCTGGGTCCACCTTTGGGTGTATCAAGCCCTCGGGTGTTAACCCCAAACACTTAAGCAATAATGCACAGCTCTAATCTACTGGTACCCGTGCCTCGAGTTTGTCCAACATCGGACTACGTGCACGTCCGTAGCCCGCCGGACCCGCACCGCTGTACCACTCGGCCATCGCCCTTTGGTCGTTTACATCCGTCCAGTAATCGTGCCCCGCCCTAGCCTAGCCTCTAGGGTTGTGAATGATACCAAACTGGGATTACTGCTGGAACAGACCACGCTGCTAGGGTTTCTAAGAGGGTTAAGTGTGATTTAACCCTTCACTAATCATGGATTAAATTAGTTAAGTGTAATCAACGGTTCACCACTTAACCCCATCCAATCCCTTGTATTCCCAAATTGATTAAATTGGTTAAGTGTAACTTAACCCCATTTTCATCCCTTGAATCCCCAAATTGGTTAAGTATTAGTGGACCCTGACTTAACCCTAACCATGAGGCATTTAGTTAACTTAATGCACCTTAACCTCTCACATTAGACCTTGTTGTGGTTACTAGTTAGGCCGGGCGGGTCCGGGTAGGTTTACACCACAACTTAGTCTAACCTCGGGTTTTGGCACCACATGACCAACTTCTCACATTGGGTCCTATTGTTTGTAGCCACTAGTTAAGCCGGTCGGTTCCGGGTAGAATTACGCTACAAACTCAACCCAACCTCGAGTTGGCCACACTTTTGTTTTCTAAGTGTCATGTCCACTTCATTTCAAAACATAATCACAAGTCAAACAATTTCTTGGGTAGACCTAACTTAATAGGTAAATTCCCAAGGGGTAGACCTAACTTAATAGGTAAATTCCCAATCTTATATTTTCATGTATTTTAAGTTTACCCCAAACCCCCAACGTCATTCTATCGCTTACATATTCGTAGTAACGCATAAAGGATAGGAAGAGGGAACTTGGCACAACATACATGATAAACTTGCACAACAATCATGCATAACATGTTAGACTTGCACAACTTAGCATAGTGAACTTGCATATTACCATAAACATGCATAACATGTTAAACTTGCATAACTTAGCATAGTGAACTTGCATATTACCTTAATCATGCATAACTTGTCAAACATGCACCGCTTGTCATTTTAAACTTGCATAAATATGCACAACTTGTCAAAACGTGCACAACTTGTCAAAACATGCACAGCTTGTCAAAACATGCACAACTTGTCATTTTAAACTTGCATAAACATGCACAACTTGTCAAAACATGCACAACTTGTCAAAACATGCACAACTTGTCAAAACATGCACAACTTGTCAAAACATGCACAACTTGTCATTTTGAACTTGCATAAACATGCATAACTTATTAAACATACAAATCATGGCTTAGCAAACTTGCATAAACATGCATAACTTAATAAACATACCAATCATGGCTTCACAAACTTGCATAATCATGCATAACTTATTAATCTTGCAAATCATGGCTTAGTATACATGCATAACTCAATAGATTTGCAAATCATGGCTTAGTACCCTTGCATAACATGCATAATCCATTAAACATGTAGAACATGGCATAGTAAACTCGCATATGCATGCATAACTTAGAAAACATGGTATAGTGAGTTCGCATAAGCATGCATAATCAACTAAACTTACATAAAACTCAACTTTCACCACATATTAACTTTAGAGTTCGTAAAGTGAAGGTAAGAGGGCTTACAATGCTTATGCGGACTCAAATGAGTACAACAAATGCAAGAAACCCCTTATGCAACTAATTAAAGCCCCCAAATGCAAGCAAACTTGATCAAGACTCCTCCTTTATGATGCCAATTGAAAAACAAGCCTTTAATGCAAGCTAAGGAGGATCATACAAGCCTAAATATGCTTGTATGCATGGAAAATCGCTTAGGAATTAAATTAGGAATTGTATGAAGAGGGTGGAGGCCATGAGAGTTTGGATTTTGGCATAGTTTTGTTGCTAGAATGATTAATGAGGCTTTAGGGTAGGATTAGGAGCTTATTTATAGAAGATTAGAGTGATTTAGACCATAGGATTAACCCTAGGATAGTTTTGGCCCGTCAGATCTCGGAACTCTCTAGAACCAAGCCACCCAATCAAGCCCAAATCAGAAATGGTGCACCAGGCTAGACTGCCTGGGCACCCCCTGTCGATAGGGCTGTCGACAGGGCAGTCGACATGCCTAGGGACCCTGTCGACAGGCCTGTCGACATGCGGGTCCTGGCGGGATTTTTCCCGCCTTGGCCCAGCTGGCCCAAATCCTTGTTTTTAATTTAAATTTAAATCTGTTTTAATTATGGAAATTTCTGAAAACTTCCATGGGCCTTAACTGGGTCATACGGACTCCGATTTTCGAAAACTCGGACTCTATTTCGCGTATTTTTCCGAGACGAACGCAATGGCATAGCCCGTTTCCCCTGATTCAGATTTTATAATTAAATTCTGCCTCGATTTTCATTATTACAGGTTGTTGAAAATACGGGTTGTTACATTCTCCCCTCCTTAAAGGATTTCGTCCCCGAAATCTTCAAGTTAGGAAGAACATATCCTACCATCCAACATCCATCTACTCATAACATCATCCACAAGCAATCATTGTCCTTAAAGGATTTCTAAATGTGGTATGAACATATGCAAAAGTGTGTGTATATGTACTTATCTAATGCAAAGATCAGGCGGTTACTGACACAGTAAACCTCCTTAATGCACATGTATGTCTTATCTAATGCAAAGATCAGGCGGTTACTGATACAGTAAACCTCCTTAATGCATATGTATGTCAGTGAAATGAATCCATATGTATGAAAATTCCTAAATTCATAGTATCTATATGAGTGCACATAACATTCACCCATATGCAACATCCATGTGATAACACACAATTTCCATCCATGAATAAGCATAAACACTCATGCATATGCAATATGAGGAGTGTGCGAGCCGATCTAGTGCCTAATCGTGTATAATGCATCCACGAGCAACCACTTGCAAACACTTGCAACCACTTGCAACCATCAAGCATAACATGTTTCAAATACATGTTTCATCCAAAGGGTTTTCTACCTACGGTTCTCATGACAAGATCGACACGATAAACTAGATAAACTAGATAAACTAGATAAACCCCTTGTCGTTCTCTTCCACTTATTCTTCTTTCTGTATACATGGCTTAAACATACTATATCCTCATGATTTCATGCAAGCTCTCCAAAATTCACTAGTGAATCCTGGATCTCGCCTACTTACTATAAAGTATTTCACGCAGCAGAACTTTCCTTGAAAATACCAACCCACGTTGCTAGTTGTCCTTATAAACGTGATTTTCTATAACTCGTGCTTAAATCGAAATGAACCATCTGCCTATGAGTGATAGGCCATACCTAGATTCAACTGCCTACCCATGGCTTCCTGTAGGCTACTTCAAAACTGGCCAACTTCTTGAGGGTAAACCGTTGCTAACCATGATGCAGTCCTTTCGCTCTTCACCGGACTGAAATGAGCACTCTTCGTGAGTCTACCTATTATGACCCTCATACCCGTACTCCCTTTTCTTTGATCTAGGTAGTCTATCCACATAATCTATCGAGATGTTTTCACACTTCCTTTGCAAAACTTCCAATGGAGGTAATGGCCCACTGGGCTTCTATGGCTTGACCTTAACCTGGTGGCACAACATGTATCCTGAAACCAACTCGGCCACCTCCTCGAGTGATGCGCATCATCAAGAACCTTCTTTACCAAGTCTTTCACTCGAGGAACACATAATCTCTCATCGCGCCTTAGTCATCCCTTGCCATCTATAATATATCTAACGAGGTGACTTAACATCTCGCCTTGAATCAACTGGTCCATGTTCTTGACTAACTGCGGGTCTTCTCCCTGTGGAACCCCCTTCTTGATCCAGAAGAGTAAGTCTAAGCTCAGGGAATGCTAACTAACTAGCCAAACGGAGAAAGCCTTCAATTGCCCTCCTCAGGGTTTTCCGGTCTTAGACCGCAACCACTTTAACGGAATCCACCGTTAAGCCTTACTTAGGAACTATGTGCCCAAGAAATCCAACTTCTTTCTTCCAAAATGACATTTGGAGAACTTGACCTTCCACTGGTGGGTCTAAGCGTATCCATATCCTCCTTGAGATGTATAGCATGTCCTTCCTCGTCCTTTTGAGGGGATCAAAATATCATCTATGATGACCATGACAAACTTGTTCAAGGACTCCCTAAACACCCTACCCATCAAGTTCACGTAATATGTGGGTGCGTTAGTCAAGCCAAATAGCATGACTAGCCATACTAAAAATCCATCTAGAGTCCTAAACGCAGTCTTGTCAATTCCATCCTCAGCCATCCTAAGCTGATGGAATCTGGTGGCTAGATCAAAAGAAAACAGATGCTCCTACAAGCTGATCAAACAAATCATTGATCCTTGGTAACGGTTATCTATTCCTCTCTCGAAAATCAACACACAAGCGAAACAAACTGTCCACGTCAGTAACGAATACTACTGGAGCACCCTACTCGAAAATGCTTCGTCTCAGGAAGTTCTTCTCAAGCAACTCCTTGACTTGCTTTCTTAACTCTCATCTCGTGAGATCATGTGCCTGACCGGCCACGAAGCTGGCTTGGTATTACCAACCAGATAATACGGAAATCTATCCCAAGATATCAGGATATTCTCGGACCACCCTCCCAGATTGCAAACTATCGATAGACGAGTTGAGGGATTCAAGATAACCTAACATGACGGGACCCCTAGGGTTGCTAGAAATTTCTAAGGGTACGGCTGAGGCGAGTCATGGGCCTCACAACCCTATATACAAAAACCCAGAATGGCTCCAAAATAGGACAACCATTCCATGCCCAAAGCCAACCCATATCCCCCGAAACCGAGAATATAAACATCCCACGAGAATTCTATACTCAAGATAGAAATTTTCAAATCCACTCAGACCACAGACAAACGGGCAGAACCCCCAATTGGATTTGAAACACATACGGGATCATCAACTACACTAGTACTTAGGTGCAAAACTTTCAACTGGATCAGATGAAATAAAACTATGCGATGTGCCAGAATCAAACAAAGTTTGAACAGGGAAAATCAGAAAATGTAAACAAGATTTTCAACAGAAACACTACCTCTATCATGAGCTGGAAAAACGGGGTTGAGGGGATAAATTCGCCCTCCAGATAGTCCTGCACACTGAGTCTGACCTTGCCCTTGTTTCCTCGGGCAATCCTTGCTGAAATGTCCCAACTCACCACAAATGAAGCATTCGCCCCGCTTTCTCTTTTCCTTCTTCCTACATTCCTTAGCCATATGTCCAACGTTACCACAGAAGTTACATTTTATATTCCCTCTTGGCTTGTCCTTGCGGTTGTGGTTATTCTTGCCCCATTTCCCGGAATTTACTCTCTTGCCTTGAGACTCATTTGCCTTGACCTCTTTCTTGTCATTGTTATCTTCTTCTTGAAGTAGGGCCAAATTCACTAAACTCTCGAAAGTCGCCCCCAAGGGTATATGAGACATGGCCAAACCATGTAATGGCTCGTTTAATCCTAGAGCAAAGTGTAGGGCCTTCTTCTGAGCTGTATTAACTAAGTCTAAATCGACACGAGCCAATTGATTAAACTTATCTATGTATTCCCTAATAGTCATGTCCCCTTGCTTCAGTGATAAGAATCTCAGTCCAAACCTTCCTCTAAAGTCATCCCAAGTCTCAATTGGCCTAGTAGCGGTGGTGACTACCCACCAACGTGCAGCTTCTTCCTTTAGCAACCATACTGCTAATAAAACTTTCCTGCGGTCACCTATATCAAAGGAGGTTAAAAGATCTTCGGTCTCTTTCAACCAATTCCCTGCTTCTACAAAAGTCTCTGTTCCATTAAAATTCTTGCCACCCATCCTCTTAAAGTTCTTGCAAGTTTCCGCGAAATCCGCTTGTGGAGGCTGAGGGGGAAGAGGAACATCAGCTACGGGAGGAGAAGGAGGAACAGCGGCCTCGACTGGGGAGACAACATTAGGGACACCCGGGACCGGTGCCGTGACTTCCAAGTACCGACGAAACCAATCGGGTATCATTACTCCTTCGGGCAAGATGAGATTATCAGACATGCTGGAAACGAAAAGAAAAGAGTTTAAACGAGGAGTCAAAGGATAGTGCTGATGGCTTTTGGGGAAGCCTTTTTAAAACAACTAGACTTTTCTTTGGAAAATACTTTATACTTGGTTTTGAAAATAGTTTTTCAAAAGTTTTTAAAACCCTTTTTATCCCTTCTCGTAAACCTGGCTCTGATACCAAATGTAACACCCCACCTCCGCCAGGGTCACTCGCAAAGGAATGCACTAGCTTTGGAGGGGTATTGTTGGTAAACATGCATAATGATATAGCCAGGCAGGACATGACATATATATATATATATATATATATATATGTAAATAAACAGAGTAAGTAAATAAAACAGCGGAAGACTTTTAAACTATTTCAAAAACAAGTCTGTTACATCATAATGTCAATTTCCCAAGTAAACAAGTCTAGTACATAAAATAACATCATCTGATACTGAAAAAGAAAACATAAAAGTAGCTATCCCCAAAGTGGAAGAAACCATAGCGAGCTTAAGTCCAAAGCATACATGAGCTATCCAAGAAAGCAGCTAAGATCCAAGCTAGGCTCCTGCATTCCCTCCCTGAGAACCTGGGGGGGGGGGGGAACGGAAGAAAAGAGGCGAAACAAAACGGGTCAGTCAAAAAGACTGAGTAAGCCCTGCTACGATCAGTCTATAAACTAATAAAGTTAACATCATGATGGGAACTGAGATGATCATAGATAACAACATACTGGCATGGTAAATTAACCACAAGATAGATAGAGGTGTCATCGCATAAACATGGTTAAGTTTTTGCACCACGGTGTACTAGCAACTCAACATAACAGATACTGATCCCTTGGCCCAAGCTTTGGCCCAACAACATGAGGTGACCTTAATACAAGGTCCAGCCCAACGGTCTAGTCGATCGGCTCCCTATAAACCTAACACGTCAAGTGTTGGTGTCCATATGGCCCACGTATGGTTGTAGTTAGACTGTGCTGGGTCCACCTTTGGGTGTATCAAGCCCTCGGGTGTTAACCCCAGACACTTAAGCAATAATGCACAGCTCTAATCTACTGGTACCCGTGCCTCGAGTTTGTCCAACATCGGACTACGTGCACGTCCGTAGCCCGCCGGACCCGCACCGCTGTACCACTCGGCCATCGCCCTTTGGTCGTTTACATCCGTCCAGTAATCGTGCCCCGCCCTAGCCTAGCCTCTAGGGTTGTGAATGATACCAAACTGGGATTACTGCTGGAACTGACCACACTGCTAGGGTTTCTAAGAGGGTTAAGTGTGATTTAACCCTTCACTAATCATGGATTAAATTAGTTAAGTGTAATCAACGGTTCACCACTTAACCCCATCCAATCCCTTGTATTCCCAAATTGATTAAATTGGTTAAGTGTAACTTAACCCCATTTTCATCCCTTGAATCCCCAAATTGGTTAAGTATTAGTGGACCCTGACTTAACCCTAACCATGAGGCATTTAGTTAACTTAATGCACCTTAACCTCTCACATTAGACCTTGTTGTGGTTACTAGTTAGGCCGGGCGGGTCAGGGTAGGTTTACACCACAACTTAGTCTAACCTCGGGTTTTGGCACCACATGACCAACTTCTCACATTGGGTCCTATTGTTTGTAGCCACTAGTTAAGCCGGTCGGTTCCGGGTAGAATTACGCTACAAACTCAACCCAACCTCGAGTTGGCCACACTTTTGTTTTCTAAGTGTCATGTCCACTTCATTTCAAAACATAATCACAAGTCAAACAATTTCTTGGGTAGACCTAACTTAATAGGTAAATTCCCAAGGGGTAGACCTAACTTAATAGGTAAATTCCCAATCTTATATTTTCATGTATTTTAAGTTTACCCCAAACCCCCAACGTCATTCTATCGCTTACATATTCGTAGTAACGCATAAAGGATAGGAAGAGGGAACTTGGCACAACATACATGATAAACTTGCACAACAATCATGCATAACATGTTAGACTTGCACAACTTAGCATAGTGAACTTGCATATTACCATAAATATGCATAACATGTTAAACTTGCATAACTTAGCATAGTGAACTTGCATATTACCTTAATCATGCATAACTTGTCAAACATGCACCGCTTGTCATTTTAAACTTGCATAAATATGCACAACTTGTCAAAACGTGCACAACTTGTCAAAACATGCACAACTTGTCAAAACATGCACAACTTGTCATTTTAAACTTGCATAAACATGCACAACTTGTCAAAACATGCACAACTTGTCAAAACATGCACAACTTGTCAAAACATGCACAACTTGTCATTTTGAACTTGCATAAACATGCATAACTTATTAAACATACAAATCATGGCTTAGCAAACTTGCATAAACATGCATAACTTAATAAACATACCAATCATGGCTTCACAAACTTGCATAATCATGCATAACTTATTAATCTTGCAAATCATGGCTTAGTATACATGCATAACTCAATAGATTTGCAAATCATGGCTTAGTACCCTTGCATAACATGCATAATCCATTAAACATGTAGAACATGGCATAGTAAACTCGCATATGCATGCATAACTTAGAAAACATGGTATAGTGAGTTCGCATAAGCATGCATAATCAACTAAACTCACATAAAACTCAACTTTCACCACATATTAACTTTAGAGTTCGTAAAGTGAAGGTAAGAGGGCTTACAATGCTTATGCGGACTCAAATGAGTACAACAAATGCAAGAAACCCCTTATGCAACTAATTAAAGCCCCCAAATGCAAGCAAACTTGATCAAGACTCCTCCTTTATGATGCCAATTGAAAAACAAGCCTTTAATGCAAGCTAAGGAGGATCATACAAGCCTAAATATGCTTGTATGCATGGAAAATCGCTTAGGAATTAAATTAGGAATTGTATGAAGAGGGTGGAGGCCATGAGAGTTTGGATTTTGGCATAGTTTTGTTGCTAGAATGATTAATGAGGCTTTAGGGTAGGATTAGGAGCTTATTTATAGAAGATTAGAGTGATTTAGACCATAGGATTAACCCTAGGATAGTTTTGGCCCGTCAGATCTCGGAACTCTCTAGAACCAAGCCACCCAATCAAGCCCAAATCAGAAATGGTGCACCAGGCTAGACTGCCTGGGCACCCCCTGTCGACAGGGCTGTCGACAGGGCAGTCGACATGCCTAGGGACCCTGTCGACAGGCCTGTCGACATGCGGGTCCTGGCGGGATTTTTCCCGCCTTGGCCCAGCTGGCCCAAATCCTTGTTTTTAATTTAAATTTAAATCTGTTTTAATTATGGAAATTTCTGAAAACTTCCATGGGCCTTAACTGGGTCATACGGACTCCGATTTTCGAAAACTCGGACTCTATTTCGCGTATTTTTCCGAGACGAACGCAATGGCATAGCCCGTTTCCCCTGATTCAGATTTTATAATTAAATTCTGCCTCGATTTTCATTATTACAGGTTGTTGAAAATACGGGTTGTTACACTTGATAAGAAAGTGGCAGGGCTACTTGAGAAGAGGTTTGATAGGTGAATCATATCAGGATGGGGAACTTATTGAGGACAGTCCTTAAGGAAGCCCATCATTCTAAGATGACTATTCATCCAAGTGGCGATAAAATGTATAGAGTTCGAGGTAGTGGGGCCAAACTTGCGAAAGGAAGTGAAAATAAAGAAGGAAGAAATGATTGGATGAGTTCCGACTTGCATACTTGGATCGGAGGTTAAGAAGTCACGCAAACGAGAAGTCAAGTTGGTGAAGGTCCAGTGGTGAGACAACCAAGCAGAAGCAACTTGGGAGACCGGAGACAAGATTTTTACGCTTTGTACCCTTCCTTTTCAAAGGAGTGTTCTTAACTTCTCTTCAAAAAGCTTTTATTTGCATTTGCTCCTATCATCTGAGTATATCGTATCGATCGAATCTTCGACCTTTAGGTAGGAAATCCCATGATTGTTTGAGATATGTTATGTTTGATGGATGCAAGTGGATGCAAGTGTTTGCTAGTGGTTGCCTGTGGACACATTTACACACACATTAGGCACTAAGATCGGCTCAATCACTCTCATACTGCATATGGATGTATGTGCATTTTCTTTTCTTTTATGGACGGAAATGGATGAACTAGCATATGGATATTGCATTTGGATGAATGAGTACGCACACATGTAGAGCTTATATGTTATAATAGGCTTATTTGCATACATACTGGATTCATGGCACTAACATACATTGCATTAAGGAGGTCAACTGAATCAGTAGACCGCCTGATTTTTGCATTAGTGTTGGGACATATACACACACATTTGCATATTTTCATGAAAGCAGTAGAAATCCTTAAGGACAATGGATGCTAGTGATTGATGATTGAGTGGATGGATGATGGATGGTAGGATATGCATTCTTCTCAGCTTAGAGATTTAGAGGACGAAATCCTTTGAGTAGGTGAGAATGTAACACCCCGAATTTTTAACGGCATTAAAGAAGACAAATTAAAGAATAAATAATTTAATATTAAGAACTAAGGGAAACTGATTACGTCATTACGTCCGTCTCGGAATTCTGCTTGAGATAGAGTCCGCGTTTGCGTAAAACGGATAATGTATGAAGAAGTTATGGACGGTTAAAGTTTTACGATGAAAACAGAATACATTGGCGCACTTGACAAGCGCACCAATGTATTATTGCACTGGTGTACCTGCTAAGTGCGCCCAGAACAGTTTCTGGGTGATTCGGGCCTTTTTCGAGTGAGTGACGACCCGTGACCTGACCCAATTCCATTAGGGCTGAGGTGGCATCCGAATTCTGTAACCCAGCATCTATAAATATATCCCATATCCTTTGTTTTCTTCAAAGAAAAGCAATGGTGGCTGGACTCTGCTGGATTCTGGATTGAATTAGGATCTCTCATCTTCTTCTAAAGCAAATCAAATCCTGAGATTCGAACATAGACTCAGCACCTTTTTTGTCATTTTATCAATCCAATCACAGTGAGTTCTAGTTGCTTTTAGGTTTAGATAAATAATAGTGAAACTATGAAGGACTGTGATTTGGATACGATTGTAGACTTTAAATCTATGTTATTGGTAGATCTCATGCTATATTATGATAAATCTATTTCTTTGGATCCAATTCAATTGTTCTACTATGTTATCATTATTGATCTTGGGTTGTAAATTTCATGATATGCTATGATGCGGATGTATGTAGATCTATTCGATATGATCTAAATTTGTCACTTTATGATTCATGTAGATCTATCATATGCGATCTAAATTTGTCACTCTATGATTCATGTTAGATCTATCTTATGTGATCTATAGTTGTCGCTTTATGATTCATGTTAGACCTATCCTATGTGATCTAAAATTGTCACTTTATGATTCATGTAAGATCTATCCTATGTGATCTAAATTTGTCACCTTATGATTCATGTAGATCTATCCTATGTGATCTAAACTTGTCACCTTATGATTCATGTAGATCTATCCTATGTGATCTAGAATTGTCACTTTATGATTCATGTTAGATCAATCCTATGTGATCTAAATTTGTCTCTTTATGATTCATGTTAGATCTATCCTATGTGATCTAAAATTGTCACTTTATGATTCATGTTAGACCTATCCTATGTGATCTAAATTTTTCACTTTATGATTCATGTTAGATCAATACTATATGATCTAAATTATTCACTTTATGATTCATGTTAGATCTATCCTATGTGATCTAAAATTGTCACATTATGTTTCATGTTAGATCAATCCTATGTGATCTAAATTTTTCACTTTATGATTCATGTTCGATCTATCCTATGTGATCTAAAATTGTCACCTTATGATTCATATAGATCCATCCTATGTGATCTAGAATTGTCACTTTATGGTTCATGTTAGATCAATCCTATGTGATCTAAATTTGTCACTTTATGATTTTTGTTAGATCTATCCTATGTGATCTAAAATTTTCATCTTATGATTCATGTTAGGTCTATCCTATGTGATCTAAATTGTCACCTTATGTTATCATGTTAGATTTAAATCGATTGGACATCTAAAATGGCTACTTTAGATATTGTGACATCAGTAGATATGGTTGTACATCCGAAAAATTAAGGGTTGCCACTTTAGGAAGTAATACACCCTACCGTGGGGCTAGCACAGGGTATCTACAGAATAGGGAGCCGATTGATTGGGGGGTAGTAAATAGGGTACATCTAGTCCTGTCTGTTTCTGTGGGTACATGTGTTTCTGTCTAGGCTAACACCTATTATTTCTGTTTAGGTACCAGTTTTGTTTGGGTTAAAACTCGTTACTAGAGTACACCTAAAACTACCATTATGTTTCTGTTGGGATCATCCTGTTTTTGCTAGGCAATTGGGGAATATGTAATCCTATTACATATTTGTTATACTTGTATTGGTGCAAAGCAAGGAAAGTATTAAGAAGCACTATCTATTCTATCTCGTTGTCCTGTTTACCTTGTCATGCCTTCCATTTATGTAGTGATGTCATGTTTACCTTGTCATGCCAGCCATTTATGTAGTGATCTCCCTTATCCACTTTATATCGCTATCATGTTACTTTTATTTATCTACTGGCTAAAAGTAACTAGACTCGCCAGACTTATTGTCTGACCCTTTTTGTTTCTCCTTCTTTCTTCCGTCCCCCCTAGGTCCATAGGGAGGAAACACCTAGGCTTAGTTAGGATTCAGATATCATCTTACTAGGAGCTATTGCTGAAGTATGGCTCAAGTTCTTGTCTTTACTATGGATTAACTCTTTCATTTGGGGAATTATGCTTTTTTATTTACTTATGTACTCTGATGATGCAAGACATAAATTATTTTGTTGTAATGGTTTTTGTGACTTATGATATTATGGACCACGGTATTTTTATTGAAATAAAAATTAAAATTTCCGCTGCTTCCTTATTTATACCTTTCTTGTAATTATTCTATGTCTGATTACCTATAACGCTTCATGGAATTTAATGCATTCCCTTAGTGAGTGACATTAACGGACGTGGGATGTCACAAAATCCATCCATTTATGTAAATTTTTATAATATAAATGATCCTAAACCTTTGGATTGATTTCTAGAAAAATCCGTCTGTTTATATAAATTTTTATAATATATATAACCTCATAACCCTATCCGCCACACTGGTTGTATCGACCAAATTGTCGGTATAGTGGTCGACTGCCCAGTCGACCTGGTAGTGAGGTGGCAAGAGGAATATTTTTACTATTTATATATTATCTTGTTTAATTTATTTTCTGTCCGTTTTCAAATTTCGTCTGTAAATTTTTTATACGGACTCCATTCGCAAAGTTCCAAACATGAAAGTTGACCAGAATTCCGTCATGAATGCAACAATGCAAATTTTATAGTCAAATTATTTCATTTGCAAAAATTCCATTTTTGGAATCTAATTAAATAACTAAATTAATTATTGCCAAAATTCCGGTTGTTACGCGCTCCTTCCACCTCTGTCTGTATCCCGCTTCGACGACTCCCCAAGTTTACCTCCCTTGGATTTTGTATCCCAGAACCAAGTGGGAATTTGTATATTAGCTTCACGCATCATATTTCGTATTCTAAATTCCCCAGATTCGAAATATACCAAGCAAAAAATCAGGTAGTATAGGACAAGGTGGATAAAAAGTGAAGCAAAGCAGGGCAGATACAAAATAAGGCGAGTCAACAAGATATGTAGTTTTAGAGCTTCAAAGTGGAAATCTTCAAGAAATGGCTAAGTCTCTGGATCGCTACCGATCCCGGGATTAGTACAGAACATGAGGTATAAAATACTGGTGTAGGTTCCACACCTTACCCCCTTCTACGTGCTCCTCGAGCACTCATATAAATACCCTCGACCCTACAGCATGGAAAGGGTTAGCTCTTTTAACACCTTTTGAAGAATAAGACCTTCCTAACACCTCTCAAGCATATTAAATCACTCCGAGAAGAAGAGAGAAGCTTCTCCTTGGATACTTGGACCATTTTGGGCTGCATAGGAATTTCAGAAAGAAGGAGCATACCTCCATTTCAGACATACTAGAACCTTGTTTCTACCATTACCTTTATAGTGACTTCCAATCACTGTAAACACATACAAAGAGCATAATCAAATAGCAAAGCTATTCAAAGAGGACGTAAGCCATCGCGGGTCGAGTCACTATAAACACCATGTCATTTAATTTCCCGCATTATTTTTGCTCTAGATGTTTAGTTTCATTGTCTTGGAACTCATTGGATGTTGCGCCAACTTTTCCGCATCAACATTTTAGTACTTTCATTGAGTGGAATAAAAACCCCGCCTTTCCTATCGTTCATTCACCAAAACTTGGAAGCGCTACTTAGTTTTTCCAAAGACTTACCGAACAAGTTTATTGATAATGGTGACCGAAGGAAAGACTACATCGTCGGACCTCCCACGGCCGATCCTGACTCGAAAAACACTTATCAGCCTCGACTCACTGAAGTTCCGACAAACTTGAAAATCACTACTTCCTCTGATTCTAACTCTCTGGTTACCCGAACTCAGTTTGTCGATGTCAAGAGAAAGTTGATGGAAATGCAAAGAAGCCTTGGCAAGCAAATCAAGCAAAACCCGGAATTGACGCAATGACTTTGAGATCATACTCAATGAGGCATCCTCCACCTTCAAGCGAACAACATCGTTCTTCCTTCTCTGATCTGTCTCTCTGAACTCCATTCTCATTCCTCTCCGTCATAACTGAAGCCAACATCTGATATCTAACTGTCATGGTACCGAAATCTCCATTAAAGAATGGATGCGTTGTTCTGATCGCTCCCGGCCCTAACCTAGCTCGACGAAAGGATTAGCGCTCAACCCCTTACTCGACAGAACCGACTTGTCGCGAATTAGAATTTGGAGCCTACGCTTCGTGCAACAAACCAGGTCCAAGATCTGGCCTATCGACCTCCATAAGGTCACAGAACCGAGTTCGAAGATTCTTTGGAAGAAGACAACATTCATCCAAGACGATGTCCAAGGCTGCGCACTCTCGAGTTGGATCATGACCGCTGGAATTTAGAAGAGATCAGAACCCCCATTATCGCCAACTTGGTTTGCAGCATCATGAAATAATGTTAGGGTCACATCATCGACGAATGCAAAACCAGCGCAAGACGTAACCCCTTCATAGAAAATGTGCTCAACACTGGATGGCCCAAACACTTCAGTATTCCATAGATAGGGGATTACTCGGGGAAATCTTACTCGCGAGATTTCATTAAACATTACGAATTGCGCATGGATTCTGCTCACGCCACAGATGTGGTGAAGTGCAAGTGTTTCCTTGTCTTTCTCGGAGGCGTGCCTCTTTTATGGTTCACTCGACTCCAACCGAGAACCATCTCAACTTTCGATCGCATTACAAATGATTTGATCGAATAGTTCCGCATGCACATCTCTCAACGCAGTAGGGAAAGTTTGAAAAGCTATCTCGAAATATTTGACAACGCATTAGCGGACATTAAAGACCAGAACCCCTACACTATCTTATCCCAACTTTCCAAGGGCATTCATCCTAATTTCGAATAAGGAGCATGACTGAAAGCCACCGGGGACTTTGGAAATCTTTTACGAGAAGGCCAAATATTTCCTATGCTGAGAAGAAGCACAAAAAATCGAGGTTCTCATTTCGACAACCTACTTTGAAATGAAGTCCAAATCTCTAATGACTCCAATCCCGATGCTTTAAACAAACATGCTCAAGCTGGCAACAACAAAAGTAGTCACAATAAAAAGAGGAAACAACTTAGGCTCCCTTCTTTCCATAACTACACTTCGCTTAATGACTCCCTTGGAAATATCTACCTCGAGACATGTAAGGTATCACAGTACAAGAAGCTCAAGCCAAGGGGTCCGTCAAATGAAAAAGAAAGACCGAAAAGTACTGCTGGATTCATAGCTCCCGCGATCACGACACAAACAAATGTTGCCACCTAAAAGACAATGTCAAAAGACTCGCTCGCTAAGGAAAACTTGAGCAGTACACGTAAGGCCCCCCACAAGAAATTTCCAAGTCATCCGACGCTCTTCAAGAATTTCAACCAACCAGGACCTCGCCTAGCAACTGGATCCCCTAGGATCAGCCTTCCAAGTCAGCAAGATAGCAACAAAAATAAGAGGCTTAGACATTGACACCACAACACATGACTCATCTTGCTTGAGTTACACCTCTAGGAACTTGTATTTATTTCCTGAAGTAGTTTGATTGTATGTTCTAATTTCGGCAAGTTGCTTACGTTGTGATAGAACTGACTTAGTTGTAATCCTTATACGAAATGCCATAACATCGTCCTCATCCTTCGAGATTCTTCTGTGGATTGCCATAGTATCACCACCATAAATGCAATCAAAAAGGCTTAACCGTTCATACCACTAAAACTAGGGGGCAAGTACTCTAAGTCCAATGGGCTTGGTCCGGCCTACCTATGCTCAGTCGCACTCGAGCAGCTTTATGTTGGCACCATGACTAAGCTCGATGGTTAGTGCATGACCTAGCCATGCTCAATCATATTTGAGGGGACTTGTAATAACCCGTATTTTAATAACAAGATATAACACAAAACAAGGCAGAATTAAATAATAAAATCTGAATCAAGGGAAACGGGCTATGCCATTGCGTTCGTCTCGGAAAAATATGCGAAATAGAGTCCGAGTTTTCGAAAATCGGAGTCCGTATAACCCGATTAAGGCCCAACAAAGTTTTCAGAAAATTTCTAAATAAAAACAGATTTTCGAATTCAAATCTAAGCTTGGAAATTGGGCCAGTTGGGCCAAGGCGGGAAAATTCCCGCCACAGTACCCAAGTCGACAGCCCTGTCGACTTGGGAGTCGACTGGGTCTGACCAGGTCGACAGCCCTGTCGACTTGGCTGTCGACTTGGCTCAGACGCCCAGTCCTGCCTGGTGCACCATCTTGAGAATGTGTTGAGCTAGAGGGCCAGATTCGATTTGGAGGGCTGAAATGAGGACTAGGGTTTAATCCTATGGTCTAAATCACTAGCCTAATCTATAAATAAGACCCTAACCTACCCTAAATCCTCATTAATCTATCCTACAACTAAACTATGGCAAAATCAATCCCCTCATGGCCTCCACTCTCTTCATAAATTCCTAAATCAATTTTCAAGAGATTCCCATGCATACAAGTGTATTTAGGCTTGTATGATCCTCTTTAGCTTGCATTAAAGTCTTGTTTCTCTATTGGCATCATAAAGGAGGAGTCTTGATCAAGTTTGCTTGCATTTTGGGGTTTTAATTAGTTGCATAAGGGATTTCTTACATTTGCTATACTCATTTGAGTCATCATAGCATTGTAAGCCTATTCCTACTCTTGTATTTTAACTATGAAGTTAATATGTTATGTTTCAAGTTTGAGTTTGGGGTTAATCATGATATGTGCTTTGATCTTATGATTTTATGCATAAGATTACTCTATGCATGTTAGTAAAGTCATTACCTTGGCTTTATGCATAGAAAGATATGATCTTTGGTTGGAAATGTTGCATAATGCAACTTTGAAACTCTCATAACCCTTGCATTAACATGCATATATTACTAGCCCTTATCTCATGCTATCTATGGCCATGTTCCACCTATTTGCCAAGTTTGATGTTATGCATGCATATGAACCTTATGCAAGTTGAAATCATGTTATGCATGCATATGAACCTTATGTAGGTTGAAACCATGTTATGCATGCATATGAACACTATGCAAGTTAAAATGATGTTATGCATGCTTATGAATATTTTGCAAGTTGATAACATGATATGCAAGTTTATGATCACATCTTTGTCTCATGCCACCATGTTTAACTTGTGGCTCCAACCCCTCTATGTCATGATTATGCCTTCTTTCTATCCTTTATGCGCTATTGCGATATGTAAGCGATGGGATTGCGTTTGGGACTGGGTAAACTTAAAAGACATAAAAACATAAGCTTGGGAATTTACCTATTAAGTTAGGTCTACCCATTGGGAATTTACCTATTAAGTTAGGTCTACCGAATTGCTTGAAAACTTGTAATGTGATGGACATGACACATAGAAAACATGAGAATGGCCAACTCGAGGTTGGGTTGAGCTTGTAGCATAAACCTACCCGGAACCGACCGGCTTAACTAGTGGCTACAAGCAATAGGACCCAATGTGAGTAGTTGGTCATGTCGCACGTAAGACCCGAGGTTAGACTAAGTTGTGGTGTAAACCTACCCGGACCCGCCCGGCCTAACTAGTAACCACAACAAGGTCTAATGTGAGAGGTTGGGTGCATTAAATTAATTAATGCCACATGGTAGGGTTAAGTCATGGACCGCTTGAATACTTAACCAATTAAACACGATGGGTTGGTAGGGTTAAGTCATGAACCTTGGGTACACTTAACCAACTTGGTACTTAGATAAGTTGGGTTAACCACGTTTAACCCATTAAGGAAACCCTAGTTACGTGGTCCTTTGCACCAGTAACCCTCTTGGATGTATCATGATACCCTAGGGACTAGGCTAGGGTGGGGCACGATTACTGGGATGACATGTAAGCGACTAAAACGACGGCTGTGTAGGTGCGCCGGTGTAGGTTCAGGCGGGCCATGGTCGTGCACGTGGTCCGGAGTTGAAAAAGCAGGCACGGGCACCAGTAGGCTTAAACTGTGCGTGCTTGGTTTGTGTCAGGGGTTGACACCCTAGGACTTGATACACCCTAGGGTGGACCTAGCACAGTTTAGCTGCACTTCGTAGTTGGGCCGTATGACACCGACACTTGACGAGTTAGGCTGTAGGGAGCCGATCGACTAGACCGTGCTAGTTGGGCCTTGATTTAGGTCATTCATGATGGTGGGCCAAACTTGGGCCTGGGGATCACCTCTTGTTTACACTTGACACGACTTGTGATACTAGTACACTTGGTGCAAACCTCAATCTTGTTTATGCGGTACCACATTTGATCTATCTTGTTGACTTCTTACTGTAACACCCCACCTCCGCTAGGGTCACTCACAAAGGGAATGCACTAGGTTTGGAGGAGTATTATTGGTAAACATGCACAGAAATATTACAAGACAGAACATATATAAAATAGCGGAAGTAAAATCAAACTTTCATAACATGAATAAATAAGGTCTAAAGCCTTTTACATCAGAGTACATCAAAACCTATCTTGTAATAATAAAGAAGCATAAAGACTTTTTCATAAATTATTCCCCAAGAAAAAGCAGTAAAGTAGCCATAGCCAAGAAAAATCCAAGCCATCCATGATGACCTTCAAGCAGAAGAAGTCCGAACTAAACAACAGTATTTCCTCCCTGTAACCTGGGGGGGAAACGGAAGAAAAGAGGCGAAACAAAACGGGTCAGTCAAAAAGACTGAGTAAGCCCTATCTACTATTAGTATAAAAACTAGTAAAGTTAACTGACATGAGAAACTGAGATGAACATAAGCATGATAACAAGATAGATAAGCTAAATCAAAATAACAGGATGAACTACTGAACTCAGATACTAAGATGTCATGATAAATTACGATGTCAAGACAAAACAAGGTATCACATCGTCAGGTTCCTATCAAGTATAATATCCCAAGATATCTATCACGTATAACGTCCCATGGTATCTATCCTGTACATCGGCTCTGCACCTACCGTACTAGTATCCCAACTGTATTACGTGTTATCCGTGAATGACCCTTACTCAAAAGTCGTGTAATGGTCCCTGTCAACCTAATATGCCGCATATATAGGTTACTTAACTCATATGTTTCTTTCCATGTATAAGTTCAGTTCTTAGCCGTAGGCTGTACGGGCTTTCCCATGTAAACGGTTTATCCTTGAAGTTGTTTTGGACTGCAACCCTTGATCTAGTTGTGTTTCCTTATCATGAACTATCGCGCGTCCACTTAGGATTTATGCCACCTAGGACCGCTAGGGATTATGCTACCTAATGAACGTTTCCGTGTCTCGGTTTGGGTTTTGGCCACCTAGGACCACTAGAGATTACGCCACCCGTCAACCGCGCCCTTGATCCCACGTATGTATCGTGAATCGTTTTCCATGTCTAGATGCACATGTTCCCCAATGTGCCATCCGAGTTCCGTGCCAGGGCAAATCAAGAAATACGGAACTCGGTCGGGAGCTTTAAATCGTCTGCCGATGCAGATATCAAGGTCTGTTTTTGTACCCGTGGCTATGGTCCCACGTGACCCCTCCCTCAACTACTGAAAGGCAATCCAAGAAAAATCATGTATAAGAACCACTCCACGGCCCCACTATAGCCCACTTTCCTACGGGCCAACCTCACCCATGACTCGATAGTAAGCACATGGTCTGTTGGGGGTTCCCTGCCTTTCCGCACGTACACGATTGACTAAAGATGGTAGATAGTCGGCGATGCGCTATCCAGGGCAAAAACAAGAATCGTCGACTCCACGCTAATCCATCCCAGTCTTTAGGTTGCTCGCATAGCAACCAAGGCATACTCTTGGTCCTTCTAACGCAGACCTTAACCTCTCATGGGCCTAGCATAATTACCTGGCAGCCCACAGAGGGATCCCAAGAGTATCCTCACGTCCCCCGAAGCTTCCACTTCGGCACCCAGTGCGCTGGAGCTTTTATCCAAGTCAGATAACTTGCTCCCCCTCGTATACTAAGCAATGACCTACCATATCAGGTTACTCATCGTTTTGAGAATTAGTCCTATGTCCTTAGCTAAGAATTATTACTTAGTTACCCTTAACTAAGGTTTACCACTTAGCTTCCTTTCCCGTTATCCTTGATTAACCACGGTTTTCTACCTAGTTCTTCTAGCTAGGGTTTGTCTATTGGGTTAAGTGTTATCATTCAAGTCCATGACTTAACCCGCCCACGAATCACGTCAAAGATTGGCTAAGTATTTAAGTTCAAGACTTAGTCCCACAAGTTGGTTAAGTGTACCCAGAGGCTCATGACTTAACCCTATCAACTCAAATTGGTCAAGTACTAGCTTACCTTAATCCTATCGGATTATCTTGCTAGATCGATTAAGCATAGATTATCTTAATCCCATCAAATTATCGAGTCGGATTGGTTAAGTATAGGTTGGCTTAACCCCATCCTCTAATCGTACTACAATGGTTAAGTATATTCTAAAAAGGTCTTGTGACTTAACCTTATCAGGTCCGCGTATTAGATGGGTTAAGTGTAAGTTACTTAACCCCATCAAATCATCATGTATAATTGGTTAAGTATAAGTTGCTTAACCCCATTAAATTATCACGTTAAGTTGGTTAAGTATTGGTTACTTAACCTCATTGAATTACCGAGTTTAAATTGGTTAAGTGTTTAACTTAACCCCCTCGAATTACCGTGTTTAGATTAGTTAAGTGTGGATTACTTAACCCCATCTAATTACCGTGTCGGATTAGTTAAGCGTAAATTACTTAACCCCATCCCCTAATCATCTTGTATGGTTAAGTGTCATTAAGAAAACTTACTTAACCTTGCCAAATTATCATGTTGGATTGATTAAGTGTTGGTTAACTTAATCCCCGTCCACTAGTCGTATAAAAATGGTTAAGCGTCATTAGGCAAATCAAATCACTTAACCTACCCAACCTTGTCATGTTTTGTTAAGTATCATTAGCCTAACCAATTTACTTAACCCATTTACCCATGTCATATTTGGTTAAGAGTCATTAATCAAATTAACTTAACCCTATCATGTGGCATTAATTACTTAATGCACCCCAACCTCTCACATTAAACTTTGTTGTGGTTACTAGTTAAGCCGGTCGGTTCCGGGTAGCTTTACACCACAACTTGGTCTAACCTCGGGTTCAAGCACAACATGACCAACTTCTCACATTGGGTCCTATTGTTTGCAACTACTAGTTAGGCCGGTCGGTTCTGGGTAGTTTTACGTTGCAAACTCAACCCAACCTCGAGTTGGCCACTTTCATGTTTAGTCTAGTGTCATGTTCATAGTCAAGTTTTCAAGCAATTGGGTAGACCTAACTTAATAGGTAAATTCCCAATGGGTAGACCTAACTTAATAGGTAAATTCCCAAGCTTATGCTTTTATGCTTACTTACATGTCAACTCCCATGTTATATTTCAAGTCATGTTTTCAAGTATAAACACATGTCATATTTAACGTTACATGTTGTCATGTTTATACCCATAATGTGACCCCAACGCTTTTTAAACTAGCATATACATTCGCAACAACGTGATGGATTAAAAGAAGAGACTTGGCAAAGGAATGACAAAAATGGGTATTAAGCCACAAGTTAATCATGGTGGCAAATGAGGCACAAATGTGTTCATTAGCTTGCATGTTACATTCTTAAGCCTCACAAAAACATGCATAAACCCAAACTTGGCACATAAACGAATCATGGTGACAAAAGACATGGAATGATGACTAGAAACTCGCATATATCATCATATAAGGGTTATGACTTCATATGCAAGTTGACATAAAGATTATGAAGGTTCTCATGTTGCATAATGCAACATTTCAACATAAAGGTTGTAGCTTTTAGCTCATAAGATCAAGATAATGACTTCATAAACTTGCATGACATGATAGCATAAATCATACTCAATGATCAAACCCAAATTTGCAACATGAACATTTAACTTCATGGTTAATATCTAAGAGTAGGGAAGGGCTTACTTTGCTATGAAGGCACAAATCGATTAAATTAAAGATTGAGACAAAGCCTATGCATGCCATCATTCAAAAACCCAAAGATGAAAGCTCCAAATCAATAAAAACCCCATCTTGATGAACAAAGGTCAAAGCTTTAGCCTTGAAATCAACTTGAGAAGCTCTCATACTAACATAGAAACTCTCTAACACTCTCAAGATCATGAAACCTCTCATAGGAATTTACTTAGGAATTTTAGAATGAGGGTGAAGGCCATGATTGTGAAAATTTTGCCACAGTTTAGTTGCAAGAATGAATAATGAGGGTTTAGGGTAGGCTTAGGGTCTTATTTATAGATTAGGCAAGTGTTTTAGGCCATAGGATTAAACCTAGATTCAATCCAAGCCATCAAAGCATGTCTTGGGGAAGAAGTCAAGTGTAGGAACCATCTAGGGCCTTTAGATTAAAGATGAACCATGAGAACCATCCAAATGCAAAATCTGCATTTGAGCGAATCGGCCCACGGGTTGACAGCCAAACACCCTGGATTAACCCCTAGTCGACCCAGCGGGCTTGGGTCGACCTCAAAAATCGGCCGGTTCGGTTATTCCCCTCTCCCAATTCGCTGTTTTGAACATTTTTGCATATTTATTTATTTAATTTTCAATTATATATATATATATCAATATATATATATTTCTCTGCGCAACCCATTTCACTTAATTAAGTATACTTTAATTTGGGAATTTTTCGTGAAACTTCGCGAGGCCATATCTTGGT
Source organism: Allium sativum (assembly GCA_030737875.1). Classification (NCBI taxonomy): domain Eukaryota; kingdom Viridiplantae; phylum Streptophyta; class Magnoliopsida; order Asparagales; family Amaryllidaceae; genus Allium; species Allium sativum. The sequence goes on along the minus strand of CM060921.1, from coordinate 796,965,160 downwards.
CATACGGACTCCGATTCTCGAAAACTCAGACTCTATTTCGCGTATTTTTCCGAGACGAACGCAATGGAATAGCCTGTTTTACTTGATTCAGAATTTAAAATTAAATTCTGCCTTGATTCTCGTTTTAACATGTTATCGAAATACGAGTTGTTACACTTACCATGCCAGTTATTATCCTGTGACTCATCCTTGTGTAGATATATACTGTTAACTTTATTAGTTGTTGTACAATTGTAGATAGGACTTACCAGTCTTTTGACTGACCCGTTTTCTTTCGCCTCTTTTCTTTCGTTCCCCCCCCCCAGGTTTACAGGGCGGGAATACCAGCACTTAGCTTGGATCTTAGCTGCTTTTCTTGGATAGCTCATGTATGCTTCGGACTTGAGCTTGCTATGGTTTTCTACTTGGGGATAGCTACTTCATGTTTTCCTTTTCAGTTACAAGTTTTATGTTTCTAGACTTTGTTTATGGAAAATAATTAAGTACTGTGTTGTAACTTAACCTATGGATTTGATATGCTAGCTTTTATCTGCTGCTATACTTACTCTGTTTTTACTTATATGTTCTGTCTTGTGATATCTGCATGCATAATTACCTTATTTAAACGCCCCTCCAAAGTCAGTGTCCTTGCAAGAGTGGCACTGGTGGAGGTGGGGTGTTACATTTGGTATCAGAGCATAAGGTTTGCGAGATTGGAGCAAAAAGGGTTTTAAAGTTACTTTTAAAAGCTATTTTCAAAACCAATTAAGTATTTTCCAAAGAAAAGTCTAGTTTATTTTGAAAGGCTATCCCCCAAGAGCCATAAGCACTATCCTTCGTTTCCTCGTTCTAAAACTATCTTTTCCTTTTTCAGCATGGCCGATCTCAATCTTCCTGAGGAAGTCACCATTCCCGGATGGTTCCGGAGGTACTTGGAAGCTAGGGCCAATAATCCAGGTCCAGCAACCACTCCCACTATCACTGAGGTTCCACCTCCTCCTCCTCAGCAACCACAAGCCGATTTCGCCAAGGTTTGCAAGGACTTCAAGGCCATGGGTGGCAAAAATTTTATGGGGACAGAGACTTTCGTGGAAGCAAGAAATTGGTTGAAGGAGACCGAAGATCTTTTTGCCATCTTTGGTATAGAGGACCATAGAAAGGTTCTGTTGGCGGTTTGGCTACTAAAGGAGGAAGCTTCTTATTGGTGGGAGGTCACCAATGCTACAAGGCCCGTAGAAACCTGGGCCGACTTTAGGGCAAGGTTTGGGCTTAAGTTTCTATCATCTGCAGAGGCAAATTTGCAACTAGAGAAGTTCATAGCTTTGAAGCAAGGAGACATGACAGTGAGAGAGTATGTGAATAGGTTCAACCAGCTTGCCCGATTCGGTTTGGACATGGTCAATACTCCCGAGAAGAAGGCTCTACGTTTTGCACGAGGGTTAAATGAGCCATTACAAGGTCTAGCTATGTCACACATACCCATGGGGGCCACTTTCGAGAGCCTGGTAGACATGGCGTTGCTGCAGGGAGAGGATAAGAATGAGAAGAAGGAAGTTAAGCCCAATGAAACTCAGCCTAAGAAGACAGACTCCAAGTGGGGAGGGAATCAGAGTAATCAGAACAACAAGAACAACAAGGGCAACAAGAACAAGGCAAAGGACACAAGAAAGTGCCACTTCTGTGGGATTGTTGGGCATGTAGCCAAGGACTGTAGGAAGAAGAAAATGAAATTGGGTGGATGCTTTCATTGTGGAGAGACGGGACATTTTAGCAAGGATTGCCCTAAGAAGCAGGGGCATGGACAAACTCAGCGCGCAGGTTCATCTGGAGGGCAAGTGCATGCTCTCAACACCGCTCCAGTTCAGGACCGAGGTACTGTTTCTGTGGAGAGTCTTGTTTATATTTCTGGTTTTCCTGTTCGCACTTTGTTTGATTCTGGCGCATCACATACCTTTATTTCCTCTGATGTTGTTGAAAGTTTGCACCTAAGTACTAGTCTTGTTGAGGATCTCGTTAGTGTTTCAAATCCGATTGGGGGTTCAGCCCATTTGTCTATGATCTGTATGGATTTGAGGATTTCTATCTTGACCGTAGAATTCTCGTGTGATGCTTATGTTCTCGGGTTCACGGAATACGGGTTAATCTTGGGCATGGATTGGTTGTCCCGCTATGGAGCCATTCTCGATTGTGAGCATAGGGTGGTGAGACTCATGACTCGCCTTGGCAATACCCTAGAGATTTCTTGCAACCCGCTAGATCCCGTCATGCTATGTTATCTTGAATCTCTTGACTCGTCTATCGACGATCTGCAATCTGTAAGGGTGGTTCGAGAATACCCTGATGTTTTTGAAGAAGTTAAGGGGTTACCCCCTAAGCGAGAGATAGATTTCCGCATTTATCTGGTTGATAATGCTAAGCCAGTCTCCTTACCAGTTAGGCACATGGCCCCGCGGGAAAGGAGAGAGCTCAGTAAGCAAATCAAGGAGCTTCTTGAGAAGAATTTTATTAGGCGAAGCATCTCCGAATGGGGTGCTCCTGTGGTGTTCGCTACTAAGGCGGACGGCTCGCTTCGTCTATGTGTTGATTATCGAGAGCTGAACAAGCTAACTAAGAAGAATAGGCATCCATTACCGAGGATAGATGACCTCTTCGACCAGCTTGTCGGTTCTTCTGTTTTCTCTCAGCTCGATTTAGCCACCGGATTTCATCAGCTTAGAGTGACCGAAGACAGCATTGATAAGACTGCATTTAGGACTCCAGACGGATTCTTTGAATGGCTTGTCATGCCATTCGGCTTGACTAATGCACCCGCCTACTTCGTAGATTTGATGGGTAGGGTGTTCAGGGAGTTCCTTAAAAGTTTGTTGTTGTCTTCGTGGATGATATTCTGATCTTTTCAAAAGACGAGGAAGAACATGCTAGACACCTCAAGGAGGTGATGGATACGCTTAGAGCCCATCAGTTGAAAGCCAAGTTCTCCAAATGCCACTTTTGGAGAAAAGAAGTCCTATTTCTTGGGCATATAGTTTCTAAGCAGGGTATAGCTGTGGATCCCGCGAAAGTGGTTGCAGTTCAAGACTGGAAGACTCCTAAGAATGCAACCGAAGTGCGAAGCTTTCTCGGTCTGGCAGGCTACTATAGGAAGTTCATTAGAGACTTCGCTAAGATTTCGGCCCCTCTCACTAGATTGACGAAGAAGAACTTAGTCTTTGCATGGGACTTAGAGTGTGAGCTTGCTTTTCAAAGGCTCAAGAGGGCCCTTACCACAGCTCCAGTTTTGGCATTACCCGATGGCGGTAAGATGTTTACCGTGTATACCGATGCATGTGGCACGGGGTTAGGCGCTGTTCTAATGCAGGTAGGAAGAGTGATATGTTATGGGGGTAGGCAACTTAAAGTTCATGAGAAGAACTATCCCACTCATGACTTGGAGTTAGCGGCGATTGTCTTTGCACTCAAGTCCTGGCGCCACTATCTTTTAGGCGAAAGGTTTGAGTTGTACACTGATCACAAATCACTCAAGTATCTCTTCTCGCAGAAAGATCTGAATCTTAGGCAACAAAGGTGGATGGAATTCTTGGCATCTTATGACTTCGAGATAGCTTATACCCCTGGCAAGGGTAACGTTGTGGCTGATGCACTAAGCAGAAAAAGGTTGGCTTTGAGTCCCTTGTTTGTTGAGATGAAGAGCCTAGAGTTCCTGGCAACCTTTGATTTCACGACAGCAGTTGAGCCAATGACAGGATCGTTAGCATCTCTCGAGCTTAGACCCACACTTCTGGATCAAGTAGGGACTTCGCAGAAAGAAGACCCACAAATAGTGGAGATCATGGATAGGTTGATTCGTGGTGAGACGTCTAGTCACCTTGCTAGATATACTATTGATGACAAGGGTTGGCTAAGGCGTGATGGAAGACTCTGCGTACCACAAGTAGGAGACTTGGTGCATAAAGTTCTCGAAGAAGCACATCACTCAAAGATGACTATACATCCTGGTGGAGATAAGATGTATAGGGATACGAAGCGCATTTTCTTTTGGCCTGGAATGAAGAAGGATGTGGCAGACTATGTTTCAAAGTGCATGGTGTGCCAACAAGTGAAAGCTGAGTCGAAGAAACCAGGTGGGCTATTACATCCATTGGAGGTCCCACAATGGAAGTGGGAGAGCATCTCTATGGACTTCGTGGATGGATTGCCTAGATCAAGAAAAGGGAATTCGAGCATATGGGTCATCGTTGATCGACTTACGAAGAGTGCTCACTTTATCCCGGTAAAGAGCAAAAGGACTGCATCATGGCTGGCATCTGTTTACCTTCGAGAAATAGTGAGATTGCATGGGGTTCCTTCTAGCATAGTCAGTGATCGTGACCCAATCTTCACTAGCCAATTCTGGAATAGTTTGCAGGAAGCAATGGGTACGCAATTGAATCTGAGTACATCCTACCACCCCCAGACGGATGGCCAAACCGAAAGGGTGAATAGAGTGCTAGAAGACCTTCTGAGGCTTTGTGTTCTTGATTTTGGTGGTACTTGGGAAGACCACCTTCCTCTTGTGGAGTTTGCTTACAACAATAGCTATCAAGCTAGCATAGGGATGGCACCATTTGAAGCTTTATATGGGAGGCCGTGTAGGTCACCATCTTGTTGGTGGGAGACAACAGATAAGCTTGTACTTGGGCCCGATATGATACGAGACACATCTGAGAAAGTCGAATTGGTGAGAAGACGGATGAAAGCGGCCCAAGATAGACAGAAATCCTATGCTGATAAACGAAGGACAGATTTGGAGTTCGAAGTTGGAGACATGGTTTTCGTGAAGGTTTCTCCTTTGCGTAATGTGGTTCGCTTCGGAGCAATTGGGAAGCTGGCACCCAGATTCGTAGGACCCTTCCCTATCATAGAGAGAATTGGGAAGATGGCTTATAAAGTGCAATTGCCCGAGAAGCTGTCCGGAGTGCATAATGTCTTTCATGTCTCGCATCTCCGAAAGTGCCTACATGAGTCCGCTGAGGTGGTTGAACCTAGCATTCTTGAAGACGTGGAAGTAGAGAAAGAGGCAACCTTGAGGAGAACTCCGATTCGTATCTTGGGAACGGAGATCAGAAAGCTAAGGAATCGAGAGGTCAAATTGGTGACAGTTCAGTGGAGTGAAGCCGAAGAGGATGCAACTTGGGAGACAGAGGAGAAGATGTTTAGGCTTTATCCATTCCTTTTTGAGGGTACATTCTCGACCTCTTTTTCCTCTTTGGCATATCTTTCTTTTGCTATCCATATTTATCCTGTTTATCTTGTAACTTCGTCATGAGAACCTTAGGTAGAAACCCCTTGGATGAAACATGTATTTGAAACATGTTATGCTTGATGGTTGCAAGTGGTTGCAAGTGTTTGCAAGTGGATACTCGTAGATGCATGATACACATTAGGCACGAAGATCGGCTCACACACCTTCATATTGCATATGCATGAGTGCTTATACTTATTCATGGATGAAACTTGTTGTGCTATCTCATGGATGTTGCATATGGATGAATGTTATGTGCACTCATGTAGAAATTATAAAATTAGGCTAGGAATTTGCATACATATGGACGCATTTCACTAGCATACTTTGCATTAAGTAGGTGTACTGAATCAGTAACCGCCTGATTTTCGCATTAGATAAGTACATATACACACACCTTTGCATATGATCATACAACATTTAGAAATTGTTAAGGACAATGGTTGCTCGTGGATGATGTGGTGAGTAGATGGATGATGGATGGTAGGACACATACTTCCTAACTTAGAGATTTCGGGGACGAAATCCTTTAAGGAGGGGAGAATGTAATAACCCGTATTTTAATAACAAGATATAACACAAAACAAGGCAGAATTAAATAATAAAATCTGAATCAAGGGAAACGGGCTATGCCATTGCGTTCGTCTCGGAAAAATATGCGAAATAGAGTCCGAGTTTTCGAAAATCGGAGTCCGTATGACCCGATTAAGGCCCAACAAAGTTTTCAGAAAATTTCTAAATAAAAACAGATTTTCGAATTCAAATCTAAGCTTGGAAATTGGGCCAGTTGGGCCAAGGCGGGAAAATTCCCGCCACAGTACCCAAGTCGACAGCCCTGTCGACTTGGGAGTCGACTGGGTCTGACCAGGTCGACAGCCCTGTCGACTTGGCTGTCGACTTGGCTCAGACGCCCAGTCCTGCCTGGTGCACCATCTTGAGAATGTGTTGAGCTAGAGGGCCAGATTCGATTTGGAGGGCTGAAATGAGGACTAGGGTTTAATCCTATGGTCTAAATCACTAGCCTAATCTATAAATAAGACCCTAACCTACCCTAAATCCTCATTAATCTATCCTACAACTAAACTATGGCAAAATCAATCCCCTCATGGCCTCCACTCTCTTCATAAATTCCTAAATCAATTTTCAAGAGATTCCCATGCATACAAGTGTATTTAGGCTTGTATGATCCTCTTTAGCTTGCATTAAAGTCTTGTTTCTCTATTGGCATCATAAAGGAGGAGTCTTGATCAAGTTTGCTTGCATTTTGGGGTTTTAATTAGTTGCATAAGGGATTTCTTACATTTGCTATACTCATTTGAGTCATCATAGCATTGTAAGCCTATTCCTACTCTTGTATTTTAACTATGAAGTTAATATGTTATGTTTCAAGTTTGAGTTTGGGGTTAATCATGATATGTGCTTTGATCTTATGATTTTATGCATAAGATTACTCTATGCATGTTAGTAAAGTCATTACCTTGGCTTTATGCATAGAAAGATATGATCTTTGGTTGGAAATGTTGCATAATGCAACTTTGAAACTCTCATAACCCTTGCATTAACATGCATATATTACTAGCCCTTATCTCATGCTATCTATGGCCATGTTCCACCTATTTGCCAAGTTTGATGTTATGCATGCATATGAACCTTATGCAAGTTGAAATCATGTTATGCATGCATATGAACCTTATGTAGGTTGAAACCATGTTATGCATGCATATGAACACTATGCAAGTTAAAATGATGTTATGCATGCTTATGAATATTTTGCAAGTTGATAACATGATATGCAAGTTTATGATCACATCTTTGTCTCATGCCACCATGTTTAACTTGTGGCTCCAACCCCTCTATGTCATGATTATGCCTTCTTTCTATCCTTTATGCGCTATTGCGATATGTAAGCGATGGGATTGCGTTTGGGACTGGGTAAACTTAAAAGACATAAAAACATAAGCTTGGGAATTTACCTATTAAGTTAGGTCTACCCATTGGGAATTTACCTATTAAGTTAGGTCTACCGAATTGCTTGAAAACTTGTAATGTGATGGACATGACACATAGAAAACATGAGAATGGCCAACTCGAGGTTGGGTTGAGCTTGTAGCATAAACCTACCCGGAACCGACCGGCTTAACTAGTGGCTACAAGCAATAGGACCCAATGTGAGTAGTTGGTCATGTCGCACGTAAGACCCGAGGTTAGACTAAGTTGTGGTGTAAACCTACCCGGACCCGCCCGGCCTAACTAGTAACCACAACAAGGTCTAATGTGAGAGGTTGGGTGCATTAAATTAATTAATGCCACATGGTAGGGTTAAGTCATGGACCGCTTGAATACTTAACCAATTAAACACGATGGGTTGGTAGGGTTAAGTCATGAACCTTGGGTACACTTAACCAACTTGGTACTTAGATAAGTTGGGTTAACCACGTTTAACCCATTAAGGAAACCCTAGTTACGTGGTCCTTTGCACCAGTAACCCTCTTGGATGTATCATGATACCCTAGGGACTAGGCTAGGGTGGGGCACGATTACTGGGATGACATGTAAGCGACTAAAACGACGGCTGTGTAGGTGCGCCGGTGTAGGTTCAGGCGGGCCATGGTCGTGCACGTGGTCCGGAGTTGAAAAAGCAGGCACGGGCACCAGTAGGCTTAAACTGTGCGTGCTTGGTTTGTGTCAGGGGTTGACACCCTAGGACTTGATACACCCTAGGGTGGACCTAGCACAGTTTAGCTGCACTTCGTAGTTGGGCCGTATGACACCGACACTTGACGAGTTAGGCTGTAGGGAGCCGATCGACTAGACCGTGCTAGTTGGGCCTTGATTTAGGTCATTCATGATGGTGGGCCAAACTTGGGCCTGGGGATCACCTCTTGTTTACACTTGACACGACTTGTGATACTAGTACACTTGGTGCAAACCTCAATCTTGTTTATGCGGTACCACATTTGATCTATCTTGTTGACTTCTTACCATGCCAGTTATTATCCTGTGACTCATCCTTGTGTAGATATATACTGTTAACTTTATTAGTTGTTGTACAATTGTAGAAAGGACTTACCAGTCTTTTGACTGACCCGTTTTCTTTCGCCTCTTTTCTTTCGTTTCCCCCCCCCCCCAGGTTTACAGGGCGGGAATACCAGCACTTAGCTTGGATCTTAGCTGCTTTTCTTGGATAGCTCATGTATGCTTCGGACTTGAGCTTGCTATGGTTTTCTACTTGGGGATAGCTACTTCATGTTTTCCTTTTCAGTTACAAGTTTTATGTTTCTAGACTTTGTTTATGGAAAATAATTAAGTACTGTGTTGTAACTTAACCTGTGGATTTGATATGCTAGCTTTTATCCGCTGCTATACTTACTCTGTTTTTACTTATATGTTCTGTCTTGTGATATCTGCATGCATAATTACCTTATTTAAACGCCCCTCCAAAGTCAGTGTCCTTGCAAGAGTGGCACTGGCGGAGGTGGGGTGTTACAGGACTATCCATTGGAGCTAGCCGAGCAAGTGTGATATCGACCGCTTCTTTAGTTAACTCCATTCCTCATGGTTGGATCCGAGTAAAAAATGGAGAACCGATAACGCCCTCCGACTCTAACGCAAAGGAAATGATGGCGGAGTGTAAAGGACGAACCAACGACTTTCATTCGTAATGTCCTGAGATTAAATAACCTAAAGGGAGTCTTGAGAGTGAAGTTGGCCTCCTCGAATTCCACACGACTTGAATTCCTAAAAAGTGTAGTTTTGACCAACCTGAATCTAAGTGTAATTCCTAGCCACATTACATGAGTACAACTTCTCGAAAGTGTAGAGGCACTTGGTCACTTAAAATGATAGTTTCCATCCATATAATGGTTTCTTAGGTCGTCATCGAAGAAACTGGGTTGCGCGTCACTCCCACCTTTGTCTCCTTCGTCAAGATGAAATAGGAATGAGAAGCACATCCTTTTTCCAACGAACACCTCCTCTTTGTTGTCAACGTGACCATCCGCCTCCACCTGAGCTCCGATAACCTCCCAAACAGTTGGGGGCACATCGAAAAGCACTACCGGGGGGCTCACTTGGAAGTAATCCCAGAGGAACAATTCCTCCACCAGTTCCCGCAACCATTTCCATCGGCATAATGGTCTCTAAGGTCGTCATCGGAGAAACTGATTTGTGTCTCATTCCCTCCTTTGCCTTCCTCATTGGAGACGAAACGGAAACCAGAAGTAAACCCTCATTCTCTAATTGACACCTCCTTTTCGTTGTCGTCATTTCCATCCGCCTTTACCTAAGCTTCGACCACCTCACCGTCAACTGGGGGAATGTCGGAAAGCACTACCAAAGGCATACTCGGAAGTGGGCCTGAAGGCACCAGTTCTCACGACCATCTCTATTGACGCATTGGTCTCTGAGGTTATTGCTGGAAATGTTAGTTTGCAACTCACTCTAACTTTGTCTCCGCCATCGGACATGAAACGAGATTAGAATCAAACCCTCTTCTCCAATGAACTTTTCCTCTTCAATGATGTCATGGTCGTCCGCATCCACTTGAGCTCCGGCCACCTCCTAGTCAACTAGGGGCAATTAGGATGCTCTATCAGAGGCACAATAAAGAGTAGTTCCTCGGGCACTACACCTCCACCAGTCTTGTATCCTCGCTACAATCATCTTCTTTGCGACCCGCGGAGCTTCCTGTTGGAAGCAAACCTACCACGCAGAGAAGATGATCCCAAACTGAAGTCTTGGCACCACGAAAGTCATCTTCAGCGTCCCAAAGGCCAAGACTCCCTACAAACAATCATTCTAGAACATAGTGAAAACCTATAGTTCATAACTAAAACTACTATTATCGCCGACCATAGTCGCAATACCTGGAATAAATCGTAATCACGACATGATTGGATTAAAAATCAAATCCTGGAATTGGCAAGCCACTAATATATCCACATCCCGTATGCATATCCGCATAAGCAATTACAACAAGTTTGATCCTAAAGCGCTTTACCAGTCGACCGTGTTATGTTCAGATTCAATCCCAACCCAAGCGCGCAACGTCGCGTAACGATCCAAGCTTGCTAACTCGAACCTGGGATCGACAAAAAAATACAACTTCTAACCTCTTGGAATAACATGAAAAATTAGCTAAGTCCCGGGGATGGGAAGTTAAAAATTCATATATCCATATTCTTGCCTGGAACTCTCATATTTTTTTGATTTATCTTCGAATTCCCGAAGTCTTAAGACTCCTCCAACAAGCTCAAATCTAAGTTACACAAGTACAATACTGGAAAATGCAAAGAGTACTTGGACACTTAGAACGGTATCCGATGTAAGAAAAGTAAATAAACTTTCATTCACATGTCAGAATTATAGCTTTTTACTAATGACATAACGTACATCAAAACCACATCGTGCCTCCAAAAATGTGGGTTATACTCGCATGTTTTATTGGCCTACAAAAACAAAGACTTACCTGCAATAATAACATAGACGAGTCGCCCTTCTTCCCCCTTCTTATTCCCAAATTTGGTCTCGGGTAGCAGGGGAGGGGTGAGGCAAGAACGCATAACTGCCGATAAATGATGCCGGGAGGACCCACACTTGTTATTCTTCTTCGGTGATGTTTATGGTCTCAAACTCAAAGAGGATTGCCTTCAATGGAGGAGGGATAACTTCGACAACGACCTCCAAAGTTTGAATCTTATCGGCCCCTTCCTTAGCTTTCTTGGCCTCCTTCTTGACTTCGTTTTTCTCTTGTTATTCGGCCTGCAGCTTTATCTCCTAACGAGCCTTAACTTTTTCAATTCCTCCTTGACTCTCTTCTTAGATGTCTCATCCTACACTTTCTTAGGAGCCCCCTCCTCGGCCTTTTCCCTCGCCTATTCTTAAGCTTTGAGCCTAGCCTCCTCGTCTGCCTTTTCTTTGCCTCAAGCTCCTTATGCTTCATCAGCGTTTGGCATTTCTGTGTTTCAACCATCTCTTGCATCGTTCACCCGCCTACCTCAGGTTGCCTTGTCACATGGACACCCGCATCTTGCTTATCCTTGTCCTCCTCAAAAATCTTGGAATAATTATCCATCCTTATCCCCTATCTCGAGTTCAAAGTATTCGAGCCACCCATACTCTTTCTTTATAGGCCTCTGGATCCGTCCCGGTCACGTCGATCGTCACCATTTCAATCCCGGTTGTCACCCTCATCTCAAGGGTGCTCTCCATGTTAGGGTGATTAGCTAAAGGAAGCGTGGAGCTGGTGCAGAAGGGCTACCAGTAGAAGCAGCAGCAATGGCTTGTTTCTGGTGGGAAACGACCTCGTGAGCAAATACTATGCTCTCAGTTACGATCATTTCCCCCTTTTCAGTAGTACATCTTTCCGCCTCTTTCGCTTCAGCATCTTCCTTAAACAGTTGTCTTCATTCCGCCAATGCTCAGCGCTCCTCTTCAGTTAAGTATTGGTCCATCGGCAATGCCTTATCCATAGACTCCACTTCTTAGGAAGCATCAGCTTTTCCCAAGTTAAAGTTAGGTTTCGAGCATAGTCATAGTGTTAGCCCGCTTTGTGATCGGGCTACACAAAGCTAAGAGATGACTCAAAGAATAGGTTTGTACGAAGAATTTGTAGCAGGAAATCGGATCGGTTCGGAGACCCCCGAACTGATCCCTCCTAATTCGAAGCAAATAGTCCAAGAGATGGTAAATAGAAGGTACAACCGGATCGGTTCGGGGCTCTCCGATCCGGACCCCCCATTTGACCATCCGATCTGAACTGTGGATCAATAATGATGCACCAACAATGCACGGTCCCCTGAAGACTCAGAGCGGTTATGTACCCACTCTCCCACGTCCACCCACGAAGAGAATGTGCTGGCATCATCTCAAAGCCTCTGATCCTGACTTTAAACGCATGGGCTCCACGTATATCTGAACCGAAGGCCTTTAGGGGGGATTTTCTGCCTATGAATACACCATCAAGCATCATTTTAAGGGATCTTTTGGCAAAATCTTGACTCCAACTCTCACAACCACCGAATTTCATTGCTTTATTCAGATCATCATCAACTTTTGTAGTGTATTGTATCAATCATTGGGGGAAATTATTAATTGTATTAGTGAGATTGAGTGATATTCAACATCGTGTTTATACTCGTATCATCAATCAACAAAGTATAAAGTGGACGTAGGCTCTTTAACGCCGAACCACTATAAATCTTATGTTCTTACTATTTTTCCTTCTATTTTATTTGGAATTATCGTTTGTTTGGGTGTTAGAACCAACTTTAGGTCTAACATTTTGGTGCTTTCACTGAGAATTTTTGAATTTTCGACGTTTTGGATTATCATTATACTATTTGGACCCTCAAGTTCAAAAAAGTTAATCTGCTTTCTTCGGCATTCTTGGAAATTTTCTGACTAATCCCCAAAGAATTGGATATCATGACCAAAGGAAAAGGAAAAGAAGTGCAGAATACTCGGGAAATCGAGGAAAGCGAAGATCAGCAGGCCATGGTTATAACCAGGTCATAGGGGCAAAACTCAGGAGCAAATGGATCTGGAAGGACATCTCCGAACCGATCTGATCAGGCATCCCTGAATCGACCTAATCTCGAAGCTCCGAACCGAATGGAAGGTGCAAACCCGAACTGGACTGATGCCCTTGACATTGCTAACAATTCCCCTCTGAACCGAACCAGAAGCTCAACCATGACCCGATCCGAACCAAATGCAGTCGAGGCTAGAAATTCTACTCGAGCCCCTACAAATGCTCTGATACTAGCCGCGACAACTAGTGATCAGCCTACTCCCTATGTGCTCGTCACACATGGAGATTTTTCGCGCTTACTTGATATGCTAGATAGTACTAGAGATGCTTTGGAGGCTCATAAACGTGATAGCGTTCTTATGCGGGAAAACATGAAGGTTATGAGCTGGGAGATAAGTGAGCTTCGTAGACAAAGAGTGATCTCTCCGACTCATCGTCCTACCATGGATCATTCATCATATTCAAACGAAGAGCGCCTGCGTCAAAGGAGACTGTATGAAAGGCCCGGGAATCTAAACTAGTTGACATTTGGATCATTGGGATCCTGTGAAGATATGGCCCGCGTTCTAGGACCCGATGATCCAAGTTTGAGAGAACCAATGTTGCTACCAATGCGAGGATCATACGTCCTACCTAGAGTTTCAAACATCACTAATCCCACTCAGGGGAAGCTTCTCCAGCCCATCGTCCCTTGAATAACTAGGATCGTAGGGGGCGAGGAAGTTCAGCCACAAGTCGAAACCAATGGGCGTCGCTTGACATAGGTACTGCACGTGTTAGAAGATATAGAAGCGTAGATCCTGAACCAGCTTTGACCAACGCCAAAGTGGAAACAACGGTGCGTCAGATCATAACCGATATAGCCGATGCTACACTAATGAGGACTGGGGTATTGAGCATATTCATGCCCGATTCACCGACGACATCTTGGATTTCTAATTTCCTCGATGATTCAATCTGCAACAAATGGACCGATATGCCGGAAGAACGGACACGGAACAACATTTGATGAGATATGCATGGTATATGAATGTCGCAGCCGCAGCCGCACATGACGCTGTGAAATGCGAAGCCTTCCTGATATATCTAGAAGATGTTGCATTAATGTGTTTCACACAACTTCCTCCCCGATCAGTGTCGAGCTTTAAAGAACTAAGTGAACGTTTTATGAACCAGTTCCAGCTCCATGCCCGAAAAGCTAAATGCGTCATTGAGCTGTCCAGAATCAAGCAGGCCTGGGCGAATCCCTAAAGTCATATCTAAACCATTTCAACTTAGCAGTTACCGAAATAAGTGATCCCCACGAACCAACCATTTTGATGGTCTTAATAGATGGGGTCGATCTAGACACTGAATTCGAAGGATATCTAGCTGGAAAACCGCCATTGACAAGGGAGGCATTCTTTGAAAAGGCAAATATACGCCTACGGCAGGAGGAAATATATGCTAGTTGAAAAAGAAAATCTGATGGAGCTTCAAAAGAAGATATTCAAAGTAATATTGCTGTGAAACAATCCGGTGACATTTCAGGGAAGATCGAGGTAAACGTTGGCAACAAAAATGGAGGAAGTGGCAACAGAAATGGAAACAGCAATAAAAGAAATAGGAACCGAGGAAACAACTCCGGAAAAAGACCTCAATTCCAAACTTTTGAAAACTACACATCGTTGAATGATACATTAGAGAAAATCTATCTAGATACTTATAATGTCTTACAGTACAAAAAGCCTCCGCCCAGAGACTCTATTGAGAAGGAGCTTGCAACTGGAAAATTTTATCTATTTCACGGGACTCACGGACACTCTACTAAGGAGTGACATCATTTAAGAGACGTTGTTGAAAAACTACAGCAAGAAGGAAAGTTAGATGAATACAAGGTCGCTTCAAGAGACAGGGACAGGGGGGCAAGCCCTGAATCAAAACCAACCTGCTTCTAAACCCACAGCTTAACAGAAGGGAAAGGGCATTGTTATAAACACCATAGTTGGAGGACGACATCCAGCTAGGTCCAATAACAGGGCGATGGAACAGTACGTTAACGCTGCAAAACATCCCGAGACAGGGGAATGTAGCAACATTGAAGAAGCCACACCAATAAAACAACAAAAGACTGTTGTTGACGATATCATCTTCTAAGACAGAGAAAGTATTGAGGTTGAGGAGCCGAGCACTGATCCATTAGTAATAACAACCTTTATTGGACCTGCAATAGTTAAGAAGGTTCTTTTGGATAACAGGAGTTCTGCTAACATCCTGCTTAAAAAGGCTTTCGATCAAATGAAATTGGCAATGAAGGATTTGAAGCCATGCGAAGGTTAGATTCGTGGTTTTAACGGAACCTCAACCGCCCCTATTGGAGCGATAGACTTCCTGTAGAGTTAGGTGAGGGAGTGCGCAGAAGAGTGAGAATTTTCCAATTTGTTATGTTGGATATCGACTCACCTTACATTGCACTCCTAGGACGAACAACACTCTAGGAGTCCAGGGCTTGCATTGCCCCATGGTGTCTACTGATGAAATTCCCAACGGATGCTGGAGTAGGGATTGTTCGAGGCGATCAAGTTACCGGAAGGGCCTGCTACATGGCAGGGTTAAAAATGTTGCGTAACGGAAAGAATTTAGAATCTAAGGACACTTCCTCTCCTACTAAGGAGAGATCAGCATAGAAGCTAAAGATGATACCGCCTAGGGAATCGCCCGACGAAATTCCTGAATATATCGATCCTAGGGAGGACGAAGAACCAGGAACTAGAACGGCTACACCCAATGAGGCAACTTTTGATATCCCAATCGATAGCGATGACCCGACGAAGGTTTTGAAGATTGGGTCTCATTTGGATTCTTTCGGACAAAAGAATTAACTGATTTTTTGAAAGCAAAGCTTGATGTGTTTGCTTGGAATTTCTCCCGCAATTATGAGCCACTCGCTAAGTTTGAACCCAAAACATCCCCCGGTCAAACAGAAGAGACGTATGTTGGGCCCGGAGAGGTCAGCGGCCTTAAAGGAAGAAGTAGAGAAGTTAAAGAATAATGGGTTCACTAGAGATTTGACATATCCCGAATAGATATCAAATCCCGTCCTAGTCAAGAAATTGAATGGGAAATGGCGAACATGCATCGACTTCTCTGATTTGAACAAGGCTTGTCCAAAAGATAGCTTCCCACTCATTAGGATTAATCAGCTGGTGGAGTCAATAGCAGAACATGAATTCTCTCCTTCATGGACACATATTCGGGATACAACCAGATCCCCATGCATGTACCATATCAAGAGCACACAAGTTTTATCACAAACTTGGGATTATACGACTATTTGGCAATGCAATTCGGACTAAAGAATGCCGGAGCCACATATCAGCGCTTGGTAAACCGAGTGTTCTATAATCAGATTGGGAAAACAATGGAAGTCTATGTAGATGACATGCTTTTGAAGTCCAGATAGTCTTTCGATCATACGAAAGATTTGGCAGATATGTTTGACATTCTACGGAGGTATATGATGAAATTGAACCCCTTAAAATGCTCATTTGGGGTTGCATCAGGAAAATTTCTTGGTTTCATTGTAGGTTCTCGAGAGATTGAAATTAATCCTGACCAAATAGCAGCAATCAGGAACATAAAAGATCCGCGGAAGATTAGAGATGTTCAAAGCTTGGCTGGGAAAGTTGCGGCATTGAGCAGATTCATTTCCAAATCCATGGACAGATGCGTCCCTTTCTTTAACTTAATTAAACGGGGAAAGCGAAATTTCGAGTGGACCCCCGACTGTATAGAGGCCTTTCAAAATCTATTGAGTTCGCTAGAGAAACCCCCGATATTGTCAAAACCGGTGGATCATAAAGATATGTTCATATATTTGGCGATGTCATCTCATGCTGTTAGTTCAGCTTTGGTGCGTGAAGAAGAAAAGATCCAGAGGCCAGCATACTATGTAAGCAAGAAGTTAGCAGCGGCAGCACGCAATTATACAAAAATAGAAAAACTTGCTTATAGTCTCTTGATTGCATCCCGAAAGCTTCGTCATTATTTCCAAGCTCACCCGATAGTCATATACACTAATCAGCTGCTAAGACAAGTGTTGCAATGACCCGAACCAACGGGATGACTACTTAAGTGGAATATCGAGTTGACCCAATTCGGTTTAAATTTTCAACCAGGGAGATCGATAAGGGGACAAGCCCTAGCTGACTTCATAGCAAAATTCAAAATTCCCGAGGAAGAAGCATTGGATGACAAGGATGATCCTTCAGAGCATAATTTAGAACTTAGCCCCGGGAAATTATATACAAACGGGTCTAAGAATGATCGAAGGTCCGGCGTTAGAGTTGTTTTAACTACTCCCGAAGGACGATCCATTTACTATGCCTTGAGGTTGGAATTCTCTGCCAGCAACAATTATTCCAAATACAAGGCCCTGATTGCCGGGCTAAAACTCGCTAAGGAACTAGGGGTAACGACACTAGACATATTCTGTGACTCCAAGATCGTTGTCTGCCAAGTTCAAAAGGAATTCAAAACCAGGGGACCTCGACTCGTTACTTACCTTGAAAAAGTAGAGGAGTTACTAGGTAACCTGGAGCATTATAGCATAACTCATATCCTTAGAATAGAGAACCAGAAGGCGGACCAACTGGCTAAGCTAGCAAATTCTGACAACCCAAAAGAGACCGAGATGGTTCCAATAGAGGTACTGGAGCTGCCGAGCTTCGATCGAATGGAAGTCGACCTAGCCCTGGAAGGTGAACTAGAAAGGGAGTCATGGATGACACCGATTAAGAACTTCCTTAGGAAAGGAATGCTCCTATCAAGAAAGAGCAAGAGACGAGCTGTGATACGTAAAGCCGCAAGATACATCTTATAAGGCGAGGTTCTTTATCGCCAGGGATTTTCTATGCCTCTACTCCAGTGTATAGCACATGATGACATCAAGCGTGTACTAAGAGAAGTACATGAGGGTGAATGTGGAGACCACACCGGAGGCCAAACCTTAGCTATGAAAGTCTTGCGATATAGCTATTTCTGGCCTATCGTAAATAAAGATGCAGCTGATTACTCACGAACGACGTTGCGATAAATGTCAGAAATTCGCTAAATTTCCAAGGGCACCTCCAAGTCAGCTTAAATCAATGGCGAGTCCATGGCCGTTCGCTATGTGGGGAATAAATATCATTAGGACCCTGCCAAACGCAAAATGAGAAGCTAAATATGCAATCGTGGCCATGGATTATTTCACAAAATGGGCAGAAGCCGAACCTTTAACCACGATCACGACAAAGCGGATGATAAACTTTGTGGTCAGGAATATCATCTGTCGATTTGGGATACCAAAAACCATTATAACTGGCAATGGAACCCAATTTGACAACACAAAATTCGGATATTTCTACCAAAAGTACAAGAATGACAAGAGGTATACGGTAGTGGATCAAACACAATCAAATAGACAAGTTGAAGTGATAAATAAAGTCATTAAGTCCATTCTTAAAATGCGATTGGAACGAGCAAAAGCCAAGTGGGTTGACGAACTACCACTAGCTTTGTAGGCCTATCGAATGACCTTCAAGACAACAACAGGTCACACCCCTTTTTCATTCTCCTTTGGGTCTGAGGTGGTAATTCCAGTGGAGCTTAAAGTTCCCTCTCATAGGGTGACATACTATGACCCGATGACAAATATAGCGCTCCTCCTTGAGTCTCCGGACATGATTGAAGAGAAGAGAGACGAAGCGGATTTGCATGCCTCAAGGCACAGGTGCCAAGTGGCACGCTATTATGATAGAAAGGTACGCCCTCGGACCTTCGAACCTGGAGATTTAATACTGAAGTGAGTCTTCCCACCTCCAGTTCATATAAGTCCAAAGTGGGAAGGACCATACACCATCCAATGGAAATTTGATACAAGAGCTTTCAAGTTAACGACTGTAGATGGTGAAGAAATTCTTAGAGCTTGGAATGCCCAACATTTGCGGCAATACTTGAATTTAAATTTGTACTGTTTTCTTTTGTTTCATAAGCCATGTGAGAAGGCACGATTTGCCTAGAAAAGTCTAGTTAATATAAACAAAAGATTATAAAGTGGACATAGGTCACGACTTGGCCGAACCACTATAAAAATATCGTGTGAGATTTATTTTTCCTGCACAAACATTGTTATATATATATTGTGATTGCTATGATCTAAGCGTAACACACTAGAAATCCTAATCGATACAAGAGCAAACGAGATAGCCGTTTGCGTACCAATATTTAAAAACGACAGGAAGACAATGTCCCAGACTCTAACTCTCAAGAATCGAGAGAGAGTACAAAGGACAGGAAGACGACGTCCCAAACTCTAACTCTCATGTCTCGAGAGAGAATATAAAGGACGGGAAGACGACGTCCCCATGGCGTGAAGGTGAACCATGACAAAAGACCGCCTCAAATCCACTCTAACCTGACCATACGATGGGAGAGTATAAAGATACTAGGGATAGGTACCGATGAAAAAGAATCTTAAACTCACTAAAGCGCTGGGAAAATTTAATGTCGAACCTAATCAATCTCGAATGGGCCCCGGCCAGGCACTTTATTTAAGATTGATTGGGGGCATACACATCACACTTCATTATCAATCATCTAATTAAACAACGATTTCCACACATTATATTATCTATATACTTACAGGGAATCTCAATCATGATGTAGATTGTTGTTTACCACTCATACTTATTAAAGAAACTTGCAAGTATTTGACATAGTGTGTAACACCCCGTATTTTCTGTGAACGTCAAACTAACAAATTAAAGTATACTTAATTTTTATAAGAAGAATTAAGGGAAATGGGTTACTCCATTGCGTTCGTCTTTGAATTCTACTTGGAATAGAGTCCAAGTTTTTGTAAATCGGACTTCCTATGAGGAAGTTATAGCCCTCAGAAGTTTCAGGAATTTAAATAAATTAAAACAGCTCGGATTTAAATTCAAAATTCAAACGAAAACAAAGAAGCGGGCTGGGCGGGATTTTCCCCGCCCCAGGCTAGGTCAACCAGGGGGTTGACCTCCCCTATACAGGTCAACCTGGGGGTCAACCTACCCCCTCGAGCAGATCCGAACTGTGACGATTTCTGACTTGTGGCTGAGTAACTAGGGCATAGGTGGCTGTTTCTGGATAACTCTATCTGGTCTGGATGGTCTTGATTGCTCCTAGGTTGATCTAACGGCTTACATTAGTTTAAAAATCTATATAAACAACTGATGCCCTCAACCCTAAATCACACAAAAATTCATTCCAAGAGCCGTCATGCTGTCCACGGTCAACCTAGAGTAGCCGCCACTCTTCTCCAATTAGAAAGCAAGTTAGGAGCTGCGAATCAAATCAAAATTAGATAGTCTTCGTCAAGGGATCGCTTTTCAGTTTCAGAAAACAGATTCCAGAAATACAAGAATCATTCTCTTTTTGTAAGTTCAAGTTACTTTATATGTGAATTCTTAATTGAAATTCTTGGCATGTAATAATCTAGATCCAAGCTATACTTGATTATGAGATAATTCCTCTCATATTTATCAAATCTAATCTATTAGATTTATGCATGTGATGTTATTCAAATCTAATCCATTAGATTTATGCCTGATGTAAGTAATCCTTTCATTTGAATCTGTGCTTGTATATGCCTTTGGGAATCATTATTGACTATGGAATTGGTCCAATCGTATATATCCTTGTTGTATATCGGAATTGTAATCCTGTTTAAGTTCATGATATAACTCTTGTCCAACCTATACATCTGTGATGGTTCATAATGATATTCATATCACATCTATATGCCTGTAGTGTATTATATGCAAAACTTGTCAATTTGGTATATCAAATTTATTGGACCAATAGTTCTTATCGTCATATGCCTATTCTTATGTCTCTTATGTTCCATATTGTTTCTCCGCTTATTTCATGTATCTTGCGTTGAATCTCGAAATACATACGTTATGAATGCGGGGTAATTGGGTATAACATGAAATTGGCATCTTTTTGGCACAGTTTGGAACATGTATTATGGCATGACTGTTAAGATGCAATTTGGGTAATTTGACATGAATTATGTAATATGTAATTTAACATATTGAACCTAGAGTTGGCATGAATGACAAAGTATGAAATTTGGCATGAAAAACCTAGTTTTGGGAATAAACTATAAATTGGAATATTAAATCTAGCTTGGGCTTAACTAATTGATTTAGGACGCCAAACATAATGCATAGTGATTTTGGGCATGACTATTATTGCAAGTCTGGGAAGATTGGGTGTAACCTATTTTGAGTAATAACTTGTAATTGGCTTAATCAGGCATAACTTGAGAATTGTAACATGACTAGTTTTTGCGAAATTTGGATAATTAGCAAATAAAATCTAGACTTGGACAAGTACTGTAAACATGTAAATTAGGGAAGAGATGAACGTGCCTAACCCGAGGTTAGATTGAGTTGTGGTGTAAAACTGCTCGGAACCGCCCGGCACATCCGGTAACCACAACAACACCTATCTAATTTGAGAGGTTAGTGCATCATGCCCAATAAAAACCCGAGGTTAGATTGAGTTGTGGTGTAAAACTGCCCGTAAACGCCCGGCACATCCAGTAACTGCAACAACACATATCTAATATGTGCTAATGAACTAGATGAATGACTAGGGTTAAGTTCATAGGAACACTTAACCAGTATAACATGAATGACTAGGATTAAGTTAATGAGAAACACTTAACCAATATAACAAGATGAATGACTAGGGTTAAGTTAATAGGAAACACTTAACCGGTATTAACCGGTATAGCATGATGAATGGGTAGGGTTAGTAATAAGAAACACTTAACCAATATAACTTGATTTGTGGTATAGTTAAATTAAAACAAGAGGGCAACACTTAACCAATATAACTTGATTTATGGTAGGGTTAAGGCAACACAAGAAGGCAACACTTAACCAAAGCAACATGACAAGTAGGTGGGTTAAGTTAACTTGAATTGATTGATGACATTTAACCAATACAACATGATGAACACGTGGGGTTAAGTTGACAATAAACACTTAACCAATCCAACACGATAAGTGAGGAGGGTTAAGTTAATAAGAAACACTTAACCAACATGACATGATGAATGGGTGGGTTAAGTTAACATGAATGGACAACACTTAGCCAATATGACATAATGTGTAGGAGGGTTAAGTACATATCAGGTTGGTGGGTAATATTAATAAATATAGGCCCACAAAACTTAACCATTAAATAAACATGCTTGAATCAGTAGGAGGGTTAAGTACATATCGGGTTGGTGGGTAATATTAGTAAATATAGGCCCATAAAACTTAACCGTTAAATAAACATGCTTGAATCGGTGGGAGGGTTAAGTGCATCTCGTGTAAGTGGGTAATATTAGTATATATAGGCCCACAAACTTAACCATTAAATAAACACGCTTGAATCGGTGGGAGGGTTAAGTACATCTCGTGTAGGTGGGTAATATTTGTATATATAGGCCCACAAACTTAACCAGTAGGAAACCCTAGTAATGGGGACCCATTTCAGCGGTAACCCACATAGATGTATCATGGTACCCTGAACTAGGCAGGGTGGGGCACGATTACTGGGCTGATTATAAGTGGTCAAAACAGCGGCAGGGGGTACATCAGTGTAGGTTCCGATGGTTTACGGGCGTGCACGTACTTCAGAGTGGGAAAAAGCAGGCACTGGGTACCAGTAGTTATACACTGTGCATCTTGAATCGTGTCGGGTTGCTATCATAAGGATTGATACACCTTATGGTGGGACAAGCACAGGGTATCTACACGCAAGAGAGGGCCGATTGACACAGACACAAGGAAAAATTAATACGAGTAAGGAGCCGATCGATAGTCTAGTAAGAGTACATCTAACATGTTCATGACAATTAGGCAGATTGAGGTGGAATCCTCACGATAGATGTACACCTGAAGGCTACCACAATTGCGGGGATTGGGATCACATTACAATATGATCATTTTATATAGATTACTAGTTGGGACACTAGTTAGGTGGTGTAGAGATATAAAAATCTGAATAACAAGGTAGTAGCGAAGCAGAGAAAGAGTAGAAGCGCATTTAGTTTATCTTGCCTTATCATATTTATATTAATCGTATGTTATCATGTTATCTCTGTTATCACGGTATTGTCTTATATTCAGTTTATTTATGTCATGTTGCTTTTACCTGTTTTCATGCTGAAAGTCACTAGGCTTACCTGACTTATGTCTGACCTAGTTGGTTTTCGCCTCTTTTCTTCTGTTTCCCCCTAGGTTCACAGGGAGGGAATATTACCACTTAGCTTAGTTTTCTTTCCAAGCTCGAAGATAGTCAATGTACTCTCTTTTTCCACTGCTGTGGCTGGCTTAAGCTTTATTGAGGAATATCATTGTCATTTTATGCTTCTAATATACTTGGAAGTTTTTGAATCAAGACATAAGTTTTATGTAATACTTTTAAGTATGATTGAGTCAATTGTTGTAAAAGCTTGACTGAATTATGTTGTTTATAAAATGATTATTTTCCGCTACTTTATTTGTCCGTCTTGTAATTTATCTGCATTTTTTACCTAAAGCGCTCCACCTAAGTTAAGGCATTCCCTTTGTGAGTGACCTTAACGGAGGTGGGGTGTTTCATAGTGGGAAACGAACTACTTTATTTACATGACTGCAGGTTCATACAGAAAGACTAAGCAAAAAGATGCGAGGGCCGCACTTGATACAACAAAAGCAGGACAGGGGATAAACAAAACAAAGGACAAAGCTACCTTTCATTTGGACTTTGGAGTGGACTTCCCTTTCTTGGCAGTTTTAAGTTTTTCCTTCTCTCCTTTTTCAGCGTCGATCATGATACGCTTTGGCTTCTTCTTTCCTGGAACCAGAACACTGGGATCAATAGAAGATTTTTCAGCAAGCTCTTCAGTAATTGACATGGTTGAAAGTTTGACAACTAACCTTGACCCAGGAGGGATTGTCGCAAGAGGTTTAATAGTCTCAGATTCTTCCTTCTCAACTTTGGCTTTTAAGAGCATATCTTGCTTGGCTTTCATATCAGCCAAAGTCATGTCATCGACATTCCCCGAATCTCGAGTCACGACAACATCATCATCTTCCTCATGCCCATCATTGCCGCCATCATCTTTTAAGGGTCTATCACATCCTTGTCCTGGGGGTTCTCACTGCTAGATGGCATGGGAGCTTTCTCAGCAACCTCTTCCTTATCCTTGACTCTCTCTGCAGATTTCGGGCTAGTGGCTTCATCGTGTTTCTCTTGGGTCTCTTTAGTTAACTTCGAATCGGTTATTTCTTTTTGTCTCTCATTGGCTTTTTCAGCTGGTTTTGCACCTATAGAACAAGAAGCAACAGTTATTAACTCAGGAGAAAACTCGTATCCTTCAATTGTTTGCCCAACAATATGACGAAAAGTTGAGATGACTCTAACAAACTGAGGTGGAAAGGTGGAGATACCTTCGGATGATTTCTCAATATGATAATAGGGGTCTCCGAAGTTGTTTTAGCAATAGGAGATAATACAGATGCCTTGGGAATTCTCAGATTCTCTGGATCATATCTTCCGTTTTGGTAGCCCCGGGGGCAGAAGAAGAGGAACCGGTTTCGATGATTTCTTCCCCTTGGCCTGACACCTCTCATTCTCTATAGCAGCAACAATAAGCTTGCATCCTACGGCCAAGCGTGTTATTTCCTCACCCCTTAGATATTTCTCTATTAACCTATCCTCGTCGATTGAATCCACTTTGAGTTCTTGCTTTTCCCATTCGACCACTTAATCCCATGCATATACCAGAGGGATAGGATAATCCTTAAGCCATGCAATGTTTCGATGACATATCACCTGGGCAAATAATCCAATTATGGTTTCAGCATTCTCATCCAAATATTTTTTAGCGTTCGCAAGCTGATCATTGATCTTCTCAACCTATTGTAAAGCTACGTTCGCATTCCCTTCAGCAAGAGTTGCCCACGTCTCAGCCTCCATCAATTTGGCTTCTAACTCTGCATTCTTCCTCGCTAACACCACTTTCTCCTGCTCGAGACGAGTGCTAGCCAATTTGGCCGCGGTGCTCTCAGACTTAGCATCCTCAGCTTGTTTCTTCAAGTCTATACGTTCCTAGCTATGAGAATCAAGCTCGGTGTGATGACGCTTTTGTAACTCTTCAAATTGTTGCTTATATGTGTTTGCATCATGTTGTACAAGAGCAAGTTGGGCTTAAGCGTCCTCGAGATCTTTCTCAGAATTCTTAATAGCTTTTTCGTCATATTCGGCAGCATCCTTCATGGTCTGTACATCGGCCAATAAGTGCTTAATGATCCTGGACAAGGTCTGCGAATATCTTTTCATCCCCTTGTATTGAGTATCTGCTTCATTAATCTTGGCCTTAACTACGGTTGCCTAGTCAGAATCCAATGGCTTGAGAGATGGTAGGAAATGCATGTTCCCAAAGTGATGATCAGGAAACTGTTTCTATAAAAGCTCTAGTTTGGCCTTGTTTTCATCATCGAGCTTAACCGACCTTGTGGTTGTAATGCCAATATTGCGATGCCTTGATGGCACAATAGACATACCCTTCTCTACTTCTTTCCCCGGCTCCTGTTGTTTCTCTTTTTGATCGGGCCCTTTGTTCAAAGGTTTGTCTTGATGGGTTTTATCTTTAGACGAAGAAGGAGGCTTGGGGACATGCTTATCTCCTTTGCTATGCATCGGTTCACTCTTATTCCTGTCTGAATCTTTACGATGCGGGGATCGAGATGTGGAGGACCGATGAGGTTGGGAAGGTTGATTCCTCCTGTCATCTCTTCCCCAACTCTCATGTTGATCATGCCCTGCTCTAGAATCCACTGGGGGTATGCTCGAACGAACATCTCTTATGTAATAACGGGGACGTCCCATTTGTCCTACAAAATGAAACAAGAAGGTGTTAAAATCAACATTAGTATAATGCACAAGTGCTGTGACGTGCAGTACTACAGTGTTGTTTATATCCTAAGTGATATCCCGCCTAACCGACCAGAGCCTGAAGTTAGGCCGATGCATGCAGTTTCCCCAGTCTTTACAGGGGTAACTTCTTCTTCAGAGGTGAAAGTAAGAGGATCTATTCTAAAATATTCTGATGTATAAATGGCATCGGGCAAGGGAAGTCTTCCCAAACCTTAATATATATAGAATCGTCTATGCGAGAGTCGTCGCCTTGAGACTTGGCTGATGGCAGCTCTGATGGAGAAATCGATTTTCTGGGACTAGCCACATCCCCAGGGTTGATGTATCTATTTTTATCCTTTTTAGATTTTTTTTAATATATCATCTTGAGTTGAAGTGGGAGTAGGACCCTTTTTAGGCATCGCCGAAGCCTTTGAGCTCTCCTCCGTCCCAGGTAAAGTATCGACTGGCCCCTCGACTTGGGGTATATACACATAGGGGCCCTCTCCATGACCTATGCTGTGAGTAATAGCTAATAAACGATGCCGGTGAAGATAGTCATCCACAAGAACATATCTGATAGTCAAGAACTTTTGATCTCCGTTAAGCAGCCGGTTCAGACAATCAAAGTACCCCTGCAGCTTTTCCTATGGTGGGTTAGGAACTGCAAATGAAAGTAAACGATAATGAATACATTAACAAAAGTGATAAAGATTATAAATTGAAGGCTGATGTCTTTACTTGATCTAAGCCATCTCCTGGCGCATCCCAGTTGTTGTTTGATGCAGAACCATTCAAGCCTTGGATCGCCAACTTTGCTACTAAATGGAGTGGTTATAATCTTTCACTTTGGCACAGATTCAAAATATACCAAGGAAGGGGGTATCCTGAGTCTGATGCTTGAAATTATAGAAGAAGTGAACATCTTCGAAGGAAAGCTCTACACCTAGAATTTCTCTATAAGCTATGTATAAAGTATACAGATAAGCATAGGGTTTAGGTTGAAGTTGCATTGAGGCAATCCGCATTTGTCTCAGAAAATCGACGAAGAATGGCGGAAATGGTGGTATCGTCCCAACAAGGCACATTAATCTGCTAATGGCCATGTACCCTTCGGGAGGATTGTGAGGTTGATCTGTTTTGGAGGGAAACTCGGTATCTCTTTGGAGTATCCCATGTTTCAAACATATACACGCGAGTTTTTCATTGTCAACTGTTGATGCGACTGAATAACTGGAATTCTCCAAGATAGCAACATTCCCAAACTCGTCGGAAGCACGATTATCTCCCACTCCTCCTTCCTCTTCCTCATCCATAGAGACATCGCCTCGAATGATACTTCACCTTTCATGAGTTTCTATTTCATAATCTGGACCCTCACTGTCCCACTCCGGATCCTAAGTAGAGGCTATATCTTCAATAACAGGATTTTCAGATGTCCCCATAGCTTCCCTTATCTATGCTAATATGGATGAACATCTTTCAGCCATTGTTGATGTACTATCGACGAAATAACAGAGTTAAAGTATAATTGCCCGTGCCCCCTGTGTGTGTAAATTAAGTTGTGCAAGTGTGTACAATGCTAAAGTCAAGACTAGCAGAGATGAAAATAAATATGAAAGAGTGCAATGCAAAAATTGGCAAAGCAATCATGTGTTCATAATAGTCCCAGAGGTTCAGTTCAGTTAAGGAGGCTCTATCCTAACTTTTCATAAGGTTTCAAGCCACAGTTAATGTTGGTTAAGTTGGTTGAATCATTCATGTGTTTCATATTGGATGACTGTGGATCTGTTTGGATACATGTATTACAATCGGATTGGTTCAGGTGTCTTCTATGAAAAGAGAATTGGTTCGAGTGCCCATATTATGAACGGATCGGTTCGAGAGTTTTTCCTGAGCGGATCGGTTCGGAGATGTGAGAATGGAAGGGATCATATCGGATAGAGCTACAAGAAGCTGGTTTCATTCGGATTGGCTAACACCGAACCGAATCGCAACAACACCCTGAAACCCAAAACCTATCCACTCCACTAATTTTAACACTCCAACCATTATCATCTCCCTTGACTCGAACCGAGATCACATGCCTTATCCCAAGTGCTCTGAGATCATCCGCTCCGCCTCAAACCGATCCCTTTCCTCTCTTCTCCTTCTTCTCCTTCTCCACTTCTCCAGAAACACCAAACCCATTTCCTCCTAAAAGCTCACTCATGGCAAAGTATATGTGAATCAATGTGTTCGATGCCCATTCAGGCCCTTACCACGACCGCCTCGAGGTGGCAACGATGCTGCCAGCGACGATGGTGGTGGGGCAAAAGGCACAGCGTCACGCTTGACATGACATCAAGTAAAATTTATCAAATTGCTTCCTAATTCAGATTCAATCGACTAAAACTAGAAAAACTAAGGATCAAAGTTCTACCTATAAACCTATTTCGAGAATTTGGAGTTTTCTCTTCGCGATTTGGGAATTAGGGTTTCAGATTTGAGACAGTAGCAGAAAAGTATAGAATATTGAAGGGGGACAATAATTTATATGCCAAAAGAAGGACTATTCATATTCCCCTAGAAAGGACAGCTCAGCCCGATTCGATTAAATAAAAAACAAACGGGCCTAAGGCCTTTTTGGCCCTGAGATGTGATAAATTCCCAATCCTAGTACGGGTCAAACGACTTTGGCTCGAACCTAGGTGTAAATGTGGAATCAAATCCGTTATTCAACACACAAGGGAGAAAACTCAAGGAGGAATACTAAAATTCTTGAACGATGTTAAAAAATTACCTAGATGAAGTGCGCGAATTTCAAGCTCGGAGTTGGCAGGATCAACAACAAGAATTCCTCCATTTTATGACGAATTTATTGGCTCAAGAAATATCAAAAGGTGCGACTATATGAAATGTCATGACTCTGCGAATGAATGAAAGCAACCATCCAAGGACACCAATTCAGAAGCAAGTAGATGGATCCTTTCGAAGCACACCTTATCTTCAATAAAGGCGTACTTCGAGGGAGCAAAATGTTATCCTGCTTTGTGATCGGGCTACACAAAGCTAAGAGATGACTCAACCAATAAGTTTGTAGGAAGAATTTGTAGCAGGAAATTGGATCGGTTCGGAGACCCCCGAACCTAGCCCTTCCACTTCAAAGCAAATAGCCTAGGAGATGGTAAATAGAAGGCACAACCGGATCGATTCGGAGCTCTCCGATCCGGACCTCCCATTTGACCATTCGATCTAAACCGTGGATCAGCAACGCTGCACCAACAATGCACGATCCTTTGAAGACTCGGAGCGGTTATGTACCTACTCTCCCACGTTCACCCACGAACAGAATGCGCTGGCATCATCTCAAAGCCTCCGATCCCGACTTTAAAGGCATGGGCTCCATGTATATCTGAACCAAAGGCCTTCAAGGGGGATTTTTTGCCTATAAATACACCATCAAGCATCATTTTAAGGGATCTTTTGGTAAAATCTTGACTCCAACTCTCACAACCACCGAATTTCATTGCTTCATTCAGATCATCATTAACTTTTGGTGTGTATTTTATCAATCATTGAGGTAAATTATTAATTATATTAGTGAGATTGAGTGATATTCAACATCGTGTTTGTACTCGTATCATCAATCAGCAAAGTATAAAGTGGACGTAGGCTATTTACCGCTGAACCACTATAAATCTTGTGTTCTTACTGTTTTTCCTTCTATTCTATTTGGAATTATCATTTGTTTGGGTGTTACAACCAACTTTAGGTCTAACACACAGACCCATAAGGGACCATGGTTTCGAAGCGTTTTGACATATATACCATAGACTTCCGGCTCCATGCCCCTCTCTTCCTACTCTCATTCTTTCGTGACTTATATTCTAAGATCTACTAGCCTAGCTTCATACATGGCTCTAACTCCATTGGATTGGCCAAGCACTTCCCTATTCGAATCTTCTACTGCCTCTTTCTTCTTCTTGGCCTGTTCGAGCTCGTCACAATTTATCGCAAGTTCTTGTCTGAGCTCCTAGTTCTCGTTCGTCAAGCGTTAGGTCTCTTTATTCTCTTTTCGGAGCCTTTTATTCTCCTCAACCAATGCCTGGTTGTCAGCCCTTAATTACTGCACTACTTTATTTTTTTCCTAGAACCTAAGGTTCTCCTCGGACATTGCCTTGTTTTCCTTCTCCAAGGAGGTGGTTTGGGTCGATGCAAAGGCTAACACATCTTTGTGCTGGTCGGGAGCCGCAACTATCGCCAGCTTTGCCTCTGCCAACTCCTTCTTCAGCGCATCTATTTCGACAACAAAGAGTTAGCACATAAAACTGTTACTCAAAGATGTAGAGATAGATGAGGATCAGAGCCATGTCTTACCTATCCCCTTATCCCAACTCACAAGAATCTTTTGCTCAAGCTTAACTTCGATCTACTAGCCTTGTATTTCTGCATTTTTTGGAAGATCATGTCTGAGAGTCTCCTCGGATACTTGTACAGCTCCTAATATTGGTAATAGATTGTGACCCGCTTCTAAGTATCTTCGTCGATGTGTTGTGGATTCAGATGAATATTGGGAAACCACAACAACTCTTCAAAGTAAAAGCTAAGGAACGACTTATTCAATATCACTTTCTTCTCCTCATTTCTTAGTTCAGGGATTGCCCACATATCAGTTATTACCGGGCCTCGTGTCGTTACATCCCTTCCACCGGTCGCTAACCACCCTACGGAAGCCCTATCCCTACCTACAACTGTCTTCATCGGTGTAGGGGTCGGAAAATAGGATAGTGGGACCCCCGCTATGCGCTGCCTCATGCTTTCTATTTCAGTTCCCCTTCTTTCTTCCTTCGGTCTCTACTTATTAGCAAAGACTCCGAATGCGGAGAATATTCTTGATTGCGATGGCTAGTTTTAGATTTATGCGATTTCTTGTTTATGTGTAGTTTTGTACTTTCAAAAAAATCGCTCATAATGCCTCTCTTCAATCGTCGAGAATATCTCCGATCATGATCTTTATCGCCTTCCTGAGACATGGTACCTACATGAAACAAACTTTGAATCAGAACTGAATATCAAATGCACAAGACTCAAGTTCTGTGTTATGTGATGCTTATGAGTGTGTGTACCCTAAGTGTTCCGCTTAGGGACCCGTTGTCAGCTTGCTTGAAGTGTTAATTTCCCCAAAGCTCGGCAATAAGCTTTCGACACTAGAGCTGCCAATACCAAAAGAAGATATCTCTATGGGGATTTAATCCAACCCTCGGAATTTGTTCTCAACTTCCATCGACATGGCGGTCCCAAAGGTTATAGTTAGAGAAATTTGTTCAAAAGCCTCTCCCAACCTTGTCTCCTCGGTTGGAGAGAGAACGGGAGTGGGTTGTGAGCCATACCCTCCGGTGGCCTCCTCTTCGTCACTCTGTTGCCAGCTGCATCCCCTTAAGCTCCTGTATTTTTCCTACTCAACCAGGGAAACATCAGGAAGTAAGACAAGGGGCACCACTACCTATGGACCTGGAGGAATTTCTCCTCCCTCGGCTTTTGCCGCTTCCTCTTCTCCTTCATCATCATCCCTATGACCCATTGAGCAGTCCTCCGAAAGTAAATCCAGCAAGTGAAGGGAATCGTCCGATAGCAAGGTCTGGGCATTACAATATGTGCTTGGTACATTCCGTAACGCCAAAACTCGCTCCAAGTATTCAACACTCCTAGAAATCCGTGGAATGCCTACCATATAAAATTCCAAGTGGGTTTAGAGCTTACGAATCAATTAACTTGGGATACACTGTAAGTTTCAAAGTACTACGGACTGCAAGCCACAAGCCACCTCCTCGCAAATCCTGGCGAGCATCGAACGTAGAATCAATCGTGCTTGGAAAGTTAAGTTTGTTCCACGCTCCCAAGATGAAGCGGCTATTGGCTTGCGCCTCTAAATAGAAAAGGGAAGGCGAGAAAGTGTTTCTTCTCTTCCCGAAGTAGATGTAACTGATGTCTTCCCAAGTCGGTACTATGTTCAGCCACTATATGTACAAGATGTTTTGGGCCAAGCAGGAAGGCATATGCATTCAGATCAATCCGCGTTGGCGCTAACTGAACGAAACATAGAATATCTTGGATAAATGAACACAATGGGGGCACGCATATGAATAAGAACGTATGCATGTTCCATGCAGTATACCCCTCTAGAGGAGAGTACACCCTGTCTTCCCTTTCGAGAACCAGAACATCATCTCAAGATGGTCCGTGCTTCTCATATACTCGCCTTAATGAAGTTTCATTTGTTCGGGAGACAACCGAATCAAGGGGGTTCTTGAGAATTATAGTATCTCTTATCATTTCTGATGCTACGAAATCACCTTATTGATTGTCGCAGGCATCCTCCTCATCCAAAAGGGCCCTTTGTTGCCAATTGTTCTTCTTCTTGAACCACTGGCTCATCCACGTGCTCACTCGAATGTTGCGATCTTTCGTTTCTCCCCTCTTGTCTAGGAATAATAGATGAGCCATGTTGTTGAGAACAAGTGGAAGCTTCAGAGGCCTTAGGGTATCTAACCGACGATCTAGAACTGTATGAAGTTTCATTAGAACTTGGAGACGTTTCTGCAGTTTTAGTTGCCAAGCCTTGAAGTCTCCTTGAGCTTCTCCTTACCATTGGAGACTATACTTACAAGATAGTTGCAGTGGTAACCACACCAAAATCTGTACCCCCATGTTAGCATGAATTAATGTTGATTGTGCAGTGCAATTGTGCTAAAACCCTTCGGGAGGACGCGATGGTTTCCAGTTCTGCAAACTTAAACTATCGTCGTTACAAACCTAAGTCGTTGAATTCAAGTCGAATCTCGATTACAACGTGATCGGATTGGGAATTGAATCCTGGAAGCGATAGTTCAGCTATGTATCCATAGTCCGAGTTTATGATCTAGTCCTATGTGCAATCCCAAATCGTTGTTTCAAACATTAATGTCATTCGAATGTTAACGTGTTATGCAATGTAACATCCATCTTCGAACTCAACTTGATCGCACAATGATGCACGATGACGCGAATTCATGAAGTTCAAAATTCGAAAGAATGAATGGCTCAGCTCATATGATTAACTCCTGGAATATGAAAATTTTATAAAGTTTCCGGATACAACAATCTCCATTTTGCATTCCATACTTTCAAAATTTTCATCCCCTACACTTCTCTCCAACATTCCATCTTCACTAGTTCCGCAATGCTGCTCCACACTACTCTCTGCATCCTAGCGGTTCTCTGGAGTACGAAATGTTGAAAACGAGGGATAGAGAATAAACATTTCATATCCCCAAGGCCTTACGGAATTTGCAAGGCATCGGAATACGAATCGAGAATTCATATCCCCTTGACTTCACAAATTACCTCATCCCTCAATGAAATTTGTACTCGACGTGTCAATCCATCCTCACTCCTCCTCTTCGAACGTCGGAAGCCACTAATAGCTCCAGGACAATGCCTCTGCGATGCCACAAGCATTGAGCTTATGGACATAGCCTCGAGTTCCTCCTCTGACCAACTCCACGCCTAACGTGCTATTTTAATACAGTAATTGCACGCAAAGTTTTCAAGGGAATCCCACCATAGTTGAGTCAAGATGAGGAAGGAGGGTTAGAAATGCATTTTGTGACTGCAAATTTTCGACCTTTATTAAGTCAGCTCGCATAAGAAATGTGCTACAAAGACAAAAAGAAAAATCGTATCTACCTTATGTAGTGGGGAGTAGGGTAAAATTCCAAGAATTGTGTACCTTGGAATCTTAATGATCCCACGGAACATGCCAAACGATCTAGTTGCAATTCGACGACGTTTCGATAACCAACTTACGCTATCGCATGCCCAGGCTACGGCTGCAACCATGCATACACGCTTTTGAAGTTTCGACCGTCTGACTCGAATCATTAGCCAACCGTTTACTCACAAACTTAAATAGTTTGAGAGTGTATGCCAAATGATTGAGTCCAACTCGACAACCTTTCGAAAGCTAACTTGCACGATCACACTCCCATGGCATGCCACCTAAATGCCATGTCACTTATTTCATACTTTGATCGTATGGCGCGAAATCACATGCAAACGTGTGAATGCATACGTGACCCTGTGACGACAATAAATCATATGTAGTTCGGTGTATGCGAACGTCAGCGAAAAACGTTTAATTGCTTGAGTCAGCAGGAAATGGACATTCACGTAAACAATCAGACATGATTACACTTGAGTAATAAGAAAACTCAACAATGTTGGAATTCCGAAGTTACATCGAAAAGCTATGACAAAGCGTCATGGGTACTCAACAGAAAGGTCATGACCAGTCGCTTGACATGATTTGGAGACTTTTTTGGCTCTTAGGAATACTTGAATCATCTAAAAACACGTCATGTTACCACAAGACATCCTTTGAGGGGCAAGTGTTGACCAATCTTTTTGGCCCAACTGCCAAAAGCTGTCCAAGCCCACATGACTCGGCCCACGTGTGGTTCAAAATCCCAGAAGTGTTGCTGAAACCTTCAAGACTCAGGCTCAGATGAAGTCACATAAGAACAGTCACCCCTACTCGACCAAGCTGCTCAAATATAGCCTAACACCCGGGATCGGTATTCAGCACAAGGAAGAATTTGTATCCCCCACTTTCGAGTCTTCTAGCAACTCCTCATTTCCACTAAGTCCAAAACCGTATCCCAAAATGCCTCTTGGGATCGGTATCCCTCATTTCATCCCATTTCATATTATGCACCATCCATCTCAATCTATATCCCTCTCCACAACTCCTCAAGTTTACCTACCAAATACGAAATGAGGTGGTATAGGACGTGGCATGTACGAAATGAAGCAACACAGGGCAAATAAAAATTGAGGTCAGTCAATAGGATTTGAAGTTTCAGAGATCCGAAGTGGAAAGCTTCAAGAAATGGCTAAGTCCCTAGGTCGGTACCGATCCCATGATCGGTAGCAAAATCGAGGTACAAAATATTGGCATAGGTCCCACACTTTACCTACAACTACCTGCTCCTTTCTTTTAGCTCTCCTATAAATACCCTCGACCCTACTACATGAAAGGGGTTGACTCTTGGCTCTTCGAACACCTTAGGAAGAAGAAGACCTTCCTAGGACATCTCAAGCATATTCCATCACTCTAGGAAGAAGGGAGAAGCTTTTCCTTAGACACTTGGACCATTTTGGAATGCTTAGGGATTTCGAGGAGAAGGAGCTTACCTCCATTTCAGACATTCTAGAACCTTGTTTCCACCGTTTCCTTTGTAGTGACATGGGACTATTGTTCTCACCATTGTAAACTTGTACAAATAGCATAATAAAAGAGCAAAGTAATTCAAAGCAGACGTTGGCCTTCGCCGGCCGAACCACTATAAATCTATGTCATTTAATTTCATGCATTATTTTTGCTCTGAACATTTAGTTCCATTGTTTTGGAACTTGTTGGATGTTGCACCAAGTTTTGCGCATCAACTGACATAAAGCTTAGAATCAAGGAAAGAGATGCAAGTTTCTGAGGATATGAACTATCCAGCAAATCAGCCTGGGGGGTAATTAAAAAAATTGCTTGGATTATTCAGTCTCTCTCAACAAATGCGATGACTCTTACATTCATGGATACCAACTCCCCCAATTGGGGCACACACTAGTACTTAATCAAGATAAATTAGTCAATACAGAAATGACAGTGAAAACTACTGAGCAAGGCAATCTCATGGCTCTTCTTCACTAAACAAAACTCTTATCAACTAAAACAAAACTAAGTAATACATTATACTAGCATAATTACAAGAGCGTTTTCACATGAATTGGGATGTGATAAATTAGCACATTACACTGGAACAATAGTATATAATATAAGAAATTGCAATATATGCAATCACGTCATATACGCAAGTTGTTACATCTAGTACATAAAATACGTGAAAAGCAAACACGTGAGCATGTAATTTATGTAAGACAAACTAATTTCCTTACCAAGATCTTTCATTTACAAGATAGATAGTGAATGCTACACCAATGCAATCCCGATTTGATCTAGACTATGGTCAACAAAGAACAAAATCTACTACAATCATCTAAAAAAGGGCTAGAGAACCTGAGGAACCTCGAAATTGAGCAATCCATGCTCTAGTTTTCGAACTTCAAAACAAATGCATGATCAAACCCTCATAAGGATGTTAGCAACCAAGGGAGCACATTTAGTTAAGGAAGAGCAATGTTAATCGAAGGAACCTAAAGCATAAATCATTTGGCAAATCCGATCCAAAATGTGGATTTAATGACATAGTTACGTGGGGAAAATTAAATAATAAGCTACCCCCAACATTTGGCTATAACAAGAACCAAATATCAAGCATCTTAAGGATAGGTTCCATCAACTGAATCTGGCTTGCGGGGAAAAACATATAAAGGGTGAAAAATACCTCAACTGGTGCTCGAGATGGTAGAAGTTGCATGGAGTTAAATTTCTTCACGACTGCCAGGTGGTCGAAATGAAAGAAACCTATGTTGCCTATGTTAAAACAGAGACAAAGAGTACAAATTGTACCACCGAAAGAGAAAACGGTGGGTTAACAAGATTCTGGGAAGTATTACATGTTCCCTCTTTTCTCCCAAGGACACCTAGGAAATGAGGATTTAGACGTGTTCATTTTACTCTTATATTAGCCAAAAGTGTCCCGTGAAGGGGAATAAAAAATATCAACATAGTTTTCCTTCTCTATTTTTCTTCCCGAGAGTATAGATGGACCCCTTCCAGGCTGAGCTCTCCCTTCATTTGTAGGCTTACTTACTGATTTATTGCTTAAAAAACAACCATTATAGCCACCTTCTCCTCATTATCATCATTAGGTTTTTCACCAGCATTGCCATGAGAGATGTTGCTCCTCATCATCTGAATCAATAATCTTGTCTACTAAGGGGTCTTTAATAGATAGTAATTTGATAGCATCAATATGTCTTGTTGTATCGGGATCTCCCATAAACTTAGCCTTGAAATTTTGTTTTAGCATATCATTTTAATGAAGGGCTAGAAAATCAATTTCTAGAAGTTTCTCGATATTATCCAGAAAAGTCATGAATAATGCCATTTTAAAGGATTCGCTCATAATGGATCTAAAGGGATCTCCAAGAAAGTTGGACACCTTTTACTTGGTATCTTTAATGATAAACACAAATTTGGAAAGAAGTGTCTTTGTACTCTTCAACTATTGGTTAATGATTTCATTAGTGTGTGTGTGTGAGAGAGATTGGTTGTCGCTAAATCTGAATTGGATAAATTAGTAGATTAGAACTTCAGATGTTCTTTTATAGCTTGCTTATTGCTCCATTCAGTATCAAGAAAGGCATCAAATTTTAATAAGTCATTTAAGGACTTTTAAGCACTAGCCTTGGTAATATTAAACTACAAATTCAAACCAGAATTCCTTTTGTTTAGCTCAGCTAATTGGAGAGTGCCTCCTAATTTAAAAATTAATTTTGTAACCTACTTAAAATATTTGATGAAGAGTTAGGACAGATAAAACATCAAAGCGGAAGAAAACTTTCCATGTCAAAAATTATCACAAGCAAATGGCTTAGGGAAACAAATATATCCAAAGAGGGGAATTAAGATTGCATGGGGGTAGAGAAAGTAAGGATTGCATGACAAATCCTGCCATATCCTTGAAAGTAATAGCAGGATTAGATCTTGGAGATTTTTATGGAAAAGGGTCAAAAGTGGCAATGGGAAGCCCTACTTTATTACATCATTTATTTGATTTGTCAAAGGAATAAGAAAAAGATGTATGAGTAAGTGAGTCGCTATTTTGCCCAGCCAATGACACATAAAATGAGATATGGTAATATATAGACCTAGAAGACTAGGAAAATTTTGAATATTTAGGGTGTGTTTGGTTAAAAATGAGTTTTGAGTTTTGAATTTTCAAAATTAATTACAAAACTTTAAAGGTGTAGAAGGAAGAATGGTAGAATGAAAGCAAGATGGAGGGGACCGCGGAGGGGATGTAGCAATCATGAAATGAGGATTTGGCCTCCATATTTCTTTCATTTCTCAAAACATGAAAAATAGATAAAAGTTGTTTTTTATTTTGTGTGTTAACTTTGTTTTCTAAAATTGTTGTTTTCCATGATTTACATGCGTTGTGCACGTTTTTGTATGGACGAAAACCCAAAACTTAAAATGGTAAACCAAACACTACCTTAATGTTTTCGTTTCTGAGAATTTCATTTTCTTTAGAGGAGAAGAGGATTTAGCACCCAAGACTCCATTGCTCTTACTCATAGCATAGGAAACCATAGTATCATTAAAAAGATTATTTTGCTCCAAAGTCGAAAAGGGTGGCGGATTTATATTTTCAATCACCAGAAAAGTTATCTAAATATCCTGCTGTTTAGAAGAGAGAGCTCCAACTGTAATACCTAAAGACAAGCAAACCAAAGGCGCATAAGATTATATACGAGAAAGTATTCTTAGTTATTAGCATCTATAGTGGTTACCTGAGGACCCTCATTGGATAAGAGAGTTTGGCATGAAGGGTGAATCTTTACCACGGATAATGACAAGTTTACCCATATACATTCTAGAAGAAATAAATCTGGCAGTATTCTATAAGTCGAAGAAATTATGTCATACTAAAGCAGCATGGCATGTGCTAGAATAGATGATCTTTGGAATTGCAGGAGTAGTTATCTTTACTAAAGCATTGATGATTTTCTCATCATCACAGCTCAATGATTTCTGAAAAGAGGAAAGAATATGAATTATTCAATTGTAAATTTTATTGATGTAATAATGTGGTACAAATCTTGAATGGTTGATACATGATGTATATATAGGAAAGCTGTAACGTAAACTTACTCTTAAATAATAATAAGGCCCAATAGAACAGCTGTAAATAAAAGATATACGCGGAAGCCCATATGCTTGTAAATGGATAATGTAACATATGTGATGAGAGGCTGATGTGATAATATCCTCCCTTAAACTTGTCTAAGGTTTCTTCACCCCTTCCATTCAGCTGCCATCACATACTTTAAGCTCTTCTCGTAACCTGATGAAATTCTTGGTTGAGAGTGCCTTTGTGAGTACATCAACCCGCCAGTAATAGGCAGGGATATGACATACCATTAGCTTCTCTTCTTGTGTCCTTCCTCGAACGAAATGTAGATCAATTTATAAATGTTTCATTCAAGAATGTTGTATGAGGTTGAGAGATAACAAGACTGTGCTTCTGTTGTCATACCAGACAACTGGTTTCCTTCTGGAAGCAAACCTTTACACTTGCATTAGCGATTCTATCCATGAAATTTCATCTACTATGCTTGCTAGGGCTCTATACTTTGCTTTAGTACTTGATCTCGGGGTGGTTGATTGCTTCTTTGCACACCACGAGATGATGTTGTGCCAAGGAATACGCAATAACTAGATATAGATCTCCTATCATCTATGTCATTCGCCCAATTGACATTGCCGAACCCCTGCAAGTTCAATTCTTTATCTGTTTTTAGGCTTATTCCAAAGTGCTTTGTTCCCTGCAAGTACCTTAAGACTCTTTTAACCGCTATCCAGTGTTCAAATAGGGGTTTTTGCATGAATTGACTAAGTTTATTTACATCGTAGCATATATCTGGTCGTGTGATTGTGGCATATTGTAGTGCATCAGTTGTGCTCCTATATTGCTTTGAATTGTCAATTGCTTCCGCTTTGAGTTTTGACAATCGTAAGTTTCTGATTATAGGTGTTGGTAGTGGTTTAGCTTGATGCATGTTGGCTTTCTGCAGTATTTCAGTGATGTAGTTTTGTTGAGATAGAAATTTTTTTGTGACATTCTTCCTGTTTATCTGAATTCCTAGAAAATAACGTAGGTCACCCAGATCTCTGATAGCAGAACTTAGATCAAGCATCTATATGGCACTTTTGACTTCATGATTATTCTCCCCAGTTATTAACATGTCATCCACCTAACTAAGGATGTAAATAATAACTTGCTTATCTTTTCTTATGTATAGAGAATTATCTAATTTTTCTTATGTGAAACAAATTTTAGATAAAGTTAATTTCAACTTTTCATACCATGCTCTTGAAGCCTGTTTCAGGCCATATATTGCCTTGTGTAACTTGCATACTTGTTGTAGGTCACCAATATTGGATTCTAACCCCTGGTTGATGCATATAAACTTCTTTAGTTAATTCTCTATTTTAAAAGGCATTATTGACGTCTAACTACTTTATACTCCAACTCTTACATTGAGCAATGGTTAGAATAATTCGAATAGTTGTGGGTTTCACCACTAATGAGAATGTTTCATTAAAATAAAATCCAAATTGTTGTGCATAGCCTTTTGCAACTAGTCTAGCTTTGTATTTGTCCACTAACCCATCTACTTTTCTTTTTATTTTGTTAAGTCCATCTGCACCCTATAATGTTCTTGTGAGTAGGAGATGTGACAAGGCTCTAAATTTTATTTTTTGTGAGTGATTCATATTCCACATCCATTGCCTTTTTCCACCTATTTGGTTTTGCTGCTTGAGTATAGTTCACTGATTCGACTTCATTCATAGATACATTGTATAGCTTGGGTTTGAAAATGCCACTTTTGGACCTAGTGGTCATATAATATCCAGTATGAACCTGTTGTGTCTGATGTTGATCATTAGAGCTAGTGTTTGTTTTGACTGCAATGTTGTTGTCCTCTGCCTTTTCATGTATATTCTGATTGTTATGTGTCCCTCCAGTACCGCAGTTGGCTTCACTTGCTGAAGTGGTAATCTGTTCACTTGAAGCAGTTTGGGTGTTTTGAGTGTGACCATTGCTTAAATTTTGTTACTCTTCATTGTTATTGCATATCAATTGTTATGCAAGAATAGGCATGTTGGTGATTTTTGTGTCTGAATTTTGGTTGTTCCCTTCTTCGGTTGCAAATTTGCCTGCAAATGGGAAAACACTTTAATCAAAGACTACATGTCTCGAGATAAAAACTCTACCATTCTTTATAAGCTTTCTGTTTTTGGGATACCCCATGAATGTGCACGGACTTGATCTCATGATAAGTTTATATTTTTTATAGTCTCTTAAGCATGGGAAACATTGACACCCAAAAGATTTGAGAAATTTGTAGTCTAGTTTTTCATTGAATATCATTTCATGTGGGGTTCTATTATTCAACACTTTTGTGGTTAAATTGTTTTAAGATACAGAAAAGTGTTGAAGGCTTCACTCCAATATTTCATTGGTAGTGACCCTTGAGATAGCGATGTTAAACTAGTTTCGACTATATGTCTGTGTTTTCTTTCGACCAAACCATTCTATTCATATGTGTGGGAGAAAGCTAGTTTATGTTTTGTGCCTCTTTTAATGAAATAATTTATGAGTGGTTTAAACTCACCCCACCATCTGTTTGCATTATTTTCACTTTATTGTTGGTCTGTTTTTCTATGAAAGTTGTAAATTGAATAACTATATTACATGCCTCTGACTTGGTTTTAAGCATATATATCCAAGTGTACCTTGAATAAGCATCAACAAAGGATAGATAGTACATGTTTCCTTGATATGAATTCAGTGGTACTGGTCCCTACAGATTAGCTGCTATAAGCTCCAGTGGCTTGTTATATGTGGTTTCAGAACTACTGAAAGGAAGTTTGTGGCTTATGCCAAGTTGGCAGTGTGTGCAAGTGTATTTGCACGAATATTATTAAAAGAAAAGATGTTATTATTCAAAACGTTTCTTATAGTTTCTAAATTGGTATGACCAAGTTTTACATGGCAAGACTCTAATACATTATTATGCTTACTACTGCTAT
The DNA here is from genome assembly GCA_030737875.1 of Allium sativum. Lineage (NCBI taxonomy): Eukaryota > Viridiplantae > Streptophyta > Magnoliopsida > Asparagales > Amaryllidaceae > Allium > Allium sativum. The sequence goes on along the minus strand of CM060921.1, from coordinate 796,923,604 downwards.
TACTACTACTAGCATCTACATTGTTGCACCAAATTTCTTTACTCGAAGAATTTCCATTCTTCAAGTTGCCAAATTTATAAAGTCCATCATGTATATTACCCTGTAGTAATATTTCTTGGCTTCGTACGTCCTTTACTAAGAAAAATTTAGGGTGAAACTCAAAATATACATTATTGTCATCGGAAACTTTTGAGACACTTAATAATTTTTTGTTGATGGTGGGAACTCTAAGTATATTGCTTAATTTAAGTTGCCTTTTTCCAGTTATAGTGCCCATACCAATGTATATGATTCTTGCGGTTTCACCATTACCCATGTGTAAATATTTCATATTTGTATAGCTTTTGCTTCCAATGTTTAAATTTTGAAGGTTGTTTGTGATATGATGGGTAGCACCTGAATTTGGGTACCATTCGTCAAAGTTAGTATCATCAGTCCTGCAAGTATCATCATTGCTAGTGCCTTGACCTCTATTGCTATCATTTGTGTTTCTTCTTTGACTGCCGATAATTGCTAAGTTGGCATTAGGTCCCTTTTGTGCAGAATTTTTTTGATTAGGTTGCGTTTCATTACATTCAGTATTGAATCTAAAATAACTCATATTAGCCATGTAGCCAAATTTCTCACATATTTGACATTTCACCATATTGTTATTGTTTCATCTGCCTCTCCCATGACCTCTTTGGGGTTGATACCCTCTCTGGGGCTGATACTCTTTCTGATATTGGTTACCTTGTCTATTTGGGTTGTTGTTGTTCTTTTGTGGTTGTTTGCTACTAACAACAACGTAATTTGCAGAAAATTCCCCTTGTGTTGCCTTTTTTTGGTCTGTTCTTCCTTTGTAGGCAAGAAGGGCAGATCTAACAAACTGCAAATTTGGCAGTGCTTGTTGGGTGGCAATGACAGTGACTAAGGACTCATATTCTTCATTAATGCCATTGGGGATGATTAGTATTTGTTCATTGTCACTGACTTTTTGTGCAATAACACTTAACTTATCACACATTTTTTTTATTTTACTTAGAAACTCCTTCATGCTCAAGTCATCCTTTCTGGAGTTTTGCAGATTTCTTTTGTATTGCATGATTCGTGCAACAGACTAAGAGATGAAAATTTGCTCCGTTATTGACCATATCTCATAAGATATATTACACCCAACTATTTGTGATAATAAATTCGAGCTGATGGATGATAACAAACTATCCTGCTTTTGGAATTTGATGTATTCAGGATTTGGTAATGTATTACCATCTTGATTAGTGATCATTACTAGGGGAGTTGTCAGAGTCTTTTTTATGAAACCTTATAGTCCATACCCCCTTAGAATAATTTCAATTTGATATTTCCAAAGTATACAATTGTCTTTATCCAATGAGGTTGTAATAACTTGGATTTTCGATTTGATCACGTTTGGAATATTAACTAAAGCTACACTGACATTGTTGCCTGACAGAGCAGATGTTGCTTCATTGTCTTGTGCCAAGGCGAGGCAGATTTATGAAACTGCAGCCTGTTCGAGACACAAATAAAGGAAAGTCCAACTAGAACAAAAAAAGTGGTAGAGAATAATGCTTGGCATGACAACGTCTGAACCTGTAACCATAGATGATGCTTGGCATGACAGAGTCAGAATTGCAGCCGCTTATTTCTCTTTCGCATATCACGGTGAGAAGGAGATGATGTAGCCAGTTGAAAGCTAGGCGTGGCACTTCTCTAACAATGATCCAATCAGATCAAATGCCTTAAGTCCAAGAAGATTTCCGAAGATGAGTCAAGGAGCTGAGAAGATAGAACCAAACAATCTTCTTGGGTAAAAGGCAATGCTGGATCGAGAAAGGGATGTCTTTCTCTATGAGCTCTGATACCAAATTAAAAAGAGGCAAGAATTTGAATTATTCAAATGTAAATTTTATTGACATAATAATGTGGTACAAATCTTGAATGGTTGATACATGATGTATACATAGGCAAACTTACTCTAAATAATAATAAGGCCCAATAGAACAGTTGTAAATAAAAGATATATGCAGAAGCCCATATGCTTATAAATGGATAATGTAACATATGTGATGAGAGGCTAATTTGATAATAAGAATAAATAAGTAGATAAATCTGAAGGTACTATTGATAATGAAACTTATTAGCTGTAAAAAAATATTGTTGGAAAGCTTGGAATATTGTTTAATGAAGAAGAATACGTTTTCCCACTTTCTTAGTATATTGATGGCATTGGTAATTATATTGCTTGGACATGGTTACAAATGATAAAGATTGATTCCTTCAAAGTCATTTTTCTTATATGGATATCCCATATGGTGAAATCTAAAATCCCAAAACCAAAAAGTGATATCATAATAAGCTTGATTATGAGGATTTTAAAAAATAAAATTATGTTGGGAACAATTGTAGGAAGAATTACCAACCTGGATTTTAGATTAAATTTGTCGAGGAAAAGCAAGTCATTTAAGATTGTGAAATATTTCTTTCTCTCTTATGTTTTAAATAATGTAGGGAAGAAGTAAAGAAAGGAGAGAACTAAGAGTTTATGGATGATGAAAAAGAACCACCGGTTTCGATGGACATCTAGGATGTAACCTTAAAATGAATGACTGTGATGAAAACAGATGGGCTTGGACTTAGAAATTAGAATGCAAATTCTATTTGAACCCACAAAACAGCTAAGTAGCCCCTGTTTCTAAAAAAGTCATGGACGAAATTGCCCGTTTTAGTTATAATTTTTTCAAATTTCCAGCCTACCTCGTAGTGGCTCTGCGTGTTTTGTAATAAAACCACATAGTAGCACTGCGTGATACGCTGAAGAACCGCATGGTAACTCTACAAGGTTCTTTAGCTTACTACGCAGTGCTTCTACATGATTTCCTTGCATACCACATAGAGCCATTACTAGAAGGGGTATTTTTCATTTGTTTAAATAAAACGAGGGGCTACTCAGTAGAATGAGGGGTTTCCTCATTTCTGCTGAATTGTAGGGGCTACTCAATAAATCTCTGGGTTCAAATAGAATTTAGCAAATTAGAATTTTCTTCACAATAGATGGGTTGGTGCTTCATCATAAAAGTGCTTCTCTCTAAATTTGTTTTCGAGGTGTCGAAGCAATCCATTAAGATAAAGAAACCCAAGAAAAAGCCGGCGTCATACTTCGAAGAATTCGGCTTGGAAATATCCTTCTTCGGGAGCACTCCTCATGCGATGAGATTGCATGAAAACTTTCATGGCGGCGATGATAGTTTCATAGCCTTGATACTAGGAGAGCACTAATACATCGAGTCTATCAAGACTTCAAGGGAATTTGAGACCACATCCTTTAAAGTCGCCCCCATAAACAAAGCGTCTAAAGCCTTTGAAGCATTGTCTTAATAGCAGAAGACTTTGCAGGAAGGACCACAGTCAGAGCCAAAATAATCAATGCAATCGCTTCAAGACCAAATCATTTCAAAGTCGAGGTTAATAAAGTATGGACCAACGAAGCGTAGAGATAAAGCCTTCGAAGAAAATTGATTCAATACCTAAGCCTTTGAGACAATGACCTTCAAAGCAAGGACCCATGAGACTTAGGTGGTGTAAAGAGTCAAAGCTACTTTTCACCTGCCTACTTGAAAATATCATATGATTGAAGCAAGTTCCATTTGTCTGAAGATTCTTCGAGCCATTCATTATAGAATGAGGGAGCACAGCTAAGAGCTCCAGTGTATAAATAGGGGTAACATATCACTGAAGAAGAGGCTGAACAATTTATTCTCTTTCTAGTTTTCATTCCAAAATCCTAAATTGATTTAGGGATCCTTTGTCAAAATTGACTTAGACTTATACTTAAACAATCTTGTACACAACTCGGACTAACATAGCATAATGTGATCAACGTGACATTTCATATTGACATTGCATATAATAAATTGAAAAAATTATGACAATGGACTAATCTGGCATACTTCACTGTTTGACCTTTGTGGCTATTCAAACCGACATGGCATAATTCCTAGCTAGAGCACACTTTCCGAGCTTCGATTCAAGGCATTTAATTGACTTAGAATGGAATATATATTGATCTACATGATCGAAGCATCCACTTTTGCTTCGATCTTACTTCTTCTCGAACTTATTTTATGCTCTACCTATCTCGAAGTGTAAATCTCGTCTTGAGCTTATTATGTAGGTACATTCAAACCATTTAGTTGAATTCTAAAAAATAAGTGGGTGTGGCTTCGAGCCTATATTAAACAGAAAGCCGTGTGTGGCTTCAATCCAATTTTTAAACTTTGTGTATCAAAACCTCACAATGGTCCTTTGAGAAGTTACACAATTTTTGGACTAACAGCCTTCTTGAAATGATCCACAAAACGCTCACTGTTCAGCACGTCGGCTCGAATGCTAAATACCTTGTTGGACACTTGGAGATAGAAATTAGAGGGTGAGAAAAAAATAAAGAAGTTTTAGAATAAAATAAAGAAGAAGAAGAAGAAAGCGATAGAAGAGTGGATATAGAATCTCATAGTGGAATGAGAAAATATAATATAACAAAGCTCTTTCTCATAAAAGAGTAAAATATATATACCCATACATATATACAACATACACAATCAGAGTACAACAGATAAATCATCTTAGATAGTAATAATATCCTATCCTCACGAATGCTAGTTCACTTAACACATAACATAGCAAAAATACTACATCAATCATCATAACACAGTGGAAAAGTAAATAATAACATAAATATGTGAATACGTCTTGACTCGAACATCTCTCCTAAGCTCCAAGCAACTCTAAAGCTAATATGGAAAATATACTCGGTCTGACTCGAGCATTAAGGGAAAACAAAATGCCCGAATTAGTCTGGAACACCCAAGTGAGGTAACTCACATCACAAACAACTTACTTAAATTTAGAAAATCTTTTGAACGAATGAAAGTAATGGTGTAACACCCCGTATTTCAGTTAATGATAAAATTCACTAATTGCAGGATAAATAATCTCAAATGTGAGAATTGGGGGAAACGGGCTGCGTCATTGCGTTCGTCTCGGAAAAATACGCGAAATAGAGTCCGAAATTTTGTAAATCGGAGTCCGTATGGCCCAGTTATGGCCCAATGAAGTTTGCAGAAAATTCAAAGCTAAAAACAGATTTAAAAATTCAAATTCAGATTTTTAATTTCAACCAGCGGGGCCAGGCGGGAAAGTTCCCGCCCTAGCCATGTCGACAGGGCTGTCGACAGGCCTGTCGACTGGGGAGTCGACTGCCCTGTCGACTTGCCTGTCGACACGGGGTGTCGAGCCACTTGGCCTGGGTGCACCAGGTCTGGTTTTCTGGCTAGGGCTGGGCTGTGTTCTAGAGACTTCCTAAATCTGACGGACCTAATCTAACCTAGGGTTAATCCTATGGTCTAAAACACACCCTAATCCTATAAATACACCCTAATGCAAGCCTAATCCATACTAAAAATAGAAATGATGCCATCATGCCGCCAAAATCAAACCTAAGGGCAGCCTCCACTAGTTTATGAAGGAAGTTGCAAGCTAATCAACCTCTAATCATCATCTTCTTCATATTTAGCAACTAGTTCTACTTCATAAGTTTGCTAATCTTGGTTTTGGTGAGTTCCTATGCCTTTAGCAAGTAATTGCTAAACTAATTAGGATAGGATATTAGGAGGCTATGGATGTAAATGTGGATTATGCAAGTTGTGGTTGTCATATGTTATAAGTTCATATGTAAACTTGCCTCTTTTTATGATATGATGTGTTATGTAAGATCATATGCAAGTTTTATGCAATTTCTTATGCAAATCATATGCAAGTTAGTCTTTTTTTATGATATGCATAACATATGCAAGTTTGCCTTTGTGATATGACATGATATATGCAAGTTCATGTGCAAGTTAGTCTCTTTTTATGATATGCATAACATATGCAAGTTTGCCTTTGTGATATGACATGATATATGCAAGTTCATGTGCAAGTTAGTCTCTTTTTATGATATGCTTAACATATGCAAGTTTGCCTTTGAGATATGGCATGGTATGCAAGTTCATATGCAAGTTTTATGCAAGTTCATTTGCAAGTCATATGCAAGTTTTATGCAAGTTCATTTGCAAGTTTTATGCAAGTTTATATGCAAGTTCATTTGCAAGTTTTATGCAAGTTCATATGCAAGTTTTATGCAAGTTTATATACAAACTCATATGCAAGTTTGTCTCTTTTTATGATGTGCATAACATATGCAAAGTTGTCCCTATGAATGACGTGTTATGTAAACGAATTACGTGGGAAACGATGGGGTTAATATGCATGATTATAAAAAGGTGTAAAGTTGTTATGATTAAGCATAACATAAAATGAATGGACATAATTGGGAATTTACCTGTTAAGTTAGGTCTACCCACATTATGGAGTTGGGAATTTACCTATTAAGTTAGGTCTACCCATACTATGGAATTGGGAATTTACCTATTGAGTTAGGTCTACCCATATTCTTAAAAATGTGTAATTAATTAGGGATAATTAATTATGGGGGGGGGTGATTAATTAGGTGTAATTAATCAACTAAGAAACGAGGTTGGACCCTTTTGTAGCGGAAGTCTGCCCGGAACCGACCGGCCATCCAGCAGCTACAAATGATTGGCCCAATGTGAGAGGTCTTAGTCATGAAGTAAATACGTGATTAAAGTAAAGACACGAGGTTAGACCCTTTTTATGACAGAAGTCTACCCGGAACCAACCGGCATATCCAGCAGTCATAAAAGATGGTCTAATGTGAGAGGTCTTTATGAGGTCATGATCTTAATTAATTAATTAAGAAACACTTAACCATATTAGCATGTAGAGGGACATGAGGGGTTAAGTGGGTGCCTTGGGTGGCATGTGGAAATCTAGTGGTTGCCTTGGGTGGCAATAGAAAATACGATTAGAATACTTAACCAAAGTGGAACATGTAATTAAAACATGATTAAAGGGTTAAGTGGTAAACACTAGAAATGACAAGCTTAGGTGGGTAGCTTGTGGGGGCCCATTTCAACCAATATCCCAAACGTATCTTAGTGGGCTCGACTCTAGTCGAGTGACGGGACACGCATATTGGGCTTGACTATAAGAGGCCAAAACAGGGTAGCGATGGCAACGCGAGTCCAACGGGTTTCATAGGCGTGTGTGGACCCGGGCAGGTAGGTAAGACGTTGTTGCATCGTGTAGGTATAACCCGTGCACCGTTTGTTATATCGGGCTAGCCACTTTGGGGAGTGATACACCCCATTGTGGGGGCCAGCACGGATATCTACGGTAGGGAGCCGATCGCTTGGGAGTAGTGGGTACACCTAGTGGAGATAGGGGCAGACGGCACCTATGTAGTGAGCTAGGGGTACACGAAACTACTGGGTAAATTTTCTAAGTCCTTGGGAGGGATCAACCTTTAAGTAGGAATGACTGGTGTGGTGCAGTGTAGTAATTATCCTTGGGTGGGTAAATGCGTCTTTATCGTTATCTTAGTTCACTCTAAGTCTGATTGGCTACTGAGTTTAGTCATTTATCCCCAGTCACACCGTACAAAGTTATATCATATCCTTATTACTTTAATGATTACATTGTTAAAGTTATAGGACTCGCTCAGACTTATGTCTGACCCCGTTGTTTTTATCTTTTTCCCAACCCTCAGGTTTTCAGAGTGGGCCAAGCACGAGTGGGCTTTGATCAGGCTGCTTTTATTTCTCTCTTGGAGCTTGGATCCTAGATGTAGAGCTCAGTTTACCCTTTTCTTTTATGGCTATCAGTTTATGTATTGGGATTATGTATTTTTATTTAGCAGGATGGATATTTGTACTTGATTTCTATTATGGTTTTGTGATGTAACCAGACATGTTTTATTTTCCGCTGCAATTGAAATGATGTTTTAAATTTTCAAAGTATTACTTATATCTGTCTTGCTGTAATTACTCTGTTCTATATTCACTCAAATACTCCACCGATGTTATGGCATTCCCTTAGAGAGTGACCGTAGTGGGCGTGGGGTGTTACACGTGGTATCAGAGCAAAGGTTACCGGAACAGATGAAATTTTTAGAAAACTATTTTTCTAAAAACATTTTTGGAAGAGATATTTTCAAAAACATGTCTTTTAAGAGAAAAGTTTTTGAAAGAAAAGCATAATCCCCAATAGCCATATCTTTATCCTTCGAATTCTCCGTTTTGAATCTTTCCTTTTTCGTTTCAGCATGGCTGAGGATCTTAACTTTCCGGAGGGTGTGACGATACCAGTATGGTATAGGAGATTGATGGAGGCTAGGGCCACCACTGCGGGTCCAGCAAATGTTCCTCCACCAACCGTAGCACCCGACCTTCCTCCTCCCCCTCCTCCTCGCACGGATACTTTTGCTAAGACTTGCAAGGAATTCAAAGCTATGGGAGGAAAACCTTTTCAAGGATCTGAAACTTCTGTGGAGGCTAGAGATTGGCTTAAAGAGGTGGAAGAATTGATAGATATCTTTGAGATGGAAGAAGGAAAGAAAGTCAAGTTGGCTGCTTGGTTAATGAAGGGAGAGGCCTCATTCTGGTGGGAGGTCACTAATGGAGAACGCCCCGTTGACTCTTGGGCGGATTTTAGGCAAAGATTTGTGGCAAAGTTTCTCTCAAGGGCGGAGGAAAACTTGTATATGGAAAGATTCTTGACTCTAAAGCAAGGAAATCTCTCGATGAAGGAATATGTCAACAAGTTTAATCAATTGGCAAGGTTTGGCCTAGACATGGTGAATACACCGGAGAAGAAGGCTTTGAGGTTCGTGAAAGGCTTGAATGAACCGATGCATGGGTTGGCTATGACTCATATCCCTATGGGGGCCACCTTTGAGAAGCTAGTTGACATGGCTCTCATGCATGAAGAAGAAAAGGGCCACAATGCTAATAAGGCACCCGAGAAGAAGGGAGATCAAAAGAGACCTCAGCAACAACAGCAAAACAAAGGTGGGAAAGGCAACGGTGGCAAGGAGAAGAAGAAGTGCTTCAATTGTGGGATACCAGGCCACATAAGCAAAGATTGTAGAAAGAAGAAGAAGACTGGTTGCTTTCACTGTGGCGAAGCAGGGCATTTAGTGAAGGATTGCCCTAAGAAGGGGCAAAGGATGGGATCTACCTCAGGAGGGCAGGTGCAAGCTCTTATGGCACCGGGTCAGGCTAGGGGGCAAGTACAGGCTCTCGCGGTTCCACTGATTCAGGAAAGAGGTAGAACTATTTCCGTTGAAAGTCTGGTTTTTCTATTTGATCATCCTGTCCGTACATTGTTTGATTCAGGCGCATCGCATTCGTTTATCTCATCATCATTAGTTGAGTCACTGCACTTAGACACCAGTCTGGTAGATGATCCCTTGGTTGTTTCAAACCCAATTGGGGGCTCCACTTATTTGTCCATGATATGTTTGGGTTTGAAGATTTCTATACTTAGCATTGAGTTTAGATGTGATGCTTTTGTTTTGGGCTTCACGGGCTATGGGTTAATTTTGGGCATGGACTGGTTATCCAGTAATGGTGCTGTTCTTGATTGCGAAAGGAGAGTTGTTAGGCTCATGACCCGCTTGGGTAACACTCTCGAGATCTCTTATAATCCCATGGATTCTGTTATGCTAAGTTATCTTGAATCGCTTGACGCTTCGGTCGAGAGTTTGCAATCTGTTAGAGTGGTCCGGGAATACTCAGATGTGTTTGAGGAGGTGAAGGGCTTACCTCCGAAGCGGGAGATTGACTTCCGAATATATCTGGTGGATAATGCTAAACCTGTATCTTTACCAGTGCGCCACATGGCTCCTCGTGAGAGGAGGGAACTCCATAAGCAAGTAGGGGAGTTGCTTGAGAAGGGGTTCATAAGACGAAGTATATCGGAGTGGGGTGCTCCAGTAGTTTTTGCTACAAAGGCGGATGGGTCCCTCAGACTTTGTGTAGACTATAGGGAACTCAACAAGCTCACAAAGAAGAATAGACACCCATTGCCGAGGATTGATGATCTTTTCGATCAGTTGGTTGGCGCTTCAGTATTTTCTCAGTTGGACTTAGCCACAGGGTTTCATCAGTTGAGGGTGGCTGAGGATAGCATAGACAAGACTGCCTTTAGGACTCCGGATGGTTTCTATGAGTGGCTGGTGATGCCATTTGGGTTGACGAACGCCCCTGCATACTTTGTTGATTTGATGAGTAGGGTGTTCAGGGAGTTCCTTAATAAGTTCGTGGTGGTCTTTGTGGATGATATCTTAGTATTTTCTAAGAGTGAAGAAGAGCATGCCCTACATCTTGGGGAGGTGTTGAAGACTCTTCGAGCACATAGCCTTAGGGCTAAATTCTCTAAATGTCACTTCTGGAGGAAGGAAGTGCGGTTCTTGGGGCACGTGGTCTACAAGGAAGGGATAGCTGTGGATCCCGCGAAGGTAGTATCAATTCAGGATTGGAAGGTTCCGAAGAATGCTACCGAAGTGAGAAGTTTCTTGGGTTTGGCGGGTTATTATAGGAAGTTTATCAAAGACTTCGCGAAGATATCAGCCCCATTAACCCGCTTAACGAAGAAGAATCTTGTTTTCGCATGGGACGTAGATTGTGATGATGCGTTCCGAAGGTTAAAGAGAGCTTTAACCACCGCTCCAGTTTTAGTATTGCCAGATGGGAGCAAGCCATTTGTTGTCTATACCGATGCTTGTGGGACAGGACTAGGCGCAGTCTTAATGCAAGAGGGAAGGGTAATAGCCTATGGTGGAAGGCAGTTGAGAGTGCATGAGAAAAATTACCCTACCCATGATTTAGAGTTGGCCGCTATTGTTTTTGCGCTTAAGATTTGGCGCCATTATCTTCTTGGTGAGAGATTCGAATTGTTCACTGACCACAAATCATTGAAGTACTTGTTTTCTCAGAAGGATTTGAATTTGAGACAGCAAAGGTGGATGGAGTTCTTAGCATCCTATGATTTCGAGATAGCGTATACCCCTGGCAAGGGCAACGTGGTGGCGGACGGCTTGAGCAGAAAAAGGTTGTCCTTGAGTCCATTGTTCGTGGAACAACGAAGCTTGGAATTTATCTCGATGTTTGATTTCAGACCTTCCATAGATTATGTACCCGGTTTGCTAGCTTCCTTGGAGGTTAGACCTACTCTTTTGGGGCGGATTGGAGAAGCACAGAGGGACGACCCACAGTTGGTTGAGTTGGTGGAGAAGCTCATAAGGGGGGAGTCGTCCAGCCATTTGAGTAGGTACACCCTAGACGATAGGGGGTGCTTGCATAGAGACGATAGACTTTGTGTACCGCAAGACGAGGGTTTGAGGAAGGTTATTCTTGATGATGCACACCGTTCTAGGATGACCATTCATCCCGGTGGGGACAAGATGTACCAAGACATGAAGAGGGTTTTCTTCTGGGCCGGTATGAAGAAAGATGTGGCCGAGTATGTCGCTCAATGCTTAGTGTGCCAACAAGTGAAGGCGGAGCAAAAGAAACCTGGTGGGTTGCTTCACCCATTGGAAGTTCCGCAATGGAAATGGGATAGCGTCTCGATGGATTTTATTGACGGGTTACCCAGATCAAGAAAGGGTAATACGGGAATTTGGGTTGTGGTAGACAGACTTACTAAAAGCGCCCACTTCATACCTGTGAAGAGCAAGAGGACTGCTCCATGGCTAGCTTCAGTATATCTTCGAGAGATAGTTCGATTACATGGGGTACCCTCTAGCATAGTGAGTGATCGAGATCCTATCTTCACTAGTGAGTTCTGGAGAAGTTTGCAAGAAGCAGTGGGGACTCAATTGTGTCTGAGCACCGCATATCATCCTCAGACGGACGGCCAGACTGAGAGGGTGAATCGTGTCCTAGAAGACCTTTTGAGGCTTTGTATCTTAGATTTTGGAGGTACATGGGAAGAGCATCTTCCATTGGGGGAGTTCGCATATAATAACAGCTTTCAGTCCAGTATTGGTATGGCTCCTTTCGAGGCTCTCTATGGAAGGCCTTGTTGATCACCTACATGTTGGTGGGAGTCTACGGACAAGATCTTGCTTGGGCCTGATATGGTTAGGGAGACTTCTGAAAAGATTGACTTAATTCGAAGAAGGATGAAAGCAGCGCATGATAGGCAAAAATCTTATGCGGACAAGAGGAGGACGGACCTTGAGTTTGAAGTTGGGGACATGGTCTTTGTCAAAGTGTCTCCGTTACGAAATGTGGTTCGCTTTGGATCTGTTGGGAAGTTAGCACCAAGGTTCGTAGGGCCGTTTCCTATTAAGGAAAGGATTGGACGAATGGCATATAGAGTGGAGTTGCCCGATAGACTTAGTGGTGTACATGATGTATTCCATGTGTCTCATTTAAGGAAGTGCTTACATGAGACCGCAGAGGTGGTAGAGCCGAGCTTGCTTAAAGAAGTGGAAGTAGAGCGTGATGCGACTATTCGACGGGCTCCTACCCGCATCCTTGGGTCAGAGACTAGGAAATTGAGGAATCGAGAGGTTCAACTAGTCAAAGTACAATGGGGAGAAGACGAGGGCTACGCTACTTGGGAGACGGAAGCGAAGATGCGTTCATTGTACCCGTTCCTTTTTGAGGGTATGTCTTTTAACTTCTCCTTTATCGTTTGTCTAGTACTTATCTTATCTTTAGTATGTCCTCTCGTTAGTACCTTTGACCTTTAGATAGGGTAAACCTATGGTTGAAACATGTGTTTGAGACATGTTATGTTTGATGGATGCATGTGGATGCAAGTGGTTGCTAGTGGTTGCTCGTGGATGCATATATACACACTCTAGGCACTAGATCGGCTCAATCACTTCATATTGCATATTGCATAAAATTGTGTGTAGGAAGCTATATTTATGGATGTGTAATGATTGTGTTATCATATGGATGATGCATTTTAGTGAATGATTGTGCACTCATGTAGATATTGTATGCGTCGACAGGGTTCTCTCGCATACATAATGGATGCATGGCACTATCATGGTTTGCATATGTTCATACATTAGATAGGGAACATATACACACACTCTTTGCATATGCTCATACATCATTAGAAATTGTTTTAAGGACAATGGATGCCCGTGTTTGATGGATTGAGTAGATGGTTGTTTGGATGGTAGGATATGCATTGTCCTTAGCTTAGGGATTTCGGGGACGAAATCCTTTAAGGAGGGGAGAATGTAACACCCCGTATTTCAGTTAATGCTAAAATTCACTAATTGCAGGATAAATAATCTCAAATGTGAGAATTGGGGGAAACGGGCTGCGTCATTGCGTTCGTCTCGGAAAAATACGCGAAATAGAGTCCGAAATTTTGTAAATCGGAGTCTGTATGGCCCAGTTATGGCCCAATGAAGTTTGCAGAAAATTCAAAGCTAAAAACAGATTTAAAAATTCAAATTCAGATTTTTAATTTCAACCAGCGGGGCCAGGCGGGAAAGTTCCCGCACTAGCCATGTCGATAGGGCTGTCGACAGGCCTATCGACTGGGGAGTCGACTGCCCTGTCGACTTGCCTGTCGACACGGGGTGTCGAGCCACTTGGCCTGGGTGCACCAGGTCTGGTTTTCTGGCTAGGGCTGGGCTGTGTTCTAGAGACTTCCTAAATCTGACGGACCTAATCTAACCTAGGGTTAATCCTATGGTCTAAAACACACCCTAATCCTATAAATACACCCTAATGCAAGCCTAATCCATACTAAAAATAGAAATGATGCCATCATGCCGCCAAAATCAAACCTAAGAGGAGCCTCCACTAGTTTATGAGGGAAGTTGCAAGCTAATCAACCTCTAATCATCATCTTCTTCATATTTAGCAACTAGTTCTACTTCATAAGTTTGCTAATCTTGGTTTTGGTGAGTTCCTATGCCTTTAGCAAGTAATTGCTAAACTAATTAGGATAGGATATTAGGAGGCTATGGATGTAAATGTGGATTATGCAAGTTGTGGTTGTCATATGTTATAAGTTCATATGTAAACTTGCATCTTTTTATGATATGATGTGTTATGTAAGATCATATGCAAGTTTTATGCAATTTCTTATGCAAATCATATGCAAGTTAGTCTTTTTTTATGATATGCATAACATATGCAAGTTTGCCTTTGTGATATGACATGATATATGCAAGTTCATGTGCAAGTTAGTCTCTTTTTATGATATGCATAACATATGCAAGTTTGCCTTTGTGATATGACATGATATATGCAAGTTCATGTGCAAGTTAGTCTCTTTTTATGATATGCATAACATATGCAAGTTTGCCTTTGAGATATGGCATGGTATGCAAGTTCATATGCAAGTTTTGTGCAAGTTCATTTGCAAGTCATATGCAAGTTTTATGCAAGTTCATTTGCAAGTTTTATGCAAGTTTATATGCAAGTTCATTTGCAAGTTTTATGCAAGTTCATATGCAAGTTTTATGCAAGTTTATATACAAACTCATATGCAAGTTTGTCTCTTTTTATGATGTGCATAACATATGCAAAGTTGTCCCTATGAATGACGTGTTATGTAAACGAATTACGTGGGAAACGATGGGGTTAATATGCATGATTATAAAAAGGTGTAAAGTTGTTATGATTAAGCATAACATAAAATGAATGGACATAATTGGGAATTTACCTATTAAGTTAGGTCTACCCACATTATGGAGTTGGGAATTTACCTATTAAGTTAGGTCTACCCATACTATGGAATTGGGAATTTACCTATTGAGTTAGGTCTACCCATATTCTTAAAAATGTGTAATTAATTAGGGATAATTAATTATGGGGGGGGGGTGATTAATTAGGTGTAATTAATCAACTAAGACACGAGGTTGGACCCTTTTGTAGCGGAAGTCTGCCCGGAACCGACCGGCCATCCAGCAGCTACAAATGATTGGCCCAATGTGAGAGGTCTTAGTCATGAAGTAAATACGTGATTAAAGTAAAGACACGAGGTTAGACCCTTTTTATGACAGAAGTCTGCCCGGAACCAACCGGCATATCCAGCAGTCATAAAAGACGGTCTAATGTGAGAGGTCTTTATGAGGTCATGATCTTAATTAATTAATTAAGAAACACTTAACCATATTAGCATGTAGAGGGACATGAGGGGTTAAGTGGGTGCCTTGGGTGGCATGTGGAAATCTAGTGGTTGCCTTGGGTGGCAATAGAAAATACGATTAGAATACTTAACCAAAGTGGAACATGTAATTAAAACATGATTAAAGGGTTAAGTGGTAAACACTAGAAATGACAAGCTTAGGTGGGTAGCTTGTGGGGGCCCATTTCAACCAATATCCCAAACGTATCTTAGTGGGCTCGACTCTAGTCGAGTGACGGGACACGCATATTGGGCTTGACTATAAGAGGCCAAAACAGGGTAGCGGTGGCAACGCGAGTCCAACGGGTTTCATAGGCGTGTGTGGACCCGGGCTGGTAGGTAAGACGTTGTTGCATCGTGTAGGTATAACCCGTGCACCATTTGTTGTATCGGGCTAGCCAGGACATTAACAAGTAGAACTTTTATTTTTCAATGCTACGCCTTCACATTATAGTTATAAGCATAGTCGTAGTCATTAGGATACGGTATAAGTTTCGAATGCCAACCCAATTCGAAGTGGTTTTAGATCCATTCCTATCGCAGTTTCTCGAACCAGCGTATTATAATTCAAAGGGGAAAATAGTTGATGATCAATTCTTTAACCATCAACCATATTCATACACTCAGGCATATCAAGAACTTAAGCTCTTCTAATTAAATCATTCATCAAAATAAGCATACTCACAAATATATTCATTTTATACTTGGAAATCATATCCATACACTTATCTCAATAGGATAAACGTATTCACAAATCATAGTTTTCATATTTAGAAAACATATCTATACTCAACTCGACGGTATAAGTATAGTCATAAATGATCGGTGGGTCAAAACAATGTTAAGGTATACATCGTTTCTTATAAAACCCAAAACTATTGGAATTGAGTATAAACAACAAGAATAATGATTAAATTCAATCTAAATCTCCAAATTCCACATATACTGTTCGCTGAATAATGGTGATAACACCTTTCAAATTCTTATGAAAATACATGTTCTATATTTGGAATTCAATATAAATCAAATCTGAATATTGTAAATATTCCACCTTTTAAAATGTTAAGTCTTTGAATATTTAAATATTTATTTCTAATCTTGTACAAAAATTGAGTATGAATTGAATCTTTTAGAAATTAGCTTATAAAATTATTCGTTTAGAACTTAGCTTGCAAAATCATTCGTTTAGAACTTATCTTATAAACAATTCGTTTAGAAGCTTTATTTAGATTCTTCGAACTTTAGTAAATTCCTTCTTAAGTTATAAAATCCATTTATAATCATTTTAAAGTTCAGTAATTCATTTCGCAAATCTGATTTCAAAACAGTTATAAATCAATTATAAAACTTATTCATTTATTAAATCTTCGTTTATATCTTCATAAAACTTAACCTTGAAATTTTGTTAAGTTTCAATAGTGAAAACACTATTTATAAAACAGAAATTCATCATAAAATCGTTTATAAAATCCTATAATCTTTGTTCATTTATATGTCTTCGTTCTATTAATCTTATAAAAAAAATCAATTCGTAAACTTATTTTGATTAAAAATTAATTTATAACTTCAAAACATTGAAATTTGCCTTATGGATAATCATTATATTCAAAATACTGAATTTAGACCATCTACCTCTAGTAACTTAACTAATATTATTTAACATAGCAATGTTGAATTTAAGTCAGCAAACATTATCAGTTTTAGATAATTAGGTCAGACAGTTCATGGGTGTACATAACAAAAGCGAATAACATCCAAAATATTGAGGAATCCTGTTGGATCCCTCTAACATGTCCCCACGCATCATAGCTCATATATTAATACATATATGCATAATAATTAGATAATAAAGTCTAATTCATGTAAGTTAAATCTTGTACTTAAAGGACCATAGTGTCAACGGCCATTCGATCATAGACAGATATATATAACAACTAACCGAGTATGTAATAAATCATTCAAACACCTAATCAAATATACCGCGCAAATAGATATCAACTGAATAATGGATATTAATTATATGATACAACAATATCCCCAAAAGTGTGATAGTTAATTCACCATCTCCCAATCAACGTTTTCATGTATTTTTATCTATTTCAAACAGGCGTTTGAAATTAAATCAAAATAGCTCTAAATCAGACCAATCCAATTCTTATGCGTAGGATTCGATAATACGAACCCAATGTAGCTTGTTTCACACAATTCTAACCACATATGAAAAACCTATATGTGTTACAACATTATACACGAATAATAGTTTAATTAGTTAATGATCTCATTAAATCACTCTAACCACCCCCTAATCACGCGATTAATACATCTTCCCCAGGTCGATTTCACAATCGAAAACCACGACCACTTCATTTGATCATTGCGCCTCACCCAGGCCACCAGTGCCATATCCTGCTAGCTTTGCCCTACTCCGACGACCCATACACCAAGCCCAGCACTCCATTTTGCCACCATTCATCGGTAAAAGTGATTTAAACGGAGACAACTCAATTCCAGATTCTGGTGCCTACTTGCCGCCATACCACCTTTGGCCACCACCAACTGAAAGGTCTTGAATTCGTCCTTCTTTTCCCTTCAGAAACCATCACCTGAAACATCACCATTAGTGGACAACAAAAAAAACACGAAACCTCCCAAGCTGATGTTTTTGGAAATTTCTGGCCAACTAGGGAGTCGAATCGATGAACGACCACTTGGACGAGTTCATGTCATCAATGCAAATAACTTTCATGTTGTGAGTTTTAGCTAATTATGGACAGATTGAGTTAAATATTTTTGGCCATTAAAGGTTTGTGAATGTTAGGGTTTTGTAAATTAGAAGAGATGAGATTCTTATATAGCATCCTCGAAAAACAATGTTCATCAATCTAAAAAGTTTCAAACTCGAATCGTGATGTGCTAACTACCGTCCAAAACTAACAACGCACATTCTGGACACCGTGGAACTGGTTTTGAAAGCTAATTCGATCGTATAAAATCTAGGTTTTGAAATCATATTATAATATTATAAGTCTATATCTTTTGCCGAAACACATTTGTATCGCACATGATTGCACAACAAGTCCAATCGGCACGAAATCTGTAATCTTACAATAGTTAACCATTTCGGATATGATAAAACTAGTTTTGTCAAATTCTGAGATCGTTTTCCAAACGACTATTATCACATGTTAACGAAATCAAGTAAATATAAATCGATTTCCAAACATTCCAATTTGATCAATCATAATTTCTTATTATCCCAATTAGAATTAGAAATAAACTTTAAATCAATTAAATTTCATATTAAATCTCAAGATTCAAAAGTTCAAGTTAATTCAATAATCAAATTCTGTAATAGATTTGATTCAAGTCGTTAAATTTCAATTTGATTCACTCTGATATTTAAATTCTTTTAAATATTCAAGCATAAAAGTTCAAGGTTGTTTCATTCTCACCCCTCAAAAGGATTTCATCTTCGAAATCAAACCCAAGAAGAATACCACAAACTATGAAAATTTCTTTCAAGAATATTTTGAAACCATGTTTAATTTTCTAACACTTGAAATTGTGAAAAATTTTGGCAGCACCTCCCTTGCACGACTAGGTCAAAAAAATAACAACATCAATATATGACACTATACATCTCATATCAATGATGAAGCATCCTAAACCATAGGAATTTTTTTGAAAATAGGTACGCTTTATTACGAAATACCAATCATATACTTCATTTATAAGCCTCATCAAAACTTTGTGCCCCCTGACCTAATTGGGTGCGACAACAAGGAAAAAGAATACTCATAAAATCCATATATTCACAGTACAATCATATATAAACGGTAATGCGACATAACTATAAAATGCTAAAAACTGTGTCACTGTACCACTATATGCCTCAACACCATATACCCATTGCAACATATATTACCATTGCATCTTAACTTCTCATGCATGCTCCACTTCTATCTACCAAAAAAAATCACACCATCAACATAATGCTTCAGCCAATATCAAAGAGATTGATGCCCTACCTTCTCAAGAACGCCACAATCACATGAGTACGCATAGCTTTGCTACCATTCCCTTTAACCAAATAGCTAATCTCCTTTTCAATAAGTTTTATCTTACCTCTTTAGGAATAAAATGGTTGTTAAACAACCTTGCATTTCTTTCCATCCAAATCTGGTATAATGCTATTGTAAAAACTGCACACCCAACATCAATAATATGATCTTTGCCTTTGAAATTGTTGAAAATATGAGTTGCCCCTTCCTCCAATGAACCAACAGATCTTGCATCAATTCCTAGCTTCAGTTTGAGATAACACCAAATGTACTGTGAATATTCACACATAAAAACAAATGATCAACAGATTCTTCATTTCTTCCACATAGAACACAATAGTTTTCATTAACAACTCCAAACCTCATTAATCTATCTTTTGTACTCAACTATTTATCACGGCAAGATAGGTTACGAAAGCCATAAGTTTAGCATTCTTTGAGTGCCTAATTATTTTAAAGAAATGCTTTACTGGATATTTCTTTCTGGATCTTTTCCATGCCTTATGAAATGAGAACTCACCACCATCCCCCCATTCATAAAATCATTCTGAACATTGCTTTTAACTTCTACCTCTTGTATGAATTGTTGCACTTCTTTTGTGGCAGGATGGAAATGGCTACATATCCTACCATTTCTTATTATAAGAGAAACATACCCTTCAGGTTTACCAATAGCTTGAAACCTAGTGATGCCAATCATGTCCACCAAGCATTTACCATTAATCCATGGCTTGAACCACAATAAAGTAGAAGAACCAGAAGAAACTACTTTGTTGAAGAGTTGCTTTCCATTTGATCTCAATCCGAGTATTGCTTTCCACGTCCATGATGAGTTGTTGTCTGTACTCATATTCTAAAAATGCCTCCCTCTACAATATTTCTTACCTATCCATATATCCATAAAGACGAACGGTCAAGAAATTTCCACATTAACTTCACGCCTGCAGCTGTTTTAAGGTCTTTAAAAGACTTCATACAGATACCTCCCTTGAAACACCCTACCTCCGTTAGGGTCACTCTCAAGGGGAATGCCCTAATTTTGGTGGAGGTTTATAAGTATAAGTCACAGATATACAAGACAGATATAATAACACATATTTTTGAACAGCGGAAAACAACAATTTTTATTTCATCAAAATACGTGTTACACAAACCATGCCATAATTGTCTTACGATACTTCCAAAATCATAACTGTCTTGATTACATTATTTAAAGAAGCATAAAGAAAACATAAATAAACTGCAAAAGTCCCCTAATTGTTGTCCAAAGCCATAGTCCAAAACGGAAAAGATCCAAGCAATACATTCTTTCTCTTCAAGCTGGATGTGAAAACGGGTCAAGCTGCGGTACTCCCTCCCTGAGAACCTTGGGGGGGGGGGACGAAAGAAAAAGAGGCGAAAGGAAAAAGGGTCAGTCATAAAGACTGAGTAAGTCTTAGTGACTTTCAGTGTAAAAACGGTTAAAACAACATGTCATGTATGAACTGGAACTAAACTTAAGAAGGGTGTCAAGGTGGACAAGATAGACTAAGGTGATCATGATAAGTCAAGACAAGTCAAATAAAGCGTCACATGTTCAAGATTCATTGCATCGACTGTACTGGTATACTAAGCCCATGTCACAAGTTAATCACGAAACAAATCCCATGGCCCAATATCATGAAATGACCCTGAAACGGGGTCTGACCCAAGTACGGGGTCCTACGGAGCGCTTATCTAGTCGATCGGCTCCTTACATGTTCTAGCTCGTCAAGTGTCCGTGTCATACGGCTAATCACGAATGTAGTCAACTGTGCTGGGTCCACCTTCGGGTGTATCAGCCCTAGGGTGTCAACCCCTGACACGATTCAAGATGCACAGATAAATCTACTGATACCCAGTGTCTGCCCCGGAATACGTGCACCGTAGTCCACCGAACCTACACTGGCGTACCCCACTGCCGTCGTTCACCTCTTACAATCAGCCCAGTAATCGTGCCCCACCGGGCCTAGTCCCAGGGTACCTTGATACATCTAGAGGGTTACTGCTGGAAAGGGTCGTGTCTAGGGTTTCGCCTAACAGATTAGGTCATGTAATTCGTGACCTAACCCCGCTTAACCGATTAAGTCATGTAATTCGTGACTTAAGCCTTTTCCAGTCTAGTCATATCAAGGTGGTTAAGTATGTCATTTAAATTCGCGACTTAACCCGCCTACGTGTCATGTCAAGTTGGCTAAGTGTTGTCGTTTTCAAGTTCATGACTTAGCCCTACAAATCATGTTCAAGTTGGTTAAGCTGTCTTTTTCATGTTCATGACTTAACCCTAATTGGCATTAACTGATTCATTAATGCACCGAACCACTCACATTGGATCCTGTTGTTCGTAGCCACTGGATTTGCCGGGCGGTTCCGGGCAGGTTTACGCTACGAACTCAACCCAACCTGGGGTTTCAAGCGCGATGTGACCAACTACCCACATTGGATCCTATTGTTTGTAGCAACTGGATTTGCCGGGCGGTTCCGTGCAGGTTTACACTACAAACTCAACCCAACCTCGAGTTGGCCACTTTCTTGTTTTCTAAAGTCATACCCATGTTCTTAGCAGATTCGTGCTATTTCCATAGCATATTCATATGTCAACTTCATGCCCAACTAAGGCATGTTTTAAGTCAAGTTATGGCATGTTCAAGTCAAGTTCTCGTGCCATATTTTATGTTCTACTTATGCTAAATTTCACGGTTTATGATTATAATCAATTCAAGTTTCGCCTATTCTACCCAATCGTATCCCCAACGTATAAAAACGTACTTCGTTCACAAGCATAAACAATTCAAGAGATAAAGGGGAATAACACCAAACATGTGATAGGCATATGTGAAAATTCCAACATCACTTGCATAATAAACATGCTATAACATATCACATAGTTTCAATACTAGCATGATGATAACTTGGCATAGTAATGGTTCCAACTTAGTTTAACATGATGATTTCAACTTTACATCATAGGCATAATAATCATTGCGGGCGTAATAATAATTTTATTACAAACATGAAACATTAAAGGCATGGTAATTCTAATAGGCATAGTGGATTCCAATTTAGCATTTTTAACATAATGATTCTCATCTAACATTATAAACATAATGATTCCAACTTTTCATCACAACCTAGCAATTCCCAATTTGTCATTAACATGATAGGTATATTAACATCACAGGCATAGTTCCATCAACATCATAGACATGGTTTGATTAGCATCATAGGCATGGTTTAATCAACATAAAGATTTCAATAAACATAGTGATTCCATGGACATGTATTAGTCCAACTTGCCATACAGTTAAGCCCAAGTGATTCATAACAACACCAAAATCATGATAAGATTAACTTGCAATGTTGACATAGCAATATTCCCAAATTATGATTCAAAGTTAAACAATATAAACATGGATTAATAATGGTTCCTAAATCCGGTTTCAATTCATAGCATGTCCATGTTATTTTAGCGTTTTTGCCTAAAAAGTGACGTAGAACTTACAGTATGAAGCAAATAATCCAAATAAAAACCCCAAATCAAATAGCCCCAAATTCATTGTCTAAAGCGTCGCAGTTGTTGTAGCTTCTAGTAATAGCCTTCAAGAATCGTCCTTCGTCTTCTATAATTTTGTTCTTTGTATTTTTAATTTAAAGCTCTAGGTTTAATGGTGGCGGCATGAGGCTGAAATGAAATAGTATGATTTAGGCTAGGTCTTAGGTCCTTTTTATAGTGTTTGCAAGTTGATTTAGACCGTCGATGGAGCTTGATTCAATAATAGCCGTTCGTTTGAAGGAGAGACCAACCAGGAGCTGACACCTAGCCCTAGTGACAAGGCAAGGCTCAAAAATTCGACCAGGCCCTGATCAGGCCAGCTAAGACCTGACCAGGAGGTCATTCTGACCTAGTTGGCAGGTGCGCCAGGCTAAAAATGTACTGGCGCACTTCCCAATTGCGCCAGTTCATTTTTGTTCTGGCGCACTTCCCAAGTGCACCAGTGCATTCTGACCCGTTTTCTGGTTTTTCGCCCAACTTCGTTCGTCCATATCTTCTTCATACGATATCCGTTTTACGTAAACTCGGACTCTATCTCAAGCAAAATTCCGAGACGAACGCAATAGCGTATCCCGTTTTCCTTAATTCTTTGATTTGAAATTAGTTATACTTCAATTTGTGAATTTCACCGTTATAGAATACACGGGGTGTTACATCCCTCACTTTTTGGGGTACAAAAAACTTCCCATTTTACTTTATGCGTAGGTATCCCACCCCTAACCCCCTAGAAAAAATCAGAGCAAATCATATTCAACTTATCAATAGTAAATTCTGGAAGTTGATACACAAACATCCAATAAAGAATTGTTGGTGTAACCACTGAGTGAATTAGTTATGCCCTACCTACAAAACTTAAATATTTTGCATCCCATGCTTGAAGTTCGCTCTGAATTCTATGAATCAAATCTTGACAATAATTATAGTGAATGTAGTTCGATGATAGTGGTACACCTAGATACTTGATAGGTAATTGACCCATTTGAAACCCCAGAATATTAGAAACCTCATTAGTTTGAGTAGCATTTGAACTAAAATATAACTTGGTTTTGAGATAACTTACCGATAAACCACTAGCCATCTCTAACTTGCCAAAAACTGATTTCAAAATCATTGCATTTTATACTGAGAATCTACCAAACACTAACAAGTCATCCGCATACAATAAATGTGATACAATAGGTTCAAAGCTATGAACTGGCATAAAAGAATGTTTCACTACAGCTTCATTCATGCAAAAAGTGAAAGAATTCCGTAGCTATAGAAAGCAAATAAGGTGATAAAGGGTCACCTTGCCTTATGCCCCAATTTGAAGAGATAAATCCCTTTGGACATTCTTGAATCTTGATTGAGAACGTTGGAGTTGATATACAATCATACACCACATTAATGAAGCGAACAGGGAAGCCCACGATTATCATTATATGGCAAATGAATTCCCTATTAATCTTATCACAAGCCTTATGAAAATCAACTTTGGCACACATCTTATTCACCCCTATCTTTTTGAAATCCCGAATTAAATCATGTGCTAACAATATGTTATCTCCAATATATCCTGAGGGGATAAAAGCACATTGGTTTTGTGATACAAGATGGGGTAAAAACCACTTGATTCTATTGCACAGAATTTTACTGAAAACTTTGTAATATAAGTTGCAACATGATATAAGATGTGTTAGATCGAAATTTGGACCTAACACCCAAATTGTTCTGAATGTTATAGAATTTCAAATGAAGAACGAGGAAAAAGAAAATAACACTCAGAATTTATAGTGGTTCGGCGTTAACGAGCTTACATCCACTTTATATATTATTGATTATGCTTTGAAAGCTAATACAACAAGGATTTCTCTCAATATTTCAGTAGTTTGACAACAATGGTGGATTTAGTACTCAATATTGCCAAAAGGATCCCAAAAAATGCCAAGCTCTGGGCTATTTATAGCTGATTTTGCCAGGCGGGTCGTGATAACACGTGGCACAGGTCCCGAGAACATCGAATCGCATCGCCACCGTTGAGGAAATAGTCAAATTAGCCGTTGTGGACAGGTGTCGCGATCTGCTTGAAAATCGGATCGTGCAGATGGGGAGAATTGGTCCAGATGACGGTTAGGGACACGTGTCGCCAGATCCGTGCGATTCGGATCGCTGAAGACTAGCTCGCGCTTGAATGGGTCAGAGGGTTCGCCATGCACCAAGGGATCGGATCGGTTCGCTCTAGGCAACGATATAAGTTTGGATCGGATCGCCTGGATGTGTCGTTCGCTGATGAGGTGGGGGCGATCCGTCGAGACGTGATCCTCGGTGGGCGATCCGTCGAGACGCGATCCTTCGTGGGCGATCCGTCGAGACGCGATCCTCCGTGGGCGAGTCGATAGAGTGCGATCCGTTCCTTCATATTCTTGGGGAACGTGGTTTCCTGCTTTCCTCTTACGAATGATCCTGGGTGGCTTGGTCAAAAAGCGAGCCAACATTTTGCCCCCTCGAAGTATGTTTCATCGATGATGGAACATGCTTCGAAGATTCTGATCTACCTTTTCCTGAAGGGACGCAAATCAACAGTCGCATTGGTTCAAATCAACGTATGCACGAATCGGATCGCCATAGAGCGCCACGGTCCGAGTGGTCACGTGCTCGTCTCGAGCTGAGTATCTAGGCTTTTGTGCGAGACGCGGTGGACTTTTCTTCGAGCCGTGTCGGGCTTCGAGTTTGGTGGGCCATCGTTTGAGGTGGTCCATGGGCTTCCATGCGACACAAGCTTTGGATCGTGGCCTGTATGGTGTTTTGTGGACCGAATAGGACAAAGAAAGGGAGACAAACGGTCGCCCTCTTTGCCTATATAAGCCGACCCTCTCCTCTTCATTTTCCTTCTTCTTTCTTTTTGCCGAATCGTTTCGCCTGCACTATCGAAGAACGAACCCAAGTTTTTCAAACCTTCGAAAATCCGAGCATTCTCTCAATCTTTAGAAAGGTAACTCCACAAAAAGTATTCTTATCCGTGAACGCCGCTCTTTCGTGAACTTTCTCGACTAGAAACGATGGAAATTTTTGCTTTTCTGACGAAATCGTCAAAACGCCATGGCTAACTAATGTAGAGCTCGGAGTTCGAGGATGGAAAGGAGAGGAGGAAAACGAAGGAGAAAGAAGGAGAAGAGGGAAGGCCGGTTCGGGTCGTGGTCAAGAAGAGAAGACGAAAGCGAGTGGCGAGAAGAAAGATCGTGGTAGCAGCAAAGGGACGTATCGTGGGGGTCGCAACGGTTCGTGAAGGAGCGATCCCTTCGCCCGGCGATTCGATGGGGGGCGATTCCTCTGCCCTGCGATCCGAAAGGGGCGATCCCTCTGCCATGCGATCCGAAAGGGGCGATCCCTCTGCTTTGCGATCCGAATCATAGCTGACGATACAAAGAAATTTCAGACTTTAATCAATGCCTTGTCACCATAAAACTTTGAACAGTTAGGATAGAGCCTTAACGTTGGACTTTCTGGCTAAATGACCTCATAACTTGACTGCATACGACGACTAATGTTTTAATGATCTTGATTGCTTTCACGCTTTATTTTTAATGCACACACGAGTACACACACCAGTACTTGCACACACGGGGGACGGGTAGTGTTAATCTTATTGTTCATATTTTCTCGTCCTAGCAGCAATGTCGAATGATCACTCTTCTTCAAGATCCGCGACAGAAGCGGAATCCGAGATTCCTGAACAGTACAACCCTGAAATTCCTCCAATCAATCCGGGAGGTGAAGATTCTGGATCTGAGTACGAAGCCACAGAATCAGATCCGACAGAAAGTACTTCATCCAGCAACAATTCTGAGACTGATGAGCGAGCTCCTGACGAGATCCCAGGCGCACTCGGGATAGATAAATTTTCTGATTCTTTAGCATCCAAGCTTGACGAGATAAAACTTAAAAGAATCTGCTTAAGACACGGAATTCCTTGGGACGATGTCTCGACGCTTGGAAGCGAAGATAGACCCCACCTAGCACCGGAAGGGTATATGGCGATCAGTCGAACAATGTGTCTAGTAGGAGCTATTCCCCCGTTTCCTCCGATCGCCATTGAAACTTTAAGACGACTAGGTATTGCTCCGATGCAGCTTCATCCAAACGCCTACGCATCTCTATACTCTCTATATGTTGCATATGCGGAGATCCTGCACGCCGAACTTAAATTCAGAGATCTGGTGTTCTTCTTTCTTTTCAAGCACCGTTCTTCGGCAACTCCAAATTTCTCTTTCTTTGAATCGGTTGCGAATAGGAAGGTTTTGTACGATGGGTATAGCAATATAGGGGACCCTAAATCTGACTGGTTTTATATAAAGAGACAGGCCGGATGCTCACGAAGATGGCTCAAATCAAGTAAACTTTAAGCTTCTAATCGAATATCTTGTTCAAGAAGTTTAGGCATTAACATTCTCCCTCCTTTTTCTTTGTTTCGAACAGATCATGTCTTCCCGAAAACAGAGGGTCCACTATACAACAACCGGTTGTCCATTCTTTTACAAAGCAGATCCGACTTTCTAAGGATCAAAAAATGCATTACGGATGACAATCTTCATAAGCATCGCCTCCTAGACAGAAGATTTGGACTTGGTACCGGCGGCAAACCTTATAAGTACGTGCCCCCAACAGAGGGAGAGCGAACTTCACAAGCGGTAGAAACAACTAAATTTCGCAAGAGTCCTTCTCCGATAGTCATCCAAGACGATGAAGACTTGAACATATATAGAGGGGATGAGGCCTGCGGTGACATGTCGAAGGAAATTCCTATCTCTGCTCCAATAGAAACCGTTGCTGCCGATGATTTGACAGAAGAGCAGTTATTTGACGAGCTGAATAAAATCCCTCTACCCGATGATGTATATACGGAGAAAGACTTCGGAGAGGGGCCTTTCTTCCCTGCTTCCGAAGCGGCGATCGCTTCAACTAGGGGACGAGAAACTGGTCAGATGAGCCTGTCTTCAGGCCCGGGTCTGTTAGGGGGAATTATATGGGATGCACACATCACACACGCTGTCTGACCCTGCACTCTTATATCGTGGGTATTCAAAGTTTTAATATGCTCTTCTCTGTTTTTTTTTACAGGAACGATGTCCCGCAGGAAATCTTATTCGTATCGTTCTCTTCGTGAGGGCACACCCAGCCTTCGCCCGGATACTGAGCGCTCTCGCGGTCCTTCTCATAGGCCGAGTTCCTCGCAACCTCGATCTCCACCCAAATCAACCTCCACCAGGCCTTCGAGTCATCCGACAATTCCGACAGGGGGAAAGAAACTTCCAAAAGAGTTGACTCCTCCAAGGAGTGCACCTTCCCACAGTCGGTCGTCCAAAAGGCATCACGAATCTAAAGATAGGGACAAAGATTCATCCAAAGAGACTGAGAAGGAGAGAAGTGACATTGTCCCCACCAGCCAACCAGAGTTAGCTGCCCCCGGGTCACGGGATTACGTCCATGGTCCCGAGATCCAAGGTAGGCTGGAAAAGCTGCGGGAACAATTTCCCGGCATATTCTTTGACAGGATGGTATTTGTTCCTGCCTTGGAACCGGTCCCTAAAAATTGGGATAATGAAGTTATTGGGCACATCCAGCACGCAGCCAGGCAATATGAGATGATGAAAAAACACGCAGTAAAACTTTCGGAAGTCATCCGAACACTCGAAATAGAAGCACACAGATCTAAAGCAAAACTTGAAAATAACGAAAGGTCTAGGACAAAATTGGAAAAGGACCTGGAAGATGCTCAGTCCCAGCTTGCTTTAGCACGGAGGGACGCTGAAAATTATAAGACTGAATTAGAGAATGCCAAGCAGCGCTTTCATTCAGAACTGGACTCCAATAGCCAAGAGAAAATGGCCTTAAAGAAGGAGGTTGAAGATCTCAAAATGGCCAACATCGAGTTGAAAACAGCACAAGGTCATTTTGAAGCTGAGAAGGCTGCTTGGGAGGCAGAAAAAGCGAGTTTACAAGAAAGTTTGGCCCTGGCTAAAGCAGAAAAGGTGATTTTGAACGACCAGGTCTCGGATGCGGAGAGGAGGGCAGCCCTTGCCGAAAAGAACGTTGAAAGTGCCATTGAATTGGCCACTGCTTCTAACAACAAGCTCCTCGAAAGAGAGAAAGAGATCGAGGGGTTTGAAGAGATGATTTTCGATTTCCTTGGCCAGGTTCTCAAGACTCGCAACATCTCGTGGATCCCGGATTACCATGTTACTTTGGCCAATTTATGGGATGCCATTGTAGAGGGTGAAAAACATAGATTGGGAGTCGAAGAAATCGATGAGGATGAACTGATGAAGAGCATCCTAAGAGACAATGAACCTGAGGACCTGGCAGAGGGTCGTCGCCTGATTCTGGCGGAGATGGAAAAAGAGAAAACCTTGGCTAAAGGTAAAAGCAAAATTGATGAAGGTTCCAGTTCCGCCGTGGGGCCTAAAACCTCCGGAGTTGAGGAGTACCATCCTGATGATCCGCTAATCCCTTTGGGCCTAACTCCCGCTATTGTTGGAGCTCCTACGACTATCCAAGAAGGAGGGTCTGCTGAAGGTATCTCCCTTTTCTCCCCGCAATTTGTCAAAGCAATTCTGAATTGTCGTCGTTTGGTGGAACAACCACTTGAGTTAGTAACATGTGCTCCTCGTAACACAGGTGGAGAGCCTGTCGACATGGGTGCTGAAAAAGAAAAGGAGGTGGAGAAGGAGGCTGTCTTGCCAGGTGCTGGTATTGATGTACCAAAGCAGGCAGAGGTCACAACAGCAGAAAAAAGCATCCCGGCACCTAGCACTGATGCGCCCAAAGATGCTGAGACCATCGAAGCCTTAAGAGACATGGATGGGCGCCATGTAGATGACGAAGAAGACACTATCGGTGCCAAAAAGGCCGATGATGATGACGAGGAAACCTTGGCCAGCCGAAAAGCCAGGCAGGAGAAAGAGTCGGCTTCGAGGAAGGTGGGAGATGAGGCTTTGGACGTAGTCCCTTTTGTAGAATTCGATCCCAAAACTGGGATGATTGTGAAGATTCAGCCCAAATCCATCAGTCGACAGCTTCACTTTGCAAACCCCGATGACTTCCCGACTTCTCTTTCTGATAGGAGGAAGAGAAAAGAGGTGGAAGAGGAATCTTCAGAGGAGTCGGACGTTCCTCTTATCGACAAAAGGAAGAGGAAGAAAGGGGATCCGTCTGATACCGACAAGGCGAAGCTGGAGAGGTAGAAGCAAGAGAAGAGGTCAAAGCGTAAATAGGATACTTGTTGCTTGTTGATATTTTGTCTTTAGGTTTTCCACTGGCCAGGAAGTGTAATTGGGAGACTGGTCCTCACTTTTGTTTCTAGATTGTTTTTCACTTTGTTGATTCGCAGTATATAAACAAAAGTTTATCTCTCCTTGCATCATTGTGTACCTGTATCCAGATAAACTTTCCATGTTTAGTCATTAGCTAACTAATAATAACTACAAATCAGTCAATCAACAGGAAGAAGAATTTTCATGCTATGTTACACTGCTGTATCAAAGTTCAGTGTATGTATACGAGTGCATGTGCCCCCCAATCAGTTGTTACTGTAGCATCTGACTGGGGTTTACTAAGGATCGATTAGTACTGTCGGCAAGTTGCCCCCTATTTCTGAATATGGGGGCATAGGAGATTCCATGGGATAACAGTAGTTCAGTCAGCCCTTGTTCCTTTAGCAGGGAATAAGTTCTTTCTCAGCGCTCAATCGGAGACGCTTTTATACTCTCTCTCTCTCTCTCTCTGGAGAGTTAGAGTTCATGGTCAGCGACTCTTGCGCTCCCCGATCCTTCAGCGGGGAAGGAGCTATTTCTCAGCGCTCAATCAGAGACGCTTTTATACTCTCTCTCTCTCTGGAGAGTTAGAGTTCATGCTCAGCGACTCATTCGCTCCCCGATCCTTTAGCGGGGAAGGAGCTATTTCTCAGCGCTCAATCAGAGACGCTTTTATACTCTCTCTCTCTCTCTCTGGAGAGTTAGAGTTCATGCTCAGCGACTCATTCGCTCCCCGATCCTTCAGCGGGGAAGGAGCTATTTCTCAGCGCTCAATCAGAGACGCTTTTATAATCTCTCTCTCTGGAGAGTTAGAGTTCGGATCAAGCAGTCTGCAATCATGCATGCTCATCAAACTCATCCTAGGTGTATACTTTAACCCATGCTCCGTGGATTAAAACTAGTCGGACAAACAGTCGGAGCCTTTGCCAAGGCTTTGGGTTCCTCCGATTAGTCTACGGGAGGAACGGTTGGCACCGGACTTCGGGTACCTGCATTATTCACATTGATTTTCATAAAAATAAATAGGCAAATAAATAAAGATGCAATAAAGGCAAATGACACACAGTATTTTTATAGTGGTTCGGTCGAATCATGACCTACGTCCACTTTATAATCTCTTGCTTTAAGGAATCAGACTATTCTAGGCAAGTCATGCCCTGTACATAGTTTTTTAACAAAGAAAAAGAATCAATTTGAAACTCTCATGTTAAATATGGCCGTAAATGTTGGGCATTCCACACTCTGGGGATTTCCTTTCCATCTACGGTTGCCAGCTTGAAGGTTCCATTATCAAGCTTGCTTAGAATGGAGTGCGGTCCTTCCCACTTCGCTCCCATATGAGTTGGGGGTGGGAAGACACGCTTCAGAACCAAGTCTCCGGGTTCCCATGTTCGGGCTCGAACCTTTTTGTTGTAATATCGGGCGACCTGTTGTTTGCATCTCAAGGCACGCAGGTCTGCTTCATCCCTCTTTTCTTCGATCATATCCAAGGACTCAAGGAGCAATTCCTTATTGGTCATTGGTTCATAATAAGTCACCCGATGAGAAGGTACCTTTATCTCGATCGGGATGACTGCTTCCGTTCCAAAAGCAAGGGAGAACGGGGTATGTCCCGTTGCCGATTTATATGTTGTCCTGTAGGCCCATAGTGCCAAGGGCAATTCATCAGCCCACATGGCTCTAGCCCGCTTCATTCTTCTTTTCAGAATGGACTTAATTACTTTATTTGCCGCTTCGACTTGTCCGTTCGATTGTGGGTGCGCCACAGAGGTGTACCGATTCTCGATGTGGTATTTTTGGCAGAAGTTTCTGAATTCAGCACTATCGAACTGAGTTCTGTTGTCTGTTATTACAATCTTTGGAATCCCAAATCGACAGATGATATTTCTCACGATGAAGTTGATCACTCGTTTAGTTGTGATTGTAGTTAGTGGTTCAGCCTCGACCCACTTAGTGAAATAATCTACGGCCACAATAGCGAACTTTGCTCCGCCCCTTGCTATGGGGAGACTTCCTATGATATCAATTCCCCATATAGCGAAAGGCCATGGACTCATCATTGTTTTTAACTGACTTGGAGGCGCTCTAGGTATATTTGGAAATCTCTGGCATGCATCACATCGTCGTGCATATCTTACTGCATCCTTATTTATGGTAGGCCAGAAATAACCATGCCGCAATACCTTTTTTGCCAAAGTTTGCCCTCCAGTGCGGTCGCCACATTCGCCTTCGTGGACTTCTTGCAGCACACGTTTAATGTCATCGTGGGCTACACACCGAAGGAGGGGCATTGAAAACCCTTGTCTGTAAAGAACTCCGCCTTGCAGAACGTATCGGGCGGCTTTACGGATCACTTTACGCCTCTCGCTTTTCTTGGTCGGAAGCGTTCCATCCATTAGGAAATTCTTTATAGGGGTCATCCAGGACTCCCTTTCTGGTTCCGTCTCTAGTACTAGGTCGATTTCCATCTGATCTATGCTAGGGGACCGAAGTACTTCAACAGGGGCTAGCCCAGTCACTTCAGGATCGTCAGAACTAGCCATCTTTGCCAACTTGTCTGCCTGCTGATTCTCTGACCGCGGAACATGAGATATGTTGTAGTGATCAAAATCATTCAGCAGTTCTTTCACTTTCTTTAAGTATAAAATCAATCTTTCACTTTTAGCTTGGAATCTACCAGTGACTTAACTTGGAGTCGCAGAAGATGTTCAGCTTTGTGACTTCTAGTTCCTTTGCAATCTTTAATCTGGCTATCAGAGCTTCATATTCGGAATCGTTGTTAGTGGCATGAAACTCCATTCGGATTGCATAGGTTATCAATCGTTTCTCGGGGGTTTCAAGCACTATTCCAGCGCCGGATCTTTCGTCGTTCCTAGCACCATCAGTATACAATCTCCAGGCATTAGGATCGAAAAGTAACTTTGAATGATCAACTTCCTCGTTTGCTATATCTTCCTCAGGGACAGTGAACTCTGCTATGAAGTCAGCTATCACTTGCCCCCGAATTGATCGTCTGGGCTGAAAGTTCAAATCAAATTGACTTAACTCAATATTCCATTTGAGTAACCTTCCAGATGCCTCCGGTCTCTGCAGAACTTGCTTGAGTGGATGATCGGTGTATATGGTGATAGGATGTGCCTGAAAATAGTGCCGAAGTTTTCTAGAGGCAATCAGTAAACTATACGCCAACTTTTCTATCCGTGGATAATTACGCTCTGCTGCTGTCAATTTTTTGCTCACATAATACACAGGCCTTTGGACCTTATCCTCTTCCCTTACCAATGCTGAGCTGATCGCATGGGATGACACTGCCAAATACACGAATAAATCCTCGTGATCTATTGGCTTAGATAAAATCGGAGGTTTCTCCAAGTGCCTGAGCAAATTATGAAATGCTTCTACACAGTCAGGTGTCCATTTAAAGTGGCGTTTTCCTCGCTTTATTAATTCAAAGAATGGGATGCACTTATCCGTAGCCCTGGAGATAAATCTGCTTAGCGCGGCCACTTTTTCAGCAAGGCTTTGCACATCCCTAATCTGCCTAGGTTCCTGAATGTTCCTGATTGCTGCGATCTGGTCTGGATTAATCTCAATACCACGGGAACTGACAATGAATCCCAAGAATTTTCCAGAAGCAACACCGAACGAACATTTGGTCGGATTGAGTTTCATTTCATACTTTCAAAGAATGCCGAACATCTCTGCCAAGTCAGTAGTGTGTTGAGAAGATTGCTTGGACTTAACCAACATATCGTCGACGTATACTTCCATTGTTTTCCCGATCTGGTTATAAAACATCCTGTTGACCAAACGCTGATATGTAGCGCCTGCATTCTTCAAGCCAAAGGGCATCACTACATAACAATATAATCCCAGATCAGTGATAAAACTAGTGTGCTCTTGATCTGGAACATGCATCGGAATCTGGTTGTATCCTGAATAAGCATCCATAAATGAGAGAAGCTCGTG
Source organism: Allium sativum (assembly GCA_030737875.1). Classification (NCBI taxonomy): domain Eukaryota; kingdom Viridiplantae; phylum Streptophyta; class Magnoliopsida; order Asparagales; family Amaryllidaceae; genus Allium; species Allium sativum. Next base: position 796,889,642 of record CM060921.1, on the reverse strand, counting down.
ACCTGCCGTCGAGTCTACCAACTGGTCAATCCGAGGTAACGGGAAACTATCTTTTGGACAGGCTTTGTTCAAATCCGAGAAGTCGATACACGTTCGCCACTTCCCGTTGGCCTTCTTTACCAGGACTGGATTCGAAATCCAGTCTGGGTAGGTCGAATCTCTGATAAATCCATTACTCTTTAGCTTACCAACCTCTTCTTTCAAGGCAGCGGACCTCTCTGGGCCCAGCATTCGCCTTTTTTGCTTTACTGGAGGATGTTTAGGGTCAATGCTCAAGGAATGGCTCATGATTGATGGGGATATCCCACACATGTCCGCGTGGGTCCAAGCAAATACATCCAAATTGTTCTTTAAGAAATCCGTCAATTCTTTAGCATGATTCGGACTTAACTGGGATCCAATCTTAAGGACCTTCTCCGGGTCACTGTCATCGATCGGTACATCCACAGTTGTCTCGTTGGGAGTCACCATTCTATCCCCGGGTTCTTGATCCTCTCTGGGATCTATATCCTCGGGCATCTCTCTGGGAGACTCTCCAACGATTATCCTCTTTGGTTGCTATAAGGTCTCCGCCCCCGAAGGGGGAGAGGTGCCTTTAGTTTCGATATCCCCTCCATTGCGAAGTAACTTTTGTTCGGCAACATAACACGCTCGCGCAGCAGCTTGATCCCCTCTGACGATACCAATGCCAGCTTCTGTGGGGAATTTCAATAACAAGCACCAAGGGGCTATACAGGCTCTGAACTTTGCGAGGGCCAGTCGACCCAAGAAGGCATTGTAGGGCGATTCAACATCCAAAACCACAAAGGGAAGGATTCTCACTCTTTGGCATTCTCCTTCCCCAAGTGTAACTGGTAACTCTACATAACCCATTGGAGCGGTGGATGCTCCGTTGAATCCACGGATCCATCCTTGGCAGGGCTTTAAGTCTTTTATTTCGAGATTCATCTGGTCAAAGGCCTTTTTGAAAACAATATTAACGGAACTCCCGTTGTCCACCAGAACCTTATGAACAGTGGCTGGCCCAATGGGTACCGTAATTACAAGTGGATCTTCAGTTGGAGCATGGACTCCGATGCTTTCTCGTTCTCGGAAAACAACATCATCGGTCATCATCTTCTGCTGCTTCACCGGGGTACTATCCTCGGGGTTGCTACATTCCCCTACCTCGAGGTGTTGTTTGGCCGCATTGACGTATTGATCCAATGCTTTGGAACTGTGCTCAGCAAGATAAAGTCCTCCGATCACGGTATTGATAACAATATTCTTTCCTTTTTGCTGAGCAGTCGGCCTAGCAGCAAGTTGATTTTGGTTCTGATTCGGGGCCTGCACTGCTTGCCCCCTGTCCCTGGGCGTTACTCTGTATTCATCTAACTTTCCTTCTCGAAGCAGCCTTTCGACTACATCCTTTAGGTGACGACATTCATTCGTCGAATGGCCGAGAATCTGATGAAAGAGACAAAACTTCCCTGTTTCACGCTCTTTCTCTGTCGACTCTCTGGGAGGTGGCCTCTTATTCTGGAGAACTTCGTACGCATCCATGAAGATATTTTCCAGAGTATCACTTATTGGTGTATAACTTTCAAAGGCCCTGGGACGAGTCCTTCTCTGGGAGTCGTTCCCTCGGTTCCTCTTCCGGTTATTGCCGTTACCATTATTATTGTTGTTACCTGGCTGGCGTCCACCCTGATTCTGATTTCCGACGTTAACTTCAACTTTCCCCGAGCTGTCTCCCGTCTGTTTGATGGCGACATTGCTCTGAATTTCCTCCTTATCTGTTGTTTTAGCCTTTCGATTAGCATATACCTCTTCCCGGCATAAATGTACATTGGCTTTCTCGTAGAATAACTCTCTGGTGTGGGGCGGTTTGCCTGCCAGGTACCTCCCGAATTCAGTGTCCTTATCTACTCCGTCAATCAGTGCTGCGACAACGGTCGGTTCATGAGGATCTTTAACCTCAGTAGCGGCCAAATTGAAACGATCCAGGTACACCTTTAAACTCTCGCCTGGTCGCTGCTTGATAAGGAATAAATCGATCACACTTTTTGTCTTCTGTGCGTAGATACGGAATTGTTCTACGAACTTCTCGCTCAGCTCCCTGAAGCTAGAAATCGATCTCGCCGGCAGGAGAGTAAACCATAACAAAGCCACGTCCTCCAGGAATATGGGAAACGCTTTGCACTTAACAGCGTCAGAGGCTGCGACAGCGGTCATCGTCCAAGAGTATCTCATTAGGTGCTGGACAGGATCAGATCTACCCGTATATCGGTTCATTTGTGGCATATTGAAACGCCTTGGAAAAGTCGCATCCAAAATATCATCAGTGAAAGGGGTGTGACTGCGGTCGATCCCCCAATCTTCATTCCGCTGTCCACGGCTGTATGCCAGAATCTGGTGGACCATGGCTGCAACATTTGCACTGGTCAAAGGAGGTTCAGGGTCAGTGCCTCTGGCCCGACGAGGTTCTCTGATCTCTCTTCGGGAAGCAGTCACAAAATTTGGGGCTCGGACAGGGCTTCGCTGCCCCCTAGTATCATGAGTATGTGTGCGGCGACGGGGCTGAGGTGGTCTGTTATGCACAGGACTATTCACATAACGAGTCCTGAGAGCCGTAGCTTGATCATTCACATTACGGTTTGAGGGCCCCGCCCCTAGCGCTTCTTCTTCCTGTGATGGCAGGGTTCCGAACCGAAGCTGTTCTATGTTTTCGGCTCTCTCATATGGTCGTCGCGGAGGTCTCGGCGATTCTTCAGACGAGGAAGAATATACTGGGGTAAGTGGATGAACCGGCGATGTTCTTTGCCTTGCTAGCTCATCAAGTCTTCTATCCATAGCCGTCAAATTTTGCTGCAGGATGGAACTTTCCTGCCTTTGGGCAGCCAACTCATCAAACAACTTATCCCACATTTCGGCGAAGCGAGAGAGATCCCCCTCAGTAACAGGAGCAGTAGGATCATATTGGTCATCATCACTCTCTCTTATGCGCAACGAGCTCGAACCGGGTCGAGCAGAGGTTCCAGGACGATAGGAGCGGGTCATAGGTTCCTTTCCAGGTCGAGTTGTAGTTTGATCATCAATTCGGATAGCTGCGGTTCGTGGATGGCGACTCGCTGCGCCCCCCTGAGGTCGACTCGTGGTCGTGGTATGCGGAGGCTGTGAGGCGTTACCTCGGGATCGAGTAACAACCCCTTCAGCGGCCTGGATCATCTCATTCTCATCGACTCAGAACGCGGTGTCTTCATCGGATCGGTTCGCCCCCTGCGCTCCGCGATCCAGAGTTTCTTCGTTGCCCAGTTCGTGCACGCTCTCTTCAATCATTTCGTTGGTCTGTGAAGCTTTAGATCTTTTTCCAGCCATGATATCCGGATCGCTGGAATCTTCAAAGTAGCGAATGGTGAAACTTTAGGACTGAGTTCTCAGTAAAAGCACCAAAAATGTTAGATCAAAATTTGGACCTAACACCCAAATTGTTCTGAATGTTATAGAATTTCAAATGAAGAACTAGGAAAAAGAAAATAACACTCAGAATTTATAGTGGTTTGGCGTTAACGAGCCTACGTCCACTTTATATATTATTGATTATGCTATGAAAGCTAATACAACAAGGATTTCTCTCAATATTTCAGTAGTTTGACAACAATGGCGGATTTAGTACTCAATATTGCCAAAAGGATCCCAAAAAATGCCAAGCTCTGGGCTATTTATAGCTGATTTTGCCAGGCGGGTCGTGATAACTCGTGGCACAGATCGCGAGAACATCGGATCGCATCGCCACCGTTGAGGAAATAGTCAAATTAGCCGTTGTGGACAGGTGTCGCGATCTGCTTGAAAATCGGATCGTGCAGATGGGGAGAATTGGTCTAGATGACGGTTAGGGACACGTGTCGCCAGATCCGTGCGATTCGGATCGCTGAAGACTAGCTCGCGCTTGAATGGGTCAGAAGGTTCGCCATGCACCAAGGGATCGGATCGGTTCGCCCTGGGCAACAATATAAGTTTCGATCGGATCGCCTGGATGTGTCGTTCGCTGATAAGGTGGGGGCGATCCGTCGAGACGTGATCCTCGGTGGGCGATCCGTCGAGACGCGATCCTTCGTGGGCGATCCGTCGAGACGCGATCCTCCGTGGCCGAGTCGGTAGAGTGCGATCCGTTCCTTCATATTCTTGGGGAACGTGGTTTCCTGCTTTCCTCTTACGAATGATCCTGGGTGGCTTGGTCAAAAAGCGAGCCAACAAGATGGTAATGAGATATATCAGCGGGACTTTCATTTTTTGGGATCGAAGTAATAAAAGTATGATTACATCCCTTAGGTAATTTCGATGAATCAAAAATATCATGAAGGGCATTTAATAAATCCCACTTCATGTACTCTATAAAATTTAGAATTAATCCATATGGACCTGAGGCTTGAATGTTCATGAAATGAAAAAAAAACAACCTTCTTAACCTCATCAAAAGTAATTCTACAAAGTAACTCTTTTTGCCCCATTTTATTAATGACAAAAGGAGATTGAAAATGAGGGAAATCAGTTGCATTTGCTCCATTGAATAAAGAATTAAAATAGTCCAAAGCCTCTGCTGTAATCTCTTCTTGTTTAAACAATTCACCACCAGATTTAACAAGAGCTTTAAGGTTATTGCAATACCTACGAGATGTCATTTTTGCATGATTTTTTTTTAATTTGTTTCTCCTTCTTTAAGTAAAGAAACTTTAGACTTCTTCCTATAACTCCAAATTTAATCTATTTCTGAACCATAAATTAATGCTTTGCCTCTTACATGCTTTCATATAATTTCATATTCTCTGGATCTAAATCAACCACAACTTCTTTTTCTTTAAATTTAGCTATAGCTTCCGCTAAAAGAACATCATCTTTTGGCCTCAATTTATTCCATAGCTTCAACTCTTTTTTGCATGCCTGTAATTTCTGTTGAAACATATAACTAGGGAAACCCCATCCATTAGTTTGCAAGCCTTAACATTTACACTCACAATATTAAGTCTTAGCAATCCAATCATTTGAATAACTGAATGTATAACCTTATGATGTTGTAGTGGGAATGAGATCAAGCGACAAAGGATTATGATCACTTGATAATTGTGATAGAGATAAAGCTCTCAAATCATTAAATTTCTAAAGAAAAGAATGATTGATAAAAAAAATTATCTATATGATTTTCTATTCCTCTACACCTTCATGTATAATTGAATCCCAAAGCTTTTCTTTCAATTAAACTAGCCTAAGTTGAACAATTATTAAAAGCTTTAAGATGTTGAAAAGGAACAGGAAAACCTCCCATTTTGTCAATTGGAGAAGTGGAAATATTAAAGCCTCCCATAAGTAGCTATTCAGCATTCATATGCTTTGCTTCATGAATAATATACTGCCATAGCTCCTGCCTTTTATTAAAACTATTATTGGCATATATCACTGATAAAAAAAGCATAAACCACCAATATTTTTAACTTGCATTGTTACATGTTGAGAAGAAGAAGGAACAATATCTGTTGACCAAATATCAGCATTCCACATGGTAAGAATCCTTCCAAAAAATTGAGTAGTTTGATACAATAGGTAATCCCAATTGCTATTAATTTTCTAAAAGGACATAGATTAACTAAACTAAGCTTGTTTTCTATTAAACCAACAATAGTAGGTTTAAATTTTGTCAGAAGGAATAAAACATCATGCGTACGAATAGTTGAGTTCATCCCTCTGACATTCCATTTCATAATTGTCATTTAATAGTCGAGGACCTCCTTAAATTTCTTTTTGTAGGAGCTAAAATGTTAACCTGGTTCTTACCTTTAGCTTGAGCAAGGTAATCACTGTTTTTACTAACCCCATGTGATATATCATTATGCTCTTCAATAGGAGGATCTTCATTCAAATTATCAGCTACATGATTAATCACATCAGGCAATATGTTGTTAGGAAGCTCAACATTTAAAAAATCAAGATCATTTGAATCATTTTGATTTCCTGAAGAAGATTGAGCATTATTAGCCTTATTATTCTCTGATGAAGTAGATGCTTTATCCTCCTGCTTCTCTACCCATGCAGGTTATTTAGCTAAGTTATGAACCAAAGTTTTATGACCAAACAAATTACTTATTCACAATGAGGAGGTGCATACTCATATTCTACTAATATATCCTTCTTTATCCCATTATGAAGCATAATAGGGATTTTATCAAATAACTCAGAGGCCAGATCTATAGTAATAAGCACCCTCGCATATCTCATTATCTTCTTACTAGCAGTATAATCATCAATTCTGAGCGGTTCTCCTATGAAGCTAGCTATCAATGAAATACCTTTATTCAACCAAAATTTCCATATCCAACTTATGTAGTTTAACCCAAATCTGAACCTTATCTATTGTGAATTTGTCAAATTCATAACCAGGATACCACTTATCAATCATCAATAAGCTCCTAAAGTAAGAATGGTTGAGCATTTTAATACTGATATACATTCAACCTCTTCTTCAAATTGCACAGTAAAGTGAACTCCAGTAACAATATGAAATATAAAAGAGCCTTTAGGTTTCCATACCTTCTGAATATACTCTTTCAGCTTTACCACTGATAATTTGAATTCTATAGGATGGAGAGCAATCATATCGTGCCATACATCCGCGGAAGGATTAAAGATATCCTTCGAAATGAAAACAAGATTTCCCAATGGTTTTGCATACTGAAGAGATTTAGGATATAGATCTGATCTTGGATTATCATTATACTCCTTGGAAGTTACACCTGGTTTAGATTGAGGATTGATTTGATTTTGATTTGGATCTGATTTAGGCGGGATACTCAAAGAAGAAGAAGGAAAATTCCGCATGTCTACCATTTTTGATTTAAAAACCGATAAAAAATTAACATAGGGATATATATATATGTATATGTATATATATGTATATGTATATGTATATATATATATATGTATATGTATATATATATATGTATATATATATATATATGTATATATGTATATATATATATATATGACTCACGTGAGATATGCAGTCCAAAATACGTACCATTTGTTGCACAAACAAATTTTTACTAACGAAACCAAAAGCCTTAAGCAAACTACCAAGCTTTTGATTTCCATATATTTATATTTACTTACATAACCCAAAAGACAGTTAAGCAAATAGACAATTGATATAATAACTACTATATGTGTATAAACAAACATAGTCATCATGACAACAACGAAATATTATGCAACTGATAATAATGATGCAAATAAGCACGAACCCAAATATAATATAACGTCACATGCAACCATAAGCAACAATCAAATAACAATAACATATTGCATCATATTTATTAATTATCATAACTCATGATTATTCTAAGTTCCAAATCTCATAATCATACAAGGACAATAAATAATTTGTTGAGCGTTACCATTCGCTCAACATCATTGGATTATTAAATAGCCGATCATTCATTCTACCTCAAGCAATTCAAAGATTCAAATCCTAAATTCATCTCAAGTCAATATATCTAGCATACATGTTTATTTGTGAAAATTGAAGTTTATATTCCAGAAATTCTTCCATTTCATTAAATTAATTAACAAATTCTAGTTTGGTTTATAAACTACCAAACTGTGATTTTTCTAAAAAAATTGATTTTGACATTACTCAAAATCTGCAAGATAAAATCTATTTTTTTCTCTTTCATTCGACAAATATAATTTAGTAGATCTAAAAGATTCTTGTTTTAAAGAACTCCGACTTATATCGAATCCTATATATTCATTTAAAGTTCGACTCAAAAAAATATGAATAGCTGTGTCGCGGTGAGCTCGTTTTAAATTATATTTAATTATTTCGTTCAATATTAGTTAAGTTCACAAGTTATAAACTTATATATTTACTATGTTTCCATATAAACTAAGCTAATTATTTGAATTCAATTTGGAAATCTCAACTATCCAAAATCGTCGAATATTCCATTTTATTTTCATTTTTGTTTAAATTCATTATTAAACAATCTCATTAAGTCTAATTCTTTGTTTAGTTTAATTCTTGATTTATTTCAGTTCTTACTCAACATACTTACAGAAATGATAAAATCGCCTTATCAAAACAAAGTAATCTATACTCACAAGTGGTCGAGCAGAACTACAAATCAATCAACAATAGTTAATGCTTCAAAGTAGGCGAGCATGAGCAATAAATCAATAAATGATAATAATTACATATCATCATTTTCGATCAAGCTAATCATCCATAAACTATGTTTCATTTGAAAATTTCCTTTAAATATAAAATATGTGAAAAATTGATTAAATTATTTCATTAACTACTTTGGTAAAATAATATATCATGGATGACTGTACAAGTGTTTGGAATCCTTATCAAAATGAGGTTTAATCATTGGATTCAAATCCAAAATTCAGACTTAACAAATCAACCAACTCATTGTAAAAAAATTTGTTCAATAACAAATACGTACTTATATATATATATATATATATATATATATATATATATATATATGTAAGCATTCAATGGCACCCCGAAAATGCAGCACCCCTGAATTCCATCTTTCGTGTATATTAGTTTAAATTAGTGGGAGGTGAGAGAATGAGTGGAAGGGGAGAGAGCGGAAACATGCGGTGAAAACGTGGAAGTCCATTCGGGTGCTCAACTGTTACGGGTGTCATTGAACCTACCTCATATATATATATGTATATATATATAATATACACTCAAAAAACTCAATTTAGAGTAATGCTAACCCTATCTCTACTAAGTTATCACTTATCAGACTTTGGTCTTCGATAAACCAATGCTCTGATACCACGTGAAACGACCCGCAAAACGCTCTTTACCCGACACACTAGCCAAATGACAAAGGCCTTGCTCGACGCTTAGAGAAAGAAATCAAAGGGAAAGAAAGTAAAGAAAATTTGGAATAAAAGAAAAAAGAAAAAGACATCAATAGAATCAAAGTAGATATAAAATCTCACAGCAGAATAATAAAATGTAATATAACAAACTCTTTCCCATAAAAGAGTAAAAAGTATATTTTTCCCATACATATATACAACATACATAATCAGAGTACAATAGATAAATTGGTTTGGACAGTAATAATAACACGTCCTTACAAATGCTGATACACGCAACACATAGCACAACGGAAATACTACATCAATCAACATAGCACAACGGAAAAGTAGATAATAACATGAATACATGAATATGTCTCGAGTCGAGCTCCTCTCTTGAGATCCAAGCAACTCAATTACTGACTTGGAAAATATAATCGGTCTGACCCAAACATTAAGGGAACGAAATTCCTGAACCAGTCTAGAATGCTAGAGTGAGGAGGCTTACATAACAAATAACTTGCTTAACTTTATAATTTTTTTTGAAAGAATGGAACTCCCACAAGACACGACCACACACAAACATAACACATGTTTTTTCTTATGATAAACAAATCGTTTATCACAAACCAAATGATGAACTTATAATTTCTATCTTCGGATAAAAACTAGCGAAGTAAATAAAATCATATGCGAGATCATAGGATTCCGCACCCATATGGGGCTATACAATAGAAACTGGTTTGTTCTTATGGTGGAGAATGAATTCCATACAAATGGTAAGGTAAGGGACTACCTTCCATACAATACACTTTAGAGGAATGTACATGTGACTACTTATAATTCTGCTAATCTGCTTCCGCTTCAAGTGAGACCGGTCTAGCTACACAAACCCAAAGGTGATGCACCATCACAAATATGACATCACCCTGGTCTTTCGACCCATCTGAGCATAGGTATCTAGAAAGGTGATAAACTCATCCTAATGGGAGCGACCTACATAACCAAACAATGAGACCATTTTCTGGCATTACCTGCTAATGAGAACAAAGGTTACATATACCTTTCATGTCATCGCACATGCCATCTTTGTATGCCACACTGCTATTTCGTCGATCACTAATTGACATCCACAAAAGCACAACCTATGAGCTCATACGTCTTCCAGAAGGATGTTAATATGAGAGAAGTTTCCTTCTCCGCCACCAAACAATGCACGACTGTAGAAATAAATGTACATGATCTATGAAATACAATGTCAGACATCCATCCATAAAAGTTGTTTAAGAACATGACAAACGTAAGGAAATACCACATCCTATCAGGAATCAGCCCTAAGATTTGTAACAAGAAAACCTCGCACATGCAGATATCTATAACGTAAGGACCACTACTACAAATACAATATATAACCCTGGCAGTTAGCCAGGACATCAAAAAGCAGTACTTTTCATTCTAAAAGTCTATGCCTTCATATCATAGTCATAAGCATAGTCATCAGGATATCTATATATAAGTTTCGAATTCCAAGCTAGTTAGAAGTGATTTCGTATCCATTTTGATCTCGGTTCCTCAAACCAACATGTAATAATTCAAAAAGGGAACTTAGGTGATGGTTAGTTCTTTAACCATCATCCATATTCATACACTCAAGCGTATCAACATCATAATCTCTTCTAATTAAATCATTCATTAAAATCACTTCTTTTATTCTTAAAATCCATTTCGCACATTTCATCAAAATAAGTATATTCACAAATCTCTTCATTTTATACTTGGAAACCATATACATGCACTTATCTCAAAATAATAAGCACGTTCACAAATCATAGTTTTCATACTTAGAAAACATATCTATACTCAACTCAACGGTATAAGTACAGTCATAAATGATAGGTGGATCAAAACAATGTCATGGTATACATCGCTTCTTATAAAACCCAAAACTATTGGTATTCGTAGAAAAATAAGAATAATGATCATACTCAATCCCAATCTTCAAATTTCACCTATATTATTCATCAAATAACTTTGATAACACCTTCCAAATTCGTATGGCAACGCAAGTTCTGTATTCAGAATTCATTATAAGTCAAATCTGAATATTTTAAATATTCCATTTTCTAAAATGTTAACTTTTGGAAAATATAAATATTTAATTAAAAATTTTATTTGATTATAAATCAAATCTTTTAGAACCTATCTTATAAAATCATTCGTTTAGAACTTAGCTTATAAAATCATTTTCTTAGAACTTTGCTTATAAAAAATCATTTAGAAGCTTTATTACAATTCTTCAAACTTTAGTAAAATTATTCTTAAGTTATAAAATCCATTTATAAATTATTATACAAGTTTAGTACTTCATTTCGTAATTCTTATTTCAAAATAGTTACAAATAAATTATTAAACTTTTCCATCTTTTAAACCTTCATCTATAGCTTCATAAAGCTTAATCTTGAAATTTATTTAATGTTAACACTTGAAAACGCTATTTATGAAACTTGTTTATAAAACAATAATTCATCATAAGATCGTTTATAAACCTATTATATATCTTGGTTCATTTATAAAACTTAATTTTATAAATCTTATATAAAATCAATTCATAAACTTGTTTTAATTAAAAATAGTTTATAACTTCAAAACATGGAAATTTTCATTACGACAAATCATCATAGTCAAAACGCTAAATTTGGGCCATCTGCCACTAATAACTTAACCAATACTGTTTATTAAGTAATAACACAACAATATTGAATTTAATCCAGAAATATCATAGGTTTTAGTAATAATTAGGTTAGAGGGTTCATGGGTGTATATAATGAAAGCGAATAACATCCAAAACACTGAGGGATCATGTCGAATCTCTCTAACCTGTCCCCATGTATCACAATTCATACATCAGTACATTTATGTATAATAATTAGATAATAAAAAACTATTTTTCATATAAAATGATTCTTATGCTTAAAAGCAGGCAGTGTCACAGTCATTCATTCACATAGGAAATATATAACCACAACCAACCATGCAATAAATCATTTAATCAAATATATCACGCAAATAAATATTAATTCAATAACAGATATTTATTATATGATATAACGGTATCCGATAAAGTGAGAGAGTCAACTCACCATCCTCCAGTCAACATTTTCACATTGTTTTACATAATTTTAAACAAACGTTTAAAATTAAATAAAAATCCAAATAGCCCCATATAACACCAATCCAACTCATATGTACGCGTAGGATTCGCGAATACGAAACCAACACAACTTATTCAAGAAATCCGACCTCGTATGAAAATTTAATATATGTTACTATATTATACATGAATTAAATAATTTAATTAGTCAACAACATCATTAACTCACTCTAATCGTCCTCTGATCATGTGAATAACTCGCGTAATACATCTTCCCTAGGTCGATTTCACGACTGAAAATAACGTCCACTTTATTTGATCACCGTGCCTCCAACAGGCCATTGGGACACCAACGCCACATCCCACCAGGTCCGCCCCACTCTGGCGACCCTACGAGCTAGGCCTGGCCCTCCAGTTTGCCACTGTTCACCGAAAAAAGTGAGTTGAACGAAGACATTTCAACTTCATATTTCGGTGCCTACGCACCGCCATACCACCGTCGATTGAAAGTATTGCCTTCCTCCTCCTTTTCTCTTCAGACACCATCAGCTGGAACATAACCATTGGTGAACTGCATGCCAAAACACGAAACGACCCATGTTGCCATTTTTGCCGATTTCCGGCCAACCCTGGAATTCGATCGACGAGCAACCAATTTGGACGAGTTCATTTCTCCGATAAGAACAACTCTTATGCTGTGAATTTTAGCTTGTAGACAGATTGAATTAAGCATTTTCGGTAATTGTATGCTTACGATGATTAGGTTTTTGCAGATAAGGAGAGATGAGATGCTTATATAGCCTCCTCAAAAACACTATTCATTGAGTACGAAGAGCTTCCAAATCGAAATGAGACGTGCTAACTATTTTCTATAGCTAATAACGCACACTCAAAACACAATGGAACTAGTTTTGAAAGTTAATTCAATCGTATACAAACACTATATTTTGAAATCATATTATAACTTTATATCGCTTATCAATATACATTTATATCGTGCACGATCGCACAACAAGTCCGATCAATACCAAATATGGAAGCTTATATAATTAACCATTCCAGGCACGATAAGAGAGGTTTCATCGAATTCGGAGATCGTTTGCAAAATGACTATTTTCACCTGCTAAAGGAATCGCATAAATATAAATTGATTTCCAAACACTCCAATTTAACCAATAATATTTTCTTATTATCATTACAATTCAATTAAAATTATAGTTAAATTTCAAATAATTTAAATTTCATATTAAATCTCAAGATTTAGAATTTCAAGTAACTCGATAATTAAATTATGTAATAAATTTGATTTAGTTCATTAAATTTCAATTTAATTTGCTTTAATATTAAATTCTTTTAAATACTCAAGCATCAAAATTCTGGGTTGTTTTGCTTCCTTTTTCCCCTTTATCCCTCCTTGGCCCATCTTTTGATAGTCCTTCGTTTTTGTCAGATTATACTTTTTCCTCCTTATCCACCGTTCGTCCTCCGATGTAATTACATATCTGCTTCAATATAAAAATTATCAAGACCTCTCGCAGTATCCTATTTCATGGATGCCTTAAAATCTAAATCATTCGATGCTCTAGAAACAGCTGCCATTTGTACCATCAACGGTTCCACCTTTTTTACTGAAACAACTGCCACATTGAATCATGTTAGAAAATTCCTAAGAGTCTAGCATTCCCATTGGTTTATCATTGTTAATCTCATCATGTTTTAGGTCCAGAAATGTGGACTCGAAACTGTATCATAAAATGATCGAATAACTTATTCCATGTTTTGATTAAACTGCTACCCAACAGCTTAAATCATAGCATAGATAACTCTATTAGGTATAAAGGATAACATTTCTCCGCCACTTCTTCTGATGCTCTCAATACTTCCATGTGCATGATGTATTACATTAAATGCACACCTTTGTCATATGTATCCAATGTCTAGATGCTTGAACTCCGGTGGGTTCCTCGCATTCCCGATACTAGGAGAGAATAGACTGCTAGTAGCATCTTTTAAATTCTGATTTTTTAATCCACTTATCATTACATTCATGATTGTCTCTTCTAGTCTCTCATATCATTTCATTCATTTCCATAGCCTAACCCCTGACTCTGCGAAGGAATTTTAGTACGTACTCCTTGTGTTATATGTTGACATTTTGTTCTTCTTCATCATTCTCTACACTTACCGCCGGCCTCCATGCCCATTGGGCCCAATGGCGTGCCACTAACGTTCATGGGACTGGTATTGATTTCTATGAGAGATTTAGTGTCGATTTGATCATATTGACCAGGGAGTGCACCTGGTTGATCCATTCCACTTCCTTTCCTAATTGGTCCAAGTGCCATTCCAGCTTCACGTCCATCCATCTTAAATTAGGGGTATGCCCCTTGCATGAAGGGGATCAATGTCAATCCTAATGGTAGGGTCAATAGTGATCCTATGTGTTTGATCGAAAGTAAGTCCTCACTGTTGAGATGCAATCTCTACCTACCCATATTTTCTCCATGCATGCTCCTGTATTCGAATGTAGGCATTCTAGAAACAAAAATTCTAGACATTCTAGACTTTATGTTCTGCCCAATTAATTTAAGAATGTTCTCCGCTATTTTATCATATCGAGTATTTATCCTACGCATCAGCCTCGTCTGTATCTTCTCCAATATAACAAGCGTATCCTATCTAGTGATGTAGATTGATTGATTTCTTCCAGAGGAGTCCTCCTGGATTCCTTTATTTCTAGTTTTTGTGAGATATTTTTCCTAGTTTTTACCCCTATAAGTTCTTCAAAAGAACTTACAATCTGCTAGTGCTTGTATTTCTCTGTGAAAACACCAAAATGTTAGCAATGTTTTTAGTCACTAACACCCAAACAGTTGTGGAAGCACTAATTACCAAGATCTAAACACATATATTGTAGAAGAGAATTAAAATGAAGAAAAACATGAAAAAGATAGGAAAAAGATACCAGACTTATAATGGTTCCGCGGTGCTTCGCTCTACGTCTACTCCAAAAGTTTCCTTTTTATTTATACTTGTTTGGAATTACAACTACAACGATTTAATTGTAAGAAATGAAAATGGTTGAATCTAAAAATGACCTTAAAAAAATTCCTTTTTCGTGTGCAAAAGATGATCTATTTATAGCTAGGGATGACCATGGATCGGTCAAAAACTTGCAAGCAAATCAGAAACACATAGTTGCACCCCATTGAAAAATGAGACCAAATTGCATGAATTTAACTAGACCGGTATCGACCCTATAGGTTGGATCAGTATCGATCCTACCTTCTTTTGATCCATGGTATGTGAGCTATGTATGGTCCGCTTCTTTTTTTAGGTCGGGTCGCCTTAGTTCATGATATGATCTGCCAATTCGTTTTAAGGTTATTGTATAATCTTTGTTGAAGTTGATAATTGATATACATGTATCCAAGTTAGCGGAAATATATCGATATGATCTCTATGTGAAGTCTAAATCCATTCTTAAGCAATTCTAGGATGAAGCGGTCTTGGTTAGAAACGCAATTTAACACACATCAACTATATGTGTTTTTCGATGGCTTAATAATGCAGTTTCACGCATGCATTCGTACAAGGGTTGAAGAACACAACCCCTCTAACATTTTACTCTATTGTTATTACCTCTTATCAGGGCCGACCTTTTGCACAAGCAACAGAAGCCGCTGCTTAGGGCACTAAAATTTCAAGGGCACCATCGTCGCTGCTTCTTTCTACCAAGAAAAAAAATCGTGATCTGCATCCATGGCATAGCCATAGAATCAATCCAAATTAACCCATCTTTCTAATCACGATTCCTCGAGATAGCCTCCTCATCGCGATTTTAATCCAAATCGAAAGTTCCTCCTCCGACGGCGATCTAATCTTCTTCTTCATTCAGGGCGTTCAGGCAATGGGTTAGTAATTCGAATTCGAACCCAACTAGCGAATCAACGATTGTTAATTTTAATTTGTATTGTATAATAATTAATGCGGTTTCACTCTTCAGACGTATTGAATTCGAATTTGAACCCAATTAGCGAATCAGCAATTGTTATTTGGTGAATTCGTGAATTGATGTAGAAATTAAATTACTGCCTAAGCCTAATTTTGGTCCTCTAATCGAATTGTTCAATTTTTTTTTTAAGTTCAGTTTGCCCTGTAGTTGTATGCTTCTACTGATAACTATTTTGTGGATTGTGGTGTTGAACTATTGATAATGGTATTTTATCTTTGAACTGCTGATAAGTGATAACTATTTCATAAAGCCTTAGAGGACCAAAATTGTCCTGTAGTTCTGTGAGTTAGTAATGTATACTCATATTGGATTGTGGTGTTTAACTGTTGATAACTATTTTGATTTTGTACAAAACTTTACCAATTCAAATAGATTATAGATTGACTCAGAAATTAGTTGAACTTGAAGTTTATCTAAATTCAAGTTAAAATCTGCTGCTGTTCTTTTTTGATGCTCTCAATTTTTATTTTTATTTGTTTGGTTTTTTTTCTCTGTAATTGTCTGTAATTTCAAGCATAAAACTAATAGCATAGGCTTACATTATAGCTTAGATTTGTTGGCTTTCTTAATTTCAAACGTATAACATTCAACGGTATTTTACTTACAGCAAAATTTATTGTTTCAATTTTATTCTCCAAAAAATGTATTAAATTTTGTAGCTAGGATTGTATATCATTGGAAGAAAAATGTTATAATCAATACAAATTAACAATATTATTTTGCTACTACTTTTACTGTTTTCCTTTATTTGATTTCATTATTTAATTGAAAATTAAGTGTATATACCTTACTTAAAAAGTGAAAATTTGTTAAGTATTTTGAAATTTTTGCATTGGATTTGGAAGTACTATAAAATTTCGACTTCTGTATATCAAATTTTCCAAATTTAATTAATTATGATTAAATTAAATTTGTTAGCGGTTTATGAATTTTTATTAGCTGCTTAACATATAATTAGTCGATAAATAACTATGTTTTTTATATAATAATCATTGATGTATGTTATTATTCAATGTTTATTTTGTAGTGTCTAAAAATGCGTAAACAAGAATCTGGACACGCTAAAAGAGTTAGGAAACGAAAGTTAGACGAACTTACAAACTCACAGAGAGGTGCGCTTAATAAATTTTTAACCAAGAGTAGTCCAGAAGATGATACAAGTTTGAATGTGGATAATACCCCTATTACCGAAGAGAATGATGATAATATCGATGATGATATTTTAATGTGCGAACATGACAATGAAAATATAAGCAAAGAGGAAGGAAACAATTATTCTTCAGCACCTACATAGAATGTTAGTGTGGTTTTAAATGACCCTGGTACATGGAAAAAATTCATCAAAATTTGAGAGACTTGCTAGTTGAAAGAGGTCATTTTCGAGTAATAAAGAATAATGATTCTGATTTTCCAAAAGACGCTATTAATAGACATTTTTCCTCCGCATTATATATCATACATTTGCCTAATGGGGATAAACAAGATAGAAAATGGTTGGTATATTCAAATTCACTTGATAAAGTATTTTGCTTTTGCTGCAAGTTATTCACGAACCAAATGACGACCAGTAATCTTGCTACTGAAGGAATTAATGATTGGCGCAATCTTAGTACTAAGCTGAAACAACATGAAAGTAGTAAAGACCATCTTTTGAATACAAGCAGTTGGATTGAGTTGGAAACAAGATTGAAAGTCAAAACAACCATTGATCAGATCAAATAAATAAAGAAAGAGAGCGTTGGAAGAAAGTATTGTTAAGAATAATTGCTGTTGTGAAAACGCTTGCTTCCAATAATTTAGCATTTCGTGGAAAAAATGAAAGGCTTTACAAAAAAAATAATGGTCTTTTTTGCAAATTAATTGAAATGGTTGCAGAATTTGATCCAGTAATGCAGGAACATGTTCGACGGGTTGAGCAAAAAGAAATTCATATACATTACCTTGGACATAAAATTCAAAATGAGCTTATACTTACCTTGGCGAATGAAATTAAAAATGAAATTCTTAAGAAAATAAAAAAAGCCAAGGATTTTTTAGTTATATTGGACTGCAGTCCAGATATTAGTCATGTTGAACAAATGTCTCTTGTAATAAGATGTGTTGATGTTTCAACTAACCCTGCAAAGGTGGAAGAATTTTTTATTGAATTTTTGAAAGTAGATGATACCACTAGACTTGGACTTTTTAACAAGCTTAAAGAAGTATTAGAAGATATTAAGCTTGATATCTACGATATTAAAGACCAAGTTAATGATAATGGGTCGAACATGAAACGAAAACACAAAGGAGTGCAACAAAGACTATTAGAAATTAATCCAAGAGCTTTCTACACACCTTGTGGTTGTCATAGTCTTAATCTTGTCCTATGTGATATGGCTAAATTGTGTCCAAAAGCATCAAACATTTTCGGGGTGATCCAATGGATATTTAATATATTTTCTTCATCAACACAGAGATGACAAGTTTTTAAAGATCATGTATTGGGTTGTACGGTTAAACCATTATCAGACACACATTGGGAAAGTCACATTGAAGCAGTAAAATCTATAAGATATCAAAGTGCGGAGATAAAAGATGCTCTAATTTCTTTATCAAATAACACCAAAGATTCTATGGCGAAAAGTGAAGCAAGAAGTCTTATAACAAATGAGATTGAAAATTTTGAATTCTTATTCGGATTGTGCATTTGGTATGAAATTTTGAAAAATGTAAACACCGTTAGCAAAATTCTTCAAAATGAAGATATGCAAATTGATGTTGCTATTACCAGATTACAAGAGCTTATTGATTTTTTTGAAGATTTCAGAAACACGGGTTTTAATTCTACGATGGTTGATGCTAAAGAGATAGCCTAAATGTTGGACGTTGAACCAATTTTCGTTCAGAAAAGAATTATTCATAGAAAAAAACAATTCGATGAAGATGTGAATACTGAAGAATTAATGCAAACACCAGAAGAATCATTTAGAATCCATTATTTTCTGCAAGTTGTGGATAAAGCTCGTGTTTCGTTAATGGCCCGATTTGAGCAATTCAAAGAATATGACAATAGATTTGGCTTTTTATTTGATTTAAAAAAATTAAATTCTTTGGATGATGA
This sequence comes from Allium sativum, assembly GCA_030737875.1. Taxonomy (NCBI): domain Eukaryota; kingdom Viridiplantae; phylum Streptophyta; class Magnoliopsida; order Asparagales; family Amaryllidaceae; genus Allium; species Allium sativum. Next base: position 796,870,517 of record CM060921.1, on the reverse strand, counting down.
GATATTGAAGGGGAATTGTTTACAACTTGAGGAATATTTGAGACATGATTTGCACTCTGATATTGATGGAAGAGAGCTATTCTCAAAATTAAAAGTATTGAAAGTTATCTTGCCAAGGGAAAAAAACAAAAGCAATTGAATTTTTGAATTTCATAAATTCTTGTTCGAGAGAGTTAAATTTTCCGAATGCTTGGATTGCATATAGAATAATACTGACTATACCAGTTACAGTTGCCTCGGCCGAAAGAAGTTTCTCAAAGCTTAAGCTGATAAAGTCTTATCTTCGCTTCACTATGTCACAAGAAAGGCTAAATGGTTTGGCACTTTTATCGATTGAATAAGATATGGTTAATGAACTTGAATATGATAATATTTTTAGCAATTTTGCAAGTCAGAAGGCTAGAAGAATGTTCATAAGTAATTAGTATATTTTTGTTATATAACTTGGATTATTGTCACGAATAAAGTTATTTGCTTTTTTATCTTTTCGTTATTTTTTAAAAAGAATAAATTGTTTTGATGTCATGTATTAGCATCTGTAGAAGTGCCTCTTTTCCGCTTTCCGCTTTAGGTACCAAAAGACCTAGGACCGGCCCTGCCTCTTATAATATAAGTCATTGTAGAATAAACAAAGTAAGAAAATTTTCATATTCTTTGTTAATCGACTAGGTCGTACTGCTTTAAATTTTGTCTTTTTTACTTTTTACATTTTACATCCAAATTTTATGTTTTTAATAAAAAATATTAATAACTATTTTTTTGCTAATATCGTCTCTTAACTATACTGTCAAACTTAGCTGAATTTTTAGTCAACAGACATACCGCCTCTTTTTTTACCTTTCGAACAAGCATGCATCGACTAACCAAAGAAAATATCACTTGGTCTAATTTCCTTTAGTGTTTATGTCTGACCAATAAAAATATTTTTTTTCTAACTTTTTCTCTCTTGCTGGCAATGATTTATGCAAATTTTGAGGAAACTATGTTTGTATTGGCTGAACACCTCAAAATAAGGGAAGCTGAGGCCAACTTAATTACTCCCAACCAGTCCGACTAGCATACATTATGTCTAACTTATGAAAAGATGCATCATAATGAAGAGTTGAGCCTTATTTATTTATTTTTGAAAAAAAGATCTACATATACCTTGTAATGACTTGTACTTTTCTTATCAAATAATCTTAAATTAATTTTATTTTATTCATGATTAGTCATATCATTTTAATATTTAAATATGTGGCTCATGAGGATATGATACATGTTCTCGATTTTTACAGAATATTTTTGTGATCGTTTTTGCCCGTGTGAAATATTGTTTTATTCATAACTTTTGATAGGTGCTAAATTAAGTGCTCTAACTTATCTCATTACCTCAGGATGGTGGTTGATCATTTCATAAAGTGGTCACACTAAGAAAACGGTTTAACGACTTGGAAGAGACTGTAGTTTTAAGTTTTTATTTCTATTGGACAGATTAAGGGATAACAAATCGACGTAAATTAGTAAGCCAATTAGACAAATGACCTGCACTATTGAATATAGAGGGCATAGGGAGGGACTAGAAGCTTTCTCCTTCATTCTTAAAATTGGGTTGGACTATGATCTACTCTACTTCATTCTAATGCTCTCAAAACTTATAATTACATCAAATTATCCAAAATATCCATTTATGGGCTAGATCTATGTCAAAAAAAGATTAGATCGGATCATCTCAACATCGAATTATGCATTTTCATTATTGTCTTAATCCAATCTATATCTTACTGCATTGAATTGAATGTTTCGTTGAGCGATAATGATCTCTCACGTGACTATATTAGACTATATGTTGTAATTAGGTTTTTTAAAAGTCAGTGTGTTAATTCAACCCTAAAACTTGTTCATAAATGTTAGAATTAGATCTAGAAACTCTAAGATAACCTAATTATGACATATGTTGATTATTTTGTTAGATCAAATATGATTCGTGTGTAGTTAGCCTTAATTTATGATAGATTTATAATTGTCATCATTTGATTCATGTTTGCATGTGAATATATGTTTGTATATGATTGGAATTGGTTGTAATTGTTGTTTGAATGTTTAAATTATATGATATGCTTGATTCGTTTGTTTAGAATGATTTGAATTAGGATTTAGGATGGGGATCAGAGCATATCAAAAGAATAGTCTATTGGGTTCAGATGAAACTTAGGGGGTAGGCTCTAGAGGGCATGAAGATGACACATAAAAGTTTCGAAGGAAAAATACATGACGTCCATGAACATGTACCGGTCCACTGTGCACGGGGCGACGTCGATCAATGCAAAAGGGAGTTATCAACAAACGATTTTTATGGGAGCATGGTATGACCTTATTGAAGATATGGTGGAAGTTGGTTTGAATCAGATAGGCCAAGCTCAAGTTAATGGATGGATCGACTATAGAGTAAACTAATGATCAGATCAAGGCATAGGTGCATACAGCTTGACCAGGAGGCATACTTTGGAAGGCAGAGGGGATCCATGAAGTCACTTAGCTAAAATTGGTTAAGTGAATGGACTGTTGTTGACCCACAGGGTATGGGCCTGACAAAGTTGTAAAATTCATCTAGAGCATGCTGGAACTTGTGCTTTGTTGATTGCTTCTACGAGGTGTAAGTTATAGCTTGACGAAATTGTAAATTTTCAATTGTGAGATTAAACACGAGTGGTCAAAGTAGGATGCGATAGGGAGCTCATTATGAAATGAGGCAGCGAAATAATGGACTGGTTCGAGTAGGACTCAACATAAGAATGGAGTTATGGGTGGCTCATGTGCTTAGGAGTGCCAAGGAATCATTGATAGCTCAATGTATTCTAGGGTTATGCGGACTCGAAGTATAGATATCGCAAGAATGCCCATTAGGACCGGTAGTGATGGTCATGTGTCCTGGATTTCCTAGACAAGGAGAATAGAGGGGTCTTAGTAAGACAAACGTACGTCGGGTTTACTATAATCTAAATCGAACTGGAATTTTCTACTAGCCCTTGGCATATGAAAGGATCTTCATATGAATTATCAATGAATTCAAGACTTTAAAAGGTGATAGTTAGATGTTTTGTGCGCTTTAGATGCTATGGTTCTTTTGTGCATTCTTCTTTTTCCCTTGATAGACTACCACCTTAGGATATTGGAGAGAAGTGGAGAATTGGGAATCCTATTATGTGCGGTATCAATTTTGATGTTCTTGAGTAACATATTTTAATTATTCACGATGTGCTAACTCTTTGGTTGTAGGGACAAATCAGGTAAGACTTGAACTGCGTAATTTCATATTTTGGAATATAGCTATTGATAGTCATTTATCGCTCATACCAGTAACCAGACAGTCGCCTCAAGGTTTTATGTCTCTCTTAATACTTTAGGGTGCTCATAAATGTAAATTGAGTAGCAGATTTGATGAAGAGGATGATGATTGACGACGAGCTGGTAGCCAGCGTATTATTCTTTTATATAGCTATTTGTTTCTATCGTTTGATTCATTTACTCTAAGTGACTTGTAGTGAGGTGGTGATAAATGCAGAGATTTGAGATGCTTTCGTACACGATTCTGAGATTTTGTGGAGATGAGATTTTCTACTTTATCATGCTCCACTACTAATCTGATGTATATTTTCCTACTATATATTGTCCACGTGCTGTGAGATATACCATAGGTCCAACTTAGGTTTACTCTTCCTTGATCATCATCTCATATCGGCCTGACAAGGTCTGCAATGCATCTTCCTTATAGTTTTATGCAAGAGGTATGGGATGGTTGTCACACACCTTTCATCAAAATCCACGTCCACTTATAAAAATGCATCCAAAATTACAATTTACAATGAACCTCTTTGATTCATCCAACGGTAGCCTTCGATTTGTTTCCACAACCTACTCTCGAACTCCTCAAGGGAATTCTGGTACATACTCTTCGTGTTGTACGTTGACATTTCAGTTTATGCCAACATGCATGACATGTACTGCCAACCTTCTTGCATCCATACTCATTCGATTGTGGGCCGTGCCCACAAGGTTAATGGGATCAGTACCGATCTCTGTGAGGGGGTCGACGTTGATCTAATCACATTGATCAGGGAATTTCTCTGGTTGCTCCTTCCCACTTCCTTTCCTATATGGTCCAATTGTCATTCCATCTCCAAATCCATATGAAATTCTTTTATGTCGAACCATAGCCATTCCCCATGCATGAAGATGATCGGTGCCGATCCCCACGGTGGGATCAGTACCGATCTGATGTGTTGGATCAGGGGTCGCCATTGCTGTTGAGATCCGACTCTCTACCTATTTTATTTGTTTCGTGCTTTTGGATTTGAATTTTAAAGCGTGAGGAAAATGAAGGTGCATCCCCTTGAAGGATTGGATTGGATCGATATGAACCCATGGGTTGGATCGATATAGATCAGATCTTCTTTTGATCTGACTTGTGCAATTCGGTATATGGATCCATTTCTTTGTTTACTTCCGGCCACCCTATTTCATGATTTGATCTGCCAATTCGTTTTCAATATACTATGTAATTTTTTGAAGTTGAAATGCATGTATCCAATTCTCCGTTTGTATATCGATCTGGTCCTTCGGTAAATTCTAAATCTGCAGCGACTCGAACTTCCAGACCGACCTAAACTGAACAAGAAGGCGGACTACTTTGAGAACAAGACACATCAGAACACAACCATGAGAACATTTCATTGCCATTACAATAATTTAATCAGAGTACAAGATATCAGAGTTCAAATAAATAATATACAGTGGAAAAATATCAAAGATTTAAATTACAAAACAATGGATATATATATATATATATATATATATATATATATATATATATATATATATACATACATAAATATAATGTGCAGTGGAAAACATCAACTACCACAACTGAAAGAAATATACGGATACAAAGCATTCCGAATATAGCTCCAGCTGTAATCTAGGATCCTATGAAAATAAATATCTGCGAAAACCAAAGCTACAAGCTGCTCGTGTTGAAAATATGGGCATCCAGAGTTTAGGTGGAAAAAAATAAACTCTGAGTCAGTCATGGGACTGGTGTGAGAACTAAAACAGTTATTAACTTTATTTTAATGTTGGGTAAATCAAGGGACCACACCGTATAACACAGAACGAGTTTTCTCTCAAGAATACCATAAACAAACAATGCAATGCTAAAAAGGAAAAATGAAGCCATTATAAGACTCAGGTCCCATCACGCAATGCAAACACAAACCAGAGGACAGAGTTTTACCTTATAATGGCCAAACATGCTAGATACGCGAAATTTATTTTTTATAATTGCTATAACTGCAGAAATCAATTTCGAATATAAATGCATTTATCATAGACGGCATAGTACCCCATCTCACTATGTCTCCATATAAGTATACAACTAAAACCGCAAAGTCGCGTATTGGAAATTAGGTTTCCATCTATGAACCAAGGCAAGGGATCGTCCTTACCGAATTCGAGACACTCTAGCCCATGCCTCAGGACTCACCCGCAAGTGCATCTGGAGCTCTGTAGGGCCGGCCCAATCTTACGTTTGTGGATTGGAAATTCCTGAACAATACGTTTCCCGTTCCTGTGGGACCTAAAATATGGTCAGTATGTTGGCCATCAAGGGCCTTTTAGTCGGCCATATCCGATGTACCTCGTTATTCGTCAAACATATAATAAGTAAAATGTCTGGGCTTTATACCATGACAACACTCCTAGCTAGAAAGAAACGCATGTCCTTCCTGCGGTCATCTCTCATTTCTAGTTCACACTGGGGTGTGAGGTTTACGAATTAACGCTATACACAAAGCTGCGCTACTTAAAGCTATGCTTTGATCATCAACCACAAAGCCCTGCTTTTCAACAAAAGCTTTGATCCATGCATCTCAACATGCAACATTGTCAATCCATACCATATCATTAATTTCTACCAATATATAACCTCTAAGATCGTACGTCTTATAGAAGGATGTTAAGCAAGAGAATAAATTCTCCACCATCAAACAGATATATATTTAGCAGAGATCAACGAATACAGTGTGAAATACAATGTCAGACATACAATCCATTTGCTAGTCCGTTCTGGGTCTGAACGAACACGGAGGCATCTTATTCCTCGTCTCATATGTCCAATACAAGAGAGAGGCCCTTGCATATCCGATAGATCTCCTAGTACGTCTGGATGATTACCACTTATTACCTCGTCTTGGGTGTACATCCCAATCAAGACATCATTAATCATCCAAATGATGTGAATACCTCCGGTCTTCAACTGTCGTCTTCAAATCTTTAACCTTTAGTCGTCGTATCAATTATTCAAAATTGGTTAAACCCGGTCTTTCCGAATAACTCACGTATCTTACAGTCAAGTGGTATAATAACACATCATACGCCTCATTCCAATCCAGAATATTCTTTTATTCAAATATTCATTACATTGGGAATCATTCCCATAAATCTTATCAAAGATTTAATTCGTTTAAACCTCTTGTTTAAATCTTTCTTTGAAAACCATTGCAAAAGATTTTGTATTATTTTTTTACAATCTTAAACCAAATTAAGGTTTTTCAAACTAGTCAGGATTATCGACCCTTACCGAAGCAATCACTTATTTTATTTTTCTAGTCCCAACCTATTCATCCTATAGAGCTAAACTGGTAGTACTCCATATCTAACACCCACTGTGTTATCGGTAAAATTAATTACCATTTCAAGTTTCAAACCTAATTAAAGATTTAACTATCGCATGGAGTAAAACTAATGGCACTCCATTCTCGAACATTTCTTGAATTCAGTAAATTTAATTATTTCATTCACATTCTAGTCTAATTAAAACTCCACTTAGTTTTAATCTCAAAAATAATTACTTAATGATTATTCAATCTTTTAGGAAATTAATCATGTCTTTAACTGGATTAAAGAACCAATGTCATTTAAAACAAAGTTCACGATAAACACAAAATCCTCTTCCATCAAAATGGAATCTTCACGGAAATTTGGTCAATATATAATTGATATAAATTTCGATATCATATTAATATTATAAATGGAATAACGTCAAAGCCTTTTAAATTCCATAAATAGTAACAGTCTTCCTTCACAGAAACTTATCTCAATTATTAATAAATCGAATTCCACTCAATTCCAATTTAATATACTAAATTGGAAAACTTTACTTTGGAAAATTCCATTAAATCTTAGTTAAAAGATTTATAAATTCCAAATCATATCTTCACTGTTGATTGGGCTTTAAGAACAAATTTTATTTAAAACATCGTTCACAATGAAACCAAAATTAACTTTCATTTAATTCCAATTATATTCATTAATTGGAAAATCACATTAAATCTTAATGAAAAGATTTATTCTTTTCTCAATTAGGTTTATGAACAACGTTATTGAAGACACCATTCACTACAAACCCAAAATCCAATTTGATATTAAATACAAGGCTCTGAATAGAAATCACATCGGCTTGTATTCGATATCAAATTATGAAACCAACAAATATCGTATTGGGAATAATGATATATATACATATATCTTCCAAATTTTTCAACAATATATGTATAATCACGGAATCCAATATCAAAATATTCTGAAGATTATTTCCATTCAAATCCTTTCCAATTAATACATTGGAAAATTCTGGTTATATTAAAACCATATAATTTCTTTTATTTCTTCACTCAAGTTAATAAATAACTTATTCAGATAAAAATATATTTTATCTTTATAGATTGGAATATTTCATCCAAAATCACTTCAAATCATTTGTTACGATTTTACATGATTTATTCATATTTTTAATAATTTTATTAAGGCCCTTATAGTCGGTTTCCAATATCGGCCAACGAAAAGCATCCATAACTACCTTTTCCAAAACTGATTTGGACATATCTTAAAATTTAACCGTTAGATTTCATCTCTTATTATCATTCGAAATCTCTTTTCAATATGAACCCAACGGTTCTAGTTTTAGAATGATCCGACGGTCGGGTCTCCCGTTACGTTCATTCAAAGTTAATGGTCGAAATTCGCGAACGGTCCCTGCGCGAAACGTTCTATTCAAACCATTTATATATATATATATGTATGTAGGTATAATATTTCATCGATTTCCTTTTTAAAACGTATTTTATAAATTCATTTTAAAAATGATTCAAACTTCCCTTTCAATTATAAATCAAAATTGAACAATCTATATCATTATAATATTAAAATGATAATATTTTCAAAATATCAGGTTTTGAAATCAAACCTTTTCGATATTCATTATAACATGAATAAAATCGACTAAAAATTCCGTTCGAGTTAAAATGGCGTACATCTACTTAACTCGGCTTCATATATTCCATTATTTTCGTGTCTATCCAAAATCAGACATCAAAATCATATTTTGTTTTTTCATTCAATATTATTTTGAAATATTCATTATTTATGAATTGGAATCAGACTCAATCAATTTCCACATAATTTTATTTATATGAATTCCATACATCGCATGTATTCAAAAATAGTGATAAACAACTATTAAACATTCAATTCACTTCCAGAGTGCGATTTACAACTGTATAGCATTAAATAATTAAATAACGCTTATAACAGTCTGTCAATCAACGATTGACATACAATTAAATCCGAGGGAGATGTGTGAATTAATTATCATCCCCAGACCCGTATGGGGTTTTCAACTATCAAACAGATATGTTTAAATTGTTTAATAATAATATCATTAAAACTGTAAACACTTGCAATCACAGGCAATCAATATATATTCAGTTGTAAAAATAAATAACTGTACAAATAATTTGAATGAGAGAGTTCTCACTTTTGGTTTCCACTCCGTTAATCTTTAATTGATGATTTTAGTACTTTTTGGGTTTAAATTTGCCTCAAATTCTAACTTGCTCCTTTTTTGTTTTGGTCAGTTCCATGTTGTAGTGTTCGCTGCCACGATTCTAGTGGACCCGAGTTTGCGTGATTCTGAACTCATATAAAAAAGTTATGAGTTTTTATACATTTGATAATTAAATATATGATTAACTATATTAAAGAATAATTAATTCATTTAATCTACCTCTAATTATCTCTCCTTCGTCATTCTTGTGTAAAATGAATGAACCCACTTACACCATCATTTGATCAATCGTCGCTCCACCATGCCAGCGCCAGAAGCTGATCGGGCGTCGTCACCTGGAAGAGGCTTACGCCGCCTTCCCACGCCAAAAGGCCCGGTGAACTCGAGCTCCTCTCCACAACTAGAAACACCCTCGACCGTGGCGAGTTTGGGTGCAAAAATCTCACAATCCACAACGTTATAATTGATCTTGACCATTGATTCAGGAGATCTCGTGATGCTAAACGATTTTGTAGTTGAAATTTTTCGAAATCATTGCGTTGATTATGAGATTTAAGGGAAGATTGAACTGAATGATTTTGGCCATAAAAGCTTGAACGGTGGCGCATAAATTATTAGGGTTTAGGGGGTAGAAAACGTTTATATATATATATATATTATATAATATTTAAATCCAATTATTATTTCATAGGGGAGTTTCGCTCAGAACTCAAAACGAATCCCAACGTCTGTTGCCCTTAGTTAAATACCCCGATTCCAGACCTAATGGTATATGTTTCGTAAGTCGATTCAACCGTGTTAATCAGTTTTTATCCAAATTAAAATATAACATTAAATATTGAATTTAAACATACATTTTAATTTGCCGCGGCCACATACTGACTCCAAAGATTATGAAATTTGAAATCTCGCTTTGTTATGAGGATACGGTCCTAACAAAATTAATTTCGTTGAATTTGGAGACCATTTGAAAAATGGCCCTTTTAACTAGCTTATTAAATTTCAACTGAAATTAAGCCTATGTTTAAATTTACCATGCTCTCATATTAATTCCAAATGACTTGAAATATTAAACCTAACATTTGACGTTCCGGATCCAACAAAATTGGTCTCGTCGAAAATGGAGGTCGTTCGCAAAATGGCTATTTTTAAGGGCTATATATAACATAAAATTATTAATAAATTCCATAACGACTATTTTAAATTTTAATCTGGACGTAACTTATAATTTATAAAATGAAATCTCAATTTTTCACATTCGTTAGAAAGATATAATTAAAGAGATTCTAACGTTTCTAGTTTAATTGAAATTTGATTTATTTTGAATCTTGTACATTCATTTAAAGTTCAAAACCAAATTTTCAAACTACCACGCCGTTTCGAGTTCGTTTTAATTAAATTTTAAATTTATACGTTCTAGCTTTGATTTAAATAAATTTTAAATCGTCAATTATCAAAATAAATCATATAAAATATTTAAATTCCATTAAAATCAATTAAATATATAGTTAAAATTGGTTCTAAAAATCAGGGTTGTTACAAAATCCATGCTCATCCAATTAAAAATTAAAATGTCTTATTTAAAATGGAAGGTTAATACACATCGATTGCACGTGTCTATGATGGCGTATAGAGATTTCAGGGTCTTAACAATGCAATATCATGCATACATTCGTACAAGGGTTGAAAAACACAAGGCCTCAAACATTTTTCTTTCTTGTTATCATCTCTTATTGTAACAACCCAAATTTTAGCAGGCCGGAATTCTCCGCAAAATGTTAAAATCCAAGTCCACCGAAACCCGAGTTGTTTTGTCTGGTATCTACAGAAAGGCAAAGATAAATATATCAGAGATCACAATAAAATATCTCAAATATAATAGTTAGTAAATATTCCCCATAATAGTGACGCTAATTAGCAAGTGTCTCTAAGCTATAAAATCTCTGTCACCTGTCTAACATGCAGGTTTGTTATGAGGAGGGGGTCAAAATAAAAGTTCTGGCTAATAATACTTTCTATAAATAACACTATATACATCGTTCTATCACTGGGTCCCTTTAATTAAGTTATTCAGGTTTATTGCACATTACACTTCTGATTTTATGCATAAATCGTACACACCTACTCCCAAGTAGATTAAACTAATAAATTATATATATGTAGCCATGTTCCCCCTTATCTCAAGATACTCCCCATAATACCCTCTTCGAGTAGTCTCCATCACCGCACTACGAAAATGTACTAGATCTCCGTCGCCACACTATGAAAGTGTACTAGACCACGCTACGAAGGCACACTAAGTCTTAATCGCTATGCTACAAAAGCGTATTAGACCATGCTATGAAAGCATACTAAGCCCCCATTTCCACACTGCGAAAACATACAATCTACTATCTGAATACCGCTATAGAACTCAGGCGGGGTATTTCTACATTTGTAAAGGACGGCTTTCTTGGGCCAATAATAAAGATATCCATAGATTTGGTCTATCTCTTTTCTCGGTGGTTGTGGCCCCACTCGACCCGCAACTAATGAAAGACCATTCCAAGAACTAAGTGATCGTGCCTATAACAAAAAAATCTAAGCATCCAGTTTAGTGTTGTCGCTCATCCAATGTCTCGATAGTGAAAGATCACTGCCATGTTGGTTTAGCTCCGGTCTTTCCCGTATTCGCTCTGACCGATGACGACAGGTTTTCAACGATTTACTATTGTTATTGGGTCATGACCACAAAGCCTACTCTCGGAGATGAGGCAACCGCTGAATCCTCGAAATTATCCCATCATTCTTTTGGCTGCCCTCAGCATTAACCCTACCAAGGCATACTCTATGGTTGGAACTGTACAGACCTGCCTCTGGGGGTATAGATTTGTTAAGCCTACCCCTAAAAGGCCATCTCAGAGTAACCTCACTTCCCATAGAAGTCTCGAACTTCTTTCCAGTCCCAACGAATATTAAGTTGGATGTGCTCCCACCGTGTTTCCATACATCTATGATGATTTTCTCCGTTGGGCTCTTCATTGCTTCGGACTGGTCCAAACACATATCGTTCGTTATTTTATTAGACCCTATGTCTAATTTACAGTTATGCTTTTAACTTACTTTTCTTTTTGGTCATTTACATTATTATTCATTCTATATGAATTTTAGTTTATTAGCAACCAAAGAACTATAGAATCCCATAGAATTGCCTAATCACAAGACCACCATAGAACCATTAAATTGCCAAATCAAAAGACCATAATAGAACCATAGAAAGGCCACCACAGAAATTTTCTTATAAACCTATTTCATAAATTTAAGTTTATTCATCATTAACTTTCCTTAATTCATTTTATTTTTTAAATTATAAGCCTTATGTTACAATCGTACTTTCATCATTAAACCAATGTCATCAAATTATGCATAATTTTTTTGCGATTATTAAACTAAATTTACAATTGTAAGTTTATAATAAGCCTCTTTCGTATTTCTTTTCTCTACATAACATCTTTCAGTTGTAACACCTTTTTTCTTTCTTTCTTTGCAATTTATTCTTTAGGTAGTTAGGCATGTTCCTATTTGATTTGTTACTAAAATTGCATAATAATCAATATTCATAGTCTAAGGTAATTGCAACAGCAAAAAACCCATAATTGTAAGATATTATTTTTAATTATTTTTGGGCTATTGGAAAGTAAGGAATATGGGTAAATCCCTATTTCGCACTAATCCATGCCGTTATTTCTTTTTATACTTGCAATTATGTCTTTTTTTTATTTTTAGAAATCAAACTATGGAAATATATTCCCTTTTCCTAACTAATCAATCTAGACTATTCTAACTTCTTATTTTAATCGGTATATATTAATTCCTATTATTTATTTGTTTTTCCACCTTGACATAACTATAGTAAATTAGGGCACAATTGGGCATATTCCCCTTTTTCTTTCAATCCTAACAATTTCTGTATTCATTTCATTTTAAATCTAAAAGCTAATTTTAAAAATAAATATGGCAATTCTCATATTTTTCATTCAATTTCAAAATTTATGGTATGTAATATTAATTATGCCGTGTCAATCTTTGTCATAGTTATTTGGCAAGTCTTATCTAGTTTTCTTATTTTTAACCTAGATTTTCTTTTATTACAGTTTTAGTGTTACATGTTCATTTAGCCCCAAATTATAAAATCCTTTTTTATTCATAATTCCAATTGAATAATATTTTCTAATGTGCGAAAAAAGGATTAATCAATCACATAAAATTAGGCGCACAACTCAGTCATTTGCGTATGCCAATATTGTAGATTTATGCATATTTTGTGCGTAACCAAAATGTAACACAAAACTGTAGATTCTAGTGTAGAAAAAAAGAAAAGATGACTGAAAGAATATTTTTTAATTTAATAGGAATCAAACGATGATATATACCACTATTAAAAATAATAATTTAAATCCACTCGCCTATAGTGTGTTTAAGGTCTGAATCTTATTTGAATCTTGGTATATTTTCCGTTCTCTTTTCAGTTTGAATCTACAAATCTATTTGGATTGGAAGTTTGGACATCTAAAACTTGAATCCATTACATCTGCCTCCAAATCTCGAATCAGATAACATGAATCTAATATTTTCTATTTTTGAAAAATTTAGAGGAGAAAGGAAATGGCAAGGTGTAATGACCCAAAAATCTCCACCCTTCGAATCGACCGTAAACCATAGAGGTCATATCTGAAAGACAGAAATCCTTGGATAGTCATGAGAATACGACGCATCAGAACATAGAACAAGAACATTTCAATGTTATTACAACAATTTACATCAGAGTACATAATATATCATAGTACAAACAATTGATACACAACTGAAAGATATCAAAGATTAACAAATTACAATACAACGGAATACATAAATACAATTAGCGGAAGATGATCCAGAGCATAGTTTCAACCAAAATCCAGGATCCTGTTAAAAATATTTGCAAAATCGAAACTACAATTTACCCATATGGAAAAATATGGGTACCCAAAGTTTAGGTGGGAAACAATAAACTCCGAGTCAGTCATGAGACTGGTATGAGAACTCAAAACTGTTATTATACTTTATTTTAAAGCACGGGACCACGTCGTATAACAAGGAACGAGTTTACTCCACACGAATGCTAGTGCACAAACAATTACCAAAAATAGACTTATGGAGCCTACGATGCATATGCAATTACTCAAACTACCCATTTAGGCTTAATCCCCAAACTTAGATTTTTAAAATCCAATTCACTTTACAGAAGTTATTTCTTTGGACTTTATTCCTGGTTTCTTATTTCAAATTATTTGAAATACATATCTAGCTTTCATATCAAAGTATATTTTACTTTGGGATCTCAAATCCAAAATATTTGGAAATACGAGTTCCAAAATATCACAATACATGCATAACAAAACATATGCAACCAAATATCGGGAGGTTTCTCCCATCAACACGACAAATGACACGTACCTTCTCTTTCGATATATATACACACACACCACTAATAGAGCAGACTACACCGACCACTGACCAATTCTTAAGGTTCTGGGTCCCACCCATACTTTTAATCCTTAGGGTTGCTCGAATCTTTAGCCATATACTAAATCATTTTATATCCCGAAGTGGAAAACTTATCAACACCAATAATAACAAATAAGTCAAATCTATGATAATTTCCACTTACAAACCATTTCAAAACCATCGGATTTAGTCCTCGAACTCCTTTCTATTTTATAGAACATTTTTACAAAACATTTCCCATCCAAAATCGGGAATACATTTTCTTTTACTTAAGAAAATCTCATTTCAAAATCATTTATTAAATTGAAATGAACCAAACAACACCGCTAAAAAACTAATAGTCAGATCATGAAATAAATCATAAGGTGTTAGCATACAAATACTTCTACCCAACCCAATGCTAAACATAAAAGCATCGAGCACCATCCAAACAATCAATCAACCACAACAAATATATCAACAACCAAGTATATTTGGTTCTAACACCTCTCGTGTTTTGGTAAATTTAATTACCTTCTTACATTTTAAATCTAATTAAAGATTTATTAAAACCCAAACTTGGTTTTAATCTTCAAAGATCATTATTCAATGATTAATTAATCTTAGAAATTAATCTCGTCTTTAACTGGGTTAAAGAATAGATGTACTCAAAAACATCCTTCATGACAAACCCAAAATACAGTTTGATATCAAATACAAGGCTTTGAATAGAAATCGTATCGACTTATATTCAACACCAAATTTTGCAATCAATGGATAACGTATCAGGAATAGCGATATCAATATCTTTCAAATTCCTCAAAACAATATTCGTATAATTACGGAATCCAATATCGAAATATTCAAAGACTATTTCCATTCAAAATCAATCCAATTCATATATTGGAAATACTCTGGTTATATTAAAACCATTTACAATCCAATATGTAAATTTAAAATCATTGGATCTTTTAACTTCAGATAATATCGCCTAATCTTAATCGACTGTCCGATGTTCCTTTCGGTTCTTCCCACCCCTCGCCTAATGGAATAATTTCCAGTTAGATCTCACGGGTGATACTAAACTGTACTCTCAGGAATCATCGCATATTCCTTTTGGTTCTTTATTCTAGTTGTTAACTAGTTCATTCAAATAAAAATATCTTTTATCTTTTCAAACATGGAATATTTCATCCAAAAATATTTTTAAATCATTTATTGTAATTTAAGATAATTTTCCCATATTTTTAATAATTTTAATATGGCCTCTATAGTCGATTTCTAATTCCGGCCACCAAACTGCATTTACAGCGACTGTTTTAAATATTGATTTGGACTTATCTTAAAATCTAACCGTTGGATTTTGAAACTTTTCTTTTTATTTGATAGCTATTTTCATTTTGAACCCAACGCTTCTAGTTTTAGGAAAATCTGACGGTTGGATCTCCCGATAAGTCCATTTGAAGTCAATAGTCAACATCCCATTCAAACGTACTTAATAAAACATTTATAATCTCGTTCAAAAACGATTCAACCTCAAATTCAATTTTAAATCAAAATTGAATATTCCATATTATTGTAATATTAAAATAATAATATATTCAAATCTCATATTCGTAGTGCAAATTTTTGTGTTAACAAAATAAATACAAGGATATTAACAACCATCCATCAACCAATAATTATAATATATGAGTTTCCATTCTCAATGCTTATATTCACGGTTTTAATAATAATAACATTTATAACTGTAAATATCATACATCAACCACGAAGCAAAGATTGCAATCATGGGCAATCAATACATATTCATATATGAATATAATAAGTATAAAAAACCAGTTTGAGTGAGATTCTCACATTGGTCATTTATTGTCAAATAACGTTGAACGTCGATTGATTCAATCGGATGTTTTCCTCCGCCAAAAATTTCCACAAGCTCCAAATCACTCCAAATCAGTTTCATTGTGAAGCACTCAATGATATGGTTCCAACACATCCTGTTTCATCGAATTCTGATCTCGTATGAGAAAGTTATGCTTTTTACAAGATTGTATACATACATATGTCATTAACAATATATATTATAATTGATTAACATCCTTAACCTCTTAATCTCCTTCTTTACTCCCTCCCCCCTCACGTTTCAACAAAACACAGTAGCTCCTCCTTCCATGCCATTCATGTGAGCTTCCTTCATCCATTTGTCCTTTGTTTCTACACGAAATCACAAACCGTAAACGTCGTAACTCATCTCTTCATCTCCTCTACAACCTCAACACCATTAATCTCAAGCTCTTCCCTAAAACAAGTTGACGTCCCATTTCACGCTGCTCCCCTTTCTCCCTCAATAAAAATTCTCACCAAATCGCCTCAAAGTACATACTCCAATTGTGAATCAACACTTCAATTTTGCTAAGAATCCAAGACCTAGCACCCTACAACCCCACGCAGACACGTTGTAAAAATGCATAACACACAAAATCCTTTCCGAAACCCTCACAAAACACATGAAGTTGAAGATAATCTTCACACGAGTTCTAATACATAAGTAGTTTGATTTATAGATTTATATTTGATTTTATATTGATTTTTGGAAGAAGAAATCCTCATGTTCGGAAGAAAGAGGGGTTGCAGCCTGAAATGATTTTAGGGTTAGGTTTAGGAAGTGGAAACGATATTATATAGCGGAGGAAATTATGTTATTATTATTTTATATATTTATTTCATCCAATCATTGCTTGTATTCACCATATCTAAATTCGTATGGCCACATATAAATCCCGTTTTAACTGAAAATTGTCATGCAGCTACATCTTGACATTACGGACCCAACGAAACTTGTTTCGTTAATTTATGAGCCCATTTGCTCCGACAACGTAATTTTAAAATCAAAACATTGACTGTTTTTCACATTAAAATTGCGCACGGCCACATACTAGCTCCAAACATCACGAAATTTGAAATCTAGCAATAATTTAATAT
Source organism: Allium sativum (assembly GCA_030737875.1). Classification (NCBI taxonomy): domain Eukaryota; kingdom Viridiplantae; phylum Streptophyta; class Magnoliopsida; order Asparagales; family Amaryllidaceae; genus Allium; species Allium sativum. The sequence continues at coordinate 796,853,146 of CM060921.1, read as the reverse complement.
TTCTTATCCAAAAAAATTGGTTTCATCGAAAACAGAGATCGTTTCCAAAATGCCCATTTTTAAGGGCTATGTAATATCGATAAAATATTACAAAATTCAAAAATAGTTTAAATAAATAATAATAATAAATTAATATTATCCTATATATCCAAATAAAATATCATATAGCTGTAAAATAAACATACTTGAGTTTATAACTCAATTTTCAGTTTTCTAGTCAAACGGTATTCATTTTATATGAAAATAATTTTATTTTATTTATTAAATCATTATAATTTTTAAACGATTCCATAACGGCTTTTTGAAATTTTAATTTGGACATAACTTACAATGTATAACACGAAATCTCGATTTTTCAATTTCATTAGAAAGATATAATTAAATAGCTCCTAATGTTTCTTGTTTTATAGAAATCCAACTTATATCAAATTATATACATTCTTTAAAGTTCAAAACTGAGTTTTCAAACTACCTCGACGTTACGAGTTCATTTTATAACTAAAATAAACTTATACGTTCAAACTTTGTTTTAAATCAATTATAAGTCGTTATTTATTAAAATCGATTGTAAATCCTTGTAAAATCTATTAAAAATAAATTTTAAATTGGTTTCAAAATTCATGCTTTTTACACAAGGCTTTATTGTCCCTTAGAAAATATGAGTTTGACGACTAGGCCCTATGGGTTTATTTATAGTTGCCCAAACCAACAGTGTCCGTGCAATATAAAGTAATAAAATCCAACCGTTTAAACAAAATAAAATAAGTCGCTAATACATGACCAGAGTTGACCTACATCCAGCTTGGGTTGACAATGGGTCGATCCAACCCACGTATGTATTGACCCATGCGTCAACACATGGGTCGACCCGACCCCAATGTGGATCAAACTAAGCACGTATTAACGTGCGTGTTTTATTGCTTGCCCATTTTTAATTCTTTGCGTATTTATTCCTCAGACTGTTTTATTATATTTTCCTACTTTATTATATTCTTTTATGTTTCCAACACATGCCTAATATCCAATTTAAGAGCTCGTTGTTTATGTAATTAATATGTGCATTTTTTTAATTCTTGAGTGTTTTATTCTTTTAATCTTATGAACATTATTTTTAACGTTTATTTCTATTTTTGGTTTTATCCGATTTCTACCATTTTTAACACACATTAATTTTTTATTTCAAACGCATACCATTTCTGAAATTAATTTATGTACTTTCAAACTTTAACGTTATTTCCATTTATAATGTCATTAACGACATGCATTGTTAATTAAAGGAACGTTGGAATAACACATTAATTACTTTCCAAATCTTTCTTGATTTAATTCCTCTTATCACACGCGTTTGCTATCGAATTTCAAACACACATTATTCCTGTAATTCTTTTAATTTATTTTATTATTAAAAATGCTGGGTGTTACATTCTCCCATTCTTTAGCAAAAATCTTCTTTGAAATTTGGTAAGGGTAAAATTGTGTAATTCCTCGCATAATTCACAACCATCATGTGTACATCTTATTTTGCAACCATCCGCATACTAGTGCAAAGTGAAATACATTGTAACAAATTATGAATGCAATAAATGTCTAAGCTATACCTCCTATATTAATACATTATTTTTTAAAACTCTTTTAAAAACATGATCCACACAACCTAAATATATTGGCAATTTCTACATGAATGCAATAATTTTTAAAAATAGAAATATCCCTTTTTCAATTTTTGCATACCCTTACTAAATGTTTGCAAAACGTTATTTCTATCGAATTAGAAAACCATCAACAAAATATCATAATAAAACCACAAGCGCACAGCGTACAATTGTTAGTACGGGAGCGAGTATTGCTCGATCCACAGGGAAAGAAGTAATTTCAATCTTACTCAATCAAATTAAACCAAACTTTGGATTGTTTTAACTAACAAAAACTAATGAAAACTAGAAACTATGTTGAGAGCTAAATATGAGATTAGAGAGCAATTTAGAGGTAAATCCCCTCTCATATTTATGTAAATTAATAAACATACAATCTATGATCTCTATTTTTAATATTAAGTGACATAAGTGTTGCATTTATCATAAGTGTAGTTTATTTATGTTATTAGTTAACATAACATAAACTATGAAACTATAACACAACAATTAAACCACTCATTGTTCTCATGAAAAAGAAAGCAAAGCAAAATATATTTAAGTATGATCTATTCACTATTGTAACTAGTGACATAGATCATCAAATTTTGACCTTGCTTTTGTTTCATAATAAAAAACCCACTTAGCAAATATTGATGTAATTTGTCTTTATATTGAATAAGAATAGCTCATTGCATATGAAACATAAACTATCAAACCCACTAATATAAACTTACATCAAAATCCACTACCATGAAACACAAATTAGAGAGATCACAAATCATACAAATGTTGAACTTACATAAAATTAGAGAGCTTCATTACCCCTAAATGGTAAGGGCTTAGCTACGAATATATGTTATCATACTAACACATGTAAGTTTCATCATTGGAAAACAAAGAAAAATGAAAGAAAATCTAAATAGAACAAGAAACGAACTAAACTAAGTGCATGCAAAAAAATCTCAACTTTGAACATAAAGCAGAGAGCATGTAAATAAATCTAAGCTATGAACATAAAGTAGAGAACATAGAAATTTAAAGAAGCATAAAAATAGATATAAGATAAAGAGGCTTAGAAGCCATTTTTATTTATTTGATTGCTTACACTTTTATATGCTATAAAGGAGATCCAAAATACATGAAACAAAGGGGTATATATACATGATCTAAAACCCTAAAACCCTAATCACTCTTCTTGGGAATTCCCCCAAATGCCCATTCATGAAGCTTCTAATTGTCATTAGCCACTAACAAGTCATACAGAATGCATGAGGCCTTTTATCTCATCCAATTACTCTTTAATACGAAGCTTAAGAATAGGGTGGGTTACTTGAAAGGTGGGGGCCTCCACTATCCATAGAATGAATTATTTCTTTGCCTCCTCTTGTGTATATGCATGCTTTCCTTCACATCTTCATGTGTATATATCATTTTTGCTCCTAAATTCTTACAAGAGATAACTACAAGGAACAAGTAAATGCAATATCAAACTAAAACATGCACATTTTACCGTTAAACCCCCAAATGAGTGATGATTTTGAAAACATTTAAAATATGGTTTGATCACATAAAATATCCAAAGATGTTCATTTATTCAACTAAATAAGAATAAATATGTGAATATAAATGTGCATTTTTATGTGCACATCAAATACCCCCACACTTATATTTTTATTCGTCCTCGAATAAAGTAAAGAAACTAAGATAAATCCACTTTCATAGGGAGCACGATTGTAATGAGCATATGCAACAAGCCGTTAAACCTTTGGGTGTCCCCAGTCAGACGAGTGTTGTCTCGTGTGGGTTTTAAGCAGATACTACCCACAAAATCCAAAGGTTAAATGTAAAAAATATTTACAAAAATGTAATTTTCGAAAGAATATTTACAAATGGGTATTTTACTTTTAAAAATGACATGAAGAAGTTAATACAAGTTGGGTCATCACTATGAAATTTTAGTCCGTTACTAATCAAAACTTCAAACATAAATCCGATTATCGTTACAAACTACTCCAGCTTGGCTAGTTATTTCAGTTGAAAACATAGTGAAAATATGAAATGAATTCTATAATCGATATCAACAATAGTAAAATGGCATCTCAAATTCCTTTTGGTAAACAAGTTAGGTAAAATAAGTGAAGAAGGTGCTTGGATTTCAAGTGCTTACTCTCTCTTTATTATGAAAAATATTTACATTATTATTATTTACAAACACCTAGGTATACCACCAATACCCTGCATTACGACTTACGTGAGGGTCGATAATCCTTAGGTGTCCAACTCATGAAATGAGACCAAGATATAACCAATGCACCGCGTTACGATTTATGTGGGAGTTGGGATAGAGCTTGGTGATTTTGTACACCAATGCTAGATGTACTAGCAATGTTGGATACCCTTGGATTATTATTATTGTTATTATATATACACATATATTCTATTCTTCTTCTTCTTCCTTTTTTTACAAAAGAGAGAGAGAGAGAGTTAAGCTAGAATATCTTAGCACAACTTCACTTAAAAGATCTAAAATATTAGCGCAAGTTGCCTAAATCAACCATTCAATTAATGTAATGACCAACATTTTTGACCATTTAAAATCGACAATAAACCACACATGTCGACCCAAACAAATTGCAAATACAGGTAGTTATTGGGAAAAGAAGAAAAGAAAGAAAGAAGAAGGAAAACCATCACAGAACCTCACAGCGGAAGGACCACATATAATAATTAAATAGTAGTTTAAACAGTTGAAATATATATACAATAGTTTATAACATCAATGGTTATCAGAGTTACACATATATAGATTTCAAACAAAGCAGCGGAAAATATTAATATATAATAGATGTACACCAAATATTCATCTTCGCTCTCCAAGGTAAAGGAATCTTCGCTAACTGCAAGCATCTGCTTACCCGAGCATATTGCATAAAAAAGAAAACACAAAAAACACTCGGATCAACACTAAATCATTCTCATTTTAATCAAATTAAAATATGAAATAACATCAGTGTCATGGGTGTAGTAACTCAAGAGATGTTACGGGATTTTTCCATCTCTCAAGGATCCGTTAAACTAATACATAGATAGTATAATATGCTATTATGATATTGTCTACTCAGTAAAGTATAAATACTGAAAATAGCATAAGCGGGATTATATTTTTACCCTTACACTGTTTATAATACCATAGTCTATACATTACCGTAAACCCACCGTAAATGATGGCATCAGAGGGCACTCCATACGTACGATACAAATCAAAATCGTATGGGGGTTGATAAGGATAATATGACAAGGCACTCGAGGCAATGCCCAGGGCAGGATCCTACCAATTACACTCCCGGACCGGTGGCAACGCATAGCAGCCACTACCGCCCACCTCGGAACACACTCCCAAAATCATAAATGGGCCCAAATCATCATCATCGTCATAGTCATAGAAATACTATCGAAGAAGTGTGCCCTATCAAAGGTGCTACCTCAATTAGTCACGGTATAGCTCCTATTTTAGTCATTTAAATTCTAACCCGAAGGTCAGGGCTATTTCGTCATTGTTCATCTTCATCGATTCAATAATCGCCTCCAAGTCATCATACTCATTCTAGATACGTCATAATGTTCACAGTTGTCAAAATGGTATCGACACTGATAGAGAGCTTGTCTTATGTCGACTCCGGTCTCCTTAACAACCAACGCTTACATCTTTCACATTGGTTAGTTCTTTTATATTTCATAAAGGTTCGCTTCATATCAAAATATCATATTCTGTTTCGAACCAAATTTATATTCAAATAGAATACAATTTCATATTAAAATGTCATATCATACCAATCAATTTTATTCTGAATTAGAATAAATTTCCATATCCTTATATTATAATCATATAATATTTCAAAATCGACTTATATTTAAGTAGAATATATTTCCTTTTGAAGATTTCAAATTATTCCAAATCGACTTATGTTTGAAATCCATTCATATTCAAATATAATATATATCTTCATAACATTCATTTTAATTCTCTTAGGAGATCCATTTATATCCGAGAAGGATATAATTCATATATCCATATAAAATCGATTTAAATCGGTTCATAGTCAAATAGAAGGAATTCTTATCTCAACTCCATTTGAACCAACAGTTCAGATTCAAACACTTGCCATTTGGAAGAAACGTAAATTTAAAGGATATAACTATGAAAATTTGATGTTTATAAAGAAAACCTTTATATAAAATAATATATATATATAATATAATAGTTAGAATGGGATAAAATAAAATTAAAATACTATGGATATACATAAATTAAAATTTACCAAACTAGTTTATGAAATAGAATATAAGGAAATTCAGTTATGACAAAATAGTTTATATGTAAAAGTCTTAATAAATAAATTTGAAGGAAAGGAAAAATTTGTTTGTAATCAAACAATATATATGTAATAAAAATTCTTAATAGCGAATTTTTTGCTTCTTCCGAATCTCAAATACTCGAACCTATACCGCAATCCACATGGAGTTGCATAATTCAAAATCTTGTTTCAACCCCATTCAAACCCATTTTCAATTCAAGGATTCAAAACCATACTTGTGTTAAATTTAAGATACTCCAAGTATCCTCGATTATCTTTAATCCAGTATTAAATTCAATAAGAATTTATTAAATTCGAGTCCACCCTATCCTTGAAAATCCCAAAATCATATTAATTTTGAATCTTTACAACTACAAATTCACTTTGGAAAAATTTCCTTGATCACTTCAAATACATTTAAGATTCAGATCTTTAAAGGAAGAATTTTTTTATATTTAAATCGACAAATTTCCTTTAAATGAATTTTCTTCAAATAGAATTTCAAATATTTAAATCATTTAACCAACCGATGTCCATATATAATTTGCTACCCTATGGCCAAGTGATTTAAATTTAATTTCTCAATATTCAGGGATGGATCTATCAGTTCAATCCAAATAGGGTCACAGATATTTATCATTTCAATCTGTGTTCTTAATTGATTATAAATCGATAAATCCCGGGTTGATTCAATGCCCGTAACATCAAGGGTAAAATTTGGGATTCATCGTCAGTTTTGAACACACGACAGCCATATATTGAAACAAATAACATTTAAATCAATATTCATTCTGAAATCACCCAAACATCCATCACAACCATTCAGCCAATAATCAGTATTAATCTGTTCTACTGGTTTGCAAGCATTAGAATCCCAACTAGTTATTTAATTAAATTAAATAATTTATTATTTGCCAACTTTTCAGATTAGCATACATGCATGTCAGTTTCTAAGCAAAAATCCTCAATCACACATAACCATCCAACCAAACTTATTTCACAATTTAATTCAATAAATATGGGAAAATTTCAGTATTTCGTAATTGAGAAAATCACTCATCTTTGGGTCCTTAGTGAATTGAACGTCCAACCAAAGCCCGAAATTTCATAGTCTCGAAATGCAGTGAAACCAGTGCCAAAACGTCCGCAATCTCTCCACGATCCTAACGCAGCAAACCGCATCCAAATCCGAGTTAATATGAAGAAGTTATCAGTGTTTTACTATTTGAAATTTAAATTATATAAAATTAAGAAACTCCTCAACAATCAAATCCCTTCACGTCAGCTCCCTCTCCCGTTCATCCCTCACACGTTCAACTAAAGTAACTCGTTGCACAGAGAATCCATTTCCATCGAAGTTTGACCACCAAATTCATCCGGCTCTAGCCATTGGAGAAACCCCGACCACCACCAAACGGAAGTCCATCGTAAATCGCACCCAATGGCACCCTCGCCTGCACCTCCGGTCTCTTTCTCTGTCGCCCCTATATTGATGAACGGAATGGGTTTTTACCCTTTAACGATGAAATTCCGGTCATCTACTCCACGATAACACCTCCAACCACCATTGTTCAACTCGTATCGACGATCTCTTCAATACCCATAAGCCTGATTATCTAATTAACCTCCAAATCGAAAACCCCCGATTTTCACCTTAGGCTTTCGCGATTTCCAGCCTTTGACCATGGATTTCCGGCAATCCAAGAACTGCATGTCGAAACAGATCATACCCGCGGGTTTGTATTGTCGAGAGCTTCAGTTTGATATATAATATGTTGGGTTTCGAAGAGATTTGAAATTCAAGTTTGAATTTTGTTTAAGCTATGGTTTTGAACTATTGTTTCTGCCATTGAAAGAAAGAACCGACATATGGAAGTATACATGAATGAGAAGTGAGGTGGTGAGGTGGATATATAATTTTATTTATATATAGAGAAGGCCGAATGAGAAGAACAAAAATCACCCAATTACTGTAACACCCCGCCTCCGCTAGGGTCACTCGCAAAGGAATGCACTAGCTTTAGAGGGGCATTATTGGTAAACATGCACAGAAATATCACAAGACAGAACATATAAAATAGCGGAAGTAAAATCGAACTTTCATAAACATGAATACATAAGGTCTAAAGCCTTTTACATCAGAGTACATCAAAACCTGTCTTGCAATAGTAAAGAAGCATAAAGACTTTTTCATAAATTATTCCCCAAATAAAAACAGTAAAGTAGCCATAGCCAGGAAAAGTCCAAGCCATCCATGATGACTTTCAAGCAGAAGAAGTCCGAACTAAACAGCAGTGTTTCCTCCCTGTAACCTGGGGGGGAACGGAAGAAAAGAGGCGAAACAAAACGGGTCAGTCAAAAAGACTGAGTAAGCCCTATCTACTATTAGTATAAAAACTAGTAAAGTTAACTGACATGAGAAACTGAGATGATCATAAGCATGATAACAAGATAGATAAGCTAAATCAAAATAACAGGATGAACTACTGAACTCAGATAAACTAGGGTGTCGTGATAAACTACAGTGTCAAGATAGAACAAGGTATCACATTGTCAGGTTTCTATCAAGTATAATATCCCAAGATATCTATCACGTATAACGTCCCATGGCATCTATCCTGTATATCTGCTCTGCACCTACCGTACTAGTACCCCAACTGTATTACGTGTTATCCGTGAATGACCCTTACTCAAAAGTCGTGTAATGGTCCATGTCAACCTAATATGCCGCATATATAGGTTACTCAACTCATATGTTTCTTTCCATGTATAAGTTCAGTCCTTTGCCGTAGGCTGTACGGGCTTTCCCATGTAAACGGTTTATCCTTGAAGTTGTTTTGAACTGCAACCCTTGATTCTGGTGTGTTTCCTTACTATGAACTATCGCGCGTCCACTTAGGATTTATGCCACCTAGGACCGCTAGGGATTATGCTACCTAATGAACGTTTCCGTGTCTCGGTTTGGGTTTTGGCCACCTAGGACCACTAGGGATTACGCCACCCGTCAACCGCGCCCTTGATCCCACGTATGTATCGTGAATCGTTTTCCATGTCTAGATGCACATGTTCCCCAATGTGCCATCCGAGTTCCATGCCAGGGCAAATCAAGAAATACGGAACTCGGTCGGGAGCTTTAAATCGTCTGCCGATGCAGATATCAAGGTCTGTTTTTGTACCCGTGGCTATGGTCCCACGTGACCCCTCCCTCAACTACTGAAAGGGAATCCAAGAAAAATCATGTATAAGAACCACTCCACGACCCCACTATATCCCACTTTCCTACGGGCCAACCTCACCCATGACTCGATAGCAAGCACATGGTCTGTTGGGGGTTCCCTGCCTTTCCGCACGTACACGATTGACTAAAGATGGTAGGTAGTCGGCGATGCGCTATCCAGGGCAAAAACAAGAATCGTCGACTCCACGCTAATCCATCCCAGTCTTTAGGTTGCTCGCATAGCAACCAAGGCATACTCTTGGTCCTTCTAACGCGGACCTTAACCTCTCATGGGCCTAGTATAATTACCTGGAAGCCCACAGAGGGGTCCCAAGAATATCCTCACGTCCCCCGAAGCTTCCACTTCGGCACCCAGTGCGCTGGAGCTTTTATCCAAGTCAGATAACTTGCTCCCCCTCGTATACTAAGTGATGACCTACCGTATCAGGTTACTCATCGTTTTGAGAATTAGTCCTATGTCCTTGGCTAAGAATTATTACTTAGTTACCCTTAACTAAGGTTTACCACTTAGCTTCCTTTCCCGTTATCCTTGATTAACCACGGTTTTCTACCTAGTTCTTCTAGCTAGGGTTTGTCTATTGGGTTAAGTGTTATCATTCAAGTCCATGACTTAACCCGCCCACGAATCACGTCAAAGATTGGCTAAGTATTTAAGTTCAAGACTTAGTCCCACAAGTTGGTTAAGTGTACCCAGAGGCTCATGACTTAACCCTATCAAGTCAAATTGGTCAAGTACTAGCTTACCTTAATCCTATCGGATTATCTTGCTAGATCGATTAAGCATAGATTATCTTAATCCCATCAAATTATCGAGTCGGATTGGTTAAGTATAGGTTGACTTAACCCCATCCTCTAATCGTACTACAATGGTTAAGTATATTCTAAAAAGGTCTTGTGACTTAACCTTATCAGGTCCGCGTATTAGATTGGTTAAGTGTAAGTTACTTAACCCCATCAAATCATCATGTATAATTGGTTAAGTATAAGTTGCTTAACCCCATTAAATTATCACGTTAAGTTGGTTAAGTATTGGTTACTTAACCTCATTGAATTACCGAGTTTAAATTGGTTAAGTGTTTAACTTAACCCCATCGAATTACCGTGTTTAGATTAGTTAAGTGTGGATTACTTAACCCCATCTAATTACCGTGTCGGATTAGTTAGGTGCAAATTACTTAACCCTATCCCCTAATCATCTTGTATGGTTAAGTGTCATTAAGAAAACTTACTTAACCTTGCCAAATTATCATGTTGGATTGATTAAGTGTTGGTTAACTTAATCCCCGTCCACTAGTCGTATAAAAATGGTTAAGCGTCATTAGGCAAATCAAATCACTTAACCTACCCAACCTTGTCATGTTTTGTTAAGTATCATTAGCCTAACCTATTTACTTAACCCATTTACCCATGTCATATTTGGTTAAGAGTCATTAATCAAATTAACTTAACCCTATCATGTGGCATTAATTACTTAATGCACCCCAACCTCTCACATTAGACTTTGTTGTGGTTACTAGTTAAGCCGGTCGGTTCCGGGTAGCTTTACACCACAACTTGGTCTAACCTCGGGTTCAAGCACAACATGACCAACTTCTCACATTGGGTCCTATTGTTTGCAACTACTAGTTAGGCCGGTCGGTTTCGGGTAGTTTTACGTTGCAAACTCAACCCAACCTCGAGTTGGCCACTTTCATGTTTAGTCTAGTGTCATGTTCATAGTCAAGTTTTCAAGCAATTGGGTAGACCTAACTTAATAGGTAAATTCCCAATGGGTAGACCTAACTTAATAGGTAAATTCCCAAGCTTATGTTTTTATGCATACTTACATGTCAACTTCCATGTTATAATTCAAGTCATGTTTTCAAGTATAAACACATGTCATATTTAACGTTACATGTTGTCATGTTTATACCCATTTACCCAAGTCATATTCATGTCATTATGTTTCCCCATAATGTGGCCCCCAACGCTTTTTAAACTAGCATATACGTTCCCAACAACGTGATGGATTAAAAGAAGAGACTTGGCAAAGGAATGACAAAAATGGGTATTAAGCCACAAGTTAATCATGGTGGCAAATGAGGCACAAATGTGTTCATTAGCTTGCATGTTACATTCTTAAGCCTCAAAAACATGCATCAACCCAAACTTGGTACATAAGCGAATCATGGTGACAAAAGACATGGAATGATGGCTAGAAACTCGCATATATCATCATATAAGGATTATGACTTCATATGCAAGTTGACATAATGATTATGAAGATTCTCATGTTGCATAATGCAACATTTCAACATAAAGGTTGTGGCTTTTAGTTCATAAGATCAAGATAATGACTTCATAAACTTGCATAACATGATAGCATGCATCATTCTAATTAATCAAACCCAAACTTTCAACATGAACATTTAACTTCATAGTTAATATCTAAGAGTAGGGAAGGGCTTACATAGCTATGAAGGCACAAATCGAAATGCAAAACAAAGATTGTGATGAAGCCTATGCATGCCATCACCCAAAAACCCAAAGATGAACACTCCAAATCAACAAAAATACCATCTTTATGAACAAAGATCAAAGCTTTTGCCTTGAAATCAACTTGAGAAGCTCTCATACTAACATAGGGACTCTCTAATACTCTCATGATCATGAAACCTCTCATAGAAATGAAGTGGAGGCTAGGATAGTTGAGTGGAGGCCATGAGAGTAGCAATTTTTCCATAGTTTAGTTGCATGAATGAATAATGAGGGTTTAGGTGTAGGTTAGGGGCTTATTTATAGATTAGGCAAGTGTTTTAGGCCATAGGATTAAACCTAGATTCAATCCAAGCCACCAAAGTATGTCTCGGGGAAGAAGTCAAGTGTAGGAACCATCTAGGGCCTTTAGATTAAAGATGAACCATAAGAACCATCAAAATGCAAAATCTGCATTTGAGCGAATCGGCCCACGGGTTGACAGCCAAACACCCTGGATTAACCCCTAGTCGACCCAGCGAGCTCGGGTCGACCTCAAAAATCGGCCGGTTCGGTTATTCCCCTCTCCTAATTCGCTGTTTTGAACAATTTTGCATATTTATTTATTTAATTTTCAATTATATATATATATATATATATATCAATATATATATATTTCTCTGCGCAACCCATTTCACTTAATTAAGTACACTTTAATTTGGGAATTTTTCGTGAAACTTCGCGAGGCCATATCTTGGTCATACGGACTCCGATTTTCGAAAACTTGGACTCTATTTCGCGTATTTTTCCGAGACGAACGCAATGGCAAAGCCCGTTTCCCTTGATTCAGATTTTACAGTTTAATTCTGCCTCCATTTATGTTATAACAGGTTATTGAAAATACGGGTTGTTACATTCTCCCCACCTTTTAGGATTTCGTCCTCGAAATCTCCAAGTTAGGAGGAACATATCCTACCATCCATCATCCATCTACTCAAAACATCATCCACAAGCAACCATTGTCCTTAGATGATTTCTAATGCTGTATGAATATATGCAAAACGTGTGTGTACATGTTCCTTAGCTAATGCTAATGATCAGGCCTGAATAATCTTTTTAATGCAAAATATGTATAGTGCCATGAATCCAACATGTATGCAAATAGTCCTAGTCATATAGATACTATATGTGTGCACAATCATTCATTCATATGCAACAACCGCATGATAATACATTCGATTTCATCCATAAACAAGTATAAATACTCGTGCATATGCAATATGAAATGTGACCGAGTCGAGCTAGTATCTAATGTGTATTCGCGCATCCACGAGAAACCACTTGCAACCATATCAATCATAACATGTTTCAAATACATGTTTACATCCATAGGGTTCTACCTAGAATTCCCTGAAACAGGGTCGAGAAGATAAACAGGACAAACTCCTTACGGGGTTTGTAACAGAAAATAGGACCGAGAGGACGTCCACAAAAGATAACCTACAAGTAAGCTCTACAAAAAACAGGGATCAAGGATACACTCCCAAAAAGAGATATCATGCGCGTATCTAGTCTTTGACCATCAAAGTCATATTTCCTTGGGCTTAATTCCATTGTGCCTTGACCGTCCTTTAACTTCGCAATTTCATAGCTTCTTATTTCCTGTTTCCATAACATGAGCTGGAACTCATTTCTTCGTCGCCTCTCGTTCCACTTGCACTTATTCTTTCCCTAGAATACTTGACGCAAACATGACTGCGTACTCATGATCTCATGCAAGCTTTCCAAAATTCACTAGTGAATCTCGGACCTCGTACCACAAGGTATTCCACGTAGAAGAACTTTCTCTTGAAAGTAAACAGATGCCAACCAGGTTATCAAGCGCACTTACTTGGGTGATTTCCATAACCCGTGCATAAGTGAAATAAACCATCCGTCTTATCGGCGAACACCACTCGATCGGGCTTCAAATTTCCAATAAAGGCATCAAGGGATTCTATGTAATTAATCATGACCGAACCCAAAAAGGTTACACGAGACTTCGAGGGTATTACCAAGGCTAGTCAAAGAGTCTAACTACCCTCCTATCAAAACCGAGAGTGGCACCCCTTACTGGATAACCACTTCCTCCATAACCGAGGCATGTTATTCTCAAATCCAAAACAAGTCATGAATAAATGGACCGGTTCTCCACAAGACTTGAGACAAAAATGGGATTCTCTATTACGCTAGTACTTAAGGTGCAGAGACTCAACTATCGAAGCAAACTTAAATGATGCGGGGATCAAAACAAAGTCTTGGCGGGATGATAGAAAAGAAGAGCTAAACTTTTAACAAGATCGTTACCCTCCTTCCGAGGTACCCTAGAAATAAGAGCATACTATTACCCTCCTGATGATCTTGTCCTTGTCCCATAATACTTAACTATCCACCCCGTTTTACCATGCCAAAGGTACTCTCTCGTCATGGGTTTCATTGTTCATCTTTCTCCCTCCTTTGAGGACTAAGCCATACCAACCAGTTGCTCATCCTTAAGCTCGTATCCTTTATCCTCTTTCTCACTATCCTTTCTTATAACGCGGCCACTGGTCTCTCGAGAACCACCTCCAACGCATGGAAAGCACTTTCGTAGATAGAAAAGACTAGTCGCAGTTAAAACCACTGTGACTACAGATGGAGGAAAGAAAGGAAAAGAGATTCAATTAAGGAAACAAGGATAGTGCTAATGGCCTTTGGGGAATAGCCTTTTTCTTTTAAAAGAAAATTTTCTTGAAAAATGCTTCTTTATAAACGATTTTCAAATAGTTTTCAGAAGGTCTTTAAAAACTTTTGCCCAGTCTGGTAACCTTCTGCTCTGATACCAAATGTAACACCCCGCCTCCGCTAGGGTCACTCGCAAAGGAATGCACTAGCTTTAGAAGGGCATTATTGGTAAACATGCACAAAAATATCACAAGACAGAACATATAAAATAGCGGAAGTAAAATCGAACTTTCATAAACATGAATACATAGGTCTAAAGCCTTTTACATTAGAGTACATCAAAACCTGTCTTGCAATAGTAAAAAAGCATAAAGACTTTTTCATAAATTATTCCCCAAATAAAAACAGTAAAGTAGCCATAGCCAGGAAAAGTCCAAGCCATCCATGATGACTTTCAAGCAGAAGAAGTCCGAACTAAACAACAGTGTTTCCTCCCTGTAACCTGGGGGGAAACGGAAGAAAAGAGGCGAAACAAAACGGGTCAGTCAAAAAGACTGAGTAAGCCCTATCTACTATTAGTATAAAAACTAGTAAAGTTAACTGACATGAGAAACTGAGATGAACATAAGCATGATAACAAGATAGATAAGCTAAATCAAAATAACAGGATGAACTATTGAACTCAGATAAACTAGGGTGTCGTGATAAACTACGGTGTCAAGATAGAACCAAGGTATCACATTGTCAGGTTTCTATCAAGTATAATATCCCAAGATATCTATCGCGTATAACGTCCCATGGCATCTATCCTGTATATCTGCTCTGCACCTACCGTACTAGTACCCCAACTGTATTACGTGTTATCCGTGAATGACCCGTACTCAAAAGTCGTGTAATGGTCCATGTCAACCTAATATGCCGCATATATAGGTTACTCAACTCATATGTTTCTTTCCATGTATAAGTTCAGTCCTTTGCCGTAGGCTGTACGGGCTTTCCCATGTAAACGGTTTATCCTTGAAGTTGTTTTGGACTGCAACCCTTGATCTAGTTGTGTTTCCTTACCATGAACTATCGCGCGTCCACTTAGGATTTATGCCACCTAGGACCGCTAGGGATTATGCTACCTAATGAACGTTTACGTGTCTCGGTTTGGGTTTTGGCCACCTAGGACCACTAGGGATTACGCCACCCGTCAACCGCGCCCTTGATCCCACGTATGTATCGTGAATCGTTTTCCATGTCTAGATGCACATGTTCCCCAATGTGCCATCCGAGTTCCGTGCCAGGGCAAATCAAGAAATACGGAACTCGGTCGGGAGCTTTAAATCGTCTGCCGATGCAGATATCAAGGTCTGTTTTTGTACCCGTGGCTATGGTCCCACGTGACCCCTCCCTCAACTACTGAAAGGCAATCCAAGAAAAATCATGCATAAGAACCACTCCACGGCCCCACTATAGCCCACTTTCCTACGGGCCAACCTCACCCATGACTCGATAGCAAGCACATGGTCTGTTGGGGGTTCCCTGCCTTTCCGCACGTACACGATTGACTAAAGATGGTAGGTAGTCGGCGATGCGCTATCCAGGGCAAAAACAAGAATCGTCGACTCCACGCTAATCCATCCCAGTCTTTAGGTTGCTCGCATAGCAACCAAGGCATACTCTTGGTCCTTCTAACGCAGACCTTAACCTCTCATGGGCCTAGTATAATTACCTGGCAGCCCACAGAGGGGTCCCAAGAATATCCTCACGTCCCCCGAAGCTTCCACTTCGGCACCCAGTGCGCTGGAGCTTTTATCCAAGTCAGATAACTTGCTCCCCCTCGTATACTAAGTGATGACCTACCGTATCAGGTTACTCATCGTTTTGAGAATTAGTCCTATGTCCTTAGCTAAGAATTATTACTTAGTTACCCTTAACTAAGGTTTACCACTTAGCTTCCTTTCCCGTTATCCTTAATTAACCACGGTTTTCTACCTAGTTCTTCTAGCTAGGGTTTGTCTATTGGGTTAAGTGTTATCATTCAAGTCCATGACTTAACCCGCCCACGAATCACGTCAAAGATTGGCTAAGTATTTAAGATCAAGACTTAGTCCCACAAGTTGGTTAAGTGTACCCAGAGGCTCATGACTTAACCCTATCAAGTCAAATTGGTCAAGTACTAGCTTACCTTAATCCTATCGGATTATCTTGCTAGATCGATTAAGCATAGATTATCTTAATCCCATCAAATTATCGAGTCGGATTGGTTAAGTATAGGTTGACTTAACCCCATCCTCTAATCGTACTACAATGGTTAAGTATATTCTAAAAAGGTCTTGTGACTTAACCTTATCAGGTCCGCGTATTAGATTGGTTAAGTGTAAGTTACTTAACCCCATCAAATCATCATGTATAATTGGTTAAGTATAAGTTGCTTAACCCCATTAAATTATCACGTTAAGTTGGTTAAGTATTGGTTACTTAACCTCATTGAATTACCGAGTTTAAATTGGTTAAGTGTTTAACTTAACCCCATCGAATTACCGTGTTTAGATTAGTTAAGTGTGGATTACTTAACCCCATCTAATTACCGTGTCGGATTAGTTAGGTGCAAATTACTTAACCCCATCCCCTAATCATCTTGTATGGTTAAGTGTCATTAAGAAAACTTATTTAACCTTGCCAAATTATCATGTTGGATTGATTAAGTGTTGGTTAACTTAATCCCCGTCCACTAGTCGTATAAAAATGGTTAAGCGTCATTAGGCAAATCAAATCACTTAACCTACCCAACCTTGTCATGTTTTGTTAAGTATCATTAGCCTAACCTATTTACTTAACCCATTTACCCATGTCATATTTGGTTAAGAGTCATTAATCAAATTAACTTAACCCTATCATGTGGCATTAATTACTTAATGCACCCCAACCTCTCACATTAGACTTTGTTGTGGTTACTAGTTAAGCCGGTCGGTTCCGGGTAGCTTTACACCACAACTTGGTCTAACCTCGGGTTCAAGCACAACATGACCAACTTCTCACATTGGGTCCTATTGTTTGCAACTACTAGTTAGGCCGGTCGGTTTCGGGTAGTTTTACGTTGCAAACTCAACCCAACCTCGAGTTGGCCACTTTCATGTTTAGTCTAGTGTCATGTTCATAGTCAAGTTTTCAAGCAATTGGGTAGACCTAACTTAATAGGTAAATTCCCAATGGGTAGACCTAACTTAATAGGTAAATTCCCAAGCTTATGTTTTTATGCATACTTACATGTCAACTTCCATGTTATACTTCAAGTCATGTTTTCAAGTATAAACACATGTCATATTTAACGTTACATGTTGTCATGTTTATACCCATTTACCCAAGTCATATTCATGTCATTATGTTTCCCCATAATGTGGCCCCCAACGCTTTTTAAACTAGCATATACGTTCGCAACAACGTGATGGATTAAAAGAAGAGACTTGGCAAAGGAATGACAAAAATGGGTATTAAGCCACAAGTTAATCATGGTGGCAAATGAGGCACAAATGTGTTCATTAGCTTGCATGTTACATTCTTAAGCCTCAAAAACATGCATCAACCCAAACTTGGTACATAAGCGAATCATGGTGACAAAAGACATGGAATGATGGCTAGAAACTCGCATATATCATCATATAAGGATTATGACTTCATATGCAAGTTGACATAATGATTATGAAGATTCTCATGTTGCATAATGCAACATTTCAACATAAAGGTTGTGGCTTTTAGTTCATAAGATCAAGATAATGACTTAATAAACTTGCATAACATGATAGCATGCATCATTCTAATTAATCAAACCCAAACTTTCAACATGAACATTTAACTTCATAGTTAATATCTAAGAGTAGGGAAGGGCTTACATAGCTATGAAGGCACAAATCGAAATGCAAAACAAAGATTGTGATGAAGCCTATGCATGCCATCACCCAAAAACCCAAAGATGAACACTCCAAATCAACAAAAATACCATCTTTATGAACAAAGATCAAAGCTTTTGCCTTGAAATCAACTTGAGAAGCTCTCATACTAACATAGGGACTCTCTAATACTCTCATGATCATGAAACCTCTCATAGAAATGAAGTGGAGGTTAGGATAGTTGAGTGGAGGCCATGAGAGTAGCAATTTTGCCATAGTTTAGTTGCATGAATGAATAATGAGGGTTTAGGGGTAGGTTAGGGGCTTATTTATAGATTAGGCAAGTGTTTTAGGCCATAGGATTAAACCTAGATTCAATCCAAGCCACCAAAGTATGTCTTGGGGATGAAGTCAAGTGTAGGAACCATCTAGGGCCTTTAGATTAAAGATGAACCATGAGAACCATCAAAATGCAAAATCTGCATTTGAGCGAATCGGCCCACGGGTTGACAGCCAAACACCCTGGATTAACCCCTAGTCGACCCAGCGGACTCGGGTCGACCTCAAAAATCGGCCGGTTCGGTTATTCCCCTCTCCTAATTCGCTGTTTTGAACATTTTTGCATATTTATTTATTTAATTTTCAATTATATATATATATATATATATCAATATATATATATATTTCTCTGTGTAACCCATTTCACTTAATTAAGTACACTTTAATTTGGGAATTTTTCGTGAAACTTCGCGAGGCCATATCTTGGTCATACGGACTCCGATTTTCGAAAACTCGGACTCTATTTCGCGTATTTTTCCTAGACGAACGCAATGGCAAAGCACGTTTCCCTTGATTCAGATTTTACAGTTTAATTCTGCCTCCATTTATGTTATAACAGGTTATTGAAAATACGGGTTGTTACAATTACACTGATTCTCTTTCACGTTTTCCTTTTGTACGATCAAACGGTACGTTGGATTGTAACGCAAATTAAAACTTCACAATAATTTACCGTTCCGGTTCCGATGGAACTAGTTTCGTCGGATTCCGAGGCAGTTGACAGAATAGTTAAATTTAACAGCAATTAAATCAATGAAATATTCAAATCTTTCATTTAACTATTTAATTCGATTTAAATATTTATAAAATCCTATTTAAATCAATTTATAACTTGAATAAAATTTTATAAATAAATTTCGCACATTTTTAGATCTTAATTTTATTATTTGAATTTTTATTTGAATTTCAGTTATACTTCAATGACTTACAAATCCACCATTTCCAATTTAAATTTGAATTCCACTTTTAGATTAACCCACTCAAATTAATTTAATTATTTAAATATTAAATTTCAAATTACAGCCTTTCCAAATAAAACTAAATTTTGTAAATCTATTTATACCCAATTCAAACAATCACCATCATAAAATAATTTAACAAAATTTGATTTTTATCTAATATTATTCCACTTTTCATTTATTTATTTTGAATCTAAATTTAGATATATGGAAAATTATGGGTTGTTACATTTTCGCCCACTTAAAATCTTTTCGTCCTCGAAAAGAGAATGAAATACGATATTGAGCATATATATATATATATATATATATATATATATATATATATATATATATATATTTCAAAACCCATACTTAGAAAATAGCGTTCATAGAATAAGTTACGTAGTTGTACAATCTCATAAATTTTCCTAACTCCAGAAATCACGGAAAATTTCGGCAGCATCTCCTTTGTACGGAGAGGTCCGGGAAAAATCCCAATACATATATAACTCAATTATACATCCCATCATTCGATGAGGCATCCCAGAATGGGGAAAACAACATATATATGAACCCAAAGCCATACAACACAAATACATAAGTTCTTCAGCGTTTATTTGCGAATTTATTTACCTTAGTACATTAGTATTTAGCGTAAGCGAGCTCCAAGGCATAGTGCGACTTCTTTGCACCTGCTACAACTCACATACGCATAAGAATTCAACATATATGTAATACATAGCAAAAATATGTAGCTTACACAACATAGATTGAACATTTCAACCACAAAACCAACATGTTAGCGACAGACCAACGAACAATTTATGAATTACCACCCTTTAAATAATGGAATTTGACCAAAAGATACTAGGAAAAAGTTGTAGTATTTCTTCAGGCTTTCCGAATTGTCCGGATTCGTTGAATTCAGATAATTCGTTCAAAAGTTATGACTAATTTAGTGAAGGCGAACGCCTCAGCCCATACACTGAAAAATGCAAGTCTGAGTTGTTCAGCCCAGTTTTTACCCCTTTAAATCTCAGAATTTTACATAGCCTAATTAGGGAAAGTTTAGATCAGATTTAGAGCTTTCCGAATTGTACTCGCACATTAAAATCCGATGCTCTGTTAGGAAGTTATGACCAAAACAACCTTGGTGTTCAATTCAGATTTTTATTTTCTGCGCATACAACTACGACTAGTTCTCGGATTTCAACCTAATAAACATGAAAATTAGACAAGGCCCTATCAACAAAAGTTTTATTTCAGGTTCCAAGGTTTCCAATAGGTCCAGAATCATCGAATTCTGATCATTCCTTCAAAAGTTATGGTCATTTTACCTCAGCTTGTCAAATATTTCAGGTTTTCATATAAACATCGATTATTTTATTTGGGGTTTCAACCTTTCCAATTCAGAAATTTTTAGCAAGTCTTCAACACTTTAAAAAGTTTTATTATATCATTATTCGAGTGATGGACTCACATTCAATTACTCACTCTATTTCAATATACCTTTTCTCATTTCTCGTTTCATTCAAGTGTTACACCCCAATTAAACCTAAATGTATTTAGATTTGATTTTTTTCTTTTTTTAACACACTTGATTTATTTATTGGACTCTTGAATTATGAAGTGAGTTAAGGACTATTCATAACCCAAGTTTTTAACTTGACTCTCTATCAATTACTATTTGCTTTCCTAAGTTAACTTCCTTTAACTCAGTTCCTCTACTCGAATTAAGTTATATTCCATTCGACAGGATGGTTTACACTCTACTCATTTTATTGTTCATACTTGATCTACGTTCGACATATTTTCCAAATGAGGTTTACCATTTAGATCTCTTCCATTTCCAATTCCATCGACCATTCAAATTCCATTAACAACTTCATTCGTTTCAATTTATATTTATCAGCAATCCATATTTTCAACAACATAAGTTCCTTTCCACTCCTTCTTGACTAACTTAATAAACTTATGAATTAGCCAAGTCATGGGTTATCGCTTTATTACCCAACCTAATCTTCCAATTTCATTTTAGTTGACTTCTATTCCGCGGTCAGTTTCCAATTTCACGAACCCTTGTATCAATCGGATTTGGGATTTATTTATATTTAATTTTAGTTCACGTTAAGCGTTCAACGATAGTTTCTCTTTTCTTAAACTCAAGTCCATTTCCTGTTTCAGAGTCAAGAATTCAAATGAATCGAGTTGTCTAAGCTCTCAAATCAATATTATTAGTTAAGATGAACTTGAATGCCTTGATTCCGGGTTATAACTAAGTTTAAATAATAACTTACATATATACTTATACTATTTATTAACCATACCATATGAATTTTGAATCCAAAACTTTAAATTAAGAAGGAATATAAAAATTCCAATTCTTGTTCAATCTTAAACTTTGTTTTAAATATCATATACTTATACTCTTATACAAACTTATACTATAGGAATTTAAATCCAAAATCCTTTCAAACTAGTTATGAAAATACGGGTGGTCTCCCCTACCTAAACGCTTCAGAATAAACATTGATAATGCGTGCACTCATTACCGAAGCTATTTCCGATGTTCTGAGGAGGGATTACACACTTATTCCCTTAAACCATTTCCTTTTCAAAATGCTTATAATACTATATTTCAAAACTTGGCAAATCTATTTCCCCAAAAGCCCAAAATCAAGTTTTTAAGTTCATTCTATTTTACTAATAAATCCATTCTGCAACCAATTATAATTAAAAGATTTCATTCTCCAAATTTCAAAACTCTTTTAAATTTCCCATTTGATTACTATTAAACCAACCAAAAATAGATAGTAACTTAATATTATCGCTTTCTAACAACAATTTCATATACACTAAAACCAATAATAATATAATTTATATATAAAAAAAATCGAAAATCATATTATGTCGATCTATCTTGTTCGATCATTTAGAGATTCCTATCGATTTTATAGCGTCCCATATATCGACCAGAATCAATAAATAATCAACAAAACAAGTCAACAAAATATAAAACCATTTTATATCCATAATACAAGTACGCTCTCTCATATCACTCAAACTCATTCTAGGGTGTTTCTAACCCCTTCTCTAATGAGTTAATTCCCGAACAGAGCCAAGGTTATCGCTAACCATCGCTCTGGTACCAAATGTAACGACCCACATTTTTGACCATTTAAAATCGACAATAAACCATACATGTCGACCCAAACAAATCGCAAATAAAGGTAGTTATTGGGAAAAGAAGAAAAGAAAGAATGAAGAGGGAAAACCATCACTGAAGCTCACAGCGGAAGGACCACATATAATAATTAAATAGCAGCCTAAACAATTGAAATATATATACAATAGGTTATAACATCAATAGTTATCAGAGTTACACATATACAGACTTCAAACAAAGCAACGGAAAATATTTATATATAATAGATGTACACCAAATCTTCGTCTTCGCTCTCCAAGGTAAAGGAATCTTTGCTAGCTGCAAGCATCTACTGACCCGAGCATATTGCATAAAAACGAAAACACAACAAACACTCGGATCAGCACTAAATCATTCTCATATTAGTCAAATTAAAATATGAAATAACATCAGTGTCATGGGTGCAGTAACTCAAGAGATGTTACGGGATTTTTCCATCTCTCAAGGATCCGTTAAACAAATACATAGATAGTATAATACACTATTATGATAGTGTCTACTCAGTAAAGTTTAAATACTGAAAATAGTGTAAGCGGGATTACATTTATACCCTTACACCGTTTATAATACTGTAGTCTATACAGTACCGTAAACAATGGCATCAGAGGGCACTCCATAGGTACATACAAATCAAAATCGTATGGGGCTCGATAAGGATAATATGACAAGGCACTCGAGGCAATGCCCAGGGTAGGATTCTACCAATTGCACTCCCGGACCGGTGGTAACGCATAGCAGCCACTACCGCCTACCTCGGAACACACTCCCAAAATCATAAATGGGCCCAAATCATCATCATCGTCATAGTCATAGAAATAGTATTGAAGAAGTGTGTCCGATCAAAGGTGCTACCTCAATTAGTCACGGTATAGCTCCTGTTTTAGTCATTTCAATTCTGACTCGAAGGTCAGGGCTATTTCTTATTCGTTCATCTTCATCGATTCAATAATCGCCTCCAAGTCATCATACTCATTCTAGATACGTCATAACGTTCACAGTTGTCAAAGTGGTATCGACACTGATAGAGAGTATGTCTTATGTCGACTCCGGTCTCCTTAACAACCAACGCTTACATCTTTCACATTGGTTGGTTCTTTTATATTTCATAAAGGTTCGCTTCATATCAAAATATCATATTCTGTTTCGAACCAAATTTATATTCAAATAGAATATAATTTCATATTAAAATGCCATATCATACCAACCGATTTTATTCTAAATTAGAATAAATTTCCATATCCTTATATTATAATCATATAATATTTCAAAATCGACTTATATTCAAGCATAATATATTTCCTTTCGAAGATTTCAAATTATTCCAAATCGACTTATGTTTGAAGTCCATTCATATTCAAATATAATATATATCTTCATAACACTCATTTTAAATCTCTTAGGAGATCCATTTATATTCGAGAAGGATATAATTCATATATACATATACAAATCGATTTAAATTAGTTCATAGTCAAATAGAAGGAATTCTTATCTTAACTCCATTTGAACCAACGGTTAAGATTCAAACACTTGCCATCCGGAAGAAACGTAAATTTAAAAGATATAACTATGAAAATTTATTTTTTATAAAGAAAACCTTTATATAAAATAATATATATATATATATAATATAATAGTTAGAATAGGATAAAATAAATTTAAAACACTATGGATATACATAAATTAAAATTTACCAAACTAGTTTATGAAATAGAATATAAGGAAATTCAGTTATGACAAAATAGTTTATATTTAAAAGTCTTAATAAATAAATTTTAAGGAAAGGAAAAATTTGTTTGTAATCAAATAATACATATATGTAATAAAAATTCTTAATAGCGAATTTGTTGCTTCTTCCAAATCTCAAATACTCGAACCTATACCTCAGTCCACATTGAGTTGCATAATTCAAAATCTTGTTTCAACCCAATTCAAACCCACTCGTGTTAAATTTAAGATACTCCAAGTATCCTCGATTTTCTTTAATCCAATATTAAATTCAATAAGAATTTATTAAATTCGGGTCCACCCTATCCTTGAAAATCCTAAATCGTATTAACTTTGAATCTTTACAACTACAAATCCACTTTGGAAAAATTTCCTTGATCACTTCAAATACATTCAAGATTCAGATCTTTAAAGGAAGAATTTTTTATTATCGAAATCGACAAATTTCCTTTAAATGAATTTCCTTCAAATAGAATTTCAAATATTTAAATCATTTAAACAACCGATGTCCATATATAATTTGCTACCCTATGGCCAAGTGATTTAAATTTAATTTCTCAATATTCAGGGATGGATCTATCATTTCAATCCAAATAAGGTCACATATATTTATCATTTCAATCTGTGTTCTTAATTGATTATAAATCGATAAATCCCGGGTTGATTCGATGCCCGTAACATCAAGGGTAAAATTTGGGATTCATCGTCAGTAATGAACACACGACAGCCATATATTGAAACAAATAACATTTAAATCAATATTCATTCTGAAATCACCTAAATATCCATCACAACCATTCAGCCAATAATCAGTATTAATCTGTTCTACAGGTTTGCAAGCATTAGAATCCCAATTAGTTATTTAATTAAATTAAATAACTTATTTTTGCCAACTTTGCATATTAGCATACATGCATGTCAGTTTCTAAGAAAAAATCCTCAATCACACACAACCATCCAACCAAACTTATTTCACAATTTAATTCAATAAATATGGGAAAAATTTAGTATTTCGTAAGTGAGAAAATCACTCACCTTTGGGTCCTTAGTGAATTGAACATCCAACCAAGGCCCGAAATGTCATAGTCTCGAAATGCAGTGAAACCAATGCCTAAACGTCCGCAATCTTGCCACGATCCCAATGCAGCAAACCGCGTCCAAATCCGAGTTAATGTGAAGAAGTTATCATTGTTTTACTATTTGAAATTTAAATTATATAAAATTAAGAATTAAAACTCCTCACCAATCAAATCCCTCCACGTCAGCTCCCTCTCCCGCTCATCCCTCACACATTCAGCTACAGTAACCCGTTGCGTAGAGAACCCATTTCCATCGAAGTTTGACCACCAAATTCATCTGGCTCTGGCCATCGGAGAATCTCCGACCACCACCAAACGGAAGTCCATCGTAAACTGCACCCATTGGCGCCTTCGCCTGCACCTCCGGTCTCTTTCTCCGCCGCCCCTATATTGATGAACGGAATGGGGTTTTACCCTGTAACGATGAAATTCCGGTCATCTACTCCATGATAGCACCTCCAACCACCATCGTTCAATTCGTATAGGCAATCACTTCAATACCCATAAGCCCGATTTTCCAATTAACCTCCAAATCGAAAACCCCCAAGTTTCACCTTAGGGTTCCACGATTTCCAGCCTTTGGCCATGGATTTCCGGCGATCCAAGCACTGCATGCCGAAACAGATCATACCCGCGGCTTTGTATTGTCGAGAGCTTCAGTTTGATATATAATATGTTGGGTTTCGAAGAGATTTCAAATTCAAGTTTGAATTTTGTTTAAGCTAGGGTTTTGAACTATTGTTTCTGCCATTGAAAGAAAGAACCGACAGATGGAAGTATACGTGAATGAGAAGTGAGGTGGTGAGGTGGATATATAATTTTATTTATATATAGAGAAGGCCCAATAAGAAGAACAACAATCACCCAATTACACTGATTCTCTTTCACGTTTTCCTTTTGTATGATCAAACGGTACGTTGGATTGTAACGCAAATTAAAACTTCACAATAATTTACCGTTGCGGTTCCGATGGAACTGGTTTCGTCGGATTCCGAGGCAGTTGACAGAACAGTTAAATTTAATAGCAAGTAAATCAGTGAAATATTCAAATCTTTCATTTGACCGTTTAATTTGATTTAAATATTTATAAAATCCCATTTAAATCAATTTATAACTTAAATAAAATTTTATAAATAAATTTCACACATTTTTAAATCTTAATTTTATTATTTGAATTTTTATTTGAATTTCAGTTATACTTCAACGACTTACAAATCCACCATTTCCAATTTAAATATGAATTCCACTTTTAGATTAACCCACTCAAATTAATTTAATTATTTAAATATTAAATTTCAAATTGCAGCCTTTCCAAATAAAACTAAATTTTGTAAATCTATTTGTACCCAATTCAAACAATCACCATCATAAAAAAATTTAACAAAATTTGATTTTTATCTAATGTTATTCCACTTTTTATTTATTTATTTTAAATCTAAATTTAGATATACGAAAAATTATGGGTTTTTATAATTAATCGGATTACAATTTAGAAAACATTTCATACTCATTACCTATGAATCTCCCAATATACCAGTTACACCAAATTTTCTCATAATTCAAATTTTTCTTCAGTTATCCATTAAGAGAAGTAAATTTCCAAACATTTTAATTGAACAACCAAAATTGTATGCTAACTCCGTTATGTCATTTTTGGAAGTAAATAGAAATGCAAAACTCTTTTTTTAAAATTAATAGAAACGCAAAACTCATTTTTTTTAAGGAAAAGGAAAAAATGCAAACTTAAACTATGTAAAACAGAATGAAAATGAGACTCCCCCCACACTTGATTTCGGTTGTGTCCCCACAGTCATTGCATGACACAATGAGTTAACGGAAGAGAAATATTTACGTATTTACAAAGGAGGGTTAAACTTAATTTTCTTACTTGACGTAGCATAGCTCATGAAGAATCATGAGCTCCTCCTCTCGATCAGTGGGCAATTTCAAGAATGGTTTTAGATGTTGACCATTGACTTTGAATATGGATCTATCCCTTGGGTTTTCTATTTCGATCGCACAACGTGGAAAAACAGTTCGAACAACATATGGTTCGGTCGATCTTGACTTTAAATTCCTTGGGAATCAATGAAGTCGTGAGTCATATAATAGAACTTTTTGGTCTGGAAAAAAAGTTTTTCTTAGGATTGACTTGTCATGAAAATCTTTGGTTTTTTCCTTGTAAATTTTCGTGTTTTCTTATGTGTCATTCTTAATTTCTTCTAATTCGTTGAGTTGCAATTTTTGGTTTTCGCCAGCTTGTTCAAGATCAAAGTTTAAGTTCTTTATTGCCCAAAGTGCTTTATGTTCAAGTTCAAAGGGTAAATGACAGGTTTTACCATTAACCAATCGAAAAGGGGACATTCCAAGATTAGTTTTAAAAGCAGTACGGTAAGCTTAAAGCGCATCGGTCAATTTATGTGACCAACCTTTTTGATTTTTATTTACAGTATTCTCCAAAATCTGTTTTATTTGACGATTAGAAACTTCGACTTGACCGCAAGTTTGTGGATGATAAGGAGTGGATAACTTGTGGGTTATTGAGTATTTCTTCATTAAGGATTCAAAATATCGATTACAGAAATGCATTTTATTATCTCTTATTAATGTGCGAGGTGTGTTGAACCTCGAAAAGATGTTTTCTTTTAGAAATTTCACAACAATTTTATGATCATTGGTTTTACATGGAACAGCTTCGACCCATTTGGAAATGGTAGTCGACGACAAGAAGAATATACAAGTTTCCGAAAGAGTTTGGTTAAGTTTACATAAAGCCAATACCCCAAACGTCAAAGATTTCGATCGTAAGGATGGGGCTCAAATGCATCATTATTCGTCGAGAAGTCTTTCCTAGCATTTGACAACGATTGCATGTATTACAGAATTCGAACGAGTCTTTAAAGAGAGTAGGCTAATAAAACCAGATTAAAGCACCTTTTCAGTGGTTTTTCTAAGACCAAAATGTCCACCGCACGCATTATCATGGAAGAACGAGAGAACACTCCTAATTTCGTTATTTGGAACGCATCGACGAATGATTTGGTCTGGACAATATTTAAACAAGTATGGGTCATCCCCGTAGAAGAATTTCACTTAGGTAATAATTTTGTATTTATCTTGTTGGACCAAAAAGAGGGAGTTTCTTTAGTGACTAGATAGTTCACTATGTCAGCGAACCAAGGATCGATTGAAACAGAAAGGTGTTGTTCGTCAGGAAAATTTTCATTGATTGACAAAGAAGACGGTACATTTAGAAGACGAGACAAGTGACCGGCTAATGTTGGCTTGCTTCATGACCAGGCCACATAGGGTATAAGTAGCCATGATTGAGTCAGGGAAGTAGTTCGCATGTTCGTGGTTTCAAGGGAAATAATGCAACTCACGATCATCGGGTCGTGTTCTATGATTCGTGACCATCAGCTCGAGGGGAACCTGTTTTTGTGACAAGGAACAGGTATGTTCGAAAGCAATATCACTGGATCGGGTCGAGGGGTAGCGACCTGAACCCATGCCGCTCAACCGAAATGAAGATGTGGTCACCCCACTAGCTTAAAGTCATGAACCATAGGACACGTGGCACGAGCGGTTGTTGTAACCACCTCTCCACTCACTCAAAAACCGCTCCAAGATTTGCGGGATGAGCGCCACGTCAACCCGCGACCCACCTACGGTTTTTCCTATAAATAGCCCAGGGCTTGTCATTTTAAGAGGGATTTTGGAACTTGAGAGACTTGACTTCTACCATTTTCTATTTCCTTTGTTTTATTCAGATTTAACTCCATACCGCTGAGTTTAATTTGATAAATATTGAGAGATTCTTCATTGTAGTTGTGCGGTTGAGTGAGTATCTAGACTGTATTTGTGATTAATCAGTAAATCAGAATTATATAAAGTGAGCGTAGGCTCGTTAACGCCGAACCACTATACATCGTGTGTGTTGGTTTCTTTTTATTTCATTACCAGTTATAATTCACTGCTAATTCTAGTTTGTTGAATGTTAGAACCATTTTTTTGTCTAGCATTTTGGTGCTTTCACTGAGAACACTTGAATTCTCAGCTTTTCGGATTATCATTCTACTATTTGAATTTCCAAGTCTAAAGAGATAGTACGCATTTCTATTATTTTTGAAGATTTCATTGATCTCAGTAAATCAAAATTTCATGGCTCCGAAGAAAGCTAAGTAATTGCAAACTTCTCAAGCGAACGAGGCTTACGAAGAAAGAAGAGGTGATGTGCAGGAGAAGGTCGAAACTAGCTCGCAAACACTAGGATCGCCGGGGGAGATCCGGACCCATGAGGGTGACCCAAACCGATCTAAAATTGAAGTGTTGGGAGTACCAGATTATCAGGTCATGGATCGACTCCAGGGGACGACCCGCACCCCTCTACCAGCATAGACGTCCCCACTCAACCTAGTTCAGGTGCTCTGATTCTAACCGCAACAACCAGCCATCAACCTGCTGCCTCTAACCCAGTCTCACAGAGGGATTTTTCACGTTTCCCCGATATGTTGGACAGAACAAACGATGCTTTAGAACCCCATAGACGTGATCGCACTACAATGCGAGAAAACACGAATGTTATGAGTCGACAGATAGACGATCTTCATATGCAGAGAACACCTTCTCCGAGCCATCGTCTCGCTGCAGACTACTTATCTTCTTCGAAGAAAAGGCACCCATATCAAAGAAGGCCGTATGAGAGACCTTCGAATCTCGAGCAAATGATGTTCGGTTCATTGGGATCCTACGAAGATGTCTTCCGCGTCTTGGGACCAAATGATCCCAGCCTAAGGGAACCAGTGTTGCTATCGATGCAAGGGTCTCATGTCCTTCCCAGGGATCCCGATATTACTAATCCTACCCAGGAGAACTCCTTTAGCTTACCCACCCTGCGAGTAACCGAAACCATGGGAGCTAGGGAATCCTGCTCCTGTAAGGAGTTAGAGGACACTACCTGATGTTGGAACTTGATATATTGGAAGAGCCAGAAGTGCAGGTCCCGAGCCAAACTAACCAATGCTGAAGTGGAAGCAATGGTACGCCAAATTATGGCTGATGGCAGGAGATACACTAACGAAGATTGGGTAGTGATCGTCGCTACACCCCTTGCACTGATATCGTTCTAGACTTTTAGTTCCCTAGACGATTTAATTTTCCCACGATGGATTGATATAGAGGAAGAACCGATTCAAGGCAACATTTGATGAGGTACTCATGGTACATGGACACCGCAACAACCCTTGATGCCGTAAAGTGCAAGGCTTTTCCAATATATCTCGAAGACCTCGCACTGATGTGGTTCACTCAGCTTCCTCCTTGATCGATCTCCAATTTTAAAGAGCTAAGTGAGTGCTTCATGACTCAATTTCGACGCCATGCCCGAAAATCCAAGAGCGTCATTGAATTATCAGTAATCAAGCAAGCTCCTGGAGAAACTATGAAGTCATAATTGGACCGTTTTAATTTGGCGGTTACGGAAGTAAGTGACCTACATGAGAAGACCATTTCGATGGCACTTATTGATGGAGTCAACAAAGATACCGAGTTCGAAAGATACTTAGCTGGAAATCAACCACTAACTTGAGAGCTATTTTATGAAAAGGCAAATATTCGTCTATGACGAGAGGAGATACACGCCAGCCAAAAGAGAAAGTTTGACAAAATCCGAGATAGGATATCCAGAGTAACGTCGCCGTCAAGCAGTCTGGTAACATCACAGGAAAGGTTGAAGTAAATGTCGGTAATAAGAATGGAGGGAATAACTGCCAAGGCGGGAATGGTGGCAAGAGAAATAGGAATCAGAGAAACGATTCCAAGAAGAGGCCTCGATTTCAATCTTTTGAGAACTACATACCGTTGAGTGATACTCTGGAGAATATCTATTTGGACACTTACAATGTAGTTCAATACAAAAACCTCCTCCCAGAGATTCTACTAAAAAAGAGCGTGAAACCGGGAAGTTATGTTTGTTTCACGAGACTTACGGCCACTCCACAAATGAATGTCATCTCCTGAGAGATGTCGTAGAGAAGTTACTTCGTGCAGGAAAGCTAGATGAATACAAGGTCGCCCCTAAGGACAAGGGGCAAGGAGGACCTGCACCGAATCACAAACAACTTTCCCCTAGCCCAGCAAAAAGGGAAGGGTATAGTCATCAATACCGTGGTCAGAGGGCCACATCCAGCTTGATATAACAATAGAACGATGGATCGGTATGTTAATGCTGCTAAACACCCATAGGTAAGAGAGTGCAGCAATCTTGAAGATAGTGATCCTATGAAGCAACAAAAGACAGCAACGGATGACATTATCTTCCGGGAAAGAGAAAGTGTAGGGGTTGAAACATCTAGTGTCGACCCGTTGGTGATAACTACAACCATCGAACCCGCGCTGGTACGAAAAGTCCTTGTGGATTGTGGGAGTTCTATCAACATCTTGTTTAAAAAAGTGTTTGATCAAATGATGCTAGAAATAAAGGATTTAAAGCCATGTGGAGGTTGTATACATGGTTTTAATGGATCGTCAACTACTCTGATCGGTATGGTGGACATATCTGAACCGCTAGGGGAGGGAGATTGCCGAAGAGTAAGGATTCTCCCATTCGTGGTTATGGATATTGATTCGCCCTACAATGCCTTTTTATGTTAACCGACCCTTGAAGAGTTCATGGCCTACCTAGCAACCTAGTAACTATTGGCGAAGTTCCCAACCGAAGCTGGGGAGGGAATGGCTCACGGTGACCAGGTCACCGGAAGAGCTTATTATACGGCAGAATAAAAGATGATACATAACGGTAAAGACATAGAAACCAAGGATACTTATCCTCCTGTTGAGAAAGGCTCGAAATAGCAAGTAAAGAGAATGTTGCCGAAGGAGTTGCCTGATGACCTGCCCGAGGACATCGATCATAGAGGACGAAGAACCGAGATGTAGGTAGGCGACACCTAATGAAGCAACTGTGGACATTCTGATCGATAACGACGACCCGACAAAGGTCTTGAAAATCGAATCTCACTTGGATCCCCTCCGGACAAGGGAACTAACAGACTTTTTGAAAGCAAACTTGGATGTGCTCACTTGGACCCATGCTGATATGTGTGAAATCTCTCCTTCGATTATGATTCATTCACTAAGCATAAACCCAAAGCATCCTCCAGTGAAGCAAAATATGTTGGGCCCGGAAAGGTCAAAAGCCTTGAAAAAAGAAGTGGGGAAATTAAGGGATAATGGATTCATCAGAGACTCGACATATTTTGACTATATATCAAACCCTTTCCTAGTTAAGAAAGCCATTGAGAAGTGGCGCACATGTATTGATTTTTCGGACCTGAACAAGGCCTGCCCTAAAGATAGCTTACCACTCCCCAGAATTGACCAATTGATAGACTAAACGGCGGGACATGAACTTCTTTCTTTTATGGATGCATATTTGGGTTACAATCAGATCCCTATGCATGTGCCAGACCAGGAGCACACTAGTTTAATCACAGATTTGGGGTTGTATTGCTATGTGGTGATACCCTTCGGATTGAAGAATACTGGAGCAACATACCAGCGCTTGGTGAATCAAATGTTTTATAATCAAATAGGGAAGACGATGGAAGTTTATGTGGATGACATGCTCGTGAAATATAGACGATCATCCGACCACACGATGGATCTAGCGGAAATGTTCGGTATCCTCCGACGATATGGAATGAAGCTTAATCCGCTAAAGTACTCATTGGGGTGGCATCAGGAAAATTTCTCGGCTTCATAGTCAGCTCTCGCGGAATTGAAATTAATCACAATGAGATCGCAGCGATCAGAAACATTAAAGAGCCATAGAAGATTAAAGATGTCCAAAGTTTGGCAGGAAAGGTCGCGACATTAAGCAGGTCTATTTCTAAAGCCACAGATAAATGCGTTCCTTTCTTCGACTTGTAAAAACATGGGAAACGCAATTTCGACTGGATGTCAGATTGTTTAGAAGTCTTCCAAAACCTGTTGGATCTTTTAGAAAAACCACTGATATTATCTAAGCCGGTGTACCATGAAGATTTGTGTATATATTTGCCAGTGTCATCTCAGGCCATTCGTTCAGCTCTGGTACGCGAGGAAGATAAAGTTCAAAGAGTATTATA
Organism: Allium sativum; assembly: GCA_030737875.1. Taxonomy (NCBI): domain Eukaryota; kingdom Viridiplantae; phylum Streptophyta; class Magnoliopsida; order Asparagales; family Amaryllidaceae; genus Allium; species Allium sativum. The sequence goes on along the minus strand of CM060921.1, from coordinate 796,819,469 downwards.
TTATGTGAGCAAGAAGATGGCGGCAGCGGAGTGCACCTATCCTAAGATAGAAAAACTTTCTTATAGCCTACTGATTGCTTCTAGAAAATTCCGCCATTATTTCCAAGCTCATCCATTGTTGTATATACCGATTAACCACTTCGACAAGTCCTACAATGACCTGAAGCATCTAAACGATTACTTAAGTGGAATATTGAACTAAGCCAATTCGACCTAAACTTCCAACGCAGGAAATCAATAAGGGGGCAAGCATTAGCCGACTTCATCACTGAATTCACGATCCCTGAAGATGATGTGCCAGGTGAAGAAGCTGACCCCTCATAGAAAAAGTTGGAATCTAGCACATGGAAGTTGCACACGGACGGTGCTAGAAATGACCGACGGTCCGGCGCTAGAATTGCATTAATAACTCCTGAAAAATGATCGATTTACTATGCTCTTCGAATGGAAATTTCCGTTACTAACAACGATTCCAAGTACGAAGCCCTAATCGCTGGGTAGAAGCTCTCTAAGGAATTGGGAGTAGCGGCATTGGATATCTTCTATGAATCTCAAATTGTTGTTTGTCTGGTTTGGAAGGAGTTTCAAGCGAGAGGACCTCAACTTGTTGCTTACTTGGAAAAAGTAGAAGAGTGGTTGGAAGGCATGGAACGTTATAGCATATCCCATATTTCGAGAATCAAAAGGCTAATAGTTTAGCCAAGCTTGCTAGCTCCGATAACCCAGGAGAAATAGAGATGGTCCCAATCGAAGTGCTAAAATATCCGAGTACAGATCAGATGGAAGTTGATCCAGTGATGGAAACAGAACCGGAAGGAGAGTCGTGGATGATGCCAATAAAGAACTTCCTGCAAAACGGAACACTCCCAACCAAAAAGGCTGAGAGACGGGTCGTAGTCCGTAAAGCCTCAAGATATATTATGCAGGACGAAGTCCTTTACTGGCAAGGGTTTTCTGTACCCTTACTCCGGTGCGTACCCGATGACGAAGTTAAACGTGTGTTAAAAGAAGTACACGAAGGCGAATGTGGGGACCATACTAGAGGCTGGACGTTGGCAAAGAAAATATTATGGTATGGCTACTTCTGGCCCACTGTAAATAGGGACATAGCTGATTATTCACGACGCTATGATAGGTGTAAGAAATTTGCAAAGATTCCCAAGGCACCTCCCAGTCAAATTAAGTCAATGGTAAGCCCGTGGTTGTTTGTTTTGTGGGGAGTAGACATCATTGGAAGCCTGCCAATTGCCAAAGGTGGAGCGAAGTACGCAATTTTGGCCGTAAATTACTTTACCAAATGGGCAGAAGCCGAGCCATTAACTATGATCACGACAAAGCGGGTAATTAATTTCGTTTTCAGAAATATAATTTGCCAATTTGGGATTCCCAAGGCCATCATAACCGACAATGGAACTCAGTTCGATAGTACGGAGTTTAAAGATTTCTATCAAAAATACAAAATCGAGAAGAGATACATTGTAGTAGCTTACCCGTAATTTAATAGAAAAGTTGAAGAAATAAAAAAAATCATTAAGTCCATTCTAAAGAAGTGAATGAAGCAGGAGAAAGCTATGTGGGTCGATGAATTGCTCTTAGCATTATAGGCTTACAGAACGACCTACAAATCGGCAACGGGTAACACCCCCTTCTCACTTTCATTCGGACCAGAAGCGGCCATTCCAATGGAATTGGAAGTCCCTTCTCATGGAACAACATATTATGATCTGATGACGAACAAAGCGCTTCTTCTTGAGTCCTTGGATATGATTGAGGAAAAGAGAGATGAAGCAGATTTACGCACCTCGAGGCACCAACACCAAGTTTCTAAGTATTACAATAGGAAAGTTCGACCCCGAATTTTTGAACCTGGAAACTTGATTTTGAAATGCATCTTCCCAACCCTTGTTTACTTGGGTCTAAAATGGGAAGGACCGTACGTCATTCAGTGGAGACTTGATAAAGGAACTTTCAAGCTAACGACCGTAGATGGCGATGAAATCCCCACAGCATGGAATGCCCAGCGCATGGAATGCCCACATTTACGACATTATTTGACTTAAGATTATACTAATTCTTTTGTTTTATAAACTATGTAAAAAGGCATGACTTACCCAGCACAATCTAGTTAATATGAGCAAAAGATTATAAAGTGGATGTGGGCTATGATTTGGCAGAACCACTATAAAGTTATTGTGTGTCACTTATCTTTCCTACATTTATCTCTTTATATCCTACGAATATTTTTCTCTGGATTTGAAACATATAACTTTAAATTAAAATCGAGATCGAGTATAGCTCTGGAACTGGCGAGACCCCGCCCTAAGAAATAAGGTGTAGAAAGAAAGCCAGAGCAAACGGGACGGCCGTTTGCATGGTCAACTCTAATTCTCATAATCAGATAAAAAATATAAAGGACGGCAAGACGACATCCTCAAGGCGTGAGGGTGCACCACAATAAAAGATCGCCTTGACCACACTCTAACCTGGTCATACGTCAGGAGAGTATAAAGGCGCTGAAAGCAAGTGCCAATGAAAATAGATTCCTATCTCGCTGAAGGATCAGGGCGCAAAAATGTGAGCTGAACTTGCATTCCCCACATATTTGTTTGGGAAAAATTTAGTGTTGATCTTAATTAATCCTAAACAAGCCCCGTCCAGGAACTCCATTCAAGTTTGATTGGGGCCATAGACATACACATCACACCCCCATGTTGTTTACTAGTTAGTTTAGTAATGATCTTATATTGCATAGATTATTGTTTGCAGGAAAGCTCATATGAAACTTTTGTTTGATCTATGATGTGATTTATCATTTGTTACTTAGATTAATAATGTTTTGATAACTAATTCACTTAATTGAAACAAATGACAAACTTGCAAATATTTAACATTGTAAGGAAACAAACTACTTTATTTACATAAGTGTAGGTTTACATAAAGGAACTAATCAAAAGTTGTGTGGGTCGCACTCGTTACGACAACAAAGAGCCAGTGAAAAACAAAAAAAATGAAACAACTACGAACAAATAGCTTCACTTGGATTTGGGGAGAAGGCTTGGACTTTCGGGCAGCTTTTTGTTTCTCTTTTTTCCTCCTTCTCAGCATCAGTGAGAATGTGTTTCCTCGACTTCTTCTTTTCTAGAGGAGTATCTTAGGGAGCAATAGAGGAGGGACGCTAGCTGAGAGGTGATCGACTTCGAAATCTTGACAACTATCTTAGATCCAGGAGGGACTGCCTGGATGGGGTCAATATTAGGGGCTCTTCCTTGAACTTTGCCTTTAAAAGCTCATCATTCTTCGTCTTAATCTCCGCCAAAGTCATGTTTTCAGTCTCTCCTGAGTCCCCGGTCACGACAACATCTTCATCTCCCCCGCCTCCATTGCCGTCAATGTCTTTTAAAGCTTCTATCACATCCCCGTCTTTGGGAACATCAGCACTGGATGACACGATGGCTTTATCAGCAGCCTCTTCTTGTTTCCCTTTAGTCTCCTCAGCAGGCTTTGCACCTGAGGAACGAGAAGTAATAGCTATTAACTCGGGAGAGAACATGGTTGTTTCTATTGTTTGTTCAACCAAGCGACGGCAAGCTATTACAACTTTAACAAATTAAGGCGAAAAGGTGGAGATACCTTTGGAAGATTTGTCAGCAAGAGTATCAAAGGTTTCAGGGGCTGACTCAGCAATTGGAGTAAGGATAATTGTCTTTGGAATCTCAGGGTGATCGGGATCATACCCCTCTGCTTCATTAGGCCCGGAAGTGATAGATGAAGGTCCAGAACCAGCCTCGATAGTTTCTTTTCCCATGATCCGGCGTCTCTCCTCCTCCATAGCCGCTTGAATTATTCTATGCCCTTCAGTTAGATGCTCTGGCTCATCGCCTTTTAAATATTTCCTCATGAGTTCCTCCTCGTCAATAGTATCCACCTTAAGCTTTCGTTTTTCCCAATCAACAATCTGGTCTTATACATCGACCAGGTACGTCGGATAATCCGTGATCCAGGAAATATCTCGGAATCGGATCACTTGAGTAAAGAACTCTATCATGAGCTCGCTATATTCATCCAACTCTTTTTGGGCCTCGGTAAGTTGCACATTAACATCAGCGGCAGACATAAGAGCAATATTTGCATTCCCCTCGGCTAAGACTGCCCTTTCTTCAACCTCTGCTAGTTTTCCCTCTGATTCAACATTCCTCCTCGCCAATTCTACTTTTTCATATTTAAGACGAGAACAAGATAACTTCACAATGGTACTCTCCGACCTCGCATCTTCTACTTGCTTCTTCAAGGCAGCATGCTTTTGACTATGAGATTCAAGCTCGAAATAGTAGCGCTTTTGCAATTCCTCATATTTTTTCGTATGGTAACCGATGTCACGTTGCGTTATAGAAAGTTAGGCTTGCGCATCCACAATCTCTTTCTCTGTGTTCTTTAAGATACTCTCATCATATTTGACCATCTATTTCATGTGACTTGCGTCGGCTAATAAGTCTCGAATGATTTTGGAAAGATTATGTGAGTATTTGCGCATTTCCTTATATTGCTTATCCACCAGATCTATTTTAGCCTTAACATCGTCTGCCCACTTTGAAGGAGTTGGCTTAAGAGCTAGAACGAAGGGCATATTCTTGAAATGATGATCCAGAAATTGCTTCCTCAAAATTTTCAGCCTAGCCTCATTCTTAGCGTCAAGCACCACGGGTTTCATTGTAGAGATCCCGATATTTCGCTGCCCAGTTGGCATGAGAGTTGTCTTGCCTTTCTTTTGTTTTTTTCAGAAACTTTAGTTTTTTCCTGTGGGTAGGAATGCTTCGGTGGTAGCCTTTTCTGATGGTGTATCTCCTTTGAAAGAGTCGGAGCCTTAGGTAGCGGCATATCCCCTTCATGACGGTCCTGGTGGCTCTTGTGATTATCGGTATTTGATCTACGAGGGAACGCAAACATGAGGAATAAGGACGGCTTAAATCATTATGTTTTTGCTGTCTCTCCTGTGGATATTGCCTCGATCATACTCTGTGTCTGAATCGAACCTGGGCATACTAAAACAAACATCTCTAAGGTAGTAGTGGAGACATGGCATATCTCCTAAAAATTTGCATAAACAAACATTAGGAATCAGGGTTAATATAGTACACAGGTGTTATGATGTGCAGTGCAAATGTAGTATATGTCCTAACTGATCCCCCCGACAGACCAGAGTCCGAAGTTAGATTTGTCTGTGTGGTCTTCCCGGCTTTTAATGGAGGGGCTTCATCTTCGGATGTAGATAAGAAAGATCATGTGCGATATCCTTAGAAGTGTAGATAAAGTCATGCAGAGGAAGTTTTGATAAGCCCCCAAATATGGGATCTATAAGAGAAGATCCACCAACTTGAGACCTAGCAAGGGACGAAGTCCCTGAAGAAGGCTGCCTCTCAGCGACAGAAGCATTCTTGGGACTATCATCTTGTTGTTTATCTCCAGTGGGAATATTCAGAGCTTCGTCATCTTGAACTGATAATAGGGAAAGACTTCTTGGGAATGTGGTGGGATTCTCTTCTACCGTTGTCCCTTTATCCCCTTTCTCGATCAAAATTGCAACTTGTTCCTCGACTGGGGACACATATTTGTAAGGTTTTCCTCCCTGACCAGGACCTCGCCTTATATCAAGTAAATTGTGTCTGTGCGGAATCTCATCCACCAAACATTTCCTGACACTAAGAAAATCTGGATTGTCGCTTTGCAGAAAGGATCAAGCGATCTTCGTATAACTCACCCGGATCTTCGTATAATACACTTGTCAATGTGATTAGAATTGATGTCGGGAAATCTAAAGCTTACTGGATTGTAACCATCTTCTCGCGCATCCCCCTTGATGCTTAATAAAAAAAACTAGGTTTCACATCTCCTACATTACTATATCCTTCTTTCAAGATTTTCTTGTTTGGCGTAGATTCGAAGAAGACAAAAGAAGGAGTTCCCTTTGAACGGTGTTTGAAATGATAAAAGAAACTCAGATCTTCAAAGGCTAGCTTTGTACCCAGAATTTCCATATATGTTACATATAATGTATACAGATTGGCATAAGCGTCGGGATAAGTTGCATCGGAGCTATAAGTAATCATATCAGAAATTCGACGACAAACTGTGGGAACAGAGGCATGGCACCAGCTTAACTCATCACCTTACGAATAGCCATATACTTGTCCGGAGGAGCATGAGGTCTATTCGTAGTTTCTGCCACCTTGACATATCACACTGGATTCCATGCCTTAAACACACTCTTCTAAGGTTTGCTTCATTGAGTGTTGAAGCTACCGAGTCACTAGGGTTCTCTAAGATGGTTGCGCTTTTAAACTCATCGAGAGATCGATAATCTCTGATTCCTCCCCCCCCTCATTTTCATCCAGTGTTCCTCACTCCCAGGCGATGTTACCTTTTCGTGTATAGTTACTTCGAATTCTGAACCTGAGTTTGAAAAAACTGAATCTGACGGGAGTACGTCAGGATTATAATAAATGGAAGATTCGGGAGCTGTACTTTTCTCAGACAATATGGTCGAGCGTCTACTAGACATATTTGTTGTAACGATGAACGATCATTAAAGGATAGCGTATAGTTGCCCGTGACCCCCATGTGTGTGCAAGTGCTGGTGTGTGCCAGTGAGTGCAGTGCTAAAAAGAGAAAGCATGAAGTAAACATATACGCATGCAATTGTTCAGCATATGTAATTGAGTTATGTGCTTGTTCAGTCTAAAGTGATCGGTTAAGAGGCTCTATCCTTACTGTCCATTAGTAAAATTGAGTCACAGTTAACTTTGGTCGAGATGTATGTTATCATAATCATCAAGGTGGCATTACTAAAGGCAAAGTTATATGGTGGAGTCAACTCGTGACTAGGAAAGGCTTAGGTACGAGGTATAGCTTGCGTACATGTGTGGGATCACAATTAAATGGGATTGCCTATATGCATCGGTTCGCACCCCGTAGCCCGCTCGCACCTAAAGATTGGCTCACAACCAAGGCCATACAATTGGGTCGAGGCGCTCACACTTCTAAGCCCGCTCACGAACTAGTTTTGTCTCACACATAGTATGGATTGAATGATTAGCTAGGGTCGGGCATTTTGACCGACTCACCCACTTTGGCCTAACCACGAAAAGGGATCGGATCGCTGAAGCTCGACCCGACCCACTAAGGGTTTTACACCAACTACTACTCTCATGAAGGTACACCCTCTCTCCAAACCAACACCTTTGGTTCCCTACTCAAGTACTGGGTTCATGCATGATTCCCATAGTCTCACTCTCTCCTTTCTATCCTTCATACCCGCACATACTTAACTATCTTACACCCTCACTTCTAAACGTGAACAATATAAATCTATGGTCCGCCGTCTAAAGGTGAAAAGCATCACCAACGTCGGTGGAGAATTCGAGATGGACAAAAATGAGGCCCTTGGTGAGAAATAGCGAGGGTAAAAGTAAGATTAGCATCCTAAATTGACATATAACTCACATCAAAGACAATAACTGAAATGATTGATGCTCGATTTATTTTTAGCTATTAAAAAATCGGGTTAGAAGTTTGGAGAATTGAATGAAACTGGGGATTAGGGTTTCGGGCGGTGAGAGGTCTTCTTACACCAGTAATAAAGAGAAGTAAAAGGGAGAAATGAAGATAAGCTAGTTTATATACTCCTACGATGGGCTCTTCGAATTCCCATGGATGTGATATATTGGCTTGACCCGCGACCCGTTAATTGGTAGAGCCTGAGCCCACTTGGCTCGAGTTCATTGAAGCTTGCATATAAACAGCTCGACCTAGTGTGAATGGAGCGTGTTGGAAATAAGGTGGGCCTTACTGCTCGTACTGAATGACGACTCGAGAACCCTCAACCCGACCTGATGACTGAATTTTAGAGCTAATTGACGATAATAAAAGTTGAGACCAGTGACCAAGGGTTGTGCACACTTACATGAGAGGAAATTAATAGAAGCAATGCGTTTGAGGATTGAAGATATTTTATTTTAAGAAAGGGAAGGCGATAAATTTACCTGAGTAGTTGGCTGCAATATGATCCAAAGCTTGGAACTGATGAATATGGCAAAGTTGATAGAAAATTTGATCCCGCATTTATACTTGCTCCAGGAACCAAGAAGTGTGAATTCGTAAAGCATCACGATAAGTACAGACAGACACAACAGTTGGCATCCACGAGTTTGAGAATGGACAGATGGGTTGTTTCAAAGCACGTCTCATCTATGATAAAACGGGTAAAATGTTTGTCTGCTTCATGACCAGGCCACGTAGAGTATAAGTAGCCATGATTGAGTCAGAGAAGTAATTCGCATGTTCATGGTTTCAAGGGAAACAATGCGACTCACAATCATCAGGTAGTGGTCTACGGTTCATGACCATCAGCTCGAGGGGAACCCACTTGTATGATAAGTAACAGGTATGTTCGAAAGCAACATCACCGGATCAGGTTGAGGGGTAGTGACCCGATCCCATGCCGCTTAACTAAAATGAAGACGTAGTCACCCCACTAGCTGAAAGTCATGGACCATAGGACACATGCCACGTACGGTTGTTGTAACCATCTCTCCACTCACTCATGAACCTCTCTAAGATTTCCAAGATGAGCGCCACGTCATCCCGCTACCCGCCTTCAGATTTTACTCATAAATAGCCCAAAGCTTGTCATTTTAAGAGGATTTTTGGCACTTGAGAGAATTGAACTTCTACCATTATTATGTTTCCTCTATTTTATTCAGATTTAACTCCATATTGCTGATTTAATTTGATAAATATTGAGAAATTCTTCATTGTAATTGTGAGGTTGAGTGAGTATCTGGACTATACTTGTGATTAATTAGTCAATCAGAAACATATAAAGTGGACGTAGGATCGTTAACGCGGAAACACTATAAATCGTGTGTGTTGGCTGCTTTTTATTTCATTACCAGTTATAATTCGCTGCTAATTATAGTTTGTTGGGTGTTAAAACCATTTTTTGGTCTAATAATTATGACGTTATTGGATCCTTTTTTGTCTTTGATTATAAGATCAAATTCTTGGAGTAAAAGGATCCATCGGATTAAGCATGACTTAGCATCTTTTTTAGCGAAAAGGTGTCAAAGAGCAGAATGATCAGTGTAGACTGTGATGCGGGAACCAGTCAAGTAAGATCGAAACTTCTTGAGCGCAAAAAGGACAACTAAAAGTTCTTTTTCGATGGTCGTATAATTGAATTGAGCGTCGTTCAAGGACATACTCATGTAGTAAATTACATGAAGAATTTTGTTGATGCGTTATCCTAAGACAGCACCAAAAGCGAGGTTAGAGGCATCACACATGATTTCAAAAGGAAGTTCTCATTTGGGTGAGCAAATTATCAAGGCTGAAATTAGTTCGCTTTTAAGACGTTCAAAAAAGCAACACATTCAGAGTTAAATTCAAATGGGAAGTCCTATCCTAGAAGAGTAGTCAAAGGATGAGCGATTTTGCTAGAATCTTTCACAAAGCATCGGTAAAAGCTAGCATGCCCAAGAAATAAACAAATGTCCTTAACGCATTTTGGATTGGGTAGTTTTGAAATGACGCCAATTTTCGCTTTATCTACCTCAATGCCATTATTTGAAATTACATGTCCAAGGACAATGCCTTGTTTAACCATAAAGTGGCGTTTTTCCCAATTTAACGTTAGGTGTTTTTCTTTACATCGATTTAAAACAAGCTCAAGATGATGTAAGCAAGAGGAAAAAAATCGCAAAAGATCAAAAAATCATCCATAAAAACTTCAAGAAAGCGTTCGATCATATCGGAAAAGATGCCAACCATACATCGTTGGAAAGTCGCAGGAGCATTGCAAAGTCCGAAAGGCATACTTCGATAAGCAAAGGTACCGAATGGACATGTGAAAGACGTTTTTTCTTGATCTTCAGGAGTGATTGGAATTTGGTTATAACCGGAATAACCATCAGGAAAGCAATAGAATTAGTGATTGGCTAAACATTCGAGCATTTGATCGATGGAAGGAGGAGGAAAGTGATCTTTATGTGTTGCAGCATTCAATTTTCAAGAATTGATGCAAATACGCCAACCCATTTGAGTATAAGTTGGAAGAAGTTCGTTTTGTTCATTTGTGAAAACGGTGAGTCCGGACTTTTTAAGAACAACGTGAATGGGGCTGATCCATAAACTATCAGAAACGGGGTAAATGATACCGTTGTCGAGAAGTTTAAGAATTTCTTCGTGGACTGTCACTTTTATCTTAGGCTTAAGCCTACATTGCGCTTCTCAAGTGGGTTTGGCTTCGCCGATTAAGTGAATACGATGTTGAATGATTGCGGGGCTGATTCCCTTAATGTCATAAATGGACCAACCATTTGCATCTTTGTTTCTAGAAAGAGTCGAAAGAAGTGAAATTTCTTGATCACGAGTTAAATTTGAAGAAATTATGATAGGACAAGTTTCGTTATCACCTAAGTAAACGTACTTAAGGTGATCGGGAAGTGGTTTAAGATCCAACTTTGGTGGTTTATCGATCAAAGAACTTGACTGAGATTTGGACTCGACTGAAAGCGATTAAAATGGATGTACGTATTCGATTTTGTTAGGTGCCTCTTAGATTAATTTTTCGTACTCGGCCCCACGTTCATTATTAAGGTCAATTGATTCGTTTTCGAAATTTTCGTGAATGGCTTTAACTTCCAAGGTTTGGTCACATGATTCATTCGAATGACTTTCAAGATTGAAAATATTAAGATCTAGAGTCATGTTTCCTAAAGATATTTTCATTGGACCATTGCGACAATTTATTAGAGCAATTGAAGTGGCTAAAAAGGGTCGGGCTAAAATCAATGGAATTTGAATCTTTGGATTATTCACGGGTTGAGTTTCCAAAATGATGATATCGACAAGGAATATGAATTGACCAGCTTTGATGAGTACATCCCCGATTCCTCCAATGGGTTTCTTAATTGAACGATCAGCAAATTGAAGAGTTATTTTTGTTGTTTTAAGTTCACCCAAGCCAAGTTATCGGTAAATTGAGTATGGAATCAAATTGACACTCGCACCCAAATCAACAAGGTATTTGTCAATTGTTTTTTCTCTTATCGTGCATGAGATCGTAGGGCATCCAGTATCTATGTATTTGACGGGGATTGATTGGGTCAAGACTTCACCAAGTCTGGCGGCTAAGAAGATTTTCTTGGGTACATGAGTGTGTCATTTTTGGGTACACAAGTACTTGAGAAATTTAGTGTAGGTGGGGACTTGTTGAATGATGTCAAGAAGAGGGATGTTAACTTTCACTTATTTGAAAATTTCCAACATCTTTTACATTTGGTCGGAATGTCTATTTGGTCAAAAACGATAGGAAATGGAATACGAAACTCAGTAGGTCGTTCTACTTGAGTTGGAGAAGAATTAGACTCAGAATTTGGATCAAGATCATTTGTGGTTTTAGAAGAGTTGAGGAAGATCCGGTACATTATTTGGGTTTTCAACTTGATTATCGATTTTATTACCGGATCATAAAGTCATGATAGCATTCAATTGAGTTAGATTACTATCTTAAACGACATGAGCTTGGTTTTGGATTTGGATTTCGGTTTTTCGGGTTTGGAATGGGTTGATTTGGAAAAGTGCCTCTTTCCCGTTTACTTACAGAAGTGGCTAACTGACTCATTTGCATTTCAAGTATAGTAATCGATTGACTCATGTTTTGCATGTATGAAGTCAATAAATTTTGCAAATTGCTATTTGATTGCAGATTTTGAGTTGTTGCTTTAGTCATCATTTCGAGACTTTTCTAAAGTGAAGTCAATAGTTTATCATCTTGGGGAACAAAAGATTGTTGCGCTTGATTTTGAGAAGGTGGCGCAAGTTTTGGAATTGATTTTGTTGAAAGGAAGGATTCGAAGGATTATTCGAAAATGGTTGAAAAGGGGGTCGAACCAAATTCGAACTTGCATTGTTTTGGGCCCAAGAGAAGTTAGGATTGTTTCTCCAATCCGGATTATACGTTGGGGCGAATGGGTCGTTCCTAACTTTATTGAATGCGTTGAGTTGTTCTAACGAATGTGGACATAAATCAACAATGTGGTTAGGATCGTTACATTTGTAACATGAGAGCTGAGAAGCTTGAGCTTGATTTATTTGAGTTGATGAAAGGACATTATCGAATTTGGTTAACATCGCGTCCATGTTCGCTTCTAAGGCCGATGGCGATCCTACCGAATGAGCGTTTAATCGGGAATAAATCTATTTCTCATTAGATCTTTCCCATTGAGCTAATTTTTAGGCCAAATTTTCGAGAAATTGCCAAGCTGCATCGTGATTTTAGGCTAGAAAGTTTCCTTGGCACATAGATTCAAGCATTGTTCGAGAGTTATTTTCAAGTCCATCATATTAAATTTGACAAAGAGTCCATTTTTCGAAATTGCGATGTGGACATTTGACTAGAAGTTCTTTAAATCTTTCGAAATATTTAGCAAAGGATTCACCCCCCAATTTGACGAAAATTAACTATTTCATTTCGAATTTTGGATGTTTTTCCAAGGAGTAAAATTTCTTTATAAAAACTTTCACAAATTCATCCCACATTCCAATCATATTTGAAGGCAAGCTATACAACCATTTTTCAGTGTAATTGATAAGTGCAAATGGAATTAACCTAAGTTTGATTCCACTGTCACTTAGTTGTTGAATTTTCATGGTTGCACATACTTGTTCAAATTTGATTAAAAAAAAGTAAGGGTCATCACGTTCAAAATTGCCAAATTTTGGAAGAGTATTTATGTTATTTGAATTAATTTCAAAGTGGTTACCCATTGGGGCAGGCAATATGATGCAAGAAGGAATAGAAACTCGATGGGGGAAGGTTCTATCTGTAAGAGTTCGAGGGATTTTTCCTCATGAGTCCAAATACTCATGTACTAGCGAGAAGAAGAGAAGGAACAAATTTGAGAAGAGAATAGAAGCGATTATTTTTTACAAAACGAGAATTGTTTTGAAATATTTTATTTGAATTTTGAATTTTTTATGGTTTTTTTTTTCTAAAATATAAAAGGAAAGAGACATTAAAAAATTTTACAAAAGGATTTTTTTTAAAAGAGAAAAGAAAGTTGATTTTACAAAATGATTTTTTTTTTGAATTTTCAGATAAGATAAAAAGGATTTGATTTACAAATGAAGATGATTTTTTTGATTTTTCTATTTTTTTTATATATGCATGAATCTAATGCAACTAAATGAATACAAAAATTAACTACAAATTTTCTATCCTTATTGGCTCCTAACCCAAAATTATAAGGTGACACGTTTGATACTTAAAACAAAAGATTTCGCAGCCAGTTAGAGGACAAGAGTTATTGGTGCACCAGGAATCGCCCTAAAAATGTAGCCGAAGGTTTAAGTACCTTCAGAGTAACAACCGATATAATATTTATGAATCACCATAATATTTATAAGCAGTTATTTCTCTGCTGTAGTCTAGACATCAAGAAATAATTCATTCTAAATATGTCAATTATCACAATATAATTAATCCTAAAAGAGCCCGCGACTCCCTTAAGTCCAATGTCTAACCGTTATTATTAGTCAAATTCTATGATGAAATGTAATTTTCTGGGCAAAGGAAGGGTAATGAACTCCCTATCTTATGTGAATTTGGGTGTGCCCTTAAGAAAAAAAAATAAGATGAGAAGAATGCAAAGCAAAAATTAAACGTGTATTAACAATGCAACTACGAATGAATTTTTATTTGTTTCTAGATTTTTTTTATATGCAAAAGCAAGCAAACAACAATGCAATTAAAATAAAGGGGTTAAACATGATACCTGAGCATGCATAATTTATTAGCACTTTTTTAAGCGGTGATTTTTAGTAAGCAAGTGAAGCGGTTTAGCAAGCAAAGCAATTCCAAACGAGCAAAGCAAAGCACTCCTCTTTTTGATTTTCTGCTTGGACAACCTGTAAAAATGATTCTCCCTTTTAAAAATGATAAATTAAAGCCAAGACCCTAAGAAAAATCAAAACAAAGGCTAAAAAAGCAATCTTTTTCAATTTTTTGACATGAAGAAAGAAAAAATTAATTAATTAAAACCCTTTTTGAAATTCAAATGAACTCAAAACAGATACCCTAAGTGAACTGTTTTGTTTAAGAAGAATAACCTAAAACAAAAACATATCAAAAACTAAATAAAAATTAAAACTAAACAAACAAGCCTAATTGGCGCGAAAACCTAGCCGACCCAAAAATCAGCCTAAAGTAAAAGAACCGAACCTCTTTAAAAATAGACACCGACCCTCTTTTTTTTTTATAAACCCTCAAGTCAAAATCAACAGAAGTAAAGAGGGAAAGGAAATTAAAAGTTCAGAATTTTGCCGACCAAATTCAATTGTGAAGGACTTTCAACTATGGTTCGGTTGTTTAGATGGATTTGGTATGAACTGGAAGCGAATTGGGGTTTCAGATGTGGGTAACTGAAGTTCGATTTGGAAGCGATTTTGGGTTCATGAGGCAATTGCGATTCGGGTGTCGGGTGGAGGAGTTAGTTTTGGACGTCGGATGTTGGGTTAAGATGGTAAGAGTGGATTTTGATGGTGGGTGGAAGTAAATGTGTGAAGAGATAGAGTTTATGGTGTTTGGGTGGACTTGTCGTGAGGATATGTAGCAGACTATTTGAATTTTGGGTTGAAAATCAGTTTGGTGAACTGTTATAGGATTGGTTTTGGATGTTTAGAGTGTATGAAGCAGAGGTGCGGTAAATAGAGTGGACTGTAGTTTTTAGAGGAGGTTTTTGTTGTGTTGAAGTTTTCTGGTGGGTAGTGACTTGGTGGTCAGGTAAAGGGTATGTGTGAAATGTATGAAGTGGGTTGAGCAGGCAGGAGTATTGACTTGAATGGTGAATGATTTGAATGGTGAAATGGGCAGTTTGTTGATGGATGTTAGGCAAAGGGTGGATTTTGGGTTTGGGCTTCTGTATGGAGACAGATGTGGACAAGAATGAAGGGCATTTGATGAATGTACTAAAATGTAGTGGGCTCGATGGGGGGTAGTGAATGATAGTGGGTGATTTTGTAGAGATTTTCGGTGATGACAGTGTAGTATGATGTGGATAGTGGTACGAAAGTTTGTATTGTAATGCAGCTGGTTTCTTCCTACAACAAGATGAGTTGTGGTCGATTTATATGGAGTTGTTTGTACTGAATGGCGACAGTTTGTGTATTGAAGTGTGTGGTGTGTTTGGTTTGAAACTGCCAAACAATGTGCGGAGCAGTGTGTATATGAGGAGGATGGTTGTTATGATTGAGGTGAATGGCAAGGCAGTGTGATGTATGATAGTGCTGGTGGTTTGTTTGTGAGTGATGAACGGGGTATGTGCTATTGAAAGTTTGGATAATTAGGGAATGGGGAAGATGAATGAGCATTGTGTATATTGGGGTAGGTGCTTTTGATGTACTATGTAGTGGAGGTGAATGGGGAAGATGACAACAATTTGAATGTAAGAGGTAGTGGAAGCAGTAGTTGATGAGGGTTATATATTGTAGAGAGTATGAAATACAAAATGTAAGCACCTGAAATGTAGCTTGAAAACAATGAAAACTGCAAACAAAATTTTCTTGTAGAAATCCAAATTGCAATACAAAAAATTGTAAGCACTTGAAATGTTGTTTTTTTTTATTCTTTTTTCTGAAGGAATGAAACCGAGAATGTAAAGATAAGCACACTAAATCAAGAAACATAGAGCATGAAAGTCTGATAACCAAGAACAAGTAGAAAGAAAAAACAGTATACATAACAGCTGTTTTAAAGAAACCAAAATGACAAGCAACACCAAGAGAAACTCAAATGCAAACTCTTTGTTTTTTTTTTACTAAAAGAAGAAATAAAATAGGATGAAAATAATGAAACTAACACACACACACACACAAAATCAAAATAAAACACAAAATCAAAATGAAACAAACACACACAACTCTTCTTTTTTTAAGAATAATAAAATTAATTCGAAGAATAAAACTAAAACTAAATTCCTTCCTCGGCAACTGTGCCAAAAACTTGTTTGCAAAACAGTATTTCTATCGAATTAGAAAACCGTCAACAAAATATCATAAATAAAACCGTAAGCGCACGACGTACAATTGTTAGTATGGGAGCTAGTACAGGTCGATCCGCAAGAAAAGAAATAATTTCAATCTTACTCAATGAAATTAAACCAAACTTTGGATTGTTTTAACCAACAAAAACTAATGAAAACTAGAAACTAAGTTGAGAGCTAAATATTATATTAGAGAGCAATTTAGAGGTAAATCCCCTCTCATATTTATGTAAATTAACAAACATATAATCTATGATCTCTATTTTTAATATTAAGTGACATAAATGTTGCATTTATCATAAGTGTAGTTTATTTACATTACTAGTTAACATAATATAAACTATCAAACTATAACACAACAACTAAACCACTCATTGTTCTCAAGGAAATGAAAGCAAAGAAAAATCTATTTTAAGTATGATCTATTCACTATTGTAAGTAGTGACATAGATCATCAAATTTTGATCTTCCTTTTATTTCATAATCAAAAACCACATAGCAAATACTGATGTAATTTGTGTTCACATTGAATAAGAATAGCTTATTTGCATATGCAACATAAACTATCAAACGCACTTGTATAAACTTACATCAAAATCCACTACCATGAATCACAATTTAGAGAGACCACAAATCATACAAATGCTGAATTTACATAAAATTAGAGAGCATCATTACCCCTAAATTGTAGGGGGCTTTGCTACTAATATGTGTTATCATATTAACACATGTAAGTTTCATCATTGGAAAAGAAAGCAAAATGAAAGAAAAATTAAATAGAACAAGAAAAGAACTTAACAAAGTGCATCTAAATTAATCTGAACTATGAACATAAAGTAGAGAGCATGTAAATAAATCTATATGAACATAACATAGAGAGCATAGAAATTTAAAGAAGCATAGAAATAGACATAAGAGAAAGAGGCTTGGAAGCCATTTTTATTTATTTGATCACTTACACTTTCATATGCTAAAAAGGAGATCCAAAATACATGAAACAAAGGGTATATATACATAATCTAAAACCCTAAAACCCTAATCACCCTTCTTGGAAATTCCCCAAAATGTCCATTTATGAAGCTTCTAATTGTCATTAGCCACTAATAAGTCATATAGAATGCATGAGGCCTTTTGTCTCATCCAATTAGTCTTTAATATGGAGCTTAAGAATAAGGTGAGTTAGTTGAAAGGCGGGGGCCTCCACTATCCACAGAACAAAATATTTCTTTACCTCCTCTTGTGTATAAGCATGCTTTCCTTCGTATTTTCATGTGTATATATCATTTTTTTCTCTTAAATTACTACAAGAGATAATTACAAGGAACAAGTAAATGCAATCTCAAACTAAAACATGCACATTTTACCATTAAACCCCCCAAATGAGTGATGATTTTGAAAACATTTAAAACATGGTTTGATCACATAAATACCTAAAAATGTTCATTTATTCAACTAAAAAAAAATATGTGAACATAAATGTGCATTTTTGCGTGCACATCACCTTACTGAACAAAGGCATAGTTCATCCAATTTTTCCATCCAAACCTTACCAATCAACTTAAAAATCTAAATTTTCAAATTCAGTTTCTCATGTTAGAAAATGGAAAATTCTATATTTTCCACTTCACTTTTACGCACATTTTTCCTCAAACTTGGAACCCTTCATCGTATCCTATAGAAGTTCCTAATTTCTTTTCCAAGCACAATTTACATAAGAAAATTTTCTTTTTTAATTCCTAAAACTTATTTTGGAAAAAATTATTTACTCTTGTTGTTCTAATTTATTGCAGTTTTGCATTCAATTTTTTCTGTAAATTTTGTTTTTTCTTCTTTTAATTATTTATCTTTTGCTTCCATTTTCATTTTATTTACAAATTCCTATGTATTTATTTTTTTAGTGATCATCACAAACACCTAGAAAGAGAATATCACACTAAACTATTCTATTTTTCAATAATAAAACAGAATACTACATAGGAGTGCAAATCCATATTAAAAGAAAACATGCTCTATCGCAATCACTACTTGGTAAAAAATACAAAGGCTAAATGTGGCTATCCACAAGGATTAGGAGTCCTAAGACGATGTCCCTCTGACATAAAAAATGCCTTCATTGCTGAATCTAAAGACAAACATAATGCTCTTCCTTTCCACTTGCCACTCTTCGCGTACCCCTAGTTCTCATTCCACCATAGATTTAGACATGTCAAACCTTTCTATTTTCTTAAGACGTGCTGAAAAAGGATTTTCACTAATTACAAACCATGTCATAATTTTAGTTATAAAAATCCCTATCTTGCTCTTTCCAATCCATTTCCTCTTATTCTTTTCACATAAACCATGGAAGTTTTAAATTACCTTAAGCTTCTCTATATTAAACAATAACCACATGAGAGATGTCTTTCTAATATTTCTTTTTTTTTTCTTGATTATCTTGCATTATTGTATAACCTATGAGTGTTTACCATTTCCCTTTCTTATATCTTAATTTCTCCCTTAAGACTTTCAATGATTGCCACTCAAATTTTTGAGGTTTACTCACATACCGTAATAATTCCTCATATTTCTTCCAACTACTCAAATACACTACTGGAATCTTTCTACTAAACCACCTGTAATTCTATAAAATTTTATCTTCACAAAGTTTAAAAACCAGGGAAGATAGGATTAATTACTTCTATTCACCTACCATGGTTTTCTACTTTTAAAAAAAGAATTATGCACTTTTAACTCAGCTGGAGCTCTCATTTGTTTTAATACACATTTCTTTTCCAAGATGAATTAATAAAATTAAGTTTCATTGAATCTTTTCTAAAGAGGACTTTTGTGTTTTATGTAAAGTAATAAGGAAACTTCATTATTTTAATATTATTCATTTTTTGTCAAAATAGGTAGCATAAAATATATTATTCACCTATTTTCATACACCTCTGTCATTGTACATTTTGTCACTTTAACAAAACATGTTAACTTACAAACTTATTTATTTATAAAAAAACTTATCTTATATTCTTCTTGTTCCAATGAGTTAAAGTGTGCCACAAACCATTTTTTTATGAAAACTCTTATATTTTCTTTTGAAAATAAATCTGTATAATTTGATCAAAAATTATTTTAATGTAAATCTCAATATTACAAACAAGTAAATTTCGAAAAACTTTAAAATTTTAAACTTGAAAATCCCTCTAGAACTCTTTTTTCTATATCCATTTTTTTTTTCAAGCTCTTTTTGGAAGTTTAATGGTGAGATTAAGTACAAAGTGGTTTCTTAATGTTCGTTCCCAAATCTTTTGCCCCCAATTATTATTTTTTTGAAAATTAGCACACATTATTGCTTATACCAATCATATACTTCATTTATATGCCTCGTCAAAATATTATACTCCCTAACCTAAGTGGGTGCGATATAAGGGAAACGAGTACATATAAACTCCACATATTAACTATACAATATAACAAGCCAGACATAGCATCTCTCTTCCTCACACAATACAGTATTCAAACCACTCCCAAACTCACTCACAACTGCACTAACCATTAAAATAAAAAACAAAACATCAAAATGTTAACCAGTATCACACAAGTCAATATCCCACTTCTTCAGCCAATCAACCTTCTGCCGAGATCTTACAATTTTGCTTCCGTTATCTTTAACTAATAAGCAAACTTCTCTCTCAATCGTATATAGCTGAATCTCCTTTGCCACAAATCTGTTATTAAAAATCCTAGAATTACTTTCCAACCAAATTTGATACACAACAATAGTATAAACTCCACAAGCAACATCCAATAATTGATCCTTACTTTTAAACTGATTCAGAATATTCACTGCTTCACTCCTCAAAGAAAGAACATTCCCAGCTGATAACCCCAATTTCGCAGCAATATTAGACCAAATGAATACATAGTATTCACATATGAAGAACAAATGGTCCACTGTTTCCTCTTTTTCATTAAACAAAATGCAACAATTATCATTTATCAATCCAAAATTTCTCATTCTATCCTTCGTATAAAGTCTATTATTAGCAGCCAAATATGAAATAAAAGATATCCTCTTTGCATTTCTATTTTGACATATGACTTTATACAATAACTCACTTTCATGCTTTTCTCTAACAAGATCCCAAGCTTTATGAAATGTAAAAGAACACCCTTCACACCACTCATAAAAATCTTCCTGAGTTCTTCTATTAGGTACTACCCCACTTACTTGATGATAAGCTTCTCTAGTTGGGACATGCGAATTAGCATCAATTTTCCCATCCATAATGATAGAAGAAACCACTTCAAGACTAATTATATTTCTTTGTCCATGTTCTTTTCCACACTAATTCTTTCAAGACTTTCCGAACTAAAATCTGAGTTTAGCGCCACTTTTGCGCCAATTGTATATATATAAATTCCTAGTCCATTTTTCTTTTTACTCTTTTTCAATTTACAAGGCCCTATTGCCCGACCCATTAATCTGAGATACTGAAATTTTGGATATTAACACATGAAGTTCTCCTCTTTATTACAAAACAACTTTGCATACTTCATATTCTAGTCATTCATGGAATTGCTATTTTCTCAAATTTCCACAACCATTGCCTAAATGTACAAACTGATATTCCACCTTTTTTTCCACGTGTTGCTTCACTAATTTAGTTGGTTCCTCTACTAATCTAGTTATATATAATATAACATGCTTATATTATGAAAATTCAAATACGTTCACTCACTATATATAGGAATTCTAAACTTAAGATCTGATACTAGATGTGACAACTCAAATTTCAACAGATCTGAATTTTTCGCAAAATGCTAAAATTCAGGTCCATTGAAACCCGAGTTAATTTGTTTGGTATCCTGCAGAAAGGAAAAGATAAAAATATCAGAGCTCACAATAAAATATATCATAGCGGAATGAATAAAATATAATAGTATGTAAATACTCATCATAACAATGACACTTACTAGCAAGTGTCTCTAAGATGTAAAATCTCTACCATCTGTCTAACATGCGGGTTTGTTATGAGGAAGGGGTCAAAACAAAATTTTTGATGAATAGACAAATTATACTTTCTATAAATAACGCTACATATATCGTTCTATCATTTAGTTATTTTTATTAATTTATTTGGGTTCATTGCACATTACGCTTCTGATTTTACGCATAAATCATACCCACCTACTCCTAAGTAGATCGACCTAACAAATCATATATATGTAGTTATATACTCCTCATCTCAAGGTACTCCTCATGGTACCCTCCTTGAGTGGCCTCCATCGTTGCACTGTGAAAACATACTAGATTTCCATTGCCATGCTACAAAAGCATACCAAAGCACGCTACGAAGGCGCCCTAAGTCTCCATCACCACGCTACGAAAGCGTACTAGACCATGCAGTGGAAGTGTACTAAGCCTCCATCTCCATGCTATGCAAGCATACTATTTACCATCTGAGTTCCGCTATAGAACTCAATCAGGGCATTTCTACATCTGTAAAGGAAAACTTCGTTAGGACAACAACACAAACATCCATAGATTTGGTCCTTCTCTTTTCTCGGTGGTTATGACCCCACTCAACCCCCTAACTATGAAAGACGATTCCAAAAGCTAAGTGACTGAGCCCCTAACGAAAAATCTAAGCATACAATTTGGCATTATCCCTCATCCGTTGTCTCGATAGTGAAAGATTATTAGTCAGTTGGTTTAGCTCCAGTCTTTCCCGTATTCGCTCTGACTGATGATGACAGGTATTCGACGATTTACTACTGATCGCTACTTTTCTATGAACTAGAAAATCGCAAATTTTAAAATAAATTCTGCAAGTGCATAGATCGTGTAATATGCAAGTCGAATCACAGGGAGGCAAATTAAAAATTATTATTTATAGAATTACTTAGGCGAGCTAGACGACTTTTGAGATTTGGTTGAAAATAGAACAATTGAAATTGCAACAATTAGGATTATCGTTGCAACTAATCAAACGATTAATCACTAATGAAAGTAAATTGGAAAACAAGAATAAAAATGCAAAAAATAAAAGTGCAGAATAGAAATAACAACAAAAATAAAATTAGGATTATCGTTGAAACTAATCAAACGATTAATCATTAATGAAACTAAATATAAAATGCAACTAGTACTCCACCATATCTAATTATGTAGATGGCACTAATTGCTAAGAAATAGAAAATTACAGAAAATAAAAAGAAGAAGAACTTTGTTAATGGAGAAGAAGATAGAATTTGGGATGGTGGCTACAATGAGATTACATGGGTATTTATAGGAGATAGCCAACCTAAACCCTAATTACAAATGGGCCTTAGTTATTTCAAGTAAGTTCTAGGCCTTTGTTAAATCAAGTGAGTTGTAGGCCTTTCCACCTTTCCTCTTGCAAGCCTCCTTTGATTTGTAATGTGCATGACCTTTCTACTAATTATTTTCTAGTCCAACAACAACTAGCTGTGAAATCTTCATATGCAAATCTTCAAATGTAAATGTACAACAGTTTGATCTCAATTGCTCTACTTTTCTGACTGCATGCGGCTTGGTTGGAATATCTGTAAAAGTGACATAACAATACCTATGTAATATTTATTTATATTCAAAAGATAAGATATAAGAGCATAAAATAAACACATTTCTATGTTAATCAAATACCCTCACACTTATCTTTTACTCGTCCTCGAGTAAAACAAAAATTAAAAACTAACTAGATAGATCACACTTTCATAGGAAACACAATTGCATTGAGCGTATGCAATAAGCCATTAAACTTCTAGGTGTCCCTAGTAGGACTAGTGGTGTCTCGTGAGGGTTTTCAACGGATACTACCCACAAAATCCAATTGCAATATGCTTTGACTCTAACGTAACTACATGATGCATAGGACATGCAATTGAAAACAAAAATTGAAAACGCGACTTGTTTCAGGAAAGTGGTACAACAAATTAAGTTAATAATTTCTAGTCAGTTGATTTTATTTTAGATATCTCAACTTGTCACAAATTTTAAATAAAAATCAAGTTTTCAAATGTTATGTTCTAGTTTGGCTGGTTGGTTCGGTTGATAACATAGTGCAACCATGAAATAAATTCTTAGTTTGTTTGTCACAGTTTGTAAAGTGGTATTCTAATTTCCTTGTATATGGCTAGTCAAATCAATAAGGTCAAGAAGTGTTTGGGTATCATCGCTTATTCTCAATCTCTACAAAAATAAAGATTTATAATTAATTACATACACCTAACTTAAAAAACCAAGGTATACCACCCACACACTGCCTTGCGGACTGACGTAGAGTTAGGACAGAGCTTGGTGGATTGTGCAGACCGACACTGACTTCGTCAACAACATGTCGGTAATCCTTAGGTGTCCAACTCATAAAATGAGACCAAGATATACCAACGCTGACTTTGTCAACAACATGTCGGATAGAGCTTGGAGGGTTTGCACACCAGCGCTAGATATACAAGAAATGTTGGATACCCTTGGATTGTTATTATTATTATTGAAAATATAAGAAAAGGGAGAGTTACATGATTTCAGCTTAACACAACTTAGTTTGAAAGATTCGAAAAGCCAATATAAGTATTTTAAGTCCTCCACTAATTAAACAAAGACTACAATTTAGAATAAACTTCATGGCTATCACCTAAGAATCTCCATATGTACCAGTTACACTATTATCCCTCAAAATTCAACTTTTCATTATATTTCCTATTCAATCTTAGTTAAGAGAAAAAAAATACTATCAACTGATAAACAATCGCTAACTTATTTTTTTGTATCAAACTAAAATGAGTCGTATCTTTAAAAAAAAAATGGTATGTTCCTATGATCTAAAATGCATGATGGTCATATTTAAGTGCATGAAAATGAAAAGGAAAAATTAAAGAAGAATAAAAATGAATGCAATGTAGACTCCCCCCCCCCCCCGACACACACACTTGGACAAAACAGTGTCGACACTAACACGTTTCCTAAATTTGAGAGATCGTACCCAAAGGTGAATGAGATGCAAAATTATTTGTAGAATGAAACGCAGTTTAGCAACTATATGCAAAAGAAAATGGTATGCGGAATGAAATCTACGATGATGATGCATGTCATGTGAAAAATGAGATTTTTTTCCCCCTCACACTTGCCTCTATCGAAAATGATGTATGACGATTTTGTATCTGAATTTTGAGATACAAGAGGCATGCCAATTTCTCTCGACGAAATGGGCTTAAGATTATCTTTGAGACGTTCTATATATTCATTCTCGTCATTTAAAAGTTTGGGTTCATCTTCAAAAGGCGCTTCAAAAGATATAGTAGATACGTCTAGTGAAGTGTGAGAGACTTTCTGAATTGGTAAATCTATAGTGTCATCAACAACGGTTTCTATCATGTCGACTTGTCCTGTTTGGAAATTTTGGTCATTCAAAGAAGAAGATGTCGACAAGGGAAGTGGAGGTAAAGTTATTGAAGATGAGGTGTTGGGGCTGCCAACATTAGAGAAAGATATATTGTCGGGGTTGCCGACATCAGAAGAAGAGATGTTAGGATTGCCAACATAAGAAGATGGAGATTTGAAAGATTCAGAATAATTGGCCTTGGGTGTCAACGGAAGAGTGTCAAGCTTTTCGATTGGGGTAGAAATCGAAGGATTGTCAGGATTTCCGACATTGTTGTAAATCGATTGTTCAGACCTAAGATTGGTGAAAACGTTGACCAAATTATAGCTTTCATCCTCATTTGGCAACTCATACAATCCAAAAAATTCATGTTCATTAAAATCCTTCTCCAATTTTGAGTTTTTGAAAAATTCAACATTTTTATTCTGTTCAGTTTCTAAAATTTCAAGTTTCTCGCATCCTGAGCTTAAATCTTTTTCCTAAAAAGAGTTGAAGTCCAAATCATTTACTGAACTGTGAACAACTTCATTTAGATGGCTATTCTCAATTTCCAAAGTTGTTACTTGAAAATTTTCACTATCAGTAAAGAATGGATTATTTCCTGATTCATCGTATATTTGGATTTGATTTTGTTGCTCGAGTTGTTCTTTAAAAGACGTCATTAAACAAAGAAGTTCATCCATCTTTTTATTTAGCCTTTCTTCCCTCTCCCTAAGAATGTTAATATGATATTTTTCAGAATCGTTGATTAGAGAGCTCTCGTTTTGGATTTCTTAATTTTCAAAATTATAGTCCACATTAATTTCACGATCAAAATTATTTCCAATATGGTGGTTGTTTGAATTTTCAGAAAAATGACAATGATATTGGAAATCATTTTGATTATAAAAATTATATGTGTAACCAAAACTGTTAAAATTTGAGTGAAAAATGCAATTTTGATTTTTTTTAAAAAAAAGAAGAAGAAAAGGAAACATTCTGTAATGAAGAGAACAAAGAAAAAGAAAAAAAAGAAAATAATAAGGAGAAGACTGGGAAAGAATTTTAAGAAAAGGGAAGAGAATTAAGGCATTTAAGAAAATAGGAAAGAAGAAAAATTAGTGGAAATAAAATTGTGTTTTTTTTCTTTGTAAAAGGAAAGAAATAAAAAAAATAGCAAGGAAATCGAAGATGGAAAGATTTGAAGTGCGGAAAGAAGTTTGAGAAAATTTAGCAATTTTTTTTCTCTTGCTTAGTTCATGATAGTACCAATGAAATTGACACACCATGTTACTAATCAAGATTTTTTTTCTATATATACACAAAAACAAAAAACAAAAAAATAAATAAAATAAAAACTAACACGGATCGAAAATTAAATAAATAATAAAATTCAATGTCTACCTGCCCGGCAACGGCGCCAAAAACTTGATCGCTACTTTCTATGAACTAGAAAAGTGCGAATTTTAAAATAAATTCTGCAAGCGCATAGATCGTGTAATATGTAGGTCGAATCACAGGGAGGCAAATTAAAAATTATTATTTATAGAATTTCTTAGGCGAGTTAGACGACTTTTGAGAATTGATTGAAAATAGAACAATTGAAATTGCAACAATTAGGATTATCGTTGAAACTAATCAAACGATTAATCACTAATGAAAGTAAATTGCAAAACAAGAATAAAAATGCAGAAAATAAAAGTGCAGAATAGAAATAACAACAGAAATAAAATTAGGATTATCGTTGAAACTAATCAAATGATTAATCACTAATGAAAATAAATGTAAAATACAACTAAACTCTCCCAAATCTAATTGTGTAGATGGCACTAGTTGCTAAGAAATAGAAAAATGCAGAAAATAAAAAGGAGAAGAACTTTGTTAATGGAGAAGAAGATAGAAAATGGGATGGTGGCTACAATGGGATGACATGGGTATTTATAGGAGATAGCCAAACCTAAACACTAATTACAAATGGGCCTTAGTTATTTCATGTAAGTTCTAGGCCTTTGTTAAATCAAGTGAGTTGTAGGTCTTTCCTCCTTTCCTCTTCCAAGCCTCCTTTGATTTGTAATGTGCATGGCCTTTCTACTAATTATTTTCTTGTCCAACAGCAACTAGATGTGAGATCTTCATCTGCAAATCTTCAAATGTAAATATACAATAGTTTGATCTCAATTTCTTTACTTTTCT
Organism: Allium sativum; assembly: GCA_030737875.1. Classification (NCBI taxonomy): domain Eukaryota; kingdom Viridiplantae; phylum Streptophyta; class Magnoliopsida; order Asparagales; family Amaryllidaceae; genus Allium; species Allium sativum. The sequence continues at coordinate 796,792,813 of CM060921.1, read as the reverse complement.
GACTGCATGCGGCTTGGTTGGAATATCTGTAAAAGTGACATAACCATACCCAAGTAATATTTATTTATATTCAAAAGATAAGATATAAGAGTATAAAATAAACACATTTCTATGTTAATCAACTACTCTCATTGGGTCCTAACCATGAAGTCTTCTCTCAGAGCCGAGGCAACTGCCGAATTCTGAAAGTCATCCCATCAGTCTTCTAGCTGCCCTCAACATAAATGCAACCGAGGCATACATTATGGATGGATTAGGCTACATAACCACAAAGACCTGCAGGGTATGCTAGGCGGTTCCATCCATAATGTATGCCTTAACCAATTTTTTTTCTTTTATACTTGTCCTCTGGCTAAATCCCTTATTTCACACTAATGCATGCCTTTATTTCTTTTTATACTTGTAGTTATTTTTTTAATTTTTCTTACAAATCAAATTATGGAAATATATTCTCTTTTCCTAACCCACCATTCTAGATTGTTCTAACTTTCTATTTTAATCAGTATACATTAATTCTTTTTCTTTATTCATTTTCTCAACCTGGAATAATTATAGTAAATTTGGACACAATTGGGCTTATACATCTTTTTCTTTCAACCAAAACAATTTCTATATTCATTCCATTTTAAATTTGAGAGGTTATTTTAATAAATAAATATGGGAATTCTCATATTTACCATTCAATTACAAATTTACTATATGTAAATCTGTGCCATGGTTACCTAACAAGTTATATCAAGTTTACCCGTTTTCAGCCCAAATCCTCTTTTTTTATAGTTTTGGTATTACATGTTCATTCAGCCCTTAATTATCAAACTTTTGTTCATAATTTCAATTGAGTTATATTTTTCAATGTGTGCAAACAAAAAGGATTATAATCAGCTACATAAAATTAGACGTACAATTCAATCGTAGACATATACCAATATTGTAAGTTTGTGCATATTTTGCACATAACCAAAATTCAACATAAAACTGTAAAATTCGACGTAGAAAAGAGAAAACGAAGACTGAAAGAATATTTTATTAATTTAACTGGAATCAAACGATGATATATACCGCTGTTAAAAAAGAATAATTTAAATCCTCTTACCTGTAGTACGTTCTAAGGTATGGATCTGATTTGGATCGTGGTCTGTTTTCCGTTCTCTTTTCTGCTTGAATCTACAAAACTATTTGGATAGAAAGTTTGAATATCTAAATCTTGGATCTACTGCATCTGCCTCCAAATCTCGAATCAGATAATCTAAATCTATTATTTTATACTTTTGAAGAATTTGAGAAAAAACGAAATGACAAGGCTTCAACGCACTCCCAGAAAATATGAGTTTGACGGCTAGGCCCTGTGGGTTTATTTATAGATGTCCAAACTAATTGTGTACGATGATATAAAATAATAAAATCCAAACGGTTTAAACAAAATAAAATACGTTGCCAATACGTAGCCAACCCATGTATGTGTCGACCCATACCCCAATATGGCTCGACCTAAGCACTGTTTTCGACACGCGCCTAATTTCCAATTTAAGCGCTTGTTATTTATGTAATTAATATGCACATTACTTTTCTTCCTTTTTAATTTCATTCTTTCAATCCTATGAATGTTGTTTTTAACGTTTATTTCTATTTTCGGTTTTATTCGATTTTCTATCATTTTTAACACACATTAAATTTCAATTTCAAATGCATACCATTTCTAGAATTAAATTCTTTGCTTTAAAGCTTTAACGTTTCCATTTATGTTCTTCTAATGTCATCAATGACACACATTGTTAATTAAAGGAACGTTGCAATTTAATGTTAATTACTTTTCTTCTGTTTCCTGATTTAATTCCTTTTATCACACATGTTTGTTTTCGAATTTCAAATGCAAATTATTCTTGTAATTATTCTAACTTAACAGGAAAATACCCTAAAGGACAAAATAAACAAAAAATTATTCCATAAGGACAAGAGGTTAAAATATTGTCCACAAGGACAAATTTTAGTGTAAATGGAGGAATTATAGTGGTCCCTGAGTTCCTCCTTTTACACTTTGTCCTTATAGATAAATTTTTGTCCCCTTGTCCTTTTGGAACATTTTTTTGTTCATTTTCTCCTTAAGGCTAAAAATCCCTTATTCTAATTGCTTTTATTATTAAAAATGAGGGGTGTTTAACTTATAATATATGTCATTGTAGAATAAATAATGTAATAAGAAATTTCTCATATTCCATGCTATTTGACTTTAGTCAAACCATTCTAGATTTTGTCCTTTTTACTTTTCATGCATTTTACATTCTGATTTCGTATTTTAAATGAGAAATTTTGTTAAGTTGTTATTATCACCTCTTAAACGTATTTCCAAAATTAGCTAAATTTTTAGTCAATGGGCATACCACCTTAGTTTTTTTACCTCTGGTACAAGCATGCACCGATCAACTTGGGAAAGGATTACCTGGTCTCATTTTTTCGTTTATGCCCAATCAATAAAAACATATATTTTTTTCCAACTTTTTCTCTCTAGCCAGCATAGATTTATACTAAATTTGTGGAAAACATAATGTTCTTATTGGATCAACGCATCAAAATAAATAGGATTGTCAATGGATACTTTTGAATCAGAAAATACACACTTATATCTGCATTTGAAATCGTTTTCGGATATCGAATATCCATATTCGTGGATATAGACAGATATTGAAAATTATTTTATCCGCTAACGATTGATAAAACAAGAAATATAAATGGTTTTTTTTTTAGTTGAATATAAATATTCTTCAATATCATTGATTATTAAAGTGTTAAAAATAAATAAAAATGATGATAATAAATTACACTAAGCTTAATATGTATTTAGTATATATAGTATGACATTCTAACTTAATAAAACAATAAGTAAGTATAGTTTATTATACTAAAATGCACATAATTCAAATCAAAATCTTTCAAAAAAAAGGCTAACAGATAGTTTTCGAATGTGGATATTGTAATATCCGCATTTATATTCATTCTTCGAAATAACAAACAACTACCTACTTTTCGAATACGAATATGAACATATTTCGAATTTTGTAGATATCTACTGCCCTAGAAACAAGGGAAGTTGAGATAATTGATTTACTCCTGACCAAGACGACCAAACATACATCATGTCTACCGTATGCAAAGGTGCATCGGGCTGAAGAGTTGGACCCTAAAATTTAAAGAAAGGATAGTGCTAGAACAACCGCAAAAATTAAATCAACGCAAATCACAAATGAAAAAGCATCGAAGGGTTCCTGTACATGCAGCGTATTCTGACTTATTAATTTTCGGTTTCCTTAGTATTTTCGTTTAAGAACAAGAAAAAAAAATCAGCTATACGAGCCGCTTTTATAACCCGCTGTCTAACAACGGATCAAACTTATGTTAACAACAGAAATATTTTATTACTAAACAAAAAAAAAAAAAAAATTACACCCAAAAGTGTTAACAAATCAAATCAATTGCACATTCTGCTTCATATTCCTCACTATCTCCCCCATTCCAAGCCTAATTCCCACTTCCCCGACACACCTCCTCGCCATGGCACCCACCATCTCCAACCCACCCACGTTAAAATCTCTACCCAGCGCTCCATCCACTAAATCCTCCACCTTCCGATCTTTCATCACATCCGTCAAATACCTGCCATCCAATCCAACGGCCAACAACCCACTAACCATTTCAAGCGCAAAAAACCTCAAAAGAGTGCACGTCACTCTTCTTCGAGATAATATCACCTCTTAAATGAGAACTTTTGGTAAGTTGTTAATATCACCTCTTAAACGTACTTTCGAAGTTAGCTAAAATTTTAGTCAATGGACATACCACCTTTGTTTTCTTTTACTTCTCATACAAGCACGCGCTGATCAACCTAGCAAAAGATTACCTGATCTCAATTTTTCATGTTCGTTTGTGCCCAATCAATAAAAACATATATTTTTTTCTAATTTTTTCTCTCCTATTGGTACAGATTTATACTAAATTCATGGAAAACATAATGTTCTTATTGGATAAACACATCGAAATAAATAGGCTTGTCAACAAATATTTTTGAATGTAGATAATACACATTTGTATATGCATACGAAATCATTTTCGGTTATCGAATATTTGTATTCGTTGATACATACGAATATTAAATAATTATCTTATCCGCTAACGATTGATAGAACAAGAAACATAAATGAATTTTTATAATTTAGTATAAATATTCTTCAATGTCACCAATTATTAAAGTGTTAAAAATAAACAAAAAATAATGATAATAAATAGTACGAACGTTTAATATGCATTCAGTGTATATAATATGACATTCTAACTTAATAAAACAATAAATAATCATCGTCTTATATTAAAATGCACATAATTCAAATCACAATTTTTATAAAAAAAATCAAATGGATAATTTTCGAATGTGGATATTATTTTAACTGCATTAACATTCATCTTTTGATATATCAAATGTTTATTTTATTTTCGGATATGAATATGAGTAGATTCCAGATTTTGTATAAACATTCATCGACAGTCCTAGAAACAAGGGAGTTGATACTCCCGACCAAGACGTGCGTATGCAAAGGTGCATCGGACTAAAGAGTTGGGCCCTAGGGTCTAAAGCAATTAAAAAAAAAAAAAAATGATATAAAAGAACATATATTTCCCCCTTGCATCAAAATCCACGTCCATTTATATAAATGTTGCATTTTACAACGAGCTGCTTTAATAACCCACTGTCCAACAACGGATCAAACTTGTATTAACAACAGAAATATTTTATTACTAAACAAAGAAATGTATTTACAGTCACCCAGAACGCTTAACAAATCAAATCAATCGCACGTTCTCCTTCATATTCCTCACTATCTCCCCCATTCCAGGCCTAATTCCCACTTCACCAACACACCTTCTCGCCATGGCACCCACCATCTCCAACTCACCCGCGTCAAAATCTCTACCCAGCGCTCCGTCCACGAAATCCTCCACCTTCCGATCCTTCACCACATCCGTCAAATACCTCCCATCCAATCCAACGGCCAACAACCCAGTAACCATCTCAAGCGCCAAAACCCCAAAAGAGTACACGTCGCTCTTCTTCGAGATGATCCCCGTCTTCAAATAGTGGGGATCGGCATAACCTGGAGATCCGGTGAGTTGACCAGCAGGTGCGGGTAGAACTGCCGCGGAGAAGCCCATGCGGGCAGATCCGAAGTCGCAGAGCTTGGGATCGAGGTTGGAGTCGAGAAGGACGTTGGAGGCAGTGATGTCGCCGTGAATGATCTGTAGATCGCTGCCGTTGTGGAGGTAGTCGATGGCCGTTGCGATCTGGAAGAGGATTGACATGCGGCGGGGCCATGGGAGGGGCGGTGATGATGAGGTTAAGAACGGGTGGAGTTTGTCATGGAGGGTTCCGTTTGGTATGTATTCCAGTATCAGAACTCCTTGATCTGTAAACAAATTGAATAATAAATTGGAGGTTAAACGCAATGAGATGAGATTCGTAATTCATTTGTAATTGTAACTTATGGTTTAACTTTTGCTTGATGTAAATTATTATAAGCAAATGCTAATTCAGCCTGTTCCTGCATTTTCCTCTGAGCGTTATTATCATGAAACTTTTGACAGCATATAAAAGCCTGTTATATTATTAAATTTGAAATATTGCATGAAGATTGATAAAAATAAACTTGAGAACATAAAAAAATAATGTAGTTTTTTGTTATCATAGTTATAAGCTTATTTATGTTTGAATAGATTTTGATTTTGATTTTGATTTGGATAAAAACTTCTAGCCTCCTGTCTCTATTTCAATGTTAAAGACATCCAGAAGTTTTCAAAAAAACATTACAAGGCATTTTTTGAAACTTTATGAACCAACAACCAAAGGTCGTGTTTCTATTTCAGTAATAATAAAGATATAATCTTTCCAAGGAAAAAATTGTAAACTTTGCCCGACTGTCAGACAAATTACCTTAAGCTCCCTTTGGAATTATTTTGAAAATCTGCAGGTTTTAGTTAAAAAAAATTCTCGAAAATTTTGCTATTTTATGGTAAATATTTACCAAGTATACAGGTATTTAAACTAAAAACTGCTTATTTAAAGGGCCGGCCCTACGGTGTGAGCTGCCCTAGGCAAAACAAAAAAAGAAAATTTCAAAAAAGGCAGCAGCATACAAAATTCACCTTGCTGGGAATCAAACCTCTGCCAACTCACCTGCATATGAAGCATCCAAACCACTCAACCACAGCCTTCTTTATGAACATATGCTCTTCTCATTTTTATATATCATTAATTTTTAAAAGCCTGTATAATCATTTGCTACCCCTACCACCACCACTGGTGGTGCTGCCCTAGGCGGTGGCATTGCTCGCCTACCCCTAGGGCCGGGCCTGCTTATTTATAGCTTAAACTAAGTTGTAATTTAATGTCCATTTTAGTCAGAAGAAAATACAAAAAATAAATTTAACAATAATAATTCCAGAGAAGTTTCATGGAACGTGCTTTTAGAGTGAACTCAATCTATTATGAAAAAAATTAGTTGTGTTTGGTCAAAAATTCTAGATAGTTATTCAATATGACAGTGTGATGATCTATTCAAGAAGCTAAACTCATTCGAAGTTTATTCTATTAATCGAAATTAGAATTTAATTTGTAGATAAATTCAAGATAAAATGTTGAATATAATATAAATAATTGTTCCATCAAAATTACCTATTAGGTTCTCCTCAACTAATTTTTTGATCTAAACATGGAAAGAGATATTGATTATTTTAGAAGAAAGATCCGCTACACCTCTTTTTGCTAAACCTCGGTTTCCACCTAATTTTAACCACATGTTCCAATATAAATAATCATACTCTCTCTATGTCGCTAGAAGAGAAGAAGTATGATTACTTAAATTGGAACGCATGGTTGATATCGAACAATTAGAGATACAACAAAAATGAGTTGGAGCACACACGTTCATGCTTTTCAGGTACTGTGATAAATAGATAAATAGATCAAATGAAAAATCAAGTATCAATATTTTAAAAAAAGTTTATTAAAATAAAATCTTAAAAAATTCAAATAGTTTCTAAAAGTAAGTTTTTAAAACATAATTTTGTTCCATAAAATTGTTTCTTATAGAAAACATTAAACAATTCCTATGTCATAAAAAATTGCAAAAAAAATATTTCTATCATGGATAAGTTAAAATTTTATTAGATAAACCATTTTCTGGAAAAATAAATCATGTTTTAGTTAAGATTTGTAGTACCCAAGAAAAAATGAAGATAATTATCAAAATTCAGAATTATTAAATAAATTGAAAATAATATTTTCATAAAAATATAAATGACATAATATGTATAACAAGGTCTAATCCACTATTATATATTTCGCATCATTAAAATGATAATTTGAATAAAAATATAAATTTTGGAATTAACTTTGTAAAATTATATATTTTACATTCTTAAGATGATAATTTGAATAAAAATGTGTATGTTGGTTCTTATCTTTCTATTAAATAATAGTAAAACAGAATATTTTAGAGTTCTCTGCTTAATTCTAGGAGCTTTCCATCTTCTACTCATTCTCTTCAGATATTTTAATTTTAATTTAGTTTATCATTTTAAACTTATTTTGTGTCACTTTACTTTTTGATATGGACATTTTAAAATTTACATACTTTTGGCACAGGTCCTTATTAAGGTTTAAAATACATGAAAAGTCTTTCACTAAATTTCAGTGTAAATTAGGTCCCTGTTTTTATTCTCGATTGTTGCATACATATCAGCAATATTTTATAAAAGTTGCTGACATATCAACAATTATTTACAAAAGTTGCTGACATTTCAACAATAATTTTTCACTTTTCTGTACACAGTATAAGAGTTGCTGACATATCAGCAATTATTTATAAAAATTGCTGACATTTTAGCAAAAAAAAGTTTTTGTTTCTGGAAAACAGGGACCAGATTTACAATGAAACTTCACCAGTGAAGGTTGCTGACTTATCAACAATTATTTATAAAACTTGCTGATATATGAACAATAATTTTCTTTCTTTCTAAAAATAGGGACTGGATTTATAGTGAAACTTTGACAGGGATCGACTTTATAATATGGAAGTATAATAGGGATGCCTCCCTAATTTTCATTTGTATTAATAGTTAGCTCCTAACATTTTATATTTAAGCTCATATATTTATATTAATTACAAAACCAAAAATTTAAATAACTTAAGTAAATTAATTCACTAATATTTCTTTTAACTAATATTTCTTTTAAATATGGAAAATGACAATTATTTATAAAACTTGCTAATATATGAACAATAATTTTCTTTCTTTCTAAAAAATAGGGACTGGATTTATAGTGAAACTTTGACAGGGATCGACTTTATAATATGCAAGTATAATAGGGATGCCTCCCTAATTTTCATTTGTATTAATAGTTAGCTCCTAACATTTTATATTTAAGCTCATATATTTATATTAATTACAAAACCAAAAATTTAAATAACTTAAGTAAATTAATTCACTAATATTTCTTTTAAATATGGAAAATGACAAAATTATGTTTTTTACTTCAATACCTACACTTTAAATTTTCTATAATCATTTAAGTCTCTCTTAATTCTTTTATAACATTTCACATTTAGTACCATATTTTACAATTAATTATATAATACTAAAACTATTTAATAACTTTTGCAAACTATAATTCATTGATCCACCTAATAGATCACACCAAGATCAACCATATTCATATTAACAAAAATGAAAAAAGAAAAACAAATATATAAACACGTTAATCACATATAACATAAATTATACACATAAATAAGTATTACAAATTCAAAGTTGAACTCATTCACGTCAATATAGTTGTGGTGTGTTGCATTGTAATATTAATGCCAAATGTCTAGATTTTAAAATTTATTTGGTTATTTACAAAATACTACACAATATCACTTAATATTGTACTTTAAGTCAATATGTTTGAATTAAGCCCTGCCAAAAAAAACTATGTTTAAATTAATTAAGTGATTTTGAATTTAACAAATGAATTCAATCAATAAACGAATTCAATCAATAAACTGTTGCTAATTCATCTAATTAACGCAAAGTGTAATGTTTTAAAATGTACACCATGCTCATATCAACAAAAATAGCAAAATTAATTTTTCTTACAAATATAAAGTTAAAAAAGTACCACATTTTAAACTATACATGTAAATAATAATAATAATAAAATTAATATATTATATACACATGTTTATGTATTTATTATAGGGGTTTTGTACGAAAAGCTACTGTTCTAGATTAAAATGAACAATACATCGCTATTTAATAATTTATGTAAATTAGGTCCATTTGGATGCATTTCTTTACATGTTATTCTCACGCTCTAATTTAAAGGGGCAATTTGGTTAAGATTCTGTTAAATTTCAAAGTAGACAAAATCTTCCTATCTTAAAATTTTGTAAATTAGATCCTTGATTTTGAAAAATCATTAAAAAAAATCAAAAATCAAAGTAAAAAACTATCAAACTTTAAATTTTAATTCAATATATAATCATCTTCATATTCATGAAAAATGTATAAAAAAATTTATGTTTCAACCAAAATGCAGAAAATCCTGCAATTTCGTGAAATTGCAGACATCACAGCAATTAATAAAAAAGAGGTTGTTAATGAGACTCCACTTTTGATTAAGGGGAGGACAAATTTTAAATTATTGTTCAATTGTTAAGGGGTGGATAAAAAAAAATAGCCCTCCCTTAAACATTTAATTAAAAATTCCAATATTAATCCCATAGTCTTATTTAATAATGTAAACTTTAAAAGCTAAACCCTAAATAATGAGCACAATTTAATGAAATAAAAAAATGGGATATAGTTAACATAATGGAGACATAAGAAAGTTGTGTGGGTGATCAAAAGATATCAGATCAGGTAAGTTAATGAATATCATTTTGGAATCCGATGGTTCAATTTAAAATACTTAAACATTCATGAACAAATCTGATCGAATATGTAATTGAGATGCAGATGTTTTTGCGTCTTGGAAATGATAAGAAATTATATTTGTGCGTATGCAAATCAGCGCGAAATATAAAAAGAACGACAGTGAATTGTATGTTGTGCCAAGGGGTAGTTTAGTCTATGTTTTTTCTAAAATAAAAAAAACCAAGTCCTCCCTTAACATTTTTTTTTAAGTGGGGTCCCCTTGAAATTGTCCTTCCCTTAACCAAAAGTGGAGTCCCTTTAACAATCCCCATAAAAAATGATGCTTGATTTTATGTAGTTTTTGTTGATTATTTCAAACCTTCAAATTCAATGCCTACACATATTCAAACATCACAATATTACAGAAAATAATCCAAAAAAATGAACATTTCATACAAATGAAAAATATATCACTTTCAGTAAAATTGAAGAAAAAGAGGCAAGTAAACAAAAAAATATCTGCAAATTTTCTATACATTGAGACATGTCTGCAATACAATGTAGATTAGTTGCAAATATGTCTGCGCTTATTCATAATAAATGCAGATATTTTTGTGCATGTTTTATCCTCTTTTATTACTTACAATGCACTATGTGAATAACTGCAGATGTGTCTATACACTTATTCACAATAAATGCAGACATTTCTACAACTTTTTTTTTTAGTACTTTCATTGATGTTTATATTTATTTTTTAAAGTAGCAGCACAAAAAAATATAGACATGAATTGTACAGAAAAATAGGGACAAGGTTTGCATATAAACTTAGGGAGAGATCCACTTTTAATTATGTTTCATTTAAGATGCCTCCTAAATATTTCCTAATTTAAACCCCAACCATTAATTAGCAATTTTTAAGATGAAATATTTTTTTCCTTTGGATAATCAAAATGTCAGTAAATCATAAATTTCATTACCATTTTGATGATATGCATTATGAACATATAAAAATCAAAACTCATCCTTTTTAAGTTCGGGTTTATTAATAAAAAAGTTGCATTGTTATGCAGTTTTTATCTGCATTTGTGGAATGTATTCAAAAACTGCATTATTGTACATTTGTACTACAGTTTTAACTGCATTTCACATATGCAATTAAAAACTACACCATCGAAATGTAGTTTTTACATGCATATGTGAAATGCAGTTGAAAATGCATCATCCATGTACAATTTTTGGCTGCATATATGAAATTCAGTTAAAATCTGTACTATGATAATGCTGTTAAAAACCGCATTTAACTGTCAGCAATAGTTTTTAATTGCATTGTGATGTGTAATTAGAAATTGTTGTTGTTAAATACAGTTAAAGCTGGTATATAAAATTATGATTTTTAAAATTTTATTTTTATACATCGACAATGGATTTCATTGAAAAGTTTAGTAAACGTATGATTTAATAGTGAAAACTATTATTCAATCCAATTAACATATAAAAAAAGTTTAAAATAAATGAGCTGACAATGCTAATAATTGCAGATATGACGTTAAACACGAGAATGCTATTTCAACCGGCAACAAAAACGGTGTAGAGATAGAAAGTGGACCCTCCCTATTTTTCCTTCAATTATAGTTTCCATCCTCCCTATTTTTAAAATTATAGTTTAAAATAAATTTATTTTCGGTTTTTCTAGCATAGCCCGACGTTAAAATGTAGATAATTAATTTATATAACTGATGATTAAGGGATTTGTTTTACAACTCAATTATTAAACAGGGTCAGAGATTAATTAATATAATAATGTAAAATTTGTGAGACTTTCCGCTACTAGCTATAAGAATTTTCTGCGCTAATAATTGGGGACAAGAAACATTAGTTGGACGGCAGGGCACTTGGGAGCTGCCAGTGGCTCCACGTCAAAACATTGTAACATAGATACGGGTTAAAAAGGAACGTTAAATTGTATAAAATATGTACGTTTTAAAGTAATACATGAATTTCCGCAGTTGTAAAAATAGAATAAAGTTGGTTAAAACTTACCGTGGTCATGAGAATATCCAATCAACCGAACAATATTGGGATGCTGCAACCTCAACAAGACGTCCCTCTCCTCCACGAAAGCCCGGTACAATCTCTCGCTGCTACGATGCACCTTGAACGCACTCCTCACCTCCTTACCGAAAACATCACCCGGTACACAACCCGCGTACACCGTGCTGAATCCGCCCTCTCCAATCACGACCGCAAACCCGGACGTCATCTCCTCCACCTCCGCCCGACTGTACACCCGAACCGCATCCCTGTCCTTTCCGAAGCTTCCTTCTTCTTCCTCATATGTCGGTCGCTCCACGTCATCCTGACTGCTGCCACGGGAGAAGCGTCTGAAAAGCGAGATTGCAATAGCGAGGAGGATGACGAAGGCAAGCAGGCCGAATGAGAGAGCTAGAGCGAGTTTCATATACATGTGAATTTATTCGACTTTAATACTGTATTTAGTTTTGAATTTGATTATTTATTGGGGAATGGATCTGAGTGAGTTGACTGTCATGGTGCTTCAGCCATGGTTTTGAATAGGAGGAGAGAGAGAGAGAAAGAAGGGATTTGGTGAGAGGGAAAGAGTAAAGTTTAGATTGTTTTCGTACTTGTTATGTCATTGTTTACTGTGTATAATAAATAATGTTTAATAAGATATGGTGTGGTTTCGTCAAGGGACGGCATGACTATTAAGGTCTTTTTTTTATTTGTAAATGGACTAGACACTTAAACAAATACGATGTAGGGTGTCTTTCACGAAAAGGACCGTAGAGCTTGCAAACGACGTTGGAACGGGAACAGGTAAAAGGTTCTCTCTTTCAGTTTTAAACAGGATCTTGTGATTGTTTAACATCTGGCTAGGGCATTCGGTTCGGGTCCATACTATCTGATTTTGTGATGCCATTTGTAACTATACCCGCCTCACTGTTTGAGGTGTCATTGAACCTGCCTCACACACACACACACACACACACACACACACACACACACATATATATATATATATATATATATATATATATATATATATATATAAAGGTGTGAGTGAGAATAACATCTAAATAATGACGACTAAGAAAATCGTTTTGGATGCGATCAACGCGATTCGTCACCCTCCATCTCAGGTTTAGGGGTAGCGAATTCTCAAACTAAAATTTTACATCAAATGGTCCATCATGAGGTGGATAATTCCTCATCATTCTACGATATAATTTAAAAGAAAATTCATACAGAGCAGCAGTGGGAAGGTCAACATTATGTGTTCAGGCGGCTTCAGGAGGGAAAACATTTTTTCTTTATTATTATTTGATTTTAGAATAATTTAGGGTGTTGAGAGAATTTTAAAGGGGAGACCATATCTGTTGGATAAATTAAAATTCTTAAGAAATGAAACTTGAGAATGAGATTTAAAAAAGATTATTATAGGCGTTGCCTCTCTTGGTTAAAATTGCATGTCTTGATTTAGAACTGTGGGACAAGGAAACATTGAGTGTTATTGCTAGTGTTTTAGGTAGATTGACTAAAATGGATAAAATTACAACATATGAGTCTAGAATGGCTTTTACTAGGATTTTAATCAAAATTGAAGCGTGGTCATATTTTACCAAGGAAGTGGATGTGGCTATGCAGACGGGTGAGGAGTTGATAGTTGGGGGATATTCGGTAGGGATGGCAACGAGGCGGATCTAGGGTCCAAACCCGTTTGACCAGCCCTTGTTTTGACCCAATTAGACCTGCCCCATAGGGTCTTCTGGCCGCATAGACCCGCGACCCACTTTCGGAGGTCCGGGTCTGAGACACAGCTAACTCGTCCCAACTCGATCCATATGATTGAAACATCATTAAAACACTATAACTATAATGATTACTTGTTAATCTTCTTAGGTATACATGGTTATAACTTGAATATTATATTCATTCAATCAACAAACTATAAATTTTTCGTAGTATTAAGTTGCATCAATGATAATTATATAATAACAAATGTATACATTTTGAACTATTATCTTACAACTCATTTTATTATATTCTCTTATCATTGTGAACACATTATAATATGTACATAATTTATCATTTAGTGATAAAAAAATATGTACATAAATTTGTTTGCATTAGAACACAATATCACCGGGTCGTGGGGCAGGTCGGGTCTACCCTGACCCATAAGGGTTCCGGGTACGGGGCAAAATTTCAGACCCGCATCGAGGAGGGTCTGGGTCGGAGTTTAAAAAGTCCTGGTCGAGCCTGGCGAACGAGAAACCCTCCCCAACCCGCCCCATGCAATTCCTACTGTTTGGAGCAAAATTTTGCCCTGTTTTGTAACGGATGTGTCCGTTACAAAACGGGGTAAAATGTCCTGTTTCCCCAGCACAGCCCAAGATGTCCGTTATGCTTCCGTTTGATTAGTTAGCCTAATTAATCACTTTAATTAGTGATTTTTAGTGTTTTATAAATTTTAAAAATTAATAACTTGTGCAAATGAGACACTTTGAGACGCGATTTTTTACATTGTGATCATGTCGAAGCGCTCTACGTAATAGAGTTTGTTTGAACGAACTGGTGTAATTTATAAATTTTTTTATTTTATTAAACATCCCGTTAAGATAATCCGCTTAAATGGTCCGCTTAAAACGTCAAACACTCCACTAGCTCAATTGTCTACTATAATACTCCACTGAAATACTCCGCTATCCGCTTGCGCCAAACACACCCTTAATGTGGAGTACTGTTATAGTTGTAAATTGTGTAAAATGTTTGGTCATTCACTTTCAAACTGTACGGTGAAGCATGAGGGGGTTTGGGTGTCGAAAGAGAAGTCTAAAAATTATGGAGCATACTTTTGAGTGACACAAACAATGTAAGTGGAACGTCTGGATTGTATCCGCAGTTTGTACCTGTTAGCGACTATGCGAATTGTTTTGATGTCCAGACAACGAATGAAAAAGGTAATGGGGCTAAATGTACTAGTAATGAAATTAATTTCCAGTATGTAGTCAATACAACTGTCATAACCAGTAATGTGAATGATATAGTTAAAGGATCTTGTAAAGATAAGATTGTAGTTGTGGTTGATGACCGAGATAGTTCGGTTTTCACGATAGTAGTTTGTACACACTGTTTTTGGCAGTGTGTTCAAACACTGATTTCATCGAGAAAAATCAGTAGGGTCCATATGGGTATTTTTGTTTTCCATCAATAAGAATAGAGAGTTATGTACGTACCGTTAAAAATAGTTTGTATAAATAAACTCAGTCTCTCCAGTTTGGCACATACAAATCAATTGTCGCATGAAAACTTTTAGCACAAAGTTCGGATGCAATTGCAGGGTTCTGACAAACTTTTAGCCTATAACAAATTTGATATTTTAGCCAATATTACAGTAGAAGAAGATTAAAAAAAAAGGCTGTACAGCAGTGTAATACAAAATATAACAATGATTTTGCTGCGGTTGTTGGGGGCAAGAGATCACCTGGATCCAATATTCCACGTTCCCACGGACCCAACTAATCAAAGCCCCCTGATTTCTTCCATTTTGCAGTTAAACCCTCGAAATAATATGGATTTAATTGCAAAATAGGCAAATCAGGGGATAGTTATTGGCTGGGTCCATAAGAACGTGGAATATTGGGTCCAGACAATCTGAACCTGTTGTTGGGGTAGGCGCCTGTGCAGTCATGTGAATGAAAATTAGGTTGAGCCAATTTCTGATGTGAGAGTGGATGGTCTAGTTGAGGATTGGGTTGATTCCGATGAGAATAATATCATAGAGCATATTCCCATTAATGAAAAGGAATGGACCAAACCCGCAAAGGAAATTGATGGGTCAGGAAAAAAAACATTGTTATTCGCACTTCAGCTTTAATTAAGGGATGACTCATTTGTATTTATTTTTAATTTACTAAGGGGAGGACATTAGAAAGTAATCCCCGTTAAAAACTAAATTATAATATGGCCAAACTATCATTAAAGCATTGTTATTGACACTCCAAAAATGGTTAAGTGGGGATACAAATGAAATTCAGTACGGCTATGTCGCATTTATTCACGAAATTCGGCAGGATGTGGTTGAGTTTCACCTTTAAATTCGGTAAAAGTTCGTCGAAAATGAAAAAAATACAAAAAATGGTGGATGTATACCGAAATTTTGTTTCCGGCCGTATCCCCCTTTAACCAATCTTGGAGTATCAGTGACAATCCTCTTGAAAAAGACAATTCAAAGAAGTAAAATAGGGGTATTTTCGTATACTAATTTTTGTATTTAGTCCTCCCCATAATAATTCCAAATATGATTGGAGTGCCCTTAAAAATGAGCCACCCTATAACCCAATTTGGAGTGCGAATAACAATTCCCTAAAAAACCATTTTTTTAGTAGGAAATTGATGAAATTAATAAATCGAATAAAAAGAAAGGATTTCAAAAACAATATCACATGCTCCTCTTAAAGCGACAAGGAGCCAAAGTAATATTAAATGTAATTTAATTGTTTGGAGTGTTAAAGGTTTGAATGTTCCAAACAAACATTTTAAAGTAGTCAAATTCCTTAACAAATTCAGGTCATCTTTGGTTGACCTATTGGAAAATAAGTTGAATGGTGACATGATTGTGAAGCTAAAAAGTAAGTTACAAAGAAAAGGGCTTTTGTGTATAATAATGACTAAGGTTTCAAAGCTAGGATTCTCAACTCATGGGATACAATATCTGGACAATAAATATTGAATTTAAATCTTGCCAACATATTTATATTTTTGTTCTAAAATATGGAGGGTTTGTCATGTAGATTGATTTTTATTTATGCTAGCAATTTTCTTCTACACAGAGAAAAGCTCTAGGTGGAGATTACAAAAGAAGTAGGGTCGTATATCAGACATGACAGTCGTTGTTCGGCTCGGTCTGAGGCTACATGGTGTCTGATCTGTGTCCGTACGATTCTCTTATAGGACAGGATTAGGACACACCAGTATTCGGCCTAATCTAAAATATTCGATGTTTTTCAATTATCCAAGGCTATATCGGACATGACGGTCCATTGTCTGGCTCAGTCCGAGACAATATGATGTCTGGTCCGTGTCTGTCCGAATCCCTTATAGGACAGGACTAGGGCATACCTCCATCTGGTCCAGTTCGCCACGTTTACGCCCCTAAAAAGAAGCAGAGCAAGTGAACATTTCTGGGAAAGTTCTATGAGCTGAAGGTTTTGGTGTAGCTAACACCATTAGTAAACATATCCCAATTTGTGTAATTTTTAAGGAGGATAATGTAGCGAGGAAAAATATTCCTTTTAGATATGTTAATTCTGAGCACATGGAAAGTGGGTATATGAATTGCATCAATCTGGCAAAGGTTATGATTATTCTTTCAAACTCCAGGGTTTCAAAAATTTATAATTTCCAGCAATTTCTGAAAAAATTCTCAAAGACCAACTGCAATTTTGTAATTGTAATAGCATGAAAGATGGTGATTTGCTTATTTCTCTGGAGGAAGAATACAAAATCATTCTTAATGAAATTGACAGAAATCTGATTGATCATGTTCTTTATTATAAACTCAGCGATGCGTATAGAAACTAGAAAGAGTAGTGTAACATTGACTTTAAGAATACGAGGCAGAAAACTAAAACTAATTGGTTATCAGAAGATAATCCTTATACCAAGTTTTTTCAATCAAGATTTAAGATCTAGGTTAATGATTCAAGAGTCAGAGAATGAAGATTCATGAGTTTTGAAGAGTTCTAGATCTCAAAACATTATCGAGTCATTGATTTTAAGTTAAAACTCAGGTTGCACTCTTATGATCTCTCTCCATCCACCTTTATAGAATAAGTTTTCTAAATATTCCTATTTTCAAAATCTATTTTTAAAATTATTCTCAAAATTATTTAATTTCTTTTTATGAAAGTCACTACAACAAAATGACCCTATTACAACGGTTGAACACCGTTGTAATATACAATTTACAACGGTGGGCAAACCGTCGTGTATTAAGAAGTTGTAATAGACTATTATCTTTTACAACTTTTTTGCACCATTGCAACACCGTTGTAATATGTATATTTTACAACTTTTTTCCACCGTTGTAATAAACTTTATTACAACAGTTATGCACAGTTGTAATAATATCTACTACAAGTTCTATGCACCGTTGTGATTGACAGTTGCGTTTTAAAAAAAATAAACGTCTTTTGCAGCTGAAATGAACAATACACTAAATATAGCAATACTCCATAAGCAAAACAAATATTACAGTTATTTGCAAACTAATTTATTTAAATACTCAAATTTTCAATATTACAAACAATAATTTTTAGAAAATATTTAGCGTATTATCGCATGATCATACACCAACTTGCGTGCTTGACATCAAACAACAATGACACAGGAAAAACACTTCCGAACAAACAGGCCTAGAAACATGACATGAGAGACTCACTTGCAACACCATTAAGTTGAGTTCCTTGACTTGCAACTAAGAGGAGGCAAGCTGCCAATCGAAGCTGATGCATCAAGAAATCCAAAAGATAATTACTTCATCTCAAGTCACCCCAGTAGCATAAGATCCACAGCTTCAACATAGTAACACTACAGGCCAATACACATCAACCAAAGAAACACCTGGCCTCAAACAAGCCGACACACCAAGCATAGGAGATAACGCAGCAACACTACAAAGTTACAAACACTGTAATAAGCTCATGCGCCATACTTGAAAATTTTCATTAAAGGAAGAAACAAGAACTGTTATATTTACCTTTGGGGTAGAATTCTGCCAAAAGAGATTCCTCGCTTGTCATCAAGTTCACATATGCTTTGGGTAGTGCGTTTGAGCTATAAATAAAAACAAATAATTAGTTCATTGTTTTTTGTTAAATTATTAATAATCAATAACATGACGTGTTTCCTAAAGGTGCCACACGCATTTCTTAAATAGTTCAGGTACAGGGTAGAAGAAAAAAAAACAGTATCAAACTAACAGGGGTTCCAAATAATGCTAATATATACTGGTATATGGATTATTTTTTTCAAACTAACAAGTGGTATGTATGTCTATACTTTCCCAAACCTTTAAATGTAAGCTCACAGACCCAAATTTTACTACAATACAAGAACAAGTAATGCCTTGCCTAGGCTAGTTTAGGTAGTACATTCTGTTAACAGCTGAAATGTATAGTTCATCACAATTAATATAAACAAGTTCTTTTGTATGCACACAGCATAATTACACATCATTAAAAATAAGTTCTACTTGTGAAGGAGTGCCCAACCGGAATCCTACAGTACGTACTTGCAACATTAAATAAAGGAGACAGTTGGGTGAACGTTTGTACGATGTTGGTTGATAATTATTTGTTGGTTCGCTAACTAATTAGATTCAATATTTATAAATGATACAATATATACAATATACTTTAACAGTTGGTTGACGATTCAGTTTTGGAACAAAATCTGAAGACAGCGGGCATAAATGATCGTTGATAGTTCTCTTAATAACTGAAATGAGATAATCAGGCCAATCAATCTCAGCACTATTTTTGATAGGAAAAAATTTGATGCTAGTCGAGTTACAGATACTAATGCAGATTAGTTTATAAACACTAGTGCAAATCAACGGTCTAAAATTAATAACTTCCATTTTCTTATATCAGGCCTCTTTTTTATCTTATTTTTCCATGGAACAAAGCTATTTTCAAATACGATTTATGCCTTATAATAAACATTTCCAAAAAAAGTTTAAGGAGTACAAAGTAAAGGGGTACAAAGTATGAATTTTGTACCTAGGAAATGAGACCACCCGATATCGAATGACATGAAATCATAATTTGAGCCAGAAGTAATACTGTAGTGGTCCAAGGGTATAAGAATACATCATGTTCCTCAACTGCCATAACCATAACATATGAAGACCTACAATACAAGTGTATGTGGACATTATGATGATTATAATGTAATGGCATGTGATATATATTTTAGGCATGCTGTTTCCGTTACAGTAAAAGACTTTTAGTGATAATGTTCAAGCTAATACAAAAAGTCAATGATAGTAGTCATACGTCATAAATTATGGCTACCTGAAACTTAGTTTCTATTGGGATGGGCATGGAACAACATAAACGAAGTCATCCTAATAGTTAGCTTTTGGAAATTGTTTTAAATCTTCATTTTTCATTCTCCTGCCATATACGATTTGCTTAGGTTAGAAATAGTATACCATTTTGGCAGTACTAAGCATATCATCGATGTTTTGATCTTTTAATCCATCCACTTTCTTTGCAAAAGCAGTAACAGTGATGGCACACTAGTGTGAACAGATAGGGAAGTCATCCTAATAGTTAGCAGTGCATACCTATTCACGGAACAGTCTACATCTAGTGCAAGTACAGCTTGCACATCACAGACGGACTAACTATGGTTGCTTTAGTCATTATAGACGGAACAGTCTACATTTAGTAATTGTTTAACTGCTCTCTAACTATAGGAACAATGAAGAAGGAATAACCTTCTCAGCAACCAAGGACCAACCAAACAAAGAACTCTCAGTCATAGTCAACCGCAATCAAAACAACTC
Organism: Allium sativum; assembly: GCA_030737875.1. Taxonomy (NCBI): domain Eukaryota; kingdom Viridiplantae; phylum Streptophyta; class Magnoliopsida; order Asparagales; family Amaryllidaceae; genus Allium; species Allium sativum. Next base: position 796,772,277 of record CM060921.1, on the reverse strand, counting down.
TAGTTTTTAATGAAGTTAATGTGCTTGAATCAAAATTAATCGTGAAAACTCACCTTTGCAACGCTGAGAATGAAGCGAGCTCGGCAGCGGTTTTAGTGGCGGAGGAAGGAACGAGCATCATTTTGGTGGTGGCTGCGATGGCGCGGAACTGAGTTGCCAAGGTAGCCTGTATACGGATCTGACGCAGCGATGGAAGAACAACAGCAAAGGAGGCAGGGGTTCACAAGCAGACGGGCTGAGGCGATTTGATTGGAGGGGAGAGAAGGGTTCGCGGTCGCGGCTTGGCAAAGGACGAGGCGGACGAAGGACCATCGTTGGGTGAGAGGAGCAGTGGCGTGATGCAGCGCGACTTCTGATCGATCGATAAGGGAAAGGCTTCGAGCCCGAGGTTGAAGCAGGACTGAACGCTGACTGGTGGAGGGGATGTCAGGCCGACGGACCAGAGTTGGGGACCGGCGTTAGGTGGTAGAAGAAGGGTTCAGGAAGAAGGGAACAGACAATGGTTTAAGATCTGAGAGAAATTAGGGATCCATTTTGATTTAGGGAAGAGTACAAGAGAGGAGAGGTCGGACACATAAAGTAAATTTGATACGAGAGATTTTTCTGGAGCTAATTTTTCACGTTTCCCACCTGGATTTCGTTCTTTTGCATTACCCTGAGCGTTAGTTCTTCATTGGTCATTATCAATTTTTTTTTCTTTTGAATAATAAACTACCAACTGGTTATATATGCTCAAAGAGAACTCGAAATTTTCCTGGGTTAGCCTTGGTCTGATTTGCGAGTCATTGGTTAGTTCCAGTGTAATTCAAATGCTCAATTTTGTCAAGTTTTCTCTTAAGTTCATTATCAAAATTTTGTTAAAGTTTTTAAAATTAACTATTATTAATTAGAATTAATAAGTAAAAACTTATATTAAATATAATGTGGATTTCTTGATAATTATCTTTTATTAAAATACTAAATATTACTTACTAATAATAGCTATTATTGCCTTGCCAAAAAATTTATTATTATTATTAATTAACTATTACTCATTTCTTCTTAGTTATAATTGAATAATAATGATTAAAAGTTAATTATTATGTATATATGTTACTAGTTAACTATTAAATACGTAACAGCAATTAAAAGCTTATCTTAATAATTATTAATTAGTAAGCAGTTCCATCTGAAAAGTTAATTAATGTTGTTTTAAAAATATATATGGAGAGAGCGGATTACTTATTGATTATTAAACATTTAATTAAAATATTTATATAATTGATTATTATTAATAATTTTTGAAAACATTTAAATAAACTATTTATTATTATTATTAAACAATAGTTATTGAGTATTAATATTTTTATTAATTATTGAATTTTTATTAATTATTAATATGGTATTTTTGTTGTAGTGCAGTCATATATTACAACAGTCAAAAAATAAAAGTTGTAATAGGCTTTTATTACAACTGTCAAAACAACACAGTTGTTAAAAGTAAGTTTATTACAACTTTTCTGGAGAAAAGTTGTAAAAAAAATTTATTACAATGGTGATTTTACCACCTTTGTAAAATTAAAGTTGTAATATGGTGTTTTTGTTGTAGTGAGAATTTTTAAAAACCTTCCAACTTTAAAAAATGATTTTTCAAAAAGTAACTTTTAGTTTCTTAAATAACTTTACTTTGAAATATTTGTGCTATTAGATTTCATTATTTATACTTTACTTATACTTTGATTTTGTAGTTATACTTTCAAAATACTTACTTTGGTTTTTATATTTTGATTATATTTATAGTTTTCTTTTTATACTCTGATTTTAATATTACACTTCACTCTTTGATTTTGATTATACTTTAGATTTTTATTTTAAAATTAATATTTATGATTTAATACTATTGTAGTTTTGATATTAATATACTGAATATTATATATAGTTTTAGAATCTCCCCTTTATTAAGTTTAATACAAAGAGGTAAGAGACCTCTTTAAAACCCTGCTTAAATTCCAATATATATATATATATATATATATATATATATATATAAGTATTATATTTTTATTTAAATTCTTTTGAATAGTTTTTCTAAAGCTTTATTATGTTTAAAATTTATATTTACGATGTTGAAATAATTTCACAAAGTTTTAAATCATTATATATATAGGTTTATATTTTCAAAACAATTTTTAATAGACTTATTTTCAAAACATACTAGGGTACGTCGACATAGGGTCCTTACGTATGTTTACATATAACCAGTAAAATCCAGAATTTAAATTTGAATAGAAGTGTCTTTTTCTCCATAACCATTCGTCAACCGTCATTTCTATTCAGCCCATTATATTACCTTCTTCTAGAAAGGAGTTTATAACATCTCCACTCATATTTTTTCAACCCTTTATGTCATGTCTTAAATTTTAAAAAATCTATACAGGTACTCTAATGATTTTCAAACCAAATCAGGTAAATTCTTTTTTGATTTGATTCTACATCAAATTCTCAATATACTTCAAATATAAAAATGCAATTCAGAGTTATAAGAGCAAATGTTGTCCGAAAGATCCAAATTTGCATTTTTTTTTGTCTAAACAAACAAAATCTTTACTGGTGTGACTAGGTAGCCCTAAATCTAGTTGAGTTTGATTGTGCCATGTAAAATGCAATTGGAAGTGATTTGTTTGCCCGAAAATCAAGTCACTTGCACCCTAAGGTTTGAGAATATGGATAGCATCTCCTTGTCGCCCAGAATCAAGGAGTGTGTAAAGACCTGGAAATTCCCGCTTTTGAATCGACCATAAACCACACAGGTCTGACCCAAAGGATGGAAATATTCGAATACTTTAACTTTGGGAATACAAAACATCAGAACAACAACAACAGACTTTTATTTCATTACAATAATGTTACATCAGAGTACAGAATATATCAGAGTACAAAGAAATTAAATTACAGCGGAAGATACATAAAAGATAATACAAACAAACAGCGGAAGACTACCAAGCTCTGGACACAGCTTTAGGCTTCGATCCAGGATCCTGCTAAAGAGATACTTATCTGCAAAAAGCTACTCGACTGCCCGTGTAGAAAAGAGGGCACCCGAGTTTGCAAAGTGAAACAAACTATGAGTCAGTCATGGGACTGGCGTGAGAATTCTAAACTAATATAACTAATAAGACAAATCCAAGGACCACGCCACTTTCGCGGAACGGGTTTACTCCTATGGATTGCCAGTGCATAAACCAAAGTAAATCGAGAAATAACGCAATGTCTTTTTGGAAAAATGAAACCATTATAAGACCCAGGTCCCATCACACAATGCAACGCACACCAGAGGATAGGGTTTTACCTTATAATGGTCAAAAGATGCTTGATACGTATAAAACGGATTTGATATTATTATTAGTGTATATATGTTTTAATAAAAAGTTTTGAATCATAAGTATCAATCCTAGACGGCATGGTTACCATATAGCATGTCGCCAATACTAGTTCTACAATCAAAACCGCAAGGGCATATTGGAAATTTGGATTCCATCATGAGTCGAGGCTAGGGGCAAGATCCTCTCCGATTCGAGACACTCTAGCAAATGCCTCAGGATTCCCCGCAGTGAACCCTTGGAAGCGGCAGGGCCGGTCCCCGCCTATGGGCAGTGGATTGGTTATGCCTGAACACACGTTTCCCGGTCCCTTTGGACCTATAGTATGACCACCAACGGCCTATAAAAATAACGAGGCGCCTCAAAATCCATCATCCACATAAGTAAAATGTCAGCGCTGGTAGGTCCCTGACATCACTCTAGCTAGAAACACCACACCATAATAGCCATTTGGTAACCCTTTTTTTTTCAATTGTCAACACTTATTTCTGTTGCCGTGTAATAGCCAAAATAAGCGTTGCAATGTTCAAAAAGTGTTGCCAAAAATACATTAATTCAATTTTTTTATTGCCAACCCATATAAGTGTTGGCAAGGCTGATTTGTTGGGGTAAAAAAGTAAACTTACATCTTATAGCCCTATTTTCCTTTTGTTTTGATTTGGCCAACGCTTTCTTGGATGTCGGCCGCATATATCACATTCTTCTTTCTCATCGAATGACGAAAAGAAAAAAAAATCGAATCGAAATCTTTCTCCAATCGAACTAAATGTCCAATCGTATTGAAATCCGCTCTCCAATCGGCTCGGATTGAAATCCGCTCTCCAATCGGCTCGGATTGAAATCCGCTCTCCAATCGGATCGAAATCTGCAAATCGAATTCAATTAGGGATCTCGCGATTCAGGTAAAAATTTCGATTTTCTTGTACTTATTAGATGATGTGTGTTGTGCTCTGTTCATGTATTTATTAGATGATTTCATAGGCATTAATCGATGGATAAAAATATGTTAATGTCGATCGCGGTGATTACAATTCATCTAAGGTTGCGCAGTGGTTCCTAGACAAAACCCCGCCATTTTTTTATTGTCAGCTTTGTTGCGCTTACCGAATCTGATTTTGATAGGGAACCAGACATTTTGTTTATCAATTCAGTGTCTCTTTAGCTTATAAGTACTCCAAATTTTATTGCTTGATAAACAAGAATTGAGCCTATAAGTACTCCAAATTTTATTGCAGCTGATGCATTAGTAGCTTGACCAAATCATGTGAAAGAGATAATTATTGATGTGTTGCAATTTACGAATTGTTGAAGTGGCTACTATCATAGTCAATTTTATTTAACTTATTTTTTTGTTTGATTGCTTTGAATTCAAGTATTTGTATTCCATATAATTTGTATTTAAAGTGGGATGAATTATTCAAATATTTTCTATATAATCATACTATACACATGACTAATTTATTTAAAAGGTCTTTGTTTCAAGTTTAATTCAGTTCCACATGGACATTCAGTGACATTGTGTTGATATTTAAGTATTCAAGGACTAACAAGAAAATGATGTTATGGTTTTTCTATAGTTGTTTTTCTTAATAAAGCACTGAATTAGTCTGCAGTTTCGTTTAGCATAGAAATTGAGACAAAAGCGGCATAAATTTTGGGGTCTTGGCCCTATAAAACTATCTCAAATTAGGTGTTGGATGATGTGCATGGCTGAAGTACCCCAAGCGCTAGCTTTTTAATCATGGGAATCATGACTATATAAAAGAATTTTAATAAAAGATTTCAACGTATAATTCATTTTCATACTAACTCATAGCCACCTAATTTTACTTTTCTGGCTTCATGTCATATAATGTTCTACTTATCATTTTCAAGAAAAATGAATAATAAATGTTATTTTACATCATTCTTTTGAATTGTAATTCAAATGAAGGTTTCTGTGACTTGAAACCCAAAGCAGCTCCCGCTCAACCTTTCTGTAGTTCTTCGACCAAATAAAAAGTACCCTGTAGTTCTTAGGCTATAAATTTGATTATATAGATAATATGCCTGCTAGAAACATTGAAGTAGTAGGTAATATAAATTGTATGACTACTTATACGAGTGCACATGAGTTTAAACATGTGATTATGCATTCATGATGGCTATGCATGTAATGATTGATCAATTAAAAATGTAGTAATCTTAAGAAGCGTTATGCTTGAATGTGAGATGCCTAAATTAATGCGCCCATTAGTCTTCGTTCATTTAAATTTAGTCTTACTTGAGTTAATTTTTAAAATGAATAATAATCCATATAACTATACAGTCAGTGCATGTAAAACCGAGCCTGTGGCTCAGCAAATCTGAGCCACGACTCAGCGAAAACTGAGCCTGTGGCTCAGTTTTTTCTGAGCCATTAGACTCAGTTTTGCTGAGCCACAAGGCTCAGTTTTTCTGAGCCATTAGGCTCAGTTTTGCTGAGCCTGTGGCTCTGCAAATCTGAGCCACGGCTCAGTTTTTCTGAGCCATTAGGCTCAGTTTTGTTGAGCCTATGGCTCTGCAAATCTGAGCCACGGCTCAGCTAAAACTGAGCCTGTGGCTCAGTTTTTTCTGAGCCATTAGGCTCAGTTTTGCTGAGCCATAAGGCTCAGTTTTGCTGAGCCTGTGGCTCAGCGAAAACCGAGCCTGTGTGGCTCAGTTTTGCTGAGCCACAGGCTCAGCGATTATGAGCCACGGCTCAGCGATTCTGAGCCATTATGTTCAAAAGTTCTTGTTCGAGAACATGTGCAAGCGGCTAAAGATATGATTGCTGAAGCATTATGCGTGTTGGCGCACTATGTTTCAACGGATTTTTTTGATATAAGCATCCATTTGATGGTACATTTAGCAGATCAAGCTCTTCTTTGTGGACCATCGAATTATATATGGATGTATCCATTTGAAAGGTAAATATTGTTTTTGCATTCAAATTATTTTACCTAAGGGTTATGAAGTAACTAACTGAAAGTATGCATATTAATTTTTGTGTGCTAGGGCTATGAAAGATTGCAAAAACATACCTAGTAACAAAAGGTATATAGAAGGATCAATTTCTGAAGCATACCTTGTTTCAGAATCAGTTCGATACGCAATGGAATATATGCCAAATCCACGTGATGGAAATCATAGCTCTAAACAAGCATCCTTTTTAGATGAGAATAGTGATAATATATATGAGCGTTCCATCGTTGAAGGTAAACCGTTAAAATTATCTAGAGTGCAACGATCACAGATTCGACGATGGTTACTATTTAGAATTGATATACCGGAACGAGATGAATACTACAGGTCATACATTTTCACCTTTTTCAATACGTATATCAAATTTAGTCAATAATATACAAATATATATTTACCACAATATTGAATTTGCAGTTCATACCGCTTATCTTTAGAAGACGGTCTTCGTGGTAAAAGGAAAACTATCACAAAAGCAGAAGTAGTAGTCCAATCTGAATTTGTTGATTGGCTATACAATAAGGTGTGCTATACTTACTTGAGAGCAATGTATTTCTTCTTAGCTAATGTTATTCTATTAATTTTGTTAATTCTTAACAGTTAGTGGACGAAAAATGCATGAACACAATGTTATGGTTGTATGTCAATGGTCCAAAGTGGGAAGTCAAAACTTTTCTTAAGTATAGAGTGAACGGCTATACATTCTCTCCTCAACATTATGACGATAACATTTCAACGCAAGATAGTGGTGTCTGTATGGATGCGATCACTACGTTTGTTGCAAGTTCAAAAGATTTAAATCCTATGGATGATGATACTACTTGGTATGGTGTTATTAGAGAGATCATGGAAGTTGATTACTATGATTTTCAACATGTGGTATTCTATTGTGATTGGGTGAATGTTGCAGATAAGACAAATGGTTGTAAAGTTTGCCCGGATACAAATTTGTTAATGGTAAACTTAAAGAAGCTCAAGAATACCGATGGAGAATATGATGAGCCTGCTATTCCCGCGTCTGAAGCAAGTCAAGTATTTTACATCATAAATACACAAAATTCCGACTGGTCCATTGTTCGACGCTCTCCTAAACGCATAATGGATAACATAGATGATTATGAAGTACCAACAACATATCAATCTATTTTGAAAGAACAACCAAATTTAGAACCATTATTGAAATGTATTCAATCGAAATCAACATGTTGATTGAAAATATTTTGCATGTATTTTGCTTGTTTTGATCATGCATTAACCTTTATTGATGTATTGTACAATTGTGTTGTGCTTTGAAATGTATGATTTTCTTTTATTGATGTCTTTTGAAACTATTGCCAGTTTGTTATGTTAATTCATGTCTTGCAAGTATCTTTCACGTGTTATGTTAACTTTACATTTTGTTTGTTTTTTAATGTAGATTTTTCATTAAAATGACAAACGATTTTAGCGCAAATGCAAATTTAAGTACAACAAAGACTATTGAACTTCAACCATCCAAAGGTAAAAAGTACTTTATAACGGTTGGTGTTGAGGGTGCAATAGGGGAAGATTCAGCTAAATGGAGTACACGTTGTGGTGAGTTAATCCGTTGTCATATACCGGTTGGCTACAAAGAATGGAGGGCCGTAGATAGCTTCTACAAGGATAAACTATGGGAAGGGCTTTTGGTATTTTCACTCATATCAATTTCACTATCAAGTTTAAATTATGATATATTTGATTGGTTCATGATTTTTTTTCCTCGTGATAGAAAGAATTTGACATGGATGTAGATCCTACCATAGCTCGACCGTTATTAGAGAAACATTTCCCACCGTACTATAGATCAATGAAGTCAACATTAAGAAAAAGTCTTCTTAAAGTTGATAACACTATGATTCCTAAACGTCTTGCCATTGATAGATGTCCAAATGATATAGATAGAGTATGGTGGGAAAAGTTCCTTGATATTGAGTATACGAATGAAAAGATGGAGCAATGTAAAAAAAATGCAAACAACAAAGCGAAAAACAAAATCACTCATACTCTAGGAAGGAAACCTTACCATAGAGTGCACTATGAAATGGTAATAAAATTATCTTTCGTAAATGTTGTTTGTAGAATGTTATATTAACTATGTGTCGTCAACTTTGATATTTCTTGTAGGTCGTAGCCAATCCAGAAGCAAATATTTCACGAACGACGATTTGGAAGGCTGGACATAAAAGAAAATCGGGAGAAGTACTACCATGTGCTGCGGAAACATATGTAGGTTTGCATATATATTACTTTTTCACAAGCACTATTTTTTCCAGTGTTACACTACTTCATAGTTAAGTTAGTACATCGATTTGAGCATATATCCCATTTTATTCATATTTATATGCCATTCAGCTTTTAAATTACTACCATGTGTTGTCAACTGTAATTCATAGTTAAACGTATGTGCTTTTGGTACGTGCTTTCAGCAAAATTGAGCCGAGCCAAACCGAGCCACGGCTCAGCGAAAACCGAGCCTGTGGCTCAGCAAATCTGAGCCACGGCTCAGCGAAAACTGAGCCTGTGGCTCAGTTTTTTCTGAGCCATTAGGCTCAGTTTTGCTGAGCCTGTGGCTCAGCGAAAACCGAGCCTGTGTGGCTCAGTTTTGCTGAGCCACAGGCTCAGCGATTCTGAGCCACGGCTCATCGATTCTGAGCCATTAGGCTCAGTTTTTCTGAGCCATTAGGCTCAGTTTTGCTGAGCCTGTGGCTCTGCAAATCTGAGCCACGGCTCAGCGAAAACTGAGCCTGTGGCTCTGTTTTTTCTGAGCCATTAGGCTCAGTTTTGCTGAGCCTGTGGCTCAGCGAAAACCGAGCCTGTGTGGCTCAGCCACAGGCTCAGCGATTCTGAGCCATTAGGCTCAGTTTTGCTGAGCCTGTGGCTCTGTTTTTTCTGAGCCATTAGGCTCAGTTTTGCTGAGCCTGTGGCTCAGCGAAAACCGAGCCTGTGTGGCTCAGTTTTGCTGAGCCACAGGCTCAGCGATTCTGAGCCACGGCTCAGCGAATCTGAGCCATTAGGCTCAGTTTTGCTGAGCTATTAGGCTCAGCAAAACTGGGCCATGGCTCTGCGAAAACCGAGCCTGTGTGGCTCAGTTTTGCTGAGCCACAGGCTCAGCAAATCTGAGCCACGGCTCAGCGAAAACTGAGCCTGTGGCTCAGCTTTTTCTGAGCCATTAGGCTTAGTTTTGCTGAGCCTGTGGCTCAGCAAATCTGAGCCATTAGGCTCTGTTTTGCTGAACCTTGTGGCTCAGAAAAACTGAGCCTTACGACTCAGTTTTTCTGAGCCCGTGGCTCAACAAAAACTGAGCCTATGGCTCAGTTTTGCTGAGCCTGTGGCTCAGTTTTTCTGAGCCGTATTATTGATCACTCCATGCCTGCAAGTTTATATTATTTTGTGCGAGATGTAAACTCACGTTTTTCTGTTTTTTAACAAGAAACTGAAATTTTCAATTTAATGTGATATTCAATTAATGCAGGCACTTCTAGAGGCAGCGGAAGAAAAGAGAAAATTGGATGGTAGTTCTAGTGGCGCAGTAGATGATCTTGATAATGATCCAATTGCAGAAGTTTTTGGTTCCGACATGAAGAAAAATTATTGTCGAGCAATTAGTTCTACTTCTTCTTTAAAACAAGTAAAGGTGGCTCGAGCTGTAAAAGCTGTAGCTGATAAAAAACAAGCCGTGGATTTGTCCGTTTGGAAATTGGAGATAGAAAGGCAAGTAGCTACTCAAGTTGATAAGGCCATCAATTCAATTACTTCAACTTTTATGAAATTTATACCTACTTTGCAAGAAAAAATTATTGCAAGTCCTTCAAGTACTACTCCTCATACAGAAGGTGCTTCTAATTTAAGGGATCCTCCTATAATCAATAATGTAACCGTTACTCCAAATGTGTCACTTAATGATCTTCATTCTTCTACAATGGAAAAGAAATACGTAATGCTATTGTCCAATGATCTAGAGAAGGAGGTAGCAAGAGGTTATCTTGGAACACAAACAATTTGTCATTTTAGGAAAGTGGTACCGAATATAGAGAAAGTAATTTGGGTTGTTGAAGTTCTTGAACCGGATGCACCAATTTATGATGGTCCTCAAAATGGAATGTACAAGTTATGCGAATTTTCAGATGGAGGCTTCGTTATATGGCCAGAGTTTCGTATTCGGTATTTCTAGGATCTAATTTATGTATTGAATTTAGCTAACTAATTATGTATTGAGTTTGACATCTTAATTATGTATTGTGCTTGTTTATTGTTAACTGATATTCTATATCGCTATGTGATTATGAATGTTATCCATTAGTATGCATTGAGTTTAATATTAGTTTTTGGTTCATATTAAATATCGTCTATATTATCGTTATGTTGGTTATTAATTGACTATTAATGTTAGAATATGCAAGTTGTTAATACATATTTCTGTTTTTATTGAAATTTATATTTGTTGTGAATTACAATTTTGTAACATGTATAGGCGTTGCGAACAAATATATTGCAACATGTATAAGCGTCGCAAACATAAATCTACCAACGTTAATAAGCGTTGGTAGAGAAAATCTACCAACGCTTATAAGCGTTGGGACAGAAAATATACCAACGCTTATAAGCGTTGGGACAGAAAATATACCAACGCTTATAAGCGTTGGCACATAAAATCTACCAACGCTTATAAGCGTTGCAACTACATTGCCACGCCCCCGTAGCAACGCTAATAAGTGTTGCGGAAATTGTTTGCGACGGTTATACTCGTTGGCAATCGCCTGTTTTGGTGTAGTGAAAGAAACGTGTGCACTCCCTACGGTCCGTATCCCGTTTTTGACTCATACCGGGGTGTGAGGCTCGCGAAGTCACGCTATACACAAAGTTACGCCTAAAAAGGTCGTGCTTTGATCATCAACCACATGGCCCTGCTTTTCAACAAAAGCCTTGATCAATGCATCTTAGTATGCCACATTGTCGCTCCATACTATACCATTGATTTCTGCCAATATATAACCTCTAAGCTCATATGTCTCAGAGAAGGGTGTTAACCACCAAGCAGATATATATTAACAGAGATCAACGAATGTAGTATAAAGGACTACAACGTTAAACATACATTCCATTTATAAACTTATGCTCTGGGTCTGAGCGAAAGTCAAATCCGTACAAATCAACACTACATCCGGATAACTACCATCTTAGCCCCGTCTTGGGAGCAAATCAATCAAGGACCTCAACGCTAGTTATCCATTCGATGTGAAGATCGTCGGTCTTCAATCGCCGTCTTCAACTCTTAGATTTAAAACGTCGTATAATCATTTGAAATGAGATTGAACTCGGTCTTCTCAAATGATTCTCGCATATATATATATAATTTGAAAACATTTCATATCGTTATTAATATTTGATAACGACCTATTGCTGTTTTTATTTATATAAAAATAGCTCGAATAAATTTAACGACGCTTCGGGTCAATGGGCGACCCTGGCGCTGTTTTCAACCAAATTTGACTTATGCATGTCTAACCGTTGGATTTTGATGAAATTTATATCATTGGAAAGATTTTCCCAAAGCGGTCCTAACGGTTCCTGTTTTGGGAAAATCCGACAGTCGGATCTTTCAGTACAACCGTTTAAAGTTACGATTGTCGATACACGAACTACCGCGCGTGTTTCGTTTAAATTTAATATATATATATATATATATATAAATCGTTTTACTATTTCAATTATAAAAGTCTATTCTTTTTATCGCATCTAAAATGACGATAAAATATTTCTTGTTTTATTTTACTACCTTTCTTATTTTATTTATTCTAATTGTAAATAAATTATGCTATATATATCCTTTTAATTCATTTTCTATTTATTTACCTAAATGTAAATAAATGTTTTTCTATTCTTTTCCTTATTTATTTACCTAAATGTAAATAAATATTTCTCTACTTCCTTTATCTTATTTATTTACATTATTTATAAATAAATGTTTCTAATTCCTTTTATTATTTATTTACACTATTTGTAAATAAATGTACTTAATTTCTTTTTCTTATTTATTTACACTATTTGTAAATAAATGTTTTTAATTTCTTATTCTTATTTATTTACACTATTTGTAAATAAATATTTACCTTTACTTTTACTATATTTATTTACACTAATTATAAATAAATGTACCTTTTCCTTTTATCTTATTTATTTACATAAGAAAATGTAAATAAATATTATTCACATAATATTCTTTTAATCCCTTTTTATTTACATAAGAAAATGTAAATAATCCTTATTCACATATTTGTTCTTATAATCTTAATCACATAGAAATGTGATTTCATTTACAATGTAAAACATATATATATATATATATATATATATATATATATATATATACTTACATTGAAAATGTACTTTTATTTAATCCTTTATTTACATTGAACAAATGTAAATGTCTTTATTTCTTTTCTTTACATTGAAAAGTGTAATTCTTAAATTCTTTTCTAATTACATTGAAAAATGTAGTTCTTTAATCCTTTTTCTAATATTTCTTTTTAACATAAAAAAAAGAATATCTTATGTTAATTCTTTTCTAACATTTTCTGTTATTATTTTATTTACATAAGAAAATGTAAATAAATCCTATTTATATAAAAATGTTGTTTTTACTTTATAACCTTAATTACATAAAAATGTAATTTTATTGTTTATAATCCTAATTACATAAAAAAAAAAATTTATATCTACAATGTAAAACGTATACTTTAATTACTTAATAAAAATGTAATTTTATTTAATCTCTCATTTATCTTATGTAAATATATGTTTTTCTTGCTCTATGTTTTATTTTATTTATACTAAATATTTTGAAGTAATATTAAATGTAAATTTAGACAATTAGAATATGCTTTAACCTCCCACATTGGATATGTATTGTTGTGATTACTGGACAGCCGGGCGGGTCCGGGCAGGTTTACATCACAACTCAATCCAACCTCGGGTTAAGCATACTAATTCATACTGGAAATGGAATAAATGTTTTTTTATCTTTTTCTTATTTATTTACCTAATGTAAATAAATGATTTCACTAAACATATAATTTAATAGACCATGTCATAATCTAAATATAAGACATTTTTAATGTAACAAGACATAATCTAAATAGGTGGCATCTTCAATGTAGCATAACATGATTCACATTTTAAATACTAACATAAAATGACACCTTTAATCTAATGGGACATTTCTAACAAAAATGATATTTTTATTTTAATGTACATTCCTAATCAAAAGTGATGTTTCTATTCCAATGTACATTTTTAACCCAAAAATGGTTTTTTAATCTTAACATGACATATTCTATATAAATAACATATTTTATATAAAAGACATATTTTATTTATAAAATATGATTCAATCTAAATGACAATTTTATTTGCCAAATATGTTCTAATCTAAATGATATTTCATTTTTGGCAATTTCGTATGAACATAAATGATATAAATATTCTTGATAATTTTAATAAATTGAAATATGCCAACTTTTCTTTTCTTTTGCCAATTCTAATAAAAAGGGACATTTCATATTTTTAAGATGACATTTCTACAAAATGGTATTCTTATTCTAAGGTGACATTTTTGACAAAAATGGCATTTTATAACTAAAATGATATTCATAACTTCAATGACAATTTATGCCAATATACACTTCATAACAAAAGGACATTTTTCTATTAATATGACATTTTATGACAAAAATGGTATTTTAATACTATTGACCATCCTAATATAACGACGTTTATATGATGACCTTTATTTTTGGTATTTTCAAATGAACATAAATGATAGTTTTATTATGAACATAAATAACATTTTAATAATTAACCTAAATCACATTTTAATAATTAACATAAAATAATTACTCATAAATGACATTTTTATAATGTCCATTCCAATTCAACAAAATATCAATTTCCATAGAATGACAATTTAATGACATTTCGAATAATGACAATTTTATGACATTTCTAAATAATGACAACTCCAATATGATGACATTTTTCAATACATTGACATTTTTCGATATAATGACATTTTTCTAAACATATGACATTATTCTACATAAATGACATTCATTCTAATATGATATCATTCTACATAAATGACATTTATTCTAACGTGGCATTATTCTACATAAATTCTAATATGCCATGTTTAATTTAAATAAACATTTTAACTAAAATGTTATTTTTAATTTAAATAAACATTTCTATCTTAAATGATCTTTTTATTCTAATGTAAAATTTTCTAACAAAATGTTGATTTTGGTCTAATCAAATTAACAAAAAGTGTTAATTTCGTCCAATATAGTTTAATTAACAAAAATGTTAATTTTGTCTTTATACTTTAATTAACAAAAAGTAAATTTTGATATCATATAAAAAGATGATTTTTATATGTTAACAAGTTCTATGAATTCTAATGTCATATACAATAATGTTTTTTTTTTGTTTAACCCTTTTTTTTTATTTACCACGCGTATAATTTTGGCGTCACTAATATGTTCAATAATATAATCTCTAATTACCACAACGCATATTTTCGTGTCACTAATAGGATCAATAATATAATCTCAAATTACCACAACACATATTTTCGTGTCACTAATATGATCATCACAAATCAACCTCAACAACTAACAACATCAAACTACCAAATCATACTGTCCAAATTTCATACGACGCATATATTAAATTTACAATCACAATCACAATTGATTATTTTTAATTTAAATAAATAAAGAGAATTCTCACAGTGGTATTTATCTGAATTTCCAACAGTCTCCGTTTTTGTCCTTGTTTGTTCCATTGCGAAGTGTTTGACAATATGAGTACAACGCAACTCGTTTCACTGAATTATTGGCTAATCAAACAAGGGTCATGGTTCTGCTTCTTCTTCCATCGCGATTTTCTGTATCTCGTGAACCCACTCCTCCACTTGAAACCTCGCTGTCACCCATCCATACAGGCCGACGACCAATGATCGATCACCACCTTCTCGAAAGTTGATCACCACCGTTCAATTGATCGAGCTCGATCCTCTCTTTAAATTTCCCTTTTGAGGTGTTGGATTTATTGAATAAATTAGAAGAACAAGGAGGAAGAAGGTTTGAGCATCGGTGGCCATTGAAATAGAAGGTGGCTGCTGTATACTTTTTTAGGGGATGAGGTTTTGTTATTCTAATATTTATAATAATCTTATATTATTAATTGAGCCTTTAGGTCCCGCTTCTCCTATTCAAATTTCAAAATAGAATAAGAAAAGGAAAAAAAAGAAGGTATTCAATTGGATAGACAGGAATAAAAAGAATAAAAATATACACGTGGGTCCATTACAATTTATATTTATAACCTGCCCAATATGATTTATATTAATAACTTCATTCTTATATAAATTGCTTATTTTTGTCTTAGCCGATTTGTGTGAATTCTAATATCATATAAAATAACATTTTATATGTAAACATTCTTGTGAATTCAAATATCATATAAAATAATGTTTTATAGGTAAAACATTTTCTGTGAATTCAAATATCCTATAAAATATAAAATAACATTTTATATGTAAACATTTCTTATCAAAAATGTTTATTTTACTTCAACTATTATGACACATTTATTTCCTTACATTCTCTTTTGTTACATGCTACAATTACACAATTTTTTTTATTATTTGAATTTCAAAAGTATATAACAACGAAAAGGAGAGAGAATGGTTATAAGTATACATGATTTTTATTCTTTTAAGCCATTAGTGCTTTCCATAGAATACTCTTTATTTATTTTGCCTTGTATCCATTTATAACAATCTATTTAATTTACCTAACGTTTCCATTCATCTTTTATTCTCATGTATATTTATAGTTGATTATTCTTTCTAAATTTCCAATCAAAAATGTCATTTTGTTTTAACATAAATTCTCTTAACAAAATGTTAATTTTTGTTATGCTAATCAATGACATATTCATTTATTACAACATTTATACTAATCAATGACATATTTATTTATCATAGATGACAGAATTGATTGCTAATAGTAATGACCAGAATTGATTTCTTAACATATAGGACAAAATTGATTTCTAACGTATAATGTATACTAACATGACGATTTATCAAATTTAAATTAACATGAGATATTGGCTTTCAATAAAACAATCATCATTAAATATAACATTTATCATTCCACACCTTTAAAATTTCAAACTGTAGTGCTATTTTAAACTCCCTATATAATTAAATAAATTTATTTGTTTTATTTTTGATTAAAAATTAAATTTTTAGCCATTATTATTTAAAATAAATTGTTTTAAATATCCAATTTTCTTTTAAATTCTCAAAATAAAAATTTTAAATTGGCCCCAAAAATTCCGGGTTGTTACAGTCGCCCCCACTTAAGATCTTTTCGTCCTCGAAAAGGAACTAAGCTAAAAGTTGTTTAATTTACTAACTAAATTTTAATTTTACTTTTATTAATTTCATTTGTTGGCTAACTTATCAAATACATATATACTTTTATATATTTAAAAATCTTATCTTCTGAAATAGGATTATATATATAATCAAAATACTTTAATTATAAGCTTATCACTCTGAACTCATTCTAGGGCATTACTAACCCCATCTCTAATGAGTATTCTCATTCTAGGATACTGCTGATCCTATCTCTAATGAGTATTCTTATTGGACATTACTAATCCAATCTCTGATGAGTCTTTTGTTCAGTTCTAACGAGTTGTATCCCAAAGATTTGAGCTAACCAGAGCTCTGATACCACTTGTAAAGACCCGGAAATTCCCGCTTTTGAATCGACCATAAACCACACAGGTCTGACCCAAAGGATGGAAATCTTCGAATACTTTAACTTTGGGAATACAAAACATCAGAACAACAACAACAGACTTTTATTTCATTACAATAATGTTACATCAGAGTATAGAATATATCAGAGTACAAAGAAATTAAATTACAGCGGAGGATACATAAAAGATAATACAAACAAACAGCGGAAGACTACCAAGCTCTGGACACAGCTTTAGGCTTCGATCCAGGATCCTGCTAAAGAGATACTTATCTGCAAAAAGCTACTCGACTGCCCATGTAGAAAAGAGGGCGCCCGAGTTTGCAAAGTGAAACAAACTACGAGTCAGTCATGAGACTGGTGTGAGAATTCTAAACTAATATAACTAATAAGACAAATCCAAGGACCACGCCACTTTCGCGGAACGGGTTTACTCCTATGGATTGCCAGTGCATAAACCAAAGTAAATCAAGAAATAACGCAATGTCTTTTTGGAAAAATGAAACCATTATAAGACCCAGGTCCCATCACACAATGCAACGCACACCAAAGGATAGGGTTTTACCTTATAATGGTAAAAAGATGCTTGATGCGTATAAAACAGATTTGATATTATTATTAGTGTATATATGTTTTAATAAAAAGATTTGAATCATAAGTATCAATCCTAGACGGCATGGTTACCATATAGCATGTCGCCAATACTAGTTCTACAATCAAAACCGCAAGGGCGTATTGGAAATTTGGATTCCATCATGAGTCGAGGCTAGGGGCAAGATCCTCTCCGATTCGAGACACTCTAGCAAATGCCTCAGGATTCCCCGCAGTGAACCCTTGGAAGCGGTAGGGTCGGTCCCCGCCTATGGGCAGTGGATTGGTTATGCCTGAACACACGTTTCCCGGTCCCTTTGGACCTATAGTATGACCACCAACGGCCTATAAAAATAACGAGGCGCCTCAAAATCCATCATCCACATAAGTAAAATGTCAGCGCTGGTAGGTCCCTAACATCACTCTAGCTAGAAAGAAACGTGTGCACTCCCTACGGTCCGTATCCCGTTTTTGACACATACCGGGGTGTGAGGCTCGCGAAGTCACGCTATACACAAAGTTACGCCTAAACAGGTCGTGCTTTGATCATCAACCACCAGGCCCTGCTTTTCAACAAAAGCCTTGATCAATGCATCTTAGTATGCCACATTGTCAGTCCATACTATACCATTGATTTCTGCCAATATATAACCTCTAAGCTCATATGTCTCAGAGAAGGGTGTTAACCACCAAGCAGATATATATTAACAGAGATCAACGAATGTAGTATAAAGGACTACAACGTCAAACATACACTCCATTTATAAACTTATGCTCTGGGTCTGAGCGAAAGTCAAATCCGTACAAATCAACACTACATCCGGATAACTACCATCTTAGCCCCGTCTTGGGAGCAAATCAATCAAGGACCTCAACGCTAGTTACCCATTCGATGTGAAGATCGTCGGTCTTCAATCGCTGTCTTCAACTCTTAGATTTAAAACGTCGTATAATCATTTGAAATGAGATTGAACTCGGTCTTCTCAAATGATTCTCGTATATATATATATAATTTGAAAACATTTCATATCGTTATTAATATTTGATAACGACCTATTGCTATTTTTATTTATATAAAAATAGCTCGAATAAATTTAACGACGCTTCGGGTCAATGGGCGACCCTGGCGCTGTTTTCAACCAAATTTGACTTATGCATATCTAACCGTTGGATTTTGATGAAATTTATATCATTGGAAAGATTTTCCCAAAGCGGTCATAACGGTTCCTGTTTTGGGAAAATCCGACGGTCGGATCTTTCGGTACAACCGTTTAAAGTTACGATTGTCGATACGCGAACTACCGCGCGTGTTTCATTTAAATTTAATATATATATATATATATATATATATATATATATATTTATAAATCGTTTTACTATTTCAATTATAAAAGTCTATTCTTTTTATTGCATCTAAAATGACGATAAAATATTTCTTGTTTTATTTTACTACCTTTCTTATTTTATTTATTCTAATTGTAAATAAATTATGCTTTATATATCCTTTTAATTCATTTTCTATTTATTTACCTAAATGTAAATAAATGTTTTTCTATTCTTTCCCTTATTTATTTACCTAAATGTAAATAAATATTTCTCTACTTCTTTTATCTTATTTATTTACATTATTTATAAATAAATGTTTCTAATTCCTTTTCTTATTTATTTACACTATTTGTAAATAAATGTACTTAATTTCTTTTTCTTATTTATTTACACTATTTGTAAATAAATGTTTTTAATTTCTTATTCTTATTTATTTACACTATTTGTAAATAAATATTTACCTTTACTTTTACTATATTTATTTACACTAATTATAAATAAATGTACCTTTTCCTTTTATCTTATTTATTTACATAAGAAAATGTAAATAAATATTATTCACATAATATTCTTTTAATCCCTTTTTATTTACATAAGAAAATGTAAATAATCCTTATTCACATATTTGTTCTTATAATCTTAATCACATAGAAATGTGATTTCATTTACAATGTAAAACATATATATATATATATATATATATATATATATATATTTACTTACATTGAAAATGTACTTTTATTTAATCCTTTATTTACATTGAACAAATGTAAATGTCTTTATTTCTTTTCTTTACATTGAAAAGTGTAATTCTTAAATTCTTTTCTAATTACATTGAAAAATGTAGTTCTTTAATCCTTTTTCTAATATTTCTTTTTAACATAAAAAAAAGAATATCTTATGTTAATTCTTTTCTAACATTTTCTGTTATTATTTTATTTACATAAGAAAATGTAAATAAATCCTATTTATATAAAAATGTTGTTTTTACTTTATAACCTTAATTACATAAAAATGTAATTTTATTGTTTATAATCCTAATTACATAAAAAAAAAAATTTATATCTACAATGTAAAACGTATACTTTAATTACTTAATAAAAATGTAATTTTATTTAATCTCTCATTTATCTTATGTAAATATATGTTTTTCTTGCTCTATGTTTTATTTTATTTATACTAAATATTTTGAAGTAATATTAAATGTAAATTTAGACAATTAGAATATGCTTTAACCTCCCACATTGGATATGTATTGTTGTGATTACTGGACAGCCGGGCGGGTCCGGGCAGGTTTACATCACAACTCAATCCAACCTCGGGTTAAGCATACTAATTCATACTGGAAATGGAATAAATGTTTTTTTATCTTTTTCTTATTTATTTACCTAATGTAAATAAATGATTTCACTAAACATATAATTTAATAGACCATGTCATAATCTAAATATAAGACATTTTTAATGTAACAAGACATAATCTAAATAGGTGGCATCTTCAATGTAGCATAACATGATTCACATTTTAAATACTAACATAAAATGACACCTTTAATCTAATGGGACATTTCTAACAAAAATGATATTTTTATTTTAATGTACATTCCTAATCAAAAGTGATGTTTCTATTCCAATGTACATTTTTAACCCAAAAATGGTTTTTTAATCTTAACATGACATATTCTATATAAATAACAAATTTTATATAAAAGACATATTTTATTTATAAAATATGATTCAATCTAAATGACAATTTTATTTGCCAAATATGTTCTAATCTAAATGATATTTCATTTTTGGCAATTTTATATGAACATAAATGATAAAAATATTCTTGATAATTTTAATAAATTGAAATATGCCATCTTTTCTTTTCTTTTGCCAATTCTAATAAAAAGGGACATTTCTTATTTTTAAGATGACATTTCTACAAAATGGTATTCTTATTCTAAGGTGACATTTTTGACAAAAATGGCATTTTATAACTAAAATGATATTCATAACTACAATGACAATTTATGCCAATATACACTTCATAACAAAAGGACATTTTTCTATTAATATGACATTTTATGAAAAAAATGGTATTTTAATACTATTGACCTTCCTAATATAATGACGTTTATATGATGACCTTTATTTTTGGTATTTTCAAATGAACATAAATGATAGTTTTATTATGAACATAAATAACATTTTAATAATTAACCTAAATCACATTTTAATAATTAACATAAAATAATTACTCATAAATGACATTTTTATAATGTCCATTCCAATTCAACAAAATATCAATATCCATAGAATGACAATTTAATGACATTTCGAATAATGACAATTTTATGACATTTCTAAATAATGACAACTCCAATATGATGACATTTTTCAATACATTGACATTTTTCGATATAATGACATTTTTCTAAACATATGACATTATTCTACATAAATGACATTCATTCTAATATGACATCATTCTACATAAATGACATTTATTCTAACGTGGCATTATTCTACATAAATTCTAATATGCCATGCTTAATTTAAATAAACATTTTAACTAAAATGTTATTTTTAATTTAAATAAACATTTCTATCTTAAATGATCTTTTTATTCTAATGTAAAATTTTCTAACAAAATGTTGATTTTGGTCTAATCAAATTAACAAAAAGTGTTAATTTCGTCCAATATAGTTTAATTAACAAAAATGTTAATTTTGTCTTTATACTTTAATTAACAAAAAGTAAATTTTTGATATCATATAAAAAGATGATTTTTATATGTTAACAAGTTCTATGAATTCTAATGTCATATACAATAATGTTTTTTTTTTAAACCTTTTTTTTTATTTACCACGCGTATAATTTTGGCGTCACTAATATGTTCAATAATATAATCTCTAATTACCACAACGCATATTTTCGTGTCACTAATAGGATCAATAGTATAATCTCAAATTACCACAACACATATTTTCGTGTCACTAATATGATCATCACAAATCAACCTCAACAACTAACAACATCAAACTATCAAATCATACAGTCCAAATTTCATATGACGCATATATTAAATTTACAATCACAATCACAATTGATTATTTTTAATTTAAACAAATAAAGAGAATTCTCACAGTGGTATTTATCTGAATTTCCAACAGTCTCCGTTTTTGTCCTTGTCTGTTCCATTGCGAAGTGTTTGACGATATGAGTACAACACAACTCGTTTCACTGAATTATTGGCTAATCAAACAAGGGTCATGGTTCTGCTTCTTCTTCCATCGCGATTTTCTGTATCTCGTGAACCCACTCCTCCACTTGAAACCTCGCTGTCACCCATCCATACAGGCCGACGACCAATGATCGATCACCACCTTCTCGAAAGTTGATCACCACCGTTCAATTGATCGAGCTCGATCCTCTCTTTAAATTTCCCTTTTGAGGTGTTGGAATTTATTGAATAAATTAGAAGAACAAGGAGGAATAAGGTTTGAGCATCGGCGGCCATTGAAATAGAAGGTGGCTGCTGTATACTTTTTTAGGGGATTAGGTTTTGTTATTCTAATATTTATAATAATCTTATATTATTAATTGAGCCTTTAGGTCCCGCTTCTCCTATTCAAATTTCAAAATAGAATAAGAAAAGAAAAAAAAAGAAGGTATTCAATTGGATAGACAGGAATAAAAAGAATAAAAATATACACGTGGGTCCATTACAATTTATATTTATAACCTGCCCAATATGATTTATATTAATAACTTCATTCTTATATAAATTGCTTATTTTTGTCTTAGCCGATTTGTGTGAATTCTAATATCATATAAAATAACATTTTATATGTAAACATTCTTGTGAATTCAAATATCATATAAAATAATGTTTTATAGGTAAAACATTTTCTGTGAATTCAAATATCCTATAAAATATAAAATAACATTTTAAATGTAAACATTTCTTATCAAAAATGTTTATTTTACTTCAACTATTATGACACATTTATTTCCTTACATTCTCTTTTATTACATGCTACAATTACACAATTTTTTTTATTATTTGAATTTCAAAAGTATATAACAATGAAAAGGAGAGAGAATGGTTATAAGTATACATGATTTTTATTCTTTTAAGCCATTAGTGCTTTCCATATAATACTCTTTATTTATTTTGCCTTGTATCCATTTATAACAATCTATTTAATTTACCTAACGTTTCCATTCATCTTTTATTCTCATGTATATTTATAGTTGATTATTCTTTCTAAATTTCCAATCAAAAACGTCATTTTGTTTTAACACAAATTCTCTTAACGAAATGTTAATTTTTGTTATGCTAATCAATGACATATTCATTTATTACAACATTTATACTAATCAATGACATATTTATTTATCATAGATGACAGAATTGATTGCTAATAGTAATGACCAGAATTGATTTCTTAACATATAGGACAAAATTGATTTCTAACGTATAATGTATACTAACATGACGATTTATCAAATTTAAATTAACATGAGATATTGGCTTTCAATAAAACAATCATCATTAAATATAACATTCAACATTCCACACCTTTAAAATTTCAAACTGTAGTGCTATTTTAAACTCCCTATATAATTAAATAAATTTATTTGTTTTATTTTTGATTAAAAAATAAATTTTTAGCCATTATTATTTAAAATAAATTGTTTTAAATATCCAATTTTCTTTTAAATTCCCAAAATAAAAATTTTAAATTGGCCCCGAAAATTCCGGGTTGTTACAGAGTGCAATTGAATTGATATCGATTAAAGAACATATACAGTATGTGACTAGATGTATGGTAACTTTGAACTAGTAACAAAACTGTATGTTCTTCTTTACTGCAATTTCTTTATTCGCTTTTTATTTCTTTATTTGATTTGGTGATCATTATACTCATATTCATAAGCATAATCCAAAGGTTTCAAAAAAAATCATAAACTTAAGATAATGTTATTCACCACCCCTTTGATGTTAATTTAGCCTTAAGATCCTTAATCTGCATCACTTTTATTTGGTGTTAGAGCAAATGTTGAAATTGGTTATTTGTGCACGCCAACCCCCAAGAGCTAACAGTAAAATTACAATCCAAATATCCAAAGTACGAGAAATGTAAAGGGAAGCACAACTTTTATAGCGGTTCGACACTAAGTCCTACGTCCACTTTATAGTAATCATTCATCATATATTTATCGATTACAATGTTTATACAAGTTCAGACAATTTGAGTGTGCAAAGTTGTACAATAGACTAACAAATAGCTTGATAATTAATAACTTTGACCAATATGCACTTCTTCTTCATTGAGCGAAAATTGTGTTGGTATGAGCAACAGTGTCCAAGGAATAGCTTCAATGTCCAAGAAAATCCAAATATATCCAAAAGCAAATTCCAATTGAATGCCAAAAGGTTGTAAGCAAACTTCAATGTAAAGTTTACAAGTCCAAGAGATGTCCAAAAGCTATTGAGATGATGATGACAGCCATTAATGGTGTCTTGAAGCTCCAATCTCGTATGACAAAGTGTAACCAAAGTCCAAAAATACTAACCCCTTAGAATGCCAAGCAAAGAGGTATATATAGGTGAGGTTTGGAGGCTTCAACCCGAATTTTGTATCCCGGGGAGATGAGAAATTTGCGTCCCGAAAATTTAGCCAAAAAACTATGCTTCTTTCTAAAATTTGAATCCCAAAGCCGTGGAGTTTCACATCCCGAAATCCTTAGCAACTCGAGTCGCTCAGCTAAATCTAAGTGATCTGCATGTGAAAAACCTGCTTGCTAAATTTCCCTTGCCACTTCATATCCCAGCTCCGTGCCATGTTTTTCGTATCGACTCCCCCATGTTGCACACGAGGAAAATTGTATCTGCCCCGAGTCGATTAGGTGATTTCGTATTGCCAAATATGAAAGCGGGATTTCGCATCCCAAGGTTTGCCAAGTGCCTAACGATGAAACCATGAGCCGATTAAGGAGAAAACGTTGATCGTTTCAGCGTGGTCAAGCAAAAATGAGTGCGCTAAATTCCAGTGTATTGTATCACTTGGAGGGATACGATTTCATATACCCATAGAGATACGAAAATACAGTATTCCGCAGAGGGATACGAAATCCGTATTTCATATCCCAATGGGATACGTAATGTCCCAAGAGAGCTCGCCTTTTTGCCAATTTCGAAATGTGCTAGGGCCGGTGTGCACATATGATTTTGATTGTTTTTGCCGTGTTAATCACCTGATTTTGATGTGTCAAACCAAGCCTTTGCCATTTTGGCTGATCCCTGTCAAATTGAGTTGTGCAAGCAATTTTCCTTGATTGTACCATGCCGATCGGCAATTTTTGAGTGCGTGAAACCAGAATTTACCAAAATCCAAATATTTTCCTTCGATGAGTTTTGCCACATGATCGGACCAAAGCGCTCAAGGATTTCGGCCCGATCGGACCGAGTCGATCACGTATTTTTACCATGCCAGATTTTCCAAGTTTATAACAAACTTTCCAATCCAATAACAATGATTACGGGAATCGACGATATTTTTGACCTTTTCTGAACACGTCGCTACTTCGACCAAATTGCTCTGTGTTTTTCAGTGACGTTCTCGAGACTCAAGCGCGTCGTTAACCATGATCTTGACATGTGACTGCTTTGCCAAAACGCATGTCAACACTTTGCCCTCCAAAATATATTTTCCTTAACCAAAGGGAGATGTGTTTTGCGAGTAAACCACAAATCCGTAACAAAAGGAAGGAGAATTCTAAAGGGGAATCCAATAACTAGAAAACCAAAGAGTCACGATCGCGCTAGATTGTATTAACTAGAAATCCACGGTCGCACCGGACCGTAAAATTGTAAAACCAAAGCCTGAAGTCCAATGAATGATGAGGATTGCTCTGGATCGTTTCTTGAGAGATAACTAGAATGGCTTAATAACCAACATAGCTAAGATACCGCAAGGGTCCGAGAACTTGAGTACCAGATAACCATAGCAAGGAAATCGGGAAAACCCGAAATTCGTAACCAATAACCATATAGCAAAATGAGTTCAAGGCGATCTTGCCGAGGCAAGATGACCAAGAATAGCCAAAAGAGTTCAAGGAGATACCGCCAAGACAAGATGACTAAGAATAGCCAGAAGAGTTCAAGGCGATCTTGCCGGGGCAAGATGACCAAGAATAGCCAGAAGAATTCATGGTGATGTCACTGAAACAAGAATACAAAGAATAGCTAGAAGAATTCAAGTTAATCTCGCCGAGGCAAGACGACCATGAATAGCTAAAAGATTGAATTTGGCGAGCCAAGTCCAAAAACCATGGACCAGAGTCCTTATAGTTCACAATCTGATTTTATGTTTCCTTACTTTGTAATCTACATCCCAACAAACGAAGTATTTTTTTAGAGTTATAAAAATTTGGAGTTTTTGGTAAAACCAAAGAGAAAACTTAACGGTTCATCATCCGTAAAAAAGCATGCCTAGGGACTCACATGTTTTCGTATATGTGTATGCATACTTTGCCGTCTTTGATTTCAAATTCATTCGTGAAAGAGATTAAACGGTTTATCGTTTGTGAAGAGCATGCATAAGAACTTGTCGGTTCCTGTTACATGGGTAAATGAACTTACGCATTCTAACTCCAAAACTAGAAAGAGTTCAAGGCGGCCTTACCGAGGCAAGACGACTAAGAATAGCTAAAGGGGTTTAAGGTGGCTTGCCGAAGAAAGACGACCAAAAGAAGCCAGAATAGTTCCATTTTATTAACAACCTGGGGGATGATGGTGTATTGTCAAGCAAAAAGCATGCCTTGGGATTATAATAGTTCCCGTACATGGGTAGGTCGACTCAACCATCAACAATTAGAAAACTAAAGGGATATATCCATAGGGCCGAAGTCTGTAAAGCCAAAACCATGGGTTGCAGCCCAAATAACCAGATCCAGAAAAAGCCAGAACTAAACCAAAAGCCAGAGAAACTGAGAAATCCAAAATCCGAAGGAAAAAGAACTAGAGAAAGACAGACACCAAAAGATAAAGTACCAAATCCAAGAAGCCAAAGAAGATCAAAACCAAAAAACCAAAGAGCCAGAGCCAAAACCAAGATACCAAAAAGCCGAGACCAGAATCTAAAGAACCAAGCAAAACCAAGAGCCAAGTAACCAAAGAATCCACAATGCCAAAAGATTAGAAACCATAAGCCATGAGATACTGATGTCTGGGAGGCCCAAATCTGAAAAACCAGATCCAAAACTGAGATTAATTAATAACAATGCTACCACGAGCGCGGGGCCCGGGCCTATCCGGGGATTGTGCCTATTCTGGCACCACAGCCCGAGTCCAAACAAACCGTGCCGGCACACCGCGTCTGACATGCTCTTTGATCATATCCCGAAGATGTTGACACTCATTTGTGTTATGACCATTGAGACCATGAAGCAAACAATGTCGAACATAATCCCTTTCTCTTTGAGTCGACTCCTTGGCGGGAGGCTTTCAGAAAGGATTAGTGGAATGAACCTCCAAATAAATATCCTCGAGGTTGTGAATAAGTTATGAATAAAACGGGAACTTAGGATGCTTCCAAGCCATGTTTCAATCATTCCCCGAAGAATGTTTACTTGTGCCAGAATCCTTGGTTTTACCAGAGTAGGACTGTGCTCCGCCTTTAATCACATTAGCCTTGAGAACCTTTTTATCAGTTCTCGCATCCTCTTCATGAAGAAGCCTTTTCGCTTCAAAGTAGAACTCACCGAGATCCCTCGGTCGGTCATGTTGTAATTAGATCTTGAAGTCAGACTTATCTAAAACACCAAAGGCTGCAACCATCAAAATCATGGATGATTCGGGTCTGTCGACCAACACCATTGCCGCATTTAACCCTTTTAAGTACCTATGCAAAGTCTCGCCGTACTTCTGCTTATTTGCTATTAAAGTCATAACGCTTTTTGGATGAGTGATGTGAACTCTAAACTGCTCGACGAACTTACTAACCAAAGCGTTCCAAGAATGAATAGAATATGTTTCCAACTACCTAAACCATATGGCAGCAATGTCTGTCAAGTAAAGCAGAAAACAATTTTCCATGACACTTTCCGAAGCAGTGAGAACTTCCATGTGGAACACGTAGTGCATTAAGTGAGCAGTTAGATCCTTCCGATCATCATAAGCTTCCAACACCTTCAATTTGAAGTCTGGTGGGTTGCTAGAATTTCTGATATCCGAAGAGAGCGAGCTGCGAGTAACACAATCCAAGTCCGAAGAAGAGGCACCGCCTTGAGAATAACATCTGTGATTTGAGATCATTACCAAAAGCGAGCAACTGATTCAAGTTATCCAAAGTGACATTGGTGCCACCAGTGTTAACTCCATGTTAGCAACCAATTGATTAACAATAGGAACTTCCAGTTGAATTCCAACACGAGGAGCCGCATCGGGAACAATCCTTACTTCCCCAGTGTTTAAGTTCATGTTATCAATCGGTTGATTAGAAATAATAACTTCCTGTTGAATTCCAACCTAAAGAGCCGCATCGGGCACAATCCTTACTCCCAGAACAGTGGGATCTCTACCAACCAAACTTATCCGCAAAGGCGCTTAAACCACATTACCAATGCCGGAACCCGAGACTTGACTAAACAAAGCATCATGGAATTGAGCGATGTTGATATTAGTGGTATTTCCCCCGAATGCAGCAGGAACGACACTGGTCTGAGGATCGGCGTCACCCTGCTGATTAGTTTGCGCGGTTTCTGTCAAGTCCCGAGTTGCACCTTGCGGAACACTAGTACTTGTCCCGATAATATCTACCTAGCATGTTGGCCTTCCAGTACTCCTAATGCAACGACCCGAATTTTCCCGCCCTTCGAATCGGCCGTAAGCCACACAGGTCTGATCCGAAGAGATAAAAAAGCATGGATTGTCATAAGAACACGACGCATCAGAACATAGAATAAGAGATTATTTTATTGCTATTACAACAAATTACATCAGAGCATAAGAATATCAGAGTACAGATAATCATAAACAACGGAAAAATATCATAGAATAATAAATTACAATACAACTGAAATTTAAATACATAAATATAATCAGCGGAAGACTACAAAATAAACCGGATCTACAGCTACATTCATAATCCAGGATCTTGTTGAATAAATATCTGAAAAAACCAAAACTACTAGCTTCCCGTGTAAGAATATGTGCATCCAGAGTTAAGGTGGGAAACAATAAACTCTAAGTCAGCCATGGGACTGGTTTGAGAACCAAAACAGTTACTAAAACTTACTTACTTAAAATAAAACATATCATGGGACCACACTGTTGCACATGGAACGGGTTTCATCCATGTGAATGGCAGTTTAAAATAAAACAATGCAGAGTTTATTGAAAAACGAAACTACTATAAGACTCAGGTCCCATAATGCAACGCAAGCCGGAGGATAGAGTTTTACCTTATAATAGCCAAACATGCTTGATACGCTTTAAAACAAATATTTTTGATATTATTACTAATGTATAGTATGGAAAACAATTTGGAAAATAAATGTATCAATCTTAAACGACATAGTAGCCCATCCTACTATGTCGGCATAGGTATACAACTAAAACCGTAAAATCACGTATTGGAATTTGGATTTCCATCATGAACCAAGGCAAGGGATTCTCTTTACCGAATTCGGAACATTCTAGCATATATCCCAGGGACAAAACACATCGTTCCTTGGAGCGGTAGAGCGGGCCCATCTATCCGCGATGCATTAGGGTTACTCTTGAACATTACATTCCCCGATTCTACTATCTGGTCAGCATGTCGACCATCTTAGCCTTGTGCAGCCACATCCGAGGTACCTCGATTTCCCACATCCAAATAAGTAAATTGCCTGGACTCCATACCATGGCATCACTTCTAGCTAGAAGGAAACATATGTTCTTTCTCTACAGTCCTTCATCCTATTTTTGGTTCATACTGGAGTGTGAAGCTCGCGAACTAACGCTACAACATGAAGCTATGCCATATATTAGTCGTGCTTCGATCATCATCCACAAAGCTCTGCTTTTCAACAAAAGCTTTGATCTATGCATCTCAGCATGCTACATTGTCAATCCATACCATACCATTCACAACACCAGAAAAGGCTTATTATAACAGTTATTACTGTTACTAATGATCTTTATAACAGTTATAACCGTTACAACACCATGCGTGACAAACTGTTGTCACGAATATTGTAACGGTTAAAACCGTTATAAAGAGCTCAGATTGTAACGGTTATTACCGTTATAAGATATGGGCTTTGTAACATTTAAAACCGTTAGGACTGAAAATTTTATAACCTTTATAACCGTTATAAACATTATTTTTATAACAGTAATAATTGTTACAAATGTAAATTATATAACAGTTATTACTGTTAGAATATAATATTGACTATTTCATACAATGCTTTACTAACAGTTATAACTGTTACAAACGTGAATATCATACCAAGCCTGCTATAGGCCATTTCATACAGCATACACCAATAATAATATACAACATATAATATAACAATAACTTAAAGCAAATACAGCATATCACAATTTATATCCTTAAGCAAATTCCATTTCAACCAACATCACAATCCAACATACAATCATAATACCATTCATCATCCATAACAAATACCAAAATAACATCTAAGTATCATAATTTTGCATACAACCATTACACAAAACGCAAACGATTAACGGACCAAATTACAAATCCACCATCGACAAGATCAGATAGTGTATACATACCATTTTGGGGTGCATCAAAAATTAACGCATCCGGATCCAGAACTTCCTCCACCCAAATGGCTTTCTCTCCTTCTAGCACAGTTCTATGATGACAAACTTTTTGCACTCCTACATATCCTTTCGCTACCTCCTTTAATGTTGACGACAATAACACTACCGACTGTTTATCTCTCGTGGATGATCCAATGGCATCAATAGAAGTAGTATGTAGATTATTATTACCTCCATCGGAAGCAACTTCTTCACGTGGTGTCGTATTCCCTCCTTGTTGATTGATAAGAAGCTTCATAGATTGTTGCAAGTACGCCAATGCTGAATTCATTGTTTTGATGTCTTCATGCATTTGATTTTGGTTGTTCTCCAATTTAGCTAACTGTTGCTTAGTTGCATTCTCTTTTACCGCGGTAATTGCTTTTGAAGCTTGTGTTATTTTTACTTGCTTTACATTGCATGTAGAGCTGATAGCACGACAATAACTTCTTCTTTTATCATCTCCAAAAACTTCAGCAATGGGATCTTTATCAAAATTATCTAGACTTAAAGCATCATCGCCACCTTCTAATCTTTGTCTTGCTTCCGCTTCTTCAACCAAAGCCTACGATGTTCGACAAATACAATGATATGAGTCTATGCCTGATTAAAAAACAAAGAAAGTTTAACTGAAGATGCTTGATTAAAAACAAACAAATTCGGCTTTGGTTACAATGATATGAGTCTATGCCGAGTGGCTCAAGTTTACCGAGCCACTCGGCTCAAGTTTACTGAGCCACTCGGCTCAGTAAACTGAGCCTACAAGGCTCAGTAAACCTGAGCCGAGTGGCTCAGTTTACTGAGCCTACAAGGCTCAGTAAACCTGAGCCGAGTGGCTCAAGTTTACTGAGCCACTCGGCTCAAATTTACTGAGCCACTCGGCTCAGTCGGCTCAGTAAACTGAGCCTACAAGGCTCAGTAAACCTGAGCCGAGTGAGCCACTCGGCTCAGGTTTACTGAGCCTTGTAGGCTCAGTTTACTGAGCCGAGTGGCTCAGTAAATTTGAGCCGAGTGGCTCAGTAAACTTGAGCCACTCGGCTAAGGTTTACTGAGCCTTGTAGGCTCAGTAAACTGAGCCACTCGGCTCAGGTTTACTGAGCCTTGTAGGCTCAGTAAACTGAGCCTTGCCACTCGGCTCAGGTTTACTGAGCCTTGTAGGCTCAGTAAACTGAGCCACTCGGCTCAGGTTTACTGAGCCTTGTAGGCTCAGTTTACTGAGCCTTGTAGGCTCAGTTTACTGAGCCTACAAGGCTCAGTAAACCTGAGCCGAGTGGCTCAGTTTACTGAGCCTACAAGGCTCAGTAAACCTTAGCCGAGTGGCTCAAGTTTACTGAGCCACTCGGCTCAAATTTACTGAGCCACTCGGCTCAGTAAACTGAGCCTACAAGGCTCAGTAAACCTGAGCCAAGTGGCTCAAGTTTACTGAGCCACTCGGCTCAAATTTACTGAGCCACTCGGCTCAGTCGGCTCAGTAAACTGAGCCTACAAGGCTCAGTAAACCTGAGCCGAGTGAGCCACTCGGCTCAGGTTTACTGAGCCTTGTAGGCTCAGTTTACTGAGCCGACTGAGCCGAGTGGCTCAGTAAACTTGAGCCACTCGGCTCAGGTTTACTGAGCCTTGTAAGCTCAGTAAACTGAGCCACTCGGCTCAGGTTTACTGAGCCTTGTAGGCTCAGTTTACTGAGCCTTGTAGGCTCAGTTTACTGAGCCAGTAAACTGAGCCTACAAGGCTCAGTAAACCTGAGCCGAGTGGCTCAGTTTACTGAGCCTACAAGGCTCAGTAAACCTTAGCCGAGTGGCTCAAGTTTACTGAGCCACTCGGCTCAAATTTACTGAGCCACTCGGCTCAGTAAACTGAGCCTACAAGGCTCAGTAAACCTGAGCCGAGTGGCTCAGTTTACTGAGCCTACAAGGCTCAGTAAACTGAGCCACTCGGCTCAAGTTTACACTGATCTACACAAAACTGGAAAGGAAGAAAAAATATCATGGTCAGTTCAGTTGGTCACCAACTCAAGCTCGAAATAGCCTGCGTGTTAATCCTACATTACAACTTCTAAAGCTGTTTTAGAATGGGAAAAGTCGCGCTAGCTGCTGTAGGGCATGTAATTGGTTTGGCAACGCCAGTGGAGGAGATGAGTTCGAGGTTAACGTCAATTTATGGAGTTCGAGGTTAACGTCAGTTTATGAACTATTTTAAAACAGCAGCCAGTGGAGGAGATGAGTTTAAAACAGTAGTCATGCCAGTGGAGGTTAATGCAGGCATACCGAACTGTAGCGTCCATTGCATGTAAATAATTGAAAATAGAGAGTATACTCGAGGGCGGACCTAGGAATCAAGGCTAGGGTGGGCTGATTTCAATGGCAGTTCCTTCGTGATAATGAAATTTCAATTGCTACTACAAAACAACAATAAAAAAAATCATAACAATAATAAATAAGCTCACGTTTCACAATCGATACATAACATTTAAGCTTTATTGTGCTCGATGAATATCTACATAGTTAAATTCCTTAAGTACTGCATCCGAGTCAATCTTCTAAGAAAAATCATGCTCTAAATAAAGAGACATGCAACAAGAATTAATTAGCCAATGTAACATATCAAACATTATATATGTAATTAACAAAACTAAAACGTTATAAAATTTAACAATATAACAAATCAAATTTATCAAGTAATATAATATTTTTTATACGTAAATGAATCTCAATAATAATTTAGAAGTTTAAAAAAAAAATATCAATCATTTTCAATATAATTTTCCAAAACTGTTTAACTGAAATCAATTGATTTAACAATCGATTAAAGAAAACAATCAAATACAGTTTTGTAAACTATTGACCTACGACAGCCAAATTTGTTGCAACCCTGTCGATGAATAATGGGATAAACTAGCGAATAACAATAATGGGATAAAAATCAGTTGCAACCAAATTTGAGGTTTGATGTTAAGATTATTAGATAAATCATATTTCAATCAAGAATAAGTGCAAGAATTGAAAACAAACATAGAACAGAGAACTACATGAATATCTGCATGTATTTCTATTGTGGAGTTGTTCTAGAGCAAAACAAAACTACATGAAGTTTTGCAAAGAATCGCTGGCTGGCATATTAAAATTATAACTATTCAATGCTTTTAGCATAAGGCTTTATTTATTTAACTAGCATTTTTTTCAATTTGAATTCTGAAACAATTTTTCACGTCATCGAATTCTGAAACTAGCAACTTAAAATATTGCGTTCATTTAGAAAAAAGAAGTAGTTATATTATGAAATAAAAAAGGGGATTGTAGTTAAAGGGGACTTAGAAGCAATTATTTCAGCAGTGCCAACAAAGGAGGAGATGGAATACGGGATCACTTAGAAGCAAACAATTCAAAAGAAAATTCATTCAACACTTGATAGCTTCATATATGACGAGCATTAGACTCACACTTTGTGCGTGATGAAGTCATGTTAAAGTTAATGACTGGAATTTCTATGAATAATAAAATTGCAAATTAGAGCTTGATAAAAAAAAAAGGTTCGGATTACTTACATATTTTTCAGCGGCACACGGAAGCACTTCCCCGGTTTTCTTGCTCGTATGTGCTATTTTCCAAACATGAGATCGCATAGGCTTACTTTCCGGATTTTCGTTTTTCTATTGAAGTATACAAATAAATAAATATAATATAATTTTTCATAAAGTTTACTTAAGAAATGTGAACTACATACCAATTCATCATAGAGTGTACGGTATGATTTTCTGCCCAATGTATGATTTATAGTAACCTTTGCTTTGTTTGCCGTATTCTGCTTACATTGTTTTCTCTTTCTATCACCATACTCCATGTCAACAAAACTCTCCCATTGAACTTTATCAACATCATCAGGATGATTTTCCATTGCAATACGTCTAGGTATAAGCTCATCATCCTTCTTGAGGTATTTGTTACGTAGTTTCGATTTTGCACTTCTGAATTTTTGTGAGAACTCTTTTTCTAATATAGGTCTTGCTTTATCGGGATCTATATCCATATCAAACTCTTTCTGCAGAATCAAAATAAAAAACAACCAATGCCTGATTAGAACAAACAAAACAAACCCTATAAGTCAATAACTTTAAACAAGAACCAGGATCACAATAGTTGGCAATGAAACTGAATCAACCAATAGAAATTCTTCTATTATGCAAAAAAAAAAATGCAACACCATAACTGTTTATGATTTATTAAATTTAAATGAGAAGTAAGATACCAGTATTGCTTTCCATAAAGCATCTTTATAAAAGAGATCTACATTCCTCCAATCATCATAACTGATCGGAATGTATGCATGGATCAAAACACCACATCGGGAACTCCACTTCTTTCTATCTTTCCCTTTAGCACCATCCATTTCAACATTTATAAAGTACTTTTTATTTGGAGGAGGCGGAGGGACATCTTCTGTGTCTTCTGTTTGTCTCGATGAACTACCTGACATTCTGTTAATTTTATTGCATTAGCACGATTATAATTTTTTGACTTGCAAATAAAAGAAAGAAATGCAAAAAAACGGTGTAACTTACATTTCTGAAAGATAACAAGTAGAAATGGTGGAAGCCCCTTCAACCAAAAATAAAAATAGAAACTCATGAAAAAACTTAGCACATTCGTTTTGCAGCACAAAATAAAAATAGAAACCCATGCTCCAAAAAAACAGTTAACAAAGTAGAGGCAAAACACAAAAACACTCTAGCAAGCATAACCCGATAACATAAAAAAATTAACTGAAGATACTTACATAAGATGATACATCCACTTAATTCATAGATAACATTTACGAATGTTCAAAACAAGAAAAGGTAGCAAAATGAATAAAGCAACGTCAACAACTTCAACCAATTTGTCTATTTGGATTCAATACAATTTAACAACGTTGTTAAGTTGGGTTGCTCTTTTAAAACGGATTGAAAGTTCGTTGGCATATCATAATCATCCACGTTATCCGTCATGCGTTTAGGAGAGCGTCGCACAATGGACCAATCAGAATTCTTCTGTGTGTTCTTTATGTAAAAAACTTGGCTAGCTTCCGATGCAAGAATGACAGGCTCATCATACTCTCCATCATTGCTTTTGAGCCTTTTCAAATTCACCATCAGTAATTTGGAGTCAGGACAAATCTTATAACCATGTGTTTTATCAGCAATATTGACCCATTTGCAATAGAACACAACATGTTGAAATTCATAATAATCAACTTCAATGATCTCCTGGATAATACCATACCAAGTAGTGTCATCATCCGTAGGATTTAAATCTTTTGCACTTGCAACAAATGTTGTAATTGCATCCATACAAACGCCACTATCTTGTGTTGAAAGAGTGTCGTCGTAGTGCTGAGGAGAGAATAAATAACCATTGATTCTATATTTAAGGTGAGTTTTGGCTTCCCATGTTGG
Source organism: Allium sativum (assembly GCA_030737875.1). NCBI lineage: Eukaryota > Viridiplantae > Streptophyta > Magnoliopsida > Asparagales > Amaryllidaceae > Allium > Allium sativum. The sequence goes on along the minus strand of CM060921.1, from coordinate 796,735,921 downwards.
TCCACTAACATAATACCATAATAGGAAGTCCATGCGTTTTTCTTCCATTAACTGAAAAAAGTAAAATACGTTCAAAAATGTTATTTATTATCAATTTATGAGTTCATTGTAATTCAACAAACCTTTTTATGCAACCAGTCAATAAATTCAGACTGAATTACTACTTCTGCCTTTGATTGGAGCCGCTTTTTACCACGTTGAGTCTCTTCTAATGATAATCGATATTCGCTACAAACAAAAACAAAAAAATAAAGTAAATTTTGGACTTGTATTTATAAATTTTAATGTGTAAAAAAAACAAACCTATAATAATCATCTCGATCTGGAATGTCTATTCTGAAAAGTATCCATCTTCGAATTTGTACACGTTGTACGCCAGATATTTTTATTGTTTTACCCTCAATAATGGAACGCTCATTAGTATCGCCATAGTTCTCATCTAAAAACGGTGCTTGTTTAGCACTATGGTTACCATCACGCGGATTTGGCATATATTCCATTGCATATCTAACAGACTCTGAAACAAGATACGCTTCAGAAATTGATCCCTCGATAAATCTTTTATTGCTTGGTATGTTCTTACACTCCTTCATAGCTCTAAAAAACAACATTTAATGTAACTAATAAAACATAAATCAGTTAACAATCATGTAAATGAAATGTCTACCTTTCAAATGGATACATCCATGTATAATTAACCGGTCCACATAATAATGCTTGATCAGCTAAATGCACCATGAGATGTATGCTGATGTCAAAGAAATAAGGAGGGAAATAATGAGCCAGCACACATAATGCCTCGGCAATCATATCTTTGGAAGCTTGGACATGCTCTCGATTTAAAACCTTCGAACAAATAATATTGAAGTACAAGCATACTTGTAATATTGCACGTCTTAAATCACGGTTCTTTGGATATGCATACTGAACCATCATAGGTAGAAAATATTGAATTATAACATGATAGTCATATGACTTTCTAATGTTCAAACTAGGTGGCTGTGTATTTACCAAGTTGCTAAATTTAGTCCGGAAGCATGATGGAAGTTTTGCATCCTTGAGAACTTGACAACACTGCGTCTTGTGATTTTTGTCGAATGCAAATTTAGAAGATTGCTTGTACTTATCAAACAATATGTTAATAAAATGCTCTGCTACATTCTTTTCGGTGTGCATCACATCAATAGTATGTCGCACCTTATGACCACTCCAATACTCTAAGGAAAAAAGAATAGACTTCTTGTACCATGCTGGTATTTCACTGTCTTCGTTCTCATTTTCAAAATATTCATCATCATGATCGGCATCATTTATCACGCGTTTTTGGGTTTTCGTTAATTTACCTGGTACATATCTTATATGAGCAAGCTTTTGCAACAGTGTCGATCCTATCAATCGTATTGGAGGTTTCTTATCCTCCGTATCTTTATACCATCCATGTTTGAGTGCTCTATATGGATGATCACTCTTCAAAAACCTTCTATACTTCGTATAAACAATCTTATTGCCGATGTGTTCTGATTCTGTTTCTGTTGCACAAACAGGACATGCTTTGTAACCATGTGTTACACAACCAGATAAATTTCCAAATGCAGGTAGATCATGAATTCCCCATAGTAGCATTGCTCTCAAAGTGAAATGTTCTCTCTTGTCCATGTCATGTGCAAGCACTCCTATCCAAAGTTGTTTTAGCTCATCCACAAGAGGTTCCAAATAGACATCGATATCTTGACTTGGCGCCCTTGGTCCAGGAATTAACAAACACAACATTTGAAATTCTGGTTTCATGCACAACGAAGGGGGTAAGTTATAAGGAACCATATACACAGGCCAACAACTATAGCTACCTGATTGGTTTGTACTAGGATTGAACCCGTCAGTAGCAATGCCAAGCCAAACATTTCGTCCATTTCTAGCAAACTCGGGCCATTTGTTTTTAAGTGATCTCCATTCAGCCGAGTCAATGGGATGACGCATCGAATTCCAACAAGGTTTTGCTTCACTATGCCACAACATTTTTCGAGCTATCCATGGTACGGTGTACAGCCTTGTTAATCTCGGAATAAGTGGAAAGTGTTTCAATACTTTTCGTGGTTGTTTTGTGATTTTTTCCACTTCTCCTTGTTTTTTCGTTTTAAATCTCGAAGTATGGCATCGAGGACATTCAACAGCATCCTTATAATCCTTCCAAAATAATATGCAATCATTTTCACAAGCGTGTATGCATTCTACTTTCATTCCTAAATCTTTTAACATTTGTTTCATTGTGGAGTACTTCTCAGGTATTGTATTCTCCTTTGGAAGCCACCGTTTCAATCGCTTCAACAACTCGGTCATACTGTTTCCTGACCAATTAAAGTCTTTTTTCAAATTATGAAGCTCTACAATGACACTTAATGTTGTAATACCATCTTCGCAAGAGGGGTATAATAATTCGCTTGCTTTTCCCTTGTAATCATGATACTTTTTCCACTGACTACCATCATGCATTCCTTCTACGCTATCATATACTCCATATGCATCATCAATAAAGTTTCCAAGAGTATCTTCTATGGGGTTTTCCTCTCGAGATTGATTGGAGTTGTTAGCATCATATGTAACATTTGGTGTATTAGTGACCCTAACGTCAGCGTTGCTTCTCTCCCCATGTAAAAACCACTCATCGTATGTTGGATCCATACCATGAATGATTAAGTGCTTCTCAACCATTTCAAAAGACAACTTCTTCGAATTTCTACACTTCATACAAGGGCAGCTACACATTTCAAAGTCGGGTGGTGAATGACACTTCACGAAGTCCATAAAATATCGAACTCCTTGTATATATTCATTGGTATTCCTATGTCGAATTCTAATCCACTCTCTTGAAGTAGGATTCGACATTAGCAAGAACTTTACTCGTGCCTGTTATATTTTTGTAAATGAAAAAATAATGCAATTAGATAGATAACATATTCATGTTACAAAATAATAAATAAAATGAATACGATAAATACGTTAAGGTTTGGCAGCTTCATTTTTCTAGCGCCTCTTGCATATTCAAATGCTATTAAACTTTGAATGTCTAATGCACATTATGATTGCTAGCAAATTATATTTTAAAACCAACATGTCTCATTTTATTTTTTACTGACTGTCAATCATACATACATATTTGTATTTCAATAAAGGTAAAGAAGGAACAATTTAATTATTAATTTATGATAGCAAAATTTTCAAAGATATATAGAATTAAGCATGAATTTATAAACAATATACAATCATATTATACCCAACATAGCAGTAATGAGAGCTAATCCTCTCTGTACCCAAAATTCTATGTTCCTCTGTACCCAACCAATTAGGATCCCTGATTTTCATCTTTTTGGAATTAAGTCAAAGAAAAAAAGAGGGTTTAATTGCCAAAAGGGTGGAATTCAGGGGATGCTGATTGGTTGGGTATAGAGAAACAAAGAATTTTGAGTATAGGTGATTTTGTTTGAGCAGTAATAACCATATCAAAGAAGAACAAATTGCAACACAATCCTCAAAAATTTGGACTCATAATATAAAGAAATAATATAATGTTGTACTTAATAAAAATAGCCATATGAAGAAGAAAGAGAAAGATTCACAGCAGTACAACGATTTATTGGATCGAGCTGTGCTACTATACCCAAAAAATATTAGTCAAAATACCCGATTCAGCTGAATTAGTGTAATTCATGGGGGTATTATTGTAATTTGAGAGGGAAAAGCAGAAAGGACAAAATACATCGTGCGGCTAATAATGTTTCGCGAGATCTGACAAACATGTTTTCGGGTGAATTAGCATTTTCGTATTGGATCGTTGGCAGCATAGCAATCTGAGTTTTGTTAATCTTCCTTCTTCTTTTTTTTTTTTTTTTTTTTTTTGATATTAATTTTTGTAGTAAACATGACTTTATTGGAATCATGTAAGTAGCTATTATAATCAACTTCGAATGCGAAATAGTAATAACAAAAACCTAGATAAAATCATTTTACCAAAATTATAATAAAAAATTCAAATCCAAGATAATATAAACATTGGCTAATTCTGGTTAAACATGCAAAGTCGCTAACTTTTATTCATTTATTCATTTTATTTGTTGAGTTTAAATGAATTTTTTTCTTTATGCATAAAAGCTCGTTTATTCTTTTTATTTCAAAATTACAGTTTAAACACCCAATCTAATTTCCAACTTTGTTTCTGCATACAAAAATTTCAACAGTCTTTGTCATAATTTTACGTCCTAACCAAAAAAAAAAATAGAAAATTATATTTTGCATTATTTCAGAAAATTTTGGTTTAATAACAGGTTTGATGACATCATTAGTCAATATATGTTAAATAGTTGTTAGTGGGAAAAATTCATTATCCCTTTTTCCTATCAAGCAGCAAAATCTGGAAAGTGATCATGTTATGGTGTATGTAGTAGATCAAGGATAAATAATTGGAAGAATAATAATATGTGAAGGACCAGACATGGTATTAAATAGAGCAAGCAAGTTAAATACTTATCAACTATGGGCAGATAAACCATCATATCAATCAAGAAATACAAGGCCTTTGCCTGTAATAAAATATATATTTTATAGTTTTTTTGTTGTTTAAATTGAAGTTGACCGCCTAGCTTGTAAAAATTGTGCCATAATTTCAATTTAAAACTTATGGCAAGACAGTAATAACATTGAATTTTATATTTCTTATTACTTATAAGATAAAATTGGAAATCTGGTAAAAGTAATTTTGAATGGTTCACATATTAGATTCAGTTAAAACTGCAAAGTTCTTTACATGGATAAAACATATGGATAATATTATAATAAAAAGCAAAAGTGGACATCATTACAGTAGGAATAGAACAAACATGTTGAGTTCACTCACAGTTTGGACTGTTCGGTAAGAAACTTCACTCCATACTCAATACAATTACAGTGCAAATTGATACTTGGCTCGTAGATTATTACAACTTGGAATGTATGGTTACCTAAGCCTTGAAGAAGTTGGGGTGGATCAGTCAAGTTCAGCGTGGGACATTTAGGGGCAGTACAGTTGGCAGTCGGTCGGTGTTCCCTACAATATACAATATTATAGAAAGTATTAATTCCAGCAGAACTTATAATGTGTTACAGTATTTTAGTAGCCATATGTAACAGTATTTTAGTAGCCTCATTGTGCATGCAGCAGACTTTTGACTAAAAATGGTATTAAACGCTAGCTAAAAATAGGCACCGAATAATACACTTAATTCTAAAGATACTAATATTTTTTGAAGCGCTAATTATTAAACAACAAAATCAAATAGCAATTTGATAATTTCTAAGCCGAAAGCAGGTTAATACATCCCTAAATATTGCAGAGGTGGTTGCAACTAGCAAAACTTCTTGACATGAGATGCCTATCTTGCAATAAAATATGAACATACCATGATCTATGTTACAGTATTCATACCAGATTGCATACTGAATCCTCCTTCGCATTAAAATTAATAACACCTGACTGAATATTAGTTACAATGCCACATAATTAGCATTCACATCAGAGAATCCAAGCTAACATATACAAGATACCCAGTTCGCATAAAAAGGAGCCTCCTTTGACATCTGAAATCTAGCATCTACATTGATCCCATAACCAATCTTATCTGAAAATATTCCTCCCTCTTCTATATTGAAAACAAAGCCAATATCAACAAACCCGGGAAGCCCATCTCTAATATGCTTCAGTCCATCCATGCAAGATAACCAAGAAATCGCCGCATTACAAGAAAGCACTAAAGCTTTAGGGAATGATACAAAGATCGATGCCATTATAAATCCAAAGTTACAAGTCAACTCTACTTCTACTTTCGGAAAGAACGAGGCTAATGAGAATGATTTTAACTATATTTCACTGGGGTAGGGAGAAGGAGCTCTCCGTGCATTATACATGCAACGCTGATTTTTTATTTTGGAATTGGAAAGGAGAGGCAGATCATTTGGGATTTCGGGTTAAGAGAATTATAGCGACGAGTGAAATTTGAATTATGACTGAAATCGTCGAAGTGCAATCGAACAAAACTCTTTTGCACAAGCCGTTGGACAATAGACAACAACTTCCATATTAGATCATTGTAAAATTGTGCACTCAAGCATACATTACGCATTTAGGTAGTGTCATTAAATTTTCTCTTCTTTTCTCTTTTTAAAGTTGGTCATCTATATTGGTAAAAGATGACGGTTATTTTAGATTTGCAACTCCCCAATTGATATTTCCTGCTAAAGACACAACACAAAGAAGCTTTCTTCTTCTTCACCGTTCCAAAACTGTTGTTCTACATTCTATTCACTCCACCGTTTCTCATCGTTCTAGACTAAGTCCACTATCCCTACATCAACAACATAAAAACGACCATCACCTTAGTTGGAAAAAATGTCACTTCATTTATTAAAGTATATCAAACAAGTAAAATGAATTATGTGCTTACATATTCAATCATAAAATCTATTAGCAGAATGTGGTTGTTGACACTTCTCTAATAGAAAACAAGGAAACAAAGAGGGTACCACATTCTGAGTATTTGATAATTCGATGAAGCAAAGAGCAAACAGATAAAACACTCTTTGTTGAGTAGGAATTGAGCAAAAAGGAAAGAGACCGCCTACAAGGTGTAATCAACCTCTTCCACATTGGTTGTGACTTCTTTCATATCTAAATGATGAGCTCAACTTGAAGAGCCCGTTATCATGGCAATTTTTCAAATCTTTTCTTAAGTATTTTGAACTTGAATGACATCATGAGTTGACCAGTGATCATAATCTTTAGATCTGTAGACTCTCAAACATTATAGTTATATGACTACATTCTGAATTTGAAATTGTAAAAGATTTCTCAATAACACGAGCATCATCTTTTTTATCACTAAAGCTAAAACTCATGAAAAAAGTAACCAAAAAGAATCTTAAAAAGTTCTTACTTGTGATGCGCACTAGCTACTTTTTGAACTTATATTCATCCAAACCTTGATGTATAAGAATAAGAGCTTTTCTACCTTACTTTTTCTACCCTTTTTATTCATGTGTTTTGGGAATAGCAGGGTAATATCGGTGGGTCTTTTATACTGATCTTTTAAGATACCACACACATCTTTTAATCTTACCACTGCCTTCAAGCATATACTCTTTCTTGAGTATAGGCATTCAAAAGAAGTCATGTTACCAACCAAACGGGTAGAAAGTGAAAAAGGAATATGTTAATTTTTTTTATCCAGATATATGCATAGGAAATAGCTAACACGTTTGAAAAAAAAACTATATTGATTTCTAGAAAATGAATATGAACCATACGATTTGTGGGTGGGCAGTAGATTAAACCAGGGGCCAGCTTGGTTTGGTTTTAAATTTTGAGTTTCCAATTTTCACTGAAAAATAATAGAAGAGCAATAAGCTCAACTAGAGCAACCTTATATTAATACAAGATTAAGAAAGCGCAGAGAAAATGTTCATGGTTAACCAAAACATAGAAAGATACTAAGTCAAAGCAGCAAATCATTGCAAGTAAAGAAGCCAGTCTATGCAGTCGGACAAAACAGCCGCGTGTATCCAAATAACAACCTTGACAACTCAACAAATTTAAACCCAGTTGCCTTTCTTGTCCCACCCATGTCATAACTTGGTAATGCCCCTATCACATCTATTTTGTTAATATGTAAACAATCCCTAACGACACCTCACCCCCCCCCCCCCACACACACACAACTTTTAACTCCACCAACTCAACATTTATCAATCCCATGCAATCCATGAAATCCAAAAACCCATTCTACACCCTGAATTTTTTGGTCCCGTACAAATCCCCGGTGCCTATTGAGATTATCAACGACCTATTCTAGATGATTAAAGCCAGAGCTCTTTGCATGTGCTTAACGAAGCTAGATAACTCATGTCCATCATGCAGATTACTTTCGAACTCAAACGAAGACAAACAAATTTGATCAAAACCCAGTTACCCTTTTACCAACCAGCCTCCTCCAAAGTTTTAATCATATTAACATATAATTAAATAATAGATGATTAAATATTTATATTTAACAATAATATAAATATTTATATTTAACAATAATATAAATATTTATATATTGTTAAATACACAATACACAATAATATGATGTATGCATTTAACAATACATATGATTTTATCCCTGTCCATTTTAACACACAATACAGGGCTTGACATAAAGTTTAGAATTACACCTACATACATAATATATTAAACATCATTCATATCAATTCCTTGTTTTATTTTTAATAAACAAAAATTCTTAGTTTCTACAATAATGGAACCATGAAAACATCATAGAAATGTCTCAAGATCTGTAAGAAATTATACGAAAGACCTTGAATTTACAAGATTACTTTCATAAATTCCTGAGCAAACTTCCTTCGATCATCTAGGTTATGGACAAAGCCAACCCATTTAACTCTAACCCTAGATTTAACTAAGCTGGGAAGTCAAAAAATTCCAAAAATAAAGTAAAAGGAATCGACATAAATTCAGACAACAATTAGAAACGTAATGAATAAAGCAAAAATAAAATTACCTGAGCAATTGAATGGATGAGGAGGAGGCTGGAAGAACGTAGCAGAGGCGATCGAAGATACGACGTCGGCGGTGTGAGAAGCAATGTCCAGTAACCCTAGGTGGTGACTTTGAAAGATTGGGGGAGCGTAAGCGTTGAGCGGTAATAACGAAAAATAAAAGAAGGGTTAGAAACGAGGGGCAGATAAAATTACCATTTCATCCAGTGTGTACAGAATTCTCGGCTGTTGTAACGGTAATAACCATTATAACCAGTTATAATGGTAATAAACGTGATAAATTAGTAACAAAAATAACCGTTACTAATAGGACACGAATAAATGTTACAAAATAGCCTATTTGGTGTAGTGATTGATTTCCACCAATATATAACCTCTAAGTTCGTACGTCTCAGAGAAGGTTGTTAAGCTAAGAGAATAAATTCTTTGTCATCAAACAGATATATATTTAGCAGCGATCAACGAATACAACACACAATACAATGTCAGACATACAATCCATTTACAAGTATGTTCTAGGTCTGAACGAAACCGAAGGCACCTTATTCCTCATCCCATATGTCCAATACAGAAGAGAGGTCCTCACATATCCGGTCGATCTCCAAGTACGTCTGGACGATCACCACTTATAACCTCATCTTGGTGTACTTCCCAAGTGAGACATCAGCAATAATCCAAACGATGTGAAGATCTCCGATTTCGAAAACCGTCTTCATATCTTCGAATTTTAATCGTTCTATCAGTTATTCAGAATGGGTTAAACCCGGTCTTTTTGAGTAACTCGTGCATCTTTATAATCAAGTGATATATAAACATATCATACATCTCATTCCAATCTAGAATATTCTTTTATTCAAATATTCTTTACTTTGGGAAAAGTTCTCATTAATATTATCAAAGATTAAACTTATTGTTTAATCCATTCCTTGGAACTCATTTCAAAAGATTTTATAATATCTATTCACAACTTAAACCTGATTAAGGTTTATAAAACTAATCGGGATTATCGAGCCTTACTAAAGTAATCATTCATTTTATTGTCCCAATATCAACTTATTTGTCCCATTGAGTAAAACTGGTAGTGCTCCATGTCTAATACCCATTGTGTTATCGGTAAATTTAATTACCATTTAACGTTCCAAATCTAAATAAAGATTTAACTATCGCATAGAGTAAAACTGGTGGTACTCCATTCTCGAACACTTCTCGAATTCGATAAATTTAGTTACCACTTTACATTTCAAATCTAATTAAAGATTTATTAAAACTCCACTTAGTTTTAATCTCCAAAAATCATTATTTAATGATTATCAACCTTAGGAAATTAATCTTGTCTTTAACTGAGTTAAAGAACAAATGTCATTTAAAATGTTGTTCGCGATAAACCCAAAATCAACTTCCATTTCACTGGAATCTTCACGGAAATCATAATAGTATATAATCGATATAAATTTCCATTTCAGACTAATAATATAAGTGGAATACAGCTAAGACTTTTAAATTCTTCCAATAGTACATGCCTTCCTCCACGAGGGTTCATTTCGATTATTACTACATCAAATTTCGTTTAATTCCATTATAATTTATTAAATTGCAAAAACTTCCTTAAATCTTAATTAAAAGATTTATTTCATTTTCAACTAGTTTTAAGAACAGTATTATTAAAGATATCATTTACAACAACCCAATATCCAATTTGATATTAAATACAAGGCTTTAAATAGAAATCATATCGGCTATTATTCAACTTCAAATTATGAAACGAAGAAATATTGTTTCTACAATAATGATATCCACATCTTCCAAATTCCTCAATGATATTCGTATAATCATGGAATCCAATATCGAAATAACCAAGGATAATTTCCATTCAACTCGCTTCCAATTTATATATTGGAAATATCTGGTTATATCAAAACAATAATAATTTCTTTCAGTTCTTTACTCAATTTGATAAACAACTTATTCAAATAAAAATATCTTTTATCTTTACAAACTTGTAATATTTCATCCAAAATCTTTTTAAATCATTTATTATGATTTAACATGATTTTTTTTCTATTTTTAGTCATTTAAAAATAGCCCCTTTCAGTTAAATGACGTTTTTGGTCATTTAGCTGCATTGACCTGTTTTTATTCAAATTTCAATTGAACATTTCACAAAATATAACCATTATATTTCAAATCTTTTAGTGTTATTGGAAAATCTTTTCGATACGAACCCAATGGTTCCAATTTTAGAATAATCCAACGATCGGATCTCCCAGTATGTAACACCCCACACCCGCTATAGTCACTCACTAAGGGAATGCCATAGCATCGGTGGAGTATTTTTAGTGAGTATAGAACAGTAAAATTACAACAAGACAGATATAATGTAATACTTGAAAATTTAAAACATCATCTCATAGCAGCGGAAAGTAAAACATGTTTGGTTACATCATAAAACCATAACAAGAGTCAAGTACAAAATATCCATCCTGAATAAAATAAGTACATAATCCCACTACTCATAACAAATAGCCATAACAGAAAAGATAAGATAAGCTGAGCTCTACATCTACGGTCCAAGCTCCAAGAGATAGATAAAGCAAACTGATCAAAGCCCACTAGCACTAGGCCCAACCTGAGGACCTGAAGGAAAAAGATAAAAACAACGGGGGTCAGACATAAGCCTGAGTGAACCCTATCTCCTTAATAATACAATTATTAAAGTAATTAGGGTATGATATGAACTCGGTATGGTATCTTTGGGGATAATGACTACACTAAGTTGCCCACGAACACAGGACGAACTAAGATAACCGTAAAGACGCATCTACCCACCCAAGGATAATTACTAACTGCACCACACCAGTCACTCCTACTCAAAGGTTGATCCCACCCAAGGATATCAAAGATAGATATAACCAGTAGTTTCCTGTACCCTAGTTGACTACATAGGTGCCGTCTGCCCCTATCTCTACTAGGTGTACCCCACTACCCCAAGCGATCGGCTCCCTAACGTAGGTATCCGTGCTGGGTCCACAGTGGGGTGTATCATTCCCCAAAGTGGCAACCCAAAAGCAACACCGGTGCACGGGTTATACCTACACGATGCAACAACGTCTTACCTCCCAGTCCCGGGCCCACACACGCATATGAAACCCGATGGGCCTGCGTTGCCACCGCTAACCCCGTTTTGGCCACTTATAGACAAGCCCAGTATGCGTGTCCCGTCCTCGGCTTGGGCCGAGCTACAAAGATACATATGGGATACTGGTTGTAATGGGCCCTCCACAAGCTACCCACCAGAGCTTGTTATTAATCTAGTGTTCCCCACTTAACCCTTTAATCATGTTTAATTACATGTTTCACTTGGTTAAGTATTCTAATCGTATTTTCTATTGCCACCCAAGGCAACCCACTAGATTCCTCATGCCACCCAAGGCACCCACTTAACCCCTCATGTCCCACTACATGCTAATATGGTTAAGTGTTTCTTAATTAATTCAGACCGTGATTCCCCATAAAGACCTCCCACATTAGACTGGCTGTTATGACCGCCTGGTTAAGCCGGTAGGGTCCGGGCAGTCTTACGTCATAACAGAGTCTAACCTCGTGTCTTTACTTTAATCACGTATTTAATTTGTGCCTAAGACCTCTCACATTAGACTGGCTGTTATGACCGCCTGGTTAAGCCGGTAGGGTCCGGGCAGTCTTACGTCATAACAGAGCCTAACCTCGTGTCTTAGTCGATTAATTACACCTAATTAATCACCCCCATATTAATTATCCCTAATTAATATCAATTTATTCATAACATGGGTAGACCTAACTCAATAGGTAAATTCCCATGGGGTAGACCTAACTCAATAGGTAAATTCCCACTTATGTTAATTAATTTTTTATGGTATGCTTAATCATACCCATTTCAACATACTTTTAATTAACATATTAATTAACCCCATCGTTCCCCACGTAAATCGTCATTATGACATAACATAATAAAGGAAAGATTTACCACACATAACATGGGTTTAGCATATAACTTTATCATGGGTTAAGAGGATGTCAACTTGCATATATGAGCATGTATTAACCCAACTATATTCAACCCAAACTTGCATATTATCAAACATGTGTCTTACATAACATGTTGCATATGAACTTACATATCATCAAACATGTGATTTGCATAACATGTTGCATATGAACTTACATATCATCGTACGTGTGATTTGCATAACATGTAGAACTTGCATTTTAGCATATACTTAACTTGCATAAGCACTCACATACTTGCATAAGCATTCATATACTTGCATAAGCTTGCATATCATGTTAAACTTGCATTTCAACATATACATAACTTGCATAAACATTCACATACTTGCATAGGCTTGCATATTATGTTAAACTTGCATTTCAACATATACATAACTTGCATAAACATTCACATACTTGCATAGGCTTGCATATTATGTTAAACTTGCATTTCAACATATACATAACTTGCATAAACATTCACATACTTGCATAGGCTTGCATATTATGTTAAACTTGCATTTCAACATATACATAACTTGCATAAACATTCATATACTTGCATAAGATGTTAAACATGCATATAAGCATATACATGACTTGCATAAGTACTCACATACTTGCATAACATGTTTGCATAATGGATCCATATTCACTTAGTGTTTTGCATCATAAACATCATGAAACAACTTGCATAAAAATATCATGATTACATATTATGAAACTTGCATGACATAAGGCATATAACTTGCAAAACACATAATATTCACTACATCAAGCTTGCATAAATATATGGATCCACAAACATAGCCATACTTTATCACATCTTATCATAATCAATTCAATAATTGATTATTAAGGGGATAGAAGCTCACCAAAACAAGATTAGCAAGTTAAATGAAGCAAATCCCAATGATTAAGTAGAAGAAGATGTAGATTAGCTTGCAAACCCTCTTAGGATTTTTAGTGGAGGCTCTCCAATTTTCTAAGTGGTGGCATAATGGCCTTAGATCTATTTTTGGTAAGGATAAGGGGGGTATTAGGGTGTATATATAGATTAGTTAGATGTTTTAGGACCATAGGATATACCCTAGAACCAATGCTAGCCTTTAAAGCATGTCTTGGGGAAGAAGTCAAGTGTAGGAACCATTTAGGGCCCAAAAAAAACAGCCCAAAACTCATCCCGGGCCTCAAAACATGAGCAGTTTTCGTTTTTGATTTTTCGTGAAACTTTGACGGGCCATAACTTGGTCATACGGACTCCGATTTACGAAAACTCGGACTCTATTTCGCGTATTTTTCCGAGACGATCGCAATGGCACAGCCCGTTTCCCCTGATTCAGAATATTAAATTTAATTCTGCTCTGATTTATGTTATAACAAGTTATTTAACATACGGGGTGTTACACAGTACGTCAATTTGAAGTTAATGGTCGAAATTCACGAACGGTCACTATGCGACTCTTTCTATTTGACCCCTTTTATTATAATAAATTTCGTGGGTTTCCATTCAAAACATATTTTATAAAACGTTTAAAATCACGTTTAAAAACTGTTGATGGAAAAAAGTGTAATCAACATTCACGAGTTCCAAAAATTTGATACTTTTTGTCCAGAGCGGAAAAGTATGGGAGATGCAGTAATAATGTGAGGAAAGTAAAGGACATAGTAATTTATAGTGGTTCGGTTCAGATCGAACCTACTCCCACTTTGAAGGCTTTGCTGATTTTATTTCACTATTATTAAAGTACACTGGAAGACATCATTACAATTGAAGTTACAATGATTAATGATGTTCGCTTAATCCTTGTTGTCGAGCTTCCTTACTGGTCGGGAGCAGTCGAAGAGATGCCGATGTTGTGGCAGAGCCGGGAGGTTCCGAGGTCCGAGAATGTCGGGAGCTGCCGAGGTCTGGAAAGTGTCTGGGGTTGCCGATGATGTGGTGAGTCGGGAGGTTCCGAGGTTCGAAAAGAGTCGAGAGGTCCAAGAGGTTGTCGGAGTCGGAGGATCTGAGAGGTTGTCGGTGTCAGAGGGTCCGAGATGTTGTCGGAGTATCCCGAAGGGAGGAGGAAGTATCTGGAGGAAGTCATAGTCGGAGGGTCCAAGAGGTTGTCGGAGTATCCGAAGGGAAAAGGAAGTATCCCAGAGGAAGTCGGAGTTGGAGGGTCCGAGAGGTTGCCGGAGGGTCCGAGATTTTTCGGAGTCGGAAGGTCCGAGATTTGTCGAAGTATCCCGGAGGAAGTCAGAGTATCCCGGAGGAAGTGGAAGTATCCCGACGTAAGAAAACGTCATGGAATACAATTAATAGTATCATAAGTAATTATCATAGTGATAGTGATGCAATGGTCCTTAGAACTAATGTAGCGACCGGGGAATTTCGACACTCGAATCCAGACACTAACACGTCTCGTGCCCAAACTCAAATATCGAAAACCAGAAAGCTAATAGAAAGAAGTTAGATGGTGAAAGAAGAAAGAAAGAAATTTTAGAATAGAAGAATAAGAAGATCAAAGTCTCACAGCGGAATGGACAAAATATAATAATCAATAATACTTTATAAAAGAACTGTATATATTACAACATCAGAGTATACATTCAGATCAATACAACACACAGCGGAAATAAACTAGTACTAGTATATATGTGGAATACGTCTCCACTTCAACTCCTTCTTTGGAACTTCAGGCGAAATCTAACTTGTAAATATACTCGGTCTGACCCGAGCACATTTGAAGCAAAGAAAAATTCACCCGGATCAGTCTGAAATACTTTCAGTGATAAATTCATACAGCAACCAACTTGTTTAACTTTGAAATCCTTTTGAAATAAAAGGATAATAGCAAGACCAGTCCACACATAAACACGGACGGTTTTTTTTTTCTTATTATAACCAAAGACGGTTTGAAATCAATATCTTATTCTGATATTATAATAGTTTCTAGATACAAGTAAATAAAATCTAGCAGAACGCTTGCATCTCATGCTCCACATATATAGTATACAATCAAAACCGCGGGCGCTTATTGGAGATTGGATTTCCAACTATGACAAGGTATGGGACCA
Organism: Allium sativum; assembly: GCA_030737875.1. NCBI lineage: Eukaryota > Viridiplantae > Streptophyta > Magnoliopsida > Asparagales > Amaryllidaceae > Allium > Allium sativum. Next base: position 796,720,252 of record CM060921.1, on the reverse strand, counting down.
CCTGCCGATAATGTATCTCTAGAGACGAATACACTGGGTTCAACAAGAACGTCTTGCAACCCGGCCCACACATGATCGACCACTCATTTCTCTTGAGTGTATCGAATATATTGTCACCTTACGGCTTTTTGTCGCGACCACCGTAGTTCCCGGGAGATACAGAAATGAAAAGAAGTAACAAGTATGAATATTCTCTAGATGGTGACAATACACCCTAATGGACCCACATAGCCATGCTACGTGCCCGATTTTTGTCATTTACCGGTTGATGAGGCTTGAGGCTATAATCGACTTTTAAAACATCTGGCCACCATTCACAACGTCTATATACGTCATCCAGGTACAGGATGAACCGAAGGTACTCTCCTACTGCATCCAACATAGGAATCACCCCATGGATCAGCAGCGAGAAGTCCTTGCAACCCATAGATTCCAATCACAACAGAATCACAGTATATCTCTAGGGATCAACCAGAGATTGTAAGTAACTCTTCCGCTTCATGAAGATCTACGGTCTTCAATTGCTCTGTCTAGATCGGCGTCTTCAACGTATTCGTATTTATTGGTCGGAATGGTTTTCGAATAAAAATTCGATCCCGGTCTTTCCGTACCAATAACGTTTGGTCAGATTTTGATAGTCGGTTATTTAACTATCAAAATAAACAACCATAAAAATAAAACAAATCCATTGGTTTATACACAGCATCATTTGGCCGTTTAAAAATAATATATCAGTTGGAATACCCAAAAATAATATATTGGTTTCATATATAATTATACTCAAATTCTTTTTTACTTATATACCTAGAAAATATCTTAAAATCGTATCTAATTTATCCTTCACAAATATTTCAAAACATTGCTATAACATTTCTTATTATCTTATCGATTTAACATATCAATTAATCATTACGACACCTTCTTTGGCTTCGACCTTTGAATACCAAAATCACCACTCATCCTTTTTAGACTAAATCCCATTTAAATCTCATTTCAATACTTTGAAAATACCATTATATTTTCAACAATCTCCTTTTTATTTCTTTTATTATGGGAATGTCATTTCATATCATCAAGCCTTCTTTTATTTCCTTTTATTTCAGAAATCTCATTAGAAATATATTTCCAAATCCTTCTAATGGCGTTACATTGTTATTTCCCAAAATAATTTACTCTACACATTCACCATTACGACTAATATCATCTTTCAATAACCCTGAAGCTGTTCAAGTTGGGGTATTTTAATTACCTCTCAGAGCTTAATCAACATCGTTCTTATCTTAAGATAGATATCAGTTTTAATACACAAATCGACACTTATTTCCCATATTATCACAAATCCCTTTTTAATTTCATCTTGATGAAATATCATCTCTTCTCTAAAGTAATATATATCGTATCTTTATAACTTATCTCGTTTAACTACTCTCTTTAAACTAATTTGATCAACAGCTTCAGTTAACACCGTAACTTGTTCAAAACAAGACTAACCCGTTAGTCCATCGTTATTGATCTTGTCATTTAGATTAATTAATAAATAAATCCAAATAATTTTATTTACTTTGATTTTTATTAAATCAATATCAATATAAACTCATTACGTTAATTTTGTTCATTTGAATAAAGTCGTTTAACAATCGGTTAACAAGCACGTGCTTCGCGCACGATATATTTTGTTAAATCAATCAACGTATTTATGTGGTTGTTTATTTCCCTTTTAGGACTTCATTTAAAATAATATATTTAAAAATATACATTCGGTTATAAAATAAATTCCATACTTCATTTCTAGCGATTCACCTGACGGTGAATCGATCTTTGTGAATGGTGTATTTCTAGGCCGTCTGCTATATTTTTTTCATAATCAATACTATATATTGATTCAAGCTCAACCACAAACAACAACCAACAGGGTTTTAAAGTCAACGGGTCTCAAACAATTCTTATAAAATATGAAATAACAGCATACTAAATGTTTGAGGAACCGGTTTGATTCCTCCTACTTGTTCTTCCCTACAACATAGACCATTATAATATTTCATATCAGTACATAGAAATATTTTAAACGACGATAATATAATTAATGTCAACCATTAAAGAAACCCAAGGCATCCAAAGCATCAAATCAACCAATTATCAATGATTTAATCTAATTATATGAATTTAGCACATCAAATTATTTCAGAAATGTGTGAGAATTAACTCACCTTCATTTTTCGACCGACGGTTTGTGCTTTGTTTCATTAAATTTTAAACGAGCGTCTAAAATTAAATGAAAATCTAGTCGCTTCCGATCTTATCTGATCCAGCTTGTGCACGTAGCCTTGGTCATCACGATCCCATCGTTTCCTGTTTGGCGTCATTCTGTTCACGAACGAACAAATTATACGTTGTTAAAATTTTGTATATATATGTTATAAAAATCTAAATTTTTTATTACTAATTTTAATAATCCTCTAACTACGGTTATTAGAAAGAAATTAGTCACCTTGATTGTCGTTATCGCCTCGTCCACGTCAGCCTAATTGACGCGTTTCCTTCTTTTCATATCATGGAACCCCGATAGCTCTTCTCTTCATCCATAACGAAATCCACCCTTCCGCTGTTCAAACTCGGCACCTTCAAGACACTGTGCCACCGCCTAAAACAAAATGTGCACGACTTCAAAAGCCACTTAAACCCCGTTCATCTCCCTCCTTATCAATACAACTTCTCCAGAATGCAACTCCCCCAGTCGATTAACTCTTTTACTCACCACGACGCCACTGCCGTACCCACCATGCCCTTTGAAAACTGCCTCTTCCCGACTCCATTCCCCAAACGCCTGCCATGCGTGAAAACTTTCCACACCATTCAGATTTTCTCGCTTCAACTGTTGCTCATGAAAACAAATGCCAGACCCACACCAACGTCCTCCATTTAAGTTTCCAACTCCACCACAAAATTCAACATGACCCTTAAACCTTTGCTACAGGCCAACTTTCACGTTCTTCATCATCACCATGTGGCTTTACAGACCATCCATTTACACGCACACTTCCAAACTGTCCACCACCATTCCACCTCTTCTCGCATCAGCTAATTCCCGTCAGCCTGACATTTGCAAACACACAGCCCGCTTTCCCTTTTTTTTCTATTTAAAACTGGCCAAGGCCCACCGCATAGACCAAAGCCCATTATGTCCCCTTCTCCCTCTTTATGCACTTCCCACAAAACAAAACTCCTCACTTTCGTGCCTTGAGCACTTCCGTAACCCAACAGCCATCACCGTGCTCCCCTGACCGCCTCCACATGCGGTGCTGCCGATGATCAGCCCCACTACTCTCGACAAACCCAGCTCGGTCTCCATGCAAAATAAAACCTCCGACAAACCATCACAACAACTCGCTCCCCAACGTTGTTCAAACCCTTTTTTCATGCGAACACACCCAACACCAAGCTATTTGCCAATACCTTCGGGCTTCTTCCCGCCTGCCAAAGATCACCGGCCCCGTGTCCACCTTCACCATCATGCTCGAACCCTCCACTTCGTCACTTATCACAGTAAAACATCCGATCCAACTCCAGAGAAACAACACAGCAAGGCCCTTCCCTTTAACATGCGAATGCCACTTCCTTGCGTTAGTTTATTTTCTCTTTTTTAAAGACTTGATCCTTGCTGCATTTTGTTTTACTGGAAATGATTTAGGAATGAACATAAGCTTCATATCTATAGTGCGAAGAAGCCTTGGGACGCACGGATATATGGGGAGGGACTATCTTGACAGTCGCAAATACAACGTGGTTTTCCACACATAGTGGGTGGATACTAGAATAGGGTAAATAAGGATAACATCCCTTCCATTAGTACGCACTAGGTCCTAGCTGTGTATGAGTTTTCCATTCCTGTATGATTCGACAGGGTTGTGGAAGAAAGTAGAATAGCTGAGGGGTAACTGTGCATGTACCATGGATAGGCTGCAGAAGAAATTTCGCAAGCAACATGTGCAAATGTCTGTGTGATTTTAAGTTTCAGGGTACCTGACACTATACTAGCATGTGTTATCACCTCGATTGATACTTAGCATGCTATATAGAGTAGGCGTGGTTGCTTTCTTAAAATTGAAGGAATAGGGTAAGTTTATGTATATAGGTCTATAGCGTTTCTTTCGGTTCATAGGTGCTTACAGTAGATGATTTGAGTATAGCCTTGGTCAGAAAGGACACAGATAGTAACGTGAGGAGGTAAACAACACAGGGAATAGCATGTGCGTGGCTTACATAGGGGAATGGTCGGCTAAATATAGGATAAGACCAAAGATATTTTTGTATTTGTATTGGACAGAGGGAGAATGTGCCAGCGGAAGTCATTTATGAGGTATGGCATCTCTACTGTAAGGTAGGATAGGGTAGCAACGTAAGAAAATGACCAACGATATTTTGGTTATAAAGTTAACGTACCCATTATATATAACTCCGTCCGCATACGATTCATACGATTCGTTATCGACAGAAATAAATATACTGTCGCGTTCAGCAGTGTACCACGATCCCAAAAATATAATAATATCGTTAGATTAACTTATATTGTGATACCTCAAAATGTTGATATAGGGTGCAAAACACTCCAAATAAAAAGTTGTTTATTTTGCGGATTAAAAATTACAGTAAAATTCTAAAAATTAAATTATAACTACGCCTCAAAGGACTTTTCCAAATTCGATGCCACTATTTAATTATATTAAATAATCCGTTACGGCGTATAAATAATTTCACAGCGATTATTTCAAAATTTGATTTGGACGTAAAATAAAATCTATAATACGAAAACTCGATTTTTCTTTTTCATTAGAAAAATATTATCAACTAGATTCAGACGCTTCTTGTTTCACCGAAATCCGACTTAACACGGATTCAGTATAGTCAATTGAAGTTGAAATTCTATTTTACGAACTACCGAGTTGTTTCGAGTTCGTTTTATAATTTAAAATATAAATATAAACGTTCAGTCTTCATTAAATAAACGAATTCGATATTAAATTCCAAATAAAATATTTAAAATAAATTTAAATATTCGAATTCAGATAGTCAAAAAATCCGGTTCGTTACATTCTTCCCCCCTTAAAATAATTTCGTCCCCGAAATTGCTAAGTAAGAAGAATGTTCCGAAATCAATTAATTTTAAAAATAATATTATCAAAAATAATTTCTAAGTTTACGACAAAATTCGTCAACGCCTCCTCTGTACTGTTCGATCCAAACGACCACAAACGCCACTCTGGGCCTCTCATATTGATCAAAAGAAAATAAAAGCCAAGCGGCTACCCATCTCGGGTATAAATTCAAAACCCAATCAATAATATTAAGGTTTACCTTTTTGTCGGGCAAGTATACTCGAATTACGAAGTTCGGCAAATAACTGCTCTTCTATTTTCAACCTGTACTGAATTTAATATATAGTGGAAATAACTAACACAGGGTTAAACCATTTTGTTCTATTTCGTATTGATTTTTATACCGAAATTTATTTTCTAGTTCATTCAACTGTTGATGAATTCATATATTCGAACAATCTCGCAACCAATAAACAAACAATTCACAATACACAATCATTTTAATCAAATCATTTCATTTTCCATCTTATAAAATATTTTGGGTCGAAACAATATAAAAATAATTTTATATTCAAATTACAAATACGCACTTTCATATATATATATATATATATATATATATATATATACACACACACACTCAACTCGATCTAGAGTATTACTAGCCCAATCTCTATCGAGTTACACTACAGAGCCAAGGTTATTCCTAAACCTCGTTCTGATACCAACTGTAGCGACCCGGGAATTTCGACACTCGAATCCAGACATTAACACGTCTCGTGTCCAAACTCAAATATCAAAAACCCAGAAAGCTAATAGAAAGAAGTTAGAGGGTGAGAGAAGAAAGAAATGTTAGAGTAGAAGAATAAGAAGATCAGAGTCTCACAGCGGAATGGACAAAATATAATAATCAATAAAACTTTATAAAAGAACTGTATATTACAACATCAGAGTATACATTTAGATCAATACAACACACAGTGGAAATAAACTAGTACCAGTATATATATGGAATACGTCTCGACTTCAACTCCTTCTCTGGAACTTCAAGCGAAATCAAACCTGTAAATATTCTCGGTCTGACCCGAGCACATTTGAAGCAAAGCAAAATTCACCCGGATCAGTCTGAAATACTTTCAGTGATAAATTCATACGGCAACCAACTTGTTTAACTTTGAAATCCTTTTGAAATAAAAGGATAATAGTAAGACCAGTCCACACATAAACACGGACGGTTTTTTTTCTTACTATAACCAAAGACGGTTTGAAATCAATATCTTATTCTAATATTATAATAGTGTCTAAATACAAGTAAATAAAATCTAGCAGAACGCTTGCATCTCACGCTCCACATATATAGTATACAATCAAAACCTCGGGCGCTTATTGGAGATTGGATTTCCAACTATGAAAAGGTATGGGACCACCTGCCGATAATGTATCGATCTCTAGAGACAAATACACTGGGTTCAACAAGAACGTCTTGCAACCCGGCCCACACATGACCGACCACTCATTTCTCTTGAGTGTATCAAATATATTGTCACCTTACGGCTTTTTGTCGCGACCACCGTAGTTCCCGGGAGATACAGAAATGAAAAGAAGTAACAAGTATGAATATTCTCTAGATGGTGACAATACACCCTAATGGGTGCGACCCACATAGCCATGCTACCTGCCCGATTTTTGTCATTTCCCGGTTGATGAGGCTTGAGGCTATAATCGACTTTTGAAACATCTGGCCACCATTCACATCGTCTATATACGTCATCCAGGTACAGGATGAACCGAAGGTACTCTCCTACTGCATCCAACATAGGAATCAACCCATGGATCTGCAGCGAGAAGTGCTTGCAACCCATAGATTCCAATCACGATAGAATCACGGTATATCTCTAGGGATCAGCCAGAGATTGTAAGTAACTCTTCCGCTTTATGAAGATCTACGGTCTTCAATTGCTCTATCTAGATCAGCGTCTTCAACGTATTCGTATTTATTGGTCGGAATGGTTTTCGAATAAAAATTCGATCCCGGTCTTTCCGTACCAATAACGTTGGGTCAGATTTTGATAGTCGGTTATTTAACTATCAAAATAAACAACCATAAAAATAAAACAAATCCATTGGTTTATATACAGCATCATTTGGCCATTTAAAAATAATATATCAGTTGGAATACCCAAAAATAATATATTGTTTCGTATATAATTATACTCAAATCCTTTTTACTTATATACCTAGAAAATATCTTAAAATCATATCTAATTTATTCTTCACAAATATTTCAAAACATTGCTACAACATTTCTTATTATCTTATCGATTCAACTTATCACTTAATCATTACGAGACCTTCTTTGGCTTCGACCTTTGAATACCAAAATCTCCACTCATCCTTTTTAGACTAAATCCCATTTAAATCTCATTTCAATAATTTGAAAATACCATTATATTTTCAACAATCTCCCTTTTTATTTCTTTTATTATGGGAATGCCATTTCATATCATCAAGCCTTCTTTTATTTCCTTTTATTTCAGAAATCTCATTAGAAATATATTTCCAAATCCGTCTAATGGCGTTACATTGTTATTTCCCAAAATAATTTACTCTACACCTTCACCATTACGACTAATATCATCTTTCAATAACCCTGAAGCTGTTCAAGTTGGGGTATTTTAATTACCTCTCAGACCTTGATCAACATCGTTCTTATCTTAAGATAGATATCAGTTGTAATACACAAATCGACACTTATTTCCCATATTACCACAAATCCCTTTTTAATTTAATCTTGATGGGATATCATCTCTTCTCTAAAATAATCTATATCGTATCTTTATAACTTATCTTGTTTAACTACTCTCTTTAAACTAATTTGATCAACAGCTTCAGTTAACACCGTAACTTGTTCAAAACATGACTAACCCGTTAGTCCATCGTTATTGATCTTGTCATTTAGATTAATTAATAAATAAATAAATCCAAATAATTTTATTTACTTTGATTTTTATTAAATCAATATCAATATAACTCATTACGTTAATTTTGTTCATTTGAATAAAGTCGTTTAACAATCGGTTAACAAGCACGTGCTTCGCGCACGATATATTTTGTAAAATCAATCAACGTATTTATGTGGTTGTTTATTTCCCTTTTAGGACTTCATTTAAAATAATATATTTAAAAATATACATTCGGTTATAAAATAAATTCCATACTTCATTTCTAGCGATTCACCTGACGGTGAATCGATCTTTGTGAATGGTGTATTTCTAGGCCGTCTGCTATTTTTTTTCATAATCAATACTATATATTGATTCAAGCTCAACCACAAACAACAACCAACAGGGTGTTAAAGTCAACGGGTCTCAAACAGTTCTTATAAAATATGAAATAACAGCATACTAAATGTTTGAAGAACCGGTTTGATTCCTCCTACTTGTTCTTCCCTACAACATAGACCATTATAATATTTCATATCAGTACATAGAAATATTTTAAACGACGATAATATAATTAATGTCAACCATTAAAGAAACCCAAGGCATCCAAAGCATCAAATCAACCAATTATCAATGATTTAATCTAATTATATGAATTTAGCACATCAAATTATTTCAGAAATGTGTGAGAATTAACTCACCCTCCTTTTTCGACCGACGGTTTGTGCTTTGTTTCATTAAATTTTAAACGAGCCTCTAAAATTAAATGAAAATCCAGTCGCTTCTGATCTTATCTGAACCAGCTTATGCACGTAGCCTTGGTCATCACGATCCCATCGTTTCCTGTTTCGCGTCATTCTGTTCACGAACGAACAGATTATACGTTGTTCAAATTTTGTATATATATATATATATATATATGTTAAAAAAAACTAATTTGTTTATTACTTATTTTAATAATCCTCTAACTACGGTTATTAGAAAGAAATTAGTCACCTTGATTGTCGTTATCGCCTCGTCCACGTCAGCCTAATTGACGCGTTTCCTTCTGTTCAGATCATGGAACCCCGATAGTCTTCTCTTCATCCATAATGAAATCCACCCTTCCGCTGTTCAAACTCGGCACCTTCAAGACACCGTGCCACCGCCTAAAACAAAACGTGCACTACTTCAAAAGCCACTTAAACCCCGTGCATCTCCCTCCTTATCATTACAACTTCTCCAGAATGCAACTCCCCCAGTCGATTAACTCTTTTACTCACCACGACGCCACTGCCGTACCCACCACGCCCTTTGAAAACTGCCTCTTCCCGACTCCATTCCCCAAACGCCTGCCATGCGTGAAAAATTTCCACACCATTCAGATCTTTTCGCTTCAACTATTGCTCATGAAAACAAATGCCAGACCCACACCAACGTCCTCCATTTAAGTTTCCAACTCCACCACAAAATTCAACATGATCCTTAAACCTTTGCTACAGGCCAACTTTCACGTTCTGTATCATCACCATGTGGCTTTACAGACCATCCATTTACACACACACTTCCCAACTGTCCACCACCATACCACCTCTTCTCGCGTCAGCTAATTCCCGTCAGCCTGACATTTGCAAACACACAACCCGCTTTCCCTTTTTTTCTATTTAAAACTGGCCAAGGCCCACCGCATAGACCAAAGCCCATTACATCCCCTTCTCCCCCTTCATGCACTTCCCACAAAACAAAACTCCTCACTTTCGTGCCTTGAGCACTTCCGTAACCCAACAGCCATCACCGTGCTCCCCTGACCGCCTCCACATGCGGTGCTGCCGATGATCAGCCCCACTACTCTTGACAAACCCAGCTCGGTCTCCATGCAAAATAAAACCTCCGACAAACCATCACAGCGACTCGCTCCCCAACGTTGTTCAAACCCTTTTTGCATGCGAACACACCCAACACCAAGCTATTTGCCAACACCTTCGAGCTTTTTCCCGCCTGCCAAAGATTACCGGCCCCGTGTCCACCTTCACCATCACGCTCGAACCCTCCACTTTGTCACTTATCCCAGTAAAACATCCGATCCAACTCCAGAGAAACAACACAGCAAAGTCCTTCCCTTTAACATGCGAACGCCACTTCCTTGTGTTAGTTTTTTCTTTTTTTTTAAAGACTTGATCCTTGCTGCATTTTGTTTTACTGGAAATGATTTAGGAATGAACATAAGCTTCGTATCTATAGTGTGAAGAAGCCTTGGGACGCACGGATATATGGGGAGCGACTATCTTGACAGGCGCAAATACAACGTGGTTTTCAACACACAGTGGATGGATACTAGAATAGGGTCAATAAGGATAACATCCCTTCCATTAGTACGCACTAGGTCCTAGCTGCAAATGAGTTTTCCATTCCTGTATGATTCGACATGGTTGTGGAAGAAAGTAGAATAGCTGAGGGGTAACTGTGCATGTACCATGGATAGGCTGCAGAAGAAATTTTGCAAGCAACATGTGCAAATGTCTGTGTGATTTTAAGGTTCAGGGTACCTGACACTATACTAGCATGTGTTATCACCTCGATTGATACTTAGCATGCTATATAAAGTAAGCGTGGTTGCTTTCTTAAAATTGAAGGAATAGGGTAAGTTTGTGTATATAGGTCTGCAGCGTTTCTTTCGGTTCATAGGTGCTTACAGTAGATGATTTCAGTATGGCCTTGGTCAGAAAGGACGCGAATAGTAACGTGAGGAGGTAAACAACACAGGGAACAACATGTGCGTGGCTTACATAGGGGAATGGTCGACTAAATATATGATAAGACCAAAGATATTTTTGTATTTGTATTGGACAGAGGGAGAATGTGCCAGTGGAAGTCATTTATGAGGTATGGCATCTCTACTGTAAGGTAGGATAGGGTAGCAACGTAAGAAAATGACCAACGATATTTTGGTTATAAAGTTAATGTACCCGTTATATATAACTCCGTCCGCATACGATTCATACGATTCGTTATCGACAGAAATAAATATACTGTCGCGTTCAGCAGTGTACCACGATCCCAAAAATATAATAATATCGGTAGATTAACTTATATTGTGATACCTCAAAATGTTGATATAGGGTTCAAAACACTCCAAATAAAAAGTTGTTTATTTTGCGGATTAAAAATTACAGTAAAATTCTAAAAATTAAATTATAACTACGCCTCAAAGTACTTGTCCAAATTCAAAGCCACTATTTAATTATATTAAATAATTCGTTACGGCGTATAAACAATTTCACAGCGACTTTTTCAAAATTTGATTTAGACATAAAATAAAATCTATAATACGAAAACTCGATTTTTCTTTTTTATTAGAAAAATATTATCAACTAGATTCAGACGCTTCTTGTTTTACCGAAATCCGACTTAACACGGATTCAGTATAGTCAATTGAAGTAGAAATTCTATTTTACGAACTACCGCGCTGTTTCGAGTTCGTTTTATAATTTAAAATATAAATATAAACATTCAGTTTTCGTTAAATAAATGAATTTGATATTAAATTCCAAATAAAATATTTAAAATAAATTTAAATATTCGAATTCAGATAGTCGAAAAATCCGGTTCGTTACACCTAAAATCATCAAATTTTTATTAGAGGATATTTGTGTTTTGATATCATTAAAAGTTACTTTTAACCAAGTAAATGATAAAGGTGATCATCGAATACATCTCGAATTGATTGAAAAATATGAATGATCTAGATGGAATTTAACCCTACAATATAGTGAGATATCCATGGGCCTCTTGATTGAGTATGATTATGAAATCCATGGTCGTGCTAAAATATTGATTTGTTTTATATAATCTGCTCATCGATCAAGATAAAATGATTAAATTATAAAGAGGATGATAGGTCCAAGCCTCGAGTTTAATCTTGGATATATTGGTTAAAAGGATTAAATTACATTATAACACTGGTCATAGAGAAGGTTGTATTGAATCGTTGATTTTATTATAACTTGGGTAGCGGTGATGTATTACTAAATGTCGCTTACTATTTATAATTTTAAATATGATCTAAAATTATTGCCGACGTTATAGTAACCTATAATGTCACACACTTAGAACGTTATAAGGGGAAAACCATTCTTTGGATAAATAAGATATCAACCCGTTGATAATTTATTTTGACGTTGGAATGGGCGTGTCAGTTGGTTCCTATAATTTTGGTTGATGTTTATTTTATAAAAAGAGATTTACTTTCTTTTATATAAGGCACACGAAAACCAGAATAAACATGGATCAGGTCGAAAAGAAAATATAACCCTAATGGCAGCTAGTACTGCATCTCATTTTCTCTTCGATTCGATCGAAGAGAAATACGTTAGTGTCGACTCCTCTTGAGGCGCAACGACATGTTGTGCTTTCGATTCCATCCATCCAGGCTCCTTTGAGATCGTGGTTGTTTATCCATGGATTCATCACGACAGAAATTAAACCCTAATCAATATGAATTTTGATTTACTATTCTTGCATAGATCCTTGTTTTAAATTGTTAAACCATTACAATTTGTTCTCGATTAGATCTAGGAATAACCAACACAGATTACACATGCACTTCACATTACAACACATGTTCACTGTATGGTGATTAAATTCGGATACAAGTCTATCTTGGTTTGCAAGTACAATGTCGAGGAGACACAATTATCACCAATAATTCAGCTCTAGCATTTCAAAAAGAGAAATACCGCCAAAGTACCCTTCAGATTACAAGTGTGATCACATAAAGGATTGTGAGAGGGAAGAATAGGAAAGACACCATTGGGGTTATGCTCATAATTCCTACCCTTGCTCTTTGGTCCTCTGAGACTCATATAGGGATTCGAGCCATAGAGACACTCGTGGCAACAAGTAGTTGATAGTCAATACCCCGGTCCCTCTAAAGGGCGCAACATGCGACACTAGCCTGAAGAAAGGCCTAAAGGCAAAGGAGAAGGAAATAATTGCACAAATGAAAAATAATCCAAGGGCCACTGAAGTCACGGAGCCTCAGGTGCTAGAGCGAACAATTCAATAACTGAAGAATGAGCTCGAGATTTAGTTCCCATAATTCTACTGTAGAAAAATGCAATTTCTACCTCCCCTCCTACTTGTTCCCATGAGCTCTCGCCGACTTAAGTCAGATGTGGAAGAGTTGACCAACCAATATCGCAAGATGGTAAAATACGCTAAAAAGTTATTAGAGATTATTCGGTTGCTAGAGCTTGACAAAGGAAATATGAAGCAGGAATGGATTTGTGATAAAACTTTTTGGCAGCTCAAGACAAGGAGCTTGCAGATTGTAAGGCCAGGCTGGTGGTGGTAGAGAAAGAAATGTCCACGAAAGAAAATCTCATAGTAGCTGGGGCTCAATTTCAATTTTAATTTGACACGTGGTCAATCAAGGCTAAATCTGTTAAGGACGAGAATAGGGTGGTGACCTAGGAAAAGATTGACTTAGGACTCAACAATAAATTTTGAAAAAAAAAAGTCTACCTCCAACTCAAGGATTCAATATGATATAGATTTGAAAGAACTTAGAGCCTAGTTGGAGGAAGCAAAAAAGGAAGAAGAAGAGCTTTGCCCCTTATATTAAATTTATATTCTCGGGTTATCAGGCACCGAGACTTATCTTGGGTCAAAGACTGTCCTCATACTTAAGCGAATGCATGGAGAAAATTTTCGAAGGAAGAGATGCAAGCTTCCTCTGATGGGTCTATTGACGAAGATGAAATAATGAGGAGGGACATGAGAAATAATGAACCGAGATATTAAAGGAGGGAAGCGATTATTAAATGAAGGAAGAGAATGTCGAGCTGATCTTGGCTAAATTCAAGACTGTCATAGAGGAAGGTGTTTGGGTGGCTAAATACGATGAAACATCAGTGCCATCGAATAATCATGAAGTCCAAACTAATACTTCATATTCAATGCCGGCTATCGTGGAGCCTTCTATCGGCCAGAGTTCTAAGGTCATCGAAGAGTACAACCCTACGATGCAGCTCCAGCAAGATTCAAATCTCTGACTCCCATTACTGAGCTTGATACTCCTAGACTCACAAGCGCTGACTCCTTTGAAAGTGTCTCTTTGTTTTCCATATAGTTTGAGAAAGTGCTTGTTTCATGTCGATATGCTATGGGAGTGCAAATGGAGACGCTCATAATTTCGAAGGGACTAACTGTTATCACTCTTCCAGCTATAAGTACGCATCAGACCAAGACACCCAAGCTACAAAGCAAAGCTTCTGATGAACCACAAGTTCCCCTGTTGAAGATTCTAGAAAAGATGAATGGATGTCTGATGCTTTGAAAGATATAGATGGCAAGGGGTTATGTTGAGGGCGAGGAAGATATAGCATACTAGGGCGAGGTCGGAAAGACTGGCGGATTGAGCATGGAAAAGCAAGTGAAGAAGCAATAACATGAGAATAGCAAAAAGCTCAAACAAGGGGTGATCGCCCCATATCCTTTACAAAAGATCTCTCCTTTTCAATTGGAAGCAAAGAGTCAGCGAAGATTTCACCAGATGTGGCTAATAGAGAAGTGAAGTCATCCTATGGCAAAGGCAAGAAAAAAAGTAAGTCGGGAAAGGAGAAGCTCAGGAAAGAATGTAATGTGTCTAGTGGCGACAAACCTCCCAAATGAAGGATGGTGAAGGAGTCAGACTTGGAAAAGTAAAGAAAGAGAAGTATGTAAGGACGATAAGAACAAGGATAAATAAGAGTAATCCATGTTTGTGATTTTTTGTTTTCTTGGACGAGACTTATGTGAGTGTGACCCTCGCTTTTTGTCTCATGACTTGTATTTATCCTTCATATGCAAATAAAATATTCTCTTTTTATTTTAAATCACTGAGTACTTTCGTTTTCCATTCAATACACTAGAGAGTTTGTTAGGCTAGCTTAAACCGAAAGCAGTCTCACTTAGGTTAAGCAACACTCTGGTGGCACTCCAGTATATATGCCCCCAAATAACTTTTAGTCACGCACCGTGTCGAGGGAATTCTCAAAGTTAATTTATAATTCAATTTTATCATGTTTGTCTTTATGTCCCCGGTCATGGTAATGATAAATCGAAGGGTATGGGTAACAACTCGTATATTTGTTAATTAGATATTTAAATATTAATCTATAATTATTTGATGGTTCTGAAGTGATATTTTTCTTAAACGATTGAATCAAGACTCGAGACCGTCTCCACTGAATTCAGATAGTTCGATATGTGGAGAAAATCAATATGGATCATTATATTTTGAGATTTGATGCCCCAGGGGCAAAATAGTTTTGAAATACACGTGAAAATTGTCATTTCAGACATAGTGTCGGATTGTGATGAAATTTATAATTTTGGAATCGTTACAATAATTTGTTGCACATTGTCAAGTTTCGTATCAAACGGATGTACCTTTTGGTTGTGCGCTCTTAAAACGTTTGTGTGTTTTGGACACACAATTTTTGACAAATGGGCCTAATGACAATATAAATACCCCTAATATGTTATTAATCCTAATTCTTTCATTTGCCACTTACAATAGCCTCCATCTTCTTCATATCTTCATGCGTCTTCTTTAATAGTCTTCAAAAATTAATTCACGTCGAAATACTCAACCTAAAATCACAAAATCTGTTTCTAAAATCCTAGATTTTGTTCATCTTAAATTCTATACCAATTTGGCAATTTTTTGTTGGTGCACGACATGCCATACCAAACTTAAGAGCCATGGTTTGGGTTTTCATGAGATTCAAGTGACGTTTCACGAATCCGAGATCACCATTGAGTTTCTCTTTGAAAATAACATCTACGCCTGGATTTCAGTGATATACGATCATGGGATAAAGGGTGCAACATTTAGGGGCCGTGACCTACTCCTTGTGTGATGAGGAGGATGCATTTGGATGAGCGGGTGCAAGTTCGAAGGGGTGGTGATTATCGCGAAGCTCGTTCGAAGAGAAGTTCGTTGGTGAAAATGGTTTTAGATTTAATAAAGATACGAGGGAGGAAAGAGGAGAGAGGGGATTGAAGAGAAGTAGGTTTTTTTCAGGAAATGTACAAGTTATGCACATAAGACTTGGAGAAGGATAATTATGAGAGGTGACTAAGTGTTAATTACTTCTTAAGCTAATTTGTTTATTTAAATAATTATCAAACTTGTATTCACTATAAATTTTACATACGACGATTTGGACGCGGTTTCTTGCATTGGACTCATTTTGGTGAGTTCTATGTTTTGAGCCTAATTTAGGATGATTTGGCTAAGATGGGTGACATTAACTCTCGTTGAACTATATTTCTTTATAGAGTGAAAATTGACACTTTAAAATAAATTGTAACCTTAAAAATGCAATTTGTAGGACAGGTGGTCCTATTAATTGATAAATAAGTTGATCAAAAAGCAGTTTGGTTTGTTTAGACCTAAATAATACATTTTTTACCGGTTTATGCGCTATTACATACTATTTTTGATAGAGTTTATGCCCTAGAGGCAATCCATTTGATGTGATTAATAACATTATTGTTTTATTTGGAATAAAAATATTCTGTTATGTTATATTTACTGCGTAATATAATTATTAATATAATAGAAGTCCTTAGAATTATAATACGGAATTATATAGTTCGAGTAAGACTTGAGTTCGAGATTATATAATATAATAAGTATTATAATTCTCAAATGTCCATAGTCGAGTTTCATTGTTTATACAGGACAACAATAAAGCGTTGAGACTAGTATGTTGATTGACTGATGATCACATCTCATTGATCATTAATATACGTGGTATTAATGTCAAAACATAAATACGTATTGATGAATATCGAATTGGGCTGACCCACCGTGAGATAACTACATGGAATATAATTAACAGTATCATAAGTGATTCTCATAGTGACAGTGATGTAATGGTCCTCAGAACTGAAATCATTATAATTTTATTCGAGGATATTTGTGTTTTGATATCATTTAAAGTTATTCGTAACAGAGTAACGATAACGGTGATTATTGGATACATCTCGAATCGAATGGAAATTATGAATGATCAAGATGGAATTTAGCCCTACGATATATTCGTAGTGATATCCATGGGCCTCTTGATTGAGTGAGACTGTGAAATGCATGGCCGTGCACAAATATTGATTTGTTTTAAACAGTCCACTCACCGATCAAGAAAAACAGGTTAAATTATAACGAGGATGATACAATCCATGCTTCTAGTTTAATTCTGGATATAATGGTTAGAAGGATTATATTACATTGATACACTAGTCACGAAAAGGTTGTATCGAATTATTGATCTTATCATAACTTGGGTAACAACGATGTGTTACTAGATGCCACTCACTGTTTACAATTTAAATATTATTTAAATTGTTGCTAACGTTGTGGTAACTTATAGGGTCACACAATAGAACATGACAGAGGAGAAATATTTTTTGGTTAAATAAAATATCAATATGTTGATATTTTATTTAAAGTTAGAATGGGTAATTTTTGGGGTCCCTATTATATAGTTGATATTTGTTTTTAAAGGAATACACGTATTCCTTTAAAACATGGAACAAGCCCTAGGTTCTTTTATATATGAGATAAGATCGAACCAAAATATACACCACCGCTCTCTCTAAACCTAGAATATGAATGGCGGCTAGTACCGCACTCTATCACTTTCTTCCTCAATTCGATTGAAGCAGAAAGAAACGTTCTAGTGGATTACTTGTAGAGCTCTACACTTGGAGGGCTGCTTGATTCGATGCATCGTTCTTCCTATCGTTTCCAGATTTGCAGCGAAATTCAATTGATTCAAAATTGAGGTTTTCCACAACCGAGCAAGGTATGAACTTTTTCGATTTCAATTTTATTGCATAGATCCGCATATTTAAGAGTTAAATTTGATGATTAATTTAGGGTTTCGATTTGATCTAGTTAACCCTAAATTACTTATAGTGGTATCAGAGCCAGGTTTGCTATAAATTAAAATTCGAATTCTGATTTAGGTTTAGGTTGTTCGCATTCCTAATTAATCGATACTATTTCTTATACAAATTTATGAATTTGAATCTAATTTGATTAATTAGGACTATTAAAATTGATTTTGTTTCTGGAATAACATGATGTTTTGTTTATGAAACAAATACACTATTTAAACAGAGTATGATTCTGTTGTATTCATTTGGTTAGATCGAAGTCTTACTTTTATTACTGAATAAAATAAATTTCCTTCGATCAGACTGTTTGAATTTCGAAATAATTATGTAATATATCTACTGGTTATAGGATTTGTAGTAATTTCATTTATAAAACCAAATTGTTCCGCTACAACCAAAATTAGTATTTGGTACTAAAATAAAATTGTTTATTGAAGTTAAATTTGTTATTTAATACAAATTACCAAAAAGGGGATTCTTCTTTAACACTGTATATTGATTCAGTTTCATGTTACTGTTACGTTGTGTTGATTATAGGAATTGGATTTTAACTGAACAGTGATTTTAAATGTTAAAATATTATTCATTTAAGTCGTCTAAACTGAGTTTAGTTGATTAATCTTTTGCATCTATGTTATTTGATAACATAATGATGTAATTTCACTTTTCAAAACCAATAGTTGATTTTGAAAAAACCTAACCTGTATTGATTTTTTAAAATCTGATTTAAGAGCATAGTTTTCTAACTATTGAAATTAGTTTATACTTGTATGAATTCTTGCAAATTAAATCCTTGTGAACTTTGCGAGAGTTTTATGACAATTCTTGTATGCAGTGAAATTATTCCACTGTTTATAAAATTTGTACTTGATACAAATTTCTAAATGAAATTATGAATTTGCATGATGTAGTGTATTGATCTACTTGTATAGATAAACGGTGATAATTCAATTATCAAAATATCTGATTTATAACCGATCTTAATCACAATTTTTTTCATCATCAAAACTGGTTTTGCTGATTGATAAAACACAAAGAAAGTCTTCTGATTAATCTTGATTTACTAAAATCAATTATATGTAAATTTGTTAAGGCAAATTTTGGTTTTGATCTTTATACTTGGATATAAATCAGACCTTAGACTAGTTTTGATTTTAAATCAATACAAGTTTATTTGATTATAGAATCAGATATAAATACATATGGATTTTGTTATTTTAATAAAATAAATGTAATGCTTCTATTTTGATCTAGAACTGCTATTTTATGATTTAACCTTGAATATATATTTTGTGATTATAGTAAGAAAGAGTTCAAAATGTTCAAGAAGGCAATGTATGGTAAATCAGTATTATGAATACTGATACTAATCATACATGGACTGTTACAAAGATTTGTTTCAAATATGAAATGGTTTCATAATAAATAAAATTTGTTTTGTTATTAAAAACTGAATTTTGAACTCATACTAGATTAAGCCAATATACTAATGACTATGAATGCCTCAAATTTGGATCTGGAAGATTAGAACTGTTTAATCTAAACAGTGCTATGACACCTAAATACTTCATAAGATGAGTTAATAACAAAATCCAGTTTTAGTTAAAATATGTGTGTACACATCTGCCCCTTTGGGTTGCCTGTGTTTATATAATTGTGATATAAGACAATGTTTTGAACACTTGCAAATTTTGACTGGATTGTTACGAAACCTTAATTTTTCCGTGAAAATTGTTTCATAGTAAAATTGAGTTAATTATAATTGTTAGTTGTTGATTCTGTATATATAAAAATATATGTATATTGAATCATTCTGCAAAAGTTTACATATAACATGTTGGATGATCATCACTTCCTTAACCAAGTTGACGTTAGTTTAAAATTTGAATTTAGATGTACATTCATAATTATAATAGATGCAGTATTAATTACTGTTATATATGATATACCATGCTTTGCATTTGACATTAAAAGGGCAGATCATGTTTGATTACTGTAGTTGCATAACAATTGGATCTGGTCACGAATGGATTACTATTCCTTTTAAACGGTTAATCATGCAAATAGTGTTATGAACACTATTAATTAGATACATACAAAAAAATTGAAATGGTTTCGAAATGAAAATATGAATCATAATAAAGATGATGATATATGCATAAATGATATATCTGATAATATGTGCATAACTGATAGGATTCATTACTGATTAGATCTTCTTGCATTCAGATGTATAGTAGAATTATAATAGTATGATGTATGCATATTTGATATACATGTATATGTGAATTCCCTACCTTGCCGCTTTGTATATAGTTAGTTAGATGTTAAAATCTACTATATATATATATATACACAAATATACATATATTAGATATGTATTATTTGTTACCAGAATTTTACAGGCTGATTTAATCCAAATGTATGCTTAATTAAACACCTCTATACCTATTGCATATGTATAATATATATATAATGCATATTAATGATACTGAAAGGTTTCAGTTCAATCAATATAACATAATAAAGGTACTTACCCTATGTACATGCATAAAGATGCCAAAGTAGATCTATACAGTTCATATATTAAAGGATATTGATTCCTGAATATATAAGGAGTGCATTTACCCACTAGTTTACAATCTCTGTTATATGTTCACTTGTATATTATGATATACAAGTGGTCGAATTTAAACAATGATAACACATATATACATATTTGATATGTACATATGCATAATGCACTGTTATTTTCAAATAAATGTTAAAACATTTGGATGAATCTTTGCAGAGTTGAGCCTATGGGATGGAACAGTATGACTGAGCCAGAATGGTCATATGGATGTGCATGATGATGCAACGCCCTTAGCAATCATTGGAAGAATAATTTTATATCCTGCAGTATGACTGCTGTTATATGTAATTAAACAGTGTTGTAATATATATATTTGTATATATATAATAGTGAACTATATAAGTTACAAACTGATAATTTGATTATATAGTTACGTGTAGTGTTATAACAACATTATCCGTATGTATCCACATAATCTGATTGATATAGTTTAAAGTTGGTTTAATATATATATATATATATATATATATATATATATATATGTATGTATTGCTGATATCATGTGTTACCATACGATTTCAGATGTTTTTCATCGATTACAATCTTTGATCTGTTATGTTGTATTAATGTAATTGAATATTAACAACTTGCTTGTTTTTGCATATGGATTTTGTTAAAGATGTTCAAATTGTTTTGTTGCAAGGGTATATACTGTGTTAGACGTGTATATATTTATACTGCTTTGGACAAGATATTCAGGACTTGCTATGTAACATATAAATTAACAATGGTTCTATAATGTATTGAATGTCATAAAATTGGTTAATACAAAATCTGTTTTAGATAAGAATATATTTGATACAGAAGTTATTATAACCAAACATTTTGAAATGTTCAAAAAGGATATATAGGCAAGATTCCTATATATTGCTGAATTTAAATATATATATTGTATATACATATTTATATATATTATTTAAAATCTAATTTATATTTTGAATATAAAATGCATATATATTTTGATATATGTAAATAACTTTGATAATGTTCGCCGCTACGAATTATAATTTCCCTTTAAAGCAAATTTTGTTATATTAAGTCATGGTGAAGTCTTCCAATAGTACACCCATCACTGTCCAATCCCATTGGATGTAACTAACGCCAAAGCATTGTGCACCTTTTATTATGGTTATATGCGGTAGGAGTAATTGTGGTGCTTCGACTGTATTATTGGGTTTGACTTAACTAATGCTGCATAATAGTATTTATGGCCTTAGAGACAATAACATGAATCATTCTATATTTTGAGCGAATGAATAATACAAAACAAAATGTTCATCATGCGATCAAAGAATTATATATGATGTAATTGACATTAGATGTCTACCTAAAAGGTTGTGTTTTGGGTTTAGCCAAAGTTGGGTCAAGGCATGACTAGATATGGATCTTGGAACACCATTATATGTATATAATGATATATATATATATATATATATATATATATATATATATATATATATAAACAGAGGGATGTTAATTTGAGTGGGAGCATATTTTAGTTTAAATAATATATTTGTGTTAATATAAATTTTGATTGTCAAAATTTTGAATTTATGTTAAATGAATATTAAAGAATCAGTCATTATTTATTATCTACTGTAGATATTAAATAATAAACAAATCTAATAATTTAAATTAATCCTTAAAAGGATAAATTGAAAAATCAAATTTCTTGATTGGCATTGAAATTTGAGGATTGTCCTCAAACAAATTAATCGTAATTGTTTTATAAATATCGAAGATCTAAGATGAAAGTTGAAGTGTGACTCCAACCGAATAAGATATAAATGTTATAAAATCTACTTATACATCCCTAGTATTAGATACTAGATATGAATCACATAAATGTATGTTAATTAACAGTAATTGTAAAAGTAGAAATCAAATAAAAGGACAAGAACACTTACAACGGAAAGGAAGCAAATGTTGCTAGATTATCCATAGGAAGCTGGTTCTTGTTGTACATACTGGCTTAATTAAATAAATAAAATAATTGTTATTATGAAATTCTATTTAAAATAAATGTTATGAAAGATCTTGTTCAGACAAGTTTGAATTTCATTTGTAATAAAAGGAACAACTGTTATTCATTTTATTTAAATGAAACATCATATGGGATTTCACAAATAGTTAATGATCTTTGTATATCCTTAACTATTATGTACTTGACATAAATACGGAGTGGATTAAATTTAGTGATTTAAATCCAGCATACCTTTAGCATTACCAGTTAGCGTATATAACCAAGAAAGTATACCAAAACTCCATAATGATGGAATTTTGAAATCATTTGATTTTGAATCATATGAAAAATGTAAATCTTGTTTATTAGGAAAAATAGCTGAATCACCTTTCACTTGACACAGTGAATGAGTGATATGTATTGGGTCGCGTACATAATGATGTATATGGAGCAAAGAATACATAAGCTAGAGGTAGTTTTTATTACTTCATTGTATTTACTGATGTTGTCAGTAGATGTAGATATGTATATCTTAATAAACACATATCAGAATCCTTTGAAAAGTTCAAAGAATTCAAAGTGAAGTTAGAAATCAATTTTAATAAAAAATACCTTTCGAACAGATCGAAAGATAATATTTAAGCCAACTATATAATGACTATCAAAATAAGTTTGAAATTGTTTCACAACTCACTCCACCTAGAACATCATATTAGAATGGTGTGTCTGAACGGAGACATCGCACCTTATAAGATATAGTACGATTAATGATAAGTCATATAGATCTTCCAATAAATTAAATTTAGAACAATTATATTAAATCCCACTAAAACGATTTAAAGACGCCATATAAGATATGGACTAGGAAATATCCTATAGTGTCTTATACGAAGATTTGGAAAGTAAGGCGCTTGTTAAACGACCTTCCTCTGACAAGATCGGACCCATATCAGATAACTATTTTGTGTAATATCCTGAAGAAACAAATGGATATTAATTTTATAAATCCTATGAGATTAAAATTTTATTGCTCGAATTGGCATTCATTTATAGGAGAGCCAGTTTCTAAGATATCGATGGGGATGAAATACTATTCGAAATGTCTCGGGAACCACAAAATGTCATTGAATCTTGTAAAGACAAGAAATTGAGTGGGAGTGACACAATCTGTAACACCCCACGTCCATTAATGTCACTCACAAAGGGAATGCATTAACTTCCATGGAGGTTTTAAGTGAATATAGAACAGTAAAATTACAACAAGACAGATATAAAATAGTACTTGGAAATTCAAAAACTTTATTTCATTGTAGCAGAAGTCAAAACATGTTTGATTACATCATAACACCACATTCAATGTCAAGTACAATATCTATCTTGATAAAACAAGTACATAATCCCATTACATGAATAGCCATTAAAAAGAAAGATAACAAGCTGGACTTTACTTCAGCAGTCCAAGCTTTCCAGAAGATAAGCGATCCAACTAGACTCCACTAGAACTTGGCCCAACCTGCGGACCTGAAGGGAGAAAAAGGATGGAAAAGAGGGGGTCAGACATAAAGTCTAGTGAATATGATAATTCTACAATACTATTACCAAAATAACTGGACTAAGGCATAAGCTGGAAAACAAGAAAATGTCTATGAAGAGCAGATTAAGGACATAGACAATCGCTAAAGGCAACGTTATAGGCGCTCCTAAATACTAAAGGATAAACACTATACTACACCACACCAGTCACCCTAAAGATTCATCCCACTTAGCTTCACTTAGAAACTTTCCCAATGGCTTTACGTACCCCTAGCTGACTACATAGGTGCCGCCTGCCCCTATCTCCACTAGGTGTACCCTACTTCCCATTATTCGATCGGCTCCCTAACCCGTAGATACCCGTGCGGGCCCCACAGTGGGGTGTATCACTCCCCTAAAGTGGCAACCTGATACAACGGACATGCACGGCTTATACCTACACGATGCAACAACGTCTTACCTACCAGCCCGGGTCGACACACGCATATGAAACCCGTTGGACTTGCGTTGCCACCGCTCCCTGTTTTGGCCTCTTATAGTCAAACCCAGTATGCGTGTCCCGTCCTCGACTTGGGTCGAGCCCACAAAGATACGTTTTGGGATACTGTTGAAATGGGCCCCCACTATTTACCACAAGCATTCCACCTAAGCTTGTCCCCATTAGTCCATCCCACTTAACCCACTTAGTCATGTTCATTTACATGTGTGTTTGGTTAAGTCTAATCGTATTTCAAATGCCTCTAAAGGCAACCACCAGATTCCTCATGCCACCCAAGGCACCTACTTAACCCCCATGTCCCACCTTACATGATTATCTGGTTAAGTATTTCTTAGTTCATTAAGGCCATAACCTCATAAAGACCTCTCACATTAGACTGGCATTTATGGCAGCTGGATTTGCCGGGCGGGTCCGGGCAGTCTTACACCATAAAAGAGTCTAACCTCGTGTCTTTACAACTGTTATGCTTTAGTTTGGGCCTAGGACCTCTCACATTGGGCCGACATTTGTGACTACTGGATTTGCCGGGCGGGTCTGGGCAGGTTTACATCACAAACGGGTCCAACCTCGTGTCCTAAGCATTGCTTATTAATAATAATCCACTTTCCCCCTGTTTTAATAATTCCCTACTTGAATTATTAATTACTTCCAATTTTTAACAATGTCCATAATTGACTCAATTATGGACATTCATTCATGGTATGCAACATCTTACAAAATTGCACCCAATTTATTAATTCCTAATATTACCCCTACCCCACGTTTGAACGTTTATTCGCAAAATATATGTTAGACTTGAATAGCCTAACTCATAGCATAAAAGAGATTATCATAATAACAACATGTATATGTGACCAAATGAATCATAATAAGGGGTGAAACTTGCATATGTCCAACTTGTATAGATTATACATGTCATGGATCTAAAGGTGTCAACTTGTTCAAAATTCACCTAATATGATCTCAATCAATTTTCATAAACTTACATATGAACATGTGTGAATCAACATCATCTAATTTTTTTTAACAACATGGTTTTATATGGGTACACCTAACTCAATAGGCAAATTCCCATAATCAAGTTTTATTTAATTATAGTTTCAAGTTTATGGGTACACCTAACCTAATAGGCAAATTCCCATAAACAAGATCCATTTAAATTAAGAAAAAAAACATAACTTTAAGCATGATCCAACAACATGATTTTTCAACATAATATATCATGATTTATAACATGGCATAGTATGATAGTATAACATAGCTTGACATGATTCTCAACATAGCACGACATAGCATAAGAGAATTTACAACATAGCATGACATAGCATATATAATTTACATCATACGACAACATAATAACATAATAAGAGATCCACAATATATAGAATTTACAATTACAAATCACATCACTTTCTTGTGATCCATTCATAACTGAGTCAAATTAGTTTGTAATAGTCTTGTGAGAATCATCATACTCACCAACAAAAGAAAAGAATTAGAGAAAGAGAGATCTTTTGATTTGATTTGTGTAGATTTAGTTGTAGATGATTAGGCTTCCTCTTCTTAGTTTGTGACGGCTATGCTGAACTCCATGGCAGCAGCATGACGGTAGCTTCTCTAATTTTACAAGTGATTTAGGTCTAGGGTCTACCCACTTATTTATAGATTTTAGAATTCATTTAGGCCATTAGATTTAACCTATAAATAACCGCAGCCGTTCAGACAAGATGGGGTTTATCTTGTTGACTCAGCAAACACTCAGCATATTAATAAACTTCTATTCATGTCATAAATATATATATATTTTCTACAATGTACATATTAGATACATCCCCCTTTACTTATTATTGTTTTTATATACATATTAGATACATCCCCTCTCTCACACACTTATTAATATTTTTATATTCATATTAGATACATCCCCTCTCTTACACACTTATTAATATTTTTATATTCATATTAGATACATCCCCTCTCTTACACACTTATTAATATTTTTTATATTCATATTAGATACATCCCCTCTCTTACACACTTATTAATATTTTAGCAACTTTAGTGTTAATAGAAAATTCGGGGTGTTACATTCTCCCCTCCTTTTAGGATTTCGTCCCCGAAATCTTCAAGTCTGGAAGAATGTATATCCTACCATCCAAACGTCCATCTACTCATCCATCATACACAGGCATCCATTGTCCTTAAAAGACTTCTAATGCTTTATGATCATATGCAAGTGTGTGTACATGTCCTTACCTAATGCGAAATCAGGCGGTCTACTGATTCAGTTGACCTCCTTAATGCAAATTATGTAAGTGTCATGAATCCATTATGTATGCAAAAGATCCTAATTGCTTACATACTACTTCTATATGCGTGCACACCCATTCAACCGAATGCAGCATCCATATGATGGTACAACCATTATACATCCATTATACTAAATACATCCATATATATGCAATATGCAATATGCAATATGAAGTGACTGAGCCGATCTAGTGCCTAAAGTGTGTGTATATATGCATCCACGAGCAACCACTAGCAAACACTTGCATCATTTTGCATCCATCATTCATAACATGTCTCAAACACATGTTTCAACCATAGGATTATCCTAACTAAAGGTCAAAGATACTAATGAGAGGACATACTAAAGATAAGATAAGATAAGCTAAGCGATAAAGGAGAAATTAAAAGACATACCCTCAAAAAGAAAAGGGTACAATGAACGCATCTTCTCTTCTGTCTCCCAAGTTGCGTTGCTCTCATCATCTCCCCATTGCACTTTAACCAGTCTGACCTCTCGATTCCTCAACTTTTTGATCTCCGACCCAAGAATGCATGTAGGAGCTCGTCTAATTGTTGCATCACGCTCTATTTCCACCTCTTTAAGCAAGCTCGGCTCTACCACCTCCGCGGTCTTGTGCAAACACTTCCTCAAATGTGATACATGGAATACGTCGTGTACTCCACTAAGTTTCTCAGGCAACTCCACCCTATATGCCATCTTCCCAATCCTGTTTTTTACAGGAAACGGCCCTACAAACCTTGGTGCTAATTTCCCCACGGACCCAAAGCGAACAACATTCTGTAACGGAGATACTTTGATAAAAACCATGTCCCCAATGTCAAACTCAAGATCTGTCCTCCTCTTATCAGCATACGATTTTTGCCTATCTTGTGCTGCTTTCATCCTCCTTCGAATCAACTCAATCTTCTTTGAGGTTTCCCTAACCATATCGGGCCCAAGTAGGATTTTATCGGTAGATTCCCACCAACATGTAGGCGAACGGCAAGGCCTTCCATAAAGAGATTCGAAAGGTGCCATGCCAATACTAGACTGAAAGCTATTATTATATGCGAATTCTACTAACGGAAGGTGCTCTTCCCATGTACCCCCAAAGTCTAGGATACAAAGCCTTAAAAGATCCTCTAGAATGCGATTCACCCTCTTGGTCTGGCCGTCTGTCTGAGGATGATATGCGGTGCTCAAACATAGCTGAGTCCCTACCACCTCTTGTAAACTCTTCCAAAATTCGCTAGTAAAGATGGGGTCACAGTCGCTTACTATACTAGAAGGAATACCGTGCAAACGAACTATCTCCTTAATGTATACAGAAGCCAACCACGGAGCAGTCCTCTTACTTTTCACGGGAATAAAATGGGCGCTTTTAGTAAGTCTATCTACTATAACCCAAATCCCCGTGTTACCCTTCCTTGATCTTGGTAATCCATCCACAAAATCCATTGAGATGCTTTCCCATTTCCATAGTGGAACTTCTAATGGGTGAAGCAACCCACCGGGTATCTTTTGTTCTGCTTTAACTTGTTGGTACACCAAGCATCTAGCGACGTACTCGGTCACATCCTTTTTCATACCGGCCCAAAAGAAAACCCGCTTCATATCTTTGTACATCTTATCCCCGCCGGGATGAATGGTCATTTTTGAGTGATGAGCATCATCAAGAATGGCCTTCCTTAAGTCTTCGTCTTGTGGTACACAAAGTCTATTATCCCTTCGTAACCAACCCTTATCGTCTAGGGTATACCTACGAAGATGGCTTGATGACTCCCCCCCTTTGAGCTTTTCTACTATCTCAACCAACTGTGGGTCGTCTCGCTGTGCCTCACCAACCCGTCCTAGAAGTGTAGGTCTAACCTCCAAGGATGCTAACAGACCGGGTACTAAGTCAACGGAGGGTCTAAAGTCAAACATAGAGATGAATTCTAAGCTTTGTCGTTCAACAAACAACGGACTCAAGGACAACCTTTTCCTACTTAAGGCGTCTGCCACCACGTTACCCTTGCCCGGGGTATATGCTATTTCAAAATCGTAGGAGGCTAAGAATTCCATCCACCGTTGCTGCCTTAAATTCAAATCCTTCTGAGAGAATAAGTATTTTAATGATTTGTGGTCAGTGAACAGTTCGAATTTCTCACCAAGAAGATAGTGACGCCAAGACTTAAGCGCGAAAACAATTGCGGCTAGCTCTAAGTCATGCGTGGGGTAATTCTTTTCATGAACCCTCAACTGCCTTCCACCATAGGCTATTACTCTTCCCTCTTGCATGAGGACCGCGCCAAGTCCCGTCCCACAAGCATCAGTATAGATGGTAAACGGTTTATTCCCGTCTGGCAGCACTAAGACTGGGGCTGAAGTTAAGGCTCTCTTTAAACGTTGGAACGCATCATCGCAATCTTTGTCCCACGTAAAAACCAGGTTCTTCTTCGTTAACCGTGTTAATGGAGCTGATATTTTTGCGAAGTCTTTGATAAACTTCCTATAATAGCCAGCCAACCCCAAGAAACTTCTTACTTCGGTTGCATTTTTAGGGACCTTCCAATCTTGGATGGCCACCACCTTTGCGGGATCCACTGCTATCCCTTCTTTGGAAACCACGTGCCCTAAGAACCGTACTTCCTTCCTCCAGAAGTGACACTTAGAAAATTTTGCCTTAAGGTTATGCGCTCGAAGGGTTTCCAACACTTCCCTAAGATGTAGGGAGTGCTCTTCTTTATTCTTAGAAAAGACTAAGATGTCATCCACAAAGACTACCACGAATTTGTTAAGGTATTCCCTAAACACCCTACTCATCAAATCAACAAAATATGCAGGGGCGTTTGTCAAACCAAAGGGCATCACTAGCCATTCATAGAATCCGTCAGGAGTCCTAAAAGCAGTCTTATCTATACTATCCTCAGCCACTCTCAGTTGATGAAAGCCAGTGGCTAAGTCCAACTGCGAAAACACTGAGGCGCCAACTAACTGATCAAAGAGATCGTCAATCCTCGGCAGTGGGTGTCGGTTCTTTTTAGTAAGCTTGTTTAGTTCTCTATAGTCCATACAAAGTCTAAGAGACCCATCCGCCTTTGTGGCAAAAACTACTGGAGCACCCCACTCCGATATACTACGTCTTATGAACCCCTTCTCAAGCAACTCCTTTACTTGCTTATTGAGTTCCCTCCTTTCACGACGAGCCATGTGGCGCACTGGCAAAGATACAGGTTTAGCATTATCCACAAGATAAATTCGAAAGTCTATCTCCCGCTTTGGAGGTAAGCCCTTCACCTCCTCAAACACATCCGGATATTCCCGGACCACTTCTACCGATCGCAGGTTCTCTACAGACGCGTCAAGCGATTCAAGATAACTTAGCATAATGGAATTTATGGGATTACAAAAGATGTCGAGAGCATTACCAAGGCGAGTCACAAGCCTAACTACTCTCCTTTCACAATCAAGAATGGCCCTATTTCTAGACAACCAATCCATTCCTAAAATTAGCCCATAGCCCGTGAAGCCCAATACATAAGCATCACATCTAAATTCAACGCTAAGTATAGAGATTTTCAAATCCAAACATATCATGGTCAAATGAGCCGAACCCCCAATTGGATTTGAAACGACCAAGGGATCCTCTACTAAACTGGTGTTCAAGTGCAGTGAT
Source organism: Allium sativum (assembly GCA_030737875.1). Lineage (NCBI taxonomy): Eukaryota > Viridiplantae > Streptophyta > Magnoliopsida > Asparagales > Amaryllidaceae > Allium > Allium sativum. The sequence continues at coordinate 796,689,709 of CM060921.1, read as the reverse complement.
TCAACTAATGATGCAGAGATAAACGAATGAGATGCGCCAGAATCGAATAAGGTACGGACAAGATGATCAAACAGAAAAACTAAGCTTTCAACAGAAATTGTTCTACCTCTTTCTTGCAGCGGTGGGGCCGCAATAGCCTGAACTTGCCCCCTTGCCTGCCCTGGTGCCATAAGAGCCTGCACCTGTCCTCCCGAGGTAGACCCTACCCTCTGCCCCTTCTTTGGACAGTCCTTCACTAAATGTCCCGCATCTCCACAATGAAAACAACCAGTCTTCTTTTTCTTTCTACAATCTTTGCTGAGATGGCCAGGCGTCCCACAATTGAAGCATTTCTTCTTCCCTTTGCCATTATTGTTTTTACCACCCTTCTTATTTTGCTGTTGGGGTTTCTTCTGATCCCCTTTCTTTTCAACTGCCTTATCCTCATGCATAAGTGCCATTTCTACTAGCTTTTCAAAGGTGGCTCCCATAGGGATGTGGGTCATAGCCAACCCTTGCAACGGTTCATTCAAGCCTCTAACGAACCTCAAAGCTTTCTTCTCTGGCGTGTTCACCAACTCCAAGCCAAACCTTGCTAACTGATTAAATTTATTGACATATTCCTTTACTGATGAGCTCCCTTGCTTTAGTGCCAGGAATTTTTCCATATTTAAGTTCTCCTCTGCCCTTGAAAGAAACTTTGCCTCAAACCTTCGTCTGAAATCCGCCCATGAATCAACTGGACGTTCCCCGTTAGTGACCTCCCACCAAAACGAGGCCTCTCCCTTCATTAACCAAGCAGCTAAACGGACTTTCCTCCCATCTTCCACTTCAAAGATATCCAACAATTCCTCAGTCTCCTTAAGCCAATCTCTGGCCTCCACAAACGTCTCAGTCCCTTGAAAAGTTTTTCCTCCCATAGCCTTGAATTCCTTGCACGTCTTTGCAAAAGTGTCAACACGAGGAGGAGGAGGAGGAATGGGTGCAACTAGGGGTGGAGGAGTATCCGCTGGGCCTGCAGTGGTGGCCCTAGCCTCCAAGTATTTCCTAAACCACCCTGGAATCGTCACACCTTCTGGGAGATTAAGATCTTCAGCCATGCTGAAACGAAAAAGGAAAGATTCAAAATGGAGAATTCGAAAGATAAAGATAAGGATGTGGCTATTTGGGATTATGTTTTTCATAAAAACTCTCTTTAAATAACATGTTTTTTTTTTTTGAAAGCACTTCTTCCAAAAATACTTTAGAAAAAAAATATTTTTCTAAAAAATTTTTTATCTGTTCTGGTAACCTTATGCTCTGATACCACGTGTAACACCCCACGTCCATTAATGTCACTCACAAAGGTAATGCATTAACTTCCATGGAGGTTTTAAGTGAATATAGAACAATAAAATTACAACAAGACAGATATAAAATAGTACTTGGAAATTCAAAAACTTTATTTCATTGTAGCAGAAGTCAAAACATGTTTGATTACATCATAACACCACATTCAATGTCAAGTACAATATCTATCTTGATAAAACAAGTACATAATCCCATTACATGAATAGCCATTAAAAAGAAAGATAACAAGCTGGACTTTACTTCAGCAGTCCAAGCTTTCCAGAAGATAAGCGATCCAACTAGACTCCACTAGAACTTGGCCCAACCTGCGGACCTGAAGGGAGAAAAAGGATGGAAAAGAGGGGGTCAGACATAAAGTCTGGTGAATATGATAATTCTACAATACTATTACCAAAATAACTGGACTAAGGCATAAGCTGGAAAACAAGAAAATGTATATGAAGAGCAGATTAAGGACATAGACAATCGCTAAAGGCAACGTTATAGGCGCTCCTAAATACTAAAGGATAAACACTATACTACACCACACCAGTCACCCTAAAGATTCATCCCACTTAGCTTCACTTAGAAACTTTCCCAATGGCTTTACGTACCCCTAGCTGACTACATAGGTGCCGCCTGCCCCTATCTCCACTAGGTGTACCCTACTTCCCATTATTCGATCGGCTCCCTAACTCGTAGATACCCGTGCTGGCCCCACAGTGGGGTGTATCACTCCCCTAAAGTGGCAACCTGATACAACGGACATGCACGGCTTATACCTACACGATGCAACAACGTCTTACCTACCAGCCCGGGTCAACACACGCATATGAAACCCGTTGGACTTGCGTTGCCACCGCTCCCTGTTTTGGCCTCTTATAGTCAAACCCAGTATGCGTGTCCCATCCTCGACTTGGGTCGAGCCCACAAAGATACGTTTTGGGATACTGGTTGAAATGGGCCCCCACTATTTACCACAAGCATTCCACCTAAGCTTGTCCCCATTAGTCCATCCCACTTAACCAACTTAGTCATGTTCATTTACATGTGTGTTTGGTTAAGTCTAATCATATTTCAAATGCCTCTAAAGGCAACCACCAGATTCCTCATGCCACCCAAGGCACCTACTTAACCCCCATGTCCCACCTTACATGATTATCTGGTTAAGTATTTCTTAGTTCATTAAGGCCATAACCTCATAAAGACCTCTCACATTAGACTGGCATTTATGGCAGCTGGATTTGCCGGGCGGGTCCGGGCAGTCTTACACCATAAAAGAGTCTAACCTCGTGTCTTTACAACTGTTATGCTTTAGTTTGGGCCTAGGACCTCTCACATTGGGCCGACATTTGTGACTACTGGATTTGCCGGGCGGGTCCGGGCAGGTTTACATTACAAACGGGTCCAACCTCGTGTCCTAAGCATTGATTATTAATAATAATCCACTTTCCCCCAGTTTTAATAATTCCCTACTTGAATTATTAATTACTTCCAATTTTTAACAATGTCCATAATTGACTCAATTATGGACATTCATTCATGGTATGCAACATCTTACAAAATTGCACCCAATTTATTAATTCCTAATATTACCCCTACCCCACGTTTGAACGTTTATTTGCAAAATATATGTTAGACTCGAATAGCCTAACTCATAGCATAAAAGAGATTATCATAATAACAACATGTATATGTGACCAAATGAATCATAATAAGGGGTGAAACTTGCATATGTCCAACTTGCATAGATTATACATGTCATGGATCTAAAGGTGTCAACTTGTTCAAAATTCACCTAATATGATCTCAATCAATTTTCATAAACTTACATATGAACATGTGTGAATCAACATCATCTAATTTTTTTTAACAACATGGTTTTATATGGGTACACCTAACTCAATAGGCAAATTCCCATAATCAAGTTTTATTTAATTATAGTTTCAAGTTTATGGGTACACCTAACCTAATAGGCAAATTCCCATAAACAAGATCCATTTAAATTAAGAAAAAAAAACATAACTTTAAGCATGATCCAACAACATGATTTTTCAACATAATATAGCGTGATTTATAACATGGCATAGTATGATAGTATAACATAGCTTGACATGATTCTCAACATAGCACGACATAGCTTAAGAGAATTTACAACATAGCATGACATAGCATATATAATTTACATCATACGACAACATAATAAGAGATCCACAGTATATAGAATTTACAATTACAAATCACATCACTTTCTTGTGATCCATTCATAACTGAGTCAAATTAGTTTGTAATAGTCTTGTGAGAATCATCATACTCACCAACAAAAGAATTAGAGAAAGAGAGATCTTTTGATTTGATTTGTGTAGATTTAGTTGTAGATGATTAGGCTTCCTCTTCTTAGTTTGTGACGGCTATGCTGAACTCCATGGCAGTAGCATGACGGTAGCTTCTCTAATTTTACAAGTGATTTAGGTCTAGGGTCTACCCACTTATTTATAGATTTTAGAATTCATTTAGGCCATTAGATTTAACCTAGAAATAACCGCAGCCGTTCAGACAAGATGGGGTTTATCTTGTTGACTCAGCAATGAGTCAGAAGTGACTCAGTAAACACTCAGCATATTAATAAACTTCTATTCATGTCATAAATATATATATTTTTTCTACAATGTACATATTAGATACATCCCCCTTTACTTATTATTGTTTTTATATACATATTAGATACATCCCCTCTCTCACAGACTTATTAATATTTTTATATTCATATTAGATACATCCCCTCTCTTACACACTTATTAATATTTTTATATTCATATTAGATACATCCCCTCTCTTACACACTTATTAATATTTTTTATATTCATATTAGATACATCCTCTCTCTTACACACTTATTAATATTTTAGCAACTTTAGTGTTAATAGAAAATTCGGGGTGTTACACAATCATTCTAATGTTGTATATTTTGATAACACATTAATTATTGTAAATAATGTTAGTTTAAAAACAAGAAATAAATACTGGTACTAATAAAGAAAATGTTTGGATTAAGAAGTTCATAATTGAACTTAATTCATTGTTGATCCAATGATTTATATTGCGATAACAATGTGGCCATTGCTCCAGCCTAAAACGTTAAACTCATTATTGATCCAAACATATATTTAAGAAATATTATTCTTATGTGAAAATGTTCACCCAAGAAATGAACATACCTGCAAAGCTGCAAAAGTTGTAATGTTGCAGACCTACTGAATTAAACTCTGTCGCAGTAGAAGTTTAAAAGTCACACTAGTTTCATGAGTATACGATACATGAATGATTGACTCTACTGCAAGTGGGAGATTGATGGAGTTTATGCCCTAGAGCAATCCATTTGATGTGATTAATAACATTATTGTTTTATTTGGAATAAAAATATTCTGTTATGTTATATTTACTGCGTAATATAATTATTAATATAATAGAAGTCCTTAGAATTATAATACGGAATTATATAGTTCGAGTAAGACTTGAATTTGAGATTATATAATATAATAAGTATTATAATTCTTAAATGTCCCTAGTCGAGTTTCATTGATTGTATAGGACAACAATAAAGCGTTGAGACTAGTATGTTGATTGACTGATGATCACATTTCATTGATCATTAATATACGTGATATTAATGTCAAAACATAAACACGTATTGGAGAATATCGTATTGGGCTGACCCACCGTGAGATAACTACATGGAATATAATTAACAGTATCATAAGTTATTCTCATAGTGACAGTGATGTAATGGTCCCCAGACCTGAAATCATTATAATTTATTCGAGGATATTTGTGTTTTGATATCATCTAAAGTTATTCGTAAAAGAGTAACGATAACGTTGATTATAGGATACATTTCGAATCGAATGAAAATTATGAATGATCTAGATGGAATTTTGCCCTACGATATATTCGTAGTGAAATCCATGGTCCTCTTGATTGAGTGAGATTGTGAAATACATGGCCGTGCTCAAATATTGATTTGTTTTAAACAATCTACTCATCGATCAAGAAAAACAGATTAAATTATAACGAGGATGATACGATCCATGCCTCTAGTTTAATTCTAGATATAATGGTTTATATTACATTGATACACTGGTCACGAAAAGGTTGTATCGAATTATTGATCTTATCATAACTTGGGTAACAACGATGTATTACTAGATGCCGCTCACTGTTTACAATTTAAATATTGTTTGAATTGTTGCTAACGTTGTTGTAACCTATAGGGTCATACAATAGAATGTGACAGAGGAGAAATATTTTTTGGTTAAATAAAATATCAATATGTTGATATTTTATTTAAAGTTAGAATGGGTAATTTGTGGGGTTCCTATTATATAATTGATATTTGTTTTTAAAGGAATACACATATTCCTTTAAAACATGGAACAGGCCCTAGGTTCTTTTATATATGAGATAAGATCGAACCAAAATATATACCACCGCTCTCTCTAAACCTAGAATATGAATGGAGGCTAGTACCGCACTCTATCACTTTCTTCCTTAATTCGATTGAAGCGGAAAGAAACGTTCTAGTGGATTACTTGGAGGGCTGCTTAATTCGATGCATCGTTCTTCCTATCGCTTCCAGATTTGCAGCAAAATTCAATTGATTCAAAATTGGGGGTTTTCACAACTGAGCAAGGTATGAACTTATTCGATTTCGATTTTATTGCATAGATCCGCATATTTAAGAGTTAAATTTGATGATTAATTTAGGGTTTCGATTTGATCTAGTAAACCCTAAATTACTTACAATTTTGCCATTATTATCGAAATCGAACTATGTTGACATCAAATTCACACCAATTTAAGTAGATTCTACTTATATTTTAAATGTTATTATAGATGTTTGCATGCTATTTTAGTCAATTTTAGGATTATTGGTTGCATGGTTATTTTTTTACGTATTTTGGTTGTAAATGCCGTTTAATGGAGAAATAGGACTAGGAAACCTTGTCTGCTAGAGTTTAGTGTTATCGATCGAAGGTATAAGTTGGTGTGCATTATTTGAGCGCATAAGACTCGAAAGGACAAGATAGATTTACAAAGAAGCATCAGAACGTGTAGAACGATTTAATGATGGATGTGCATCAGAACATGGTGACTGACCGTAGTACGAAGTAGTTTTGGAATTTGGTGGTAGATCCGAAGAAGGAGAATTATTTTGATGGCGAGCATAGATTTCCAAATGGATGCCAGACGTTTTCATTGGATGTGCATTTAACCAATTTGGTTAAATACATGATATGAGTGGTCATTAACAATTGTTGGGAAGTGATTGATATTGACCATTATCGGTGTTGGCTATTTTGGCCAATTCATCATTGGTGATGATGCGGTTCCGAGGAGCATGACATGAAGGTTCGTTCGATGGTGATTTCGATATGGTGGCTATTTGTAACAACCCAAATTTCGACAAATCGATTTTTTTTTCAAAAATCCTAATCTATCGAAGCTCGAGTTGGCTTGTCTGGTATACTACAGAAAAGCCAGAGATAATAAATATATCAGAGCTCAGTAAACATGAAGCGACCCGAACTTCCCCGTGAAGGAAAGCCCGGATTGAGTTGAGAACACAACAAATCAGAACACAAGCAGAATAACATTTCATTGTCTATTACAACAATTCCATCAGAAAACAAGAATATACAGAGTATGAATAAATAATATACATTCGATAAATAACAGATTTACAAATTACAATGCAGCGAAAAATAATACAAAACACAACTGAAAGGAATATACGGATACAGAGCTTTCCGAATATCATTCCAGCTGCTAACCAGGATCCTGTGAATGTAAATCTGCAAAACCAAAACTACTAGCTGCCCATGTGGAAAATAGGGGCACACAGAGTTTAGGTTAAAACAATAAACTCCAGGTCAGTCATGTGACTGGTGTGAGAACTAAAACAGTTATTTAAAACTTTACTTTAAAATCAGATATATCAAGGGACCACGCCGTGTAACACGGAACGGGTTTCCTCCCAAGAATACCAGTGCATATAAAAAAATAGCGTAATGCTTTTTGGAAAAATGAAGCTATTATAAGACCCATGTCCCATCACACAATGCAACGCAAGCCGGAGGATAGGGTTTTCCCTTATAATAGCCAAACATGCTTGGTACGTTTAAAACAAATCATTTGATACTATTATAAGTGCATAGTGTATAAAACAACTTCAAATATAAATGTATCAATCCTAGACGACATGGGTACCATATATCATGTCGCCAATACTAGGCTCTATAATCAAAACCAAAATTGTCATGTATTGGAAGTTGGATTTCCATATGTGAACCAAGGCAAGGGATCATCCTTACCGCTTCGAGACTCTCTAGCCCGAGCCTCAAGAAAGCGCGCAGTCAAGCCTTGAATCGTCAGAGCCGGTCCACTCGATGTGGATTAAAATGCCTGAATACTACATTTCCCCGCCCTATGGGGTATAAAATTGGTCTGTATAAAGACCATACCATCCATCGGCTCCGTAGAGACCGATATAGCCGAGGAGCCTCGCTATCCATCATCCACATAAGTAAAACGTCTGGGCATGCAAAACCCAGACACCACTCCTTGCTAGAAGGAAACGCATATCCTCCCTGATGTCCTCTACCATTTCTGGTTCACACCGAGGTGTGAGGCTAGCGAATTAACACTACACAAAGCTATGCTATATTAAAGCCGTGCTTTGATCATCAACCACAAGACTCTGCTTTTCAACAGAAGCCTTGATCATCTGCATCTCAGCATGCCACTCAGGCAATTCAAGCCATGCAACTGACGTCTATCAAACACACAGAATGAAATCCGATGTCAGACACATAGTCCCTTTACAAGTTCATTCTGGTTTGGAACGAAACCGGAGGCACCTTATTCCTCATCCCATATGTCCAATACATGAGAGAGGCCCTCGCATATCCGTCGATCTCCAAGTACATCTGGACGATCACCACTTATTACCTTGTCTTGGGTGTACAGCCCAAACAAGACATCAGTAATCATCCAAACGATGTGAAGACCTCCGGTCTTCAACCACCGTCTTCATTGTTGACTCATCGCCGATTCGGTTATTCAGAATGGGATAAACCCGGTCTTTCTGAATAACAAGCGTATATAATAAAAAAGTGCTACAAAAACACAACATACGCCTAATTCCAATTCTGAGTATTCTTTTATTTAAATATTCATATCCTTTGGGAAAGGTTCCCATAAATCTTAACAAAGATAAATTCTTTAAATTTATTATTTAATCTTCCTTTGGATATCAATTCAAACCAAATTATGGTTTATCGAAACTAGTCGGGATTAACACACCTTACTGAAGTAATCATTTGTTATATTTCCCAATCCCAACCTATTCATCCCATGAAGCAAAACTGGTAATTCTTCATATCTAACACCACGGTGTTATCGGTAAAGTTAATTACCATTTCACGTTCAAATCTAATTAAAGATTTAACTATCGCTTGGAGTAAAACTGGTGCTACCCCATTCTCGATCATTTCCCGAATTTGATAATTTAAATTATCATATTTTCTTTTTCAATCTAATTAAAGATTCATTAAAACTCCAATACAGTTTTAATCTCAAAAATCATTACCAAATGATTATTCAAAGTTAAGAAATTAATATTATCTTTAACTGGGTTAAAGAACTAATGTCATTTAAAACACAGTTCACGATTGACCCAAAATCCCATTCCATTAATTATGGAATCTTCAGGAAAACAGATCAATATATATAATCGATATAAACTCCCATATCCAACCGATAATATAAATGGAATAATGACAAAGCCTCTTAAATTCCATATATAGTAACAGTCTTCCTCCATAGAAGTTCACTTCGATTATTACCGAATCGGATTCCATTCCATTCCAATTTATTTTATTAAACTGGAAAACTTTTCTTTGGAAATTTCCCCTAAATCTTAATTAAAAGATTTATAAATTCCAAATCATATTTCACTGTGAATCGGGTTAAAGAACGAACGTCGTTAAAAACATAGTTCACAATAAACCCAATTCACATTCCATTTCAATTCCACTTAAATGTTAGTTAATCTGTAATTCTTCTGTAAATCTTAGTTAAAAGACTTATTCTTTTCACACGGGGTTTCAGAATAGTGTTAATGAAGACACCATTCCATCAGTCTCTAACCGTAAATTAGTAAGAGAACAATTCCCTAAGTATTAATCCCGAAGGCCGAAACCAACATCAGATCAATACCCAGGAAACCATTCAACTTAGCTAATCTCCAGTTAATCTCTAATTTCCTTAACCCCATCGGGTTTAAGAACAGTATTATTAAAGATACCTTTCACGACAAACCCAAAATCTCATTCCATTGTTAATCGGGTTAAAGAACAAGTGTTATCTAAAACACCGTTCATGATAAACCCAAAAACCAATTTCAATTCAATTCCAATAAAATGTTAATTAATTGGTAAACTTCATTAAATCTTAATAAAAAGATTTAATCTTTTCTCAACTAGGTTTAAGAACAGTGTTAGTGAAGATACCGTTCACGAAAAACCCAAAATCCCATTTAAAATTAAAAACAAGGCTCTGAATAGAAAATATATCGGCTTATATTCAATATCAAATTCTGAACTCAACAAACATCGTATTGGAATAACGATATATATATCTTCCAAATTCCGCCACAATGTACGTATAATCACGGAATCAAATATCGAAATATTCCGAAGATAATTTCGATTCAAATCCATTCCAAACCATATGTTGGAAATTCTGGTTATTTTTAAAACCATTTCAAATCCAATTTATTTATTTAAAAATATTGTATTATAATTCTAGTTCATAACTAGTTCATTTCGATAAAAATATATTTTTATCTTTTCAAATATGGAATTTTTCATCCCAATTCTTTCTAAATCATTTATTATGATTTTACACAAATTATTGATATTTTATATAATTTTATCAAGGCCCGTACAGTCGATTTCCATAAACGGCCATCGAACTGCACTTACATCGACCATTTCCAAATTTGATTTGGACATAATTCCAAATCCAATGGTTAGATTGCAAATATCTAATATTTGTTGAAAGCTTTTTTTGATATGAACCCAACGGTTCCAGTTTTAGGAGAATCCGATGGTCGGATCTCCCGTAACATCCATTTGAAGCTAATGGTCGAAATTCGCGAACTGCCGCTGCGCGGCGCGTTCTATTCAGGCCATTATAACATATATAATAAATATTATATATATTTCGTCGATTTCCATTTAAAACGAATTTTATAAATTGTTTTAAATTCATTTTAAAAACGATTCCACTTCCATTTCAATTTGAAATCAAACTTGAATATTCCCTTATAAATCCGTTTTAAATTCATTTCAAAACAATTTCATTTTTATTTTCAAATTCAAATCCAATTTGAATATTCCATTATAAATTCGTTTTAAATTCATTTCAAAACAATTCATTTTTATTTTCAAATTCAAATCAGAATTGAATATTCTATTATAAATTCATTTCAAAACGATTTCAATTCAATTCGATTTTCAATTCCATTTCAATTCAATTCGATTTTCAATTCCTTTTCAACTCAATTCGATTTTCAATTCCAAATCAATTGAATATTCTTTATATAAATTCGTTTTAAATTCATTTCAATATTAAAATGATAATATTTTCAAAATATCAGATTTTGAAATCACTTTCCGATATTCATTATAAAATGAATAAAATCGACATAATTCCCGTTCGTGTTAAAATGGCGTTTGACTACTTAACACGGCTTCACATTTCAATATACACTGAATATTATTTTAAAATATTTGTTAATTTTGAGCTGGAATCAGACACAGTCAATTACCGTATAATTTTATTTATATGGATTTCATACAACACATGTATAGAACAACAATGATAAACAACCAACCATCATCCAGAGTGCATTACACAACTCCATAAGCATTAAATATAAATATTTAACCTTTTTCAATTCCAATTAAATGTTAATTAATTGGTAAACTTCATTAAATCTTAATAAAAAGATTTAATTTTTTCTCAATAGGGTTTAAGCACAGTGTTAGTGAAGACACCACTCACGACAAACCCAAAATCCCATTTGATATTAAATACGAGGCTCTGAATAGAAAATATATCGGCTTATATTCGATATCAATTTCTGAACTCAACAAACATCGTATTGGAATAACGATATATGTGACGGCCCGCCCTGCACCAGCCGACATTTCCAACGAAAGTGCGCTGTGCCAATGTCCAACTAGCACGGGAAGATCGCCAAAGAAAGGGAAGAAAGGAATTTTGAACTAATAAGGAACCTGTAGAATGTCTCACAGCGCATGGGATGAAATATAATAATAACATAACTTTGACATAAAACAGGTGAGACAGTGCATAAGCTGAAAGCTAAACCATAATCATCATAGCAGCAGAAATTCAAAATACAGCTTATTACAACTCCAACATACTGTCTCTAAAGCAAGGAGAAAAGGTGCACTACTGATGCCCAAAATAGTGACCAGCAACAACACAGGGAGAATATCTGTATATATCGTACGTGAAAGCCTCCTGCTCGTCTCCAGTACAGCTACTCGTGCACACCACCTAACCTGTCTCTAGTCTGCCCGTTTAAGAGCACCCAAAGTAATAAGAAGAGACATAAAACTCTGGGTCAGACAAAAGTCTGGTATGAGCGATAAGCAGTAAAACAGAACAATAACAGGTATACTAAACCTTACCTGAACCTGGACCTACAACCAAAGAGTTAGCACAACAGAATGTACAATACTCTAAGGTAACACTAACATAAAGTGCAAAGATACGGGGAGGAGGTGTGCATGTCACAGTGATGGCAAACAATCAAGCATAGCAATCATCCTTACGTTTCTCACTCAGTGCATAAAGCATATGATATCCATTGGTTTGACCACCCAAATCCTTTGCTATGATCACTCTGCCCCATGGAGTCATGCTGGCTCCACTGCACTGATCCATAGCCACTAATCCCTTGCTATGTCCACTCCGCCCCCATGAAGTCATGACGACTCCACTGCACTTGCACATAGCCATGCTACGATCACCCTGCCCCATGGAGTAATAACTACCCCACTGCACTGATCCATAGCCTAACATCCGTCTTGGTGGTGAATCAAAGTTATGGATGTCGATAACCCCTTAGCACACGTCTCGCAGCAAAGCCCAACTCATGAAGTTAACTCGTTGGTTCCCAACTGGATCCTGGGTTCTACTTCCTTTTTGGACTACCATTGCATATCAGGTTTTGGTCTTCTCCGGATCGGTTCAGTCTTCCTTCTCATCTTGGGTTCGGTTCGGTCGTGATCACCCATCCGGTCGGGTCGTGATACCCGACTTGGTTCAGATCGTGACTCCAGGCTTCGTGGCTCCACCAGTTTGGTATTCCCCTTCAAGCTTCGGGCCGTGGCTTGCGCCCACAAGCGGTTCGTGGCACACTCCAGGAGAGTGGGTCGGTTCGGGGCCTCGGGTTCGTGGTCCACCAAGTGGTTCGGGTCGTGCCACCATGCCAAGATCTGGTTACTTCACAACAGGTCGGTCTGAAGCCTTCGGATGCGGTTCATGACTCAGGTAGGCGAGCGGTTCAGTTTCCATGTCACGAACGGGTCGGTTCGGGGGGGGGGGGGATCCGGTCCAGTTCCTACACAACTTTCCTATGACTTCCAACGACCGTTTTTACGCCACACGACAAAGTTTTTTACCATTCTAAACAACCATAAAACATGCCAAACAGTCATAGCAACACGTATAATTATCCACAAACACCAAAACGATAATTTAACATGTATATAAAGATTAAACATACCCAAAAACCCTTGTTTTTCCCTTAATCATGTTCAACCATAACTAATGATAGGATTAGCAAAACTTATACAAATTAACCCAAATTTTTATCAAAGCTCTAAAATAATATTTTAGAATTTTTCAAATTTTCCCAGATTTTTCTGAGCCATAATTTCGCTAATTATCACTAATCACCCCTAATTAGCCATAATTAGTGAAAACAATGCAAATCACTCACCTTTGCCACAAATTAAGATATAAGATCTGAAATTCTACTATTTGGGTCGAATTCCTAAGCAACACATTAGCTTCAACTCTAATTTGGTGTTGATTTGACTTGATTTGATGTAGTTTAGCCTAAACCTTGCTTAAACGGTGATTAAAGATGATTTTTGAAGGTGGAGGCCATTGCTAGGGTTGAGAGGATGTTAGTGGTGGTTGAAAAATAACAAAGAAAAGGTTTCTCAAACCCTAATCAGCCCTCATATAGCTCTAATCCCGAAATCCCCAAATGGGCCTAGTTGCTAATCACCCGATTAAGCCCAATTAAGCTGTTTTTCACCTTCTAAACCTTAATTCAGCCATATCTCCCAAACGGTAAGTCCGTTTGACAAGTGTGACCACTCTACAGAAAGGTAAACCATCATCCGAATCTAATGGAAGTGGTTTCAGGTCAAAACTCCTTACCAATCAAAAGTTACGACCGAAACAAATTCGCCAGGGGCAAAACGATCATTTAAAAATCGCAAAAATCGTGAACATGGAAAATGACCCCAATAGTCGTTCCCCAAAGTTGTACGACTATACGACCTCATACGAAAAAGAAAGAAATATTCTATGATCCTCCGATGCGAAGAATGCGGGTCGTTACACTCTCCCCCCTTAAGAAATTTCGCCCCCGAAATTCCTTAACCAAAAACATACAAAGGTGTTTTGCATGCCTATAAGTCATTCAGAAACAATCAAACATACACAACAAACAAAATAAACCTATCCTAGCATGCGGAAAGACTAAATCGAAATGAAAACCTTACCAGGTAAAGAGTTCTGGATACGTCTCCTTGATGCTCTCCTCTATCTCCCAAGTACAGTCATTCTCATCCCCACCCCACTGAACCTTGACTAGATTCACCGCTTTCCTTCGAAGTTTCTTTGTATCGTGCTCGACAATACGAATCGGCTTGCGGTTCCCAACCGCCTCAGGTTCTACTTCGATATCATCTAACTGATCAGGTGAAATAACCACATCGGGGTCATGCACGAATTTCCATAACTGGGAAACATGAAATACGTTATGAACTCCTGCCATCTTGTCTGGCAACTCAACTTTATATGCCAAATTCCCAACTTGCTCGAGAACTGGGAATGGACCAACAAATCTTGGTGTTAACTTGCCTCTCTTACCAAATCGAATCACCCTCTTTAACGGAGAAATCTTGACAAACACCAAGTCACCAATGGAAAATTTTAGATTTCTTCTCCTCTTATCAGCATAACTCTTCTGTCTATCTTGAGCAGCTTTCATTCGCTGTTGGATAACCTTGATCTTATCTGAGGGTTCTCTTATCACATCTGGCCCAAGCACAAACTTCTCACCGGTTTCCAGCCAATATGATGGTGAGTTGCACGGTCTTCCGTATAAAGCTTCAAATGGAGCCATACCAATACTGGACTGATATCTATTATTATATGCGAACTCCACTAGATGCAAATGGTCATCCCATGATCCACCAAAATCTAATATGCAAGCTCTCAAGAGATCTTCTAATACTCGATTCACCCTCTCTGTCAGACCGTCGGTTTGAGGATGGTACACGGTACTGAGATGTAATTCTGATCCTAAAGCCTCTTGTAAGCTCTTCGAAAACCCACTAGTAAATAACGGATCTCGGTCACTCACGATGCCTTTGGGTACTCCATGAAATCTCACTACCCACTTTATATACAGTTCTGCTAGCTTAGCTGCTGTTCTATTTGACTTGACCGGTATAAACCTTGCACTTTTGGTCAGTCGATCCATTATTACCCAAATACTATCATGACCAGATCTAGTCCTTGGTAAACCATCAATGAAATCCATTGAGACTTGTTCCCATTTCCATTCGGGAATTTCTAATGGTTGTAACAAACCACTAGGCTTCTTTTGCTCAGCTTTAACTAGCTGGCAATTCATGCACTTAAACATAAACTTCCCAACGTCTCTTTTCATTCCTTCCCAGTAGTAGGTCTGTTTCATGTCTCGGTACATTTTGTTACCACCGGGGTGTATGGTCAGCTTTGAGTGATGGCACTCTCTAAGCACTTCATCTCTCAATCCATTCACGTTGGGTACAACTAACCTTCCATTCTTTTCAAGCCGTCTATCTCGATCAAGCCCATACTTGTTCATCTTCACACTGTCGATACCCATCTCTAACTTGGAGATGATTCCCAAAAGGTTAGGATCGTCCCTCTGACCCGAGCCAATCCGCTCAATCAAAGTGGGTCTGATCGTCAAACTTGCTAACATTATTGGATCCAATTCGTACTTTGGTCTGAAATCATACCCTGCAATATACTCCAGTTGCTTCCATTCAAGAAACATAGCCCCTAAACTGGCATGTCTCCTACTCAAGGCATCAGCTACTGCATTGCCTTTTCCTGGTGTATATGCGATATCGAAGTCATACGAAGCCAAGAATTCTAACCATCTCTGCTGACAAAGATTTAAATCCTTTTGGGAGAAAAGATACTTTAACGACTTATGATTAGTAAACAACTCGAATCTTTCTCCTAAGAGACAATGTCTCCACATCTTCAATGCGAATACGATCACTGCCAATTCCAAATCATGGGTAGGATATCTTTTCTCATGCGGTTTTAGTTGCCGACTAATGTAAGCTACAACCCTACCTCCTTGCATCAATACAGCACCTAGCCCGGTACCACATGCATCTATGTATACCATTATCTCTTCATTCCCTTTAGGAATGACTAACACTGGCGCGCACGTCAACTTTTCCTTTAGACTCTTAAATGCAACCTCGCACTTTTCGTCCCAAACAAAAGCTTGATTCTTCTTGGTTAACTGAGTCAACGACGCAGCTATCTTGGAGAATTCTTGGATAAACTTATGATAATATCCAGCTAATCCCAAGAAACTTCTTACGTCTGTTGCATTCTTGGGCGTAGACCAATCTTGTACCGTAGCCACCTTCGCAGGGTCCACGACAATACCATTCTCTGAAACAACATGGCCCAAGAATCTCACTTCCCTCCTCCAGAAGTGACACTTAGAAAACTTGGCTTTCAATTGGTATTTTCTCAACACCTCCATCACCACTCTCAAATGTTCCTTGTGTTCTTCTTTTGTCCTCGAATAAACAAGTATATCGTCCATGAACACAAGTACAAACTTATTCAATTGATCTCTGAATACCCTATTCATAAGATCCACAAAATATGTTGGTGCATTGGTCAACCCGAATGGCATGACCAACCACTCATAGAACCCAGACGGCGTCCGAAATGCCGTTTTAGCTATACTCTCAGCTTCCACCCTAAGCTGGTGGAAACCTGTCGCGAGATCCAACCGGGAGAACACTCTCACGTCAAACAACTGATCAAATAAATCATCTATCCACGGTAGGGGATACTTATTCTTCCTCGTTACCTTATTCAACTCGCGGTAGTCCACACACAATCGAAGGGAACCATTTGCCTTGGTAGCAAACACAACTGGTGCTCCCCACTCAGAAACACTTCTTCTGATAAATCCCATCTTCAAGAGATCGCTCACTTGCACCCCGAGCTCTCGCTGCTCCCTTGGTACCATACGATGAAGTGGCATCACTATAGGTCTGGTATCTTTCACTAAATCAATCTGAAACTCAATCTCTCGGCATGGTGGAAGTCCGGTCACTTCCTTGAAGATATCCGGATATTGGCCAACAATGGAAATTCCTGCTAACTCGCCCTGCGGGATGTCGAGGGAATTTAGAAAACTAGCCATCACCTCATCACTAGGTAGGCCACCAAACACTACCCTCCACCCATCATCCGCCCTAATAGTCACCGAAAATCCCTCAAAGTCTACCACCACCCTATATCTTTAGAGCCAATCGGCTCCCAAAATAATGCCAAATCCAGTAAAGCCCAAAACAAAACAATCACAAGAAAACATACATCCATGACTCGATAAGACCACATTATGACAAATCATACTAAGGCTAGTCGAACCACCAATCGGGTTTGTCACAACTAAAGGTCTATCGACTATCTCGGGTTCCAATCCCAACCTATCTACCAGGTCACTAGATATGAAGGAATGGGAAGCCCTAGTATCAAACAGTACTTGAACAAGAACATCATAAACAGAAAGCATACCTTGAACGACAATATTCTTTCCTTTCTCCGCTGCAGTTGGGGCATTCGACGAAGAAGGAACAACATTAATAGCATATGCTTTAACAATCTGCTTCTCTTTGAGGGGTTGCAAACATTTATCCTTGTGATGTCCCACTTGGCCGCAGTTGAAGCACTTCCTGTCCGCTGGCTTTGCTCAGCATTCTTTAGCATAGTGACCCTTCTTGCCACAGCTAAAGCACTCAACCTCTTTCTTATCTTTCTTTTTCTAACCATCCTTGGTCTGACTCTGCTTCCTTTTATTCTGAGAATTATTCTTGCCTCCACCGCTTGCTTACGGCTTTGGCCCTTCTACAGATGCAACAACGACTTCAGTCTTGGGCTTAGGATAAAGGCTCTCTGATCTCAATGCTTTCCCAACAATCAATTCAAAAGTCTCATCAATATGATTTATAAGCCTTTCCCCCAAGTACTGATCTAAGCCTGTTATGAACCTCACATTCTTCTTCTCGGGAGTGTCGATAAGGGATAATCCATACTTTGATAAAGTATCAAACTCAGCAATATATTCTGAGACTGCCCTACCATTCTGTTTAATCTCCAAGAACTTCCTAAACAACTCTGACCTCTGGGCAGCAGGGATAAACTTATCACTGAATCGGGCCTTTAACTGATCCCAAGTAACTTGATCCTCAGGGGTAGCTGCCTTAATAGCGTTCCACCAATTCATTGTCCGTCCTTGCAACTGACGGGATGCTAGCCTTCACTTCATCGCATCCTCGATACCCAAGTCTTCGAAGATACGCTCACAGCTATCCAACTAATCCTGAACTTCTATAGCCGATTCCGTTCCGTGGAACGACTTCCCACTAAGACTAGTGTAGTCTTTACAGAGCTTGGCGAAATCAGCCCTAGGCGCCTGCACCGCTGCACCGCCACCATTTGCAGCATTAGGAGCTGCCCTCTGAACATCCCTAAGCATCTCTCTCATGAAGTCAGTGAACATCGTCCTTATATTGGGAGCATTCCCATTATTAGCTCCTCTACCAGTACCTCTCGTATGTCGGCTCATCGTTCAATCTGTAAGGAGAAAACGATTAACCATCTCTTCAGTGGTGCCAGTGCAGTGTGACTCCATCCTTAGATATACTAATAGTATATATATAGCTTTTGAAAACCAAAATATCACAAACACGCGCTCTCATATACGTATTATCTCTCCCTGGTGTCTTTGCCTAGGTTAACTACGCAACCTAGAGCTCTGATACCAAGTGTGACGGCCCGCCCTGCACCAGCCGACATTTCCAATGAAAGTGCGTTGTGCCAATGTCCAACTAGCACGGGACGGTCGCCAAAGAAAGGGAAGAAAGGAATTTCAAACTAACAAGGACCTGTAGAATGTCTCACAGCGCATGGGATAAAATATAATAATAACATAACTTTGACATAAAACAAGTGAGACAGTGCATAAGATGAAAACTAAACCATAATCATCATAGCAGCGGAAATTCAAAATACAGCTTATTACAACTCCAACATACTGTCTCTAAAGCAAGGAGAAAAGGTGCACTACTGATGCCCAAAATAGTGACCAGCAACAACACAGGGAGAATATCTGTATATATCGTACGTGAAAGCCTCCTGCTCGTCTCCAGTATAGCTACTCGTGCATACCACCTAACCTGTCTCTAGTCTGCCCGTTTAAGAGCACCCAAAGTAATAAGAAGAGACATAAAACTCTGGGTCAGACAAAAGTTTGGTATCAGCGATAAACAGCAAAACAGAACAATAACATGTATACTAAACCATACCTGAACATGGACCTGCAACCAAAGAGTTAGCACAACAGAATGTACAATACTCTAAGGTAACACTAACATAAAGTGTAAAGATATGGGGTGGGGGTGTGCATGTCATAGTGATGGCAAACAATCAAGCATAGCAATCATCCTTACATCTCTCACTCTGTGCATAAAGCATACGATATCCATTACTTTGACCACCCAAATCCTTTGCTATGATCACTCTGCCCCATGGAGTCATGATGGCTCCACCGCACTGATCCATAGCCACTAATCCCTTGCTATGTTCACTCTGCCCCCATGAAGTCATGACGACTCCACTGCACTGGCTTATAGCCATGCTACGATCACCCTGCCCCATGGAGTAATAACTACCCCACTGCACTGATCCGTAGCCTAACATCCGTCTTGGTGGTGAATAAAAGTTATGGACGTCGATAACCCCTTAGCACACGTCCCGCAGCAAAGCCCAACTCATGAAGTTAACTCGTTGGTTCCCAACTGGATCCTGAGTTCTACTTCCTATTTGGACTACCTTTGCATCTCGGGTTTTGGTCTTCTCCGGATCGGTTCAGTCTTTGTAACGACCCGGGTTTTCAACGACTTTGGTTATCGACATAAACACGATGTCGATAACCAAAACATTTGAAAAATCCTGGTAATTAGTGAAAGAAATTAGAGGGTGGGGAAAGATAAGATAGAAACTTAGAATAGAAGAAGAACACAACATCAGAGTAACACGAATCTCATAGCGGAACGAATAAATATATTTCATAACATAACTTTGAAATACAAATCAGTACTTGAATATACATATCATTATCAAAATACAGCACTTACAACACAGCGGAAATAACTATAGCTATAACATCCTGGAGCCTCCTGCTCCAGCTCTTCAAGTGTATCTGTAAATCCTGACTACTTGACTGCCCATACAAATTTAGGCACCCAAGAGTTTAGGGAAAACAACAAAATAAACTCCGGGTCAGTCATGGGACTGGTATGAGTAAAACAGTTTAAAAACAGTTCGAACAAGTAAACGATATCTCATAAGACCACGCCGCATAACGGAACGGGTTTTTCCCTGAATCCAAAATATCTTTATATCAAAAACCTTTTGATATTATAATAATGTCTATCAACCACAGTATATATAATCATCTAGCAGAAACGCTTTCATCTCACGTTCTACATATATAGTATACAATCAAAACCGCAAGCACGTATTGGGTAATGGATTTCCAACTATGACAAGGTATGGAACCACCTATCGCTCGTGTACCTCTAGAGAGGAATACACTGGGTTCAACAAGAACATCTTGCAACCCGGCCACACATGACCGACCACTCATTTCGCTTGAGCGTATCGAATGTATATCACCAACAGTTGGGATCAGCAACCGTTTCCCGAATGGGACAGCATCAACAATAGATTTTTAGAAGTAAATGAAACTCTAGATCAGGTGATTATACACCCTACTTCGGTGCGACCGACTTAGCCATGCTGCCTGCCCGATTTCTGTCATTTACCGGATGACGAGGCTAGAAGCTACGCTTTAACATCACATCAGATTTACTTTGAATGCCACATCATCAAATCCATCAAATCACCGATTGACGTCCTCAACAATACATTATGTTTTAGCTAAAGAAGTTTCCTTCTCCGCTTCCACTCTTGGTACGGTTGGAGAAATCAATATATGTGAACGTTTGGAAATACTCTGTCAGACATCCGTCCATACAAGTCATCCAGGAACAGGATGAACCGAAGGCACTATTCTGTAAACAGGATAGCCCTTGCATAACTCCGTCCTCAATTTCCTTTGGCATATATGATTCGCAACGCTTATGCCAATACAGAGTGGTTCTTTGGATAATAGTCCAACCGGTCTCTCCATATTAACAACGTTAAAATGGTCAAAACTTCGATAGTCTGTGATTTAACTATCGAAGAAAAACAGGTGCGCAACCAACGATATTATTTCCAAATGGAAATTTATATCAATCAAACATCATTCAACATTTATCTCTTTATTTCATAAATTTACCTATCTCCTGTTTTCCCTATATTCAATATTTCTTATTTTCTAAATTTGGAAAATATACGTTATTAACAATGGAAACATTTCCATTTCTTGTTTTCTTTATTAGAAAACATTTCTGGTTTCTTATTTGGAAAACATTTCCAAAGCTTCTTCATTGGACTTAGATAGATGTTTAAACAAACCATCGCGATGCCAACTCAAACCATTTCCTTTACTGCCGAACCTTAACTATTCCTTAGTTAAAAACGAAGCCAATCAAGTTGGGGTAGAACTACCTCTCAGACCTTAACTGAACAACATTTCTAACTTTAAAATAGGCAAAGTTCACTTTATATCCCTTTTACTAACTTCCTTACTTAACCCTCCTTCGAGTAGCTATATTCGATTGACTCTTTTCACTTAACTCTATTCGATTAACCCTTATCAATTAACTCTATTCGATTAACCCTTATCAATTAACTCTATTGGATTAACACTATTGGTTTAACTCTATTTGACTAACGCTATTGATTTACTTATTTCGCTTAACTCCTTTCGAATAAA
The DNA here is from genome assembly GCA_030737875.1 of Allium sativum. Lineage (NCBI taxonomy): Eukaryota > Viridiplantae > Streptophyta > Magnoliopsida > Asparagales > Amaryllidaceae > Allium > Allium sativum. The sequence goes on along the minus strand of CM060921.1, from coordinate 796,667,805 downwards.
CTATATTCGATAACTCCTTTTACTTTCTTCGAATAAACTATATTCGATTAACTCATTTGCTTCTATTCGAATAACTATATTCGATTAACTCTTTTTGATTAAACTAACATCGATTAACTCCTTTTACTTCAACTCTAATAGATTAACTAACATCGATTAACTCCTTTTACTTTAACTCTAATCGATTAAACTAACATCGATTAGCTAACATCGATTAACTCCTTTTAACTTTATCTCTAATCGATTGACTAACATCGATTAACTCCTTTTACTTTAACTCAAATCGATTAACTAACATCGATTAACTCCTTTTACTTTAATTCTAATCGATTGACTAACATCGATTAACTAACATCGATTAACTCCTTTTAACTTTAACTCTAATCGATTAAACTAACATCGATTAGCTCCTTTTACTTCAACTCTAATCGATTAACTAACATCGATTAACTTCTTTTTACTTTATCTCTAATCGACTGACTAACATCGATTAGCTCCTTTTATTCTATTCGAATAAACTATTCATTTATAAAGATTTACTTTTAGTGACAGTTCTTCACTTTACAAATGATTCCCTTTTTATAAAACTCTATTCGTTTTAAAACATTTTTCCCTTTTTATTTACTTTCGAAATATTTCCTTTTATAAAATCTGTTGATTTTATAAACTCCCTTTATTTCAATATACATTGAAATAATTCTTTTTACATCCCAGGGTCTTTTATGATATTTAAATATCGAATAAAAATGATCAACATCGTTCCAACACCCATAATCCATAACAGATTATATAACACATCATATATCACAATATATGAAAACAGTAAAATAAATGTTGAGGAATCCAGTTGGATTCCTCCAACCTGTTTCCCTGCATCACAGATGTTAAACAATATAGATAACATCACTTTTCAGTTCCATATGATATATTCTGTTAAACAGAATCAATATAGAAAATTTAACTAACTGACTAGCAGTTCAATCAAACAGTCAACATACAGTCAATCAGCCAATATCTAACAGTTCTAAAAATACAACATGAAATTATAAACTGTTCAGAATTAGTGAGATTTACTCACATTTCCAGTTCATCGTTAAAGAACGATAAACTGTTATTTGATTTGAATCAAACAATTTATTTCGCCATACATTGTAACGAGCTCTATTTCTCTCCCGGTCAGTCTCATTGTGTTGATCCCGTCCATACGATCCTAACGCAACTTACGGTTCTCGATTCTGACCTCGTATGAATAAGTTATTGACATTATAAGTTCCTACACTTATTAATTAAATTTAAACTAAATTAAATGAATTTCCATTGGGCTTTAACTTTACCCAAGCCCATTACCGTTTTCTAAATCACCAGGCCCGTACCCCCTTCTTCCACAAATGCCGTGAGCTCCCAGTAAACACCGAATAGGAAAATCATGGCCATTTCGCCCTCCTCTTGCCTCCTGTTCTCCACCATCTCTTAATTAAAATCAAAACCGACCTCACTATCGACCTCTCCATCGAAATCTCCTTCTCCCCAACACCTCACATCCACACTCGGCACCCCCATGTCGCTCGCGTCCTCAGATCCCTGTACGACACCACCGAACGTTTCCATCACCGATACCACCCCAGTTTCACCCACAAGTCCTATTCGATACGCTGAATCCAGAAACAACGTCGAATTTGAGCATAGCTTCTTAGTTTTGGACATAACCCGAACCCTAGGTTCACGATGGAAAAATCGCACCACCAGAATGGACGTCGAACTCCACAATACATATATAGGGATGAAGCAAAACGCTCAAGGATCACAGATATACATCTGAAATGATTTATGGGATTTTTCTAAGATATATTTTGATTTTTATTTTAATCAAAATGTTTGTTGTAATGGGTTTGTGCGGGTTTATATAGGCTGTTGGTGGTTGGTAAGAATTGTGGTTGAGATAGGTGGTTGCGTGGCCTTCATATTACCCATGAAAAATGATGGGATTTTTTATTTTGATTTTCTATATTTTATTTTATTGTTTTTATATTCGTTTCTGTTCTTTAAAAATCCCCACGACCACATGCGATGTCTAAAAATCACGAAACTGAACATGTAGCTAGAGTTCGACATTATGGTCCCAACGAAACTGGTTTCGTCGAATTCCGACTCCGTATGCTCACACAGCGTATTTTTAACTATCGAAATAATAACTATTTTACACTCTAAAAATCCATACGGCCACACAGTGACTCTAAAAAATCACAAAACTGGAAATCTAACAACTATTTGATAATGCGGATCCAACAAAACTGGTTTCGTCGAATTCCGACTTTGTTTGCAAAAGTGGCTATTTTTAACGCTCTAAATAGCCTATTTAAATATATAAATATATTTCAATATAATTAAATTAAATATTTAAAGTTAAATATTATCATCTATATTCACTGTGGCATATCATACAACTTCAGAATATTCCTATATTAATTCCTAGCTCGATATTTCAATCTGGGTCAACCCGATATTCGATTTACATTGAAATTCCTTTTTAAAATATAAATAATTCCTTTTTATAAAGGAATTCCACAGCGACTTTTCTAAAATTTGATTTGGACATACATCAAAATCTACACGATGAAATCCCGATTTTTCTCTTCCATTAGAAAGAAATACTCCATCAGCTCCACACGTTTCTTGTTTCACAGATATCCGGCTTAAAACGAATCCTGTACATTCAGTTGAAGTTCGAATCGCCAATTTACGAACTGCAGCGCCATTTCAAGCTCGTTTATAATTATATTATAAACTATACGTTCAACTGTCGACGATTGAATATATTCGTTATTCAAATTCAATTCCAAGCTGAATTAAATATCACAGATGATCTGGTTCACAACATATCGCCATTTCAGCAAATTCTGATTATTCCAGAATTATATATATTATTTAATATATTATTTTTAATTAAATATTCACCATTATTTAATTCCATAACCATTTAATTCACTATACCACCATTTATATAATTAAATAAATTAATGATAATACCTCTGCCAATGCGGGTCATTACAGTCTTCCTTCTCATCTTTGGTTTGGTTCAGTCGTGATCACCCATCGGGTCAGGTCGTGATACCCCACTTGGTTCGGATCGTTTCTCCAAGCTTCGTGGCTCCACCAGTTTGGTCTTTCCTTTTAAGCTTCGGGTCGTGGCTTGCTCCCTCAGGCGGTTCGTGGCACACTCCAGGAGAGTGGGTCGGTTCGGGGCTTCGGGTTCGTGGTCCACCAAGTGGTTCGGGTCATGCCACCATGCCAAGATCTGGTTACTTCACAACAGGTCGATTCGGAGCCTTCAGATGCGGTTCATGACTCAGGTGGGCGAGCGGTTCGGTTTCCATGTCACGAACGGGTCGGTTCGTGTGGGGGGGGGGGGATCCGATCCAGTTCCTGCATAACTTCCCTACGACTATTTTTACGCCACACGACGGCGTTTTCGACCACTCTAACTGTTCTAAACAATCATAAAACATGCCAAACAGTCATAGCAACATGTATAATCATCCACAAACACCAAAACCATAATTTAACATGTATATAAAGATCAAACATACCCAAAAACCCTTGTTTTCCCCTTAATCATGTTTAACCATAACTAATGATAGGATTAGAAAAACTTATCCAAATTAACCCAAATTTTTATCAGGGCCCTAAAATAATATTTTAGAATTTTACAAATTTTTCCAGATTTTTCCAAGCCATAATTTCACTAATTATCACTAATCACCCCTAATTAGCCGTAATTAGTGGAAAAACAATGCAAATCACTCACCTTTGCCACAACATAAGACATAAGATCTGAAACTCTACTGTTTGGGTTGAATTCCTAAGCAACACAGTAGCTCCAACTCTGATTTGGTGTTGATTTATCTTGATTTGATGTAGTTTAGCCTAATCCTTGCTTAAACGGTGATTAAAGATGATTTTAGAAGGTGGAGGCCATTGCTAGGGTTGAGAGGATGTTAGTGGCGGCTGAGAAATGACAAAGAAAAGGTTTCTCTAACTCTAATCAGCCCTCATATAGCTCTAATTCCGAAATCCCCCAATGGGCCTAGCTGCTAATCACCCGGTTAAACCCAATTAAACTGTTTCTCACCTTCTAAACCATAATTCGGCCATATCTCCCAAACTGTAAGTCAGTTTGACAAGTCTGACCACTCTACGGAAAGGTAAACAATCATCTGGATCTAATGGAAGTGGTTTCAGGTCAAAACTCCTTACCAATCAAAAGTTATGACCGAAACAAGATTCGCCAGGGGCAAAAGGGTTATTTAAAAATCGGCAAAAATCGTGAACATGGAAAATGACCCCAATGGTCGTTCCCCAAAGTTGTACGACTATACAACCTCATACGAAAAAGAAATAAATATTCTACGATCCTCCGATGCGTAGAATGTGGGTAGTTACAATATATATATTCCAAATTCCTCCATAATATCCGTATAATCACGGAATCGAATATCGAAATATTCCGAAGATAATTTTGATTCAAATCCATTCCAATCCATATATTGGAAATTCTGGTTATTTTTAAAACCATTTCAAATCCAATTTATTTATTTAAAAATATTGGATTATAATTCTAGTTCATAACTAGTTCATTTCTATAAAAATATATTTTTATCATTTCAAATATGGAATTTTTCATCCCAATTCTTTCCAAATCATTTATTATGATTTTACACAAATTATTGATATTTTTAATAAATTTATCAAGGCCCGTACAGTCGATTTACATAAACGGCCATCGAACTGCACTTACAGCGACCTCTTCCAAATTTGATTTGGACATAATTCCAAATCCAACTGTTAGATTTTAAATATCTAATATTCGTTGGAAAGCCCTTTTCGATACGAACCCAACGGTTCCAGTTTTAGGAGAATCCGACGGTCGGATCTCCCGTAACGTCCATTTGAAGTTAATGGTTGAAATTAACGAACTACCGCTACGCGACGCGTTCTATTCAGGCCATTATAATATATATATATATATCGTCGATTTCCATTTAAAACGAATTTTATAAATCGTTTTAAAAACGGATTCCACTTCCATTTCAATTTGAAATCAAAACTGAATATTCCCTTATTAATTCGTTTTAAATTCATTTCAAAACAATTCCATTTTTATTTTCTAATTCAAATCCAATTTGAATATTCCATTATAAATTCGTTTTAAATTCATTTCAAAACGATTTCATTTTTATTTTCAAATTCAAATCAAAATTGAATATTCTATTATAAATTCGTTTTAAATTCATTTCAAAATGATTTCAATTCAATTCGATTTTCAATTCCATTTCAACTCAATTCGATTTTCAATTCCAAATCAATTGAATGTTCTTTATATAAATTCGTTTTAAATTCATTTCAATATTAAAATGATAATATTTTCAAAATATCAGATTTTGAAATCACTTTCCGATATTCATTATAAAATGAATAAAATCGACAAAATTCCCGTTCGTGTTAAAATGGCGTTTAACTACTTAATACGGCTTCACATTTCAATATTCACTGAATATTATTTTAAAATATTCGTTAATCCTGAACTGGAATCAGACACAGTCAATTACCATATAATTTTATTTATATGGATTTCATACAACACATGTATAGAACAACAATGATAAAGAATCAACCGTCATCCAGAGTGCATTACACAACTGCATATTAAATATAAATATTTAACGCTTACAACAGCCTGTCAACCCATCGATTAACATACAACTAAATATTGGTATTAGTGTATGTCCAATATCATCCCAATATCCATGTGGGGTTTTCAAACAACAAACACTGATTATTATTTGTGCAGTTGGGCGATGTGTAAAATATACCGTCCCAATCAATATCCGTCAAATGTGTGTGCATAAACAAATTGTCCGATTTGTTTATGAATATTTATTTTATTCTTATACACGTTAAAAATTCAATTTTTAACTATAAAAAATTTTATTCGACACATGAATATTTTATACAGTCCATTTCACATCACAAACAATTTTCAAAACACAATCAAACAAACAAGTCATCCATGGTCTGTGGACGACGGGGAGCAGTTCATATATGCAGTTATAAAATAAATAACTATACAAAAAATATCAGTGAGAAGTTCTCACATAGGGATCCACTCTGCTAGTTTTTATCTGAATTTCTGTTCTGTTTGGATTTGTATTTGCCTGAAATTCTAAGTTGATCCATTTCAGTCCTAGTCAGTTCCATGTTGTAGAGTTTGTTCACGCGATCCTAACGCAACTGACGTCTCATGAATCTGATCTCGTATGACAAAGTTACGATATTAATTACATTTCATTTCAAAAATTAAAATAAATTAAACAACTATTTACATTTTTGCCCCTCCCTTTATCCCTCCTCCTTCGTTTACTGCTTTCCCAAAACCCAAATGCTCCCGCCGTTGACCACTTGTGCGCCGCCCCATAGGCCATGACCGGCCAATCGAAACACGCCACGATGACGAGCGTCCTCCATTCCCCTGGCGCCTGCGATGGCGTGCAACTCGAAGGCCACTGGCGGACAGAAAATGGGTCCGACGATGATGCCTTTGAGGCGAGAATTTTCGCTCGTCTCCCCACGATAGAGGATCATACCAGGATCATTGTGAAGATCTGGAGGAGGGCTTCCATTTTTGTTCTGGAGATTGGGTTGGAGCAGAGAGAATTTGGGGATTTCTTCTTGAACGACGAGGGCCATTCATTTTAGGGTGACGACGCTGAAACAAAAGGGCTAGGGTTTCATATGGGAATATATATATATATATATATATATATATAATTTGTAATATTATTTTATTCAGGTTTTATTTCGTTCTGGCCTCAAATTCCCAACAAAACTCAATGACTGTCGCCCCTAGCTAAATACCCCTATTCCGGACACAACGGAATATGTTTCGTAAGCCGATTCTAATGTTTTGATCGGTTCTTCTTTAAAATCATAATATAAATCAATTAAAATTAAATTTGAACATACATTTTAATTTACCGGGGCCACATATTGACTCCGAAAATTCCAGAAAAATAAATCTGGCTATGTTTTGATGATACGGTCCTAAAAAAACTAATTTCGTTGAATTTGGAGACCGTTTGAAAACCGGTTATTTTCTGGTCGATCCAATTCATTTGAAATTGACAAAACACATTTTCTTTTGTCATGCTCACATATTGATACCAAAAATTATGAAAATTGGAATCTAGCAATAATTTGACATTCCAGATCCAACAAAAGTGGTTTCGTCGGAAATGGAGGTCGTTTGCAAAATGGCTATTTTTAAGGGTTATATTTCCATAGCGACTATTCTGATTTTTCAACTGGGCATAACTTTTATTCCCGCTATGAAATTTCAATTTTTTGGATTATTTGGAAAGATATTTTCAAACAGATTCAAATATTTCTGGTTTCATAAAAATTCGGTTTATTTTGAATATTATACATTCATTTGAAATTTGGAATCGAATTTTCAAACTGCCACGCCATTTTCAATTCCTTTTAAAATTAAAATAAATATTTATATTCTAACTTCAATCTAAATTAATTTATACGTTCTAATTCTATTCAAAATAAATTTCTTGTCGTTATTATTTAAAATAATTCATTTTAAATATTCAAAATTCATTAAATTTGCCAAAATAAAATTTTTAAATTGGTTTTGATTTTCTGGTTTGTTACAATCTCCCCCACTTAAAATCTTTTCGTCCTCGAAAAGGAACGGAGCTGAAAGTTGTTTTACTAATCAACTCAACTTTCAGTTTGGCGTTCATTCTTCAACTTTTCAGTTTCTAAGAATTTTCCAATTCTTCAAAAATTTAGTTAACACCCTAAATTTTCGAAAATTTTCGCCATAACCTCCTTTGTACGGGTAGCATCGGGAAAATCCCCAAACTACCACACTGGCCCTCTCATCCTAAAAAAAAAAGAAAAAGCCAATCGGCTCATAAAATCATCCAAACCAAATAAATTAGTAAACATGTACCTATATGTCGGGCATACAATTTTATTCCTCTTCTCTAGCCTCCTTGCTATGACCTGTTCAATGTATATACATGTATATGCATGCAATTTCAATCAATTTTCAATTCAGTTTAATATTTGATTCAATTTGGCTTAATGGTTCAAAATTTTAATTAATCAAACCTACAATCAAACAACACAATCAACAATCAATTAGTTGATTATCGTTTCAAATTCATAATTTTTATATATATACAGAAAATCATGTTTTTGATGCCAAATCACAACAAGTAACCCTATCTAGTTTTGGTTCTCACACCGGTCAATTGGAAAAATATAGACATCCAACTTTCGAAACTCGAACATAAATACTGATGATGTCATGACAATCATCAGTACCATCTCCGGGCGATTAAAGTGTGATTCTATATCTACCTAGTATATTTAAACTTCGAATATACGTTCATGACGCGTATATGCAAAATCTCATATACTCGATTGTCCAAAAGAAAAGAAAATAATATACTCAAATACGTATAATTAGATTAAATTTTCAAAACTAAATTTGATTTTAAAATTTTCACTCTTCACACTCGTTCTAGGATACTTCTGATCCTATCTCTAACGAGTCTTTCTCATTGGATAATACTAATCCAATCTCTGATGAATTCTTTCGTTTGGTTCTAACGTGTCTTGTTCTCCGAGCTCTGTAAACCAAAACTCTGATACCAAATGAAGCGACCCGAATTTCCCCATAAAGGAAAGCCCGGATTGAGTTGAGAACACGACAAATCAGAACACAAACAGAAGAACATTTCATTGTCTATTACAACAATTCCACCAGAATACAAGAATATACAGAGTATGAATAAATAATATACATTCGATAAATATCAGAGATTTACAAATTACAATACTGCGGAAAATAATACAAAACACAACTGAAAGGAATATACGGATAAGAGCTTTCCGAATATCATTCCAGCTGTTAACCAGGATCCTGTGAATATAAATCTGCAAAACCAAAACTACTAGCTACCCGTGTGGAAAATAGCGGCACCCAGAGCTTAGGTTAAAACAATAAACTCCAGGTCACTGGTGTGAGAACTAAAACAGTTATTTAAAACTTTACTTTAAAATCAGATATATCAAGGGACCACGCCGTATAACAAGGAACGAGTTTCATCCCAAGAATACCAGTGCATATAACAAAACAGCGCAATGCTTTTTGGAAAAATGAAGCTATTATAAGACCCAGGTCCCATCACACAATGCAACGAAGCCGGAGGATAGGGTTTTCCCTTATAATAGCCAAACATGCTTGGTACGTTTAAAGCAAATCATTTGATACTATTATAAGTGCATAGTGTATAAAACAACTTCAAATATAAATGTATCAATCCTAGACGGCATGGGTACCATATATCATGTCGCCAATACTAGGCTCTGCAATCAAAACCGAAATTGTCATACATTGGAAGTTGGATTTCCATCCGTGAACCAAGGCAAGGGATCGCCCTTACCGCTTCGAGACTCTCTAGCCCGAGCCTTAGGCAAGCGCACAGACAAACCTTGGATCGTCAGGGCTGGTCCACTCGATGTGGATTAAAATGCCTAAACACACTACGTTTCCTCGCCCTATGGGGCATAAAATTGGTCTGTATAAAGACCATACCATTCATCGGCTCCGCAGAGACTGATATAACCAAGGCGCCTCCCTACCCATCATCAACATAAGTAAAACGTCAGGCTGTGCAAAACCCAGACACCAGTCCTAGCTAGAAGGAAACACATGTCCTCCCTGATGTCCTCTCCCGTTTCTGGTTCACACCGGGGTGTGAGACTCGCGAATTAACGCTACACAAAGCTATGCTATAATAAAGCCGTGCTTTGATCATCAATCACAAGACTCTGCTTTTCAACAGAAGCCTTGATCATCTGCATCTCAGCATGCCACATAGGCAATTCACGCCATTCAACTGACGTCTATCAATCACACAGAATGAAATCCGATGTTAGACATACGGTCTCTTAACAAGTTCGTTCCGGGTCGGAACGAAACCGGAGGAACCTTATTCCTCGTCTCATATGTCCAATACAGGAGAGAGGCCCTCGCATATCCATCGATCTCCAAGTACGTCTGGACGATCACCACTTATTACCTTGTATTGGGCGTACAGCCCAATCAAGACATCAGTAATCATCCAAACGATGTGAAGACCTCCGGTCTTCAACCATCATCATCATCGTCGACTCATCGCCGATTCAGTTATTCAGAATGGGATAAACACGGTTTTTCTGAATAACTCGCATATATAATAAACAAGTGCTATAAAAACACAATATACGCCTCATTCCAATTCTGAATATTCTTTTATTTAAATATTCATATCCTTTGGGAAAGGTTCCCATTAATTTTATCAAAGATAAATTCTTTAAATTTATTCTTTAATCCACCTTTGGATATCAATTCAAACCAAATTTTGGTTTGTCCAAACTAGTCGGGATTAACGCACCTTACCGAAGTAATCATTTGTTATATTTCCCAATCCTAACCTATTCATCCCATGAAGCAATACCGGTAATACTTCATATCTAACACCACGGTGTTATCGGTAAAGTTAATTACTATTTCACGTTCAAATCAAATTGAAGATTTAACTATCGCCTGGAGTGAAACTGGTGCTACTCCATTCTCGATCATTTCCGAATTTGATAATTTAAATTATCTCATTCTCTTTTTCAATCTAATTAAAGATTCATTAAAACTCCAATTCAGTTTTAATCTCAAAAATCATTACCTAATGATTATTCAAAGTTAAGAAATTAATCTTATCTTTAATTGGGTTAAATAACTAATGTCATTTAAAGCACAGTTCACGATGAACCCAAAATCCCATTCCATTAATTATGGAATCTTCACGGAAAACAGATCAATGTATATAATCGATATAAACTTCCATATCCAACCGATAATATAAATGGAATAATGGCAAAGCCTCTTAAATTCCAAATATAGTAACAGTCTTCCTCCGCAGAAGCTCACTTCGATTATTACCTAATCGGATTCCATTCCATTCCAATTTATTTTAATAAATTGGAAAATTTTTCTTTGGAAATTTCCCCTAAATCTTAATTAAAAGATTTATAAATTCCAAATCATATTTCACTGTGAATCGGGTTAAAGAACGAATGTCGTTAAAAACACAGTTCACAATAAACCCAATTCACATTCCATTTCAATTCCAATTGAATGTTAATTAATTGGTAATTCTTCTTTAAATCTTAGTTGAAAGAGTTATTCTTTTCACACGGGGTTTCAGAACAGTGTTAATGAAGACACCATTCCATCAATCTCTTACTGTAAATTAGTAAGAGAACAATTCCCTAAGTATTAATCCCGAAGGCCGAAACCAACATCAGATCAATACCCAGGAAACCATTCAACTTAGCTAATCTCCAGTTAGTTTCTGATTTCCTTAACTCCATTGGGTTTAAGAATAGTATTATAAAGATACCATTCACAACAAACCCAAAATCTCATTCCATTGTTAATCGGGTTAAGGAACAAGTGTTATCTAAAACACCATTCACGATAAACCCAAAAACCAATTTCAATTCAATTCCAATTAAATGTTAATTAAATTTTAAACTTCATTAAATCTTAATAAAAAGATTTAATCTTTTCTCAACTGGATTTAAGAACAGTGTTAGTGAAGGCACCGTTCACGACAAACCCAAAATCCCATTTGATATTAAATACAAGGCTCTGAATAGAAAATATATCTGCTTATATTCAATATCAAATTCTGAACTCAACAAACATCGTATTGGAATAACGATATATATATCTTCCAAATTCCTCCACAATGTCCATATAATCAGGAAATCCAATATCGAAATATTCCGAAGATAATTTCGATTCAAATCCATTCCAATCCATATATTGGAAATTCTGGTTATTTTTAAAACCATTTCAAATCCAATTTATTTATTTAAAAATATTGGATTATAATTCTAGTTCATAACTAGTTCATTTCGATAAAAATATATTTTTATCTTTTCAAATATGGAATTTTTCATACTAATTCTTTCCAAATCATTTATTGTGATTTTACACAAATTATTGATATTTTTAATAATTTTATCAAGGCCCGTACAGTCGATTTCCATAATCGGCCATCGAACTGCACTTACAACGACCTTTTCCAAATTTGATTTGGACATAATTCAAAATCCAACAATTAGATTTCAAATATCTAATATTCTTGGAAAGTTTTTTTGATACGAACCCAATGGTTCTAGTTTTTGGAGAATCCAACGGTCGGATCTCTCGTAACATCCATTTGAAGTTAATGTTCGAAATTCGCGAACTACCGCTGTGCGGCGCGTTATATTCAGGCCATTATAATATATAATATATATTTTATCGATTTCTATTTAAAACAAATTTTATAAATCGTTTTAAATTCGTTTTAAAAACAATTTCCACTTCCATTTCAATTTGAAATCAAACCTTAATATTCCCTTATAAAATCGTTTTAAATTCATTTCAAAACAATTTCATTTTTATTTTCAAATTCAAATCCAATTTGAATATTCCATTATAAATTCGTTTTAAATTCACTTCAAAAGGATTTCATTTTTATTCTCAAATTCAAATCAAAATTGAATATTCTATTATAAATTCATTTCAAAACGATTTCAATTCGATTCGATTTTCAATTCCATTTCAATTCAATTCGATTTTCAATTCCATTTCAACTCAATTCGATTTTCAATTCCAAATCAATAGAATATTATTTATATAAATTCGTTTTAAATTCATTTCAATATTCAAATGTTAATATTTTCAAAATATAAGATTTTGAAATCACTTTTCGATATTCATTATAAAATGAATAAAATCGACAAAATTCCCGTTCGTTTTAAAATAGCGTTTAACTACTTAACACGACTTCACATATCAATATTCACTGAATATTATTTTAAAATATTCGTTAATTCTGAACTGGAATCAGACACGGTCAATTACCATATAATTTTATTTATATTGATTTCATACAACACATGTATAGAACAACAATGACAAACAATCAACCATCATCCAGAGTGCATTACACAACTGCATAAGCATTAAATATAAATATTTAACGCTTACAACAGCCTGTCAACCCATCGATTGACATACAACTAAATATTGGTATTAGTGTATGTCCAATATCATCCCAATACCCATGTGGGGTTTTCAAACAACAAACACTGATTATTATTTGTGCAGTTGGGCGATGTGTAAAATATATCTTCCTAATCAATATCCGTCAAATGTGTGTACACAAACAAATCGTCCGATTTGTTTGTGAATATTTATTTTATTCTTATACACGTTAAAAATTATATTTTTAGCTATAAAATATTTTATTCGACACATGAATATTTTATACCGTCCATTTCACATCACAAACAATTTTCACAACACAATCAAACAAACAAGTCGTCCATGGTCTGTGGACGGCGGGGAGCAGTTCATATATGCAGTTATAAAATAAATAACTATACAAAAAATATCAGTGAGAAGTTCTCACATTGGGATCCACTCCGCCAGTTTTAATCTGAATTTCTGTTCTGTTTGGATTTTTATTTGCCTGAAATTCTAAGTTGCTCCTTTTCAGTCCTAGTCAGTTCCATGTTGTAGAGTTTGTTCACGCGATCCCAACGCAACTGACGGTTCGTGAATCCGATCTCGTATGACAAAGTTACGATATTAATTACATTTCATTCAAAAATTAAAATAAATTAAACAACTATTTACAATTTTGCCCCTCCCTTTATCCCTCCTCCTTCGTTTACTGCTTTCCCAATACCCAAATGCTCCCTCCGTTGACCACCTACGCGCCGCCCCACAGGCCATGACCGGCCAATCGGAACACGCCATGATGACGAGCGTCCTCCACTCCCCTGGCGCCTGCGATGGCGTGCAACTCGAAGGCCATGGAGGCCAGAAAATGGGTCCGACGATGACGCCTTTGAGTCTAGAATTCTCGCTTATTTCCCCACGATAGAGGATCATACCAGGATCATTGTGAAGATCTGAAGGAGGGCTTCCATCTTTGTTTTGGAGATGGGGTTGGATTCGATTGGAGCGAAGAGAATTTGGGGATTTCTTCTTGAACGATGAGGGCCATTCATTTTAGGGTGACGACGCTGAAACAAAAGGGCTAGGGTTTCTTATGGGAATATATATATATATTATTTATAATATTAATTTATTCAGGTTATATTTCGTTTTGGCCTCAAATTCCAAATCAAACCCAACGACTGTCGCCCTTAGCTAAATACCCCTATTCTAGACACAATGGAATATGTTTCGTAAGCCAATTCTTATGTTTCGATCAGTTTTTCTTTAAAATCAATTAAAATTAAATTTGAACATGCATTTTAATTTAACGGGGCCACGTACTGACTCCAAAAATTCCAGAAAAATAAATCTGGCTATGTTTTGACGATACGGTCCTAACAAAACTAGTTTTGTCGAATTTGGAGACCGTTTGAAAAACGGCCATTTTCTGGTCGATCCAATTCAATTGAAATTGACAAAACACGTTTTCTTTTGCCACGCTCACATACTGATCCCTAAAATTATGAAAATTGGAATCTAGCAATAATTTGACATTCCGGATCCAACAAAAGTGGTTTCGTCGAAAACAGAGGTCGTTTGCAAAATGGCTATTTTTAAGGGTTATATTTCCATAACGCCTATTCTGAATTTTCAACTGGGCATAACTTTTTATTCTCGCTATGAAATTTCAATTTTTCGGGCTCGTTGGAAAGATATTTTCAACAGATTCAAATATTTCGGGTTTCATAATGATATACACGTAAATGTGTATATTTTATCCGCTTATTTATCTTATTTTATCTTTAAAATAACTGATACTATGTATTTATAGTTGTGTTTCCAGATTATTTGAGATGAATGGATTAATGCACTTAATTGTTGAAAAGCTTGAAGAATTTGTGCAAGAGGAGTGTTGATTTTAGAGCTAGATTAAAGTTTGAAGATCTGAAGAGATGTTGTTGTTCAACTACTTTCTGCTGCATATTTCAGAGTTAAGATTCAATGCTTTTCTGATTACTTGGAGTTCTTATTCATACTCAAGGCAATTGGAGTTGAAGCCCGCAACCTATTTTCTCTGCATGCGTTCACACTAGCTCCTTTGCAAGGCCTTCCATTCAAATGCGTTCACACTAGCTCAATTGCAAGGCTTCTCATTCAAACGCGTTCACACTTAGCTACTTGATTTACTTGTTATTTTGAAAATGGGTTTTTGTCCCACATTGTGTAATGATCCACTTAGCCTTGGCCAATACAACTATAAATACCTTGTATCTCATTCATGTAAAAACACACTTAGTTTTATTCTGTAATCCTTCGCTTGGAATAAAACTCTTCTTTCTCTCTTCTATTTAGTTTTTATTGCATTTTATTTATGTTTATTTTCTTTTCTTTTAGCTATGTCTAGCTAATCCTCTTTAATTAGGGGGTGATGACGCTAATAGATATGATTCAATATGAATCACATAGCCAAAAGATTAGAACTTCATGTATGTAGATCTAGATCTGAACTAAGGGTTAGATCTGAACCTTCATACCCTGTGTCGTTTAAGAGCTGTGCTCCTTCACAGGGTATATTCGAGTTCGATCTAACACTTATCAGATTTAGATTTAATATTTAGGGTTTTAGAAATAAACTAGTGAATCTGTCCTGATAGCCTATGGTTGTTTAAGAGCTGAGCTCCTGCATAGGCTATAGTTGTTGTTATTTACATATTTGTTTCTAGAAAACTAATTATCGTTGATTCATGTTTGTGACAGAAACATGAATTAGATCTGTATTTATTCGATTGGCTATTGATGAATATTAATCTAATCTATGTCATTACTCCCTAATTACTTTCTTTATTGTTAAAAACTCTCTTTTTGTTTATTTTCTGTTAATTTGCAATCAATCAAAATTTTGGAATAACTTGATTGGATTTATTAATTAAAATATTTTTGGTCCTAGAGTTCGTCACCCTCTACAACAATCCTTGTTGTTTAGGAAAGCCGAACGGATTTTACAGTTGTTTACAATTGTTTAATTTGTTCGCAAACACATAAAAATCCGGTTTATTTTGAATCCTGTACATTCATTTGAAATTTGAAATCGAATTTTCAAACTACTGCGCCATTTTCAATTCCTTTTAAAATTAAAATAAATATTTATATTCTAACTTCGATCTAAATAAATTTATACATTCTAATTCTATTCAAAATAAATTTCTTTTCGTTATTATTTAAAATAATTCATTTTAAATATTCAAAATTCATTAAAATTGCCAAAATAAAAATTTTAAATTGGTTTTGATTTTCTGGGTTGTTACAATCTCCCCCACTTAAAATCTTTTCGTCCTCGAAAAGGAACGGAGCTGAAAGTTGTTTTACTAACCAACTCAACTTTCAGTTTGGCATTCATTCTTCAACTTTTCAGTTTCTAAGAATTTTCCAATTCTTCAAAAATTTGGCTAACACCGTAAATTTTCGAAAAATTTCGCCATAACCTCCTTTGTACGAGGAGCGTTGGGAAAATCCCCAAACCGCCACATAGGCCCTCTCATCTCAAAAAGAAAAAGAAAAAGCCAATTGGCTCATAAAATCATCCAAACCCAATAAATTAGTAAACATGTACCTATTTGTCGGGCATACAATTTTATTCCTCTTCTCTAGCCTCCTTGCTATGACCTGTTCAATGTGTATATATATATATATGCATGCAATTTCAATCAATTTTCAAGTCAGTTCAATATTTGATTCAATTTGGCTTATTGGTTCAAAATTTTAATTAATCAAACCAACAATCAAACAACACAATCAGCAATCAATTAGTTGATTATCGTTTCAATTTCATAATTTTGATATATATACAGAAAATCATGTTTTTGACGCCAAATCACAACAAGTAACCCTATCTAGTTTTGGTTCTCACACCAGTCAATTGGAAAAATATAGACATCCAACTTTCGAAACTCGAACATAAATACTGATGATGTCATAACAATTACCAGTACCAGCTCCGGGCGACTAGAGTGTGATTCTATATCTATCCAGTATATTAAAACTTCGAATATACATTCATGACGCGTATATGCAAAATCTCATATACTCGATTGTCCAAAATAAAATAAAATAATATACTCAAATACGTATAAATAGATTAAATTTTCAAAACTAAATTTGATTTTAAAATTTTCACTCTTCACACTCGTTCTAGGATACTTTTGATCCTATCTCTAATGAGTCTTTTTTATTGGATATTACTTATCCAATCTCTAAGGAATTCTTTCGTTTGGTTCTAACGTGTCTTGTTCTTCGAGCTCTGTAAACCAAAGCTCCGATACCGAATGAAGCGACCCGAACTTCCTCGTGAAGGAAAGCCCGGATTGAGTTGAGAACACGACAAATCAGAACACAAACAGAAGAACATTTCATTGTCTATTACAATAATTCCATCAGAATACAAGAATATACAGAGTATGAATAAATAATATACATTCGATAAATATCAGAGATTTACAAATTACAGTGCAACGGAAAACACAACTGAAAGGAATATACGGATATAGAGCTTTCCGAATATCATTCCAGCTGTTAACCAGGATCCTGTGAATATAAATCTGCAAAACCAAAGCTACTAGCTGCCCGTGTGGAAAATAGGGGCACCCAGAGCTTAGGTTAAAACAATAAACTCCAGGTCAGTCATGTGACTGGTGTGAGAACTAAAACAATTATTTAGAACTTTACTTTAAAATCAAATATATCTAGGGACCACGCCGTATAACACGGAATGGGTTTCCTCCCGAGAGTACCAGTGCATATAACAAAACAGCGCAATGCTTTTTGGAAAAATGAAGCTATTATAAGACCCAGGTCCCATCACACAATGCAACGCAAGCCGGAGGATAGGGTTTTCCCTTATAATATCCAAACATGCTTGGTACGTTTAAAACAAATCATTTGATACTATTATAAGTGCATAGTGTATAAAACAACTTCAAATATAAATGTATCAATCCTAGACGGCATGGGTACCATATATCATGTCGCCAATACTAGGCTCAACAATCAAAACCGAAATTGTCACGTATTGGAAGTTGGATTTCCATCTGTGAACCAAGGCAAGGGATCGTCCTTACCGCTTCAAGACTCTCTAGCACGAGCCTCAGGCAAGCACGCAGACAAGCCTTGAATCGTCAGGGCCGGTCCACTCGATGTGGATTAAAATGCCTGAACACCATGTTTCCCCGCCCTATGATGCGTAAAATTGGTCTGTATAAAGACCATACCATCCATTGGCTCCGCAGAGACTGATATAACCGAGGCGCCTCGCTATCCATCATCCACATAAGTAAAATGTCTGTGCATGCAAAATCTAGACACCACTCCTAAATAGAAGGAAACACATGTCCTCCCTGATGTCCTCTCCCGTTTCTGGTTCACAACAGGGTGTAAGGCTCGCGAATTAACGCTACACAAAGCTATGCTATATTAAAGCCGTGCTTTGATCATCAATCGCAAGACTCTGCTTTTCAACAGAAGCCTTGATCATCTACATCTCAGCATGCTACATAGGCAATTCACGCCATGCAACTGACGTTTATCAATCACACAGAATGAAATCCGATGTCAGACACACAGTCCCTTTACAAGTTTGTTCTGGGTCGGAACGAAACCGGAGGCACCTTATTCCTCGTCCCATATGTCCAATACAGGAGAGAGGCCCTCGCATATCTGTCGATCTCCAAGTACATCTGGAAGATCACCACTTATTACCTTGTCTTGGGTGTACAACCTAATCTCGACATCAGTAATCATCCAAATGACGTGAAGATCTCCGGTCTTCCACCACCGTCTTCATCGTCGACTCATCGCCGATTCAGTTATTCAAAATGGGATAAACCCGGTCTTTCTGAATAACTCGCGTATATAATAAACAAGTGCTATAAAAACACAATATACGCCTCATTCCAATTCTGAATATTCTTTAATTTGAATATTCATATCCTTTGGGAAAGGTTCCCATTAATTTTATCAAAGATAAATTCTTTAAATTTATTCTTTAATCTTCCTTTGGATATCAATTCAAACCAAATTATGGTTAATCCAAACTAGTCGAGATTAACGCACCTTACCAAAGTAATCATTTGTTATATTTCTCAATCTAAACCTATTCATCCCATGAAGCAAAACTGGTAATACTTCATATCTAACACCACTGTGTTATCGGTAAAGTTAATTACCATTTCATGTTTAAATCTAATTAAAGATTTAACTATCGCTTGGAGTAAAACTGGTGCTACTCCATTCTCGATCATTTCCCGAATTTGATAATTTAAATTATCACATTCTCTTTTTCAATCTAATTAAAGATTCATTAAAACTCCAATTCAGTTTTAGTCTTCAAAATCATTACCTAATGATTATTCAAAGTTAAGAAATTAATATTATCTTTGACTGGGTTAAAGAACTAATGTCATTTAAAACACAGTTCACGATAAACCCAAAATACCATTCCATTAATTATGGAATCTACACGGAAAACAGATCAATATATATAATCGATATAAACTTCCATATCCAACCGATAATATAAATGGAATAACGACAAAGCCTCTTAAATTCCATATATAGTAACAGACTTCCTCCATAGAAGTTCACTTCGATTATTACCGAATCAGATTCCATTCCATTCCAATATATTTTATTAAATTGGAAAACTTTTCTTTCGAAATTTCCCCTAAATCTTAGTTAAAAGATATATAAATTCCAAATCTTATTTCACTGTGAATCGGGTTAAAGAACAAATGTCATTAAAAACACAGTTCACAATAAACCCAATTCACATTCCATTTCAATTCCAATTAAATGTTAATTAATTGGTAATTATTCTTTAAATCTTAGTTAAAAGACTTATTCTTTTCACATGGGGTTTCAGAACAGTGTTAATGAAGACACCATTCCATCAATCTCTAACCGTAAATTAGTAAGAGAACAATTCCCTAATTATTAATCCCGAAGGCCGAAACCAACATCAGACCAATACCCAGGAAATCATTCAACTTAGCTAATCTCCATTTAGTATCTAATTTACTTAACTCCATTGGGTTTAAGAACAGTATTATTAAAGATACCCTTCACGACAAACCCAAAATCTCATTCCATTGTAAATCGGGTTAAGAACAAGTGTTATCTAAAACACCGTTCACTATAAACCCAAAAACCAATTTCAATTCAGTTCCAATTAAATGTTAATTAATTGGTAAACTTCATTAAATCTTAATAAAAAGATTTAATCTTTTCTCAACTGGGTTTAAGAACAGTGTTAGTGAAGACACCGTTCACGACAAACCGAAAATCCCATTTGATATTAAATACAAGGCTTTGAATAGAAAATATATCGGCTTATATTCAATATCTAATTCTGACCTCAACAAACATCGTATTGGAATAATGATATATATATCTTCCAAATTCCTCCACAATGTCCATATAATCACGGAATCCAATATCGAAATATTCCGAAGATAATTTTGATTCAAATCCATATATTGGAAATTCTGGTTATTTTTAAAACCATTTCAAATCCATATTATTTATTTAAAAATATTGGATTATAATTCTAGTTCATAACTAGTTCATTTCGATTAAAATATATTTTTATCTTTTCAAACATGGAATTTTTCATCCCAATTCTTTCCTAATCATTTATTATGATTTTACATAAATTTTTGATATTTTTAATAATTTTATCAAGGCCCGTACAGTCGATTTCCATAAACGGCCATCAAACTGCACTTACAGCTACCTTTTCCAAATTTGATTTGGACATAATTCCATATCCCACCGTTAGATTTCAAATATCTAATATTTCTAGGAAAGCTCTTTTCGATACGAACCCAACGGTTCTGGTTTAAGGAGAATCCGACCGTCGGACCTCCCGTAACATCCATTTAAAATTAATGGTCGAAATTCGCGAACTACCGCTGCGCAGCGCGTTCTATTCAGACCATTATAATATTTTATATATATTTCATCGATTTCCATTTAAAACGAATTTTATAAATAGTTTTAAATTCGTTTTAAAAACGATTTCCACTTCCATTTCAATTTGAAATCAAACCTGAATATTCCCTTATAAATTCGTTTTAAATTCATTTCAAAATGATTTCATTTTAATTTTCATATTAAATCCAATTTGAATATTCCATTATAAATTCATTTTAAATTCATTTCAAAATGATTTCATTTATATTTTCAAATTCAAATCAAAATTGAACATTCTATTGTAAATTCGTTTTAAATTCATTTCAAAACGATTTCAATTCAATTCGATTTTCAATTCCATTTGAACTCAATTCGATTTTCAATTCCAAATCAATTGAATATTCTTTATATAAATTCGTTTTAAATTCATTTCAATATTAAAATGATAAAATTTTCAAAATATCAGATTTTGAAATCACTTTTCGATATTCATTATAAAATGAATAAAATCGACAAAATTCCCGTTCGTGGTAAAATGGCGTTTGACTACTTAATACGGCTTCACATTTCAATATTCACTAAATATTATTTAAAAATATTCGTTAATTCTGAACTGGAATTAGACAAAGTCAATTACCATATAATTTTATTTATATGGATTTCATAAAACACATGTATAGAACAACAATGGTAAATAATCCACCATCATCTAGAGTGCATTACACAACTGCATAAGCATTAAATATAAATATTTAATGCTTACAACAGCCTGTCAACCATCGATTGACATACAACTAAATATTAGTATTAGTGTATGTCCAATATCATCCCAATACCCATGTGGGGTTTTCAAACAACAAACACTGATTATTATTTGTGCAGTTGGGCGATGTTTAAAATATATCGTCCCAATCAATATCCGTCAAATGTGTGTACATAAACAAATCGTCCGATTTGTTTATGAATATTTATTTTATTCTTATACACGTTAAAAATTATATTTTTAACTATAAAATATTTTATTCAACACATGAATATTTTATACAGTCCATTTCACATCACAAACAATTTTCACAACACAACCAAACAAACAAGTCGTCCATGGTCTGTGGACGATGGGGAGCAGTTCATATATGCAGTTATAAAATAAATAACTATACAAAAAATATCAGTGAGAAGTTCTCAAGTTGGGATCCACTCCACTAGTTTTTATCTGAATTTCTATTCTGTTTGGATTTGTATTTGCCTGAAATTCTAAGTTGCTCCTTTTCAGTCCTAGTTAGTTCCATGTTGTAGAATCTGTTCACGCGATCCCAACGTAACTGACGGTTCGTGAATCCGATCTCGTGTGACAAAGCTATGGTATTAATTACATTTCATTTCAAAAATTAAAGTAAATTAAACAAATATTTGCATTTTTGCCCCTCCCTTTATCCCTCCTCCTTCGTTTATTGCTTTCCCAAAACCCAAAAGCTCCCGCCGTTGACCATCTGCGGGTCGCCCTACAAGCCATGACCAGCTAATTGGAACACGCCACGATGACGAGTGTCCTCCACTCCCCTGGCGCCTGCGATGGCGTGCAACGCGAAGGCCACTGGCGGCCAAAAAATGGGTCCGATGATGATGCCTTTGAGGCGAGAATTCTCGCTCATCTCCCCATGATAGAGGATCATACCAGGATCATTGTGAAGATCTGGAGGAGGGCTTCCATCTTTGTTTTGGAGATGGGGTTGGATTCGATTGGAGCAGAGAGAATTTGGGGATTTCTTCTTAAACGACGAGGGCCATTCATTTTTGGGTGACGGTGCTGAAACAAAAGGGCTAGGATTTCTTATCGGAATATATATATATATATATATGTATATATTATTTATAATATTATTTTATTCAGGTTTTATTTCGTTCTGGCCTCAAATTCCAAATCAAACCCAACAACTATCGCCCCTAGCTAAATACACCTATTACGGAAACAATGGAATATGTTTTGTAAGCCAATTCTAATTTTTTGATCAGTTTTTCTTTAAATCAAAATATTAATCAATTAAAATTAAATTTGAACATACATTTTAATTTACCGGGGCCACGTATTGACTCCAAAAATTCCAGAAAAATAAATCTGGCTATGTTTTGACGATACGGTCCTAACAAAACTAATTTTGTCGAATTTGGAGACCGTTTGAAATACGGTCATTTTCTGGTCGATCCAATTCATTTGAAATTGACAAAACACGTTTTCTTTTGCCACGCTCACATATTGATCCCAAAAATTATGAAAATTAGAATCTAGCAATAATTTGACATTCCGGATCCAACAAAAGTGGTTTCATCGAAAACGGAGGTCGTTTGCAAAATGGCTATTTTTAAGGGCTATATTTCCATAGCGACTATTCTGAATTTTCAACTGGGCATAACTTTTTATTCCCGCTATGAAATTTCAATTTTTCGAATTCATTGGAAAGATATTTTCAAATAGATTCAAATATTTCTAGTTCCGTAAAAATACGGTTTATTTTGAATCCTGTACATTCATTTGAAATTTGAAATCGAATTTTCTAACTACCGCTCCATTTTTTGTTCCTTTTAAAATTAAAATAAATATTTATATTCTAACTTCGATCTAAAAAAATTTATACGTTCTAATTCTATTAAAAATAAATTTCTTGTCGTTATTATTAAAATAATTCATTTTAAATATTCAAAATTGATTAAAATTGCCAAAATAAAATTTTTAAATTGGTTCTGATTTTCCGGGTTGTTACAAAACATCTCACAACAGAATGGACCAAATATAATATAATCAAATATAGCCTTACCGAAGTAATAATATTATCAAAGAAGTATACAAAGTTATCATACATCTGCCACAAACCTAACCTGCGAGTGTGTTATGAGGAGGGGGTCTGTTCGACGACGAATATTCTATGAATTAGAATACCGTCGCGAAGTGCAATAAACTACAAGCGCATGACGTACACTTGTAGTACGTTAGTAAATATGAGTCGATCCACGGGGAAAGAAGCAATTCTAATTTTATTCAATCAAATTAAACCAAATTCGAGTGAAGATTTAACTAATAAAAGCTAATGAAAACTATAAACTAAGTTGAGAGCTAAATATGAAATGAAAACAATTTAGAGGCAAATCAACTATCACACTTATGTAAGTTATCAAAAATACAATTTATGATCTCCATTAAGTGATATAAACGCAATATTTAAACCACTTATGATTCTCATGAAAATTGAACTAAAGCAAAATTATTCTAAGTATGGCCTATGAATTATTAACTAAAACTATAGATCATCAAATTTTGTTCTTACTTTTATTTCAACATCAATAACCACTTAGCAAATATTGATGTAATTTGTGTTTACATTGACTAAGCATAGCCTATTTTGTTGTCAACAAACATAGACTATCAAAACCATTTGTATAAACTTACATCACATTCACTAACATGAAGCAAAAATTAGAGATCATAAATCATACAAATGTTGAACTTAAATCATTACCCCTAAATCAAGGGACTAGCCACTCTTATGTGTTATCATATCAACACATGTAAGTTTCAACATTAGAAAATAAAGCAAAACGAAAGAAAAACTAAGTAGAACAAGAATACAACTAAACTAAGAACATAAAGTAAATCTAAGCTATGAACATGAATGTAAATATAAGCTACGAACATGAAAGTAAAGAGCATAGAAATTAAATTGCAAAATAAAGAAGTTACATAAAGAAGATGGCTAAGTACCCATGGAAATACAAGAGAGCTTGTGCTCCTCTCAATTAAACTAAAGAAGGGGATAAAATAGAGCAGATAAGATGCGTATTTATATTACATAAAGGGGTATATATACATGTCCTAAACCCTAAAACCATAATTACATTTGTTGGGGACTACAAAAAGTACCCCATTAATGAAGCTACATTTTTTTCTATCCACTAATGAGCCATGTAAATTGCATGAGGCCTTTAATTGTTTCCATAAGCCAACACATTAGACACTAATAGCTCCAATAAAGGAAGAGGGAGAGTGGGTGGGGTCCTCCACTAAATAGTGTATGAATTAATTCCATCTCATATTCCTTTGCCTTCAAATTGTGCATGCATATCTCATGTAGTCCAATTGTATTTGTAGCCCATTTCCTACAAAACAACATGAAAAATGAACAAGTAAAAATAAATACATGCACAAATGATCATAATATGAAGATGAATGTATGATTATTTAAGAATTTTGGGTTTTTTGGTTAAAACGTGTAAAAATAGCCAATTATGTTATTTATTTAATTAAAACAAGAATAAATGTTTGAATATAAATGTGCACATTTACTTGCACATCAAATACCCCCACACTTATCTTTTTATTCGTCCTCGAATAAAGAAAAAAACTAAGATAAATCCGTTTTCGTAGGGGGCACGATTGCATTGAGCGTATGCAACAAGCCTTTATACCTCTGGGTGTCCCCAGTAGGACGAGTGTTGTCTCGTGAGGGTTTTCAGCGAATACTACCCACAAAATCCAAAAGTTGAACATAAAAAATATTTACAAAATGCAAGATTAGAAAACATTTACAAGACAAATGCAAGCTTTTAAAGGAATATTTACAAATGGATAATTTACTTTTAAATATTACACAAATAAGTTAACACAAATTTGGGTTGTCACTATGAAATTCGAGTCCGTTACTAACCAAAACTTCAAAAAAAAGTCATGTTATCGTCACAAACTCCTCCAGCTTGGCCAGTTGTTTTGGTAGAAATATAGTGCAAATATGAAATGAATTATGTAATCGATATCAACAGTCGTATAACGACGTCTCAACTTCCTTTTTTGTTAACAAGTTAGGTCGAATAAGTGTAGAGTGTGCTTGGATTTCAAGTGCTTAATCTCTCTTTATTACAAAATATTTACATTATTACTATTTACAAACAGCTAACCGAAAAGACCAAGGTATACCACCCGTGAAAGTTTGGGACAGAGCTTGGCGGATTGTGCAGACCGACGCTGTCTTTGTCCACAAGATGTCGGTAATCCTTAGGTGTCCAACTCATAAAATGAGACCAAGATATATCGACGCTAACATTGTCAACGAGGTGTCGGAAAGAGCTAGGCGGGTTTGCACACCAACGTGAGATGTACTAGCAATGTTGGATACCGTTGGATTATTAATATATACATACATTCTTTTTTTTTCTTTTTTCTTTTTTACATAAGAGAGAGAGTTAAGCAAGGATATCTTAGCACAACTTCACTTAAAGGACCTAAAATGTTATCGCAAGTAGTCAAACTCAACCATTCATTTAATCAGATTACAGTTCAGAAAACATTTCATACTCATCACCTACGAATTTCACAATATACCAGTTACACAAAATTTGCTCATAATTCAAACTTTCCTTCCGTTATCTGTTAAGAGAAGTAAATCTCTGAATATTTTAATCGAACGACCAAAATTGTATGCTAACTTCATCATGTCTTATTTAAAAAAAATAGAAATGCAATTTTTTTTATATTATTTTTTGAATGAAAAAAGAAAAAAAAAGGAAAATTCTATGCAAAACCAAAATATATATGAAACTCCCCCGTACCTGATTTGGACTGTGTCCCCACAGTCAACCCAAATGAAAAGAAAATGAAAATTCTGAAAATATGACTTATAATTACAAGAGAAAAGGAAAAAATATTTACAGTATATCAGAAAATATATTGACAAGAAGTAAATGAAACAGTCTTCTAAAGATCGATTCTTTTGTCTCTTCAAGTATGAGAGGCACAGCTTAAGCACAAAAAACCAAATCATAAAGGATGGTATGTTGCGTTTCAGATTTGGAAAAACAGATTTTGTTTTTTGAGTTGCTAATTTTAAATTTTTTAGCTTATAATTGATCCTAAAATCGAATTGAATATCTGTAGCAACTAAAGAGAGGTCATCGAGCTGGGGTTTAGTAAAAGTTTTAAAATCAAAGTTTGATTTGTTCATATGATTCATAAATTGAGAGATGTGTGCATCATTCTCACCCCCACACTTGTTTTGAGAAATATTGTTCAGTTTTGCTTTGACATCTGAAATTTTGCTGACTAAAGGTTCATTCGTAAACCTAAAGTTAAAACCAAACAATTGAATTTCCAGTAAATTTCGAAATTGTGTTTTCTCAAAAACAGTGTTACTCCAAAAAGAGTTCATATACTACACAAATTTATCATTGAAAAACAAGTGATCACAGTGAGGTTCAATTGAAACGATTAAGTCGCAAGGAGTTTCAACAGTTTTTAAAAAATCGTCATTGTGTTCCAGATCACATTTAGCAGTTTCTTTGTTTTCAACCTCAAGAATTTCAAGGTTTTCAAATGTTTCATTTTCAGTTTTAGACCCAACAACATCATCGCCAATCAGTTTAAGAAGTTTTCGCTCATCAAAGTCGTCCTCACTTAAATAGTTGTTAACAACTTCATCATTTTTGTCATGTTGACAATCTAAAGTTGCTAAATTTTCAAAATTTTCAGAATCTGAGAGACGAAGATTAAATTGAAGATTACCGTCTTTGTTTTCAAGAGAATTTAAATTCAAATCAATCATAGAGCTTTCAACAACTTCTTTAAGATTTTCATCAATTTCAAAAGTTGTTAGTTGAAGATCGTTGATTATGGTAAAAGGTGGATTATCATTTGACTCATCACATGCTGAAATTTGATTTTGTTTTTCACGAAAATTCAAGTAGTCTTGGAACAACAATTTCATGTGATTATCGTGAATTTCATTCATTTGCTCAACAAAATCAAATTTATAGTTATTTACATGAGAATTTTCAATTTGAAATTGCTGAGAACAAAAAATTTCGGTTGCACCACAATTGAAATTATTCTCATTGCCAAAACCGTTTGAAAAGTTATTCACATTTCCATTTTGAATTTGCAATTCATTTTGGAGTTCGAAATCGGATTGACAAGGGCTATAATAAAAACCATTTGAATTTGAATTTTGATCATTTTGAAAACTTTGACTTGAACTGTTGCACATTACTTTAATTAATCTTTGTCTTGATTCATTAAATTTTTGACTTTCTTCAAATAGAGATTGAATACTTATTTCAAGACTTGAGGGTTGATCATCATTTTGAAAATTTGGTGGTGTAAAATCAGGATTATTTGTACAATAGTTGTTATTAAAATATCCATATGAATTTGGTGTAAAATTATGTGGATTATATTGATTTTCACAACTATCATAAAATCCGTAGGAATAGGAAAATTGGGACATTTTCAAGAAAGTTTTTTTTTTGTTTTTTTTAAAAGATTTTGGATTTTTTTGTATATTTTTTTATATATGCATGAACTTAATGCAACTATATGAATGTAAACTAATTATTTAAAGATTTTCTAAAATTATATAATGACGGTTTGATTAATTTCAACAAAAGATTTCTCAGCCAGTTAACGGACAGGAGTTATCGGTGCACCCGGAATCACCCTAGCATTGCAGCCGAAGGTTTAAGTACCTTCAAAGGAACAACTGATATAGGGATGGCAATTAGACCCGACCCGACCCGTCGGGTCTTGGTTCTAGGCGGATCAGGTTTTGTCGGGTCTAAACTATACCTTTTGAAAATCTGGACCCGACTCGAGCTTCGGTTCGGGTCGGGTCGGGTCTAAGCTCGGGTCGGTTCGGGTCCAGTTGAATAATAACACTAAAAATACATATATTTCAATACTTTTTGGTCGGGTCTTTCGGGTTGGGTATGTGTGGGTCGGGTTTGATCGGGTCTTGTTGGTATTTTTCATCACCTAGACCCGACCCGAGACCCATCGGGTTCGGTTCGGGTCTTTTCGGGTTGGTTCGGATTTTCGGTTCTCAGTTCTAATTGGCAGCCCTAAACCGATATAATATTTACGGATCACCGTAATATTTATAAATGGTTATTACTCTGCCGTAGTCTAGACACCGAGAAATAAATCATTAGAAAGAAATGAAGTTGTCAAAATATAACAGTGTCCTTAGAAAAATTAAAAAAAAAAAACAAAATAAGATGAATGCAAAACAGAAATTAAACGTGAATTAACAATGCAACTACCAATGAATTTTATTTTATTTTTGGATTTTTTTTATGCAAATGCGAGCAAACAACAATGCATATAAAATAAATACTAGGAAAGAAAACATATACCAGTGCATGCAGAATTTTTAGCAATTTTATTTAGCGGCACTTTTTTTAGCAAGCAAGCAAGATAACGCAGATTTTGAGCTAGCAGTTTGTGGAAACCGCTTCCAAGCAAGTAAGCAATTCTCCATCCATTACTTTCTGTATTCTGAAAAGATATTTGTACAAGAGAGGATTTCCTCTCTTTTTTTCTATGAAAAGGTAAACAAACGAAAAGAAAAACTGAACAGGAACAGAAACTAAGCTGTAAAAACTAAACTAAAAGTTAAAAAACTAGGAAAAACTAAACTGAACAAAAACAAAAACTAAGCTCAAGCTCGAGCCAAGTGCTCACTCAAACCATGGTGCACTCAAGTCACGCAATCAGATAAGGGAAAAATATATGACATCCCAAATACACAGCACATACCAAATCTTGCTCTAAAATATATGGCATCCCAAATACACAGCACATACCAAATCTTCCTCTTTTATTTTATTCTAAACAAATTGTTCCCCCCACCCTGTTTGCGAACAAATTATACAATTGTAAACAACTGTAAAATTCGTTCGTCTTTCCTAAACAACAAGGATCGTTGTAGAGGGTGTCGAACTCTGGGACCAAATTATTTTATTAATAAATCCAATCAAGTTATCCCTAACGTTTGATTGGTTGAAAACAAAGAAAATAGCAGAAATTAAATAAAAAGAGAGTTTTAATAATAAGTGAAAGCAATTAGGGGATAATGACATAGATCATATTCATAATCATCAATAGCCAAAAGATTAACCAGATCTAATACATGTTTCTGTCACAAACATGAATCAACGATAATAGGTTTTTAGAAACAAATATGTAAATAACAACAAGCATAGCCTATGTAGGAGCTCAGCTCTACAACCATAGACTATCAGGACAGATTCACTAATTAATTTCTAAAACCCTAAAATTAGATCTAGATCTGATAAACGTTAGATCGAACACGAATATATCCTGTGAAGGAGCATAGCTCTTAAAGGACACAAAATATGAAGGTTTAGATCTAACCCTTAATTCAGATCCAGATCTTCATGTATACAGTTCTCATCTTTTGGCTATGTGATTCATATTGAATCATACTATCAGCGTCATCACCCCCTAATCAAAGGGGATTAGCTAGACATAGCTAAAGAAGAAGAGAAAAAGAATATAAATAACATGAACATAAATAAAATAAACAAAAAGTAAAAAAAAAAGGGAGAAAATGATTTTATTCCAAGAAGAGAGTTACAGAATAAAACCTAATGTGTCCCTTACAAGACTAAGATACAATGTATTTATAGCTGATATGACAAAGGCTAGCCAGCTAATTACATAATGTGGGACTAAAGAAATAACCCAAATAACACATAAGCCAGTGTGAACGCAGCTTTAGAGTGTGTGGTCTAGCAAATAGGCTAGTTTGAACGCAACATGAGTAAGAGGCCTTCCAAATGAGCTAATGTGAATGCAGTTTGAGTCTTTATTGAGCCAAATCTTCTTAACTGAAATATAATTGCAACCGTTCTTCAAGCTTTAGACTCTTCAAGCTTTAGCAATTTTAAACTTCACTCTTTTTAAGCAAATTCTTCATGCTTTATCCATCAAATGCTCTAAACCATGCTTGTTGTCAACAATCTGAAAATACAGCTATAAATACAAAGTATCAATTATTTTAAAGGGAAAATAAGATAAATAAGCGGATAAAATATACACATTTACGTGTATATCAAATACCCCCACACTTATCTTTTTATTCGTCCTCGAATAAACTAAACTAAGATATGTCACACTTTCGTAGGAAACACGATTGCATTTAGCGTATGCAACAAGCCGTTAAACCTCTGGGTGTCCCCAGTAGGACGAGTGTTGTCTCGTGAGGGTTTTCAGCGGATACTACCCACAAAATCCAAAGCGTCTTGTGTACGCGGATTAATCAAACAATATATTTAAGGTCTTTCATATTCCAAGGATTTCACCTAACTTCAATAATAACGGTTTAGCCCCAAATTGTCCATCCCATAATTAGTGCAAAAATGAATAAAAATTTTCAAGCTGAATCGTAATTCCTTGATAACACTGTAATTGTCTTGAAGGTTAAGAGTGTGGTGTCAACCAAAGTTCTACACATCGACAATGTGCACCCAATCATTTCTTTATTTTTTTTGAATAATTTTTGCACCACTGTAACTGTACTGTATTGGATATGAGTTATGCATAGATGAAGGAAAATATTGTAAGTTCTAAAAAGATTCTAGATGAGAGGGCAAGTGTATTAGTTGAACTTCAAATTACAAAATATAAAGTAATACTAAGGCACATATGGACATTTTGTTTCCTTTCATCTCCTCAACTACAATCCTTGCTTCTAAGTACAGTATGATGGATGTGGATGGAATGGAAATGGATGCTTCATAGTCAGGAATGATGAAGACTATTTTATTCAGAGAGACTCTCTCTTTATTTCATTTTTTTTTCTTCGTTTTTTTCTTCTTCTTCTTTGTTTTTTTTTTTTTTTTTTTTTTTTTTTTTTTTTTGCATGATGAATGATGAATGGAGATGGAATGATGCCATACATTATGTCATTTGATTCCTCCTCTACTAAACCAATACTTCATGAAAGGAAAGTTTTGTGCCCTAGTTACTCTACTTCTATAACCTTAATTCAACACACAAGTTTGGATTGTTGTTATACAAAAAGCTGAAAGGAATGATAAGCAAAGTTTCGTAAGATAGATAACCCATATAAAATAAGATGTGGTATATGGTTATCCTACCTTAAAACAAGTACGGAGTGGGTGGTGTAATATTGGTATGAAAAGTGACGTTTTTTGACCTTTAAACAAAGGTTCTTGAGTATACCAATATAAGATAAACTTGTCGACACATGGATGTAAATCGACTAAAATTTGGGTTTGAATAATGTGGGGTATCGAAGAAGAACGCTACAATGAGTCATTTCTCCTTAATTGGGCCAAGTGGATTTTAGAACTTACGAGTGTGAAAATTTGAGTGAGAGAAATATTATGCATGAAAACGAACTCAGAAATTCCAACATATGTAGGTGCAAACTCATTTTTATTTGATTTTTTTTTGATTATTTTTACTTGCACATTCTAACATGTATAACAAGGGTTGACACGCTTACTCCAGAACACGACTAACGTCTGCACAGTCTCAAGCTAGCATCTTAAAAAGACACATTACGATTCAATGAATAAATAATGTTCATTCCCATCACCCAACAATTCAACTTATCAAACAAGAACCAAGGTGTTATTTATGAGTTTAAGTTAATCCTTGTTCAATGAATGACCTAGTTCATAAAATTTGATTGCTGATGTAATGTAAATTCCCCCCACACTTGAGTGTGACTGTGTCCTCACAGTCTTAATCAGACATATCTTAGTGAAAGGGAAAAACAAATAAGAGAATATTTACATATGTACAAAAGAGGGTTAGTGCGTCTTACCGAATGTAATGTGGCTCATGGAGGACCATGAGCTCTTCCTCTTGGTTGGGTATTGGTTCCAAATAAGGTTTAAGGCGTTGACCATTGACCTTAAAGGATGATCCATCAGTTGGATTCTCAATCTCTACCGCACCATACGGAAAAACAGTCCGTACAGTGTAAGGTCCTGTCCATCTAGATTTTAGCTTACCCGGAAATAGATGCAGTTTTGAGTCATACAACAGAACTTTTTGACCTGGCATGAAAGTTTTACGTAAAATCGATTTATCATGAAAAACTTTTGTTCTGTCCTTGTAAATTCGTTCATTTTCATAGGCATCATTTCTAATTTCATCAAGTTCATTAAGTTGAAGCTTCCTATGTTCACCTGCTTGCTCTAAATCAAGATTCAAAGTTTTTATTGCCCATAACGCCCTATGTTCTAGTTCATCTGGCAAGTGACATGGCTTACCAAAAATCAACCGATAAGGGGACATACCCAAGTTTGTTTTGAAAGCGGTGCGGTAAGCCCAAAGAGCGTCAGTTAACTTTTGGGACCAATCTTTGCGATTTCGATTCACAGTTTTCTCCAGGATTTGTTTAATTTGCCTATTCGATACTTCAACTTGCCCACAAGTTTGAGGATGGTAAGGAGTGGATAACTTGTGGGTTATCGAATACTTTCTCATGAGAGCTTCAAAAGAACGATTACAGAAGTGTGTTCCATTGTCACTGATTATTGTGCGAGGTGTGCCAAACCTAGAAAAGATGTTTTCTTTTAAGAAGCGCACAACAACCTTATTGTCGTTTGTTTTGCATGGAACAGCTTCGACCCATTTAGAAACATAGTCGACAGCCAAGAGAATGTAAATGTTCCCAAAAGAATTAGGGAAGGGTCCCATGAAGTCTATACCCCAAACATCAAAAATTTCGACCTCTAGAATGGGGTTTAGGGGCATCATATTCCGTTTAGAAATTTTCCCTAAGAATTGACATCGGTCACAAGTTTTACAAAATTCATACTCGTCTTTGAAAAGGTTGGGCCAATAGAAACCCGATTGGAGAACCTTTTCGGCTTTCTTTTTGGGACCGAAGTGACCACCGCATGCTTGGTCATGACAGAAAGAGAGGACACTGTGAATTTCAGTGTCAGGAACACATCTTCGAATGATTTGGTCGGGACAATACTTGAAAAGATAGGGGTCGTCCCAATAAAAATGTTTCACTTGGGAAAAGAATTTGTGTTTATCCTGCTTAGACCAAAAAGAAGGGATCTGCTTGGTGACTAAGTAGTTGACAATGTCAGCAAACCAAGGATCAGTGGATAGAGAAAACAGCTGTTCATCAGGGAAATTCTCGTTGATTGGAAGAGAAGAAGACGGGGCATTTGGAAGACGAGACAAGTGGTCCGCAATAACGTTGTCAGATCCTTTTTTATCCTTAATGGTAAGGTCAAATTCTTGAAGTAGAAGGATCCAACGAATGAGACGAGCCTTAGCACCCTTTTTTAGAGAAAAGGTACCTAAGTGCGGAATGATCGGTATAAACCGTGATGTGTGAGCCAACTAGATAAGGCCTGAATTTTTCTAGAGCAAAGACAACTGCCAAGAGTTCCTTTTCAGTGGTAGTATAATTGATTTGGGCATCGTTCAAAGTCTTACTCGCATAGTAAATGACGTGAAGAATTTTATCGATGCGCTGTCCTAAGACGGCGCCAACAGCGAAATTCGAGGCGTCACACATGATTTCAAAAGGCAGCTTCCAATTAGGAGAGCAAATGATCGGGGCAGAGACTAGTTCATTTTTAAGATGCTCAAAAGATGAAATGCAATCAGAATTGAAGTCGAAAGGAACATCCTTACCAAGAAGGTTAGTCAGAGGTCGAGTAATTTTGCTGAAATCCTTTATAAAGCGACGATAGAAGCCAGCATGACCTAAAAAGGATCGGATGTCCTTAACAGATTTGGGAATGGGAAGATTAGAGATAATTTCGATTTTGGCTTTGTCAACTTCAATTCCCTTGTTAGAGATGACATGTCCTAAGACAATCCCATGTTTGACCATGAAGTGACACTTTTCCCAATTAAGCGTTAAGTGTTTATCTTTACAGCGATTAAGAACAAGATCGAGATGATGTAAACACTCAGAGTAAGAATCACCAAATATGGAAAAATCATCTATGAAAACTTCTAAAAATCGCTCGATCATATCAGAAAAAATGCTAATCATGCACCTCTGAAAGGTTGCAGGTGCATTACAGAGACCAAAAGGCATACGTCGGTACGCAAATGTACCAAATGGACAAGTGAAAGTGGTTTTCTCTTGGTCCTCAGGAGCGATAGGGATTTGATTATAGCCCGAGTACCCATCAAGGAAACAGTAGTACTCATGACCCGCTAGTCGTTCTAACATTTGATCGATAAATGGTAGAGGGAAATGATCCTTACGTGTTGCAGCGTTAAGTTTCCTATAGTCAATGCAAACACGCCAACCGGTCTGGGTGCGGGTTGGGATAAGCTCGTTAGCTTCATTTTGAACCACGGTAATCCCTGATTTCTTAGGTACGACATGAATCGGACAAACCCATTGACTATCAGAAATCGGGTAAATGATTCCATTGTCAAGGCATTTAAGGATTTCAGCACGAACTGCTTCTTTCATGATAGGGTTTAGTCGACGCTGGGGATCCCGAGTGGGTTTGGCATCATCTATAAGGTGGATTCGATGTTGTACAATCGAAGGACTAATCCCCTTAATATCAGCCATGGACCAACCGATTGCTTCCTTATTTTTCTTAAGGATGGGAAGGAGCAATTGTTCCTGCTCTAAAGTAAGGTCAGAAGCGATGATGACATGAAAAGTTTCATTGTCTCCTAAGTAAGTGTACTTAAGATGACTGGGCAACACTTTGAGTTCAGACTTTGGGGGTGACTCAACCGAAGAAATTGGTTGAGGGATAGACTCATTTGTGAGAGGCTCGACAGGAATCGAATCAGAGACATTTTCGGGAGTATCTTGAAACAAAGTTTCGTAATCTGATTCAATTTCGTTATTCAGATGGTCGAGCTCAGATTCATTATCGTGGACAGGATGGATTTCAGAAAACTGGTCCACATAAGAGTTAGGAGAGTTTTCAGTTCTGAAGATATTTAGCTCGACAGTCATGTTGCCGAAAGAAAGTTTCATAGACCCATTTCTATAGTTGATAAGCGCATTAGAGGTTGCTAAGAAGGGTCGTCCTAGAATCAAAGGGATCTGGTTTGCAGGATTGCTAACCTGTTGAGTTTCTAAGACAATGAAATTAACTGGAAAGATGAATTCGCCAATTTTGATCAACACATCCTCGATTTCTCCCACAGGTTTCTTAATTGATCGGTCAGCAAGCTGAAGGGTAACCTTGGTGGGTTTCAATTCTCCTAGCCCTAATTGGCGATAGACGGAATATGGAAGCAAGTTAACACTAGCACCTTAGTCTAGCAGGCATCTATCGATTTTCTTGTCCCCAATAGTACATGATATTGTGGGGCAGCCAGGATCTTTGTATTTCACTGGCATTGATTGGGACAAGACTTCGCTTAGAGTTGCCGCTAGAAACAGTTTCTTAGGTACATGTGTATGACGTTTTTGAGTGCACATATCTTTTAGAAATTTTGCGTATTGTGGAACTTGTTGTATAATGTCTAAAAGTTGAATGTTCACTTTAACTTGCTTAAATATTTCAAGGATTTTTTCTAGCTGATCCGTCTTTTTCCTAGGTCGGAGTCTATGAGGAAATGGAGCAGACAACTCAGTAGGTTGGGCTACTTGAGTTTGAGGATGGTCCTTGTCAGAAATTGGCTCAATGTTTTGATCTGAGTTGGTCGAATTTTCGGTTGGGTTTGGAAGATCGTCCGGTAAAGCATTTGGGTTGACCACATGGTTGTCAATCTTTTTGCCAGATCTAAGAGTCGTGACCGCATTCAAGTGACTCACGTTTGAGTCTTGAATGATGTGAATTTGGTTGGAGTTAGGGTTTTGACGGTTGGGGTTTGGAATGGGTTGACTCGGGAAAGTGCCTCTTTCCTGTTCGCTTACTGAAGTGGCTAACTGACTCATTTGCATTTCAAGTTTAGCAATCGATTGACTCGTGTTTTGCATGTGCGATGTCAATAAATTTTGAAGATTGGTATTTGATTGGAGATTTTGAGTCGTCGCTTTAGTTAATTCTTCGAGAGTTTTCTCCAGTGATGTCAATTGTTTATCGTCTTGGGGAACAAAAGATTGTTGTGCTTGAGTTTGAAAAGGTGGCGCAGGATGTTGGAATTGAGTTTGTTGAAAGGGAGGTTTCGAAGGATTATTCGAAAATGACTGAAGAGGCGATCGAACCGCATTCGAATTTGCATTGTTTTGGGTCCAAGAGAAGTTAGGATGGTTTCTCCAACCTGGATTGTATGTTGGGGAGAATGGGTCATTCCTAGCTTTGTTAAATGCGTTGAGTTGTTCCAATGAATGTGGGCATTGATCAGCTATGTGGTTAGGATCGTTACATTTGTAACATGAGGTCTGAGACGCTTGAGCTTGATTTATTTGCATTGATGAAAGGACGTTATCGAATTTGGATATCATCGCGTCTATTTTTGCTTCTAAGGCTACTGATGATCCTACCGAATGAGCGTTAGATCGGGAATAAATCGATTTCTCGTTAGATCTTTCCCACTGAGCTGATTTTTCGGCCAAATTTTCGAGAAATTGCCAAGCAGCATTGTGATCTTGGGCTAGAAAATTTCCTTGGCACATTGATTCGAGCATGGTTCGAGAGTTATTTTCAAGTCCATCATATAAAATTTGACAAAGAGTCCATTTTTCGAAATTATGATGTGGACATTTGACTAGAAGCTCTTTAAATCTTTCAAAATATTTTGCAAAGGATTCACCCCCAAATTGACGAAAATTGACGATTTCATTTCGAATTTTAGATGTTTTTTCGAGAGGGTAAAATTTCTTTAGAAAAATGTTTACAAATTCACCCCAAGTTCCAATCGTAATTGAAGGCAAGCTATACAACCATTTCTCAGCATAATCGGTAAGTGCAAATGGAATTAACCTAAGTTTGATTCCATCGTCACTTAATTGTTGAAATTTCATGGTTGCACAAACTTGTTCAAATTTGGTCAAGAAAATATACGGATCATCACATTCTAAATTGCCGAACTTTGGAAGAGTATTTATGTGATTCGAATGAATTTCAAAGTGGTTACCCGTTGGGGCGGGCAATATGATGCAAGAAGGAACAGAAACCCGATCGGGGAAGTATCTATCCATAAGAGATCGGGGGGATTTTCTTCGGCCATGGTTAAAGAACTGTTTGTTCGAACTAAACGATTATCCGAAGGATCACGAGTCCAATGTAGCATGCACTAGCGAGAAGAATAAGGGAAGATGAGAAAAAAAAAACAAATTTGAGAAGCGATTTTTTTTGTTTTTTTTTTAGAGAAAAAGAATTAGACACAAAAGATTTTTTTTTTTAAATGAACCTAATGCAATTTACAATTTCTAGAATTATATAATGACGGTTTGATTTATTTCAACAAAAGATTTCTCAGCCAGTTAACAGACAGGAGTTATCGGTGCACCAGGAATCACCCTAGCAATGCAGCCGAAGGTTTAAGTACCTTCAGAGGAACAACCGATATAATATTTACGAATCACCGTAATATTTATAAGCAGTTATTACTCTGCCGTAGTCTAGACACCGAGAAATAATCCGTTAGAACTAAACCAAATTGTCAATATATAATGAAGTCCTTAGAAAATAAAAACAAAACTACGATGAATGCGGATTTTTTTTTAATCAATCACAGAATGCACAGTCTCAGAACAGTCACAGAACAGGCAATTGCAAAAATAAATAAATAAAATTTTACAAGCAAGCCGATGCCCTGCAGAAGATTTTTACAAGCAATGTCTATATATATTTTTTATTTTCAGCAGCGGTCCCTGTAGAGTTAGAAAATACTCACCTTGATCGGTAGTCCATCCAGTGCAATTGGGTAGCGCTAGCGCGTTCACACCCCACTTGATGTGCAACCGCTCGAACACTGAATAGTCCGCTGCTTTTTATTGTTGTCGCCTCCTATTATTTTCCTGACTGTACCTATTTTCAAAATTTTATTTTTTGAAAGAAAGAAGATAATTAACAAAAAGAAAAGGAAAGAAAAATAAAATCAGCCTACAAGCCCACGTCGGCCCATAAAGAAAGAGGCCAACCCTACAATGATATAACCCTTGCCCAAAAATTGGCAGACAAAATAACTCCTCCCTTTCTTCTTTTTACCCAACCTTTTCTCAAAATCACGTCCCTTTTTAATTCGGAAACAAATCACACAATTTTCTTTCCTCTTTTTTTTACTTTCCTTTTTGCGAATTGGTGCAAATCAGGAACTAATCCAAATTGGATTAGCAGTCGCGACTATAAGGATCAGAAAACCACGTTTGCTTTGGGACTTTGGGTATGCGGCTTCAGGTAAGAGAATTTGAAGAGGGTACGTGATTTTGTGGTAAGAAGAGGAGACGAGGTTTCGGGTATTGCGATGGCAGAGGAAATCAAGCAAGGGGGTCTCGGCAAGGCTATGGGCGGTGGTCAGTTGACGATGAATTCGGTGTAGTTTAACTGTGGTTGAGTTGTTGCGGATTCGAGGTCGTGAGGGAGTTGGTGATTGCAAGTTCCGGTTGCAAGTGGTTTTGGTGAACAGGGTGGTGAGTTTTTGAATGTGTTTGGCAGCGTTGGAATTTTTGTTTTTGTTTTCGAAGTGGGTTTGTGCGTTAGGGATTGGAAAGGCAGTTGAGGTGGTCAGCTGTTTTGGGTTGAGGTGATTGCGATAAAGGGGTTTGTGATGGGTGTGTTGGGATTTGTGTATAAGGAGGAGACTCTGATGATAGTTTGAAACAAGGATGTATTGAAGTGGCAGAGGAGCTTTTTCAGGAGTCCGAATTGGTTTGGGAGTAGTGGATATTATTGGTTGCTGGAGTTTTGAATGGTGGTTGCAGGAGGTTTCGTTGATGATGTTGTATGGGTTTGTGGAGCGGTGGTGATTGGAGTGGTTTGCGGTGGTGAGAACGTGGTGTTGAATGGTGTTGTAGTTGAGGATATGTAAAGGGGTTGGAAGGGGACAGGTTTTGTTCTATCTGGAGGTGTATTGTATGGTTCCCCCCCCCCTTTTTTTTTATGATTTGCGGTCTTGGTTTTGGCGGAGGTACAGGGATGGCTTGAAAGATGTTTGTACCAAAGAGTTTCAAGATAGCACAAAAATTAGAAAAGAACCGAAAAAGGATTTTTTTTAATTGACTTGTAAAAGAAGAAGTGGAAAAGATTTCTTTTGAAAAAATGGAAAGGCAATCAAGACAGGAATAGAAACAAAATTTGCAAGATTTTTTTTTTTTAGTCTCTTAATTAGAAGATCTTAATCAGCAGCACCAAATCAAAAACTAATCAAGAGATATTTTTTTCTATATATAAAAGAAAAAAGGAATAAAAATATATTTTTTTTGTTTTTTTTTATTTTTATTTTTTTATGAAAGCTAAAGAGAAAATAAACAGAAACAAAAAATAAAAATATAACCCGAAGGATTATTAATAAAAATTAATTTGGTCCCCGGCAACGGCGCCAAAATTTGTTTGCGAACAAATTATACAATTGTAAACAACTGTAAAATTCGTTCGTCTTTCCTAAACAACAAGGATCGTTGTAGAGGGTGTCGAACTCTGGGACCAGATTATTTTATTAATAAATCCAATCAAGTTATCCCTAACGTTTGATTGGTTGAAAACAAAGAAAATAGCAGAAATTAAATAAAAAGAGAGTTTTAACAATAAGTGAAAGCAATTAGGGGATAATGACATAGATCGGATTCATAATCATCAATAGCCAAAAGATTAACCAGATCTAATACATGTTTCTATCATAAACATGAATCAACGATAATAGGTTTTTAGAAACAAATATGTAAATAACGACAAGCATAGCCTATGCAGGAGCTCAGCTCTACAACCATAGACTATCAGGACAGATTCACTAATTAATTTCTAAAACCCTAAAATTAGATCTAGATCTGATAAACGTTAGATCGAACACGAATATATCCTGTGAAGGAGCATAGCTCTTAAACGACACAAAATATGAAGGTTCAGATCTAACCCTTAATTCAGATCCAGATCTTCATGTATACGGTTCTCATCTTTTGGCTATGTGATTCATATTGAATCATACTATCAGCGTCATCACCCCCTAATCAAAGGGGATTAGCTAGACATAGCTAAAGAAGAAGAGAAAAAGAAAATAAATAACATGAACATAAATAAAATAAACAAAAAGTAAAAAGAAAGGGAGAGAATGATTTTATTCCAAGAAGAGAGTTACAGAATAAAACATAATGTGTCCCTTACAAGACTAAGATACAATGTATTTATAGCTGATATGACAAAGGCTAGCCAGCTAATTACATAATGTGGGACTAAAGAAATAACCCAAATAACACATAAGCCAGTGTGAACGCAGCTTTAGAGTGAGTGGTCTAGCAAATAGGCTAGTGTGAACGCAACATGAGTAAGAGGCCTTCCAAATGAGCTAATGTGAATGCAGTTTGAGTCTTTATTGAGCCAAATCTTCTTAACTGAAATATAATTGCAACCGTTCTTCAAGCTTTAGACTCTTCAAGCTTTAGCAATTTTAAACTTCACTCTTTTTAAGCAAATTCTTCATGCTTTATCCATCAAATGCTCTAAACCATGCTTCTTGTCAACAATCTGAAAATACAGCTATAAATACAAAGTATCAATTATTTTAAAGGGAAAATAAGATAAATAAGCGGATAAAATATACACATTTACGTGTATATCACACCCCAAAGAAAACAAATCTCTCCCTTTGGGTTTCTCTGTATATTTGTAAGAAGAAATCGGATTTGGGTCTATAAAATAGACCAATCACTCAAACAATTTTTTTTTTTGTAAAATCGCTGTGCTTTCAGTTCGCAATTTGGGGATTCGATTCGGGTTCTTAGGGTTTTCAGACGGGTTGAATTTCGATTTGTATTCAAATTTGCAGTTGGGTTCAAAATTGACTTTTCGTGATTTGAGGAAGGTCAGATTTTCAGTCTTGGCGTTGCAATTTGGTTTTCGAATCGGTTATGGGATGGCTTTGGTTTGGAATTGTGGCTGTGGTGTCCTCGATAGGGTTGATGAATATTTGGGCGGAGGTGGTTGATTGTGCAAGGCTGACTGCCATGTGAAAGTGGACTTTGTTGCTGGTAGAAGGACTGCGAGGACTAGCAGTGGAATTATTCAGGTTCAGGTAGGATGGTTTGTGGTGTATGATTGTAGAGGAGGAGGTAGTAATTGTAGATATGGGTGGTGTATGAGTTTGAGAAAATCTTGAGGAGTGGAGAAGTGAATATGAATATGGAGTTGAGAAGATAGTCGTTCGCGAATGAGATGAAGTAAGGATAGTTGTGAAGTTGGTCGGAGTTTGACGGAGTTATCAGTGATGAGGTTTGTGGATTGGATGCTGGTGTTCAGGTATTGTTGCAAGTGAGATGAGATGGTTCAG
Source organism: Allium sativum (assembly GCA_030737875.1). Lineage (NCBI taxonomy): Eukaryota > Viridiplantae > Streptophyta > Magnoliopsida > Asparagales > Amaryllidaceae > Allium > Allium sativum. Next base: position 796,625,530 of record CM060921.1, on the reverse strand, counting down.
GTTGTATGGCTGCTGTGAGTCGGTTGATGCTGAGTATTGTGTTGACAATCTGGTCTGAGACAGTGCAGTTCTGGCAGGAGTTTGGTCGAGGGAAGCAGTATTGGATTGTGGTGGAGTCTGCTGTTGTTGCAGGTGGCTGTTGATGTAGGTGCTGTGTAATGACTGGAGGTAGAAAGTTTGTCTGGAGTATGCAATGTGGTTGAAAGCAGTGTAGCAGTGGTGATGATGAAGGTTTGATGTGATGATGAGGATGGACTGTTGAGGTTTTGGCTTTTAAAGATGGGAGAAGATGTAGATTGGGAAGAGATATGCAGTAATGGGAAGGAATTCAAGGCAAAAAAAACAAAAGAGGAAAGCAATAATTTTTGGTTTTTTTTATTTATAAAAAATGTAAAAAGGAGATAAATAAATGAAAGAAATTGAAAACAAAGACAATGGAAGAGGAAAGAAATAAAAAAAACATTTTTTTCTCTCTCTCTCTTAATTAGAAGATCATAATCAGCAATACCAAATCAAATCTAATTAAGAGATATGTTATAGAAGGAAAAGAGATAAATGAAAGAGGGAAAGAAATTTTACAAATGAAAGAAATCAAATGTACAAGGATAATATTGTATTGAAAACATGAAAGGAATTGAAAACAAAAGGCAAGTTCTTTTTTTTTCTTTTTTTTAAGAGAGAGGAAATAGAAGAACTAACACAATATGGAATCTATCAACACACATGCACACAAAATAAAAACACACAAATGAAAAGAAACGAACACACAAACGACAGTAAAACAAAACACAAAAACAAAATGGAACAAAAAACACAACTCCTTTTTTTTAAAATTGAACACAAAAACAAGCACACACAAAATGAAACAACAAAAGATCAAAACAAAACAGAAAAACTATGAACAACACACAAATTTCTCTCTCATTTTATTAGAAAAACAAACAAGAAAATTAATTCGAGGAATAAAACTAAAATTAATTCTTTCCCTGGCAACAACGCCAAAAACTTGTTCGATGACGAATATTCTATGAATTAGAATACCGTTGCGAAGTGTAATAAACCGCAAGCGCAGGGCATACACTTGTAGTACGTTAGCAAATACGAGTCGATCCACGGGGAAAGAAGCAATTCTAATTTTATTCAATCAAATTAAACCAAATTCGACTGAAGATTTAACTAATAAAAGCTAATGAAAACTATAAACTAAGTTGAGAGCTAAATATGAAATGAAAGCAATTTAGAGGCAAATAAACTCTCACATTAATGTAAGTTATCAAAAATACAATTTATGATCTTCATTAAGTGATATAAATGCAATATTTGAACCACTTATGATTCTCATGAAAATTGAACTAAAGCAAAACTATTCTAAGTATGGCCTATTATGAATTATTAACTAAAACTATAGACCATCAAATTTTGTTCTTACTTTTATTTCAACATCAATAACCTCTTAGCAAATATTGATGTAATTTGTATTTACATTGACTAAGCATAGCCTATTTTGTTGTCAACAAACATAGATTATCAAAACCATTTGTATAAACTTACATCAACATTCACTAACATGAAGCACAAATTAGACATCACAAATCATACAAATGTTGAACTTACATAAAGTTAGAGAGCATAATTACCCCTAAATCAAGGGATTAGCCACCCTTATGTGTTATCATATCAACACATGTAAGTTTCAACATTAGAAAATAAAGCAAAATGAAAGAAAACCTAAGTAGAACAAGAATAGAACTAAACTAAGAACATAAAGTAAATCAATGCTATGAATATGAATGTAAATCTAAGCTATGAACATGAAAGTAAAGAACATAGAAATTAAATTGCAAAATAAAGAAGTTACATAAACAAGATGACTAAGTAGCCATGGAAATACAAGAGAGCTTGTGCTCCTCTCAATTAAACTAAAGAAGGGGATAAAAGAGAGCAGATAAGAGGCGTATTTACATTACATAAAGGGGTATATATACATGTCCTAAACCCTAAAACCCTAATTACATTTGTTGGGGACTACCAAAAGTACCTCCTTCATGAAGCTACAATTTTGTTTCTATCCACTAATGAGTCATGTAAATTGCAAGAGGCCTTTAATTGTTTCCATAAGCCAACACATTAGCCACTAATATCTCCAATAAAGAAAGAGGGAGAGTGGATGGGATCCTCTACCAAATAGTGTATGAATTAATTCCATCTCATATTCCTTTGTCTTCATATTGTGCATGCATATCTTGTGTAGTCCAATTGTATTTGTAGCCCATTTCCTACAAAACAACATGGAAAATGAACAAGTAAATGTTTTCAAAATAAATACATGCACAAATGATCATAATGCTATAATATGAAGATGAATGTATGAATATTTAAGAATTTTGGGGTTTTTAGTTAAAACGTGTAAAAATAGCCAATTATGTTATTTATTTAATCAAAACAAGAATAAATGTTTAAATATAAATGTGCACATTTACGTGCACATCAGGGTCAAAACATAAAGTTCTGGTGATTGGAAAATTTATACATTCTGAAATAATCCTACATATAATGTTCAGTTAAGTTTTCTTATTTATTAAGTTGTTTGGGTTAACAACACTCAAGGCTCTATACTCACGTCGTACCTATCTACTTCCTAGTAGGTTAAACTAATATTGTATATATGTAGTTACCCCCAGCATATCAGGGTCCTCCCCATAGTACCCTCCTCGCACGGTGCCCTCCGTCATGCCACAGAAGTGTATCCTATGTCGAACGACGTATGAAAATCCAAATCATTAGGCCATGCTACCGAATAAAACCATCAGTACTATGCCACGCAAGAGTACGAATCGTCATATCCAAACTCCTCGATCGAATCAAGCCTCAACATCGAGTAATACCCTCTCATCTACGATTCACCACCTAGTGCGTGTACTTAGACCCTCACACGTACGTACTGTCTAATGTACCCCGAGTCCCGTAATAAGGATGCATCCAATACACAGAACTCAGTCGGGAGCTTTCCATATCTGTATAGGTCCGCTCAAAGGACCAATAGAAATATGGTCTGCATTTTCACGGTAGCTATGGTTCCACCCTGACCCCTCTCTCAATTAGTGAAAGACTGCATCATGAGCTAATCGCCGAATCACCCAATGCTATCTGCCTAGGGCTGTCAATGAATACCCGAAATATCTGAAATTCATCTGTATCTGCATCCGAAAATGTGAAAAATATCCAATATACAAAAAGCGGATACGGATATCCGATATTCGAAATGCTTAACGGATACAGATATGGAAATATCCGTATCCGATAAATATCCATCCGATATGATTTTTTTATTTATTTAGGTTATATTATAATTTATTATTTTATAACATATGGATACAAAAGTAAGTAACAAAAGGCAAACCGTAAACAATATGTACAGCCCTACTCCAAGCTTACATGGCAATCCAACAAGACCAACCCTTTACAAATATCTGTACAACTGTTGGATGAAATCCAATGATCCTCCCGTAGCCTTTATAATCAACTTTCACGAGAATTCTGAAACCCTACCCCTTCCAACCTTCGGCTTTCATTCTCTCAAGAAAAAGAATAAGAAAAGCAACTGCCAGTCCACATTTTTTCTGCCATCGCAATTCCATTCCTGCCTGCTTCGACGCGATTCAATTTGGTTTCGAGCTCCTCCGTGCCACCGGTCAAAGCCCCTTTGTCGAAGCCTTGTTTACGGTTGAAGCCCCTTGTTTACGGTCGAAGCCCCTTGTCGAAGCCCACATGTAAAACAGATAGATTCTAGTTTATATAGGTATTTATTTTTAATATAAGTATCTGTTTTTAGTTTTTATATGCAAATAGATTCTTATAAATTAAAAACAGATTATATATATGCAAACAGTTAGCTAAATATGGTTTCAGTGTAAAATTATTGCTAAATATGCTGCTTTTGGTTATGAAATTAGGGGAACTGCCCACTATTATTGTGATGGCAGTAAATTGCGACTGATTGATTGTCGACAATCAAATTTGGCAATAATACCAGTTTTATCATTTGTTCAATTTAAAAATAGCAAACCCTTGTTGTCAAATTCACTCGTGCAGCTCTTGAATTGGTTTATAATGTCATTAAATTATACGTGTTAAGTATAGTTCATAATTGTGTAAGTGATTTTTTAAATATGACACTGAAAAAAAAAACATGCATTCCAATGTTAACTTGTTTCCAAAAAAAAAGTTTGCATGTACGTCTCAAAAAAAAAATTAACCTATATAATATGTTAATTTACAAATTAAGAGTTAGCTATATATATGCAAACAGTTAGGTGTATATATGCTAACAAATTAACAGTTTATATAGGTAATTAACAATTTATATAGTTATTTTGCATTTAGAAACCTCATTAACCATTACAAGAATTTCATACATTTTATTTATCTTAAACTTCTTACTATGGTTCAAGTAACTTTGGCGATGAAGAAAACTTCAGGCTGCAAAATTTCACTATGATTCAGCTAACTTCAAAAACTTCAGACTGCAAAATTTCACTATGATTCAGGTAACTTCGAAAACTTCAGATTGCAAAATTTCACTATGATTCAGGTAACTTCAAACTGCAAAATTTGTCATGGAAGCACAGTATCATGTGCTAGTGCACAACAACTTGAAGTTGCTATGCTAATGCACAACAACTTTCAAGTTGTTGTGCCAGTTAGCACAACAAATTCCAAGTTGTTGTGGCACAGCAACTTCCAGGTTGCTACGCTAGTTAGCACAACAACTTCCAGGTTGCTACGCTAGTTAGCACAACAACTTCCAGGTTGTTGCGTTAGTGCACACAACTTAGTTGCAGGATCATATCTAATTTATAATTATATGATTGGTCTGGGTCACTTTAGTTTATACTATATATGATTGAATTTGTGCCTCTTTGCAGGGTCATTTTTTGGAAACTTCAAGTTCAACCATTTCATGAAGAAAGAATGTCGTGCTTTAATTTGTTTTGTGCTAATATTATTAACCTGAATTATGGTATTTGCTTTAATTTGTATTGTATATGTGTTTGAATCACGTATGGATTATATAGTGCTATTTTATATGCATTTGCTTCAATTTGTATGTAATTTAGTATGTATGTGTGTTTAGATCAACGTATGGATTATATGATGAAATATTATTGTTTGAATTTTATGTGATTGAATGAGATATTGTTAAGTTGATATGTTTTATGTATTTTTCAGCTATTGTGTAATGTCAAATGAAATTTGCATTGTATTGTATTAACTTATTTATTTTTAAGTTTGGATTCAGATATTTTCGGATATCCGATAATATCCGTATTTGCTAAGCCGGATACGAATATTTTCGGATATCCGAAAATATTCACGGATATGGATATAGATATTATTTAATAGGTATTCGTGGATACGGATACAGATTTTTATTTTTGGAGATGGATACAGATACAGATACAGCACTATCCACATCCGTTTGCATCCGTTTACATGCCTATATCCACCAGCCCCCACTGAGGCCAATCGCCGAATCACCCAATGCCATCTGCCATAGCCTTCTGACTACCAAACTATCATTGCATTCAAGGTATACTCACCAGGTGCTACTGGGAAGATCAAACCTCTGCAAGTACAGCCTGAGCGTGTACCGCAACAAAGGACCATAACGAAGTACCCTACCACATCTCTCGGAAGCCGCGTACTTCCCTCCAGTCCTATAGAGAAAGCTAATAGAATAACCGGTAGAATAATCAGATGGATGTGCTCCTTCTATGTCTCCAAACACCTCGATGATCTAACCCGTTGGGTTCTTTACCTTCGTACATGCGTACTGCTCCAAGCGCATAACACAAACGTGTTATTAGACCATATGTCTAATCTTTTAATCGAGCACTTGCTTTATCTTATCAGATTACTAATTATTTTGATTACCTAAGTAATCACTTTTATTCAAGTTACTAGGTTGTCTCTGAGCCCCTTATATCCCTGAGAATGGACCCTACTCGCTTATTAATCGTACAAGTTTAACTTAATCATGTTTTAAGTTCATTAATAAGCCCATTAAATGGTATTCCCTAAACTGTAATTATGAAAGTAATCTACAATCTTTTTACATTATTACCATGTCATTTACTATCCAATTACATGTTTACAAGTTCAACAACATGTTTTACTTAATGTATAATTAAGTATATCTTTTCCCAATCCTCATGTTTTCTCATGACATGTCTACTTAATATATAATTAAGTATAAGTGGAAATTTGTCGTAAGGGCTCTGTAACACATCTTGATTATTTTGTAGGACACGACTTTCAAACAATTATTTTGTAGGACAAAACGTCGCTTGCCCTTTCCTTGTTCAAAACAATCAATCTCTCCAATTTTGTTAGGCGGCGTAATCTAAATTCGATCTATCTAATTTGTCAAAATGTTTTAGTGATCTCGTTATGCGATTGTTAATCCTACCAGGTGAGGTTTATTATTTTCATTCTTATTTCTATTCTGAAATTCGAAATCAGTTTGATAACTTTATGAGATTGAAGAGGTGTTTTTCTGAAATTCTATCAGGACAATTTCTCTAATCAAATTGACTTGCTAATTTCTTAAATCGATCAGGCGTTCTCTTTAGTTTTGATCGGGCTAGGCTATTTTGTTGTTAATTCAAGCGATTATCTCAATTTGGTTACACGAGGTGATTTTGTGAATGATCTTCTCATATCAGTTGTGTCTATCAGGTTAAATTTAATATAAGCTCCATTACTTCCATTGAATTTTTCACAATTTTGATTTATAATCGTTACGTTCAAAGTAACTTCTACTGTAAACGTTATGACTTAAGAGTATTTAGAGAGCATTGCCTAGTGATTTATCTTTTTAAGGAAGTTATGGTTTTTATACAAAATGATATACATATTAAAATTTTACAGTAGTGTTTTATCATTTTTGTTGTTGCTGTTAATGTGATATACAGTAATTTGGTTTTACTTAATTTGTTCTTCTTCATCTGAAAAAGATAAAAGTATTTATCTTTGTCTACATGTTCAACACTTCTTGAGTCTAGTCCCTCTATCCATGAGACCTCCCTTGTTATGGCTTCTGCATTGTTCTCAATTTTAGTTGTATTGTAGTACACAATATACAAAAAGACGGTTCAAGTATGCCAGTATGATTTAGATCATTACTGCAAGTTATTCTTTCATTTTTAAAAAAGATAAAAGTATTTATCTTTATCTGAAAAAGATAAAAATATATACATGATAGACCTAAAGCTAATATTCCATTGTACCAAAAATATATACATGACACGATGTCCGCAATTAAATCGCTTAAAGCAACCAGTATTCGCTTTTATAATGTAATTGATAAAAACATATATCTAGTTCGTTATGCCTTTCTGCAAGGAACATAGTTAAAGGACAACTCAAAGATCCACCTTACCTATTACTCAAATGGTAATTTTTTTCTCAATTATGTTTACTATAATTTTATATTTTAAAGTTCAATTCATAATATTATTATATATTAAATCAAAAACCAAATAAAATTATTTAATACAAAACAACTAAATTCTAAAAAAAGCTTAAAAGAACTTAAAAGTTATAACATAATATCTTTTTATAAAATATTGCGCTTTATCGTGTTTTCATTTACTTTCTGTTACTGATATTCTGTTTGCATTGTTCTTTGCTCAATAAATATATTGATTGCTCACAGATTGATAGTTGGCATTTTTAATGATTGATGTGTAATCGGAGGGTATGTGCATAGAAAACAATTAGTGTGTGTATAATAAATAATATTTCTATTCATATTTAGTTAAGATGGTAGCAGTAATAATTTTGTGATTACCGTTTATTAAATGATAGTTTTATTTAATTTTATATCAAAATAATTGTATTAAATGATGTTTTTTATCTTTATGTTAGAATGAATGTATTAAATGTTTTAATTTTAAATTGACAATATGTTCATGTCTTTGAATTAAAAAGGATAAGTGTGTTTATCTTTTATATAAATATTGTTTAATGAAATTAAGTCAGATACATTTATCTATTATGACATATTTATAATTTAAAAAATGATAAAACTATTTATCGTTTAGTAAACAATATTTCTATTCATCTTTATGTCAAGATGGTTGTAGTAATCATTTTGTGATTATCGTTTAATGATAGTTTTATTTAATTTTATATCAAAATAATTGTATTAAGTGATATTTTTATCTTTATGTTAGAATGTATGTATTAAATGTTTTAATTTTAAATTGACGATATGTTCATGTCTTTGAATTAAAAAAGATAAGTGTGTTTATCTTTTATATAAATATTGTTTAATAAAATTAAATCAGATACATTTTTCTATAATTAAATGATATATTAATAATTTAAAAAATAATAAAACTATTTATTGTTTGGTAAACGATATTTATATTCATCTTTATGTCAAGTTGGTTGTAGTAAACAAATTCATGTACCTTTTCATCTCCATTGTATCATTCATCTACAACCCTACTTCACCTTCGACACAAATTTGTCTTTACAACATTGCTTCTATCTATTGAATGATACTTACGGACTTTTACGTATAAATTTGATGGTGGTAAACAATGGATGGCCTCAAGCTGGTCTTATTGAAAAAGGAGGAACATACATTATAGCATAGCTAGAGATTAAGCATGGTCTGAAGTTGAACATACATCTACTTGAGTATATAAATCAAAATTTTAGATATTTTTTAAACCGAATGTTACAGAATATTGAGTATTATGTAGTTTCTTTTCAAACATGCCTTTCACCGTAAGAAAGTGAAGGATAGGAACCCAGCTATCATTCAACTCTATATGTCATTCTTTACGGTGTCTAAGTTAATACAATTAGCATTGAAAATTTCAAAATCGACCTCAGATTCTTTCTTATAATTATCGATTGTTGATCTTCCTCAGTCTGATAAAATACAGGGTGTAATTGAGAACATTTTCCCGAGTATTGAAGGATTGCTTAATAGGTATATTCCTGGGTTGGATAAGATTCCTCTTAAACAAGGGATCTCATTCAAACCCACATGGAAGTCTTTGGACGTATCGCGCTCGTATTAGAAAGATTGCTCAAACCAAAGGCTTGAAGATTGATCTTAAGTCTATTGGCATACTGCAGTCTTTCTGGTATGAGTTGAGCATGTATACGCAATATCAACTTTATATTCTCAAATCTAATATACTTCAAGAAGAGATGGAGCGGCGTACTGTTCTTCAGCAATGCTTTGGAAACAGTTTACGTGTTATCCTTTTGATCCCATGAACGAAGCGTTATCATGTGATTTTAAGGCTCTGTGTGCGAGTATAGTATGTCAATTGCCTCTAATTACAGGTGTTGATCCGCTTATTCCACCAGGACGTCTGTGTGATTCTTGTAGTGGAGATGGAAAGAGAAGGATATTCGCTATTGGCAGTTATGTCAACCAGCGAGTATTGGATCCCCTTCATGAGTGGTTAGCTGAAGCCTTGCGCCGTCTAGAGATGGATGTATGCCCGATCCACAGGCATCTCCAGCATGTTGTACCCGAGTGAGTGTGGGCCATGGAAAGGAGAGAAGCAATTGATACCGGAGAGGGGCTCCTATCTATTTGCTTGCTTATCTTGCTCACCCTGGAATATAGGCTTCATGCCTGCCCAAGGTAATCAATAGTCAAACCTTTGCATCCGTTGGTGATTCTGGTCGCTTCAAGACCTAAAGGCAGAATCAAAGCCTAAATCTGGTGTAAGTGGATGCCTCTTCCAATTCGTTCGAAGAACAGCCCTGAGGTCGGCTGGCTCATAAGAATACGCTTGGCCTAACTCAGCTAGCCTCATGGTTTTCATATGCTAAGGTGCTTGCGTGGCACAACCCGTATATGACTAGTTTCAGAATGGGGACGAGAGAAAGAGAGATGTGTGGTGCCAAATCATTCTTTAACTTGACCCGGTTATCATTCTTTTGTTTTTGCATGCCAAGCATGGTCTGGTGAAGGTTTGCAACTAATATAGGCTGATTTGGTAGATGTTATCTTGTGTGCATCATGAACAAAGAATGAGGCTGCTGAGGAGCAACCTCTACAGTCAGTTAGTTTTTTTTATTATAAAACTTTTGTATATGGTTTATAAAACTTAGTTCAACATTCTCTCAAATCATTCAACATTCTATTAAAAAATTGCTTTTCCTAAAAGCAATTTTTTATGTTTAGTTGTTATTTGGCATACACTGCTGTCAGTTTTGTGAAAAAGATAAATGCATGTATCTTTTTTCATTATTTGATATACACTGGTGTCAGTTTTGGGACAAAGATAAATGCAATTAAAGTTGTTATTGCAGTTTGTGTCAGGGGGGTTATAAAATTATCATGAAATTATGTAATAAGTTTATTATTTTAAATACTTTAAGTGTTTCTAATAAAGTAGAAAAAAAGATAAATACATTTATCTTTCTAAATAACTTTATTTCTCATACAAAAATAAGTAGACCAGAAGATAAATACTTTTATCTTATTAACAACCTATGTTTTGTTATACCAAAAAATATACAAATTAGCTTTCTTACGGAAAACCATTGTATTAAATATACAAATCTATCTTTTGTTGTACTATAGTGTCCGCTTGGCTTATCTCAAATCATTCAACATTCTCTAAAAAAATAAAAAAAGGTTTTCCCTAAAACCAATTTTTGATGTTTAGTTGTTAGTTGTTATACACTACTATCGGTTTTGTGAAAAAGATAAATGCATGTTTTTTTCATTATTTTGTATACACTGTTGTCGGTTTTGTGAAAAAGGTAAATGCAATTAAAGTTGTTGCTGTAGTTCGTGTCAGGGGATTATAAAATTGTCATGAAATTGTGTAATAAGTTTACTGTTTTAAATATTTTTAAGTGTTTCTAATAAAGTAGAAAAAAGATAAAAACATTTATCTTTTCAAATAACATAACTTCTCATACAAAAATAAGTAGGCGAGAAGATAAATACTTTTATCTTTTTAATAACTTATTTTTTATCATACAAAAAAAAGAAAAAAAATACAAATTAGCTTTTTTTTTACTGAAAATCATTGTATTAAATATACAAATCTATCTTTTGTAGTACTATAGCGTCTGCTTGGCTTATCTCAAATCATTCAACATTCTCTAAAAAAAATAAAAAAATACTTTTCTTAAAAGCAATTTTTATGTTTAGTTGTTATTTGGTATACACTATTGTCAATTTTGTGAAAAAGATAAATGGATGTATCTTTTTTCATTATTTCGTATACACTCTGTCAGTTTTGTGAAAAAGGTAAATGCAATTAAAGTTGTTGTTGAAGTTTGTGTCAAGGAATTCAGCATCATGAGGTAGATAATATGGAGTTTCAGTTTAGTTTTGTAGTTAGAATATGGGTGATGCTTGTTATTTGAGTCAATGGTGAGTGTTTATCTTGTGATATGAATTTTCGAGGATGGTAGGCTGTAGGGCCGGCCTAGTGAGCAGCCCACCAAGCCCATGGGCTGGGGCAGCCCACTGGGTCAGGGCAACATGTATTAATATTTCAGTTCATTTATATTAGATTATAAAAGTTGATAAGCTAATGAAAGAAAAAGAAGTGATGGTGCGTTGGTATTTCCTGCTGCTTTGAGGCGGCTGACCTTGGCTCGAATCCTATTGAATTTATTGTCGATTTTGAAAAGAAAAAAAAAATCTGCTCTGCTTTAATGTTTTGGGTTGGGGCATCCAATTGTTTCGGCCGGCACTGGTAGGCTGTGTCATTAGAGTCACATTACTTTATTGTTTCACTGAATTTCTCCACCTAAGTTGGAACAAATTTTTAGTGATTCAACTAAATATTAGTTTGAATTCCAGAAAAGATGTACAATTATATATTTTTTTGAAAAGTGGGTAAAATGGATCTGTTATGTACTATTTCATGTAATTAGTTTCTAATTAAGATTATATATTGTAAAACATTTTTATAAATGCATTTATTTGTTTACATCTTTAATTACAGGTGTGATTCATCTGTAATGGTTGTGTAATTTATTGAAATGGTTGTTAATATAACAGTAGCTGCAGGTATGGATATTGGAATGTATCATTTTGAAATGGTTTCTAACTGATAACGGAAAGCAAATGGTAATTGTAATAGCTGACGATATTCTCAATTGCCAGGCTTGTGTTCAGAACATTGTGATATACACGTAAATGTGTATATTTTATCCGCTTATTTATCTTGTTTTCTTTTTAAATAATTGATATTGTGTATCTATAACTGCGTTTTCGGATTGTTGATAAAAATCATGGTTTAGAGCATTTGATGGATAAAGCATGAAGAATTTGCTTAAAAAGAGTGGAGTTTGAAATTGCTAAAGCTTGAAGAGTTTAAAGCTTGAAGAACGGTTGCAAAATGAGCTCAGCTTGGGATATTTGGCTCATTAGAAACTCATGTTGCGTTCATATTGGCTCATTTGCAAGGCATCTCACTCTATAGCTACGTTCACACTGGCTTATGTGTTATTTAGGCTAAATCTTTAGTCCCACATTGTGTAAATAGCCAATTAGTCTTTTTCATATCAGCTATAAATACACTTGTATCTTGTTCATTTAAAAACACATTGGGTTTTATTCTGTAATCCTTCTCTTAGAATAAAATCATTCTTCTTCTGTTCTCTTTACTTTTTATTGTAGTTTATTTTCTGTTTCTCTTCTTTTCTAGCTATGTCAAGCTAATCTCCTTTAATTAGGGGGTGATGACGCTGGATTAGATTCAATATGAATCACATAGCCAAAGAGATTAGAATTTCATGTATGTACATCTAGATCTGAACCAAGGGTTGGATCTGAACCTTCATACTCTGTGTCGTTTAAGAGCTATGCTCCTTCACAAGGTATATTCGAGTTCGAACTAATTTTATCAGATTTAGATCTAACATTTAGGGTTTTAAAAATAATAGTGAATTTTTCCTAATAGCCTATGGTTGTTTAAGAGCTTAGCTCCTGCATAGGCTATACTTGTTATTCACATATTTGTTTTTGGAAACCTAATAAGTGTTGATTCATGTTTGTGACAGAAACATGAATTAGATCTGATTAATCTGTTTGGTTATTAATTCATGGTAATTTAATCTATGTCATTGATTCCTAATTGCTTTCTTTAATCATATAAAACTCTCTTTTTTATTTGATTTCTGTTATTTTCTATGTTTTCAACCAATCAAAATTCTGGAATAACTTGATTGGATTTACTATTTAAATATTTTTGTTCCTAGAGTTGACACCCTCTATAACAGTCCCTGTTATTTAGGAAAGCCAAACGGATTTTACAGTTGTTTACAATTATTTAATTTGTTCGCAAACAAATTTTGGCGCCGTTGTCGGGGACCAAAATAATTTTTATTAGTAGATCCTTCGGGTTATATTTTTTATTTCTCCTTTTGTTTTCTATCATTTAGAAATTGGTCTATTTTTATTTTTATTTTCTTATTTTCTCTTAAAAATAAAATACAAAAATATTCTTGGTAGTTTTATTTTTATTTATTTCCTTTTGTTTTCCGTCATTTAGAAAAAAAATGTAATTTTTGGTTTGATTTATTTCCTTTCATTGCCTTTCTAATTTCTTTCCCGTTACATTGCCTTTCACTTTTACAATAAATAAAAAAAATCTTTTTGTGATTTTCTTCCCCAATTTCAACAAATAAGAGAAAAAAATATTCTTGTCGGATTTTGTTCCAATTTCGTTCCATCTATTTCTTTCCCTCTTCAGTACAATTTCCCTTCTACAATTTCTTTTATTTTTTTTCCTCCTATAAATTCAGACTTCTCATCTCAGTGCCAAACTGTAATTCACAAAACTCTTTCATCTTCACGTTCTGTCTTCATCTTTGCCGAGTTCAAACAAACCTTCACAAACTCACCACTCACAATCCATCATGCCAAACAATCTCTCATACACCATTAACGCAACAATTCAGTCCCGATCAACATTAATCTCCACAACTTCACAAATAAAACGCCACCAGTCCACAAATCTTCAGCAAAAGACGTCACCACCCGGAAACAGCCCCTATACACCGCTGCAACTCTCACTTCTCCAATCCCATACCTCATCTTACCGTCATACCATCGACCAGGTCAACCACACCCACTGCCCTATCAAACTTCCAACAATCATTCTCATCAACTTGCCTTACTGCATAAACCAACTCATCACCACAAATCTACAACCAACAAACATCAAACTAGCCAACCACTCCACAAAAACCCTTCTCCAAATACCATGCCTACCTCACCCTCAATCTCCATGTGAACCGAAATCAATACCCAATTCAAACTATAGCAGACAACAAAATCGCCACCCCAGCCTCCCTTCGAATAGCAACTCTCCGCCATCTTCCCTTCAACTTCCGCAGTAACCGATCTAAACCGCACCACAAACCCACCAAGTCGCACACTTCAACAAATCCAAAACCATCACCGTTCAATACCCACAACGAACACTCTGTCACCGGAAACCCACCTTCACCAATTCGCAATTCTACATCGTACAAACCCAAATCGATCAAAATCGTGAGACCTCCGTTCCTCCCCAGAGACAAAAACCGAAACGTCTTCGCAGCCCTAGAACTCTTTCGAAAGCCCCAAAAGCAAGCCAAGTTGATTTTCTGAGTTTTTGGTTTCTGTAAGAGAACTGATTTGATTTAATATTGGGAAGTTTATTTTTTTTAGTGCTCTTGAGAAATATTGTAACCCCCGCATTTTTAATGAAATTAAACATATGGAAATATATATATATATATTATATACATAGATATATTTAAGAGAAAAATTAAATATTGCAACAAAACATGAAAAAGAGGAATGAGAAAAGAATAATATTTAGCATGTTCTAAGGTTTGTAAACAAAAAAAACTTAGTGGCTCATTTGGTTAGAGCACGTGACTTGTGTACAAGAGGTTCTGAGTTCAATCCCCGCCAGCGCCATATTTCTGTTTTAAGAGAATGGCTAAAAAGTGGTTTAGTGTGAACGCAGTTCAATTAAAAAAAGCGGTTTAGTGTGAAAAGGGTTAATTGGAAAGATAGTTAAAAAGATATATATATATATATATATATATATATATATATATATATATATATGACATGTGGGTGTCAACACCCCTACTGCTGCGCATCATATTGCACACATGGCGCATTTTATTTGTTAATGACGATTTTTGAGTTTTAGGGATGACGTGGCCTCTTCTGACTGGCTGGATGACGTGTCTTTGAGCTGTGTGGTTCTGATGATCTCCTAGTTAATCTAAAGGCTCTAACTAAGCTAATACATCTATATAAGCACATCTAATCTAACCCTAATCTAAACTAAATTCATTCATAAGCCTCCACGCTACTGCATCCAAAACTAAACTAGTTTCTCTTCTTCAACGAATCAAAGCATAGGAATTGTGAAAAAGGGGAACGATTCTAGAACAACAACAAACGCTTAATTCAGATCTATATTCTTTCTTCTTCTACCACTATGAGTACAGTTACTTTCACAAGATAATTAATTAAAAATAATGGTGATAAGTGTGAATTGGACTGTTGACTATGCCTGTATCATATGCTATTAGATCTATTATGTTTATGTTAATTAGATCTATGCAAGTTTATGTTAATTAAATCTATGTAAGTTTATGTTGACTAGATCTATTCTATTCTATGCAAGTTTATGTTAATTAGATCTATGCAAGTTTATGTTAATTAGATCTATGCAAGTATATGTTGATTAGATCTATTCTATTCTATGCGAGTTTATGTTAATTAGATCTATGCAAGTTTATGTTAATTAGAACAATGCAAGTTTATGTTAATTAGATCTATGCAAGTTTATGTTGACTAGATCTATTCTATTCTATGCAAGTTTATGTTAATTAGATTTATGCAAGTTTATGTTGATTAGATCTATTCTATTCTATGCAAGTTTATGTTAATTAGATCTATGCAAGTTTATGTTGATTAGATCTATTCTATTCTATGCAAGTTTATGTTAATTAGATCTATGCAAGTTTATGTTAATTAGATCTATGCAAGTTTATGTTGATTACATCTATCCTATTCTATGCAAGTTTATGTTAATTAGATATATACAAGTTTATGTTAATTAGATCTATGCAAGTTTATGTTGATTAGATCTATCCTATTCTATGCAAGTTTATGTTAATCAGATCTATGCAAGTTTATGTTAATTAGATCTATGCAAGTTTATGTTGATTAGATCTATCCTATTCTATGAAAGTTTATGTTAATTAGATCTATGCAAGTTTATGTTAATTAGATCTATGCAAGTTTATGTTGATTACATCTATCCTATTCTATGCAAGTTCATATTCCATATGATTACTGGATCTATATTATGTGTGGATGATGTCTCTTTCCCTCTTCTTTTCCTTTTTTTATGAGTTAGGCTAACGACGAGCCTAACATATTATGTGAATTATACGTACGAATGACGTAGGAACATTGGGGAAAAGTTTGGGAAAAACATTGAATATTATGTAATTGGCATAAATTGGTTTGTAATCATGCAATTAACTTGGGGCATAAATTGGTATAATTTATGTACATGGAATTATGGACATAATTAGAATGAGAATTATGAACATAGCCTAAATTGGGAATTACAGACAAATTGGAATATGGATATTAATTCAAATTGGATTTTGAATAATAGAATGAGATAATGAACGCCTAAGACACGAGATTAGACTTGGTTTGCGGTATAAGCCTGCCCAGACCCGCCCGACACATCCATCAACCACAAACGACAGTCTAATGTGAGAGGTCAAAGGCATAAACTAGATGCGTAAACAGGCAAAGACACGAGGTTAGATTCAGATTGCGGTATAAGCCTGCCCGGACCCGCTCGGCAAGTCCAGCAACCGCAAAATGGAATCTAATGTGGGAGGTCTTGCAAGATTACGGTTATAATGAATTAAATAACACTTAACCAAGATAAGACATGTAGTGGGACATGGGGTTAAGTGGATGACATGGGTGACATGTGAAATATAATTAGAAACACTTAACCAAGTTGAAACATGTAAGAAGACATGAATAAGAAGGGTTTAAGTGGGAAATCGTAGGGGGCACCAAGCATAGACGGGAAGCTTGTGTCATGTTTGGGGACCCTTTTCAACCAGTAACCCATTTAGTATCTATGTGAGCTCGAACTAGGTCGAGGACAGGACACGCTTACAGGGATTGATTGTAAGAGGTCAAACGGGTTAGCGGTGGCAACGCAAGCCAGCGGAGTCATGAGCGTGCATGGGTCCGGGCTGGTAGGTAAGACGCTGTTGCATCATGTAGGTATAAGTCATGCATCCTTAGTAGTATCGGGTTGCCACTTTAGGGAGTGATACACCCTACTGTGGGACCAGCACGGGTATCTGCGAGTTAGGGAGCCGATCGAATGGGGAGGGTAGTGGGTGTAACTAGTGGAGATAGGAGCAGGAGGCACCTATGACAGCAACTAGGGGTACACGAAACTACCATTATCATTATCATTATAATTAGTAAGAGGGATCAACTTTCTGTATAGCTAGTATTGGTGCAGTGTAGGAATTATCTTATAGTGATTAGTAGCGCAATCAACGTTTATCTTGTCCATCTTTCTTACCTTGTCATACTTGTTTATGTTACAGTCATTTCTTATATCCAGTTTATGTTCTTATCCTGCTACTTTAATGATTATATTTTTATAGTCACTGGACTCGCCAGACTTTATGTCTGACCTTGTTTGTTTCGCCACTTTTCTTTCCTTTTCCCACCCCTCCAGGTTCTCAGGGTGGGACTAGTGGAGCTTGACTTGGATCTCTTTCTCTCTCTTTTGGAAGTGCTTGGAGTTTCTGAAAGTAATGTTCAGCTTTATCTTCTTTTTTATTATGGCTATTTATAACGGGATTGTGCTTTTGGTTTCCATGTAATAATTTGACCAAGATGGATATTTGTGTACTTGGTTTTACAAGTTGGTTTTGATGTTGTAACCAAACTATGTTCTGTTTTTGCTGCAATGAAGTTATTTTAATTTTTGAAGTACCATTTTTGTGTATCTGTCTTGTGATGTTCTGTTCTATACACTTATAATGCTCCATGAAAGTTGATGCATTCCCTTTGTGAGTGACATTAATGGACGTGAGGTGTTACAAATATGAGTGGCATGTGTTATTGAGGGCTCTTGGTCGGTCAAGAGTTTTATTTTTGTTTGGGTACTTGTGTTATTCTTTTATTATCGGTTTCATTTTGGTTGGCAGAATGGGTTTATTTGAGTCAGTAAGTGGGGTTAGTCATCAAAACTTGTATTGATTTTTTTTTTTGGCAAAACAATCAGTGATTTTGTCCTTGTTTGAGTTGTTTATTGTTTTTCAAAAGTGTCTTTTCCTTTTTCTTTTCTATATATGTATATATATATATATATATTTAAAGGAGTGAAATCAGAAATCAAACCAAAAGGAAAAGTGAACAAAATTCAAGCAACCAACAAAGAAATCGAATCAAGATATCAAACAGGGAAATAAGAGGTTGGAGCGGTTGCACACCGAGTGGGGTGTGAACGCGCTAGCGCTACTCAATTGCACTGGATGGACTGCCGATCTAGGTGAGTATTTTCTAACTCTATAGGGACTGCTGCTGCAAATAAAAAAATATATAGACGTTGCTTGTAAAAATCTTCTACAGGGGTTGTGGCTTGCTTGTAAAATCTTTTAATTTCTGCAATTATTATTTATGCATCCGTATTCATTCTGTTAAGGGCACAACCCAATTCACATAAGGTAGGGAGGTCATTACTCTTCCTCGGCCCAGAAAATTGCATTAATACTACGAAAAAGCAGCATTAATAAATAAAAATTGTAGACTTTGGACTTAAGGGCGTCACGGGCTCAATTAGGGTAAAGTTTATTCTCTTAATAACTAGGACTATATTAGCTAACTCTCCCAGTGTCTAAGAAAGGGTGGAGTTTCGAACTCAATCAGGTTCTTAAACCTTCTGTTGCATTGCTACGGTGATTCATGGTGCACTGATAAATCCTGTCTTGATCTGGCCGAGACTTATTTCTGTGTGTTTGATTGTTTTGTGAATTGCAATAATAAAAAAAAAACTCCTCAAAAACAAATAAAAATTTGAAAAAAGAAAGTTTAACTTCTTTGATTTTTAGCCCTCATTAGTTCTGTAGGTCGTACTTTTCTAAGACTTCCATTTTTCAAAACATTTTTTCTCTCTCTCTCTCTCTCACTTCTTTTCAAACTTCTCCATTGTTTAAATTTCTTTGGCGAACTCTTTTCTTCTTCTTTCTGGTGCATGCAAACATGGACCCGTGACCAAGAATCTCATCGTTTAGTTCGAATCGGACCACCTTTTCTTTCCTCAAAACCCAATTTAATCGAACAACCCTTAGAAACTAGTAACGAACCCGCACCTCGTACCTTGATCGACAGAATCCTTCCCGATAGAGTTTCTGTCCCTTCTGGCATTCAGTTACCCAACCCTATGGGCAACCACTTTTGTAACACCCCATGTCCATTAATGTCACTCACAAAGGGAATGCATTAACTTCTATGGAGCGTTTTAAGTGAATATAGAACAGAAAATCACAACAAGACAGATATGAAATAGTACTTGAAAATTTAAAACTTTATTTATTGCAATGGAAGGTAAATATGTTTGGTTACATCACTAAAACCCAAAGACTAAAGTCAAGTACATAATATCCATCCTGACAAAATCAGAGTACATAATATAAAAAGCTTAATCCCATAAATAGCCATAAAAGAGATAGGTTGAGCTTTACTTCAGAAATCCAAATCCAAGTGCTCCCAAAGAGATCCAAATCAAGCTTCCCACCCTAAGAACCTGGGGGGAGGGGGGGAAGGAAGAAAAGAGGTGGAAACAAAGGGGGTCAGACATAAAGTATGGCTAGTCCGATAACTCCAACAATACAATTATCAAAGTAACTAGGATAAGACATAAGCTTGGTAAATAAGGAAATGACTGTGAATTAATGGCAAGACCAAGCAACCAAAAATAATAGGATGAGCAAAGATAACGTTAAAGGCGCTTCCTAATCAATATAGGGTAATTACTATACTCTACCGTACTGTACCGTACTGTACTGTACTAACACTAACTGCACCCATACTAGTCACTCTAGAAACGTGATCCCTCTTGACTAAATAGAATGATGATAGCTTCGTGTACTACTAGATGTACCCACTATCCCCACTAGATGTACCCCTTCAATGGTAATTCCATGTACTCCTAGCTGACGTCATAGGTGCCGCCTGCTCCTATCTCCACTAGGTGTACCCCTTTAATG
This sequence comes from Allium sativum, assembly GCA_030737875.1. Classification (NCBI taxonomy): domain Eukaryota; kingdom Viridiplantae; phylum Streptophyta; class Magnoliopsida; order Asparagales; family Amaryllidaceae; genus Allium; species Allium sativum. The sequence goes on along the minus strand of CM060921.1, from coordinate 796,605,184 downwards.
ATTAATTAATAATGGTAGCTTCGTGTACCCCTAGCTGACTACATAGGTTCCGTCTGCTCCTATCTCCACTATATGTACCCACTACCCTGCCCCATTCGATCGGCTCCCTAACTCTTAGATACCCGTGCTGGTCCCATAGTGGGGTGTATCACTCCCCTAAAGTGGCAACCTAATACAACTTAAGGATGCACGGCTTATACCTACACGATGCAACAACGTCTTACCTACCAGCCCGGGCCCACGCACGCACATAACCCCGTTGGACTTGCGTTGCCACCGCTAACCCATTCTGGCCTCTAACAATCAGGCCCAGTAGGCGTGTCCCGTCCTCGACTTGGGTCGAGCTCACAAAGATACTTAATGGGCTACTGGAATGAAAAGGGCCCCCACCAAGCTTCCCACCTAGGCTTTGTCCCCTCTAATACATCCCACTTAACCCCATGTCCACTTACACGTATAAATTTGGTTAAGTGTTTTCTAATTTAACCTAGTCTCACCCTTTTGTTTAATTAACAGGTTGTATTGGTTAAGTCTGTGGGCCTATATACACAAATATTACCCACCTACCCAAGATTTACTTAACCCTCTCACTGGTTCAGACATATTTAATTTACGGTTAAGTTTGTGGGCCTATATGTACTAATATTACCCACTTACCCAAGATTTACTTAACCCACTCATTTCGTATAACCCAGTTTACTTAACTCCCAACTTAAACTTAAGTTCTTACAATCCCTAGGGATCAGATTTGGTTAAGTAGTCCATTTCATTTACCATGTCCATTTTTAATTAATTAATCAATTAATTAAAACCTTTCCCTTCATAGGTGTCAATACCTATTTTATCCAATAATTTGAATTACATGTCATAATTGTTTATATTCAAATTACTCCATTTTTCTAATCGTATTTCTCATGACATCCACATGTCACCCACATGTCACCCACTAGATTTCTCATGCCACCCAAGGCACCCACTTAAACCCCATGTCCCACCACATGTTTTACTTTGGTTAAGTGTTTCTTAATTTATTACTATCGTAACCCCTGTAGGACCTCTCACATTAGACTGACATTTGTGGCTGCTGGATTTTGCCGGGCGGGTCCGGGCAGTCTTACACCACAAACGAGCCTAACCTCGTGTCCATACAATTGTTACGCATTTAGTTTGGGCCTTTGACCTCTCACATTGGGCTACCATTTGTGGCTGCTGGATTTGCCGGCCGGTCCGGGCAGTCTTACACCACAAATGAGTCCAACCTCGTGTCTTAGGCAATTAATTATACATAATTAATTTCCCCCAATATTTGAATTACTTTCCCTATTCAAATTACAAATCATTTCCATATTTATTTATGTATAAATATGCCACCTTAATTATGTCCACTATTTATGGTACATAAATTGTACCAATTTACATCTCAAATTAATTTCATGCCTTTTTAGGCATTTGTGCCAATTCTCAATATTTAATATCCTTATTCAAATTCAAATTAATCTTTGTCCATAATTAAACTATGTCCATTACTACACATTAATTTTCCAATTAATGCCTTCTTTAATTTTTTCGCCTTTTAAGGCAATTCACCTTAATTAATATCTCAAATTCGTTATATGCCTCATTTACATGCCAATTCACAATTATTAACATAATCAATATTTTTCCCCATAACCCTCGCGGCGTCCATTCACATAGAATATATGATAGACTAAGAAATAGTCTAACACATGGAAAAGGAAAAAACACCACATATTCACATAACATACAAAATAGGCCTAACTTGCATATGAGAATTTACCACATAACCTATATAAAATCATCAATCTAAACATAGGCCTAAAAGTATGAACCTACATGTTATGAACAAGATTTTCATCACAAAACTTACATAGGCAATAACCAAAAACTTGCATAACATGATTCATATTCCAAACTCATATTTTTATATAAACTTGCATATGTGATTTATGCAACATAACAATGGTGTAAATTTATCTCTAAATATACAAACTAGCATGTACAGATTTGGCATGTAACTTATGCATATCTTAGCCTAACTTTTGATCTAAAATAGATGTCATAAGATTTACTAACTTGCATGTGATTTATGTCTAAATCAACATCTAATCTTGCATACATACATATGATCTATCATATGAATCAACATAACCAAACTAGCATTTAAACAACATGATGATTTGATTACACGTAAGCCAATCGTAGAATTACAACATAGACCATAACTTTACAACATAGGTGACAACATAAAATCATAGAATTTACAACATGTATGATAACATCACAATTTAACAACATAATCATATCATACGGTCAATAATTCACATCATATCCATATAGTCCACAATTATATCTAATCTTACTTAATTTAATAATTATCTTGATTAGAGAAATCGAACTTGCCTTTCGTGGTTAAAGAATTATGAACATTCGATCAAACTTGATGCAGAATTGTTGTAGCGACATTAGTTGATTCGTTGTTGAAGCTCTAAGCTTGAATTAGGTTGAATTGATTAGCTATCTTCCTCTTTAGTTGGCGGCGGCTACACTGAGTTCCATGGCGAAGGCATAACGGCTTTGGTTCCAATTTTAATTAGGTTTAGGGTTAGCATTAGGATGTATTTATAGGTGTAGGAAGTTATTTAGGACCATTAGATTAACCCTGAACCATGAGAACCAATCAAATGCAAAATATGCATTTGAGCGAATCAGCCCACGGGTTGACAGCCAAACACCCTGGATTAACCCCAAGTCAACCCAGCGAGGCTCGGGTCGACCTCAAAAATGGGCCGGTTCGGTTATTCCCCCTCCCAATTCGCTGTTTTGAACTTTTTTGCATATTTATTTATTTAATTTTTAATTTATATATAGATATCAATATATATATATTTCTCTGCGCAACCCATTTCACTTAATTCTTTTCTAAAAATTAAGTATACTTTAATTTGTGAATTTTAATGTTATAAAATTATGGGGTGTTACATTCTCCCCTCCTTAAAGGATTTCGTCCCCGAAATCTCCAAGTCAAAAAGAATGTATATCCTACCATCTAATCGTCCATCTACTCAACCATCAAACACCAGCATCCATTGTCCTTAAAAGACTTCTAATGCTTTAATGTTTATATGCACAGTGTGTGTATATGTCCATATCTAATGCAAAATTAGGCGGTCTACTGATTCAGTCGACCTCCTTAGTGCAATTCATGATAGTGCCATGCGTCCAATATGTATGCAAAAGATTCCTGATGATACATATTAATTCTATATCCGTGCACAACCATCCACCCGAATGCAGCAACCATATGATAATACAACCATTATACATCCATTTTACTAAATACATCCATATATATGCAATATGCAATAGGAAGTGACTGAGCCGATCTGGTGCCTAATAGTGTGTGTATATGCATCCACGAGCAACCACTAGCGAACACTTGCATCCACTTTGCATCCATCATACATAACATGTCTCAAACACATGTTTCAACCATAGGATTTCCCTAACTAAAGGTCAAAGATACTAGCGAGAGGACATACTAAAGATAAGATAAGCACAAGCTAAGCGATAAAGGAGAAATTAAAAGACATACCCTCGAAAAGAAAAGGGTACCATGAACGCATCTTCTCTTCCGTCTCCCAAGTAGCGTTACTCTCATCGTCTCCCCATTGTACTTTGACTAGTCTGATCTCTCGATTTCTCAACTTCTTCATCTCCGACCCAAGAATGCATGTAGGAGCTCGTCGAATCATCGCATCACGCTCTATTTCCACCTCTCTAAGCAAGCTCGGCTCCACTACCTCCGCGGTCTCGTGTAAGCACTTCCTCAAATGTGATACATGGAATACGTCGTGTACACCACTAAGTCTCTCAGGCAACTCCCCTCTATACGCCATCTGACCAATCTTCTCCTTTATAGGAAACGGCCCTACGAACCTTGGTGCTAATTTCCCAACGGACCCAACGCGAACAACATTCCGTAATGGAGACACTTTGATAAAGACCATGTCCCCAACCTCAAACTCAAGATCTGTCATCCTCTTATCCGCATAAGATTTCTGCCTATCTTGCGCTGCTTTCATCCTTCTTCGAATCAAATCAATCTTCTCTGAAGTCTCTCTAATCATATCGGGCCCAAGTAAGATCTTATCCGTAGATTCCCACCAACGTGTAGGTGAACGACAAGGTCGTCCATAAAGAGCTTTGAAAGGTGCCATGCCAATGCTAGTCTGAAAGCTATTATTATATGCGAACTCCACCAATGGAAGATGCTCTTCCCATGTACCCCCAAAGTCTAGGATACATAGCCTCAAAAGGTCCTCTAGAATACGATTCACCCTCTCGGTTTGGCCGTCCTTCTGAGGATGATATGCGGTGCTCAAACATAACTGAGTCCCTACCGCTTCTTGTAAGCTCCTCCAAAATTCGCTAGTGAAGATAGGATCGCGGTCGCTTACTATGCTAGAAGGAACACCATGCAAACGAACTATCTCTCGGACGTATACAGGAGCTAACCATGGAGCAGTCCTCTTACTCGTCACGGGAATAAAATGGGCGCTCTTAGTAAGTCTATCTACTATAACCCAGATCCCCGTATTACCCTTCCTCGATCTTGGTAATCCATCAACAAAATCTATCGAGATACTATCCATGTGAACTCATCGCAACTATCCATCTCCCACGCAAGCTGTTCTATTCGAACTCGATATCCCCCAAGCACAAGCCCCAAAGGCCTAAACCAATATCAGACAAGCACCCAAGGAATACCTCCTACGATTTCAGACAGTCTACGTGAGATGATACTAGCAAAACAAATAATTGGGCACTTAACTGACTCTGGCTGTCCTCGCCAGTCTTGCTTCAAAACCATCACTAATCACCTAACTGACTTTGCATTATCCCCTAGGCACACACGAATACCTCGTGCCTCTAGGTAAACCCCGCACTTCATCGAAGACGTCACTGTACTCACAGACCACACGAAAAGATTCCAAATCACCGTTGGATACGTCAAGAGATTCTAGACAGCTAAACGTCACTGAACCCCTAGGGTCACAAGAAATATGAGGGTCTTTCCATAATGAATCAATAGTCTAACTACCCTCCTTTCACAATCTAGGATGGCACCTCGCCTGGGTAGCCAATCCACCCCTAGAATCAAACTATAGCCCGTGAAACCAAGGACGAAGGCGTTGCATTCAAATCCAACGTCCAAGATAGACACTCTCAAATCCCGACAAACCATTGAAGGATGAGCCGAACCACTAAAAAGATTTGAGACTAGGATGGGATCCTTAACTAGACTAGTATCTAGGTGCAGTGTTTTCAACTAACGAAGCAGATACTAACGAGTATGAAGCGCCAGAAACAAACAAAGTTCGAACAGGATGATAAAGGAAACCAAATTTCTACCTGGACGGTCCTACCCCTATCAGGTATACCAGCCGTGAGGGAACATGACTACCCTCCAGAAGTTCCTGTACTTTGCCCTTACCTCTTTGGACAATCCTAATAAGGTGTCCTATTTCTCCAAAAGGATAACTACTAGCCTTCTTGTTCACATTCCCCATTCGTGACCTTCCACCAAGATGAGGTTTCGTCCTTCATTAACCAACAGCTATTTGAACCTTCCTCCCATCGTCTACCTTAAAGGTATCAACAAGCCCTCCACTTCCTTGAACTAACTTCTAGCCCGACAAACGTCTAAGTCCCTTGAAGTGGTTTTTCGTCCTTTGTATGGAAGTCCCTATTTATCTTAGAAAAAGCATCTATACGCGGAGGGGGAAATTCAAAAAGAGAAAGAGGAAGAGATTCAAAACGGAGAATCGAAGGAAAGATATATGGCCCTTGGGGATTATGTTTTTAAAACAAACCTTTCTTTCAAAAATACTCTTTTACAAACATATTTTTGAAAGTATTCTTTATAAAAATGCTTTTGAAAAATAGTTTCTCAAAATATCTTATCTGTTCTGGCAACCTTCAGCTCTGATACCACGTGTAACACCCCATGTCCATTAATGTCACTCACAAAGGGAATGCATTAACTTCTATGGACCGTTTTAAGTGAATATAGAACAGAAAATCACAACAAGACAGATATGAAATAGTACTTGAAAATTTAAAACTTTATTTATTACAACGGAAGGTAAATATGTTTGGTTACATCACCAAAACCCATAGACTAAAGTCAAGTACAGAATATCCATCTTGACAAAATCAGAGTACATAATATAAAAAGCATAATCCCATAAATAGCCATAAAAGAGATAGGTTGAGCTTTACTTCAGCAATCCAAATCCAAGTGCTCCCAAAGAGATCCAAATCAAGCTTCCCACCCTAAGAACCTGGGGGGGGGGGGGGGGAGAAGGAAGAAAAGAGGTGGAAACAAAGGGGGTCAGACATAAAGTCTGGCAAGTCCGATAACTCCAACAATACAATTATCAAAGTAACTAGGATAAGACATAAGCTTGGTAAATAAGGAAATGACTGTGAATTAATGGCAAGACCAAGCAGCCAAAAATAATAGGATGAGCAAAGATAACGTTAAAGGCGCTTCCTAATCAATATAGGGTAATTACTATACTCTACCGTACTGTACCGTACTGTACTGTACTAACACTAACTGCACCCATACTAGTCACTCTATAAACTTGATCCCTCTTAACTAAATAAAATGATGATAGCTTCGTGTACTACTAGATGTACCCACTATCCCCACTAGATGTACCCCTTCAATGGTAATTCCATGCACTCCTAGATGACGTCATAGGTGCCGCCTGCTCCTATCTCCACTAGGTGTACCCCTTTAATGATTAATTAATAATGGCAGCTTCGTGTACCCCTAGCTGACTACATAGATGCCGTCTGCTCCTATCTCCACTAGATGTACCCACTACCCTGCCCCATTCGATCGGCTCCCTAACTCGTAGATACCCGTGCTGGTCCCACAGTGGGGTGTATCACTCCCCTAAAGTGGCAACCTAATACAACTATAAGGATGCACGGCTTATACCTACACGATGCAACAACGTCTTACCTACCAGCCCGGGCCCACGCACGCACATGACCCCATTGGACTTGCGTTGCCACCACTAACCCATTTTGGCCTCTAACAATCAGGCCCAGTAGGCGTGTCCCGTCCTCGACTTGGGTCGAGCTCACAATGATACTTAATGGGCTACTGGACTGAAAAGGCCCCCCACCAAGCTTCCCACCTAAGCTTGGTCCCCTCTAATACATCCCACTTAACCCCATGTCCACTTACATGTATAAATTTGGTTAAGTGTTTTCTAATTTAACCTAGTCTCACCCTTTTGTTTAATTAACAGGTTGTATTGGTTAAGTCTGTGGGCCTATATACACAAATATTACCCACCTACCCAAGATTTACTTAACCCTCTCACTGGTTCAGACATATTTAATTTACGGTTAAGTTTGTGGGCCTATATGTACTAATATTACCCACCTACCCAAGATTTACTTAACCCACTCATTCCGTATAACCCAGTTTACTTAACTCCCAACTTAAACTTAAGTTCTTACAATCCCTAGGGATCAGATTTGGTTAAGTAGTCCATTTCATTTACCATGTCCATTTTTAATTAATTAATCAATTAATTAAAACCTTTCCCTTCATAGATGTCAACACTTATTTTATCCAATAATTTGAATTACATGTCATAATTGTTTATATTCAAATTACTCCATTTTTCTAATCGTATTTCTCATGACATCCACATGTCACCCACTAGATTTCTCATGCCACCCAAGGCACCCACTTAACCCCCATGTCCCACCACATGTTTTACTTTGGTTAAGTGTTTCTTAATTTATTACTATCGTTACCCCTGTAGGACCTCTCACATTAGACTGACATTTGTGGCTGCTGGATTTTGCCGGGCGGGTCCAGGCAGTCTTACACCACAAACGAGCCTAACCTCATGTCCATACAATTGTTACGCATTTAGTTTGGGCCTTTGACCTCTCACATTGGGCTACCGTTTGTGGCTGCTGGATTTGCCGGCGGGTCCGGGTAGTCTTACACCACAAATGAGTCCAACCTCGTGTCTTAGGCAATTAATTATACATAATTAATTTCCCCCAATATTTGAATTACTTTCCCTATTCAAATTACAAATCATTTCCATATTTATTTATGTATAAATATGCCACCTTAATTATGTCCACTATTTATGGTACATAAATTGTACCAATTTAAATCTCAAATTAATTTCATGCCTTTTTAGGCATTTGTGCCAATTCTCAATATTTAATATCCCTATTCAAATTCAAATTAATCTATGTCCATAATTAAACTATGTCCATTACTACACATTAATTTTCCAATTAATTCCTTCTTAAATTTTTCGCCTTTTAAGGCAATTCACCTTAATTAATATCTCAAATTCGTTATATGCCTCATTTACATGCCAATTCACATTTATTAACATAATCAATATTTTTCCCCATAACCCCCGCGGCGTCCATTCGCATAAAATATATGATAGACTAAGAAATAGTCTAACACATGGAAAAGGGAAAAACACCACATATTCACATAACATACAAAATAGGCCTAACTTGCATATGAGAATTTACCACATAACCTATATAAAATCATCGATCTAAACATAGGCCTAAAAGTATGAACCTACATGTTATGAACAAGATTTTCATCACAAAACTTACATAGGCAATAACCAAAAACTTGCATAACATGATTCATATTCCAAACTCATATTTTTATATAAACTTGCATATGTGATTTATGCAACATAACAATGGTGTAAATTTATCTCTAAATATACAAACTAGCATGTACAGATTTGGCATGTAACTTATGCATATCTTAGCCTAACTTTTGATCTAAAATAGATGTCATAATATTTACTAACTTGCTTGTGATTTATGTCTAAATCAACATCTAATCTTGCATACATACATATGATCTATCATATGAATCAACATAACCAAACTAGCATTTAAACAACATGATGATTTGATTACACGTAAGCCAATCGTAGAATTACAACATAGATCATAACTTTACAACATAGGCGACAACATAAAATCATAGAATTTACAACATGTATGATAACATCACAATTTAACAACATAATCATATCATACGGTCAATAATTCACATCATATCCATATAATCCACAATTATATCTAATCTTACTTAATTTAATAATTATCTTGATTAGAGAAATCGAACTTGCCTTTCGTGGTTAAAGAATTATGAACAATTGATTAAACTTGATGCAGAATTGTTGTAGCGACGTTAGTTGATTCGTTGTTGAAGCTCTAAGCTTGAATTAGGTTGAATTGATTAGTTATCTTTCTCTTTAGTTGGCGGCGGCTACACTGAGTTCCATGGCGACGGCATAACAGCTTTGGTTCCAATTTTAATTAGGTTTAGGGTTAGCATTAGGATGTATTTATAGGTGTAGGAAGTTATTTAGGACCATTAGATTAACCCTGAACCATGAGAACCAATCAAATGCAAAATCTGCATTTGAGCGAATCGGCCCACGGGTTGACAGCCAAACACCCTGGATTAACCCCAAGTCGACCCAGCGGGGCTTGGGTCGACCTCAAAAATGGGCCGGTTCGTTTATTCCCCCTCCCAATTCGCTATTTTGAACTTTTCCGCATATTTATTTATTTAATTTTTAATTTATATATAGATATCAATATATATATATTTCTCTGCACAACCCATTTCACTTAATTCTTTTCTAAAAATTAAGTATACTTTAATTTGTGAATTTTAATGTTATAAAATTACGGGGTGTTACAACTTTGAAATCCGATCAAGTCAGATAAACATCCTTCCCAAATTCGATAATTTTTCTCATGACGAACCATATAGTTTCTTAACGAGATTTGAATATGCTTGTGCAACCTTTAAATTACAACAGTTATGTGAGGATGGTATTAAACTTTGTTTGATTCCTTTCGCACTAACTAACTCCGCAGAAAAATGGTTTCTCAGCTTGCCCCCAAATTCGACAAAAAAATAGGATGAATTTACATCATTTTTCCTTAAAAAGTTCCACCCCCCAGAAAAACAGCTAGAGTCAGAAATGAAATCACTAATTTCCACCAAAAACGGGGTGAATCTTTTTGGCAATATTTCAAAAGATTTAAAGAACTGTTGTTAAGTTGTCCCCATCATGGTTATGAAACGTGGACGTTATGTCAAATTGTATACGATAGACTCGATAATGGTTCTAGGCAAATGTTAGAGTCTATGTGTAAGGGCAATTTTCTAAAAAAGACTGACGTAGAAGCTTGGGAATTTCTAGACGAGTTAGCACAAAAATCGAAACAATGGGAACGAACTAATGAAAAATCTCCCTATTCGCATTCCAGTAGTAATTCTATTGAATCCCCTTCTTCTAATCATCTTGTTAATGCCATACTGAACGTTGTTAGAACACACACTTAGTCTATAACGTTTTCCAAGCTATGTGTCACATATGTCTTGACTCCAGTCACTTGGCTGATGACTTTCCCCAGTCCCTTGAGCAAGTAAATGCTTTCAACAGACCCAACAACCACCCAAATCTTTCTTATGGTCCAAATAACCCCCTGATGAATAGACCCTCGAATCGAGCATTTCCGAACAATGCTTTGAACCCTCCCCTTAGGCAAAATCAGTACAATTCGAACCAGGGCCTTTCCACCAATTTCATCAAACGGTTGCACCCCAACATGAAAAATGCCTTTCTACGATTGAGTGGAATTTATTTGAGTAACCTATTAGCGCAAATGACTAAGCAAAGTGTTGAAAATCAAAACAAGTTAGACAACTCGTTACACTCATACATGCAAAACACGAATCAACAAATGAGTGAACTTCAAAAACAAATGTCACAACTTAACGCTAGATTAAGTGAAAGTGAAAAGGGTACGTTTCCAAGTCAACCCATCCAAAACCCTAGAGGACAAAATTCAAACCCCAACCAAATTCACATCGTTCAAGATTCAAATGTTAGTCACTTGAGTGCGGTCACGACTCTTAGATTCGGCAAAACGTTTGACAACCATGTGGTCAACCCAAATGATTTACCGGACGATCTTCCAAACCCATCCGAAAATTCAACCAACTCAGATCAAAACATTGAGCCAAATTCTGATAAGGACCATCCTCAAACTCAGGTAGTCCAACCCAATGAGTTGTCTGCTCCATTTCCTCATAGACCCCGACCTAGGAAAAAGACGGATCAGCTAGAAAAGATCCTAGACATATTTAAGCAAGTTAAAGTGAACATTCCTCTTTTAGATATTATACAACAAGTTCCACAGTACGCGAAATTTCTAAAAGACTTGTGCACTCAAAAATGTCCCACACACGTACCTAAGAAAGTGTTTCTAGCAACAACTCTAAGCGAAGTCTTGTCCCAATCAATGCCAGTGAAATGAAAAGATCCTGGCGGCCCCACAATATCATGTAGTATTAGGGACAACAAAATCAATGCCAGTGAAATCCATGCTGTCCACGACAATGAACTTGAGCTCGACCATCTGAATAACGAAATTGAATTGAATTACGAAACCTTGTTTCAAGATATTCCTGAAAATGTCTCTGATTCGATTCCTGTCGAGCCGCTCACAATTGAGTCTATTCCTTAACCAATTTCTTCGGTTGAGTCATCTCCAAAATCCGAACTCAAAGTGTTTCCCAGTCATCTTAAGTACGCTTACCTAGGAGATAATGAAACTCTTTCTGTCATTATCGCTTCTGACCTAACAAGTGAGCAGGAACAATTGCTCCTTCCCATGCTTAAGAAAAATAAGGAAGCAATTGGTTGGTCTATGGATGATATTAAGGGGATTAGTCCTTCGATAGTCCAACATTGAATCCACCTTATAGATGATGCCAAACCCACTTGTGATCCCCAGCGTCGACTAAACCCCTTCATGAAAGAAGCAGTTCGTGCTAAAATCCTTAAATGTCTTCACAATGGAATCATCTACCTAATTTCTGATAGTCAATGGGTTAGTCCGATTCATGTTGTACCTAAGAAATCAGGGATAACCATGATCCAAAATGAAGCTAACGAGCATATCCCAACCCGTACCCAGACAGGTTGGCATGTTTGCATTGACTATAGGAAACTTAACGCTGCAACATGTAAGAATCATTTCCCTCTGCCATTTATCGATCAAATGTTAGAGCGACTAGCCGGTCACGAGTACTATTGTTTCCTTGATGGGTACTCGGGCTATAATCAAATCCCTATCACTCTTGAGGACTAAGAGAAAACCACTTTCACTTGTCCCTTCGGTACATTTGTGTACCATCGTATGCCTTTTGATATCTGTAATGCACCTGAAACCTTTCAGAGGTGCATGATTAGCATTTTTTCTGATATGATCGAGCGATTTTTGGAAGTTTTAATGGATGATTTTTCCATCTTCGAGAATTCTTACACTGAGTGTTTACATCACCTTGATCTTGTTCTTAACCGTTGCAAAGATAAACACTTGACTCTTAATTGGGGAAAATGTCACTTCATGGTCAGACATGGCATTGTTCTAGGATATGTCATCTCTAATAAAGGAATTGAAGTAGACAAAGCCAAAATCGAAGTTATCTTTAACCTTCCCATTCCCAAATCCGTTAACGACATCCGATCCTTTTTAGGTCATGCTGGCTTTTACCATCGCTTTATAAAGGATTTTAGAAAAATCACTCGACCTTTAACTAATCTTCTTGGTAAGGATGTTCCTTTTGACTTCAATTCTGACTGTATTTCATCTTTTGAGCATCTCAAAAATGAACTTGTTTATGCCCCTATCATCTGCTCTGCCAACTGGAAGCTGCCTTTTGAAATCATGTATGACGCCTCTAATTTCGCTTTAGGCGCTGTCTTAGGACAACGAATTGATAAAATTCTTCATGTCATTTACTATGCGAGTAAGACTTTGAACGATGCTCAAATCAATTATACGACCACTGAAAAAGAACTCTTAGCTGTCGTTTTCACTCTAGAAAAATTCAGACCTTATCTAGTTGGCTCACACATCACTGTTCATACCGATCATTCCGCACTTAGGTACCTTTTCTCTAAAAAGGATGCTAAGGCTCATCTCATTCGTTGGATCCTTCTACTTCAAGAATTTGACCTTACCATTAAGAATAAAAAAGGATCTGACAATGTTATTGCGGACCACTTGTCTCGTCTTCCAAATGCCCCGTCTTCTTCTCTTCCGATCAATGAGAACTTCCCGGATGAACAGCTCTTTTCAATGCCCACTGATCCTTGGTTCGCTGACATTGTCAACTACTAAGTCATTATGAAGACCCCTTCTTTATGGTCCAAGAAGGATAAACAGAAATTCTTTTTCCAAGTGAAACATTTTTTCTGGGACGACCCCTATCTTTTCAAGTATTGTCCTGACCAAATCATTCGAAGGTGTGTTCCCGACACTGAAACTCACAGTGTCCTCTCTTTCTGTCATGACCAAGTCTGCTGTGGTCACTTTGGTCCCAAAAAGACAACCGAAAAGGTTCTCCAATCGGGTTTCTACTGGCGCAACCTTTTCTAAGACACTTATGAATTTTGCAAAACTTGTGATCGATGTCAATTCTTAGGGAAAATGGGTAAACAAAATATGATGACTCTAAACCCCATTCTAGAGGTCAAATTTTTTGATGTTTGGGGTATAGACTTCATGGGACCCTTCCCTAATTCTTTTGGGAACGTTTACATTCTCTTAGCTGTCGATTATGTTTCTAAATGGGTCGAAGCTGTTCCACGCAAAACAAACGATAATAAGTTTGTTGTCTGCTTCTTAAAAGAAAACATCTTTTCTAGGTTTGGCACACCTCGCACAATAATCAACGACAATAGGACACACTTTTGTAATCGTTCTTTTGAAGCCCTCATGAGAAAGTATTCGATAACCCACAAGTTATACACTCCTTACCATCCTCAAACTTGTGGGCAAGTTGAAGTATCAAATAGGAAAATTTAACAAATCCTTGAGAAATCTGTGAATCGAAATCATCAAGATTGGTCCCAAAAGTTAACCGACGCTCTTTGGGCTTACGCACCGCTTTCAAAACAAACTTAGGTATGTCCCCTTATCGGTTGATTTTTGGTAAGCTATGTCACTTGCCAGTTGAACTAGAACATAGGGCGTTATGGGTAATAAAAACTCTAAATCTTGACTAAGAGCAAGTAGGAACTTAGGAAGCTTCAATTTAATGAACTTGATGAAATTCGAAATGACGCCTATGCAAATGAACGAATTTATAAGGACAAAACGTAAGTTTTTCATGATAAATCATTTTTCGTATAACTTTTATGCCAGGTCCAAAAGTTCTGTTGTATGACTCAAGATTGCATTTATTTCTGGGTAAGTTAAAATCTAGATGGATCGGACCTTACACTATGCGAACTACTTTTCCGTATGGTGCGGTAGAAATTGAGAATCCAACCGATGGATCGTCCTATAAGGTTAGTGGTCAACGCCTTAAACCTTACTTGGAAGCAATACCCAACCAAGAGGAAGAGCTCATGGTCCTCCATGAGCCACATTACATTCGGTAAGACGCACTAACCCTCTTTTGTACATATGTAAATATTCTCGTATTTTTTTTCCTTCACTAAGATATGTCTGATTAACGATTGTGAGGACACAGTCACACTCAAGTGTGGGGGGAATTCACATTACATCAGCACTCAAATTTTATGAACTAGGTCATTCATTGAACAAGGATTAACTTAAATTCATAAATGACACCTTGGTTCTTGTTTGATAAGTTGAATTATTGGGTGATGGAAATGAACATTATTTATTCGTTGAGTCGTAATGTGTCTTTTTAAGATGCTACCTTGAGACTATGTAGATGTTAGTCGTGTTCTGGAGTAAGCATATCAACCCTTGTTATACATGTTAGAATGTGCAAGTAAAAATAATCAAAAATATAATAAAATAATAATGATTTTGCACCTACATTTTTTTGTATTTTCTGAGTTCGTTTTCATGCATAATATTTTTTCTCACTCAAATTTTCAAAATCGTAAGTTCTAAATTCCACTTGGCCCAATTAAGAAGAAATGACTCATTGTAGCGTTCTTCTTCAATACCCCCACATTATTCAAACCCAAGTTTTAGTCGAATTACATCCATGTTTCGACAAGTTTTTCTTATATTGGTATACTTTAGAACCTTGTACTGATTTATTTTCAAAGGCTCAAAAACGTCATTTTTATACCAATATTACACCACCCACTCTGTACTTGTTTTAAGGTAGGATAACCATATAACACATCTTATTTTATATGGGTTATCTATCTTACGAAACTTTGCTTATCATTCCTTTTAGCTTTTTATAAAACATCAATCAAGACTTATGCGTTGAATTAGGGTTATAGAAGTAGAGTAACTAGGACACAAAACTTTCCTTTCATGAAGTGTTGGTTATGATTCGCTTAGTAGATGAGGAATCAAATGAAAGAATATACGGTATCATTCCAATTCATCTCCACTCATCATTCATCATGCAAAAAAAAGCAATAAAGAGAAAATCTCTGAGAATAAAATAGTCATTCATCATTCTTGACTATAAAGCATTTCCATTCCATCCACATCCATCATACCGTACTTAGAAGCGATGATTGTAGTTGAGGAGATGATAGGAAACAAAACATCCATTTCTGCCTTAGTATTACTTTATCTTTTGTAGCTTGAAGTTCAAATAATACACTTGCCCTCTTATCTATAACATTTTTAGAACTTACAAAATTCTCCTTTATCTATGCATAACTCACATCCAATACACTATAGTTACATTGATGCAAAATTATTCGAAAAAAAAGAGAAAAAAAAAAGAATAAATGATTGGGTGCACATTGTTGATGTGTAGAACTTTGGTTGACACCACGCTCTTAACCTTCAAGGAAATTACAGTGTTCTCAAGGAATTACGATTCAGCTTGAAATTTTTTATTCTTTTTACACCAGTAATGGGATGGACAATTTGGGACTAAACCGTTATTATTAAAGTTAGGTAAAGTCCTTGGAATGTGAAAAACTTTAAATATATTGTTTGATTAATCCGCGTACATAAGACGCTTTGGATTTTGTGGGTAGTATCCACTGAAAACCCTCACGAGACAACACTCGTCCTACTAGGGACACCTAGGGGATTAACGGCTTATTGCATATGCTAAATGCAATCGTGTTTCCTACTAAAGTGTGACATATCTTAGTTTAGTTTATTCGAGGACGAATAAAAAGATAAGTGTGGGGGTATTTTATATACATGTAAATGTCTATATTTTATCCGCTTATTTATCTTGTTTTCTTTTTAAAATAATTGATATTGCGTATCTATAGCTGTGTTTTCAGATTGTTGATAAAAATCATCGTTAAGAGCATTTGATGGATAAAGCATGAAGAATTTGCTTAAAAAGAGTGAAGTTTGAAATTGCTAAAGCTTGAAGAGTTTAAAGCTTGAAGAACGGTTGCAAAATGAGCTCAGCTTGGAAGATTTGGCTCATTAAAGACTCATGTTGCATTCATATTGGCTCATTTGCAAGGCATCTCACTCTATAGATGCGTTCACTCTGGCTTACGTGTTATTTGGGCTAAATCTTTAGTCCCACATTGTGTAAATAACCAATTAGTCTTTGTCATATCAGCTATAAATACACTTGTATCTTTTTCATTTAAAAACACATTGGGTTTTATTCTGTAATCCTTAGAATAAATTCATTCTTCTTCTGTTCTCTTTACTTTTTATTGTAGTTTATTTATGTTGTTTATTTTTTGTTTCTCTTCTCTTCTAGCTATGTCAATCTAATCTCCTTTAATTAGGGGGTGATGATGATGGATTAGATTCAATATGAATCACATAGCCAAAGAGATTAGAACTTCATGTATGTAGATCTAGATCTGAACCTTCATACTCTGTGTCATTTAAGAGCTATGCTCCTTCACAAGGTATATTCGAGTTCGATGTAATGTTTATCAGATTTAGATCTAACATTTATGGGTTTAGAAATAATAGTGAATCTGTCCTGATAGCCTATGGTTGTTTAAGAGCTTAGCTCCTGCATAGGCTATACTTGTCGTTATTCACATATTTGTTTCTAGAAGCCTAATAAGTGTTGATTCATGTTTGTGATAGAAACATGAATTAGATCTGATTAATCTGTTTGGTTATTAATTCATGGTAATTTAATCTATGTCATTGCTCCCTAATTGCTTTCTTTAATCATATAAAACTCTCTTTTTCATTTAATTTCTGTGTTTTCAACCAATCAAAATTCTGTAATAACTTGATTGGATTTACTAGTTTAAATATTTTTGGTCTTAGAGTCGACACCTCTATAACAATCCTTGTTGTTTAGGAAAGCCGAACGGATTTTATAGTTTTTTACAATTGTTTAATTTGTTCGCAAACACATTGCTAGAACTATATTGTTTGATGTGATGACTGGAAGCAACCTTTTGGTGTGGCCGGTACTGGAGCTGGATGTAATTAGAACTTTTGGTTAAGAATTTAATGGAATTGCATTAGAACCGGGCCGTCTTGATGTCGGAAATGTTTTCATTCTATATGAAAAGATAAAATAACTTATCTTTTATACAAAATAACACTAGAAGCTATCATAACAAATTGTATCTTTTGACTATAAGTGTAAACTCATACTAAGCTGTATAAATTGACACTTTTATAGTGTATTTTGCTGCAGTTTTAGTTTTATGTATATGGGTTGATATAAGTCACATGGAATATTATGTGACTGTTTACTTTTTACACAATATTTGAAAAGGATAAAAGCATTTATCTTTTATTAAATTGATTTGCTTTGTGCTCGGATTACAAGTTCATTTATTAGTCATTTTGTGTTTATAATCTGAATACACTGTCATTTTCATTTACATTTGTTGTTTAATGGTTTTATGCTTAAGCTCATATTGGTAAATTATTTAATTTACCAATCTTGGTAGATTATTGCAATGTTTGAAAAGATAAAAGCATTTACCTTTTATTAAAATTTCTGCTTATTCTCCTATGTTTGGAGTGTTGGAGACAGTTCAGAAGATAGAAGCAATTAGGGAATAGCTAATTACATCATTCAAAAGACAAAACATTTTATCATTTTTGTAAAATTTAACAAAACTAGTCATAAATCAAAATATAATTTCAAAAAAAAAACATAAACATTATACAACACAGATATAAATAAGACAATAAACTTAAAATACATAAAATATACAGATTGTAGAAAATAAAAAAAATTAATATAAAAATATAATTAAAATGTTAAAACACTTTATCATTTTAGAACGCCACAAATAAAATTTAGCAAAAACAACATAAATCAACAAATAAAAACTCAAAAAAATGTAAATAATATAAAAATTAGCTCTTTTATCTTCTGTTATTTTGTATAAAACAAATGTATAAGCTATACAATGAAGTTGATGATATGTATTGGTTATATAATACAAAAGAACAGAAGAAAGTTACATACATTTATCTTTTCAGCGACATTTGCTACTTATACATTCATATTTCTCACCACTCGTATCATATACAACAGGTATCATGGCATGCCTTTATGACTTTATGAAACAAAAAGTGAAAATAGTAAATAAACAGAACAATCGAAATCAACAAAAGTAGGATCGAGTAACTAAACAATGGTATATAGTTTGTTACTGCAAAACATTTGCAGCAGTATGTGCTCTCAACTGAACAACAACTCAACAATGTACAACTAAAAACTGAACAATTAAACAATGAACAACTGAAAACTAAACAAAAGTTGAACTAAATAACTAAAAATGAAAAACTAAATAATGGTAGTTGTAGATGATGAACATAACTTATTAATGGTCCAGCTATAAGAATCATCATGCAGACAATTTGCAACAGTCTGTGCTCTACACTATTGAAAATCTTATAAAGTGAAGTTTGTTACTGCTTGCATTCCTTTTGTTATTGCTTGCATGAATAACATCACAAAAATTCCACAGTCACTCATGCACAAAAGAATTGATTAATTACTTGAGGATTAAAAATGAAATTTTAATGTTCATTTAAGCATATGAAACATTCAGTTTTACAATTCATTACTAAAATGTTGTAACTAGAATTGCCAAAATATAGTATAAGAAAAGCTAATTCAAAACAAAAAAGTAGCCAAAAGGATAAAAAAATTACAAAAATATATTCAAATTAACAAAAAGAAATTCAGTAGATACAAATCCGTTTACCTTTTTCAGAAACTACGAGCACCGTATAATTAAAGCAATATTCATGGAACTGCTAAAAAAGATAACTACAATTATCTTTTTCAGAAACTATGAGCAGTGTATGTTGGAACCGTTGTGATTAATCTGACTCAAGACCACTCGAATCAAATATCTACGCCTAGCGGAAGACTAGATCGTTGTTAGACTTGCAAAAACGACCAAAACCAATAACTCTAGTCACAAACAATGATCAACCAATCACGAACAATCCAAAACTCAATCACAAGCAAGAAACTAATGACAATGTAGCAAAAATAAATCACACAAGGATTTATAGTGGTTCCACTAACATCTTGTTAGTGTACATCCACTTTGGAAAGAGTATTTCATTACCACGATGAAAGGAATACAAGAGATTGATCCAATGATCACTATATTTCAATATAGAAAAGATTTTGAGGAGAATTGAATTGAAGAATTTCTAATTAGGTTATAAACCCTAATTAAACCTTTGAGAATAAACCCTTGATCTCAATCCTCCAAAGAAGCTCTCTTTCGAAAACCAGAAAAATAGCTTATATATGGATGGGCCAATTCCCGAAATTGCCCTCAAGTCTTCACAAATCGTATTGCCAAGTTTCCAGCCCGAAACAGCCCATTAGCCACCTCAGACGTTTGTCGTAGGAACTGACAGACGTCTGTCCCTCCCAAGGAATTAATTGGGCTCTAGGACTCCTAAATATGACATACGTCTGTTGGAGCTCATACGTCTATCCCCCTTTGGACAGACGTCTATCCAGACTCTCGGGAAAAAACCCCTGACAACTCAGACGTCTGTCATACTCCATGACAGACGTTTGTCGCTCCAGCCAGCAGATACCAAACACTAATTCGGCTCTAACTTCCGCGTACGAACTCCGATTTGCGAACAGTCTTCTGCGATTCGAAGCTATCTTCATCCTCCTCAATCTAACATACAGTATCGCATACTTGAACACTACACCTCAATACTATAACCATCTCCATACACCAAACTCCATTTCCCCAAGCATTCCCTTCTACCTTCAACCAAGCACCATGAATACTTTCCCAATGAGCTCCGGCAAAGCCACCACCCAATGCACTCCATTAACGAGATCCGGCAAAGCCAACGCCCGCGAACGAAGTGTTGAAACTATTCAAACCAAAAACCGTCTCATCAAAAGACAATGTACACGGGAGTGAAGCGAGTACTTACCATGGAGATAGATTTACAATCTCTCACCGCTATTCCTTTCCATCAAAATGAACAAAATCACTCTCTCCAACCGTGCCACCCCATGGCACCTAGCAACTCAATAAGCGAATTAAGTTCGAGTAATGCTCGAACTTCCCAACCGGCAATGCTTTAGTAAACAGGTTCGCCGCATTATCCTTTGTGTGCACTTTTCGAAGGTATACTAGCTTACCCTCATCCATGGCTATAAGAAATGACTCTCTCACCTCAATATGCCTGGTCCGTGAGCTAAATGCCAAATTCTCCGCTAAATGTATAGCACTTTGGCTATCACATCGAACATCAATACTCTCATGTTCGAAACCCAAGTCACACAATAGTCTCTTCAAATAGAGTGCCTCTTTTGCCGCTTCCACCGTGGAAATCAACTCCGCCTCCGTAGTGTATAAAGCAACTATGGTTTGCAATCTCGATCTCCAACTAATGGCTATCCCGCCAAGTGTGAGACATACCCGAAAGTTGATTTCCTCCGATCCCTATCACCGACGTAGTCTGAGTCACAATAACCAACCAACTTGCAACTCCTCTCATCACTACCACAAAAAACAAGACCATGAGATGTTGTGCCTTAACCTTTCAAGTATCTCAATATAGCCTTCACGGCTTCCCAATGCGATTTCCCTGGATTAGCCATATACTGACTAACCACCCCGACGGCATTTGCAATATCGTGCCTTGTACACACCATGACGTACATCAAACTACCAACCGCATTTGCATATGGCATCTTTGCCATATAAGCCTTGTTTTTCTCCCCGATAGGTGATCCCTTATCCGAAAGCTTCATATGTAATGGTAAAGGTGTATTTAATGCCTTTGCATTCTTCAGGCTAAACCGACAAAGCACTTTCTTAATGTATTCCTTTTGAGTCAATCTTAACTCAAAACGCTTTTGGTCCCTTCCAATTTCCATGCCCCAGATTTTCCTTGCTTCTCCAAGATCTCTCATTTTGAATTCCGATTTCAAAAGCATCTTCAACTTGTTGATTTCATTTTTATCTTTGGAAGCAACGAGCATATCATCCACATATAAGAGTAAATACACCCAACAATCATTTCCCAACCTCTTGAAATATACGCAAGCATCCTTGATGCTTCGATGGAAGCCACTTTCAAGCATGAAATGATCGAATCTCTTGTACCATTGACTAGGTGATTGTTTTAACCCATATAGTGATTTCTTCAACTTGCAAACCATTTTAGACTTACCACCTGCAACAAAACCTTCTGGTTGGTCCATGTAGATGTCTTCATCCAAGTATTCATGTAAGAAGGCGGTTTTCAAACCAAGTTTCTCCAACTCCAAGTCATGGACAACAAATATAGCTAGTAAAACCCAGATAGAAGTATGACGTACCACCAGTGCAAAAATTTCATCATACTCATTTCCTTTTCTTTGTGCAAACCCCTTTTCCACTAACCTTGCTTTGTACCTTCCATCATCCTTCACCTTGTAAATCCACTTGCACCCTATAGCATGGTTTCCTTGAGGAAGTGGAACCAACTCCCAAGTTTGGTTCTTCATTAATGATTGCATCTCTTCCTCCATGGCGCAAATCCACTTCGAGCTCTCACTTGACTCCATGACATCATTAAGGTCTATCGACTCATCTTGGACTATAATGAGAGCGTAGTCCAAATGATCACAAAAGCTAAGGCAGTTCCAATCACCATATCTTTTGGGTGGTCTTATTGCACGTCGACCAACCCGAGTAGAAATACTATCACCCAAACCCTTTTTGGCTCCACCTTGAGTCGAAACTTCTCTAGTATCATTTACATCACCAACATCACTAGAGGAACCATGTGAACTATGTGATGTTTCATCAACCACTTCAACCCCACGGGCTTCTTCTTCAACTCTACTACCACTTGGACGGAATATGGGAATGACTTCCTTCTCCTTTGATTCACCATGAACCAAATCCAGAACTTCCGATGAGCTCTCATTCTCCTTGAATAAAGCCGACTCATCAAAAGTGACATGACAAGAATTTACAACCTTCTTCGTTTCCGGATTCCAAATTCGATAGCCTTTTACGCCGTCTATGAAACCAAGCAAGACCCCCTTGAAAGCTCTAGCTTCAAGCTTATCATTCCCCAGATCATGCACATAAACCGGGCTACCAAACACACGAAGATATCTCAAGTAAACACTCTTCCCTTTCCACACTTTCTCCGGAATTTTGTTATCAATGGCCGAGCACAGAATTTGATTCACAATATGCACCGCTGTTGACAAAGCTTTGGCCCAAAATCCCTTAGACAAACCCGATGTCAATCTCAAGCATCGAGCTCTCTCAAGTAGAGTTCGCTTCATTCTCTCTGCTACTCCATTAGATTACGGATCTCCTGGTGTAGTAAAATGTCTCTGGATTCCGTGATGCTTACAATAGTCTAAGAATTCCCAGGAAATACATTCGCCGCCATTGTCGGTCCTTAACACCTTCAAAGTCTTGCCCTCTCATTCTCAACAAGAGTCTTCCACACTTTGAACTTAGCAAATGCCTCCGACCTGGCCCTCATTACATACACACATACCTTTCGAGACAAATCATCAATGAAAGAAATATAAAAACGAGCTCCACCCAAAGAAGCAACCGATGCCGGTCCCCAAGCATCCGAATGAACATACTCAAGAGCCTCCTTTGAGTCATGTTTGCCTTCATCAAATGATACCCTTGTTTGCTTCCCCATCACACATTCCTCGCAAAAATCTAGTTTGTTGAAACTCTCACCCTCGATCATCTCCGCTTCCGAAGATTATCCAAACTCCTCTCCGAGACATGACCTAATCTCAAATACCACAACCGTGTCGCATCCAAGTCACGAGAACTATCAACACCCACACAAGTCTCACCTCCTACGATCACACCTTGAGGCAAATATTTACCATGAGTCCTAGCATCCTTCATAACCACAAGCGCCCCCTTCGAAACCCTTAAGAAATCCTTCTCGATAGTGACCTTGAATCCTAGATAATCCAATTGCTCTAAAGATATAAGCGACTTCCTAAGTCCCGGAACATAGAGAAGGTTGGTGAGCGTGCAAACAACTCAATCAAACATCCTTATTTGCACGGAGCCAATACCCATCGACTTGCAAATAGCACCATTTCCCATATCAATTGCATTTCCCTCTTGAACTTCATAAAACGAAAAACAGTTTCTATTTGGCGTCATGTGATACGACGCACCCGAATCGAGTACCCATTCGCTAATCGAAACACCCGATGCTACCGCCGTCAACACATTCTCATCTATCTCACCATCCCCACTCTCCACCGCAACGGATGAAGATGCTACTTCCTTCTTATCTTTTTCCGGACATTCATTCTTCCAATGTCCTAGTTCCTTGCAAATAAAGCACTTCCCATTTCTCTCTTTCAATTTACCTCTTCCACCGGGCTTTTTTGATTTAGAACGCCCCCGGTTTCCTTTCTACACATTCTTTTTCTCCGCAAACAACCTGTGACCACTACTAGATCCACTAATACCCTTACTCATCTCCTTCATTTGATCTCTCAACTCCTCACTAAGAAGACCCATCTTGACATCATCTAGAGTCAAGGTATCCCGACCATAGATCAAACTATTTGAGAAACCCGTATAGCGGTCCGACAAAGAACACAATAATATCATCACCTTTTGCTCATCCTCAATCTTCAAATCAACGGCCTTCATCTTCATAAGCAAGTCATCAAAGGCATTTAAGTGTTCCTTAAGAGAATTACCCTCCTTCATCTTGAAGGTAAAAAACGTTTGCAATAAGATCAAATGGTTAATGAGCGACTTCTTCATATACAATTCCTCCAACTTGTCCCAAATACCTTTAGCCGTCGTCTCACCACTAATTTCGGAGATCACATTCT
This sequence comes from Allium sativum, assembly GCA_030737875.1. Taxonomy (NCBI): domain Eukaryota; kingdom Viridiplantae; phylum Streptophyta; class Magnoliopsida; order Asparagales; family Amaryllidaceae; genus Allium; species Allium sativum. Next base: position 796,580,787 of record CM060921.1, on the reverse strand, counting down.
CCCCCATAGCAAGTTGAAGAGTAGTGTAACCCCATTCCTCTATCTCCTCTCTCTCAACATCCGAGATATCACTTGGTAATAAGTGAGTATCAAATACCACTCGGTGCACCCGATTCCGCCTAAGAACCACTTTCATTTTCCATTGCCACTTCTCAAAGTCATTATCACCATTCCACTTGTCAATTACCAATTGAGAACCCGACGCCACATACGAACCACGTACATAAGGCGCCACACTATTCGGACTTCCGGTTGAAGGACTTACTGAGCTATTACCCGTTTCCGGCATTTTCACAAACACCTAACAAGCAACAATTTCTCTGACACCAACTGTTGGAACCGTTGTGATTAATCCGACTCAAGACCACTTGAATCAGATATCTAAACCACAAGCACCTTGCGAAAGACTTTAGACTTGCAAAAACAACCAAAACCAATAACTTTAGTCACAAATAATGATCAACCAATCACGAACAATCCAAAACTCAATCACAAGCAAGAAACTAATGACAATAATAGCAAAAATGAATCACACAAGGATTTATAGTGGTTCCACTAACATCTTGTTAGTGTACATCCACTTTGGAGAGAGTATTTTATTACCACGATGAAAGGAATATAAGAGATTGATCCAATGATCACTATATTTCAATATAGAAAAGAGTTTGAGGAGAATAGAATTGAAGAATTTCTAATTAGGTTATAAACCCTAATTAAACCTTTGAGAATAAACCCTTGATCTCAATCCTCCAAAGAAGCTCTCTTTTTAAAACCAGAAAAATAGCTTATATAGAGATGAGCCAATTCCCGAAATTGCCCTCAAGTATTCACAAATTGTATTGCCAAGTTTCCAGCCCATTAGCCACCTCAGACGTCTGTCGTAGGGACTAACAGACATCTGTGCCTCCCAGGTAATTAATTGGGCTCCAGGACTCAACACAGACGTATGTCTCAAATATGACAGACGTCTGTTGGAGCTCAGACGTTTGTCCCCCTCTGGACATGTTTCTATCCAGACTCTCGGGAAAAAAAACCTGACAACTCAGACGTCTATCATATCCCATGACAGACGTCTGTCGTTCCAGCCAGCAGACACCAAACACCAATTCGGCTCTAACTTCCGCGTACGAACTCCGATTTGCGAACTGTCTTCTCCAATGCGAAGCTATCTTCATCCTCTTCAATCTAGTATCGCATACTTCAACATAGCGTGTACTTAAAAATGTTAAAAACGTTATTAACATTATATCGGACCTTAATTAATAAAAAAAAATTCAAAAACAAACTACATGAAAGATTCTTTTGTATCCCACTATTCGAAAAAAAAACATTTATGTTTTGCACAGTTCAAAATGATAAATCATATTTATTTATCAGATTCACTGATAACTAAACCAAAAATATTGTCAAGAAGCATTGTTAGAAATAAAAAAGAAGGCAACCGCACATATCAGTTAGACTATTGAATACCTTATAGGTTCATTTATGTTGAAAGATAAATACATTTAACTTTTTAAACTATTGAATTAAATATATGTACAACATTAAAATGGTTGTTAAATTATTTGCTGATATGTTACAATAATAGCAAGCACGACTATATAATGAACATATGAACCTGCTTTGCAACTACAGCAAATAGACTGATGATGTTAAAGATAAAAACATATATGTTTTTATCTTTTCTAACTATAGTTTAACTTAGATAAATGTGAACAATAACAACCAGTAAAGATAAATGCACTTTTCTTCTTAAGCAGTTGAATAGAACAATATCCAACTATGTATAATTAATCTTAGAGTTTCATATTAGGTTAAATCATCAAAAAAACAAAAAAAACTTTACATGCACTGCAAATATGTTTGACATTTACAGTAGCTATTTAATATAACTAAGGCTTAAGTTCTATTTAAATCGATTACAGTAAAAGATAAATGTGTTTATCTTTTTTACATATTGAATAAGGTAACATTAATAGCTTTTTTATATGTTTAATACACTACGAAAATCCTTTTTACATGTTTGATTTCAGTACTCGGTGAATACAAACAATGACGAACAAAAACTTCAATTAGTATTCATTAAATTAAAATCGCAAACTAAAGCAACTGATGAACAACAAACTGTAATCGACAAAGGATTACTTACTTGTTCAGTAATCAGCAGATTCAAATCATTGCAAATCGTCAGCGTAGATTACCTGTGTATCAATATTCAGTTCTAGGTGAGACGATTTGATTTCTTCAACAAATAATCAAAGTCGGCTACACGATTTTGATTTTGTAGACAAATCAACTTTATAAAACCTAATTTTGATTATCGTTTGAAGCTTCGAATGTGAGTAGCGATACTGATTTTACAGTCGATAATGATGTCGGAAATTTTGGCCTAGAAAATAATTACTTGGAACACATGTCCTTAAAATTAATTAGCTGAGGGAAACAAGCCTTTATTGTAGAATTCCCATAAGTACGACTTATTTCATTTTATAAGTCTTCATTATTCTTTCTTATTTAATTATAACCTTGCCTTACACTGTCATCACACCCTGTTTTTATTTACTTATTAACTTAGTTCTCTTAACTAAGGTTTATTAATAAGTTCTCTTTTTCATTTATTATAACCTATGTTATAGTTCTGCTTATCCCTAGGACAAGCCTATCTATTATATTACATTCTCATTCATATAATTAATTATAATAGGTTATAATCCACGTTTATCACATTTTCCTTGGTTCATTAACATTAACTGAACTTTTATTGTTGTAATATCCATTTATTTACCGTCTTGTATATTTTCATTATTTCAGGAAAATATTTCACACACCTCATTAGATTGATTAGTGTAAGGACATAAAGATCCAATTCCAAAACGCACATAAATCAAGATTCGTAGTTACAAGCTATTCCTTTATTTTCATTATGGACATACATATATCTTTTTAGTTGATTAGTGTGCAATACCGTAAAAGAATCCCTATTTGACACGAATCCCTTTTTTCCCCTTTCTTTTTTTGGAACTACGTTCTTAGTAATTTTACCTTTATAAAAATGTATCAATTTTTCCAAAATTCATCTAACCCAGTATACTAAATAATTTTCCCTTTTTATTTTTGAGTTAGATGTTATTTACAATTTCTAAATAACTATAAATTTTCCATACAAATCAGGCACATTTATTCTTTTTCCATTATTCCCAATTTCACTGTAATTTGATTTACAATATACCCAATTTTTCATTAAACAAAATCTTCAGTAACATATTCACGTTTATTGTAAATTCCACACTTTTCAGTATTATAGTAGTTCTTAATCCAGTTAACAGATTCATAGAATAGATCTGTACAACAGTAATATTCTTAACGTAACTAAAAATAAATTATATTGCAATTACCACAATTTACAGTTAATTAACATGTTAAGAAAAAGGGGAAAGTAAACGGTAAGTATACCATTATCCAAAAGGTAAAATTCTAAATCCACTCACTTGACAGATTTCAAATCCTTGAATCTGATTTAGATCTATAATTCCGTGTCCTTCCTTACTGAATCTAGTATTAAAACAACCATGGATTTACAAATCTGATACTAAAAAAAGGGGGAAAGAAAGAAACCTAAATAAATCAAATTCAAAGGAATTTTCTCACATTAATCAGAATTATGAACACCTATGTTGTAGATTTACATTTTTTATCTTCAATTCTTGAATCAGAATATCTTAAATCTAATTTTTCTAATTTCTAAAAGATTCAAAGAGGAACGAAAATGGCAAAGCCTTGGTGTCGTCTCTGAAAATACGAGTTGAAAGTCAGGCCATACTAGTCTATTTATATGTGTAAAGGAAATCCTAGTCCATCGGATTTACTAATATAAAATCTGAACCGTATAAATCATAAAAACACGTTACCTAGCAAAACAGATCTGGCCCGAGTGGGTCGAACCCTGTGTCGACCCACCTTAGGGGTGGGTCCACCCCTGTGTCAACCCACCTTAGAGGTGGGTCGACCCTAAGGTTGAAACATGGGTCGACTCATCCCTAGGTCTGTACGTGCATTTTTGCCGATTTTAATTTCCTTTTTGACGTTAATTTTAACGTTCAATTTATTTTTTAATATAGCTCATCTGAATAATTATTTTCCAGTAATAACTCATATATAATTTCAAATTTCAAATTTGTACCCGTATATGTGTGTGTATATATATATATACGTATATGCACACAACTTTTTAAAACTTCACTTGTTAGTAACTTTCCCATACAGATTCCATTTGGGACAAGTCATGCAGTAGGCTAAACCAGAAAATTGCCATGAACAAAATGGTATATATTTCGAGGCTAAATTTTGAATCTGTAAATTATCAATATTTTTGTTTCTTATTTATTTAAGATATGGAGTGTTACATTCTCCCACCCTTAGGAAATTTCGTCCCCGCAATTTGGTAAGGGTAAGATTAAGTAATTCCCCGCATGATTCCCATCCATCAAGTGTACATCCAATTTTTTAACCATTTGTGCACTTATGCAAAGTGTAACACAACATAATAATACATGAATGGAATGAATGCCTTAGTGGTACCTCCTATATGAATGCAAATTTTTCTTGAAAACATGATGCATACATCCTAAATATGCTGGTAATTTCTTAATAATGCAATATTTTGAAAATCAAAATACTTTTTCATCCAATTTTCCCATACTCTAACAGAGCAAGAGCATAGTTCATCCAATTTTTGCATCCAAAGCCTACCATCCAACTTTAACTCTGTGAATTAGAGGAAAGCCTAATTTTCTGAATTTAATTTCTTATGTTACAAAAATGTAGAAAACAGAAAACTTCTTATCTTCCGTTTTTCTTTTATGTACCTTTTTCTATATATACCTGGATTTTATGCCACTATTATATATAGATTTCCTACCCAAGCACAGTTTACATAATAAAAAAATTCTTTATTATAAAATTTCTTTTCCAGCTTATTTTGGAAAAGTCCCTTTTTTTTCTATTTCTCGAAATTTTCCTTTTATCCTCATTTGCCATATTTGTTGCTTTATTTTTGCAGTTGTCATCATTATTTGTTTTCTTTTAGTTATGTCGTTACTCTTTCTTTTTAACTTATTTAGCTTAATTTACTGATTCAGCTTAGTATTTAAATAAGCCTTCTAATTCTTTCAAAACTAAAATAGGAAACAAGCATACTACACAGCTACTACTAAAGGCTAATAATCGTAGGATTATGTCCCCACTGACAAAGAAAATGTCCAAACCACGGGATCTAAACAACTCACTTGCCCATTATCGTCTGCTTGTCAAAATTAGTCCTTGTTGTGTACTAACTGTCTTTTCCAAACGACAACCTAGGCTCTAAGGTGCTTACGCACTCTACAAGAATTTACCATTATTTCAAAAACAATTCATGCTATCTACTCTATAGCCTTAAAATATTCCCCTGTCTTTCCTACATGCTAATCCCTACCTACTCCATGATTTAAAAACATGGTTTGGCTCTATCACTTTTCCTTTCAAAACTTAATAGCTTTAAAATTTTATTTTCCTCCATAAAATGTTATTTTTGCCAAACCATAAAATGACATCTCATAAAAAGAAACATAGAAACTCTTTTTTTTTTAAATCATAAAAATTGGAGTAGACAATGAAAACTATTTCTCAATTAATTTCACAATTATTCATTCTTACTATGACAATTCAGTTACTTACAATCAAGGTGTAAATTTATAAACTTATCCCAAAACATCTGCTCTATTCTAAATTTTTAGATCTTATTTTGTCCATCCACCAAAGTTTATGTCAAAACAATTGTCAAAAGAATAGAGATCTTCAAATTTTCCTTTACTGGAAATTTTAGTTTTTGACAAAATGCAATCTTTTATATGTTTTATTATTTAGTTCATTTATACTTTATAGCTTAAAAACCATAGAGTTATACATGTTCTATAATATTCACATTTTTCTGAAAGAATTTATTTTTGACAAATATTTCATAAAAAATCATCGTTTCCAGAATACACCTCATTTTCCCCAAAACCCAATATGTATTTTTCAAAAATGTTACTTGCATATTTTTTCAAATGTAAAAACACCTCTTTCTGTTTCAAAAATTGTTTCTGCACAATTTAGCCAATACATACTTAAAATTTTAAACTTTCAAGATAAAAATTTGAAAAACACCATAAACTGCCACCCAAAAAGCTTTTAAAATTTCCAGTTCTTAAAAGTTAACAATGGGGATAGACTAAAAGTGGGTTTCTAACATACTTAGACCATCTTAAATGTTCCCAAAAAGTCATTTCTCTCAAATACGTATATATACCTAATCCATTTCTTTTTACTCTTTTCCAATTTATAAGGTCCAACTGCCAAACCCACTAATCCGAAATATTAACATTCCAGATACTAATGTATTGAATATTTCTTTTACATTACAAAATACCTTATACACTTTTCACCCAAACCACCTAAAAGTCTCTTAAACTCAAATTTCCATAACCGTTTCTTTAGTGTACACAACTAATATCCCAACTCTCAGTATAAGTCGTTCTTCCTATTTAATGTGTTCCTTTATGGATTTAGGTGTATATATAATATAATACTTTTTTTTAAAAACAAATACATTCACTCACTATCTATACAGAAATCCTAAACCTTAGCTCTGATACTAGATGTAACAACCCGAATTTTGACTGGCCGATTTTTTTCTTTAAAAAACCCAATCTATCAAAGCTCGAGATGGCTTGTTTGGTATTCTTCATAAAAGACAGAGATAATAAATATATCAAGCTCAATAAATTTCTCACAGCGAAATGGATAAAATATAATCAAATATAACATTACCGAAGTGAAAATACTATCTAAACAGTATCCAAAGCTATCATATCTCTGCCACAAACCTAAACTGCGAGTGTGTTATGAGGATGGGGTCAGAACACAAAGTTTTGGTGATTGGACGAATTATACATTCTGAAATAACCTTACATATATCGTTCAGTTATGTTTTCTTATTTATTAGGTTGTTTGGGTTAACAACACTCAAGGCTCTATACTCACGTCGTACCTACCTATTTCCCAGTAAATTAACCTAATATAGTATATATGTAGCTACCCCAAACGTATCAAGGTACTACCCATAGTACCATACTTGCATGGTCTTCACCGTCATGCCACAGAAGCGTATCATATGCCAAACGACATATAGAAATCCTAATCATTACGCCACGTTACCGCACAGAAGCATAATCGCTATGCCACGCAAGTGTATGAATCATCGTATCCAAATTCCTCGGTCGTATCATGCATCAACATGGAGTAATGCCCTCTCATCTAGGATACACCACCTAGTGCGTATACCTAGACCACGTATGTACTGTCTACTATACCTTGAGTCTCGTAATAGGTTTGCATCCAATGCACGGAACTCAGTCGGGAGATTTCCATATATGTATAGGTCCGCTCAAAGAATATATAGTACAAATATCCAGAGTGGTCTGCATTTTCATAGTGGCTATGGTCCTACCCTGACCCCTCCCTAAACTAGTGTAAGACTGCATCAAGAGCTAAGTGACATGCCATTAGAAAACAACATAACATCCAATTTGGCGTATCCCTCTACCTAGGTCTCGATAGTGAAAGATCAATGATCTCTTGGTTTATCTCTAGTCTTTCCGCATCCCACCAAGCGTCGATGACAGGTACCAGACAATTACTATCCTTAATTTGGTCCTGGCCGTACTCTCCCGAGGACAATTGCAGAATGACCAAACGCCATCCGCCACAACCTTCTGACTGCCAAACTATCGTTGTAGTTAAGGTATACTCGCCGGGTGGTACCGCGCAGACCAAACCTATATGAGTACAGCCTGAGCGTGTACCACAATAGAGGACCACCAGGGAGCACCCTACCATGTACCTCGGAAGTCGCTTGCTTCCCCCAAGTCCCACAGAGCAAGATAATAGAATAACTGGCAGAATAATCAGATGGACGTGCTCCTCCTGTATCTCCAGACACCTATATGATCTGCCCCATTGGGTTCTTCAACTTCGTACATGTGGACTAGTCCAAGCGCATCGTGCAAACTTGTTGTTAGACCCTATGTCTAATCTTTTAATTGAGCGCTTTCTTTATCTTATTGGATTACCAGTTAATTTGATTACCCAAGTACTCACTTTTATTCAATTTACTAAGTTTTCCCTGAGCACCTTATATCCCTGAGGAATGGACCCTACTCGCTTATTAATCATACAGGTTTAACTTAATCATGTTTTAAGTTCATTAATAAGCCCATAACATGTTATTCCCTAGATTGTAGTTAACGAACGTACCAACAATCTTTTTACATTATTACCATATCATTTACTATCCAATTACATGTTTACAAGTTCAAAAACTTGTTTTACTTAATGTATAACTAAGTATATCTTTTCCCAATCCTCATGTTTTCTTATGACGTGTCTACTTAATATATAATTAAATACAACTTATTTCATTTTATAAGTCTTCTTCATTCTTTCTTATTTAGTCATAACCGTCACTGCCATCACAACCTGTTGTTGTTTACTTATCAACTTAGTTCTCTTAACTTTGGTTAATTAATAAGTTCACTTTTTCATTTATTATAACCCATGTTATAATTCCTCTTATCTTTACGACAAGCCTACCTATTATATTATATTACATTCTCATTTATATAATTAAATATAATAGGTTATATTCCCCGTTCATCACATTTTCCTTGATTCTTTAACATCAACCAAACTTTTACTGTTGTAAGATCCATTTATTTATCATCTCGTATATTTTCAATATTTCAGAAAAATATTTCACATACGTCATTAGATTTATTAGTGGAAAAACATAAAGATCCATTTCCATAACGCACACAAATCAAGATCCGTAGTTGCAAGCTATTCCTTTTACTTTCGTCATGGACATACATATATGTTTTTATTTTATTAGTGTGCTATACGGTAAAAGAATACATATTTCACACTAATCCCTTTTTCCCCTTTCTTTTCTTGCAACTACGTTCTGAGTAATTTTACCGTTATGGAAATGTATCAACTTTTCCCTTATCCATCTAACTCAGTCTACTATAAAATTTTCCCTTTTTTATTTTTTGAGTTAGAAGTTATTTACAATTTCTTAATCACTGTAAATTTTCCATACAAATCTGGCACATCTATTCTTTTTCCATTATTCCCAATTTCACTATAATTTGATTTACAATATACCCAATTTGTCATTAAACAACATCTTCAATAACACATTCACGTGTATTGTAAATTCCACACTTTTCAGTATTACAGTAGTTATTAATCCAATTAACAAATTCATAAAATAGATCTGTACAACAGTAATATTCTTAACATAACTGAAAATAAATTATATCGCAATTACCATTATTTATAGTTAATTAACATGTTAATAATAACAGGGAACATAAATGGTAAATATACCAGTATCCAAAAGGTATAATTCTAAATCCACTCGCATGACAGCTTTTTAATCCTTGAATCTGATTCAGATTTGTGATTCCGTGGTATTCCTAACTGGATCTAATATTAAAGCAACCATGGATTTACAAATATGATACTAAAAAAAGGGGAAAGATAGAAACCTAAGAAAATCAGATTCACAGGACTTACCTCACGTTGATCAGAAATCTAAACGCCTATGTTGTAGATTTACATTTTGTATCTTCTAATCTTGAATCAAAATATCTTAAATCTAATTTTTCTAGTTTCTGAAAGATTTGAAGAGGAAAAAAAATGGCAAAGCCTTGGCATCATCTTAGAAAATACGATTTGAAAGCTAGGCCATGCTAGTTCATTTATAGGTGTACAGGAAATCCTGGTCCATCGGATTTACTAATATAAACCTGTGACACCCCCACGTCCGTTAATGTCACTCATTAGGAGAATGCATTAAGTTTCGTGAAGCGTTATATGTAAACAGAAACAGAAATATTACAAGACAGACATAAAATAGCGGCAGAATTTAAAACTTTATTAAGCAGAAAACATCATGGTTCAAAACATAGCTACATCATGAGTCTGAAATACATAAAACCCAGCACGTCATCTTAAAATTTATGTCTTGTACTAAAATCACCAGCGTACAATAAACATGAAAAGAACATAATCCCCAAAAGCATTGCCATAGTAGAAAAGGTACAAAATCAAGCAGTACATCTAAGCAGCTCCAAGTAGAAGGAAAGAAGAATCCTGATCAAGCTTGAGTATTCCCACCCTGAGAACCTGAGGGGAGGGGGGAAATGGAAAAGAAAGAAGAGGAAACAAAATGGGTCAGGCATAAAGTCTAGCGATTCCAGTTACTTTTAGCATATAAATAAGTAAAAGCATCATGATAAGCATATAAACGGGATAAGAGGTATAAAGCATGCAAGGCAGGTATGACAAGGTAAACATGATAAATAGTATGGAATAAATAGCGCTTCCCTAACACTTTTCTTTCTCTGCACCAATACTAGTATCACTGAACAAATGATCACCAACAAGATGGTCGACTTAGATGTACTTCTAGTTAGAGGTTTTACCCCATACAATAACAGGCAGCCCAACTGAACATACCGGCATTTTATTCCTAAGGATAAAGACGGGCTCCTAAACATACTAAAGTCTAGATGTACCCCAATTACTACCCCAATCAATCGGCTCTCTACTCAGTAGATACCCTGTGCTATCCCCACAGTAGGATGTATCACTTCTTAAAGTGGTAACCCTTCGTTTTTAGGATATGCACAACCATTTCTACCGATGTCACGACATCTTAGCCTCCTCTTTTCTGGACCCATGCATGCACATAAACCCGTCGGAATGCGCCGCCCACACCGTCCCCTCTTTTGGATCTCTTACAATCAGCCCAATAAGCGTGCCCCGACTCCGACCTAGTTCAGAGTACTCGTTTGATACTTATATATGGGTTACAGATTTTAATGGGTCCCACACACAAAATGATACAAGCTTCCCCCTAGGCTTGCATCCCCACTACTAGGATTTACACAGGTTATGCCATACCAGTGTAATAAGATTGCATAACCCCAACGGGTTAAGTTTGTGGGCCTATATGTAAATATTACCCACCACCCCAAGATATACTTAACCCTCTTATTGTTTCAAGAAAATTTACTTAACTCCTACTCAAGTAACATGTTCATGTAATCCCCATGGATTCAAACAGGTTAAGTATTCAAGTTTATTACCATATATTCATTTAAGTTTATAATGCGCTAGACCTCCCACATTAAGCCTACAACTTGTGGATGTTGGATATGCCGGTCGGGTCCGGGCAGACTTCTTCCACAAGTCGGACTTTACCTCGTGTCTTAGCACGTGACGTGTTTATGCACTTAGACCCCTCACATTAGATTCACCACTTGTGGTTGTTGGATATACCGATCGGGTCTGAGCAGACTTCTACCACAAGTGTAATCTAACCTCCTGTCTAAGCGCGGTTACAGTTTCTAATTACTGTAAATCTAGGAATTTTCACTATTTAACAATTATCCCTATTTCATTATAGGTTTTCATGCCCCTTTTCCAAGTCATATTCATCATGTACCACATGCCCCAAATTAATATCTAAATCACAATTTGATTTATGCCCCAAATCCATATTCATGTATTTAATTCAAGTTATGCGCAAATTTTCCAATACAAGTTATGCCCCAATTTTAACGTTTTGCCCCTCGTTCCCAATTTTACGCGTTCGCATATTTCAGCGGTATGCCTAGGCTCAAAGGTAGCCTGGCTATAAAATAAAAAGAGAAAAGAAGGAGGGAAGAGAACAGAAATAAACATAATAACAAGATTGACATATGATGGTAGGAATAGGCATAACAACTAATAAACATATTGTGACAAAATTGGGCATAATGACAAGATATGCATATAGGAACAGATCTGATGAACATGTGATAATTAAACTGATTAGGCATAGTGTCATGATCATAAACAGGCATGATGAGATCTAATCAGTGAATTAGATATACAAATAATGGTAGATCTGACATGATAAATAGGCATAGGCTTAGATCCAATTCATAGTCATGTCAAAATAACTTAGATACTCAGGTTATGACAGATTTGATATGATTCAATTAGTCATAGGCTTAGATCCAATTCATAGCATGTCCAAAATAACTTTTAAGTGTTTATATCTAAAAATAACATAGACTCACAGAGAATGGATCTAAGAAAACAGAGGAAAGCATGTTGATGTTGAATTAGCGATCTATGAATACATATGAATCGTTGTTGCTGAAGAAAAGGCTAATTTAATCTGAGTTGGAGCAGCATCTCACCGTCGGCATTGATTTAGATGGATAAAACAATGGGTATATGGTCTAATTTATAGCCATCAGCCAACGGATTTTGCATAGAAATCAGTCCACATTCGGAAGAAGGGTTCTGCCAAGATCTGTATGGGGGTCGACCCCCTTTAGTGTGTCGACCCAGGGGTCGACACATGGGTCGACACCCCCTTGATGGGGTCAACCCATGGGTCGACACCCATAGCGGGAATTTTCCCGCCCTTCTCCACTACGTGAATTTTAATTATTTTGAATTCTAGTATGGTTTCATTTATATATAAATGTCTTGTGTGTATACAAACTTCAAACCTTAATAACTTCTCTATACGTTGTCCGTTTACGCAAACCAAGTGTCTATTTTGACCAAAATTCCGAGATGAACGCAACGGCGCAGTCCGTTTCACTTAATTCTGAATATTTAATTAAGTATTCTTTAGTTTATCATCTTTAGTGTTGTTAAAATTATGGGGTGTTACATTCTCCCCTACTTAAAGAGTTTCGTCCCCGAAATTTCCAAGTACAGAAGAATGTATATCCTAACTTCCATCATCCATCTGCTCATCCACCAATCACAGGAATCCATTGTCCATAAAAGATTTCTAATGCTTATATGAACATATGAAAATTTGTGTGTTCATGTCCCTATACAAATGCGAAAGATCAGGTGGTCTACTAATTCAGTCGACCTCCTTATTGCAATATATGTTTGTGCCATGAATCCAACATGTATGCAAATAATCCTATTATAACATGTAAGTTCTATATGCGTGCGCAGTCATTCATCCAAATGCAACATCCATATGATGATACACTCACCTTTTTCCATTAAAAGAAGAAAAATTCACACACATCCATATGCAGTATGAGAGTGATTGAGCCGATCTAGTGCCTAATGTATGTGTATATGCATCCATGAGCAACCACTAGCAAACATTTGCATCCATCAAACATAACATGTCTCAAACACATATTTACATCCATGGGATTCCTACGTAAAGGTCGAAGACTCGATCGATAGGATATAATTAAATGATAGAAACAAGCATGAATAAAACCTTCGGAAAAAGAAGTTAAGAACATACCCTTAAAAAGAAAAGGGTATGAAGCGCGGATCTTATATTCAGTCTCCCAAGTTGCATCCTCTTGGTTATCTCCCCAAACATACCATTAATTTGACCTCTAGGTTGCGTAGCTTCTTAACCTCTGATCCAAGAATACGGGTAGGAACTCGTCTAACTGTCGCCTCCCGTTCTACCTCTAATTCCTCCAGTATACTCGGCTCAACTACTTCTACGGTATCATGCAAGCACTTCCTTAAATGAGAAACGTGGAAAACATCATGAACGCCGGATAGTCTCTCTGGTAGCTTTACTCTATAGGTCATTTGGCCAATCCTTTCTGTTATGGGAAAGAGCCCTACAAATCTTGGTGCCAATTTGCCTACAGATCCGAAGCGAACCACATTCCTCAAAGGTGATACCTTAATGAAAACCATATCTCCCACCCCAAACTCAATATCGGTCCTTCTCTTATCTGCGTATGACTTCTGCCTGTCTTGAGCTGTCTTCATTCACCGTCTAATCAGATCAATCTTTTCTGAAGTTTCTCTAACCATATCTGGTCTAAGTAGAAGTCTTTCTATAGATTCCTACCAACAAGTCGGTGATCTACAGGATCATCCGAATAATGCTTCGAAGGGTGCCATGCCAATGCTAGCTTGATAACTGTTGTTGTAGGCGAACTCTACTAAAGGAAGATGCTCTTCCTGAATCTTAAGTCCCTCCGAAGTCTAGGATACACAGTCTTAAAAGATCCTCAAGGGCTCTATTCACCCTTTCCGTCTGTCCATCGGTCTGAGGGTGATAAGCGGTGCTCAAACACAACTGTGTACATAATGCTTCTTTCAAGCTCCTCCAAAATTCACTGGTGAAAATGGGGTCACGATCACTTACGATACTAGAAGGTACTCCATGAAGACGGACTATTTCACAAATATAAATTGCTGCCAACCATGTTTTCGTCCTCTTACTCTTAACCGGAATTAAATGAGCGCTCTTAGTAAGTCTGTCTACTATAACCCAAATACTGGTGCTGCCTTTCCTCGATCTAGGAAAACCATCAATGAAATCCAGAGAGATGCTCTCCCACTTCGACTGTGGGACTTCCAAAGGATGAAGTAAACCATCGGGCTTCTTTTGCTCAGCCTTGACTTGCTGGCAAATCAAACATTGAGAAACAAACTCCGCCACATCTTTCTTCGTCCCAGCCTAAAATAAAACCTTCTTCATATCTCTATACATCTTATCAGCGCCTGGATGAATAGTCATCTTAGAATGCTGGGCTTCCTCTAGAACTGTCTTCAACAAACTCCCAACTCGGGGAACACAAAGCCTTCCATCTCGTGGTAACCATCCTCTATCGTTTGTGGAATATCTACTGAGGTGACTAGAAGTCTCCCCACTACTGAGCCTATCCAAGATGTCTGAAATCTGTGGATCCTCTCACTACGAAGTTCCTATCTGATCCATAAGAGTAGGTCGCACCTCTAGTGATGCCAATAAACCAGGTATAAACTCGGTGGAGAGTCTAAAATCAAAAGTCGATATAAACTCCAAGCTTTTCCTCTCCACAAACAGAGGACTCAAAGTCATCCTCTGTCTACTCAATGCGTTTGCCGCCACATTACCCTTGTCAGGGGTATAAGCAATCTCAAGTCATAGGATGTTAGGAACTCCATCCACCTTTGTTGCCTCAAATTAAGATCTTCCTGCGAGAACAAGTATTTGAGAGAGTTATGATCGGTGTACAACTCGAACTTCTCTTCAAGTAGATAATGACCCCACGTCTTTAGCGTGAATACTATGGCAGCTAGCTCTAAGTCATGGGTAGAGTAGTTCTTCTCATGAACTCTTAGTTGTCTACCTCCATAACACACTACCCTCCCCTCTTGCATTAGAACCGCACCAAGCCATGTACCGCATGCATCAGTGTATACTGTGAACACTTTGTTCCCATCGGGTAAGGTCAAGACTGGGGCTATTGTCAGAGCCCTCTTCAATCGCTGGAAAGCATCGTCACAATCTACATCCTAAGAAATTGTTAGATTCTTCTTCGTCAGCCTGGTGAGTGGGGTTGATATCTTTGAGAAGTCCTTAATGAACTTTTATAATAGCATGCCAATCCAAGAAAACTTCTCAACTCCGTTGCATTCTTTGGGATCTGCTAATCTTGAACTGCAACTACCTTTATGGGATCTACTGCTATCCCATCTTTAGAAACCACATGCCCTAGAAATCTCACTTCTTTTCTCCAAAAATGACACTTGGAGAATTTCGCCTTAAGCTGATGCGCACAGAGAGTTTTCAAAACCTCCCTTAAATGTAAGGCATGCTCTTCCTCGCTATTCGGAAAAATCAAGATATCATCAACAAAGACCACAAAAAACTTATTTAGAAACTCCCGAAACACCCTACTCATTAGATCAACAAAATAGGCGGGTGCATTGGTCAACCGAAAAGGCAAGGAGAGCCACTCGAAGTAACCATCTAAAGTTCTAAAAGCAGTCTTGTCTATAATGTCCTTAGCCACCCACAACTGATGAAACCTCGTGGCCAAGTCTAACTAAGAGAAAACAGATGCACCAACAGGCTGGTCAAACAGATCATCTATCCTCGGGAGTGGGTGCCTATTCTTCTTAGTGAGTTTATTCAACTCCCTATAATCCACACAAAAGCGAAGCGAACCATCCGCCTTAGTTGCGAATACCACCGGAGCACCCCATTCAGATATGCTTCGCCTAATAAACCCTTTCTCAAGTAGCTCCCCTTCTTGCTTGTTGAGCTCCCTTCTTTCTCTTGGAGCCATGTGGCGCACAGGCAATGCAACTGGCTTTGCATTGTCCACCAAGTATATACGGAAGTCGATCTCACGGCTCAGAGGTAAACCCCGAACCTCATCAAAAACATCAGGATACTCACGAACTACTAGTACCAATCGTAGATCATTGATAGATGCATCAAGTGACTCAAGGAAACTAAGCATGACAGACCCTTTTGGGTTACAAGAAATCTCGAGGGTCCTCCTATGGCAAGTCAAAAGTCTAACGACCCTCCTCTCACAATCCAGAATGGCACCATACATGGTTAGTCAATCCATCACTAGAATCAAACCATAACCCATGAAACCAAGAACATATGTGTCGCACTCAAACTCGATGCCCAACATAGATATTCTCAAACCCCGACAAATGATAGACAGATGAGCCGTACTAGTAGTAAGGTGTAGATACCCAAGTAGACAAATGATAGACCAATGGGGTTTGAGACAACAATGGGATCCAAAATCATACTAGTAGTAAGGTGTAGATACTCAACCACATAATCAGATATAAAAGAATGCGAAGCGCCATAATAAAAAAGAGTTCTAACTGGATGATTGGAAAGAGAAATCAAACCTTCAGTGGAAACTTTCCTACCTCTGTTTGGCGCACTGGCAACGAGAGCATGCACCTGCCCTTCAGAAGAACCTCCTCTTTGACCTTGTCCTTGCTTCTTTGGGCACTCCTTAGAAAAGTGTCCGACCTCTCCACAATTGAAACATGCATTCTTCCTTCTTTCGCAGTCCTTGATCAACTGACCCTCGCGTCCGCAATTATGACACTCCCTCTTATCTTTAGCCTTGTCGTTCTTTTCGCCCTTCTTTTGTTGTTGTTGTTATCCTTTCTTGGGCCATACTTTCTTGTTTTGTGTTTCCTTAACCTCTGCTTCTTTCTTTTCACCTTTATCTTCCTCATGCATCCATGCCATATCAATAAGCTTTTCAAAAGTTGCCCAATCGGAATATGAGACATAGCCAGCCCATGAAGGGGTTCATTCAATCCTATAGCTAACCGCAAAGCTTTCTTATGCGGGGTATCTACTAGTTCCAAACCAAACCTCGCCAGTTGGTTGAACTTATTAAAATACTCTTTGACAGTCATGCCTCCTTGCTTGAGTGCCATAAACCTTTCCATTTGCATACTTTTCTCAGCTTAAGAAAGAAACTTCATTTCAAACCTCTACCGAAAATCATCCCAAGTCTCTACTGGATGCCCTGCTTGCGTCACTTCCCACCAGAATGAAGCCTCATCTTTCAGCAGCCAAGCAACCAACTAAATCTTCCTACAATCGTCAACTTTGAAAATTTCAAACAAATCCTCCATTTCTTTAAGCAAATTCCTTGCTTCTATGAAAGTTTCGGTTCCTCGGAATGACTTTCCACCTATAGCACAGAAATCGTTGTAGATCTTGGAGAAATTATCTACTCGCGGAGGAGGAGGATGAGGAATAGCGGGTGTAGCTGGGGAGGAACGTCTGCTTGACAACCGGCAGGCGCTGTAGCCTCTAGATACCTACGGAGCCAGCCTGGTATCGTAATGCCCTCAAGAATATTAGGCTCCCCAGACATGTTGAAAAGAAAAGGAAAAGGGATTCAAATAGAGAATCAAAAGATATTACATATGGCTTTAGGAATTATTCTTTTTAAAATAGACTTTTCTTTTGAAAATGCTTTCTTTAAAAACCTTTTTTGAAAACAATTTTCAAACTTTTATCCGATTTGGTAACCTTCTGCTCTGATAAACATGCGTGACACCCAACATCCATTAATGTCAATCATTAAGAGAATGCATTAAGTTTCATGAAGTGTTATAGGTAAACAGAAACAGAAATATTACAAGATAAATATAAAATAACAGCAGAATTTAAAACTTTATTAAGTAGAAAACATCATGGTTCAAAACATAGCTGAATCATGGGTCTGAAATACATATAACCCAATACATCATCTTAAATTTTTTGTCTTGCACTAAAATCATCATAGTACAATAAACATGAAAAGAGCATAATGCCCAAAAGCATAGCCATAGTAGAAAAGATACGAAATCAAGCAGTACATCTAAGCAGCTCCAAGCAGAAGGAAAGAAGAATCTTGATCAAGCTTGATTATTCCCAACCCTAAGAACCTGGGGGGGAGGGGAACAGAAGAGAAAGAAGAGGAAACAAAATGGGTCAGACATAAGGTCTGGTGAGTCCAATTACTTTTAGCATATAAATAAGTTAAAGCATCATGACAAGCATATAAACTGGATAAGAGGTTTAAAGCATGCAAGGCAGGTATGACAAGGTAAACAGGATAAACATGATGGAATAAATAGTGCTTCCCTAACACTTTTCTTTCTCTACACCAACACTAGTATCATTATAACAAGATGCTCCCCAACAAGATGGTAGACTTAGGTGTACTTCTAGTGAGAGATTTTACCCCATACAATAACAGGCAGCCTAATTGAACATACCGACGTTTTACCCCTAAGGATAATAACGGGCTCCTAAACATACCAGAGTCTAGATGTATCCTAATTACAACCCCAATCGATTGGCTCCCTACTCCGTAGATACCCTGTTCTGTCCCTACAGTAGGATGTATCACTTCCTAAAGTGGCAACACTTCGTTTTCAGGATGTGCACAGCTATATCAACCGATGTCACGACGTCTTAGCCTCCCCTTGTCTGGATCTATGCATGCACATGAACCCGTCGAAATGCGCCGTCCACACAGTCCCCTCTTCTGGACCTCTTACAATCAGCCCAATAAGCGTTCCCCCACCCCAACCTAGTTCAAAGTACTCGTTTGATACCTATATATGGGTTACTGACTGAAACGGGCCCCACACACAAGATGATACAAGCTTCCCTCTAGACTTGCATCCCCACTACTAGGATTTCCACAAGTTATGCCATACCAGTGTAACAAGATTGGATAACCCCAACGGGTTAAGTTTGTGGGCCTATATGTAAATATTACCCACCACCCCAAGATATACTTAACCCTCCCACTGTTTCAAGAAAGTTTACTTAACCCCTACTCAAGTTAACATGTTCTTGTAATCCCTATGGATTCAAACAAGTTAAATATTCAAGTTTATTACCATATATTCATTTATGGTTATAATGCGCTAGACCTCCCACATTAAGCCTACAACTTGTGGATGCTAGATATGCTGGTCGGGTCCAGGCAGACTTCTTCCACAAGTCGGACTTAACCTCATGTCTTAGCAGGTTACGTGTTTATGCACTTAGACCCCTCACATTAGATTCACCACTTATGGTTGTTGGATATGCCGGCCGGGTCCGGGCGGACTTCTACCACAATTGTAATCTAACCTCGTGTCTAAGCGCGGTTACAGTTTCTAATTACTGTAAATCTAGGCATTTTCACTATTTAACAATTATCCCTATTTCATTATAGTTTTCATGCCCCGTTTCCAAGTCATATTCATCATGTTCCATATGCCCCAAATTAAGATCTAAATCACAATTTGATTTATGCCCCAAATCCATATTCGTGTATTCAATTCAAGTTATGCCCAAATTTTCCAATACAATTTATGCCCCAATTTTAACGTTTTCCCCCATGTTCCCAATTTCACACGTTCGCATATTTCAGCAGTATGCCTAGGCTCGAAAGTAGCCTGGCTATAAAATAAAAAGGTAAAAGAAGGAGGGAAGAGAACGGAAATAAACATAATAACAAGAATGACATATGATGGCAGGAATAGACATAGCAACTAATAAACATATAGCGACAAAATTGGGCATAATGATAAGATAGGCATATAGGAACAGATCTGATGAACATGTGATAGTAGAACAGATAAGCATAGTGTCATGATCATAAATTGGCATGATGTAATCTAATCGGTGAATAAGATATACAAATAATGGCAGATCTGACATGATAATAGGCATAGGCTAAGATCCAATTCATAGTCATGTCAAAATAACTTAGATACTCAGGTTATGGCAGATCTGATATGATTCAATTAGTCACAGGCTTAGATCCAATTCATATATTGTCAAAAATAACTTTTAAGTGTTTATATCTAAAAATAACGTGGACTCACAGAGAATAGATCTAAGAAAACCGAGGAAAGCGTGTTGATGTTGAATCAGCGATCTTTGAATATGTATGAATCGTTGTTACTGAAGAAAAGGCTAATTTAATCTGAGTTGGAGCAGCATCTCACCGTCGCCATTGATTTTGATGAATAAAAAAATGGGTGTGGGGTCTTATTTATATCCATCAACCAACGAATATTGCATAGAAATCAGTCCACGTTCAGAAGAAGGGATATGCCCAGATCCGTATGGGGGTCGACCCCCTTTGGTATGTCGACCCAGGGGTCGACACAGGGGTTGACACCCCCTTGATGGGGTCGACCCATGGGTCGACACCCATAGCGAGAATTTTCCCGCCCCTCTCCGCTACGTGAATTTGAATTATTTTGAATTCTGGTATGGTTTTATTTATATATAAATGTCTTATGCATATACAAACTTCAAACCTTAATAACTTCTACATACGATGTCCGTTTTACGCAAACCAGTTGTCTATTTTGACCAGAATTCAGAGACGAACGCAATCATGCAGTCCATTTCACTTAATTATTAATATTTAATTAAGTTTTCTTTAGTTTATCATCTTAAGTGTTGTTAAAATTACGGGGTGTTACAAAACCCGAACCATATAAATCAAAAAAACACGTCGCTCAGCCAAACAGGTTTGGACTGGGTGGGTCAACCCCTGTGTCGACCCACCATAGAGGTAGATCGACCCTAAGGTCGACACATGGGTCAACCCATGTGAAGCCTGGGTCGACCCATCCCTAGGTCTGAACGTGCATTTCTGCTGATTTTAATTTCTTCTTTAATATTAATTTTAACGTTCAATTTTTTTTCTTAATATAACTCATCTGAATAATTATTTTGCACTTATTACTCATATATAATTTCAAATTTCGAATTTGTACACGTTAATAACTTTTTAAAACTTCACTCATTAATAACTATCCCATATGTACTTTGTTTGCGATAAGTCATATTGCAAACTGAATCAGAAAATTTCCATGAACACAATACGTTTGAGGCTAAATTCTGAAACTATAAATTATCAATATTTTCGTTTATTATTTATATAAAATACGAGGTGTTACACTTTCGTTGGGTAGATTTGGTGCGAAACAAGACAGATATTTAGTGAAAAGACAAAGACTGTGATGAAATCCACGGAATGACATGACAAAATCTCCAAGGTAATGTTGGAGACTCTATTTTGTATATCGGGTCCAGGGGTTGGAAGTAGTATACTTGAGAGGTGTATATCCTTCGATTGTGAACTCATGGCGGAAGTGGAGTTGATATGTAACTGATCGTGGGACGATGTAGCAAGATGATGGATTAACTCTAGTTGGACTCGAGCTCGTAATACAGTGGATTGATTCAGGTGGGTCTCAAGCCCGTGAGACAATGGATTGATTCGAGTGGGGCTCGAACTAAAAATGGACTCAAACGGGGGTTATGAATTTTGATGCACCGAGGAATCATCGGGAGTCAATGGTTCTAGCGGACTCAAAGCTGAGATACCGCAGTGTGACACCCCACGTCCGTTAATGTCACTCACTAAGGGAATGCATTTAGTTCCGTGAAGCGTTATAGGTAAACAAGAACATAATAGCATAAGACAGACATGTAAAATAGCATCGGAATTAAAAACTTAAAAAAAACTTTATTTAAATCAAAACATCATGGTCCCAAATACTGAGTTTACATCATAAGTAACTAATTACATTAATAATCTGTCTTACCAAAAATATCAGAGTACAAAAGCATAAAACCATATTTCCCTGTGAAGCCAGAAGAGAGTTGACCAGAAGTCAAAGCGATACATCTATATCCAAAATCCAAGCTAATCTGAAAGAATCCAAATCAACTCTAAGCACTTCCACCCTGACAATCGGGGGAGGGGGGACGGAAGATGTAACGACCCGTAAATTTTGTCGGTTAATTTTAAATATTTAAGGTTTATTTTAAATATTTAGAGGAAAATATAAATGAAATTTTATATTAAGTTTCCGATTTTTAAAAATCGATTTCGATTTAAAACAGGATATATTAAATTATCAAAATAAGAAATCGAAGAATAACTGAATTTGAAGTTAAAACTGAATTAGAAACAATTCAGATAATCAACGCAAACTTCTGTTTGAAATTAGAATAATAATATTTATTTATTTTCAAAGAATATATTGTTTTTAGTTTAATTTATATTGATTTAAATTTATATCATCTCCAGATGATCGAATAGGGGTTTGAAACCAGTACTAGTGTGTTCAGCATAATGGTTTAACCCTAGGCAGACTTATTTTTGTGTTAGAATAGAAGTTTGAAATCAACAGAATAATTTAATTTATTTAATCATATCGGTTAAATAAAATTAAAAATAAAAATAAATTCTTTTGTTGGTGGACCAAAACAAAACAACGGTGCCTTCCTTATCACCACAAAACCAAATAAACCGTGGCATTCTTCCCTTCCACTCTTTTGTTTTTCCTCTAAATGATAAAACCGCAATCCCCTTTAGTTGATTGAAAACCCAAAAACTTCTAAAGCCTCAAAACCAAATATTGACCGTTCCTTTCAACAACCAAAAATCAAAACTTTTAACCCACCGTCTTCTTTGGGGATAACGACGACTAAGCGGAGCCAAGGGGAAATCGAGTAAACCAGCGAACTCGTGGGGTCATGGCCAGTCAGAGATGGTATTTTGGTGATGATCGGTTATTGCAAATTGGAGGGAGTAGCGTCTCGCTGTAGTTCTGGGGAGTCTCGGCCTTGCAAAAGACGCGATGGCATCTGTTGCTCGACAACCAAAAGGGGGCGCGATTTTGTGCAGCTCGATTTGATCAAGGAATTTGGGGGAAATCGAACATACTCTGGACGACGGGGTTGAATTCGAATGGTGTGGTAATTTGAAGAAGCTAGGGTTGCGGTGGTGAGCAGTTCGCACGCATGTAGTAGGGAAAATTCAAAGTAGATTACTGTCATATTGTAGCTCAACAGGGCTGATGTCGTGAGAGATTGAAACGGGTATTTGAGGAATTGGGGATGAATTCGACTGTCACTTGACAGTTAGGATTGGGAGTGGATTTGTCAATGGCAATGTCCTCGCTTCAGGCGGTCGAAAATTTGCTGGGGAAGGCATTTGAACTGGCATAGGGGGATTCATTGAAAACAAGAATGGGTTAGTACGGAGGAAGATGGATTAATCTGGGATAAGGAGGGATTAACAAGTTAATCTCAGTTAAGGTGACCATTTAGTATAATTTAGTCAGTAAATTGAGTTTAAATTATTTAAGTTCAATTACAATAGTATAATGTGTGCAATTACTTCATACATTATCAGGTTAAAGATAAACAGGATGTAGTGGGACGTAAAGATGTGCTAATTGATAGAGAAAAATGAAATAGGGATTAAGGTAATGTCAGTTATTTAAATGAATTTTTAATTTACAAGTAATGACAATTTAAATTTATTTCAAACAATAATAGCTTTCGGCAAGACGAAGTGTATTGAAAATCATAGTGATGAATGTTGTATGATGAAAAGGGATTTGAGATTTCTCGAAGCCAGCTAGATTTTCAGTTAAGTTCGAACAATCAATTTAAATTCAAAAGTTGGGAGCAAATCAAAGAAGGGAAAAAAGTCATGGTGAGCAAATCTCAGTCACCCATTATTTAGAATTATTTTTATTCATTAAAAATAATTGTGTGTTGCTTGTTTGAATGCTTTCTGGTTGATTTAAATATATTAGTTATTTAGGGTTGACTATTATATATATATTGGGTTGATTGGATTGTTCTCGCAGTACCATTAGCGGATGCTCGCAGTACCATTAGCGGATGACCCTATACGCCCCATGCTATGATAGTGGATGACCTTCATACCGCGATATCCTGCCTCGAAGCAGGATGGGTATTACTATGTTAACTAACGTCTATGGATGCAGGAAAGGTTGGAGGGATCCAACTGGATCCCTCAAAAATATATTATCTGTTTGTTTGTTTGGTTGATTTCATATGTATATTCATATATGATGTGTTAAAAAAATCAACGATTGAAGTTAGTTGATTTGATTGTTTGAAATATCACTGGGGCTTGAATATATTTTAGAAAATATATCAAAAAGGGTATTTGAGATTTAAAAAAGGGAATTATATTTTTATAAATAGAATTTGAATTTTTAATGAACTATAGAAAATATTAACTTGTTTTGAATATATATAAAACAAGTATTGAATTTATAAACTTTGTTTATAAATTTAAAATGTTGGATTTGAATTGAATTTATAAACTTTGTTTATAAATTTAAAATGTGGGATTTGAATTGAATTTATAAACTCTGTTTATAAATTAAAATGTGGGATTTGAATTGAATTTATAAACTTTGTTTATAAATATATAATGTGGGATTTTAAGTGAAGTTATAAACGTTGTTTATAAATTAAAAAAATTGCAGAGAATTGAAATGGAATTCAAATAGAATTCGAATGGAGTTTAAATATAGGAATTCAAATTGAATTCGAACGGAGTTTAAATAATGGAATTCAAATAGAATTCGAATGGAGTTTAAATATAGGAATTCAAATAGAATTCGAATGGAGTTTAAATATAGGAATTCAAATAGAATTCGAATGGAGTTTAAATATAGGAATTCAAATAGAATTCGAATGGAGTTTGAATATAGAAAATTTAAATAGAATTGAAATAGAATTTCAAAATAGAACTCGAAATAGAATTTCAAAATAGAACTTGAAATAGAATTTCAAAATAGAACTCGAAATAGAATTTGAAATAGACTTTGGATATAGAATTTGAAATAGGCTTTGCATATAGAATTTGAAATAGACTTTGAATATAGAATTTAAAGAGTTAAAATAGATTTGAATATAGAGAATTCAAATGGAATTTAAACTATGGAATTTGAATAGAAAATTCAAATGGAATTTAAACTATGGAATTTGAATATAGAATTCAAATGGAATATAAAATATATATCAGAATGGAGTTGAATTTAATTTAAACGAAGTTCAAAAGTTTTTATATATAAATATAATTAAAATGAACTCGCTGTAGTGCGGCAGTTCGTAAATTGGCGATTCGAACTTCAATTGAGTATATAGAAGTCAAATTAAGTCGGAATTCTTTGAAACAAGAACCGTCATGACCAGTTAGATAATAGTTTTCTAATAGAAGAGAAAAATCTGGATTTCGTCGAATAGATTCTGAGATGTGTCAAAATCAAATTTTCTAAAAGTGTAGTGCCAAAATCGTTTAAAAACCATAAGGATTCGTTTGAATAAATATAAGGATTTTAAACAAATAAAATCTAAGTTCCCATTTGAAAAATCCAGATTTGAGTTGTAAAATAAATACGAGCTCAAGCTTTGTCAATGAAATGATTTTTGGGACAAAAATCATATTTTAAATTTTTGAATAGAGTTAACTAATTGAAGAATAACCAGTTAATGGGATTTTGAATCGAACTTGACTTTGGATAAGAGAATTGGGTTAGTAAATTTATATTCAAAATCGAATATGAAACGTAAGTTGAAAATGGAATTCAATTAGTTTATAAACAAGTTAAACAGATATTTGAACATGTTATATTCAAATACAAAGAAGAAATAGGCAAAATGGTAAATTAGCAATTAGTTGATGAAGTTTTGAATTGAAGTTGAACTTTGAAAGGTAAATGGGATTGGAGGATTTATATTCTAAATTTGAATATGAAACGTAAGTTGAAAATTGAATTCAATTAGTCAATAAGCAAGTTAAAATATATTTGAACATGTTATGTTCAAGTATAAAAGTGAAATAGACTAAAGAGTTAATTAACAAATTTATTAACGAATTGAGTTAAAACGATCAGGTATAGTTGAATAAATTGACAGGTATAGACATACAGGAGACATGTATGGGATAAGGATAATGAAGGTATATAAATAGTGTGCCCAACAAAAAGGTACGCGTTTAATTTCCATATGAGATTTTATGTGCCGTATCGGCTAGCCGCTTGACTTTTTCTTTTTCTTTTGAATTGGTGAGGGCCATGGGAGGCTATTTGAAATATCCCGATGCTCCGGGTACAAAGGAGGTTATGGCGAATTTTTCCGGAAATTTAAAGAGTTAGAATATTTTTAAGAAGTTTGATAACTAGAGTCTATATGTCAATATATATAGAAGTCGATAAGAAAACGTACTTAAAAATAGAATAGTATAATCAAAAAGGAAGACTAGGAATAAAATCTCGTAAGAATAGAAAGAGAAAGTGTATACGTGTTTAAAAGTGAATAAGTAGTTGTATGCTATTGATTATTCGAGTAAGTAGTCATATCTGTTTTGATGTTACAAATGTTATTCAGTCAAGGTCTGAGAGGTAGTTATACCCCAACTTGATTGAATTCATTATTAACAAATAAATAGTAAGATTTCAGGCTCGAAGATCAATGTTGGATAAGAGTTAGTTGAATATAGTATTTGGGTTGTCGTAACGATGTTTTACACAACATCCGTTTTAACCCAAATAAGTGTAAACTTGGAAATTGAGTAATAAATATTACCTAAGTATAGAAATAAACGAGATCGGAAAAGAGATAAGTAATTGGAATATTTTCCAATTATAACTAGCATGTATTTTCTAAGTTTAAGAAAATAAAGGAAGGCGATATTCGGAAATGTTTTCCAAATAGCGTAAAAGGCCAATATGGTTATTGAAAATATTTGGTTAACAAATATTGATAAGGAAATGGAGAAGTGATTTAATTAATGGAATATTAATTAAAGGTTCAGTGATTGTTGGATATTTGGATGAACACCTGTTTTTCTTCGATAGTTAAATCATCGACTATCGAAACACTTGTTTTTATTCGATAGTTAAATCACAGACTATCGAAGTTTTTGACCATCGTTGTCAATATGGAGAGACCGGTTGGATTATTATCCGAAGAACCACTCCGTATTGGCATAAGAGTTGCGAACCAAGTATGCTAAATATATTGAAGACGGAGTAAAGTGCAAGGACTGTTGTATAAGTCCTAGGTAGAGATTTCCTAGGATGGATGTACTGAATAGTGCCTTCGGTTTCGTTCAATCCCAGAACGAACGTATATGGACGAGTGTCTGACAGTGTATTTCCAATGATCAAAAGGGTTGGTCTGTATAAGTATATATGGTTGCAACAGATTTATTCCCTTAGCATAATATCCAGAATATTTGTGCAGATTAATTAGTGATTAACGGATCTGATAATGTGGCATTCAAAGTGATTGTGTTATCAATGAATGGAAAGAAATCGTAGCCTCTGGCCTCAACAACCGGGAAATGACAAAAATCGGGCAGGCAGCATGGCTATGCGGGTAGCTTCCATTAGGGTGTATCATCACCTATCTAGAGATTCATTTAATTCCTTACTCTATTCGATGTTGTCCCATTCGGGAAACGGTTGCTGATCCCAACCGTTGGTGATATACATTCGATCCACTCAAGCGAAATGAGTGGTCGGTCATGTGTGGTTGAGTTGCAAGATGTTCTTGTTGAACTCGATGTATTCTCCTCTGGAGATACACCAGCGGCAGGTGGTTCCATACCTTGTCATAGTTGGAAATCAAATATCCAATAAGTGCCCGCGGTTTATGATTGTATATTATATATGTGGAACGGGAGATGCAAACGTTCCACTAGATTGTTATTCACTTGATTTAGACATTATTATAATATCAAAAGAGTTTTGATATAAAGATTATCGTTTCTTTCAAAGAGGATTTGAAAGTTAAATCAAGTGTTAGGATTCTCATAAAGGAAAAACCCGTTCCGTGTTATACGGCGTGGTTTTATGAGATATCATTTAGTTTCTGAAACTGTTTTAAACTGTTTACTCATAGCAGTCCCATGAATGACCCAGAGTTTATTTTGTTTTGTTCTATCTAAACTCTTGGGTGCCTAAATTTGTACGGGCAGTCAAGTAGTTCAGGATTTTACAGATTTATCTAAAGGAGCTTGGAGCAGGAGGCTTCAACATTAGTTATATAGAGTTTTGTTCTGCTGTATTATAAGTGTTGTACTCTGATAATGATATGTGTATACAATACAAATTTTGTATTTCAAAAGATATGATATATTATATTTTGTTCCACTGCGATGTGAGATTCTGTGTTGTTATTTCTGTTCTTCTTCTACCTTTTTATTCTAAAAAAAATGATTCGTATTTTCGTGATATTTGGGTTGGACGTATGATGTATATAGTCAACTCTTATATTATGGATTTGCGGGTCACTACAGTTGGTATCAGAGCTTAGATTGAGCGAATACCTAGGCTTGTGTGTCATGTGCTCATTAGAGATAGGATCAGTAGTATCCTAGAATGAGTTGAGTGTATATATATATATACATATATATATACGAGAGAGCGTATTTGTTATTAGATATAAAAACTGTTTTATATTGTGTTGACTAGTCTATTGAATGAATTATGAATTCTGATCAAATCGGGGGACGCTACGATGTCGATAGGAGTTTAAAAAAAATACTTGGACAGAAGATTGGACACGATATTGTTTTAATTGGTTGAGTTGATTGTTAGAATTATAACCGAATGAGATTATAAAACGGAAATAGTTCTATTTAACCAATAGAATTTGTATAAGAAGGAAATATACAAATAAGATGAATTAAAATTGAATTCAAACCAGAATTCAGAATTTAAAATCCTGGGAGTTTGAAAAATATTTTTCTAAATGAATATCAAGTAATATAGCACTGAATTCACTTCAGTGGCTGGAAAATAATTCTGATCATGATTGCAACATTTTCAGTATTCATTTTCGAGCTTCTAAGAGATGGATTGCTACCTTAGAAAAGTTTTTGATGAAAATTTGTTTTGAAAGAAAACAAACTGGTTTGAAAATTCAAATGTTTTGAATTTGAAAAGATTATAAATATACGTATATATTTATATGATCTCAAAAGGGTTTGAAATAGGAACCCTGGTTTTTGAATTCTGGAATTGAAATTTAACTTAAGAAAGTTAAATAGATCAAAGTGAAAAATTGACTAGAATCAATTTGAATAGATTAATGGAATATAGATTGAATATAAATGAGTTGGTGAAAAATCATTCGAATTAATTGAATGTGAGCGTAGAGTGTAAACCCAAAGTTGGGTAGAACTAAAATTTGTTGAAATATAAAATGTTGAGTATCAACATAAGTAAGATTTTGAACAGTTAATAGGTTTGTAGCACTTTTACTAACTTAGTAATTTCGGGGACGAAATTCTTTAAAGTGGGGAAGAATGTAACGACCCGTAAATTTTGTCGATTAATTTTAAAGATTTAAGGTTTATTTTAAATATTTAGTGGAAAATATAAATGAAATTTTATATTAAGTTTCCGATTTTTAAAAATCGATTTCGATTTAAAATAGGATATATTAAATTATCAAAATACGAAATCGATGAATAACTGAATTTGAAGTTAAAACTGAATTAGAAACAATTCATATAATCAATGCAAACTTCTGTTTGAAATTAGAATAATAATATTTATTTATTTTCAAAGAATATATTGTTTTGAGTTCAATTTATATTGATTTAAATTTATATCATCTCCAGATGATCGAATAGGGGTTTGAAACCCGTACCAGTGTGTTCAGCATAATGGTTTAACCCTAGGCAGACTTATTTTTGTGTTCGAATAGAAGTTTGAAATCAACAGAATAATTTAATTTATGTAATCATATAGGTTAACTAAAATTAAAAATAAAAATAAATTCTTTTGTTGGTGGACCAAAACAAAACAACGGTGCCTTCCTTATCACCACAAAACCAAATAAACCGTGGCATTCTTCCCTTCCACTCTTTTGTTTTTCCTCTAAATGATAAAACCACAATCCCCTTTAGTTCATTGAAAACCCAAAAACTTCTGAAGCCTCAAAACCAAATAATGGTCGTTCCTTTCAACAACCAAAAATCAAAACTTTTAACCTGGCGTCTTCTTTGGGGATAACGACAACTAAGAGGAGCCAAGGGGAAAGCGAGTGAACCAACGAACTCGTGGGGTCATGACCAGTCAGAGATGGTATTTTGGTGATGATCGGTTATTGCGAACTGGAGGGAGTAGTGTCTCGTTGTAGTTCTGGGGAGTCTCGGCCTTGCAAAAGACACGATGGCATCTGGAGCTCGACAACCAAAAGGGGGCGCAATTTTGTGCAGCTCGATTTGATCAAGGAGTTTGGGGGAAAGCGAATGTACTCTGGACGACGGGGTTGAATTCGAATGGTGTGGTAATTTGAAGAAGCTAGGGTTGTGTTGGTGAGCAGTTCGCACGCCTGTAATGGGGAAAATTCAAAGTAGATTACTGTCGTACTGTAGCTCGACAAGGCTGATGTCGTGAGAGATTGAAATGGGTATTTGAGGAATTGTGGATGAATTCGACTGTCACTTGACAGCTAGGATTGGGAGTGGATTTGTCAATGGCGATGTCCTCGCTTCAGGCGGTCGAACATTTGCTGGGGAAGGCATTTGAACTGGCGTAGGGGGATTCATTGAAAACAAGAATGGGTTAGTACGGAGGAAGATGGATTAATGTGGGATAAGGAGGAATTAAACAAGTTAATCTCAGTTAAGGTAACCGTTCAGTATAATTTAGTCAGTAAATTGAGTTTAAATTATTTAAGTTCAATTACAATAGTATAATGTGTGCAATTACTTCATACATTATCAGGTTAAAGATAAACAGGAAGCAGTGGGACATAACGATGTGCTAATTGATAGAGAAAAATGAAACAGGGATTAAGGTAATGTCAGTTATTTAAATAAATTTCTAATTTACAAGTAATGACAATTTAAATTTATTTCAAACAATAATAGCTTTCGGCAAGACGAAGTGTATTGAAAATCATAATGATGAATGTTGTATGATGAAAAGGGATTTGAGATTTCTCGAAGCCAGCTAGATTTTCAGTTTAGTTCGAACAATCAATTTAAATTCAAAAGTTGGGAGCAAATCAAAGAAGGGAAAAAACTCACGGTGAGTAAATCTCACTCACCTTTTATTTAGAATTATTTTTATTCGTTAAAAATAATTGTGTGTTGCTTGTTTGAATGCTTTCTGGTTGATTTAAATATATTAGTAATTTAGGGTTGACTATTATATATATATATATATATATATATATATTGGGTTGATTGGATTGTTCTCGCAGTACCATTAGCGGATGCCCGCAGTACCATTAGCGGATGACCCTATACGCCCCACGCTATGATAGTGGATGACCTTCATACCGCGATATCCTGCCTCGAAGCAGGATGGGTATTACTATGTTGACTTACGTCTATGGATGCAGGAAACAGGTTGGAGGGATCCAACTAGATCCCTCAAAGATATATTATCTGTTTGTTTGTTTGGTTGATTTCATATGTATATTCATATATGATGTGTTAAAAAAATTAACGATTGAAATTGGTTGATTTGATTGTTTAAAATATCACTGGGCTTGAATATATTTTAAAATATATATCAAAAAGGGTATTTGAGATCTTAAAAAGGGAATTCTATTTTTATAAATATAATTTGAATTTTTAATGAACTATAGAAAATATTAACTTGTTTTGAATATATAAAACAAGTATTGAATTTATAAACTTTGTTTATAAATTTAAAATGTTGTATTTGAATTGAATTTATAAACTTTGTTTATAAATTTAAAATGTTGGATTGGAATTGAATTTATAATTTCTGTTTATAAATTAAAATGTGGGATATGAATTGAATTTATAAACTTTGTTTATAAATATATAATGTGGGATTTTAAGTGAAGTTATAAACGTTGTTTATAAATTAAAAAAATGCAGAGAATTGAAATGGAATTCAAATAGAATTCGAATGGAGTTTAAATATAGGAATTCAAATAGAATTCAAATGGAGTTTAAATAATGGAATTAAAATAGAATTCGAATGGAGTTTAAATATAGGAATTCAAATAGAATTCGAATGGAGTTTAAATATAGGAATTCAAATAGAATTCGAATGGAGTTTGAATATAGAAATTTAAATAGAATTGAAATAGAATTTCAAAATAAAACTCGAAATAGAATTTCAAAATAAAACTTGAAATAAAATTTCAAAATAGAACTCGAAATAGAATTTGAAATAGACTTTGGATATAGAATTTGAAATAGACTTTGGATATAGAATTTGAAATAGACTTTGAATATAGAATTTAAAGAGTTAAAATAGATTTGAATAAAGAGAATTCAAATGGAATTTAAACTATGGAATTTGAACAGAAAATTCAAATGGAATTTAAACTATGGAATTTGAATAGAAAATTCAAATGGAATTTAAACTATGGAATTTGAATATAGAATTCAAATGGAATTTAAAATATATATCAGAATGGAGTTGAATTTAATTTAAAGGAAGTTCAAAAGTTTATATATATAAATATAATTAAAATGAACTCGCCGCTGCGCGGCAGTTCATAAATTGGCGATTCGAACTTCAATTGAGTATATAGAGGTCAAAATAAGTCGGAATTATTTGAAACAAGAACCGTCATGACCAGTTAGATAATAGTTTTCTAATAGAAGAGAAAAATCTGGATTTCGTCGAATAGATTTTGAGATATGTCAAAATCAAATTTTCTAAAAGTGCAGCGCCAAAATTGTTTAAAAACCATAAGGATTCATTTAAATAAATATAAGGATTTTAAACAAATAAAATCCAAGTTCCCATTTGAAAAATCCAGATTTGAGTTGTGAAATAAATACGAGCTCAAGCTGTGTCAATGAAATGATTTTGGGACAAAAATCATATTTTGAATTTTTGAATAGAGTTAACTAATTAAAGAATAACCAGTTAATGGGATTTTGAATCGAACTTGACTTTGGATAAGAGAACTAGGTTAGTTAATTTATATTCGAAATCGAATATGAAACGTAAGTTGAAAATGGAATTCAATTAGTTTATAAACAAGTTAAACAGATATTTGAACATGTTATATTCAAATACAAAGAAGAAATAGGCAAAACGGTAAATTAGCAATTAGTTGATGAAGTTTTGAATTGAAGTTGAACTTTTAAAGGTAAATGGGATTGGAGGATTTATATTCGAAATTTGAATATGAAACGTAAGTTGAAAATTGAATTCAATTAGTTAATAAGCAAGTTAAAATATATTTGAACATGTTATGTTCAAGTATAAAAGTGAAATAGACTAAAGAGTTAATTAACAAATTTATTAACGAATTGAGTTAAAACGATCAGGTATAGTTGAAATAAATTTGACAGGTATAGACATACAGGAGACAGGTATGGGATAAGGAAAATGAAGGTATATAAATAGTGTGCCCAACAAAAAGGTACACATTTAATTTCCATATGAGATTTTATGTGCCGTATCGGCTAGCCGCTTGGCTTTTTCTTTTTCTTTTGAATTGGTGAGGGCCATGGGAGGCTATTTGAAATATCCCGATGCTCCTGGTACAAAGGAGGTTATGGCGAATTTTTCCGGAAATTTAAAGAGTTAGAATATTTTTAAGAAGTTTGATAACTAGAATCTATGTATCAATATATATAGAAGTTGATAAGAAAACGAACTTAAAAATAGAATAGTACAATAAAAAAGGAAGACTAGGAATAAAATCTCGTAAGAATAGAAATAGAAAGTGTATACGTGTTTAAAAGTGAATAAGTAGTTGTATGCTATTGATTATTCGAGTAAGTAGTCATATCTGTTTTGACGTTATAAATGTTATTCAGTCAAGGTCTAAGAGGTAGTTATACCCCAACTTGATTGATTTCATTATTAACAAATAAATAGTAAGATTTCAGGCTCGAAGATCAATGTTGGATAAGAGTTAGTTGAATATAGTATTTGGGTTGTTGTAACGATGTTTTACACAACATCCGTTTTAACCAAAATAAGTGTAAACTTGGAAATAGAATAATAAATATTTCCTAAGTATAGAAATAAACGAGATCGGAAAAGAGATAAGTAATTGGAATATTTTCCAATTATAACTAGCATATATTTTCTAAGTTTAAGAAAATAAAGGAAGGCGATATTCGGAAATGTTTTCCAAATAGCGTAAAAGGCCAATATGGTTAATTGAAATATTTGGTTAACAAATATTGATAAGGAAATAGAGAAGTGATTTAATTAATGGAATATTAATTAAAGGTTCAGTGATTATTGGATATTTGGATGAACACCTGTTTTTCTTCGATAGTTAAATCATCGACTATCGAAACACTTGTTTTTATTCGATAGCTAAATCACAGACTATCGAAGTTTTTGACCATCGTTGTCAATATGGAGAGACCGGTTGGATTATTATCCGAAGAACCGCTCCGTATTGGCATAAGCATTGCGAACCAAGTATGATAAATATATTAAAGACGGAGTAAAGTGCAAGGGCTGTTGTATAAGTCCTACGTAGAGATTTCTTAGGATGGATGTACTGAATAGTGCCTTCGGTTTCGTTCAATCCTAGAACGAACGTATATGGACGAGTGTCTGACAGAGTATTTCCAATGATCAAAAGGGTTGGTCCGTATTAGTATATATGGTTGCAACGGATTTATTCCCTTAGCATAATATCCAGAATATTTGTGCAGATTAATTAGTGATTAACGGATCTAATAATGTGGCATTCAAAGTGATCGTGTTATCAATGAATGGAAAGAAATCGTAGCCTCTGGCCTCAACAACCGGGAAATGACAAAAATCGGGCAGGCAGCATGGCTATGTGGGTAGCTTCCATTAGGGTGTAACATCACCTATCTAGAGATTCATTTAATTCCTTATTCTATTCGATGTTGTCCCATTCGGGAAACGGTTGCTGATCCCAATCGTTGGTGATATACATTCGATACACACAAGCGAAATGAATGGTTGGTCATGTGTGGCTGAGTTGCAAGATGTTCTTGTTGAACTCGGTGTATTCTCCTCTAGAGATACACCAGCGGAAGGTGGTTCCATACCTTGTCATAGTTGGAAATCGAATGTCCAATAAGTGCTCGCGGTTTATGATTGGATATTATATATGTGGAACGTGAGATGCAAACGTTCCACTAGATTGTTATTTACTTGATTTAGACATTATTATAATATCAAAAGAGTTTTGATATAAAGATTATCGTTTCTTTCAAAGAGGATTTGAAAGTTAAATCAAGTGTTTGGATTCTCATAAGGGAAAAACCCGTTCTGTGTTATACGGCGTGGTCTTATGAGATATCATTTAGTTTCTGAAACTGTTTTAAACTATTTACTCATACCAGTCCCATGACTGACCTGGAGTTTATTTTGTTTTGTTCTACCTAAACTCTTGGGTGCCTAAATTTTTACGGGCAGTCAAGTAGTTCAGGATTTTACAGATCTATCTAAAGGAGCTTGGAGCAAGAGGCTTCAGCGTTAGTTATATAGAGTTTTGTTCCGCTGTATTGTAAGTGATGTACTCTGATAAAGATA
Organism: Allium sativum; assembly: GCA_030737875.1. Taxonomy (NCBI): domain Eukaryota; kingdom Viridiplantae; phylum Streptophyta; class Magnoliopsida; order Asparagales; family Amaryllidaceae; genus Allium; species Allium sativum. The sequence goes on along the minus strand of CM060921.1, from coordinate 796,545,039 downwards.
TGTATATATAGTAAAAATTTTGTATTTCAAAAGATATGATATATTATATTTTGTTCCGCTGCGATGTGAGACTCCGTGTTGTTTTTCTGTTCTTCTTCTACCTTTTTCTTCTAAAAAAAATGATTCGTATTTTCTTGATATTTGGGTTGGACGTATGATGTATATAGTCAACTATGATATTATGGATTTGCGGGTGACTACAGAAGAGAGAGAAGAGGAAACAAAAAGGGTCAAACATAAAGCCTGGTGAGTCTAGTTACACTTAAATATAAATAAATAAAAGTATCATGGCAGGTATATAAAACTGGAAGAACAAGATAACAATAACAATAACAAGTGTGAATAGAGCAAGATAAGATGAACAGGATATATTGCGCTTCTTAAATACATTTCTCTGCACCGTGCAGATTCTAGTATATTAGAAGTAGAATGATCCCTACTAATACCATTCCATTACATTTTCTTGATTATTAGGTTACTTGGGTTAATAGCACTCAAGACTTATACGCGCATCATACCCATTTACTTTCCCATGGGTTCACCTAATACAATATATGTAACTATCTCTTAATATTGAGATACACCCCATAGTACCCCACTCGCACGGTCTCCACCGTAATGAATGCAGTCCCTCATCCTACGCCGGAGTGACATACGGATCTCTATATAAAATGTTACGTTCCGCATATATCTATCATTACCATGCTACGTAAGCGTACGGACTTCCACCGTCGATCGAATCAGATTCCTTATCGAAATAATGCCCTCTAGTCTACGATACACCACCCAGAGCAGATATGCATGTATCTAGACTGTCCTACGTATGTACTGTAATTGTAGCTCGATGCCTCAATCACACGTTCTCTAATGTGCACCAAGTTCCACGGCAGGGCGATACAAGAAACATGGAACTCGGTCGGGAGCTTTTCCATATCTGTACAAGCCCGTCTTTAAAGAGCCTCTATATACAGATATACCTAGGGTCTGTTTTCGTGGTGGCTATCGCCCCACCTCGACCCCTCCCTCAACTAGTAAAGACTACAATAGCTAAGCGACCGCCCCTAATAACAACCAATCTAAACATCCATGTGGTGTCTACCCTCAACCCCGTACCTCAATAGTGAAAGGTGAAATGGTATCTTGGGTTTAGATCTAGTCTTCCGCATCTCGCTGGCTGTCGATGACGGATATCCGAAGGTCTACTATCCATGTTGGCCGTGAGCCTCTCTGCCTCCTCGTGAGGCAACCGTCGAATCACCCTGGTGTCACCTCGTCACAGCATTTTGACTGCATAGCTACATCTGCAGTCAAGGCCCACCCACCTAGTAGTTACGCGCATACCCAACCTCTGCGAGTACAGCCTAAGACATCTATCACCGCACAGAGGACTACTAGGAGCACCTTACGTACTTCAGGAAGCTGCGTTCTTCCCCTTCCCATTCCGTTGGTTCCGTTATAACAATCAGATGAATGTGCACACCCCTCGTGTCTTATAACACCTCGATGATCTACCCTGTCGGTTTATTCACCCTCAAACGTACGGACTGGTCCAAGCGCCTGTCTTTAATATGTTGTTAGAATCTATGCCTAAACATTCTTTTACGCGCTTGCCTTACCTCACCAGGTTTCCATTTAACTTGGTTATTTCCCGTTCATATTGAAGTCGTATTCCAATTTACCAAGTTTCACTTGCTTATTAATTTCAATTATATAACTTAATCCATTTAAGTTTATTAATAAGCCGACAATATATTATTCTCTAGATTGTGGCCCAAGGTCTGTAATCCACAATAAAATTTATATTCTTGCTTGGTTACATCATACAATAACATGTTCTCCTTAATACGTTATTAAGTATATCTCAATTCACATGTTTCCTAATTAACATGTCACTTACCGTTTATGATTAAATATAACTTATTTATTTTACAAGTTTTCCTCATTCTTTCTAATTTAATCATTAATTCAAATTACACCGTCACTACAACTTATCGTTGTTTACTTAGCAGATTATTACGCATATCTAATTCTATCATTCCAACAAGTTATGCTAACCCTACAAGGTGTCTTTTAATTACATAACTTTATTATTTCTACCGGTTATGTATATCACTAGTGGTCTTTAATTAGATAACCTTATCGGGTTAAGTTTATGGGCCTATATGTAAATATTACCCACCCCCTCTATTTTACTTAACCCACCCACCACCCATCCAATTTTACTTAACCCTAACTTAAGTTCATAATCATACAATCCTTATGGATTAAATTAGGTTAAGTAGTCCAATTCGTTACCATGTCCAACTATGGTTATAATGGGCTAGACCTCCCATATTAGGCCTACAACGTGTGGATGCTGGATATACCGGTCGGGTCTGGGCAGTCTTATTCCACAGTTGGGTCTAACCTCGTGTCTTAGCCCGATTCATATTTGCACACTTAGGCCTCTCACGTTAGGTTCAACATTTGTGGCTGCTGGATATACCGGTCGGGTCCGGGCAGACTTCCACCGCTAATGCAACCTAACCTCGTGTCATAAGTGCAATTACAGTTCCTAATTGTAATTACTAGACATTCCATTTTTATCCAAATCTACCTATGTCATTATAGGTTATTACTTCTCCTTTTTCCCCATATTTAATTATATTCCCAATTCACTATTCAAATCATAGACTTTTATACCCCTTTTCAATTCACCTTTTAATTATGCACCATATGCTCTTTTTCCCAAGTTATAAGTCAAGGCATATACATACATATATTACGCACAAACCCAAATCTACATATTTTCCAATATATGTCCCTAGTACATATTCACCCATTTCAATACAAGTTATACCCAAATCCATATTCGCATATTTTCCAATGTATGCCTAAAATTCATATTCATATATGTCCCAATTTATGTCCCAAATCAATACTTACACATGTCCCAATTTATGCTTAAATTATATTTTTCAATGTATGCCTAAATTCATATTCATGTTATCCAACACAGTATATGCCCCCAAATTCATATTCGTATATTTCCAAATTTTATTCCCAAATTTAGATCCATATTTTCCAATACCAATTATGCCCCAAATTATGTCTTTCCCAATCGTTCCCAATTTCGCATGTTCACATTTTTCAGCGTTAGACCTAGGCTCGAAGGTAGCCTGCCTATATAAAAATAAAAAGGGAAAAAGAGGGAGAAAAGAGAAACAAGAATAGGAATAATAACGAATCAATAATAAACTGATAGAAATAGGCATAAACTGAATAGGCATATTATGACAAGATTTAACATGGTGGCGATATGAACAAATAAAAGCAGATCTGATAATTATGACATAATAGAACTGATTAGACACCAATTCAAGATCCAGTTTTTTATATACATATCAAGATTACTATTTAAATATTCAGATCTAAAAATAACATGAACTCACAGTGAATAGATCTAAGAAAATGGATCCAAATTACTGCGAAGAACATGTTGAATAAGTTGTTGTAGCCATCGCTGAATTTGTTGTAGCAATCTTTGAATATGTATAGTCTTCTTTGAATTGATTTAGAAGGAGAAAGGCCATTTTAATTTTCGTTGCAGCAGAGCTTCGCCGTCATCATTATTTTTAGATAAAAAAACCTAGGTCTAGGGTCCTTTATATAGGAGTAGCGGAGCAACCAAGACCTTCAGATTGGACTAGAAGCCATCAGAATCGTCCACGTCAGAGAAGCTTCCAGATCCCCGAGTGGGTCGACCCCCGTTCAGGTGGGTCGACCCCTAGGTTAACCCCGGGGTCGACCCCCATGAGCCTGGGTCGAGCCAGCAGGGTCTCGGGTCGACTTCAAAATGTCGTCCCTTTCTCGATTTGCGCACCGGATTTCTGGTTTTGCTGATTTTTGAATATTTTTGAATTTTATATGTGTATATATCTTTCCTATATGCATACAAACTTCAAACCTTAATAACTTCTTCATATAGTGTCTGATTTACGTAAACTAGGTATCTATCTTCAACAGAATTTCGAGACGGACGCAATGGCATGGTCTGTTTTACTCAATTCTGAATATTTAATTATGTTTTCCTTAATTCATTGTTAACAGTGTATTTCACACTAATTATTCTTTAATTCATCATCTTAAGTGTCATTAAAATTCTGGGGTGTTACATTCTCCCCTACTCAAAGGATTTCGTCCCCGAAATCTCTAAGTCAAGAAGAGCGTATATCCTAACATCCAACAATCATACATCCATCTAGCAATCACAAGCATCCATTGTCCTTAAGGAATTTCTAATGCTTTTATGAACATACGCAATAGTGTGTGTATATGTTCGTAAATTAATGCGAAAGATCAGGCGGTCTATTGATTCAATTGACCTCCTTAATGCAATGTATGTTTGTGCCATGCAACCAAAATGTATGCAAATCATCCTAATCAATGTAAGTTCTATATGTGTGCACAATCATCCATCCAAATGCAACATCAATGTAACGATAATCCATAAAAATTTAAAAAAATGTACACACATCAATATGCAATATGTAAGTGATTGAGCCGATCTAGTGCCTATTGTGTGTATATGCATCCACGAGCAATCACTAGCAACCACTTGCATCCATCAAACATAACATGTCTCAAACACATGTTTACATTCATTATTATTTTTACCTAAAGACTCGATCAATAGGACATATTCAAACGATAGACACAAGTATTAATTCGAAGCTTGGTAAAAGAATTTAAGGACATATTCTCGAAAAGGAAAGGATATGAAGCACGAATCTTGTCTTCAGCCTCCCAAGTAGCGTTCTCGCGGCCCTTTCCCCATTGCATTCTTACTAGCTTCACTTTTTTGTTGCATGATTTCTTAACCTCCGATCCAAGTATGCAAGTCGGAACTCGTCCTATCATTGCTTCCTTCTCTACTTTCATTTCCTCTCGCAAGTTTGGCTCCACTACCTCGAACTCTATACATTTTATCGCCGCTTGGATGAATAATCATCTTAGAATGATGGGCGTCCTCAAGGACTGTCTTCAATAGGTTTCCCATCCCGATATGACTCACCTGTCAAACCTCTTCTCAAGTAGCTCCCCTACTTGCTTATCAAGTTCCCTCTTTTCTTTTAGGAGTCACATGTCGCAAATCATCGATAGATATATCAAGAGGTTCTAGGAGACTAAGCACGACAGACCCTTTTGGGATCATAAGAAATCTCGAGAGTCTTTCTATAGCAAGTCAGAAATCTAACGACCCTCCTTTTACAATCTAGAATGGCTCCATATATGGTTAACCCATCCATCCTAGAATCAAACCGTATCTTATGAAATCAAGAACAAATGCATCACAATCAAACTCGACACCTAACACAGAGATTCTCAAACCCCGACAAATCATCAATAAATGAGCCGTACCTCCACTGGGGTTTGAGGCAATAACGAGATCCAAAACCATACTAGTATCTAGGTGCAGAGATTCAACTAAAGGATCAGATATAAAAGAATGCGAAGCGCCAGGAAAAGAATCCTAATAGGATGATCAGAAATAGAAATCAATCCTTTGATGGAAACTTTCCTACCCTTATCCTGTCCACCAGCTATGAGAACATTAGCTTGCCCCTAGAAGTTCCTGCCCTCTGGCCTTGTCTTTGACTCTTTCTACAATCCTTTTCCAGATGACCCACCGTTCGGAAATTATGGTATTTCCTCTTTTCTTCTTTGGGCTCTGCTCCTTAGCCCCAACTCCCTTATTCTCCTTTTTACCATTCTTGTGCAACATGCTAATAAGTCTATTGAAAGCTGCCTCCATCGCACGGAAATCCTTACGAGGCTTGAGAGAAAATAGGCCGTAGGTGAAACCACCACAGCTAAAGATGGAAGTTGGGCACTTCTTTGCCCTTCGACATGTACCATAGTTTTAACATGCCTACGGAACCATGCCAAAATAGGGATACTATTTCGGGAAGAAATGGTTCCCCAAACAAAAAGGAAAAGGAATCAAGCGGAGAATCGAGAGATATTTATGGCTTTGGGAAATATGCTTTTCAAAAACAGACTTTTTATTTTAAAATACTTTGTTTTTGAGACCTTTTTGAAAACCATTTTCAAAATACTTTGTCCGATCTTATACTCATATGCTCTGATATGAAATGTGACACCTCAAGTCCGTTAATGCACTAAGGGAATGCATTAAGTTCTGTGAAGCGTTATGGGTAAACAAGAACATAATAGCACAAGACAGACATGTAAAATAGCAGCGGAATTAAAAACTTAAAAAAAACTTTATTTAAATCAAAACGTCATGGTCCCAATTACTGAGTTTACATCATAAGTAACTAATTACATTAATAATCTGTCTTACCAAAAATATCAAAGTACAAAAGCATAAAACCATATTTCCCTGTGAAGCCAAAAAAGAGTTGACCAGAAGTCAAAGCGATACATCTATATCCAAAATCCAAGCTAAGCTGAAAGAATCCAAATCAACTCTAAGCACTTCCACCTTGAGAATATTAGGGGGGAAACGGAAGAGAGAGAAGAGGAAACAAAAAGGGTCAGACATAAAATCTAGTGAGTCCAGTTACTTTTATAAATATAAATAAATAAAAGTATCATAGCAGGTATATAAAACTAAAAGAACAAGATAGCAATAAAAATAACAAGTGTGAACTGAGAAAGATAAGATGAACAGGATATATTGTGCTTCTTAAATACATTTCTCTACACCGCGCAGATACTAGTATATTAGATGTAGAATGATCCCCACTAATACCGTTCCATTACATTTTCTTGATTATTAGGTTACTTGGGTTAATATCACTCAAGACTTATACGCGCATCGTACCCATTTACTTTCCCATGGATTCACCAAATACAAATTATGTAGCTATCTCTCAATATTGAGATACACCACATGGTACCACACTCGCACGGTCTCCACCGTAATGAATGCAGTCCCTCATCCTACGCTGGAGTGACGTACGGATCTCTATATAAAATGTTACATTCCGCATATATCTATCATTACCATGCTACGTAAGCGTATGGACTGCCACCATCGATCGAATCAGATTCCATATCGGAATAATACCCTCTAGTCTATGATATACCACCCAGACCAGATATACATGTATCTAGACTATCCCACGTATGTACTGTAATTGTAGCTCGATGCCTCAATCGCACGTCCTCTAATGTGCATCGATTTCCGCGATAGGGCGGTACAAGAAACACGGAACTTGGTCGGGAGCTTTTCCATACCTGTACAGGCCCGTCTTTAAAGAGCCCCTATATACAGATATACCTAGGGTCTGTTTTCGTGGTGGATATGGCCCCACCTCGGCCCCTCCCTTAACTAGTAAAGACTACAAGAGCTAAGCGACCGCCCCTAATAACAATCAATCTAGACTTCCAAGTGGCGTTTACCCTCAACCCCATACCTCGATAGTGAAAGATGAAATGGTATCTTGGGTTTAGCTCTAGTCTTTCGCAACCCGCTGGCTGTCAATGACGGATATCCGACAGTCTACTATCCTTGTTGGTCGTGACCCACTCTACCTCCTCGTGAGGCAACCGTCGAATCACCCTTGTGTCACCTCGTCACAACATTTTGACTGCATAACTACATCTGCAGTCAAGGCCCACCCACCTAGTAGTTATGCGCAGACCCAACCTCTGCGAGTACAACCTAAGACATCTGTCACCTCACAGAGGACTACTAGGAGCACCTTATGTACTTCAGGAAGCCGCGTGCTTCCCCTTCCCATTCCTTTGGAGTCGTCATAACAATCAGAGAAATGTGCGCTCCGCTCGTGTCTTATAACACCTCGATGATATACCCAATTGGGTTATTCACCCTCAAACGTATGGACTGGTCCAAGCGCCTTTCTTTAATATGTTGTTACACCCTATGCCTAAACATTCTTTTACACGCTTGCCTTACCTCACTAGGTTCCCATTTAACTTGGTTATTTCCCATTCATATTGAATTCCTATTCCAGTTTTCCAAGTTTCTCTTGCTTATTAATTCAATTATATAACTTAATCCATTTAAGTTTATTAATAAGCCCACAACATGTTATTCTCTAGATTGTGGCCCAAGGTCTGTAATCCACAATCTATTTTATATTCTTGCTTGGTTACATCATTACAATAACATGTTCTCCTTAATGCGTTATTAAGTATATCTCAATTCACATGTTTCCTAATTAACATGTCAATTACCGTTTATGATTAAATATAACTTATTTATTTTACAATTTTTCCTCATTCTTTCTCATTTAATCATAAATTCAATTTACATCGTCACTACAACTTATCGTTGTTTACTTGGCAGATTATTACGCATATCTAATTCTATCATTTCTACAAGTTATGCTTACCCTACAAGGTTTCATTTAATTACATAACTTTATTATTTCTACCGATTATGTATACCACTAGGTGTCTTTAATTACATAACCTTATCGGGTTAAGTTTATGGGCCTATATGTAAATATTACCCACCCCCTCTATTTTACTTAACCTACCCACTACCCATTCAATTTTACTTAACCCTAACTTAAGTTCATAATCATACAATCCTTATGGATTAAATTAGGTTAAGTAGTCCAATTCATTACCATGTCCAATTATGGTTATAATGGGCTAGACCTCCCACATTAGGCCTACAACGTGTGGATGCTGGATATGTCGGTCGGGTCCGGGCAGTCTTATTCCACAGTTGGGTCTAACCTCGTGTCTGAGCCCGATTTTTATTTGCACACTTAAACCTCTCACATTAGGTTCAACATTAGTGGTTGTTGGATATGCCGGTCGGGTCCGGGCAGACTTCCACCACTAATGCAACCTAACCTGTTTCATCAGTGCAATTACAGTTCCTAATTGTAATTACTAGACATTCCATTTTTATTCAAATCTACATGTGTCATTATAGGTGATTATTTCTCTTTTTCCCCATATTTAATTATATACCCAATTCATTGTCCAAATCATAGACTTTTACATCCCTTTTCAATTCACCTTTTAATTATGCACCATATGCTCTTTTTTCCAAGTTATAAGTCAAGGCATATACATATACATATATATATATATATATATATATATATATATGTTATGCACAAACCCAAATCTACATATTTTCCAATTTATGTCCCTAGTCCATATTCTCCCATTTCAATACAAGTTATACCCAAATCCATATTCGCATATTTTCCAATGTATGCCTAAAATTCATATTCACATATGTCCTAATTTATGTCCCAATTCAGTACTTACACATGTCCCAATTTATGCTCAAACTATATTTTCCAATGTATGCCCAAATTCATATTCATATTATCCAACACAATATATGCCCCCAAGTACATATTCGTATATTTCCAAATTTTATGCCCAAATTTAGATCCATATTTTCCAATACCAATTATGCCCCAAATTATGTCTTTCCCAATCGTTCCCAATTTCGCATGTTCGCATTTTTCAGCGTTTGGCCTAGGCTCGAAGGTAACCTGCCGATATAAAAATAAAAAGGGAAAAAGAGGGAGAGAAGAGAATCAAGAATAGGCATAATAACGAATCAATAATAAACTGATAGAAATAGGCATAAACAGAATAGGCATATTATGACAAGATTCAACATGGTGGCGATATGGACATATAAAAGCGGATCTGATAATTATGCAATAATAGAACTGATTAGGCACCGATTCAAGATCCAGTTTTTTATATACATATCAAGATTACTATTTAAATATTCAGATCTAAAAATAACATGAACTCACAGTGAATAGATCTAAGGAAATGGATCCAAATTACTGCGAAGAACATGTTGAATAAGTTGTTGTAGCCATCGCTGAATTTGTCTTAGCAATCTTCGAATATGTATAATCTTCTTTGAATTGATTTAGAAGAGGAAAGGCCATTTTAATTTTCATTGCAGCAGAGCTTCGCCGTCTGCATTATTTTTAGATAAATAAAACCTAGGTCTAGGGTCCTTTATATAGGAGTAGCGGAGCAACCAAAACCTTCATATTGGACCAGAAGCCATCAGAATCGTCCACGTCAGAGAAGCTTCCAGATCCCCGGGTGGGTCGACCGCCGTTCAGGTGGGTCGACCCTCATGAGCCTGGGTCGACCCAGCAGGGTCTCGAATCAACTTCAAAATGTCGGCCCTTCCTCAATTTGCGCGCCGGGTTTCTGGTTTTGCTGGTTTTTGAATATTTTTGAATTTTATATGTGTATATACCTTTCCTATATGTACAAAATTCAAACCTTAACAAATTCTTTATACGGTGTCTGATTTACGCAAACCAGGTGTTTATCTTGACTGAATTCCGAGATGGACGCAATGGCATGATCCATTTTACTTAATTCTAAATATTTAATTAAGTTTTTCCTTAATTCATTGTTAATAGTGTATTTCACACTAATTATTCTTTAATTCATCATCTTAAGTGTCGTTAAAATTCCGAGCTGTTACACGCGGGGTATGCCTATTAGGATCTGAGAGATCGAGTGCCTTAGATTGCTCGGGGAGTTATCTAGTTGTCTCGAGGAGGTAACATATGTGGGGCGTATGGCATCCTGACTAGAAACGGGGTTTCCAATAGCCCTTGACGGATGGAAATGACCAGTCATTTGTTGATGTATTCGAGGCTTTAGCTAGTGATAGTTAGGTTATTGTTGTTATGGATGCTATGGTTACTTGTATGTTCTCTTCTATTTTTCTTAGGGTAGGCTATCACCTTAGGATACTAAAGAGAAGTGGGGGATTGGGAATCCTATCCTAAGTAATATCTATTTATGTTCTTATTGTTTAACAACGTATATTATCTTTTTATAAGTACTGACTTTATAGGTGCAAGGATGAGTCAGGTATGATTCTTCATACCATTTGTTTAATATACTATTGCGAGTTTTACAATTTTCGAGATTCATTTATTGCTTACCCCAGGCTGTTGTCTAACTCGAGGTTTTATGCTCCCTCTTATTACCTTAGGTGCTCATCGACGATGCTGATGACGAGACTTGGATTCAGGTATTATATGAAGCTGCGTAGGTGGATTATCAAGAGGTGGCATCTTCTCATATTATATTTGTATTATCGATTATTCCGCTGTGGAGCCATGAGAGTGTTGGATTATTCTGAGATAGTTTATTGGTGAGTATATTAATCTTCAGTATACTTTGATTATATAGCTAATACTATCTCGCCTATTTTATGCATATGATTTCTATTATATTTTATCTAATGCATTGTGAGATGTACGACCATATCCCTGTTTAGTCTTGTATTTTTTTATTCTCTTCCTTTCCTCTTCCCTTCTTTCTTTCCATTTCTTCCCCCTAACAACCATTTTACGTCGATCGGGTTCTAGTGTTTGGTTTTGTGACTACCAATAGTGTAGAGCGGTAGTTACAAGTCATATTAGAGCCAGATTGCGTTGTTTATCCTGATCATTATATAATTGAGAACTAATAAATACGAGATAGGGAGAGTAAGTATTTGTATATATTTTTAGTTTTCAGACTATATATTAGTAGTATATATATAGTGTTTGTTGTTTTGTGCAAGAGTAACACTATGTAATTTCCTTTATTAGTGATCGATCGTTTTTTTATTTATGGAGATATAGCGAACGAGAATATTGATATGTCTTCTTTTATTGTGATTCACCATGTTGAGGGTTAGTTAGACTGTATGTTTATAACATCTCGTGTTTGGTCGCCACGAGATATACTGGATGACCGTAGCATTCACAGGATTAGCTTTGGGCCTCGAGGCGGGGGATTAGTAAAACATACTATTTATACTTGGCAATAAGGGTCGTTTTGAGTTGAGATTTCACTCTAGGTGCATTTTTGGTGATATAGTGCCCTAGATATGAGGGGTTATTTTGGGCTTTGGTTCTCTTTTGTTCGTTTGAGAAGGATTTGACTAGCTATAGTTTTCCTGGATCGAACTACACAAATGAGATGTTGTCCAAGTTTACGTGAATAAGTCAAGGTTGGGAGAGGATTTTCTTAGTTGAGTTATCTCCCAAATAAGGATCATCACTTATATCTTCATTTGATGGAAAAAAATGTCGTAAACACCAAAGATTCCTAATTACTAGGAACTATAAATATGGTCGCATAGACAAGAACATAAAATAGAACATAAGCAGTAAATAACAAAAGAGATTTATAGTGGTTCGGCCACAGTGAGGGCCTACGTCCACTTTGAAGAGTTGTTGGTATTTATTTATCACTTGAAAGATTACAAGGTTGAGACCCTCTCATTACATTTGTTGACTATGCTACATGAAGTTACAATAGTCATATTTGCAAAAAATAGTAAAATGGACAATTTTTCCCTTCTTCTTCCTCAAAGAGGAGATGCCATTAATGAAGCTCTATGGAGGTCTCAAAGCTAAAGAATCTCTCCCTTTTGAAGTGTGAGGCCATGGGGTATTTATAGGAAGTGGTTAGGTAGGGGTTAGGTAGGAGTAGGTAGAAATGGGGACCATCTACAGAAAATTCGCGCCTGCAGCCCTCGGCCTCGGAAAATTCGCACCTGTGCCAAGGTGCGAAATTACGCACCTGTAGGGTGCGAATTTCTCACCTCGGGGTGCGAAATTCGTACCTCCAGGTGGTGTGAAATTCGTACCTCCTGCGGGTGCGAAATTCGTACGCCATAGGGTACGAATTTCACACCTCGAGGGTGCAGAATTTCGCAGCTCGTGGGTGCGAAATTTCGCACCTTGAGGGTACGAAATTTTGCACCTCGCAGGTGCGAAATTTCGCACCTCAAGGGTACAAAATTTCGCACCTCACAGGTACAAAATTTCGCACCTCAAGGGTGCGGAATTTCGCTCCTCTCGGGGGTACGAAAATTCTGTTTGAGAGTTTTGAGGTCTGTCGGAGTGGCTTGGGGGCTCGAAATCCTGGTTGATGCGTCCGGGGATGTCGAGGCCTTGGTTCGGGAATGTGCTGGAGGAGCGGCGAGACTCGCTGAAGTTGTTGGTTGAATCTTGACTTTGAGCTGATCTGGTAATTCTGGGCAACACACTTGTTGGCGGAAATCAGATGAACCAGGCAGACCCCCACCGGCGTTGCGCCCGGACCCGCTTGATGGCTCGCCTTCGGCTCGGATGCGGACGGATACTGATGGAGGTTGCGTTCAAGGGATGCGACATCCTGCTAGTGGCCAGACTCGAGTCTTCTGGTACTGGACCCTGGATGATATTAGCGATGCCTCCGGGCTGTAATATCATGCGATATGTTGAGACGAGCGTGTCTTGTGTACTTTTGGTAACCGGACCAAAAGGCCGATTAACATTTGCCCCCTCAAAGTATGTTTTGTGTTAACGGGACATGCTTTGAAGTGAGATGGGTCTGATATGGGAGCAAACATCTCCATGCAATGCTTAGCGATCGGTTATGACCTTCCTCTTGCGTTGTATGTCGAGAGCGCACTGCTTTGGGGTGGTTGGGACGCCTTGTTGAAATATGTGGGTGTGAGCTTAGGATTCCAGCATTGCTAAGAGCTTTGACTCGCTTGAGTTTGGCGGCTTGGAACCTGTCTAAGGCGCCTACTTCCTATAGATTAAAGATAATAAAAGTTAGTTGCCGACTCCCGATTGCATCGAAGTGCAAATGATTCGTTACCAGGTTTTAATTGCGTATGTAATCACAAATTTGTGTGTGGTTTTGCGCGATGCAAACTAAGTTAGAATAGGTAATATGAAAGTGAATTATATGCCCTGGGCTTATGATCACGCAGATTTAGCTTTTCGAAGAGTTTTTGGATCGAGAGCCGACTGTTTGGTGTGTATACTTGAACCCTTAAGGCTTGTGGGAGCGCATTTGAATCGAGTTGGTCTGCTCGGTTGAGATTCCCAAAGCGTGTATGCATGGTCATTGCTATGGCTTAGGCGCATGATTGCCCTAAGTGGTTGCTGAAACGTCATTGGGATGGAGCTTGATTAATTGGAGTATCCGTTAAATCACTTGGACTAGGTGAGCCCAAGGTCGCTCAACGATCCAATCTAGTCCCATTGATCAAAGTTTCGGCAACTCATGTATGCGAATGCCTTTTTTAGGACAATACTTCTCATATGTCGTGGCATGGATTCATATGGATTCTCCTTTGAGGCGAGGTCAGACCCAAATGCTGGGCGCGGGCGCTTTGATGTTTGAGCACTGGGTGAGTACCCAGGTGGTCGTTGAGTCGTGATTGACTTGGTAGTTGGAGCTTCGAAGTTAAGTGAATATGATCGTAGTTTGGCGTACGATCCCGAATTCTGATCCCGGAATGTTCATTTGGGGCATTCGAATCCCCTGATTGTAGTTGCTTCCTTTCTTCTCTTCTGCGGATAGAAAATCATCATAAGGCATGGAGGATGCCAAAATACTTATTTTGTACTTTGGATGTTCGAGGTGTTGTTAGGTTTTCGGGATAAGGGAAGAGAGATATGGAAAGTAAGAGTGCTTTCGGATTTGGTATTCAAGAACGTGGAGCGGCGGACCTTGGGAAACGGGGTTAGGAATTTGAATAAAGGTCGCCAAGCGTGTGTGAATACGGGATTGGGCTTTGTGTCCCAAATGCTTATTAAATCTTTCACGCTCTTCAGGAGTTCGAATTTTGGTTGAGGAGATGACAACTAAGCTGGCATGCAGGAGTACGAGACATAACTTTGCACTCCCATGACTTTGTCGAGCCCTGTCTTCGATCTTGAGTATGTAAACTTGAACCTTTGCATGGCGCCATATGAGCGGACAGTGATTAGTGATTTTTGGTCTCGCGACGCGGTCCTTAAGGAATGGACATGCTTGGATTGTTAGCTTGAATGCTTATGTAAGATATCATCACATAGTCGAGCTGTTAGTCTTGGGATCCGATCAATAACTTAACCACGATGCGGCTGCATCTTGACTTAGGAGTTGCACTGGCGGTTGGTGATGGTCGTAGCATTAGTTGTTGAGGCTAAAGGCTGCCACCATGTTTCAGAGTGTCAGCTTTTTGTGGAGTCTAGGTACTGATGGAAGCCGAGAAGCCTCCAGGGCCTGAACTTTGGCTCTGGATTTCCTTCGTTTCGAGGTGAAGGTGCTCTCAAGATGGTGGCTCCGTAGGATGCTGCGAAGATGACACCAGTGCAGAGACTTAAGGGGATCTGACCGGGTCTTGAGATTGCCAGGCCAGTGCGATAATCCGTAGAGGGTTGCCCCCAGGCCCGGGTACCTGCTTGATTCTTCTCGACATCAGAGACGAGCTAGCAAGCTCGGATCATTGCTCAATGTTTCATGTCTGGTCGGTAACTGGAGTTGAACGTAAAACAAATTGGTTGGCGAATGATTCTGGAAATGAACTTATTTGGACTGACCGCTCGTATATGCGCGCAAGATGCGGGCATACGGTCGAGTCGTTAGTCTCCAACCCAATTATGTCGGGATCATTATCCAATTCGAAAATGGTGCTGACATTTACCAGTAACTACTGCCATAGTTATCCAAACTAGGTGTAGTTGCCGCGTTTTGATGTGCTTGTAGGTATGCATCGAGGGGTGTGAGTTAGCTTCATGTTGTGTTTAAGTATGAGTTTGCTGGCAGAGCGCTGAGACTTTGCGAACCCAATGAACCGGCCATGGAAACCCAAGAACTTGCACTGAAATATGGATTTTTTATTTTGCGTATCGGGAACTTATATAAGTTCTCCAGTTCCTCGGGGAAATGGTGGTTATATTGCTCCCTTTGTCCTTTGGTGCGGGCTTCTACGCCCTGATGGCTGTGGCGACGGAAATGCTAGTGCAGAAGCTGGTGGAGATCCTCCTCAGGTCCTGCGATAAGTAAGCTGGTGCGTAGATAGGCGGGGGACTGCCCCCAAGCTCGAGTACTTGCTAACTGAAGAGGATGCGAGCGATGAACCCTCAGAGGTCAAATAGTTGCTTCTTTTGCTGGGAAGCCCCCCTAGAGCGGTGGCGATGCCAGGCTTTGCCCCCATGCTTCCACAAGTGTTCGAGTCCCGGTTGGAGTTACAACGGGAACAATCTGGAGTATTATGAGAACCCATGGCTTCGAGATCCCATATTTATATGAGCCTCCTTGGAGGAGGAGAAGCTGTGGCTGGACGAAGCACTCATGCGACGGGCGTAGCTAATGTAAGTGTGCAAACAAAGAAAGCTACGATGGAAGGTCAGGAAGCCCAACTGGTGGCAAATTCGGAGCAGACGGAGGGGAAGAGGGACAGGATGAGGATGGCATACAAGATGCATGGGCGAAGGCTAGTGGGATACCCAGGAGAAATCTGCCGCTGTGGTAGCGAAAAGGTAGGCCGATGCTGAGGTGAAGAAGGAGAGGGCCTCTGAGTAGGCTAGGAAATGGAGAGCCGTCGATGATGCCTACCAAAAGAGGGTGAGAGGACCCCAAGCGAACTTGAAGCGGATGCAGTTATGCGATTTCAGGACAGGGAGCCAGCTGATCCGAAAACCGCCCAAGATGCCGAGAAGAGAGCAGAGCTGGGCGCTAGGAAGGCTTGGGGAGAATCCAGGCTGCATTGGTCCTTGCTTCTTACATCGTCCCCAAGGTGTTGCCATGTATTTCTCTCGGGGAGGTTATGATGATTACAAGCGGCGAGGATGATGGCGGAAGGCGCGCATCGGTGCCTCATGAACTGTTACTCTAGTGTAGAGTAGAGGACGAGGAAGCAGTTCTGGAAGAAAAGGGTCCGTCAGTGGTGGTGACCTGCCTGTGTCGAACCGGTATAGAAAAAAGAAAAGAAAAGGATGAGTAGCATCAGCAATTGTTAAAGGAATTAAAGATACTTTGGGTTAGGTAAACCAATAGTATATGCGAGTGCGGTCCTCGCTTTTGGTTCTTAAAGACATGGTGTGGTATTCATGTATACCTTGTCATCAGAGAGAAGAGATGTTAGACATGTAGTCCGTATAACGTGTGTGTGTGAAATGGAATATGAATTAGTAAAGATCGCGTTTCGTGTTAAGTATTCGAATGTTCTTCTCATGTTTTCCGGCGTCCCGTACTTGCACAAGCGTACTTGTTGTTACGCCAACAAAAATGCGATCGGAGACCGCGCTCTGGGTTGATTATTCCAGAGGGGTGTGATTGAGCGTAGGCTTCTAGTAAGTTTCCCTCATCTTAGGAAACTCGTATTTTGCGAAGCCAGGCTAAGCGCCGGCTATGTACTTGGGTTTCCCGGGGTTAATCCCAAGTGTAGCGGAGGCGTTTGACGTCGCGTTATGTGGTCCGTCCGGTTTATGGCTCTCCCGTCGTTCATCAGGTTAGAGCGAGTGACGTCGCCGTTTATTCGCCAGAGAAAAGCTCCGATCATCAGCCCGTAGGGTCCGATCATGGCCATGGGTTGCACCTAAGCCTTTAGAGCTTCGGGGAGAAACGATTTAATGTCGGTCTCGGTGTTGCGCCGAGATTCGACAGGTACTCGTAACCAGGGGAAGTTTACATTGCTCCCAGTTGTCTGTTGGGTGGCCTCAAGTCGCTTGGGACTTGGGCACGGAACAATTTATCCTCGGCCTCGGCACGGGGCCGAGGTTCGAGTTCGTGGTTATTTATACTCGGTCGCGCCACGGGTCGGTGACTCGAGTAGCATTGCCGGTTCCCGTGCTCGGGGTGTCGGTCGTAGCCAATGTTGTTTGGCCTCGATGTCGGATCGAGGCTCGGAAGGCGGCACCGACTCCCATGCTCGGGGCGCCGGTGCGGCGATCGAATGTTTGTACACAATATGGTTGTCAGGATTAATCAAACACGTCATGAACGTCATGCACGGAGCAAACACAAAAGGGAGACAGGAAACTGAACGTCATTTCTAAGGATAACTTTGGCAGTGATAGCCTTTACAATGCCTTGAATTGTAGGAAAACAAAACATCATTGGAGTGCGTGAACTCATTGTACACTAGGTTATGCAGAGTAGAGGTGAGGATGTTCGTTGTTCCATGCTCTTGAGAGTTTGGCTCCGTCCATGGTTGAGAGTTTGAAAGTTCCATCGTTGAGCTTCCACTGTATGGGCATGGGCCTTCCTGACGAGGAACGAGGCCTGTAGGTGAAGGGAAGGCCCGTTTGAAGTCAAGGTCGCCGATGTGCGTTTGAACGGGCCTTTGGTTGAGCTTCCAGTCATGCCCCCAAGTGGTCGGAGAATTAGTTCGAGGCGGATGGTTGTGAAACAGCAAAGAGGAGGTGTGTCTTGGAAAAGGGGCCTTGCTTCTTGTTTTCATTTTTTTGTAGGCCTATATACATTGGCCGGAATGAGGCATCTATCCGTGAATGGATGATTCTGTTTGAATTGCAATGGTAACAACTATTGGAAAGATTGCGACCCTTTACCCATAGACAATTCCATCGGCAATTATGCTCAAGGTCCTATTTTTTGACCTATAAACATTAATGTGGATGCCTTCTTTCTGCTATCGAATCATCTCTCTCGCCTCTTTTTTTTTTTTACATGGGCGAGATGATGGTGTTAATGAGTCGATGGCTGATATCTCCCATGATAACCTCTAGGATTGTTGTATCATAGACGAAGGTCGTGGAGATGGTAGACGACTGGAATTCTCGGGCTTGCTTCCGAATGTTCCTCCGGCACTGCTTCCCAGCGTGCCCCCTGCTAATCGGGAGCACCGCATGGAGGATAAAAAAGGGGTCATGACGTAGCGGAAAGGAGGTGCCATTTATGGAAAAAAGTTTGCTTTTAGTTTATGTTCTGCTTTCAATGAGGGAGGCTGAGGAAGGGAGGAGTTGCAAACTGATATTTCTGATGACAACCCAAGGTCAACTGCGTCATGGAAGCTGTAGTTCTGACGAGGTGGGGGGATGATCTTGAGGGATTAATTATCGGTCGAGGTCATGTTTAGCGGGAAACTTTGATGAGCGCTGAGTAGCTCAAAGATCCCATGCAGTGGGAGTCTTTGATGAGCGTTGTGTCCGCGGATGTTGTAGAACCGATAATATCATGTGGAGTCCCTTGGTGTGCTCATCGGACTTTTAGGTCTTGGCCTTTTGCATGGTTGGTAATTGCAGGTTGCAAGATAGATTTTCTCGGGGGTGTTGTTGGTAGCCGTACGGCTGCAGAAAGGAGGAAGCCGAAGGCGCTTCCTCTTATTCTTGCAACTACCCTTGCAGGCGTGAGCAAGAACGCGCAGAGTGGTTAAATTAGGGTCATTGGAGCTTTGGACGTCGCCGCGAGACAGGATGTTGAGGTGAGAAGCTCGATCCCTTTATGCTAACTTTTGGCATAGGAAGTAGTCGGCATCAATGCAGAAGACCCCCCGAATCTTTGATTGTTTTTTATCGGTCCATGCTCTAAGTTTGGAATTAGGTGGTATGCCTTTCACGAGCTGGACGAGTGCGGTTCAAGGAGTAGGTTTTTCAACTTCGGCCAAGGCAGTGTGGGATCTTGCGAGATAGCCTTTGAGATTTTCGCGGGTGTCTTGATAAGTGTTCGAGACTGAGAGGGTACCTTTGGGCGTTACGGTGTGCATCCTGGACTGCATGGCCAATCTCTTGGCTAGTTGGTCTGGAGTTGAGATGGTTTAAGGTGGAAGTCGAGAGAACCCGTATAACGCCGACCTGGATAGGGACGGGGAAGCACTTGCACTTGATGGCATTAGCGGCGTGTGATGAATCCATGTGCCATTCGTGGCAGCTAACGAAGCTTCGAGAATCATGGCCTCTTTAAGTATGGGGTAAGTGTTGGCATGTTGAAGTGCTGGCGCCATTTGGTATTAAGGATCGTCGAAGTGAACGGGTTGCACCTTGTACTAGTTTCCTAGATGTCATGGGCGTGCCCCCGTGGTTTATTCACAACTCAATGGATCGTGTCGGCGATAATTGGAAGTCGGGCTCCGACCTCATTATAGAGGTCATGATCTAGTCCAGGACTTTGGATCCTAGCACGCCTTCTTAGCGGAAGGTATTCCAACTTCGGTTGCATGATTCTGTGGAAGTCGGTTGAAGTGAGATTGGACGTAGTTGGACACTAGAAGCATAGGCGATAAGTTTGGACTCACAACAGTTTGAGTCCGCCTAGTGGAGGCTTGAGCGTCAAAGCCAGAGGGCAGCCGGGATGACGTGTTCCATTCCTGATGGCGATTCTGATATTGTCGAGATTAGAGGTCGGTCGTGCTGTCATAGGACGCCACCTTTGGCATGTAGAAGCGTCAGGGAGAAATGCTGAAGGGGGATTTTCTAATGGAATCCATTAGCTTTGGCGGACTTCGGCAGTTCCCTTCTATCGACGTCTTCTATTGTACACATCTTGCTCGCTCTCTTTTATGTCATGGATGGCATGGTTGTCGAGTTTGGACGAGCTGATGTGCACCCTGGTTCGGGAGTACTCTGTTTCTGAGTGGCGATAAGTGGGCTCTTCCGAGTAGAAGGTTGGTTACTCGGACCCAGTTTGTTACTGTGCTCCTTGGCCGTAAGCGATGATGGTTCGATCATTATCTCATTTCTGTTGTCGTTGATGTCGTTGTACAAGTGTTGGAGTGGACGGCGATGTTTTTAATGAGGTTTAACCTTCTTCCTCAATGTGGGCCCCTAGCTTTGACAAAAGAAATTTCTGATGAGGTGTGCCGCGAGCGGGCGCGGTTCTATGCAAGCTGAAGTAGAATGATGATGCGTTGACTTTTTTGAAGTTGGCACATAAGGTTGATGCTAGCCTTCAATTCCTAGCGCAAGAGCTCCATTCTTATACTCCTTATTAACCGTGTGAATATGTGCTTGAGTTGCAGGAGCTTTGGGGTCCATAAGTGGAAGGAGATCCGTTTCCAGCAGGTCCTCTGCCGCTCGGGGCTGGTGAGAGGCGTGATGCTTATCGAACGTACTGCTCAAGGTGCTTCACACGGATAAGCTTTTCGATTACGTCTTTGAATTGACGACAATTATTGGTATTGTGCCCGTATATGTCGTGGTACCGACAATACTTTCCGGTCTTCTTCTCATGATTAGTGGATTCCCTGTTGTATGGTTTCTTGTATTGAAGCGAGTTGCACGTTTGCCGGTAGATTATTTCCAAGTCTTCATTCAGCGGGGTGTAGATCTCGTATGTCCGGCGAGAGTTGGGATTTTTGGTTTATGTAGAAACCTAGCCGTTGTTGTGGTCGCCTTGCCTATTATTATTCGGTCTTTGTTTGTAAGGGCCTGCCCCCTTGTCCTTGTCAAAGAGCTTCCCTATCTGTTTCCTATTGACGTTGTCACCGATGGTATTCACATGTGGATTGTTGGGAAGACAGGCCCTGGAGAGTCGGTTTCGTCTCGCTTCTTCTTGACATAAGTATTGCCTATCCTTTTTATGGAAAGTGTCGAGGCTTTTTGGCTGCTTCCGATCAATCCATGCCCCGAATTCGGAAGTAGGGAGAACACCCTTTACTAACTGGAAGACTACGACGTGAGGGTCTGGGTCCTTGACCTCGGCGAGGGCGATGTTGAACCTGGAGAGGTAGCTTTTGAGCGACTCGGCAGGTCCTTGGTATAGATTGGACAGAGTGATGGCATTCTTTGGAGTTGGGATATGCACCCTGAACTGCTTGACCAATTCTATTGCTAATTGGCCGAAGTTGTTAATGGAATCGAGTGGGAGGTAAGAGAACCATAACAAAGCGGTTCCTGATAAGAAGGCTGGGAAGCACTTGCATTTGATCGGATTGTTTCCCCGGCTCGAGTCTGTTTTCCATTCATATTGGTTTAGGAAGGTACATGGGTCGTTGTGCCGTCATAGAGTGGCATCTGTGGCATGCTGAAACGTCGCGGCTACTCAGCTTCGTTTACCCTTCTTATAAAGGGGTTGTGCCCAATGTGCGCTTCCCATGAATCATGCATGTTTCCTCTCCTCTCCCTCATGATCCTTCGGACCATGTCGGGAATGTAAGTTGGAGGGGGATCCGCCATCGGGTCCCATGGGTTTTGGCGAGGTTCCGCAGTCCTGTTGCAAGGGCGTCTTCTATGATGGACGTCTGTATCGTCTTCCTCCATGTCCTTGACATCTAGAATCGGATCTTGGTAAGGAGCGGGTTGATGCGGATCCTGTTCTGGAGGGGCGCGGCCGCTGGACTAGCGGGGCCACCATCCTGATTAGCGGACGTTGGGTTGTGTCGAGGAAGAGGTTGGTTGGTAGGACCTGGTCCGCCATTGATGATCAAGCGAGAGCGACCTTGGTACTGTGCCCCCTCGCTATACGTGATTGTAGTTCGGTCGCCATTGCCGTTGTCGAGGGCGTTGGTACGAGTGGCGATGTTGTTAATGAGATTGAACCTCTTTCTTTGATGCGGGCCCCTCGACTTGGAAGAGGAAGTTTCTGAGGCAGTTGGTCGAGGTCGAACGTTGTTCCGAGCTAGTTGAAGTCGAGCGACGATGTGCTGACTTTCTAGAAGTTGTCGTATAAGGTCGATGTTATTCCTTAATGCTTGGTTGAGCTCGACATCCATGTTCTCATATCATTCACTAAGCGCGCGGATTTGAGCTTGTGTTGTGGGCGCTTCGGGGTCCACAATAGGAGGGAAGGTTTCGTTAGTGGTCGGGATGTTCGTGGGTTGAGGCTGTTGGGATGTCCCGGCCTCGGCTACGGCTGAAGAGCCGATCATTGCGTCCCTTGGTCGCTTTGCCATCGTGAGCGGACTCGACAGCAGGTTTAGCAAGGAACCTTATGCACATTGGGGGTCGAGATGACAACATATGACAAAGGCGCAAAATCCGAGTTTTCTCAGTGAAAGCACCAAATGTTGACGGCAAAAAATGTCATAAACACCAAAGATTCCCAATTACTAGGAATTATAAATATGGTCGCATACACAAGAATATAAAATAGAACATAAGCTGTAAATAACACAAGAGATTTATAGTGGTTCGGCCTCAGTGAGGGCCTACGTCCACTTTGAAAAATTGTTGGAATTTTATTGATCACTTGAAAGATTAAAAGGTTGAGACCCTCTCATTACATTTGTTGACTATGCTACATGAAGTTACAATAGTCATATTTGCAAGAAATAGTAAAATGGACGATTTTTCCCTTCTTCTTCCTCAAAGAGGAGATGCCATTAATGAAGCTCTATGGAGGTCTCAAAGCTCAAGAATCTCTCCCTTTTGAAGTGTGAGGCCATGGGGTATTTATAGGAAGTGGTTAGGTAGGGGTTAGGTAGGAGTAGGTAGAAATGAGAACCATCTGCAGAAAATTCGCGCCTACAGCCCTCGGCCTCGGAAAATTCGCACCTGGGCCAAGGTGCGAATTTCGCACCTTGGGGTGCGAATTTCGCACCTCCTGAGGGTGCGAATTTCGTACCCCATAGGGTACAAATTTCGCACCTCGAGGGTGCAGAATTTTGCACCTCGTGGGTGCGAAATTTCGCACCTCGATGGTACGAAATTTCGCATCTCGCAGGTACGAAATTTCGCACCTCGAGGGTGCGAAATTTCGCACCTTTCGTGGGTACAAAAATTCTGTTTGAGAGGTGCGAGATCTATCGGAGTGGCTTAGGGGCTCGAAATCCTGGTCGGTGCGTCCGGGGATGTCGAGGCCTTGGTTCGGGAATGCGCTGGAGGAGAGGCGAGACTCGCTGAAGTTGTTGGCTGAATCTTGACTTTGAGCTGATCTGGTAATTCTGGGCAACACACTTGTTGGCGGAAATCAGATGAATCGGGCGGTGCCCACAGTTTCGACCAAACCGGCTAGGTCGATCGCCGCCGGGACTGTGGGGTCCCAGACCCCCACCGACGCTGTGCCCGGACCCGCTTGATGGCTCGCCTTTGGCTCAGATGCAGACGGATACTGATGGAGGTTGCGTTCGAGGGATGCGACATCCTGCTACTGGCCAGACTCGAGTCTTCTGGTACTGGACCCCCCGGATGATATTGGCGACGCCTCCGGGCTGTAATATCACGCGATATGTTGAGACGAGCATGTCTTGTGTACTTTTGGTAACCGGACCAAAAGGTCGGTTAACATCTTCCATTGTTTGTTCGTTTGGAAATGAATGAGCAATGCAGTTGCTTGGCTTATTTATTCTGATCTTGAGTTTTTATTGTGATTGTGCTTAGGAAAAGGGAATATTGGTTATATGCCAACTCGCAAGTCAATTTCCTTGTAGTGATCGTTTTTAATAGTCGTTTTTGAAAACGACGAGTGACGATTGGTCTTGGGTCATCATTTATGCACGAGAGCGATGAGTAACAATTTGTCTTGGGTTGTCACTTACGCGAGAGTGTGGGGTTGTGTTAATCTATCCTTGAGGATTTCGGGGAGTAATCATTTAAGGGGGAAGAATGTAACAACCTGTATTTTTGATGATTAGATATTTTAATACTTTATTTAAATATTAATCATTAACTATTTGACAGTTCTAAAGTGAGATTTTTTTAAAATGATTGATCAGGACTCAAGACCATTTCCATTGAATTCAGATAATTCATTGCATGGAGAAAAATGTATCGATCATTTTATTGCAGATTTGATGCTCCAAGGGTATGTATGAAAATGTCATTTCGGACACAGCGTCGGATTGCAACGAATTTGTATTTATGAAATCATCATAAAAAGTAGTTGCACACTGTCATATTTCGTATCGAACAGATGTACTGTTTGGTCGTGCGCTCTTAAAATGTTTGTGTGTTTTGGACACACAATTTTTGACAATAGGCCCAATGACATTATAAATACTCCTAATGTGTCATTAACCTAATTCTTTCATTGGCCGCTTACTATAGCCTCCATCTTCTTTGTATCTTCATGTTATTTCTTTATCAATCATCAAAAATTGGATCTCATCACCAAAAATCATGAAATCAGTTCCATTATTTTGTTTAATTATATACTTGGCAATTTTCTATGATGGTGCATGACTTGGCCATACCCAACTTGAGAGTTAAGGTTCCAGTTTTCATGAGAATCAATCGATGATTCATGAATCTAATATCAACGTTTATTTTTTCTGTAAAAATAGCACCTACGCCCGGATTTTGGTTGAATTCGATCATGAGATGAGGGGTGCGTCATTTAGATGTCGTAACCTTCTCCTTGCGTGATGAGGAGGACGCATTATGTAATGACCCTTATTTTATGTATCGATCGATCGTAAAATAATTATATTTTATTCCCTAGAGGTCGGATCATTCTCAAATTTTGGTATGTTGTTCATCGAGATGTGGGGCATGTCCATGATTTTTACCGAACCTTATTATGACCATTTTGCCCTTAAATTTTCTATTTGTGCCATAACTTTTGATAGGGATCGAATCAGGTGCTGAGATCAATTTTATTAGATCGAAATGGTGGTTTACAACCCCGTAGAGTGGTCACATAAAGGATTTAGTTCAACGGTTTGGGACGAATCGCTGTTTTAAGTTTCAGCTTGTGTTTGAACAGACTGATCAGTAGCTAATGGGCTGGCCAGCCAAACCCATTGGACCTAGGCCAACATTTATAAATAGGGGGACTTGGGGAGATAATTATGGTTACTCTCTTCATTCTAAGTTTTATGTTGGGTGTCTGTGATTCTACAAGTTCAACCTAAAACCCTATTTCTCCACTTTTTT
This sequence comes from Allium sativum, assembly GCA_030737875.1. Classification (NCBI taxonomy): domain Eukaryota; kingdom Viridiplantae; phylum Streptophyta; class Magnoliopsida; order Asparagales; family Amaryllidaceae; genus Allium; species Allium sativum. The sequence continues at coordinate 796,519,516 of CM060921.1, read as the reverse complement.
CAATCAAATTCATCGTAGATTGCATCTAGAAGATAGATAATCATCAGGGAAGAGTAGATCATTATCAAAGAGGATTAGATCACATCACATTGCATCAAATTCAAGGGGTTTCAGCGATGTTCAGAACTGATCTCGTTGAATCCACATCTAATCAAGCATTAGGTGAGTGATAGATATTTCTCACATGGAAGCTACATATTATGTGAGTAAATTAGGATCATATTCATATATTTCATGTTAAAATCTCCTTATATCTGATCATATATGTTTAACTTAGACCTAGAAACCCTAGGAAAACCTAATTTGATCATATTAACCGGATAATTATTAGATTAATCATGTTTATTCATATGTTTAGATCCAAATCATGCTAGATCTTGTTTTTATGATATGTTTATGCTATGTCTATGAATTGTTCATGTTTGTATGATCATTACTGTACGGATTGATGTTTGATTTGATTGAATTCATTGTATTGCTTGAGTTGTATGTTAGATTGTTCATCGTAGAATCATAGGATTGAAGAACATAGCTAATCAAAGGTTCAGATGATCGGATTCAGACGAAACTTGGCGGAGGCGCTCTGGAAGGCGAAAGGGTGGAGCACATATAATTTTTTGCCCAAATTAGCTAAGTATGAGGTTTAGCACCAACCCATGAAGGTTGGCACCGACCCATGGTGGAGGGTCGTATGGCTCTGCTTTTGGAAGGTGTGGCATCGTGGTGATCTAACGAAGCTACAGGTGAAATTTCAAGTCATTCGAAGTTGATTTGTGATGGGTCGAAGGTTGATTTCTCCAGAGGTATATGGATCAAAAAAAGATTTATGAACGAACGTCGAAACGGTTGGAGAATAAGTCGGTGGGATGCACTCGAGATGATGATGGATTGGAGTATGACACTTAACCAAAATTGGCCAAGTGTGAGGGTTGGCACCGACCCATGGGGAGGTCGAGTGGGGAGTCGTGGCTTGGTAAGAATGATTGTGGTGACTTCTTAATGCTGCTGGTGAAGTTTGGATTGAAATGATTTTCAGATGATCGATGTGCGACCCAAAGAGGAATAGTTTTTCGATTGTGAACTCGGGTAGGAGTGGTCGAAGCTAAGTTGAAGTTACACTGGTTATGGGATAGTATACGATACAGTTTGATGAAGCGTTGACTCAGGTAGGTGTTAATCAGTGATGAAAATGGTCAACTCAGGTAGGAGTTAACCAGGGATGATAATATAATTAGTTCAAGAGGCAGATTAACTAAAAAGGTGAAATTGCCAAGAAGAAAGGGTTGATGAATTTGATGCGCCAAGGGATCATTGGTTATCGAAATGTTCTAGCAGACTCAAAGCAGAGGTATCGTGGGGACACCCATAAGTATCCGGTAGGATCGAGTACCTTGGATCGCTCAGGTAGGAGTGGTCTAGTTGTCTCAGGTAGGAGACAAACATACGAGTCACGATGGCGTATGGTAGTTTGTCTAGAACCAGGGTTTTCCATTAGCCCTTTTGATTGGTGAAATGAACGTTCGATAACTGATCGATTCACAGCTGTAGACGGTGATAGCTAGGATATTGGATGTTATGGATGTTATAGTTGATTCTATGTATTTTTTGTTATGTTTTTCTTTGGGTAGGATATCACCGTAGGATTTTGAAGAGAAGCGGGATTAGGGGTAGTCCTTTCCTATTTTTTATGAGATATGTAATGGATGGTTTTCATGTGTTAACTTGTTGGTTGTTAGGAAAATTGGTTGGTTGATCCTCCTATACTCGTATTATCCTCTGTAACTGTTTGTAAGATATTTTATCACTCACTAAGACTGTTGTCTGACTCAAGGTTTTATGTTTCAGTCATATTACCTTGGGGTATTCACCAATTTGATGGTAGGCAAATTGAGAATCAGGTAGTAGGTTTGGTGCTGGTGTTGCTATGCGATGACGAGCATGAGGTTGGCGTACTGTTACTACCTACTATTTAGTAGTTTCTTTCTATTCCTGCTTTATGTTGATGTTATTGAGACTCTGAGGGATGTAGTGAGGCATGTTGCATTCAGGGATTCATGTATCGTGAAGTATTGTACCCAAGATTCTATGATTTATGGAAATTTGATTCTTTGTTCAGTTGTGATTTATTACTATATCATGTTGTATTTTTTTTCTATTATGTAGTATCCATGCATTGTGATTTATACGACAGATTTTGTTTTTGAATTATTCTACCTTGATGATCGTCTCGTATCATCATGTCATGTCACACGACGCACTTCTCCTCGGTTTGTGCAGGAGGTACGGGGCGGTCGTCACATTTGGTATCAGAACTTTGGTTAATCGGTTTTACCCAAAGTTCGCAAATGTAAAACGTATGAGAGACGTATTTTTAATTTTATTTGGATGATTACTATATTATGCGTATATAGTATAGTATAATAGGTTAGTAAGCAGTTGAATACCAATGCCGCTTTCTCTAATGTGATTTGACAATCTATTCAAAGTAAGGATGAGTCGATGGACTTCGAGACACGATGCTTGGAATGAGCCTGCAACTGGAGGGGTAGGCGATGATAGCCAGTCGGGAGCTGCAACTGCTATACCTGATTATCCTGCTATGTTCGAGTCCATGATGGCAGCGATCATGAGGAGGATACCCACTCCAGAAGCGGCGATAGAACAAGGTGTTCCTATGTAAGAACCTAGGGTTGTTGATTTTGCGAAGCTGTGCAAGGACTAGGCTTCTCTAGGTGGAAAACCGTTTGTTAGGACGGAACCGGCCGTTGATGTTCAGAATTGGTTTGATACTTGTGTTCGTATTTTTAGAGACTTGGAATCGATGATGTAACTAAGTGAAAGCTTGCATCGAGGCAGCTGCAAGGACGAGCAATGGATTGGTGGAACTCTATTACTTTGGAGACTCCGGAGGACCAGATTACTTGGGATCAGTTTAGAACTAAGTTTGAAGAGAAGTTCATTTCTACAGTCCAGAAATCAACGTTGTTTAAGAAGTTTGTTGAGCTTAATCAAGGAGGTCGACCAATGTCGGAGTACGTGATTGAGTTTGAAGCTTTATCCAAGTATGCTCGTTTGTATATTGAGACTCCTTACCAAAAGAATGAGAAATTTATCTTAGGATTATATGAGAATATTGGGAAGCAATCGATCGACCATATTGATGACTCTTTTGAGAAATTGGTTGAGAAGGCATTAAGGAAGGAAAGTCTGTTTCCGCAAAAGGCTAAGGATGTTATTGAAAACAAAAAGGAGGATTGGAAACCACAATAAGTTGATGGTAATAAGAAAAAGTGGAATGGTAAACGGAAACAACAGCAAGGGAAAAATGGCCAGAAGAAGCCGAAAGATGAGGTTACTTGTTTTAACAGTCAGTAGAAGGGTCATTATTCCAATGAGTGTAAGAACCCTAAGGTAGAAGACATGTGTTATAACTTTGATAAACATGGGCATATCAGGATGAACTGTCCAGAACCACCAAAAGGTAAGCAAATTGTGAATGCGTATACTTTGGAGGGTGTTCCATCTTCTTTGAGGGAACCGACTACGGAGAGAAGGGAAAGAATGTTTTATTTGTAATGAGCTTGTTTGCAAGTTAGTTTTAGAACCTGAAATTGTCGATAGACCATTAGTCATGACTAATCCAGTAGGGGGTTCATCTAGCCTTTGTATGCTTTGTCGTTGTCTAGTTTTATCGAGTCATGGTTGCTATTTTGTATGTGATTGTTTGTTTTAAATTTCGTAGGGTTTGGGATTATTTTGGGAATGGACTAGCTCAAGAAACATGCGGCTATTGTTGATTGCGAAAGGCTTAACGTGACAATCGGAAATGTGGAAGGGTAAACGATGGTGATATGTTGTCTACTAGAGGATAGGGTTCTAGTTAGCTTTTTATATTCTCTTGTAATTCCATGGGATGGGTTGTCATCGATGCCAATCGTACGAGAGTTTTCTGATGTGTTTGACGAAGTCAGAGGGTTGCTGCCGCATCGAGATATCGAGTTTCAAATGATTTATTGGACGAAGCTATAACTATTATTATGCCTTCTAGGAGGATGATGCCTTAGGAACAACGAGAGTTAGAGGTGCAAGTGAACGATATTTTGAGTAAGGGATTCATTCGGAGAAATGTATCCGAGTGGGGTGCACCAGTTGCGTTTGCAAACAAGGCTAATGGATCATTGCGATTATGTTTGGATTATCGTGAGCTGAATAAGATGACCAAGAATAACAAGTATCCATTCCCGAGAATTGATGACTTGTTTGATTAGCTTCACGAAGCCAAGATGTTTTCCCATATGGACTTGGCGACGGGATTTCTCCAACTGAGAGTGGCTAGGGATAGTGTGTCGAAGACTGGTTTTAGGACACCTTTTGGATTTTATGAGTGGCTGGTAATGTCATTTGGATTGACCAATGTGCCAGCGTATTTTGTGGATCTTATGAACCGAGTTTTCAGGGACCAGTTAAACAAGTTCGTACTTATGTTTATTGATGACATATTGGTTTACTCAAGGAATGAGTAAGAACATAAGACACACTTGAGAATTGTTTTGAAAATATTGCGAAAACATCATTTGAAGGCTAAGTTTTCGAAGTATCACTTCTGGAAGGAAGAAGTAAGGTTCATGGTTCATGTCGTATCGTGACAAGGAATAGCGGTGGATCCCGCTAAGGTAGAAGCAATCCAAGATTGAGATCGACCCAAGAATGCGACGGATGTTAGAAGTTTCCTTGGTTTAGCTGGATATTATCGACGATTTATCAAGGATTTCTCTAAGATATCCACACCATTAACCGGATTAATAAAGAAGAGTCAAGTCTTCGCATGGGATGCGAAGTGTGAGCAAAATTTTGGAATTATAAAAGAAAGATTAACAAGTGCCCCTGTGTTAACTATTCCAAATAGGAATGAAGAGATAGTAGTATATACCGATGCATGTGGCACTAGACTTGGAGCAGTGTTAATGCAGAAAGATAGAGTTGTGGCCTACGCAAGTCGATAACTAGAGCCGCATGAAAGGAATTACCCGACTCACAATTTAGAGTTAGCGGCGATAGGATTTGCTTTGAAGATGTGAGGGCATTATTTGTGGGAGTTAGGTTCGAGTTGTTTACGGGTCATAAGTCATTGAAATATCTTCCCTCCTAGAAGGATTTGAATCTTCAGCAGCAATGATGGTTAGAATCTTTGGCGTCATACGATTTTGGAGTAGCCTATACTCAGGAACGGGTAACGCAGTGGTCGATGCGTTAAGTAGGAGACATGCGAGTTTGGAAGCCATGTTTACAGAATGGAAACATCTCCAGTATTTGGCCGGATTCGATTTTAGACCTCACTATGAGTTAGGACCCGAGATGTTGGCCAGCATATCGATTATACCGACTCTCATCGAAAGGATTGGAGAAAGCCGGAAGCAAGACGATAAGATAAGTTAATGTAAATCGTTTGAAGGTTAGAGATGAGAGCAGAATCAGAGGAGATCAGGGATTTCGAAGTCAATCGCAATGGTTGGCTCCATATGGATGGATGACTGGTTGTTCCTGATATAGAGGGATTGAGAGATGAGATTCTAAGGGAATGTCATCATTCTAGATTGACGACACATCCAGGGGGTAATAAGATGTATCGAGGTATGAAACGAGTCTACTATTAGGAAGGTATGAAATGGGATATTGAGAAATTTGACTCAAAATGTATGAACTGTCAGTTGGTCAAAGTTGAGCAGAAGAAGCCGAGTGGATTTTTAAAGCCATTGGAAATTCCTACATGGAAATGGGAGCAAGTATCGATGGATTTCTTTGATGGATTACCAAGGACAAGGGCAGGAAATGATAATACTTGGGTTGTCGTGGATCGCTTGACCAAAAGCGCAAGGCTTATTTCTGTCAGATCAACTAAAAGGTCATCAAAGTTGGTTGAGTTATATTTTGAGTGGATAGTTCGATTCCATGGGATTATGAAAATCATAGTTAGCGGTCGACATCCGTTATTCACAAGTGGATCCTAGAAGAGTTTGCAAGAGACGCTGGGAACCGAGCTATGTAAGAGTACGGCTTATCGTCCCCAGACAGATGGCCAACCGAGAAAGATAATCGAGTACTGGAAGATCCCCTTAGTTCTTACGTATTAGACTTTGGAGGATCGTGTGAAGATTATCTGCACTTATTTGAATTTTCTTATAATAACAGTTACCAATCGAGTATTGGAACGACACCATATGAGGAGTTATACGGCAGGTCGTGTAATTCTTCATCTTGTTGGTTAGAAATTGGCGAAAAGTTAGTACTTGGGCTTGAGATAATAAGAGACACTACGGATAATATTGAAGTCATTTGACAACGAATAAAGGGAGCCTAAGATTGTCAGAAAAGTTATGCCAATAAGCGACGTAAAGATTGGGAATTCTCAGTTGTTGATTTGGTATTTGTTAAGATTTCACCTCTAAGGAATACTGTTTGCTTTGGGAAGGAAAATTAGCGCCTAGGTTTGTTGGGTCGTTCCCAATCATCGAGCGTATTAGAAAGCTCGCTTATAGATTGGGCTTACCTGAGGAGATGACGAGTGTGCATAATAATTTTCATGTATCGTTTCTATAGAAGTTCGTACATGACTCGATTGTTACTGTATCTCCAGATTAGCTTGAAGATTTTGAATTCGAGCCCAAAGTTTCTAGACTTCGTAAGCCGCTTCGCGTCCTAGGGAATGATACGAAACAACTTAGAAGGAATGTTGTTAAGCTAGTCAAGGTACAATGGAGCGAGAACGATGACGATTACACGTGAGAAACGGAAGAGTGTATGAAGTTGACCCATCTAGAACTCTTCGAGTGGTATGTCCCATATATCGTATCTTACATATGCTATTGTGTCTTGTGCTATTAGAATTCCCCATGCTAGGATAGGATTTTGGTAGCATGCATTGTTGCATTCTAGATTGGATGGTAGATTGGCTACTCGTGGATGGTAGGCATGTAGGATGTTGCGTTTGCTCATGTTTACTTGGGATTTTGGGGGAAAATTTTCTAAAAGGGGAGAATTTAACGACCCTTTTTTTACGTATCGACCGATCATAAAATAATTATATTTTATTCCCTAGAGGTCGGATCATTCTCAGATTTTAGTATGTTGTTCAGGGAGATGTGGGGCATGGGCATGGTTTTTACCAACCTAATTATGACCATTTTACACTTAAGTTTACTGTTTGGTCCATAATTTTTGATAGGGATCGAATCAGGTGCCAAGATCTATTCCATTACATTGGAATGGTGGTTTACAATTCCGTAGATTGGTCACATGAAGGATTTGGTTCAGCGATTTGGGAGGAATCACTGTTTTAAGTTGTGTTTAGGCAGACTGGTCAGCCAAACCCACTAGACCTAGGCCAGCAGATATAAATAGGGGGGCTTGGGAAGAGAACAATTGGTTACTCTCTTCATTCTATGTTTTAGGTTAGGCGCCTGTGATTCTCTAGGTTCAACCTAAAATCCTATTTCTCCACTTTCTTTAATCAAATAAATCGTAGATTGCATCTAGAAGCTAGAACATCATCAAGGAAGAGTAGATCATTATCAAAGAGGATTAGATCACATCACATTGCATCAAATACAAGGGGTTTCAGCGCTGTCCAGATCTGATCTCATTGAATCTACATCAAATCAAGCATTTGGTGAACGATAGATATCTCTCACACGGAAGCTACGGATTGTGTGGGTAAATTTGGATCATATTCATATGTTTCATGTTAAAATCACCCTAGATCAGATCATATATGATTAACTCTGACCTAGAAACCTTAGGAAAACCTAATTGATCATATTAACTGGATAATTATTAGATTAATCATGTTTATTCATATGTTTAGATCCAAATCATGTTAGGACTATGATATGTTGATGCTATGTCTATGAATTATTCATGTTTGTATGATCATTGTTGTATGGATTGATGTTTGTTTTGATTGAATTGATTGCATTCATTGAGTTGTATGTTAGAATGTTTGCCGTAGAATCATAGGATTGAAGAACAGAGAAAATCAGAGGTCCAAATGATCGAATTCAGACGAAACTTGGCGGATGCGCTATGGAAGACGAAAGAGTGGAGCACATAAATTTTGGTGCTCGAATTAGCTAAATATGAGGTCGGCACCGACCCATGAAGGTCACCATCGACCCATGGTGGAGGGTCGTATGTCTTTGGTTTTGGATGGCTTGGCATCGTGGTGATCTAGCGAAGCTACTGGTGAAATTTCAAGTCATTCGAAGTTGATTTGTGATGGGTCGAAGGTTGATTTCTCGAGAGGTACACGGATCGACAAAAGCTTCATGAACGAGCGTCAGAACGATTGGAGAATAGGTCAGTGGGAAGCACTCGAGATGACGATGGATTGGAGTATAAGACTTAGCTAAAATTGGCTAAGTGTGAGGGTCGGCACCAACCCATGGGGAGGTTGAGTGGGGATTTGTGGCCTAATGGGAATGATTGTGGTGACTTCCTGATGTTTCTAGTGAAGTTTGGATTGAAATGGACTTCAGATGATCAATTTGCAACTCAAAGAGGAATAGTGCTTTGATTGTGAACTCAGGCAGGAGTGGTCGAAGCTAAGTTGATGTGACACTGGTTGTAGGATGGCATACGATACAGTTTGATGAAGGGTTGACATAGGTAGGAGTTAATCAAGGATGAAAATGGTCGAATCAGGTAGGATTTAACCAGGGATGATAATGGAATTAGTTCAAGAGGCAGTTTGACTAAAAAGGTGAAATAGCCAAGAAGAAATGCTTGACGAATTTGAAGCACCAACAAATCGTTGGTTATCGAAGTGTTCTAGCGGACTCAAAGCAGAGGTATCATGGGGACACCCATAAGGATTAGGTAGGATTGAGTACCTTGGATCACTCTGGTAGGAGTTGTCTAGTTGTCTTAGGTAGAAGGCAAACATACGAGTCATGATGGCATATGGTAGTTTGGCTAGAACCGGGGTTTTTCAGTAGCCCTTTTGAACGGTGAAATGCAAGTTCGATAATTGATGGATTAACGGCTGTAGACGGTGATAGCTAGGATATTGGATGCTATGGTTGATTCTGTGTATTTTCTTCTCTGTTTTTCTCTGGATAAGCTATCACCGTAGGATGTTGAAGAGAAGCGGGATTAGGGGTAGTCCTTTCATATTTCTGATGCAACATGTGATGGATGGTTTTCACATGTTAACTTGTTGGTTGTTAGGAAGATCATTTGGTTGATCCGCGTATACTCATAATATCCTATGTAACTGTTTCTTAGTTATTTTATTGCTCACTAAGACTGTTATTTGACTCAAGGTTTTATGTTTCCCTCTTATTACCTTGGGTTGTTCACCAATTTGATGGTGGGCAGACTGAGAAGCAGGTAGCAAGTTTGGTGCTAGTGTTGTTGTGCGATGACGAGTAGGAGGCTGGCGTACTATTACTACCTACTATTTAGCTATTTCTTTCTATTTTCGTTGTATGTTGATGTTATTGGGACATTGAGGGGTGTAGTGAGGCATGTTGTATTCAAAGATTCATGTATCGAGAAGTATTGTACCCAATATTCTATGATTTATGGAAATTTGATTTTCTGTTCAGTTGTGCTTCATTACTATATCCAGTTGTGTATTTTAATATTATATATTATCCATGCGCTGTGAGTTATACAACAGGTTATGTTTTCGTATTATTCTACCCTTATGATCGTCCCGTATCGGCCTAGCATTTCACACGGCGCACTTCTCCTCGGTTTGTGTGGGTGGTATGGGGCGGTCGTCACACATTAGGCTTGGGAAGTGCGAGTTCGTAGGGGTGGTGATGATCGGGAAGCTCGTTCGAAGAGAACTTCATTGGTGAAAATAGTTTCAGATTTCATGGAGAAACGAGGGAGAAAAGGAGAGAGAGAGGAGATTAAAGAGAAGTGGGTTTGTTTCAGGAAATGTTCAGGTTGTGCACGTAGGATTTTAAGTAGAAGGGTAATTCTGAAAGGTGATTAAGAGTTAATTACTTTTTGACCTAATTTGTATATTTAAACAATTGTCAAACTTGTATTCGCTATAACTTTTGCGTATGATATCGGATTTGGACACGGTTTCTTACATTATACTCATTTTGGCGAGCTCTACGTTTTGATCTTAATTTAGGCTGATTTGGCTAATATGGGTGATATTGTCTCTCACTGAACTGTATTTCTTTATACAGTGAAAAATAACCCTTTGAAATGTCTTGTAACCCGAAAATACAATTTGTAGGATAGTTGGACCTAGTACGTAAGGTTTGAAATATAAGATACTTATTGATTCAATTTTCGAATATATATATATATATATATATGAAATGCGTCCGTTTAAACTGAATATATGAAATTAAAATGATCGTTAAATACAACATTTATTTGTTTTGCATTTTGACCTTAAATCAGTATATACGAATTTACGATGAAATATGATTTTTAACGTAAATACAAATATTTTTATACGAAATTGATTTAGAAAATTGTACAATTAAAATGCGACGTTTGTTCCGTCGAATATTGATTTCGCTAGCTGCATTAGAAATCAATTTTTATACGATAGCACGCGATATAACATAAATAAAAAAAAATTACATGAATAATAATTTAGTTTAATAGTTTTAACATGTTTCCTCGTTCGTATTGACACATTGAATAGAATGGTAGTCTATTCCATGTGTTGAGACACTATTTTGGTTCCGCGCAGCGCTTGGTTTAGAAAAAGAAAAAGGGGTCATATGTTAATTCTTTCACCTTGACCAAGCTGGAATAAATGTATACTTTGTTAGGTGTTTTGATTTCAAAAGATTTTCCGATATTTGACTTCGAATATGATTCACGTGAGTTAGTTTGGGAAACAGTGATCATTTGGTTCACGCGAAAATCGTTGGATGAAAATGTAGATACTAAGATCCTATTTTTGGGACAAGCACGTACAAATTATCTTGCTACGCCATTCTTCCTTGTAACCTCTTCTCTTCCCCACCTTCTTCTTCTGTTCATATGTCTAGTTCCTACTTATAAAAAAAATATAAAAACGGAAGCCGGTGTAGCCGATCCATCCTCGTCGCGAGGTCCCTCAAATACACCACCGCCACCGTCTGCCCTTTGCTTCAGCCTACGCTACTTGAGGAACTTAGCATGACATAAACCCGGACACCCCTTTCCTTGTCCGCCCACCTTGCTTCAGCACTTGACCTCCCTTCAAGAGTTATAGGATGTAACGTTATTGGATTCAAGAGTTATACTATTTGTTGTCCTAGTTGATCTATGTTGATGGTGTGTGGTAGCAGTCCTCACTTCAGCCTACATCACCTGCCAGAAGCCTCGCGTCGACGCATTACCTCTTGTGGTCATCACAGCTCATTGGTCGTCACAACCAGTGGAACTCGTGATCACAACAAATAAGTTCATGTTTGTCGTGTTTGCTTATGTATGTATGCATGTCCGTGCACGGGCACGCGTAAGATCGTGGTTTGTATCAAATAGAGAATCGTTCTCGAGGTGAGTGCTTATTAATTCACACTTAACTAACATTTTCATGCAAATTAATAAATTAAATTAGTCGTATTTATATGTTGTTTGAATTTAATTGATGCGTGAATTATTTTGTTGCAAGTTTGAATTTGTTGGATTTCTTGTGCACATGATGACAAGATATACATGTCATATATATAAACGCATGTGTAGGAGAATTTATATTTGTATATAGTGTTACACCCATGTCATCGATATTTGCTTATGTTGTTTATATATTGATTGATTAATATGATTGCTGTAATTCTCTGTTAAGTTTGGACACATCTGACACATTTATTTATGATACTAGAAGGGGCTAAAATGATATATACCCGAATTAAATTATAAATATTTCACTTGGCATAGGTAGAAATTAAATTTTAAACACCGTTGGTCAAAATGAATTGTCTTATAAATTGAAATTGGTTTGAAATTTAATAATGATTTATTTAAATTTAATTCAAATTTGTTAAACATTTATTTTTTGCTCGACTCGATTTGTTACTAAATTGAGATTTAATGAATTATATAATAACTTACACTACAAGGAGCGACTGAATCTGCAACGGGGGATAATAGTGGTCTGATAGTGGCCAATGTGATGGTGACAAATTGATGGGATAATAGTGGTCTGATAGTGGCCAATGTGATGGTATTGGATTGGTTTGTGGTTGTGTGGCTTGAAGGAATGGAACTGCTGTTTGCAGTGCAAAAAAATTTTCCAGTATTGCGACGGCTTGCGACGGCCAAATTGTAACGCTTAACAACGGTTTGCGACGGCTTGGCGGTAAAATCAACTACTTGCCACATAAACAATTTACCGTTGCCAGCCGTCGCTAAAATGGCAACGGAGCCGTCGCTCAAGCCGTTGCAATTTTGGCATCGCGACGACTAAAATTGCAACGGCATGTTGCGACGGCTTGCGACGGCCGCCAACGCCTATTAGCCGTCGCAATTCCCTGTGCGTTTTGTAGTGTTATTGGTAAATGTTGAATGGTTTGATTTATTGAAACTCGAATTTTGAAATTTAGATATATAATCCATTGGAACGAAGAAACTGAATATTTAAATATAACGACATCAACGGAGGTTGTTATTGGGATTAATATTTGTGAATTAGTTCAATAGCATGAATTTCTCAAGATTTTGTAAAGTTTGATTCTAAGTTGAAATTTAACTTGAAATTCATCAACCTATAATTTAACGTGATTTTGAGCTTTGAATATATTGTAATTTAGATTGAAACTTTAAAAGGGTAATTCTAAATTTATTTCGAATTTAAGATTTGATCTTAACTTAGATCTAATATTTTGGAATATACGTTATAATTTAATTAAATGGATTTGGTCCAATGATACCAAATGTTGAATCTAACTCTATTTTGAAATGAATAGTTGAAATGAAACCTTGTATACAGAAATTTGGGAACTAATAATTTCAATATGACTTGAAATATGAAATGGTACAAGTATACAATTTAAGTTTTTAAACGAAATTGATAAATAAAGTTTGACATAATTTGTGAGATTGAAATCTTAAAGTGATTGCAAGATTAAATTAGTTTTATCAAAAACTAGATTTATTTAAAGAGTTAAATCTAAAGTTTGGGATTTATACTAATATAATGATATTAGCTAAACTGTGATTTAAATGATAATCGACATAATTGAAATAGATTAGAAATTTGAGATAAATGAAACATATTTAATGGAATATGTTTAATTTGTTAATTAAAAGTTGATTAATTAAATTGAAGTGATTTTTGAATCGGTCAACTTGATTTCAGTTTCATTGGGAGGCCCGCACGAAATGCTATTATCTCAGTGGTAGAGCGCGTCGGTAAATTTAAATGAAGAAATCTTGTTTCGAATTTGAATTTGTATTTGAAAATGGTTTAAATTGAATTTTGAAACTTGACACTGGATCAATATGGCTTGGAAGAAAATAATCTATTTATTCCAAACTATCATAGATATTTTATTCTAAAAATTAGTATTATTTTAAATTAAACTATTTTACTTATACTATTTCATTTCATATTACGCTATAATAACTATCCTAATTAAACTATTATATTTTAATCCTAATTATTTATATATATACAAACTATTCGAATTGAAAGTTTATTTTCAATCAATACTGTTAAACCCAAATTGTTTTAATATATGTTTCCATTTGAATAACGATAATAGTGATATGGAATCGAAATCAAAATTTGAATTTTGATAATAAACTGATCTACGATATGAAATTATGAGATTGGAATTGAAATCCAATATAGAACTATTTTGAGATACAACAATGAAAATTTAATTCGTGGTAAATCGATTAATGATTTGAAATGCGATGTTTATTTAAACAAAAATGACCATGGTGTGTAAAAGCATGATTGATTGTTAAAGAGACCAGATATCGGCATACTATACAAGCTTAAAGGACAAGAGCTAATATTATAGACTAGAATACTCAAAACATCTCCATGTAGGGAGCCAACTTTTCACAGTTTCATCTGACCAACCATAGGTTAACCTACAGTACATGACAAGGCAAATATTCTATGCACATGTCTAACATCTGAGTTACACCAGAAGGTGTGACACTATCATTAACAATACAACGTAGCTTACAGCTGCAAAATTAACTAGACATGACAATATTGAGAAGAAGCTCGGAGCTACCCAAACTCAAACATGACATGATTCAACTGAATGTAGGACAACACAGCAACTCAAGGAGCAACAAAAGCAGCCATTGCAACCAAGTAACATGAGGAACTAAAGATAGTAATGATGAACTAAACATAAACATCATCATTAACATAGCATTTATAATTTTAGCAGCTAGAACGGAAGATAAACTTTGAAAAAACAAGGCAGACCAAACTAAATGAAAAAAGGCATAGCACAACCCTCAAATGAGGAAGAAGCAGTTAGACATCGAGCAAAAGTCACTCTTCAAGGGCAGAGCCTTCAACAGCAATAACATTTGACAAAATCAAAATAAAAAAGAACTGCAGCCACAGCAAAGCCACGACCATCACATGAAGATGCACAGACTCGACCTACAAAAGCATTTGACAATACATTAGGGCGGAGATGGATGGAAAAATAATAGCACCCCTAAACAGCAAGACACGTAAACTAAGCTTCATCAAGCATGCTAAATGAGGCAAGGGTGCACAGCGAGGGGAAACACTTCCATTACCCAAATAAAACCATCAACTTAGAAAATGAAAGATCTGAAAAAACGAAGACAATTATACACCATGTTCCAATGTAAGACGAGGACAACCAATCAACGAAACACACAGAGAAAAAACCAAAAGGAAAAACACCACTCAGACGAGACAACCAAACCTCGACAGTTGAAATCAGTCTCGTGTGGCCCTCAGTTGTATGACCAGGGATTTAATCGATACGGGTTTGATACCACGCTAGATTCATGTATCGAAGAATCATCAAAGCCATGTAATATGGAAAGAGAATCTTCGGTTTCTAGATCTAAAAATTAGCGGCGAAGGGAAGCGGTACGATGACAACACAAAAGGTAGGCAAGGTGAAAACTAATGGGAATAGGGGTGAGACGAAGAGAGAAGAAGGGGCAAAAACAAGAAAAATGGCAAGAAAATGAAGGTGGCGCGAACTCTAGCCACCCTTTCCACCTTTAAGTGTCCCATTATCGAGTTTCTCTGTAAATCA